>OX439143.1:32501772-33909847 GCA_949318255.1 Pollenia labialis | reverse complement strand
CTGTTCTGTTCCTATACATTCGGGCACATGTAACTTAGAATCTAAATTATAGTACTTTCCATCTATGGCACGTACGGCTATCCAATGCCTTTTATGCAATGGCAGAGTTAAAAAGCCAAACTTGTAATCTGAAGGTACATTCAGGATAAAACCCACAATAACACTTAAATCGATGCATTCGGGATCCCTTAAAAAATATTATTTAATCAAAAGAAAATACATTAAGCTCGGTTATTTCTCACTTGCGTTTATCAAACCAGGCTGCCTCACAGTTGCGTATTTGCAGCGCCTGCATAATAACATTGATGTCATAGTTACCCAAACCCAACATGGATCGATGTGGATTTAACCACACATTGGGATTAAGATTGGTGCATATCTGGTCTAATTGCTCCTTGGTAAATGCTTGACGACCTTAGGAAGTGTTAGGCTAATTTAATAAAAGTATGACTAAAAGTAAATACAAAACAACTTACACTGAAATAAATTGTTTAATGTATGAAGGGCACAAAGTTGACGTGTTTGTCGCTCATGGTAAACATTAGGATTTGTAGCTGTCATTTTGCGATTACCGACCATTAGAACATTTAGATTTTACCACTTTTAGTTAATATATTAAAATAAACATATAATTTTGTTTTTAATCCAATTAAAATAAAAAAATGTCTTTTTGGACGATAATAACAAATAATTAAAGTTATTTTTTTTTTCTTTTTAAAATGTAGTGCTGCCAGACCTTTTTTCCAACATTCCTACGCTGTTTTTAAAAAATCAAATTTTTTTAAATTTAGTGCCGGTATTTTATCAAAGTTATTTTCGGGAATACAAAACTTATTATTAATACGATTTCCGTATGACGTGCTAAATTCCCAGTTTTTCATATTTGATAAATACACTGAAATTTATTGTTGACATAGCGGCCACACTATCAAGTTTTGCCTTTCAATTCCATTCAATTTACTCAACTCTCTCATTTTTTTACTAACACTCTCACACTTTTTAAATTGACCACGAGATGGCTTTCAATTTCACCTTTCCATTTGTTTGACAATTTACTTTCAATTTAACAGCTGAGTACATGTTTGTCTTTATAAATTGTTTTTTTTTATGGCATCTTGAAAGTAAATTGAGTGCCACCTACGTCACAGCTCTCAATTTTTGTAAATTTTGACAAGCAGTATATGTAAAAGACTATCAAGAACAACTTGATCGTGTGGCCTCAGGGTGAGGGAAAGCTTGATTCTATGTGCCGGTTCACACACGTTAAGTTTGACTCTTCAAGTCTTATTATTTTTGGAGGGAAGGGAAAAGAGAATGCCGTTTATTTTCCCCTTTATTTAATATATATATATTAAAATTACTGAGATATTTATTTTTGGTGTAGACATGGGGTAAAGAAAAAAAATTGTAAAATGGCTAACATGGGGTCTTCACCTGACAATTTTTTGTTATACCAAACGTCAAAGTCTATAAAAAAAAATCTAATGTTTTTATCAGCGTTTCTTTTTTCGTATGAAGTTTGACGTTTGTTATGAAAAAAAATTATCAGATGAAGAAACCATGTTAACTCTTTTATGGCGCAAATACAAATTTTTTTTTGCAAAAATCTTATATCTTATCTCATGTAACTCAGGGTCTCCAACTAGGATAAGATATAAACATGAAACTTTTTTCCCACAGGAAAATATTTTTGTACTATAGTACTTTCCTACCGTTTCCAAAAGTTATGTTCCGACATACTAAATTTTGCATTAAAATTATGCGAAATTTTTTTAAATATAGTTAGAGCCTTAATAACTGAACTATTTAGTACATAATTAGAAGGATGTAATTAAATAGAAAAAAAATTATGGTGACGAAGATTCCATTTTATTTCTAATTTTGCTAAGAGGAGTGTGTGTGGTGCTTATGCCATTCGCGACAAAAACAATTCCAAGAAAAGAAAACAGTTATATTAGTTTGTTCGAAAAATACGCAATACCCTGCGGCCACACGATCAAGTTGTTCTTGATAGTCTTTTACAAATACTGCTTGTCAAAATTTACTTAAATTGAAAGCTGTGACGTAGGCGGCACTCAATTTACTTTCAAGATATCATCAAGAAAACAATTTATAAAGACAAGCATGTAATCAGCTGTTCAATTGAAAGTAAAATTTCCAAACAAATGGAGAGGTGAAATTGAAAGAAATCTCGTGGTCAATTGAAAAAGTGTGAGTGGGTTAGTAAAAAGTGAGAGTGTATTGCAAATTGAAAGGCAAAACTTGATCGTGTGGTCACCAAGTTACTGGTGTTTCGTTTTTATTTTCATCGAGTGCGATAAAAACAAACCTTTGTACCCTACAAGAAGACTAGTGTTGAATTGGTTAAAGTTTTATTAGTTTATTGAGAGCAAAATGAAAAAACTAACCGAAACTCTTGTGTACATGTGATTTTACCTCTCTTTCTAACTAATGAATTCCACTCGACTACTGAACATATATCTGTACTGCTTATTTGCTGCTTTTAATTAGTCAATGATAACCTTAATAATGATTAACGCTAACTAGTTAGACATAAAGGTTATATTGTTTAGCACTAACTAGTTATTCATAATATTGGTTAGTACTAACCTTTATAAAATAATAAATTTTTTCTTTTAAAAATGGAAAATGGAGGTAAAACGTGTGACCAATTAATTAATTGTATATCTTAAAAAGACATTTTATTTTGTTAACAACTTGCGTCCAAAATAAAAAAACAAACTGGAAAAGTCATCAGGATTTTAAATAATATTATTTGTTCCTTTATTACCATCGCCAAATTTTAAACGATTATCCTGGTAAAAGCCACCACCGGAATGACTGCTAGCTGTTGAACGAACACTCCTTTCATAACGACCGCTTCGCACATGTCCTTTGTTGTTTCCTAAGAATCCACTACCACGTCCTCCTTTACCAATAGCATTCTGATTACAGCTTTATGGCGGTGTCACTTTTTTTATAGAAATTGTTTATCTCACTATTTTAGTTACAAATTATGTAATTCATTTAATTGTTTTTTTTTTAAACCAATGGCAAATATTATATTTAAGAAATTCACAAAATTTTTCCACGCGTATGACGAAAATATATTAAAATATTGGCATTATTTGGAAAATGTTAGTTGTACCATTCTAACATATATGTTAGAGTGGAACAACTAATGTAAAATTGTTGTATATGGGTTAGTATTTTTTTAGTTTGGGTTAGTTCCCTTTTACAATGTGACAGACAGACAAAGTTTGTAGGCGAGAGAGGAAAAAAGTAAAGTGTGTCACGCATACAGCGTCGCCCCCTTACCAACAAATTCGTCTGTCTGCCTTCTGTCTGTAACATTGTAAAAGGGGACTAACCCTGAGGCCACACGATCAAGTTGTTCTTGATAGTATTTTACATATATGTACTGCTTGTCAAAATTTACAAAAATTGAAAGCTGTGACGTAGTCTGCACTCAATTTGTAAAGGCAAGTTTACACGGTGATACAATGTATTACGACTTTGTAGAATCAAAATGTTATGAAATTCTCTCCGTGTTTAAAAGAAAAAAATAAAAATCTGTTGTATGTATTTTTCATGTTTATACGGATGGTACAAGTAAAATAAAAAATAATATCAAAAAATCAGATGGTTACAGTTTTACAATTTTTACATAAACAACATGAACATTTCCTGAGTTGATTTTAGTTGTTTTTGTAATTGTATAAGAATGCAACCACCTTCAATTTACTCTGTTAAGCTATGTTCACATTATGTGTATTTGTCATATGGAATGTCACTTTTCTACCCACATGTGTTTTCATGTGTATGTCAAAATTTGAGTTTTACATAAGGTTTTTAATTTACATGTTCACATAATGGTATCTAACGTACATTTGACATAACCTATCAAAAATAATAAAAACATTTTTAATAATTAATTTGTGCATTTTTTATATGTTTTATTATTTATTTACTATTTTAATATATATATATATTACAATTTCAATTAATTTTTGCCGCCACAAACAATTTTGTTAATAAAAAGCAGCTGATGTCAGATGCTTTGTCACTTGAAAATAGAACACGTTCTAAATCAAAATTGTCATGTGTACTGTACACAGAGAAATAACACATGATAGTGTTTGAAGGGGTTCAGACGATATGTACATATTTAACATGTGAAAAAGTGACAATAAAACTATGGTTTGATGAAAATGCATAAGATTCTAAAATGGTTTAGATAAAAATCATTTACCGACCGCTCGTCAGATTTTGTGTTTGTATTCTCTCTTACTCAATACATTTTGCTTTTACATGGTATGATTTTTCTCATTCTACATAATGTCATAATACAATGTATTACCGTGAAAACTAGCCTTAACTTGGTGGCCACACGATCAAGTTTTGCCTTTCAATTCCTTTCAATTTTTAATACACTCTCACTTTTTTACTAACACATTCACACTTTTTAAATTGACCACGAGATTGCTTTCAATTTCACCTTTCCATCTGTTTGGAAATTTTGCTTTCAATTTAACAGCTGATTACATGTTTGTCTTTATAAATTGTTTTTTTGATGGCATCATGAAAGTAAATCGATTACAAATTGAGTGCAGCCTACGTCACAGCTTTCAATTCTTGTAAATTTCGACAAGCAGTATACGTAAAAGACTATCAAGAACAACTTGATCGTGTGGCCGCAGGGTAAGCAATTTACTTTCATGATGTCATAAAAAAATAATTTATAAAGACAAACATGTAATCAGCTGTTAAATTGAATGCAAAATGTTCAAACAAAAGGAAAGGTGAAATTTAAAGCAATCTCGTGGCCAATTTAAAAAGTGCGAGTTATTTAGTAAAAAAGTGAGAATGTATTGCTAACCCTGCCTTTACACATGCAAGTAATTACTTGCAAGTAGTGCATACGTATTATCAACGAAAATGTCGAAGAAAAAGCCGAAAGTCTTGCAAGTAGCTTGAGTGTACACAGTCAGTTGTAAGTTCATTTTTCAAATGTTCTCGAAGCGAAAACATCTTATTAAATTGGTTTGTTTTTCGGTTTAGAAACATTACCATGCTATAACAAAATAAATTTAATAATTTCTTCCTTATTTAATTTTCGCTCCATCTTGATGAAACAATTATGTTTATTTTATAAAATATGTGACTCCAGTATTGCCGTAGTGGCGATGCCATAATATTACTGAGAAAATATTTTGATTAAAATTTTTTTTTTTCAAAATTCTTAAACTTTATGATTTATATTGCCATTAAGATGCGATGTTGTATAGTTGTGCTTTTTTTTATTTGTTATTTTTTATAAATACACTAAAAATCCGCTATAAACATTACTTTTACATTACTAAGTACTAGTAAATTGATACAAAATTCATCCACGGTAACACTGTTTTTTCATTTGTCATTTTACTTGCTGAAAGTGTCAAATATTTACTTGCAAGCAAATTCTCTTGCAAGTTGGGCTGCAAGTACGAAAAATGTGATAGTGTTAGTGAAAAAGTGTAAGTGTATTGAGTTTTTCGAACTTGCACTTGCAATTGTAAACCCTAGGTAATTGACCCGGCGTTTCCACATGCAAGTAATTACTTGCAAGTAATGTATACGTATTATCAACGAAAAATCGAGGAACCAGCCGATTGGCTGCAAATACAAAAATTGTGTGAATGTTAGTGAAAAAGTGTGAGTGTATTGAGTTTTTCGAACTTGTACTTGCATGTTGAAACGTAGGGTGAAAGGAATTGAAAAGGTATTAACTAATGTTAACCTAGCGTTTCCACATGCAAGTACAAGTTCGAAAAACTCAATACACTCACACTTTTTTCACTAACATTCACACAATTTGTGTACTTTCAGCCAATCGGCTGTTTTCTCGATTTTTCGTTGATAATACGTATACACTACTTGCAAGTAATTACTTGCATGTGGAAACGCCTGGTAATGCAGCTTATGCTGCATCGTCGGTGGGTAGCTTTATTTTAGTTTTCGTTTTCAACTACTCATTTAATAAGTGTTGAAAAACGTAAGAAAGATCATGGTGAAATAAACAGGTGGCAGCACTACGCCAGATGACGATTTTTTGCTCCTGCATTGTTTGTCTAGGTTTATGTCAAAGTTTTGTTTATGTTTACAAAAAGTCCACGTTTTGTGCTGAGATTATTGTATTTTAATAAAGTTTTTGATAATTTTAAATTAATATTGACTATAATAATATAAAAATTGGCTAAAAATTTATTTATTTCATCACGTTCAGCTGCACGCTTTGATTTTTGTTAAAAGTATTTTTTGACGTAAACGGTGATTCAATTTCCAATTTTGTTGTAATGTTGTATTTGTTGCCGTAACGATGCCACCTGCTTATTCCACCATCAGAAAGATTAAATTCCACAAACAAACAGAGTTGTATTTTATAATAATTGTAATTAATTCAAATATTTTTAGTATTTTTACTTTTTAATAGATGAAATATATTATTTTTCTTTTTTAAATAATGTTTTATTTTGCGTCTTACATATTTTTGTAGAAAATATACATATAAATACATTTTTTTATTTTTCATTCGGTTTACGTTCCACTCCCAACTTCATTAAATTTTTAGTTAGAGAACAACTGTCACATGATTTTCACCTGACTGACATTTTTCTTCTCGTATTTCTTCAATAAGTCAAACGACGACAGTAGTATTAAAAAATAAATTTTTCCCTTTGGAAAAAAAGAAATTCAAACAAAGTTGGTCTTATTTTTAAAACAGCAACAAAATGAAAATCTGTGGGCCTAAACTATCTCTCTGTGGGTTAATCATCTCCATTTGGGGCATTATTCAATTGGTAAGCAACAGTACAAATGTAAAGAAATAAAATAACTGATGACTAAAAACGAAACAATGGCGGATACGATAATTTCTCTGCTATATAGTTATACAAAGGGGTGGAGATGTCCCATATTAAAAAACGCAAATTTGTTTTTACAAAACCCCTTTGCAAATGTTATTCGAAAAATGTAATATTTGTGTATTTCGGTTTTTAGGTCTTGATGGGCTTGTTCTTTTACATTCACAGTGTAGCCTTGATTGAAGATTTACCAATCGAGGAAGAATATCACAGTTTGGAAGCTTTCTACGCCGATGCCAATGCAGCTTACAATCAGGTATGTTGGATAATTAAGGAATAAATATGATTAGTGAAATTGCCTAAAAAGAAGCTAGTTTGTTCAGTTGACCTTGAAATTGAATTGAATAAAAATATGGGTTTATTAAATTTTCCCTTTTCGTAAATTTATTGGGAACAAGTCCAGTTTACCGACGCAGCTCCAAATAAAAAAAAAAGTACATAGGGTGATAGAAAATTGAAAAATAAGAAGAAAAAATAAAATGGCAAAATTCTCGGAAACGCATAGTTTCCGAGTTATGGACCTCGGAAGTTTTCATATGAATTTGCGATTTCCCATTACATTTCTATACGTATATGGCCAATATTGGTATCATTTGAAAGCTTTTGAACATATCTTTCTGGATATGCAAAATTTTTTTAAAACTTTTTAACTCTTTAGCTCCTAATACAGTTTTTACAAAATTTTATATCAAAATGTTACGGAGGTGCACTAGGTAATAAAAATTTTATCAAAAAAATCCCAGCTTCGCTAAATAAAGCTTCTCCACATAGCCGGCCTTCGGCCGGGCGCAAGGATTTTCTCCTCTATGGTATAATAAACACCGGCTTCGCTAAATAAAGCTTCTCCACATAGCCGGCCTTCGGCCGGGCGCAAGGATTTTCTCCTCTATGGTATAACAAACACCGGCTTCGCTAAATAAAGCTTCTTCGCATAGCCGGCCTTCGGCCGGATGAACAGATTTTCTCCTCTATGGTATAACAAACACCGGCTTCGCTTACTAATGCTTTTCTGCATAGGTTTTCTCCTCTACCACCTCTATCACTTAAAAAATTTTGTTTTTTCGTAAATTCATCGCCGCTCCTTAATGGATTAAGAATTTTTAAATAAAATGTTTATATCCAGAAAGATCTATTCAAAAGCTTTCAAATGATACCAATATTGACCATATATGTTCAGAAATGTAATGGGAAATCGCAAATTCATATGAAAACTTCCGAGGTCCATAACTCGGAAACTATGCGTTTCCGAGAATTTTGCCATTTTATTTTTTCTTCTTATTTTTCAATTTTCTATCACCCTATGTACTTTTTTTTTTATTTGGAGCTGCGTCGGTAAACTGTACTTAAGCCATTTATTGTATCCATCAACGTGCGGGATATATGTAATTGATCTTAAGTCTTTCTTAAAAAAAGAAAAATTTATATAAAATTATATTATTGTTACTGCAGTGCCAATATCAAAGTGTTAGATTATGTACTTACCTATAAAAATAAAATTTTTAATAGCTCTGAAATTTAGTGAATACAATGAAGCAATAAAATAATAAACATATGTATGTAGCTAATAGTTAAGTATAGGACCAACAGTAAATTTTTTAACTTAATTTTATTTATTTATTGTTCTTTGGAGTAATTAGGGATCTATATTGACATACGTCTTACTTTTATAACAATGATCAACTCTGTTGTAGAATTTCTGGTGTGTATATAGGTATAACGTAAACTGTTTTCAGTGAATATTTACTTCCCATTTATTATAAGATGTTGTATTTCTCATTCCCTTTTAATTTTAAATATTCTATATCACTCCTTTATTGCAACATAGTCATATCTCAAAAAACATCCGAACTTGGCAAAATGTAACGTTGTATACACTGATTTTTAAGAGCACTTTTACTTAAGTAACTTCAAAAGGAGTCTTGAAGTTCTTTAAGAAAATTTTCTTATGTTATTTCTAAATTAATAGGGCAGTAAATATGATTGTAATATTTGTTTATAGTATTCGAAGCCGTTAACATGTTTCTGAATATGTTAAAAATTTCCTTGGATGTTCCTTCCATAATTTTATACAACGTCGAAATTTAGTATGTGACCTTATCCCAACAGTAGATAATATCCCTATAAATATAGTGCGTACTGCCAAAGACGAATGGACTGTTAAACTTTGGTCATGCAGGCCATTTTGAATAAAAAAATTTTCAATACACTCGTAAATATGTTATAAAATATGTTTTTTTTGAAACAAATAAATAAATGCGAGTACATAGGAGATAATCTCCGAGGCTAAAAAACAGCATACTGAGATGGCCGTAGACGGGTAGTAGGTTCATTGGCGAATTGGGGGATCTCTTGGGCTGTTGTCTTGAGAATCCTACAGGACCCGTAATTGTTATTTCCTGGCTGTTTAACAGGCAGTTGGGCACTGGGCGTAAGTAGGACTACTGTGTTTATTATGTTTGTTTTACCATCTAGTCCGATAATACAAAGAAAATATAAATTGTAGTATATTTGGTAAACGGAAACAGTAAACATTTTCAAATTTGGAACAAATAGTTTGGTTATCAATATAAAAAATCTGTCAAAAATCGAGCTAAGCGTGGAACCTCCTATACAATGTAAATATCTTAATATCTGGAGAATGATTACAATAGAATTATCTAATTTTGGTACAAATTGTTCGTTATCAATTAGGGTTGTCAACCGATTAAGAATAATTCGATTAATCGTTCAAAAAAAACTAAACTTGTTCAAATAGTTTTAAAACAACGATTTAGGAATAACGAATAAATCGATTAGTTTATTTATTTTTTTTTTATTTTTTTTTACATTACCAATAACCTTGCCTTTAAAGGCCATAATCGGTTTCTATTTCTATTCGGTTTCTATTTCTACTAACAATTTTTAACAAAAATTAATATATGAATGTATGTATGTATGCGTATGTACATAAAAATTAAAATATATTAAAGTTAAAATATAATTACAAAAAGGTTAGATAGCTTAATTAAAATGTAAGAGTTTCAGCTATGAAAAATCCCAAAACGAACGATTTAGAAAATTATATGCAAATATTATATGTAAATACATGTATACACATATATACACATATATACATATGTGTACATATGCATAAGTAATAAAATAACGAAAATTTCTCCAAAATATCAAGAATTAATGTATTAGTTAAATTTTCAGAAGAAAAGTATAGAGTGGACATTTGTTAACTTCAGAGTATAAATAATAAGACTTTTAGTGTTTATAATTCTTATTCGCTTTAGGGTTTTATTTGTATAATATTTTTGGCTTTTCTAAAATCTCTGGAAAAGGTTTCCTGATGAGCTGGTCTAAGCAACCAGTGAAATGCGCATAGAAGCTAGCTTTCCCTCAACAATAAATTTCAGTGTATTTATCATTCATTGTATTTATCATATATGAAAAACTGGGAATTTAGCACGTCATACGGATATCGTATTAATAATGATTTATTTTATGTTCATAAAGAAAATACTGCACAACAAACTTCACAGAAATAAATTTTTAAATATTATGAATATAATCCTCTAATGCATATTCAACACATAATTATAAAACACTTATATAGAAGATTGATTTCCTGAAAGTTCCAGAAAAAGTCTTTTTTATATGTGTTAGCAGAAACACCAAAAGTTTTCAAAAAGTTAAGCAACTTATTATAAGACCGTGAAACTTTAACATAAAAAGAACGCTCCAATACGACTGATAATTTCGGTATCTTTCTTTAACTGTCTATTCCTCGTTGATATACAAAAATCAAATAACTGAATTAAATACCCAGGAGTTTGCAACCTATAAGACTTATAAAAGTGAACAAGGTTTCTAAAATTTATGAACTCTACAAATGGTAAACCTAAAAATTTTAAAACAAAATTAATTATTGTCGATTATTCGAGCAATTTTTTTTTATTTAAAAATATTAAATGAAAGCTTAGAATTTGATTTATTCTCATACGTTTTTAGTGATTTCATTCAAAATGCAGGAAAGTTAAAAAATATTATTGCCATAGCCCTGGTTGTAATTAATCACAATTTTTACTGAGCAAGTACTCGTTGTATTTCAAAAATGTATTTTATGTTCTTATAAAACAAATCTTAACAAACAATTGAGTAGGTAAATAAACAAAAAGCTTAAAAGTAAATAATTGATTTATATAAATCATATCTTGAAAGTAGAAAATGTTGTTATTGTATTATATATTTTTTTTAAATTATATATGAATATCTTTACCAATTGCGTAAGTGTCACAATATTACCATTGAAAACGATGAAGTGGAAGATAATCCAACGACATCAATAAATGCCGAACTTGGTCCAATGGGAAAATACATTAAAAGAAACAGCGTCTGCCTTTAGAAAATCCAGAGTTATATCAGATTGTTAGGGAATTAAGGGTTTTACGATGCCTTCAAGTAATACAACGATATGTAGTTAAGATGAAAAATGTTATGCATCAAAAAAGAAGAAGTCAGCGGATGGAATGGAAGAAATTCCATTGTAATTTTTTGTAAAAATAATTTTTTTATTTGTTTGATCGAAGGAACAAAAACAATTATTTGAATTATTCGAGCAAAGTTGAAAGGCGAATAATTGACAACTCTTTTATCAATACAAGAGGTTTTCAAAGCGCACCACACCATGTTTAATTAATCAATTAATATAACATCTGTAAAATAAGATCACTAGTAATTATACTATAGTTAATTTTTTTTAATTTTTTTTAGAATGCTTACAACTGTTGGATTGCCGCCTGTATTTATGTCTTGACTTTGTTGCTCTCTGCTCAACAATTCTATGTCAACAGTAGAGTAACTGCCAACTAAATTATGAAACAATCCACTAAAAAAAAACAATCGAATGCACATTCATTTTCTACATACCAACCTGCAGTGTTGCCCTTTTACAAGAGGAATTAAACATCGTAATAACTTTTAATTTATAGTCGTCGATTAAGAAAAAAACACTGGTTTGGATAAAGTTTAAAAAGAATGTAGGCGTTCAAAATACGTTTTTTAGTTGCAATTACCTCTTCTTCCTCCAAAACAATCTTAGGCAGAAACAACTTGTAACAAAATCTACAAGAAAACAATGACGATCATCATTATAAGTTTTTTTAAAACTTAAAAAAAACTGTTTTTTAAACTTCTTTATTATTTTTTTTTTGATTTAAAATAAAAACATTAATTTTTAATAATTTTTTTTTTGGGTAAGTAAATTAGTTAAATACATTTCTTATCTTTTAATGTTTTTGTCTTTTAATTTTTTTACATACGTACTTGTGATTTCTTACTTCTATTTTTGTTTTTGTTATCTAAGAAATTAAATTAAAATAAAAAAATCCACATTCCTTAAGATCGTCATTGGGTTGTTTCCTAGTTATGTAAAAATATATATAACTTAATCTTTCATTTGATGTCAAAGTTTTAAAAGTATTTGTTTTCTTCTTAAAGTTAATTTGTTTTAATTTTCAACCCACTTTTTTTGTTCAATTAATTTTAGTAATTTTTGTTAAAATACTTAATGGAAATCTTAGAAAAGTCCAACAAAAGGTTAAATGGGCTTACAAATATATATTATAACAATTATTTTGATTTAAAACAACTTTTAAATAATGTTCTTATATTTATTACAGTACCACAAACTGCATAATTGGAAAATAAATTTAAACAAAATAAAAAGTTATTGTAAAATTTTAAATTAAAAATCAATGATAATATTTTTTTTAGTATTTGTGTCTACTTGTGTGTGTGTGTGTTTAAAATTTTACAATGCTCTTTTTCCAGGGTTTAAAAAACTGCAGTCGAAACCTAAAACTGTCGAACAAAGAACGAAAATTTGTGTACAACTTTTCGCTTTTTGAGTTGGCAGCTACTGTTTACATTTAATAAATCAGAATTAAAAGCAACAGTTCTTTTTTGGCCAATGCCAGTTTTTTAAACGCTGCTTTTTTCTTGTATTCAGAACAACTCCGATTTTTCTCACCCTTTAAACAGATGTAAATGTTTATTTATGTACATTCTATTTAAGCGTTTAAAATTAAGCATAAAATTTGTATAATTGCTGGTGTATATTCAATAACAAGAAATAAATTTAATACAAAATCTATATATGTATTTACATCTATTACATTTACATATATAGAATTAAACAACCAGAAAAACTAAAACCGTTTTGTTATATAAACATTGTATACTTCACCGTTACCAAATGTATACCCGTTAACAGTTTTTAAGTGGTTTATTTTGAAATAAGTTTGTTTTCTGGTCTATAACATGTTTTTGAATCAAACTATAAACCAATTTTATCCCATATTAATTATATTAGGTGCGTTCGAGATCCCAAAAGTTTTTACTATTTTTTTACAGAACTTTTACTGCATTGTAAGGGTAGCTTGCCGTAAAGCAAAAACATACATATGATTAAAAAAGTAGACAAAAAAGCATAAAAATGTTGAAAAATTATTTAACAAATTAAAATTAGAAATAAAACGGAAACAAAAACAAAAAAAGATCTATGCCGAATCTTATATACCCCTTACCATGGTGCGATAAGAACAGAAATTTATGTACATATATGTATATAGTTTTTGAGATATAAATAAATCTATTATGTGCCACGCCCTCTTCACTCCTGTCAACATCGGATAAAATGTGTATTGATAGCCATGATGCTTGTGCCTTATTTTGCAACTTTTCTTTATGGTAATGCCACTCCCACTTCTTCAATCCCACCCACATTTTTTCGATGTTGTGTATTGATAAACAAGATGTTTGTACCTAATTTGAAAAGTTGCTTTTGCCTTTTCCCGATATTCGAAAAAAAAATGAAAAAAACAACAACAATGGATTTATGGGTAAAATTAGAGGCAGTAGTGGTTTTTAGCTCACATCTCAGTCATTTATGCACCCATCTACCTGGGGGTATACTCTCATGCGAAAACACTTTTCACGTGAAAGCTAAATGCCAACTTGGTATTCTCTATCATTTTCGCAAAATTTTCTGAAAATAAAGCTGAATAGTGGCAATAAAAATTAAAGATGGCGCAGATTTACAGTAATGAAATGCCGAAGTGTGTAAAAATATTTAAAATTGGAAAATTTAAATAAAATAAAGTGATGATTTACGAAAAGAAACAAAATTAAAAGATGCGAAAGACATATGCGCAAGCGTATTAAAGAGAACCAATCGTCCCCCTGAATTTCAATCGCAAACAATAAGCGACTATATGTGATGTAAATCAGCCCAATTATGAATAAAAACTCCGGGGAGTTTTTTCTCTTTTCCCATGTTTACAATTGAGTTTCCCATGTGCCGGAACCTGTGCAAAGAGAGCACAGATTCGATACCCTCTGATGCACCTCCCTCAGCCTCTACGGCAATTATCAAAAAACCCCAAAGGCACATACATGCACCCAAACGGGCCTTCACAACCAGGCGCTCCGCCTACAAAATCATTAGCCGGCTTGGTGGAAAAGCGGTTGGTGAGCTCATGCAGCGGACGACGATCCAGAGGATGCCAACGTCACAGTCGTCCATAGCGATGAGCTATGATCAGGTATGGGCACCACTACATTGAAAGCTTTGCATGTGTGGCATGGTATTGGTTTATTAACGTTTGCATTTGTTGGTTTTGTGCTCTTTTGCTCTTTGTTTTTTGTGTATGGATACACATCGTTCGCTCTTTTTGCATTTAAATTTTGCATTTGCCCATAGCAGGCTATGATGAAGGTTACACAAATTAACCTTCATCATTCTAAAGCGGCGTCAGCTGCCCTTCTTCTCCGAGTGGCATCAGGCACAGAAAAGCTTATATGCATCCAAGAACCATTGTTGTATAAAGACAGGGACTCAGTTTAGACTGCTATAGTACTCTGTACGCAGCCGATCAAGGTAAAACCAGTGCTTGTGTTGCGGAAATTGCTGAAAAACGCAAAGAAAGCAGGAAACTCTTTAATGAGGCAATTGATCCTGGACCACAAACAGTCGGGACACCCTTGAGTTCCTGATAAATACACACTTCCGATGTTGCACTGATGATGTGCCTAGGGAGGATATCTCTAATATTCCGATAACTCGCCATCATGTGGAATTGGCGGTCAAAAGCTTCCATCCCTTTAAATCTCCAGGACCGGATGGCGTTATCCCAGCGAACCTACAAAAAACCTGGGAATATTGATGCCAATGCTCTTGGTAAGAGCGGAAAGACATCTCACACTATGGCTAAAGACTTTAGACCAATTAGTCTATCCTCCTTTCTACTGAAAACACTGGAGATGATTTTGGATATTCATATTAGATCATCGTTAGGACATAATCCCTTGTCACTGGCTTAGCACGCCTCCACGAAAGGAAGGTCCAATGAAACTGCGCTTCACTCATTGGTGGGCCACACAGAAAGATCTCTGCACTACAAGGAATTTGCTTTGGTTGCATTCCTGGATATTGAGGGCGCTTTTAACAACGTTAGACCTGAATCGGTTATTAACGCTATGAGACATTTGGAAATCGACCCAGCGATCATTCAATTTGTCAGCAGTATCTTGCACTTCAGGCGTATCGAATCCAACTTGGTCGCCTCGAACTTTTCCAAGGTTGCGACTAGGCGCACCCCTCAAGGTACTGTACTGTCACCTTTACTTTGGAATCTGAATATAAATACCCTACTCAGGGCCATAAAAAGGACGTGCTGCAGAAAGGTTGCATATTCAGATGACGTTGCAGTTGTGGCTATGGGTAAAGATCTCAGACTATTGTCTGAACTAATGGAGTCCGCATTGGACGTTCTAACAAAATGGTGCCAGGGTTGTGGACTGGATGTAAATCCTGCCAAAACACAACTGGTACTTTTCACAAGGAGATACAAAATTCCCAAATGTGATACCCGAGGATAAAGGGGGTTTCACCGGAACTGTCTGACAGCGCCAAGTATCTCGGGCTCATATTGGACAGCAAACTGAACTGCAGGATGAACACCATTTCCAGGACTAAAACGGCGGCAACTGCATTATATTTCTGCAAAAGAGCCATTGGCCTAAACTGGGGAATTAAATCGATGAATGTATACTGGTTATACGAATGTGTCATTAAATCCATTCTATTATACGAGGCAGCTGTGTGGTAGCCGGCGCTCAAGGTGAAGGGTCATCAAACTAGGTTTGAACGTACAATGAGAATGGTGGCGATACCGGTAACAGGTGTCATTAGAACAACCCCCCCTAAGGCATTGTTTACGATTTTAAACTGGTTACCACCAGACATTTTGGCGAAAAGGCTAGCTGCGAAAACGGCGGTAATAATAAGGGCCACCGGAGCATGGAGGCATTACAATATCGGACATGTTAATATTCTGAACGAAATTAATTGGCACATGGATGTTGATTATGTTACACCCGAGCCAATCTTTGATCTTGGCTTTCCGGTTAGCATTTTGAATAACTTGGTCCACTATGATGACCTACAAATTCCCGCGAATGCGATTGGAATATTCACGGACGGGCCTAAAACACTGTATGGTGTCGGTTCTGGCATATACTCCGAGCAACTTAACTGGAACATTCCTATAAGGCTACCGGACCACTGCAGGGTCATTCAGTCCGAGATAATAGCCATCCACACATCCGCGAGACGCATCCGGTACGGTGAAATATTTGGAAGGGATATTCACATTATTACTGATAGCAAGGTGGCCATAAGATCCTTGGAGAATGTGTTCATCACATCGAGAATGCCGGATTCACTGGTCACCCTTAATTGGGTCCCCGGATACGGGGACATACAGGGGAACTGCGGATTCGTTGGCGTATGCAGGTACCACCTTGAGTCGAGACGATTGAACATATAATGTAGGTGCTTCACTCCCAAGGA
Organism: Pollenia labialis; assembly: GCA_949318255.1. Lineage (NCBI taxonomy): Eukaryota > Metazoa > Arthropoda > Insecta > Diptera > Polleniidae > Pollenia > Pollenia labialis. Next base: position 33,893,047 of record OX439143.1, on the reverse strand, counting down.
GTAAGCAACTTATAGCGCACAAGTTTCATCTTATTGTCAGTCAGAGGTCGCACGATGAAACTACCTGTGGGGAAATAAGGAAAATCTGGCCCATCATAGATGAAAAAAGGACACGGCGGGCATTACAGCTGTCTTAGAAACCTAATTGCGGTTATAACTGGCCACTGACCCATTGGGAGGCACGCCCAGAGACTGGAGCTCCCTTATAATGGACCCTATTACGGATTACAACTCAACTCAGTTGAGTTGTAATTAAGACAACTGGTTGTGATCAGTTGTAATTTTTGTTATGTTTTTGTACACCGCAATATAGCAAAGTTGTAAATCATAATACAAAAATTAAGAAATTACAACTCAACTGAGTTGACACTAATAATAGGTGTGTTCGACAAGATCTCGGGCAAGTTCGGACTAATGAGAGTAAAATGAAAATTACTCTCTAAATTTGCCGAAACTACCCAAAATTGCTGGAACGCAAAAAACCATTTTTGAACATCTTCAAATACTAATGCTGCTTACTTTTCAAATTAAGATCTATTTAAGTGATTTAAGACGCTTAAAAGTCATAACATTATAAAACTAAAACATTTGCATCATTGTAATTTTTTATATTTTGTTTTTTTTTTATATTAAAGATTAAGGGAAATATGTATGCAATTACGTTTTAACCACTTTCATTTTTCACAAAAACCTTACATTTTGCTTTTTAATATGTTTTTTAATTAAAACTAAACTTTTCCTTTTGCTTGTAAATTTCCTGAATTATTTATCAGTTTCATATGTAAACAAAAACAGCTGATTGTTTTTTCTTGTCCGAACTTACCCAAAGAAAAAGTTCGTGCAAATTTGTACAGGAAATGAAAAAAATTACTCTCTCAATTACTCTCTTTATTTCACAAAAATTGTTATGTGGAACGCTTTTGGGTAGTTTTGTGCAAGTTCGGACTGTTTCGTTATGCATGTGGAACAGAGCTTATACAACATTTGATAGTTCGTATCACAAAACAAGCACATAAAAAATAAACAGCTGGCTTTCCGAGACTACCTGCTATAAATATACCTTGGATAAATCGTATAAAATTGTTTCTCATTGTATTATATTCTACATCTTCCGATTATGAAAGGGTCATCACTAGTAAAGTTGCAATAATCACCCCTATCGTGAAAAACAAGTGAAATTTTTGTTCCCATGAAATGTTCATTCCCCTCGAAAGCTGGAGGTCCACACCACGCGTTACTCGCTTTTTCGCAGCACACGCAGCTGTCAAAAAAGTAGAATCTGTGTAGTTATACGTAGTAAGTTACATGCACAAAAGCGTAGATGCCTTGAGGCGAAAAGTAGGTTTACTTTCTACTTTTGTAAGCGTCACAAGCAGCGTTCGAACAAATCAGCTGATTTTGACAAATTAAATTTTATTTTTACTTGTGCTGCTGCTGCATAAAAAGCGTTGCATGTAACTTGAAAAGTAAAACGCAAGTAAGGTTAGAAAAGCACACACTGCGTGGAGGCGAAAACGCGTAATATGGACCTCCAGCTGAAGGGAAAAAAGCAATCGTGAATCTCATGTGAAAAATTTTTCACGCTATCAGTTCCAGTGAATGAAAAAAGGAAGAATGATTAAAATAAAATTAAAAATCAATGGAATTTTTGTTGAAAAATATACACGTATATATTTTAAAGAAAAGTTTAAATTATAAAGCAGAATATTTAGTATTGGAGGGATAGTTTGATTATAACGTTAGTTTTTTGCAATTTTTAAATTTTATGTAGTAAAATATTTTCCAAAATTCTGCCACCACGTCTTTCGAAAGTTTCACAAATCCGAAAGCAATTGATCTGTTGTTTTGCATTTTGTTGACCAATTTGAATGAAATTTATTGTTGATGGGATAAGCTATTCCCATGCGCATTTAACTTGTTGCTTAGGCCAGATCATCAGGAAACTTCATCCAAAAAGATTAAAAAACTAAAGATATTAAACAAAATAAAACCATTAAGCGTATAAGCATTATAAGCAACAGTTCTACTTGTTACAATATCAAAGTTTAAACAAAAACATCAACAATAAACAGTGAGTTTATCTCTTCTTGCATTACCCACTACAACTGGTTGCTTAGGCCAGATCATCAGGAAAAATCATCCAAACTTCATTCCCATCAACAGAATTAAAATTGGGAATTAAGCACGAATAGCAAAATCATTTAAATTTTTTTTGTTTTAGCATAAGAAAAAAAATATTGCTATTAGAATATGATTTGAGAACTTTTATTTTTTCTCATACATCAGTGAGCACCCATTTTGGTATATAAATCAAAGGGCGTCTTGGTATTGACTTTTGTAAAACAAAATCAGTAAACCCAATACAGAAAACATCAATTACAAGTAAGAATGCTACGATTGTATTCGGCTAGGCCGAATCGTTAATACCCTTCATCAAGAATCTATATACATACATATATAAATCGGCTAAGGCAAAACAGTTAAGAACACTTTTCTCCTCTGTTTGCCCAGCGACTAGAATAAAAAATACACCATTTGAAAGGTATTTTCTGCCAGAAGCGCACAATACACATTTTACATTATACATATGTATGCAAAATACAAAAATAAAAATTTTGTTTTTTCCAATTATCAAATAATAAAAAAAATAGGTTGGTCGGTAATTCGACATTTTCAAGAAACCGGTTTTCGAGTATTTCGACTATATAAATCTTATATATAAATCGGCACAGGCAAACCAGTTGAGAACGATATCTTTCTTTATTTGACAAACGCTCACGTGGAACATAACATATAAACCGGAGGTTGGTCCGTCGCCAAATAGAACCCATATATTTTCTTCTTTTTAAAAAAAATTATGGCCGAATTTCGACCATTAGGCAAACACTTGTTATTTTTATTTGTATAAGAATATTTTGGAGTGGACTTTATTAGCCGTTCTTTATAAACTATGACACTAATCCATGGACAGGGCTGCCAGGTACTTTTTTTCGTTCTCTCCAAATTAAAAAATAAATTTCCCCAAATATCCCCCGATAAATGAAAGAATCCCCAAAATAAGCCCCTGTAAAAAATACATAATTTTTAACGGATAATTTGAATATTTATTTAAGTTTTACTTGTACCATGTTCTACAAGAGATCATTTCTATCGAAAGGAAATATGTAGTTGTTTTTTAAATATCTATATACAGTGGAACTTTCCTATAATGAATTTGCATGGGACCACAAAATCACTTAATTTTTAAGAAAGTTAAACTTAACTCCCCTCAATAAAACAATAGTGTATACGCATGTACACTAGAGATGAGCGATATTTCCGTACCTGTGATTTAATCACTGTTACTGAAAAATCACGAATCACAGTTGACACCAAATCTGTTAAGTAACAGGTACTTGCTAATTTGTTATTTTCTTATTTTGTTTCATACACAAATTTATGATATTTCACTGTTTGTGTGGGTAATAGCGTTTTTTGCACTCATGAATGTAATTGTTGCTATTTTTTCTTTTGTTCTCTCTTCTTCCTTTTTAGAATTTTTTTACAGCCAATGTTTATTCAAGTATGTCCAACTAACAGGTGATCGTTTTTGTTGCCTTATTTCTTTGTCAAACTCCATAACAAAACATTTTCAAATATCCAAGAACAAAAATAAAAGTTGTGATCACAATCACAGTTTTAAATAACAGTGATTTTAAAATCACGTTCACTAATCACGATGTTCCTTAAAAATCACGGGATCGCTCATCTCTAATGTACACCATTATTTTTTTTATTGCATATTTAGAATCTCCATCATTGATTTTATGTCTGGTAAAAATTTCGTCAAATTCTACTTTAAAAAAGTGGGTTAAAATGCCGTTGGAAAAAATATTGTATAATTTCTTGTTCAAAATTTTCCTTCAATAAGTGTGTAAGCTCATATGCGCTATTTTACTTGAAATTGCCACTCCAAAATTGTTAAAAGAATAATAGTGTATACGCATTATACTCCATTTTAGTCTGTAGAAAAAAAAACAATTTATGAAAACTTTAACTCATAAAATAGCTTATAATAATATACACTATTGTTTGAGAAATAGTTTCATTCCGACCATCGAAAGCTGCATGATCTCCAAAATTTGTGCAAGAAGAATGTTATTCGTCGTGGCTCGAAGTCATTTTATTATAACTTACAAGGTGGAAAGAAGCGAAATTGTTTAGATGAGCCAAATCAAGCAGAGGAAGAGAAAGAAGACGAATGAACATCTAGTTATTTTTGATTTACGCAATGTATACCTTAATAATTAATAATTTTTTGTTTTTAATACCCCAAATTGAAAAGTAATGAATATATGCCACTGAATTAACAAAACTATGAATTAATCACTGTTTTATAATGTTACAAATAGATATTTTTGAGATCAAATATTTTAATAAAAATACCGTAAAATTATTGAATAAAACAGCGTATACCATACAAAATAAAATAGTGTATAATGATTTTCATACAAGTTATAAAATAAATAAAATAGCCTTAGTGACATCATGTACTTTAAATCCCATTTATTTGCAATTGAAGCACTTGTAAATTAATTAAATACCACCTACTTGTAGCCTAATTATTCCACCACATATTTAAATGACCACAACTAAAAAGCATCGATTATTTTCTGGAATATTACTGTTTTCCCAGGTGTCTAATAACACAAAAATTTTAAACTCCATTTTCTCGAAATGGCAAAAAAGTTATACACTATTGTTTTGTTAAGGGGACGGTTTGTTATACAAAATTAATATTATTTCCACTTTTATTAAAAAATAATGATGATATTCTAGTTTGAATTACATTCCCACGTGCAGCTGTTATTCTTGTAATGCGTAATTATTATTTGTCAATTTTTAGTCTTTTGAATAAAAAATTATATTGCACAAATCAATTTTAAAACTATTTAAGGTGTGTGATCGCCTTTCAAGTCAAGTAATAATTGGCACATTAGTGGTCTGGGGCCATCATTTATTACTAGTTCTAAACCGATTTTTTTTTATTTCTTTTTTAAAAACATAATGGTATGTTAATTTCGAATTATTTATAATCTAGACTAAAAGCTTTTACGACATTTAAAAAATTTTCCATAAACTTAAATAAGTTTTGCCTTGTACACACTTTTTTACATTTCAATCGACTTTTCTTTACCCAATCGTCACCAAACTTCATATTAAATGTTTTTATATACAAAGGAACCAATAAGCCCATACATTGGCTTTAGAGTTCACTTTAATTTTTATAAACACCTCTTATACACACTAAGTTGTCCAGAAAAATGCAAATTTTGGACTTTTTGTACATAATCGAATTATTGACAGATTACCTTCAAACTTATCAGATAGTTTGTTTAATAAAAACGAAATTTTTTTTTGACCGGTGCTCATTGATATCAAGTGATGTTGCAAAAAATAGCCACTTTAATGTGTTTGTGACACATACTATGTCTGCATTAAACTTACGGCCATGTTCTGACAATCGCACGATTTGAAATCGCAAAACGCCAGATTTATTTTATTGTGTTTTGAAACTCGTGCGTGTTGCCTTCGATCTGCCATTGTTTATTCTTTAAATATTGTAGTTCCCTTAAGCATACTACTGCAATTTAAGGTCGCCGAACTTCTTGCGATTTAGAGAACACCTATTTTGCGATTTCAAGTCAGAATCGCAAATGTTAAGCGTTTTGCGATTGTCAGAGCATGCCCGTTAGTTGTTTTTTATAGAAAAATTAAGCACATATTTTTTATTTCCCCAAAAAAATCCTAAATTTATTTTTAATATCCCCAATGCCAACCCCAAACCCCTTTTAGCAGCAAGAAAACCTCTAATTTGGGGTCAAAACCCCTAAACTGGCAGCCCTGTCCATTTGTTCCAAGCATGGAACACTTACGGATATTTTCCGAAATGACTGTGGCTTAGGTTATTATTTAATCGGGCTTGACCGACTTTACTTTCTTACTTATTTCTTGTTGACTTACACTATTTAACTGTTGCTAACGTATTAAAATCTTCACTTTGTCGTTTGTCTCTGCTGTTGGGATTCATAGCTAGGATTTTACGAGTTGAGGAGTTTCATATACTTATTTTGCTTAACACTACTTATATCACTAACAACGTCTGTAGAGGATAAAGAAGAGTCTGTTTAGACTGGTTAATGTTCTCGACCATATGCAAAACAGGGTTGATAGAAGAACATGCCGGCTGAAAAAACAAGTTGGCAGCAACATTCTCTTTTGGAATCATACAAAGACTGGTTATCGGTATCATGCTTTTGGGCCTTAAACATTTGATTGATTTTCTCTACTAGTTTTTTAGGATGAATGTTACCATCGGCAGTTCTGTTTATGACAGGCTCATGTGTCACTAGCTTTGCAAGCTCGTTTTCTATTTTACTATGTTTACATTCTGTACACTCTATACAAGCTATGCAATCGACTCTAGATTTTATTACATCCGTAATCTTATCGCACTTAATACCAAAATTTGACGTTTTGTTGCGATAACTCCAACTATTCGATTTAACAGCATCTTCTAACACGGTGTTAGTGTCCGATATACTGGTAGCATCGTTGCATAAAATACATGCTATTTTTCCTATTTCGCTAGTGGGGGATTGTTGAATATTTTTCGGCGATGAGTAAGTAGTAGTACTTTTTGAGTATTGCAAATATTGTCGAGACTCTTTTTTAAGCGGTGGTGGTGCCGAAGGTTTTTTGGGTGCCTCCGAACGATTTTCATGAACTCCTGCTATATTTTTATTTTGCACCTTTGGTATCGGATAGGTAGAACGTTTTTTAAATTGCATAACATTATAATTGGGCACTAAGCTCGTTTGGATCTTTAATGCTTTTTTACACTGTTCCATTTGCGGTACTTCCAAACTTGACATAAGAAATTTGTGTGTATTATTCATACCGACACTGGTTCTTGTTTCGTTATGTTTTCGCTGTGAGTTGTGTATTTGTTTTGAATTTGGTAGAGCCGGTGTAGTGGTACATGGATTTCTAGAACAAGTTACACAACTACTTATGGCACCTTCGGAAATTGTGGAGGATAAAGAAGATCCCGCACGAATCTTTTGGTGTTTCTGAATGACGTCTGAAGACGGTTGTTGACAGCCGCAATATCTTTCGGAACCATAGAAGGACTGGTTATTGGTAGTTTGTTTTTGGGCCTCAAATAATTTATTGAATTTCTCTACTGCTCCTTTAGGATTGATATCATCACTTCTTTCTATGACCGGCTCACGTGTCACTAGCTTTGCGGGCACTTTTTCTATTTTACTATGCTCACATTCGCTATACTCTATACGAGCTATACGTTCTGATCGAGTTTTTATACTATCCCTAGCCAGGCCACGCCGTGTTTTGCAAGTAGATAACATGTTGGGTGTATTTGATTTATTGGCCGCATCGTAACAAAAGTTGCATAAAGAATATTCTTTTTCGCCCGCGATAGTAAAGGAATGTTTAATAAATTTTGGCGATGAGTTTGTAGTTCTTTTCTTGTTTTGCCAAGACTCTACGTTAGACGGCGGTGTTGGCAAACTTTTCTTGGAATCCTTCAGACGATTTGTAGTAACCCTTGCTATGTTTTTGTGTTGTACTTTCGGTAGCACGTTGGTAGAACGTTTTTTAAATTGCTTTAAATTATGATTGGTCACTGAGTCTGTTTTTACCATGTTCGCTTTTTTGCGTGCTTTCATTTGCGGTGCTTCTGCACTGGATATATCAGAGTCGAGTGTATTATTCATACTGACACTGTTCAACGCTTCGTTAAAAGGGGTACGTTCTGTGCGCCTCAGTTTTTTTTAATCCGGTTGATTCCTTTTTGGAACTGGAGGAGCTGAGACTTGATTGAGAATAGTTGAGTTGTAATATGCAAATTTATGCAAAGCATATATTTTCAGGGCATTTTGAAGTGCACTTTACGGGACGTACGAAAAAAAAAATAAAAAAAATATGCCACTTGATTCAGAATAAAAAAAGAAAAAAACCATAATTAAAATTTAAGGAGGCTGAGGCCCGTGGAGCCCCCTGGACCCAAAAAACAGGCCCGCCTACTTAGTGATACGTGTGGGTACTCGATCGTGAGCAAAATACCTTTAATTTGAGTACCCACACATTCCACTAAGTGGGCGGGGCGGTTTTTTGGATCCAGGAGGGCCCACGGGTCTCAGCCCCCTTAAATTTTAATTTTGGTTTTTAATTTCAGAGGGGGCTCAAATTTTTTTTATTTTTTTCGTACGCCCCGTAAACTGCACTTTTGGCATTTTTAGAAGAAGCATTAAAATTTGCCCTGATAATTACATTCCTGGTAACAAATATTTTTTTTTAGTAAACGTTGTTTATGTTTTATCCAACTACTTTCAATTTTAATTATATTTTTCAATTACATGTAATTTCTAGTTGGTAATCACCTTTAACTTAAGCCAAGTTGTAATACTGGGCCTTAGTCGTTCGTTTTTTTTAATGAAAAGTCTATTTATTCACTGAACAGTTCCTTGTTTTTAACAATTTATGATCTTACACTTTACAAGAAAAAGATTTTTAAATTTGATTTAAATTGATACACATAACATTGACGTTAATGAACATTTCAAAACTCTAGTCCTTTTTTTAAATTAATTTGTTTATAATTATTTTTAGGTTTCTGAAAATTTTTCTGAATATTCTGTTTAAAATTTTTGGATAATTTTCGTTCTTGGATAAAATAAATTCGTTGAATTCCACTTTTTCCGAAATCTTTTTAAAATTTTTTTTTCTTTTTCCGCAAGCACACACTCCACTTAACCTTTGCTGGCCATTTGAAATTTTATTTTTATTTTATTTAACTGCAAAACTTTCATTTGCTACAATTTATTGAATTATTAAAAAAGTTAAAAAGTTTTTTTTATGTACACAATCATGTTTTAAGCTTCTTTGCATAAAATAGATATAAAAATGTTAAAATAAATCAATATTAAATTAAACATTATTGTAATTTTTTTCATTGAACAATATTTTAAATTTTATAAAAACGTTTTTAAAACAAATTTACTTTTAAAAATTCCACGTTTTTAACAATACATTACAGTTTTTGAATACGGAGGTGTTTAAGTTTGATCGAATTATTTTTTTTTCTTTTCTATGACTTGAACTTGTTTCATTCTTATTTACATAAAATAGAAATAAAAAATATTAAAATAAACATAATTTTAAAAGTAAACAAAACAATTTCATTCTTAAGTCTTCGGTGTTGAATGTGTTTTCTTAAGTACGCCAAACGAGATTCCGAGACGTTGCGACTTGTTGTACAACTTAATCAAGTTGTACATCCAATTGTTACGTTAGGGATGTGATTGGTGGTCTTCGGTTGAATAATAAATCAAACAAAACTTACTTTCATTCAACTCAGTTGTACGATTACTTGACACGTGTAGGGGCCGCATAAAACTACGAAAATAATATTTTATATAAATAATTTCAAAAATGAAAAAGTTTTGGACATATCGAGCCCTATTTGCGATTATATCGTAAGCAATAAAAGGCAAATTTTGCAGGAGAGGGGGTTTTATTGTTTTTTTTTTATTTGGATTAAGATGAGCTTTTATTCGGCAACGGTACAAATTCAAGGTCTATGAATTTGTTTGTCATTGTAAAGAGTACTTATAACCAGAGCTGTAGAGTTTTTTCCCGGAGTTTTTCGATTCCCGGGAAAACGGGAAACTTTTTAAATTTCCCGGGATCCCGCTCCATATAAATAATACAAAGTAAATTTGTTTTAATTTAATGAAAAAAACTTTTTTTTTTAAAAAAGCGTAAGGGAACTTGTTTACAAAGTAAGTAAAAGAAATGCCTAAATACACCCAAAAATTAATTAAAGGTTGAAAGGGGAACTTGAATTATTATTACCTTACGCTTTTATATGTAAATTTCGTATCATTATGCTCTAGATACAAGATAAAAAGATAACATAAACATAACAATTTAATTCATAAAACAATATTAAAAACAAACAAAAATTATGGTACTCAAGTTTTGATATCAAAAAGTAAATTTATAAAATATTTTAAATAAATATGTTTTATAAATATATTAACATTTTTTTACAGCTTAGGAAATAATATTAAGACACACTCAATGCGTTTAGAAAGTCGGCAACGAATATATTTCTTATTTTATTTACTTATTACCAAGTTTCCGAACAATTTCGTTCACTTTATTACCGATATTGGACAAATAGTTTAAAGTGCAAAAGTTTAAAGTTGTTGCATATTTCCAATTCACAATCCGAAGTAATTTTTCTTTTTTATAAACAACGTCTATATTAATCAAATGTATGTCAAGGTTGATGCAAAAAATAGCATCAAACGGACTTCTTCTTACAATATCCACCTGTAATCTTTAGGACAATGTGTTTTTAAAATTGTATGTTGTAGTATCTTACACGAGTTTCCATAGTTTTTTTTTTATTTCTGTTTCCCAGCACTTCCCAGTTATATAAGCCGTCACAAAAGGAAACAAATTTATGTTTATCACCTTATTAACATATTGTCATATCTCAACATTTTTTTTTTTAATTTTAAGTTAATTAAGCAAAGTGTTCCTTCGACTTTCTCGTAACAAAACATCGGTTTTTATCTCAAACTGTACCGAAGTTATAGCAAAATCTTTATCTTTAAATTGGTACATTTTAACTTTAATCGCATTGTGCCATTTTGTAGATATGGCTTTGCTGCAATAAAGGAGCGATATTTTTGGATATCTCCTATTTGTAAGACTTGTCCATGGACAATTAAAATGTACTGCCTGCATCTTATTTTGAATTTATGTTCTTTATAAACTCTTCACTTCACTAAATTTATTAATTATCAACTGTCGCACGGCACATTCTGCTTTTGGTAGATTTATTGCGTCAGAAGACATAGATTTATGAACGTACTCTCTTCTTGTTATTGATCTAATCGACAACCCATCAACAGATGCTAATTTTTAGAGAATATAAAACGAAATTTCAAAGTATAAATAGCTTTTTTCTGAAACTATGAGGAACTTTTATTTCCCGGGATCCCGCAACAAAAATCCCGGGAAAACGGGAAAGAAAATAATTGAATTCCCGGGACGGGATATCTCGGGAAAAACCCTACAGAGCTGCCATTTACGGTTATTTCTAGCCAAAATTGGTAATTTTATTTTTAAATGTGAATATTTTTTCATTGTGGTTACTTTTTTCTAAAATAATAATAATACATAGGGCACTGCTACGCGTTCAATAAATATCTTGATATTTGGATCGCGATCCATTTTAAAATATTGATGGATCACGAGCGTATGCCACATGTTCAATTTATCGCGTCAATATTTATGTTATTTTTGTGCTGTGCGGGTCGTTTATCAATGTCGCGAGAAAACCAAAAGAAAGCCTGTTTAGCTATTTTAAGATTTAATTAAAAATTTAATCAAGTGAATTAAACGGTTAATTGACAATATTCATTTGCACCAGTAAACAAATTAATAATTTCAATTAAACGTTTAATTAACTTGATTAAGTTTTTACTTAAAACTGATTTTATTTTTGATTAATGCTTTTACTGGTGCAACATTTTTTTCTGTGTGCTTTTTCATTGAAGAAAAAAGAGGAAAGAAAAATGTTGAGCATTTTTATTTTTGCTTTTTCCACTGCTATTGAAATTTTTAATTTTTGTTCCAATAGTGCAAAAAAGCCAATCTCCTTTTTTGTATATTTTTATTTTTTTACAATTGCTTTTTTACCAGCTAGCGACAAGAAAGGCCAGCCACATAAAAAGCCAAAGCTCAAAATGATTCTTATGCCTTTTTCTTTTTTACTTTGTCCTAAAAATTGGACCGATCGTGTAGGCTACTGCATGACCAGCCGAGGAAGCCATTTAAATGAAATTATTTTCCATTATTAACCGGAAGGATTGTACTTTCAAATAAAAAAAGAAATTTGAGAAAATTTGCAGTAGTTTTTTTTATAGCATTTTCAAAAAAAAAAAGTTTTTTGGCGGACCCTTACAATTAGCGCAAGGTAAATTCAATTACAGGTGGTGGCAAGACTACAACAATTTATTGTTCGCGTTTACGGCTCGAAACTTGCCACCACCTTGTACTGAATTCGCCTTGATCAAGTGCTGCACTCATGCCCCTTTAATTAAAATGAGTGTTGAACATGAAGCATTTTTTTAAAAGGGAACATCATCAGAAAAGAACGCTTTACACTTTTAAATTAACACATGTTTTTCAGAAAAGAACATAAAAATTCAAAAGGCAGAATAAATGCAGAATTTTTTTCAGGAAAGAAAACGCCATAAGTTATTTTTGCGATATCGGCTTTTTTTTTACCTTTTTTTTTTGCCATTTTAAGAAAAGTTTTCATTTTCCTACGAAAAAAAAATTATTTAATAAATTTTTGCAAAAATCATTATTTTTATTTTGATTATAACTGTTATTTATAAATACTAAAAATAATCAACTCATCTTGTGCTGTAACAACTCTGGCTAAAAAAAATCGTATAACGTTGTGGTAATACATATTTTGTGTTTCCTTTGTACAATATCTTCCCAACAACCTTTATAATCTCTGTATGTTATTATACCCACACCACAAGAGTGGAGAGGGTATTATGCATTTGTGCTGATGTGTGTAACACCTTAAAATATTGGTCCTAAAGTATACAATGTCCATCCAGCTGTCTGTCCATGTAAATTTGTGCGCAAAGTACATGTCGCATTTTTAAAGAAAATTTTATGAAATTTGGTACAGATGTTTTAAGTGGCACAAGGGCAAGTTTGTCCATACAAGCTGCTTAACGGAATAGGGTCTTTGTGCCCACTATCAAACCAGTTTTTATGAAATTGAAAACATTTGTACTTATATAGATACAGTAAAATCCCGATAATTCGTACCCCGATAAATCGTAATTCCCGATAATTCGTAACAAACTGTCGGTCCATTGAAAAAATCTCGTTAATTTGTAAAATTTCCATACATTTTCGTCCCCTCGCTAATTCGTAATTTTTTTTTTTCAAATAAAATCTTCTTTGCCTCTTATAAATCGTAATTGTTTGCTAACTACCACTTATAATTCGTAATAAAAACAACAGATACATGGAAAGAATGATTTTTTGTTCACCGCTATTTTTGCGTGGGATTTTGCTTGCGTGTGTGTTTATTTTCTTAAGATCAGTTTGTTACATGAATAATTTTTATATACATATTTTATTTTTAACAATTGTTTTTTATGTTTTTTATCGTTTTAGTAGATAAATTGAAAAACCCGTTAATTCGTATTTATTTTATTTTAACCCCGTTAAATCGAAACCCCGCTAAATCGAAAACCCCTATAATTCGTAAGAAATGGCCAGTCCCTTGCGATTACAAATTATCGGGATTCTACTGTAGTAGGTAGTAGTACATAAGGTATGCATTTTTTAAAAAAATTGGATTACGGGATGAGATAGGGTGCAATTTTTGCCTATCAGAAACTACCAAACCGATTTTAATGAAGTTTAAAACATAGATAGATCCCTATTCAAACAGCCATACCCTCTCGAAAATTTGTTTATAAATACTGTGGTGTTGGGTATCATATGGTCGGCCTTGACCGTCTATACTTGATTACTTGATTTTTATGTTACACTGTAACGTACTTTTTATATTGTTGTATATATTTGTTATTGCTTTTTTAATAAAGTTCTAGCTTTTAAGAATTTGTCTGTAAGGATTGGAATGAAAGTGATTTGCGGAACCAAATATTGTTCATTTTGCAAATTTTGGGTTTTTACACGAAGCTGTTAGGGCGGTTGCGGGTAATTTTATAAAAAATAATATTTAGTATGGGTGCACCCTTTAGAAGCACAGATACCGCTTATCTGTTAATAAAAAATGTAGGGGGTAAATATTAGTGGGAGTCAGTCTTACATTTTACCTTTCTAGGAGCGACTTAGGGACAGTTGTGAACCTTTTTTTTGGCTTTTGTATCACTTTCCATTAGCTTCTCTCACCCCCCTAATTTTTTGGCTCATGCGTTTTTTTTTACAAACTTCATAAAATTGGGGGTTCTAGCGTATCGGGATTTCATTTAACACTATTCCACCCCTTATGTATAATATATTTAGCTGATCAAAGTAGACTCAGTAGAAATCTTTATAAATTTTTAAATATTTTAATCAAGTTTCTTCAAAAATATCAGGTGTTGGATTAAAGTCGTGGCCAGTATTATTTAATGAACAATTTACCTTTAAAACGCTTTATTTTTATATCTTTTCAAAAAGCTTTGTAAATTTAACATTTTAAAATTTTACGAAACAAAGAAAAACTGAAACTTGAGCAAGAAACATTTTTAAAACTTTTGACACTAAATTATCTACTACATACATACGAAGACAAACTCGAGCAGTGGCAAAATTGGGTACTTTTAGGGCCCAGCTATAATACGCATACGCTAGCTTAAGAAGCTACTGTCAAAAATTACAGAAAAAGCCCCTTAAATGCATTTTAAAAAAACCAAATTAAAAAACTTAACAAAAAGTTACCTTAAGTTCAATATGGTTTGACATATGTAATTTACATGTATTCCCCCTATGAGTGTGTACTCACTAAATTTGCCCCTAAATGAAATAAAACCATCTTAATCTGGGGGATACACCTAAGGGGTGTATGTACTGGCAACTCTGACCTGTAGTAGACTCCAACAAAACGAACTTGCTGCGTTAGAAGTTCTACATCATTTGTAAAGCCAATGCCAACATTAAATGTTAATATAATATTAGACATGCTTTCTTAAAGGCGTTAGCAAATATTTTTAAGGGTGCCCCGTTAGGCAAGGTGGTAGTGAGGGTTGCGGGTTCGATTCCCGCCAAAGACTCTGGTCTGTTCACTACAACGTGCTGAAGTTCTACGTTACTATTGCTCGGTTATTTAAGTTCGAATATATTTTGTAATTGATAAATAAAACTTATTAAACAAACATATTAAAATGAATTTTTTATTAGTTTAAATTAACACATTTACAAATTTAATACTCTTTCCAAACATTTGTTTCACAAATTAAACAAAAGAAGTTATAATATTTTGTTTCTTTTTTTAACTAACACCCAATCGATAGTCATATGCAAATTTTGTATGCGTTTAGGGTACGTGTAAATATGTAAAATCGTAGACAAACAAATAAAGTTATATGTAATTTACATATGAAAAGAATTTTTTTACAGCCCTTTTTAAACCCACTGTAGTTTTAATAATCATATGCACTATTGTTTGGGGAAGTGCACTCAATAAAAATTAATTTTAATAATAACTGCATAAAAACTGACTGGGGGCTTTATGCGTATTTCGATTCGAAAGAACTAATTTACGAGTTCGATCAATTTCTACAGTGTATTACGATTTTCCTTCAAGTAATTCAAAATGGCAAAGTTGTTTTTATAAATAATTGAATAATTTGATACAAATCTTACGGCCGTATTTATAACGAAAAGCTGGCATGAAGTTAGCACACAATTTATTTATAATATGCACATACAATCGCCAAACTCTGGCTAACGATTTGCTAAACTCTTTTTAACGAGCTGCCAACCGTTTGACAACTTGCAAAAAACCAGGGGGTTATTATGTAATACGAGTCGAAAAAAAAATTTTCGAATTCGTACAAATTGTATTATGTACTACGTTTTTCGAAAATTTATTTTCGAACGTTCGTAAATTATAAATTTCCCTTTTACAATTGCAACTATGTTATACGAAAGCAAATGTCAGTTCATATAAATTGTTCGTAAGTTATTCGAAAGTGGCTGTTCTTGCGAAAACAATAAAAAAATTTTAAAATGTAAGTAATTAAATAAAACTTTTACAAAAACTGTAAAATACAACTAAAAACATAAAATATCCTCAATATTCATTACTGTGAGTGGCTTAAAATCACAATTTATATTCTGTGTTTGTTGTCAAAACTCTTTTTTTTTAGTCTGAAATTTTTTTTAAATTTGGGTCTCTTTAGGAAAAGCTCAAGCAAATCAATGTTTACAAAACCAAAACAGTATGAGGTGATGATTGATTTTATGGTTGCACATGCAGATTTAGCAAAGGGCCACCTTAATGTTGCAAATGCTAAAAGCAAGCCGAAGGATTTGTGGCAAAGACTGTCAAATGATTAATATGCGGTTGATCCACCGTATCGTGAATTGGAAAAGTAGAAAAAATCCAGTTTTGATTTAATCGATTTTGTGCTAACGATATTTGCAAATGTGCTGTGTTACTAGGTACGGAAAGACTATAAACAACACGTTAAAGTTAAATGTCTGTTTTCGGTTGAAGTATAAATGCTCATCGTTACTTGGCCTTATTACTTGAAAGTGAGTGCCGTCTACTGCTCCAATAACTACAGGTATTCTACATTAATTAAAAAAAAAAACACATCTTTTTGGCTCCATCTTTTTTTCTTCAGTCATTTCAAAGATAATATGCTTCGGACAAAGATTTTGTTCGATTATTTCGCATACCTCAGATAAGCGTTTCGTGAGCTAAAATGCATAAAGGCGTAACTAACAAAAAAATTCCAAATCAAGTTTTTGATTGATTATAACCCCCCATTTCCACTTGCAAGTGCAAGTTCGAACTCACACTCACACTTTTTCACTAACATTGACACGATTTTTGTTCTTTCAGCCAATCGGCTGTTATCTCGATTTTTCGTTGATAGTACGTATACACTACTTGCAAGTAATTACTTGCATGTGGAAACGTAGGGCTATGAATGCTATTAAACTTCATTTCTTAGCAAAATTTTACACTTCTGCGATCAAAAATTACGCATTTATTAACAAAATATAAAGGGACGTAACTACAATTCTGTTTGATTGATTAATACAAAACGACGTAGTTACACATTTTTTTCCAACAAAATATAATGCATGGGTTTCTTTGAAAATTGTTTGAAGAATTCCATGTTCAGCTTTTCATATTACAAAGTTGTTTGCATCTCTTGTAAAATTATATTTTTGTTAGTTGCACCTTTGCATTTTAGCTATCGATATGGAAATTGATGAGTGTAAAAGTCCCACAAGACGATATTGGCCAATCTGATGTTGGTATCCATCGTGTGCCAAACATTTTAATATGGCAGCTGTCGTGCTTAATTTCCCAATTTTTATTTTTGATAAAAACGCTGAAATTTATTGTTGATGGGATAAGCTATTCCTATGCGCATTTCACTGGTTGCTTAGTCTGAATTTACACGTTTCATCTTTTGATGCTCAACTTCTTTTCAATTCCCTTTTAAAGATGCCAATATATTCACACGTAGCAATCGGTTTCAACTTTTTTCGGTTCAAAACAACAACAATTTTATTAATAGCGAATCAAAGAGAAAAAGAAAAGAAAACAATTACATGCAGTCATCGTTGTGCATATACCAACGAATAAAAACACAAAGCGTACTGACCGAGTACAGGCATCTCCGTACTAACCCCCTTTCTTCTTTCTTCTCTCACCTAAAAACACAAGAGTTGAGCATCAGACTTAGGCCAGATCATCAGGAAACTTCATTGTTTGTTGTTACGTGTAGAAATGTTTTTAATTTCTTGATTTTGTTTATTAATTTTTTACAATGCTTGGCATTCTTAAGTATTTCTTCCCTAAAAAGAAGCAACAATTTTACAAATTTTTTTTTTGTTTCAAATATATTTTACTTGTATATTTGTAACTTGTAGTTTTGAGAAACAGGACCCGGATTATTTAAAAGTATTTGCCTATCACCAAAAGAATATTTGAAGTAAAGTCTTTACTGTGGTTATGTTTATTTTGTTTCAATTTATTTTATTTATTTATTTATTTAATATTATATAATACAATAAATTAAACTATATTTCTAGGCATTTAACTCAGGATTTAATTATAGTATTTTAGGTAATAAGTTATATTAAATTATAATATTCTAGATAATGTTTACAAGTTTTCATTTTTTTTTTGTAAAAAGGTAAAAACAAAATTATTAACGTTTTCACGAGATGGCACATTTAGCAAAGAAGGATGTGTGTGATTTGTCCAAAATTTAGGAATCCTTTGATTTTTTTTTAAATGGCCATCTAGGTGAGTTTAAACTTATAACACTTATTGCTGCCACCCATAATTTTCTATATATTTTTGACTGATTTTCGCTAACTTCTCTTCCAATTGCGTCTTTTAAAAACATTAAAATGTTAAATTTATTTCATATATTTTGCCAAATTAAAGACGCTCAAGTACGATTTAAAACTTTGATTTTTTGCTCATCTCGGGTGTTTTATATAATTATGTGCTGCTTTCACAACACATCTGATTGAACGTGTAGCACTCAGTTTTTTTTTTGAGTGTTTTTCATATAAATTTTACTACACGTTCAGTCACCCAAAAATTGAGTGCTTTTCATATAAATTTAACTACACATTCAATCACTTGTGTTGTAAAAACAGCACATTAATAAGTTTTCATTTGTTTATAAAAATCTTTTCTGCAACAAAAGTATTAGATTTTATTTTCTGAAAATTTTCATTTATGTATAAATGACTGTTTAAGTAGAATAGTAAAATTTCGAGTAAGAAAGTTGCATTATTAAATTTTTTTTTTTTTGAATAGAATAATAGTTATAGAGATTAATAGGGGGAGGTCTTAAAAAAGGTTTTGGGAATTAAAGGGAAATTTTTCTTTAAAAAAATTTTTGATTTCAAAAAAGTATTAAAGAAAATCCATAAACTGCTAACCCCCCGTGTCCACATGCAAGTGCAAGTTCGAAAAACTCCCTACACTCACACTTTTTCCCTAATGGCGTTTTCTTTTCTAAAAAAGTGTTAAATGTGACTTGGCAACATTTTAAAATTCTCCCTTATTTTTAAGAAGTGTTGCATATTTCACGTTTACAAAAGAACACAAATTTCGGCATAAAACAATTCGCATTGATCTAGTGCTTTAATTAAAATAAGGGTTAAGCATGTAGCATTTTTTTAATTTTAAAGGGAACATTACCAGAAAAGAACGCTTTAAAGCCCAACCATAATGTGCTTAAGTTGGATTAAGCAAATGTGCGAATACATGTTAATTATATGAGGCCAACCATATTGAACTTAACGAAACTTTTTGCTAAGTTTAATGAAACTGTCATTTGCTTAAGCAAGGTGCGAATCTAATCGCACATTCCGTACGGAATCAAATGTTTTTTTATTTTGTTTTTGTTTTTTTTAATACATTTGAAAGACTTTTTGTTAATTTTTGACAGTAGCTTAAGCAAGGCTATGCATATTATGGTTAGGCCTTTACACTTTTAAAATAACACATATTTTTCAGACAAGAACATAAAAATGTAAAAGGCAGAATAAATGCAGAATTTTACTCAGAAAAGAAAACGCCATAACATTCACACCAGGGCTGCCAGATACATTTGTGAGGAAATCGTCACTTTCCTGAGAAAAAATTAAAAAATTCGTTTTTATCGTTTTGAGCAATCGTCAAATCGGAAAACCTAAAATTTAGTTTTTTTAAACAATTTTTGTTCGACTTTTATAAAAAAACACAAATACTTCATACCCAGTTAGCATATTCAATCGTGTAAGAGTACTGGGAATCTCATGAAGAGCGTATTTGATCGTCGACGACCGCATTTTTTAATCGTAGAAGATTCCTTACACAGGAAAAACTGTAACACAAGTGAGCTTCTTCCATAGCACAGCGAAATACGCTTATTCAATCGTTGTGAGAATCGTTTAAGACGTGCGTAAAGATAATTTAACGAGACTTTCATGTCAAGAATCGTATGTGACTCATGTAGATATTCTCATACAACTTGTGAAATGCTCGCCGTATAATTGTTGAAAATATGATTTATACAGAGAGTCGTAAGAGGTTCATTCGTTCATTGTTGTTTTTATATTCTGAAAATAATCAAAGATTTTCTTAAGACTTGCAAAACGCGTGCCGCTTTTCTTGTTTTTGAATAGAGCGGCCTGAACGCTTTGACAGCTCGTGTCATAGTGAAGTTTTAACTGATAATGGAAATTTAGCTATTTTTTGGTCAATCTAGCGGTTTTACCTCTATTTTTATTTATAATTTGTGGGTTTTATTAAACAAAAAAGCTATCACTACTGTACGTGACTAGTGTTTTTCATACGTGATTTCCCGGGGCAAAAATCCCGGGATCCCGCTCATTTTTCGGGAAAAAATCCCGGGAAATTTGTACGGGAATTCCCGGGATTTTTTTTCTGGCTAAAGACATTTTTGCCCAACGTCAAAGAAATATCAATTAATATCCGATAATGTTTAATGCTTTGAAATT
Source organism: Pollenia labialis (assembly GCA_949318255.1). NCBI lineage: Eukaryota > Metazoa > Arthropoda > Insecta > Diptera > Polleniidae > Pollenia > Pollenia labialis. The sequence continues at coordinate 33,872,716 of OX439143.1, read as the reverse complement.
TTGAAAGTAGAAAAGTAAAAATGTACAGCATATTTAATTTGTTTAACGACCCAGATCCGTAGAAAAGAAACGTGTTTAATCATTGAAATGTTCTTGATAAAAATTAGAAAGAGGCTTTCAAACGATTCTGTAAATGCTTATTCCTGAACTAAAATCCTATTTTAACAGAAATATTTTGTAAAAATTAGTTTGAACAATTTAAACATTTTTGGTTTTATATAAATGCTGTTGGCCTTGAATCTATTCTGTGTCAATAAGTGGTTATGAGAACAATTAAAAACTTTAAAGGTGGCAATTCTCTGCGGAATTCCCGCGATCCCGGGAAATTTAAAAATAAATCCCGCTTTCCCGGGAAATGAAAATGTCCGGGAAAAGAAAACTCTATTCGTGACACAACGTTGACGCTTTTGCTTTGATATGGCATATGAGCGTAAAAGCTAAGTGAACGAAAACGTTCCGCCTTGTGCCTTAAGGTACGGCTGCTAAACATTCCAAGAATAAAAAACGAAATTTTCAGAAAATTTAATGTTTTATTCAGACTATGAAACTGAAAAAAAATCGTCAATTTTTAGAAAAAAATCAGCAAATCGGCAATTTGCTAATTTCGGAACAAAAAATCGGCAAAATGACGATAAATCGTCAAACCCGGCAGCCCTGATTCACACAATTTTTGTACTTTCAACCAATCGGCTGTTTCCTCGATTTATCGTTGATAATACGTATACACTACTTGCAAGTATTTACTTGCATGTTGACGGCAATAAATCAACGGATCTAAGTATTAAAATCGTTTTTTGGCCCGATGATGACGATTAAAAAACAGATAAATTTATTTGAAACTGAATTGTTTCTGAAAGTTAACCCTCTTAGAAGAAAATTTAACAATTTTTTTTTTAAATTTTGTGTTATAATTTTTGAAAAAAGAGGTAATTTTCAGTTGTTACTCTTATGCCCAATTTTCAGGATAGTATTTAAATCTATATTAAGTTAATTTTCATAACAAACTTAAATCGTATTTAAAACAGATTGGGTTTTTGAGTTTTATTTGAAAAGTTTTATTTAATTAAGATAAAAGTATGGTAGCACTACTAAATACAAAAAAAAAATATAAAAAAGTGTAATTATCTACAAGGTGGTCTGAAAAAACAGCTGACTGTTAATGCTTTGCCTGTTGTTGTTGTATTTTTGTGATATTGAGGCCACCTTGCTAAAATATTACAATGGAAACTTAAGTTGAAATTAAGTGTACCACATCGGTGACTTAAGTTTGATTTAAGTTTTTAGTGAAGAAAAGGATTTTGTATTTAAATCGATTTTAAAAATAAATGTGTTTTAATATCAATCCTGAAAACTGGGCATTAAGGTACAACACTACATGGTGCACCACAAAACTTAACACTTTTTTTTATTAATAGCGTCACAACTCTAAATAATTTTATTAAGGCCAAAATACAACATAATCACTCATAAGCGTACTGTCATAACCACAAATAGTCTTCGCTATTGTCCAAGCAGCATAAGTAACGTACAACAGATATAAAAAACGATTAAGCCGACGACCACTTATACCCTCTGTTCACTTGCATACATTTCGGAGGAACGCATTGAAGATGTTGAAAATGTGAAATACGCTTTCATACTTGAAACATCTAACATCTACTCTCGCTAAAAAATGTTACCATTTCATAAAAAAATCTTTTATTTTTTAATATTCTTTTTTTTTTTCTAAAAAAAGTGAAGTAAAGATGTTGACCAATTTGTAATTTTAAGCCCTAAAGCTTCGTACAGACGGTGGTCAGATCTTACAATGTTGTCACTAAAATTGCCTAAAAATGTCTTTCAATTGTGTGTTCATTTTTATTTGGCAGATGTGTATGTACATTTAATCATCTGACAATTGCACCATTGTCAAAAAAATATTTCTATTGGCAACGCTGTAATTGTGAGATCTGACAACCGTCTGGATATATGTAGCTTAACTGCCTGTTTTTGGAAAACGTAAACAAGTGGGTGAGTGAGAAATTATATTGAAAACAACAATAAAAAACTAAAATTTGTTTTTGTTTTCAATATAAATTCTCACTCACTCACTTGTTTACGTCTTCTAAAAACAGGCAGTAAGGTCCCTTTTACGGTTCACAACTCAACAGAGTTGACAAGTGTGAATAGGCTATTATGCTAGTGCTGCCAGAAGTTTTCTGTGAATACATTTTTAGAAAAATGGCACATTTGCACAAAAATTAACAGCGGTATGCTCACGATCAATCACAATATTCAATGCAAATTTACAAATTGCAAGTTTACAAATTTGCACAATGACTATCGTGATGTGATAACCCTCTATATTTAAATATGAATTGATATTTAAATTGAATTGGCTAAATAGGCCATTATAAAACTACTGGTGTTTTAGAAAAGTAATTTTGGCAATTTATGCTACAGTACCTATTAAGTTTATTCGTCTTTTTAACAATTACTACACGACAAAGAACGTAACAAATAAATTGTTCAAACTCTGTTTGATTTAGCAAACGTTCTGCATAATCAAACTAAAGTTTATTAAAAATAGTGTTTACATTAAGGGCATCAATCATTTGTTAAGTCTGACCTCAGCTAAAGTCTTTTTTCACGTTTGAGACATCGGTTTCAGCGATATACTTAATGTTTATGAATTTTCTTTAACTATTCGTATGTTTGTTAAAAATTTAAATGTTTCACAAACATTTTTATAAATATAACAAATTTAAAAAGGCTTTTTCTCATGGTGTATTTATTAGAATATGACCCCGATAAGCCAGCTGTTTAATGCATGTGTTATGTATAAAATGTATTGAAATTGGTTTATTATACAAGTCACTATGGTGCATTATGACTGTCAAACTGGATAGGAAAAAATAAACAGTATCGGGTATGTTCTGTAAATTGAAATGAAGTGGATTTAAAACCGAACAAACTTTGAATACGAGCCTGTAAAGAAAGTTCATACAAGCTCTTAAAAACAAGAAAAACTAAAATAGTTTTGTAAATAGCTGAAATTAAAATCTCGTTCGATTTCAATTCCACTTCATTTCGATTTGTAGAACATGCCCGTATGTATTTGTTTTAATATCGAGACCATCTTAAATAAATACACCATGCATTTCCGTACATAAATTTCTTTTTTAACCCTGCTCGGTTGCACTTCATCGTACCAACGAAGCTCATTTACATTTTATCGTTCAGCTAGTTGTTTTTTATTAAAAAGCCTGTGTAGTCTACGAAGAGTAACCTTAATGTACCAAAATGACGAGTAACCTTTCAGGGTTAAAAAATGTTTATGTCAAAACCGATTTTAAGACCTTGGTCGCGTTTTAATTTTGTATATGTGTATGTATAAATTTTTTTTATGGTTTTTTTAGTAAAAACTTTAAGCTTCTTTAATAGATTATTTTAATAAAGGCAAATATGAGTGTTAATTTCATAAATAGGTTTCATCCAGAACTGTGTTCACAAGAACGGACTAACAACGATAAAGCGTGCAAATATACAATCTAAACTTGTTTTTTTTTCTTTTTAAGATTTTAAGAGTTATAAAGGACTATTTTAGTAATCAGGCGCCAAACTACGACATTCGATAACGAATATAAAAAAAAAACCACAGAATTTAAATGGGAATTAAACGATTGTTATCAAATGCCGTAATTTGGCCACCGGTTTTTTTTAGTTTTGAATGTTAGAAATCTTTACAAAAGTTTATACATAAAAAGAAACTGACTATAAAATAAAAGATTAATCATTTAACTTATTTAAATTTAAGCGTTCTTGATTGCGGCTTGATGATCGAGAAGATTTTCGATTGATCGATTCCAAATATGCTGCAGGGGTCCAACCTTCTGAATTGGTATCTAGATTTAAGAAGAGATAGAGAGAGAGAGAGAGAGAGAGACAGAGAAAAAAAGTTGAAACATTAGTATTTCTCACTAAATTAATTATTACATATTCCTAGTATCAAATATTTTAAATTCATTTTAACAATTTACCTAATATACGAACATACCACCATCCCGCACAGCCCACCTTAAGCAATTCAATATTGTCTCCTTCCCGCATTGAGACCTCCGAATGCCCCACAGCCACATAATCGGCTAGGGCTACAAATTTACTACCCTGTTTTATATAATGGGTTTTAGTATAATGGATTTTTCGATTTGTATGTAGAAATTTACAAATGTAAGGAAGGCGTGATGGTTTTGATTTTGTAATGCACCCAAAATGTTTTGTTTTTTTTTTTTTTTTTTTTTAACAAAATGTAGAGAAAAAATAATGATGGCGTTAATTAGTACAAGCTTAAAGCATAAATTTTAATTATTTTGTATCAAAAATGTTTTATATATCATTAACAAGCTATTAGTTTTAATTAAAAGCTTTTTTTTCATATTTTAAAAGCAACCTAAATCAGCGCGTTAAGCGTAACATTTTCTAGCGCCCAGCTTTAAAGACTCGCTTAAAAATAGCTAAATTGTCTTTACTTTTTAACAAAAGCAGCCAACTTCACTACTTTAACTCCTATTAAAATTCGGATTTCCAATTGCAAAGAGTTAATGCCGCGCTATTCTATGAGCATTTTTGACAGTTAGAAAACGTTTGACGCGCTAGTTTAGGTTTAACTGTAAAATCAGTGTTAGTATAATTTAAACTATTTAAAAAGGGAGCCAGAAAAAACATTAAATATATATTATAATAATACATACATTTTATGTACTTGATTTAAGTTCAATAAAAACTTAAACTGTTCAATATAAAAATGTTCAAAAATACGCAAATTTATTCAAATACTATACAAATTCATTAACCATTCAAATATTTATACACTCCTTTCGAAAATCCTCCCATTAAAGATTTTATAGTGGCCTCCGTTACCTTTTTGGAGGAGGTTGTCCGTCCACTAACGCCTAAAATCAGACATGTGCTGGGATAACTTTCCAGTATTCTTTAGGTCTTTTTTACAAGAGCCCAATAGCTTTCCCCAGGCCGAAGATATAGACATTTAGGTGGGTTGGGTTGGCCTCCCGTACTACAAAATTGACATTATTGCTTGAATACCACTTCAGAGATATTTTTCCATAGTGGCATGAAGCCAGAAATATGAAGGAACTCTGTGCTGTTATATATTCCTTTGTTTATCGTGCCTGATGTCACTTCTTCTTTTGACACAACTGTCACAAATCTCTTGTCACACCAGAAACTTCTTAGGCAATTTTTTTTCGTTTTTGGCCGTTTTTTCTGAATGGCTAAAGGGGTAGTAAAGCCTTGCGAAAATAGCTTCTCATACCCAAATGGCAACCTCACCTGCACTCGGTGCATCCTGCCTATAATAAATTTTAAGGGCCGATGTTGAATGTGAACCACACCTAAACGTCAAGTTTTTTTCTGCATTTAATTTGACATTTCTCAATTTCAGACTAACACAATTTGAACCATGGAAAGATACACAATCGAGCAACGCGTTAAAGTTATTCAGGCTTATTATGAAAATGGGCGTTCAAATCAAAATGCATATCGAAGAAAATCATCTTCAGTGATGAGGCACCTGGGTGAATTCGTCAATAAGAAGAATTGCCGCATTTGGGCAAATGATAATCCAAGACTGATTGTCGAAAAACCAATGCACCCACAAAGAGTGACTGTTTGGTGCGGTTTATGGACTGGCGACATCATCGGGCCGTAATTTTTTTAAATGAGGCCGGTTAGGTAGTGAATGTGAATGGTGTTCGCTATCGTGAGATGATAACGAACTTTTTATGACCCAAATTGGAAGATATGGCTGTGGACGATATGTGGTTTCAACAGGACGGTGCCACTTGCCACACAGCTAACGAAACAATGGCCGTGTTATCTCACGTGGTGGCGCCAAGATTTGAGACCGTTGGACTTCTCTCTTTGGGGTTATTTGAAAGAAAAGGTGTGCGGCGATAAGCCAGCAACAATTCAGGAGCTAAAGGATGAGATAATTCGGCACATTAACGGCATAGAACCTCAATTACGCCTCAGCGTAATCGAAAATATGGACCATCGGATGGAGGTGTGTCGCAGAGGTCGCGGCTGCCATTTCATCGATTTTTTGTTCCATACATAATTGAACCATACCAATATTGTCATAATAAAAAGAAATGACAATAATTTCCTAAATAATTTGTGTTTTATTCAAAATCAACATCGGCCCTTATAATTTAGCCAATTAAAAATCTTGAAACGGAAGTTAGAAAAAGTCTGCCAGTACAAATGTTTTATCATCCATCACACAACAGGTGTAGTTTTGTTTTATTTTAAAGTTTGGTCCATATTTTTTTAATCGTTTTTTTCCTTTTAAGTTCCTTGCCGCACTGAGATCTGTAACTTTTTGAACTTTCTATGACTTCAACCCAGCACAAGCTTTGGCTCTGCGCACATAAAAATCAGAGCATTGTTGGACATCTTTTGCCTTACCAATGTCCCTTTGACTTTTTTCTTCCCGATCTTGGTTTTCTTTCAATGTTTAAGTCTTTCTTATGATGTTCAATGGCTTTTAAAACAGCGTTTCGATGAACATACTGATCTTTTGCTATTGTTTTGAAATGTTTTTATAAGTTTTATGGGTTGATTACGGATGACGGCTGGACTGAAGTTTAGTTGCCAGCAACGAAATCAGAAAAAAAAGTTGTATATTTTAACATGAGCGCGTTGCTTAATTTTGCTGCTAGCAACTCAACTTCAGCTGTGTTGCTATCCCCATTAATTATTTTTTCACATACTTTTTTTGCTGTGACTTACATGGTGTCTTCACCTGACAATTTATTTGTTGTCATACCAAACGTCAAAGTCTATATACAAAAACTTTAATAATTTTGACAGGGTTTTTTTTTATATGAAGGTTGACGTTTATTATGACAAAAAATTGTCAGGTGAAGACCCCATCTTATGAATGAAATATCAATTGAAAATAAAGGATTTAAAAAACTAATATCTGACATATTTTTAAAAACAAACGACATAAAAAAGATCCCAATTTGTTGGACCAAAGATAAGTTTTAGCTGCAAAAGTGTGTTCCTATAAGTTTTTTCTGACTCACTCTTTATTCATTTGTTTTAAAAAATTATAAAAGTTTTTTTAAATTTAAAAACTCAAGCAAAATTTTTAAATCAAGAATTAAAAACAAGCACGAAGAACAATGGAACTAATAAATTATGGTTGATATTAATTTGTAAATTACAAGGCGAATTCAATTACAGTTGGCGTCGGAACTACAACAATCCAACAGCAACAGAAACAACATGGTGTTTTTTGCATTACATTGTTAGTGTTAACGGCTCGAAATGTCAGCCATTCTTAGCAAAACACTAACAAATCAAAACAAATAAGCTCAAACTGTCAAAATCAGATGCCGTTTCGACACCACCTGTAGTTTATTCGCCTTGGTAAATTATTATAAAAAATGTTTATGGGGGAGTTCAGTACAGAGGTGGAGTTGGGTAAGGTTTTGGTGTTTTGTGTCTTGTTCAGGTGGTGGTGGTGGTGAATATTTTCACGTTTATATAGAAAGTGACATTTATTGTAGTAAGTGCTTTTTAGGTGACATTTAGGCAAAGTTTATATTTTAAGTGTATTCTAAACCAGGTAAGGAAATATTTAACTTAAGTTATAAGTACTTTATACCTAATTAGTATGTTTTATTAGCTTAGTTTAAGGATTTTAATTTAGTCGAACATCCCTTCAAAGAATCTATATTAAACCAAAAATTCACTTTATTTTATAGAAAAATTAGCGGAATTCGCGGTTTGCTGTTGAAGGCCTTGCACATCTTGTAGGTCTTGCAAATCTTGATGTAAAACACGACAACAACAAAAATCATAATCAAGATTTACAAGACCTACAAGAAGTACAAGGTCTACAATAGCAAACCGTGAATTCCACTATTTTTGTACAGAAATGTTTTTAAAATAGTCTGGTATTTTAGTTTGAATTGCACTCTTTTACATAACGTCTTTATGAGCCGTCGCTAGAAACAATTTCTTGTGCACACATAAATTGGGCTCGTTAAGACTGCTGATGTCAGTGTTGTTACGTCATTTTTTCTCCCCTGCCACAGCCAAAATAATTTTAAAATTCTTGCGTTTTCGATTTCCAGAACACCTCTATATATAATCGGCCTTACTGTGTAAGGCGTACTTTTTGATACGTGCGTCGTTGTTTGCAATAGATTAAAGTAACACAAAACCTGTGTTCTTTTATCGAAAAAAATCCTAAATATCGCTCCATAGTGTTCGGTTCGGTAGATTTGTGGGAAATGTTTGTGTAGAAAATCATTAAACAAATAACGTTTCCCTGTTTGTCATCTTTCGAACACAAAAATAATACTGGGGGGGTACTCTCTATTGCTATGCGAAAGAAAATGGTATTTAGCGATTAGAGTACCAATTCAAGCGTTTGCGCATTTGTCTTTCGCATCTATTAATATTTTTTCTTTTCGCAAATCGTCCCTATTTGTTTTAATTTAATTTTCCAATTTCAAATATTTTTACATATTTTAGAATTTCATTACTGTCATTCTGCGCCATCTTTAATTTTTATTGCAAGTATTTTCAAAAAATTTTGTGAAAGTGATAGAGAGTACCAAGTTGGCTTGTAGCTTTCGCATCGAAATTGCTTTCATCGCAAAAGAGAGTACCCCCTGTTTTTTTTTTATCTAACTCAACATTTAATTCCGTTCGGCTTTTTTTTAAACCACAAACTTCGAAAATACTCCCGGGGAATTTTAATTCATAATTTGGCTGATTGTGTTCGGTTCGAAAAACTCCCGGGGAATTTTAATTCATAATTTGGCTGATTGTGTTCGGTTCGGTTCATTACGTTAGTCGCTTTTGACTGGTAAAATAACCAGAAATTTTTTACAAAAACACATAAATCGATTCGTCCGGATTTTTTAATGATTTTGCGTCGCAAAGCAACCGCCGCGATACGCTTTTTTACGGTGTTTCCCATTCATTATTCGCATTAACCTAACTTTTTGCATCGAGCTGGTGCAGTACCAACAAAAACTTAATTTTAATATTAATAACGGGATGAGTTTAGATGATTCAGATTTCTACATAAAGATGCAAAGGAATTCCATCTTTATATAGTTTATATACACCCAGAGAAAAACATGTTTAAATATGGTCACCTCCAACAAAATTATTTTTAAGGAAATATTCAAGCATATTATGTTTAATTTAACCATATTATTGTCACCGACAACCATATTATGTTTAAATTAGGGCGCCATCAAGAAACCACAACCATATTATGGTTGCCTCCCAACATGTTTTGGTTAATAATAACTAAAAAATATTTAATATTTATAATATCATGGCTTGTTTTCAACCATATCTTGTTGCTGTTGAAAAAGTGGAAAATACTATTGTTAATTTAAAAACAGGTTATTGTCATATTTTACCATAACATGTTTTGAGGCAAGCATAATATGGTTGTGGCTTCTTAATGGCGGCCTAATTTAAACATAATATGGTTGCCGGCGACAATAATATGGTTAAATTATATAAAGTATGTATAAAATTTTTTTTAAAAAATAGTTTTGTTGGAGATGACCATATTTTAACTTGGTTTTTTCTCTGCGTGTAGTTTTTTGACAAGACTTATGAGGAGTACGCTCTTGTTTTTTTTGTGCTTGTAGGTTCAAAATTAATTATAGGTCCCATATAAAGCCAGGGGGTTCTAAATAGGGTACACTCACGAAAATCTGTCTTTATATAATGTAGTGTAGGGTATCACGTAGTCTTGCTTCTTCAACTATATTTTCGTACTTGTCTTGTAATTCGTTAAAATTAAATTTAAACCTGTTTTATTAAATTTAATTTTACATTTATACAGCCATCTTCTGGAGATCCAAATCGAGTGGAATTAAGTGAATCGAAGTCTTCCAGTTCAAATTGTTTAAAAATTACCATAGTTTTTTTTCTGATTTTAAGAGTAGTTCTGATAAAGATAAGCTGTACTCATAGCATGAAGTTAAATATCAGGTCTGTCACAGAAATCAATTCCTATCGAAAGTGATTTCGTTTTATGTCATTAAAATATTCCATTTTATACAGGCCTGTCACAGAAATCAATTCCAATGGAAAGTGATATCGTTTTATGTGATACGCAATCACTATCACTTTCGATCGGAATTAATTTCTGTGAAAGGCCTGTATAAAATGGAATATTTTAATGAACTTTTAACACTGGATCGTTTGTTCGACATTGATTTCACTCGATTTCGATATCCACAACATGGCTTATTAATATTTTACATAAACTATTATTTTTATTTATTGTAATTCTAAAAATAAGTAAGCAATGACTATTGAAATTTTTTTGTTGAAAGTGGAAGTGAGAGTGAAAGATAGATTAGTGATTAATAGATTATTTGGTTGTTTGCTGGATTAATTAATTATTTAATTGGTGTCAGTAACGAAAACAACTATTTTTGTTTTAATGAGATTAGAAACAACAGTCAACATTTAACATTAAACTAAATAACTAATTAAGTTTCAATTCTTAAAATTATTTGTCTAAAAAACTAAAACTTACGTAGAAGATAAATGATTAATTGACTGGACTCCATGAAATCTTATACAAATATTAACGATGACAATTAAATTAATGATTTATGTATGTACTTTCTTTTATTCTTAAGGTTTTGCATAGTTTAGGTCTTTAATTAATTTGCAAGATAATTTTGTAATTTTAATGTAAAGGTGATATTTTGATGATACAAGTGATGAACAAATTACGAATAGAGACAGTTATAGATAATAGAAGTAAACGTAGTAGTTGTAGTTGTAATAAATAGCAATTTGAAGGTTTGTAAATTTTTTTTAGAAAAAAAGCAGTAAAATTATTTAGTTTTTTTTTTCTTAACATTTTGTTAATAAAAATATAAAAGAGGGTTACGAAAAAAGCTGATAAATTTTAAAAAACTTGGGTAAACAACAAATTGTAAACAAAAAACATTTAATTTTCGCAAACATTTTTTTTAAACAAAATGCAGGGGATACAACTTAAATTGGAAGGCTTTAAATTACAGTAAAAGTGCTGTTGTTTTGGTTGGGGTAAATTTAAAAATAAACATTTTGAAGAGTATGTCGTTACATATTTACACTGAGACAAAAAATGTTGATTAAAAAGTTTTGTAAATAAATTTTTAAATATTAGAGAACTGCACCTGATAAAAAAGGTGGACAATAATTGACGAAAACGTCCTGTGTGCAAAAATTCAATATTTACTAATTTGGTTTAATCACAGAAGTACTCTTCAATCAGCTGGCACTTCGGCAATTTATTCTTACCAATTAATTTGGGAAAATAAAATATTTACACACAAAGACTGTTTGTCGTATGTGCATTTAAATTGCAGAAACTTCAACAATATGAACAAGCAGCATTGTTTACGTTCTTTTCATTTATGTGTTTATGAAAATTTATAAAATTCAAAGAAATGAACATAAGCAGCGAAATTTTAAACGTTCATACTCCCTCATGAATGAACGTTGGGTGAACGTTTCGGTACTCTGCTGTTTTTTTTTAGAAAAAATTAGCCGCTGGGTACTTTTTTAAATTCCATTTATGGGGTAAAAAATGCGTAAATTTTGAAATTTAGATTTTTTAATTTCCTGTTCATCGATTTCGAATAAAGACTTCGTTCACTTAATTAACATATAAAAATTTTCTTTCCGTAAAAAGCTAAGTTGAACCATGGCGATCATTTTAAAGAAAAAAATCGTCCAAATCGGTCAAGTTGTTCTCAATTTATGCGCTTAATAGAAAAAGTGGGCGTAAAAGTAGGGGTGGTAAAATTTTCTTTCGATGAAAACGTAAAATGGATTAATACGAACAGTTAAAAGAAAAATTTGTCAAATCGATGGAGCAGTTTTTTTGATTTTAGGTAAATCGAAAAAAGTGGACGTAAAAGTGGGCGGGGCAAAATTTTCTTTCCGTAAAATCCTAAGTTGGACCATGGCGATAATTTTAAAGAAAAAATTGTCCAAATCGGTCAAGTTGTTCTCAATTTATGCGCTTAATAGAAAAAGTGGGCGTAAAAGTAGGCGTGGTAAATTGTTCTTTCGATGAAAACTTAAAATGGATTAATACGAACACTTGAAAGAAAAATTTGTCAAATCGATTTCAAAAAATTTTCTTTTCGTATAAATTATAAAGAAAAAATCGTCCAAAATATATAGATGGTGGTGCAATATGAAAATTGGATTTTGCCACGTCCCTCCGCCCGCAGACCGAAAATCAAAAATCAGACTTCAGTCTGATAAAAAACACCATCCTACACCACTAGTGGCTAATGAAGGTATTTAAAGTTTGTCATTCCGTGGGAAACGTTTTTAACACGTTCGCCACTCAGCAGTTTTTTGCATTTTCTGTCCAAACTTAGGAACAAAAAAAAAAAAAAATATGTCACACATATATGACATGGGTTTTGCAAAACATTTTCTTAATAGAAACTGTGTGTCAGATATTTGCGACATACTTCAAAGTCACTTATAAGTGACATGGGTTTTTGAGATCTGAGTTAAACTAGGTTTAGTTAATCTGAAAAAAGATTTGTACCGCTATTACCAAGTTTGCATACAAAATCTTATTCCTTAAATGTTGGCAATAATTTGGGATTGAAATCCATTGTTATGGACTCAAATCTGCAACAACTTCCCTTAAGGGCCAAATACACTTGTCAAATGCTTGTCCAGCCGGCGAATTCAACGTGTACATGTGCTGGACGTAATATTCGCCGACATATCTAAATTTTTTGATTTTTCATCAAGCGTTGCCGGTGTCACACATACGAACACATTTTCACTAATACTACCACAATGCTTGATGAGTACTTTGATCAGTGTATTTGGACAAAAAAATGGTGGCAGAATGCACCAATTACTATTAAATTTTGCACAAATAAGTTTTATATGTCTAGAAATCATACATCTAAATTGCGTTAAGATCAGTCTAAAAGCTACCATAGGCCCAAAACCGGTTAATTATTTACAATAGGCCCCACCCTTAGAAAACGCTTGTGTACGCCTAAAATCGTAACAAATAATACGATTGTAGAAAAATTTGTTCTGTCATAGACACATAAAACTAGAAATCACACTGCCGAATTTCGCAATTTACAATATGCTCCATTTAAATTGTACTTTTAGAAAAGACTTTAATACGTCTAAAACTGCAAAAAATTTTAATGCTGTGAGGTCAATATTTGTAAAAATTGGTTCACAAATTATAGATCCGATATTAAGGCCACTTCTGAAATATTCTTACTGTCGAGCACTTTTACTTTCCTCCACTCCATTTTTATTTTAGTTTTTTAAATTATTGTAATTGAAAACTCGTAATATTAGTGCCGGTTCACACACGTCAAGTTTGACTCGCCAAGTCTTGAGTTTTTAGGAAAGAGGGGGAAAGTAATGGCATTCACTTTTCCCTTCTCTCCTAAAAGCTCAAGACTTGACGAGTCAATCTTGACGTGTGTGAACCGGCACTTATTATAGAGAATAAAACAGCTTCAATTCCTTTTTTTTTTTTTTTTGGAAATTTGAAATCGTAAGATAGTCAGAATAGTTCGACAGCTGTCATAGCCGAAGGCGATTATAATATTTTCTTGTTCCACGAAATTTAAGCGACATTAAATATTTTTTTATAAATTTAATCTAAGAAAAGTGCTGTGAAATGTTAAAAAAACGTATTTTTATTTATTGAAGTAGTTGTAATTTGTATACCGACTCCACAATAGTAGAGAGGTTATAATGCATTTGTGCTGATGTTTGTAACACCTTAAAATATTGGTCCTAGAACCATCTTTAAGTATACCGATCTAATGTTCGACCGGCTGGCAAGACATGTAAGCCTTGTGCGCAATTTCGCAGATGATTTGATTAAATTTGGCACATAGGTTTTAATTGGACCAAGCATATTAAAAATGGGGCGAATGGGTCTATAATTTCATGTAGCTTTCCTTTTTTCCGCAAAAGGGCCTTTGTGCGAATAACCCTTATTGTTATGTTGGTATTAGGATTAAATTTGGTCCACTGGCGACAATATCTTTTACGATGGCTACAATGTCATGACAATGTTGTGTTGGTGGGTCCAAAATTAACCCAAGATCCCATTTAAAAACCCTTCTTAAAAGCAAACAAAATTCATGTAGATGACGATATCTTAATAATATTCGGCCCAAATAACTTTATATGAATCTTAAAATCAATTACATAATTTTGTTCTGGCGGGTCCATTATTGCCCATGCGTCCCAAATGCGGCACACTTGCAAAAATTTGTTGTCATATACTGTAGTGTAGGGTATCATATGGTCGGGTTTGACCGACTATACTTTCTTACTTGTTTTTAAGCCAAGTTTTTTTTTCAACTTACTAACCAAATAGTCGATTATGTAATAAGATTTTAATTAGTCAAAGTGTCCTGGGAATTCCTGGGAATTTCAATTATTATATTTCCCGCATTCCCGGGATTTTTTTTGCGGGATCCCGGGAAATAAAAAATTGGCCATAGTTTCAGAAAACAGTTTTTTTTTACTCTGAAATTTAGTTTTCTTTCTCTAAAAATTGGCATCTGTGGATGGGTTGTCGAATAGATCAATTACAAGAAGTGAGTACATACGTAAATCAGTGTCTCCTGCTGCAATAAATCTATATAAAGCAGAATTGGCAGTGCAAAAGTTGATAATTAATAAATTTTTGGCATCAACCTTGACATCAGAAGCATGCAACAACGGTGCACTTTTAACTTTTTGTCCAACCTCGGTAAAAAAATGAACGAAATTTTTCGGAAACATGGTAATCAGTAAATAAAATGTCAGAAAGTTATATCCTAAGCCGTTAAAAATGTTAATATATTTATTAAAATATTTTATATATTTAACGAATTTACTTATATCTTGATAACCTCAATTTGTGGTTGTTTTTATTATCGTTTTATGAATTTAATTGTTATGTTTAAATTCAGTTTTAATTGACCGTTTTCAATAATATTTTGAATGTATTTAATTTTAAGCTCCAGGCCTTTTTATATAAAAATATTTATTTGCATTCCCACGAAAATTATTTTGATAATAAACTGGCAAGTGCACGGCATAAAAAAACTGACTGGCAGCCGGCTTTATATTTTGTTTGCGAAAACAATAAAGCGCGTTGTTATTGTTTATACTTTGTTTTTTCCTAACCTACTTACAACCAGCGTTGCCGCTGCGACACTTTTTCATGCCAATGACAGTTTTTGTGCCCCTTTTTTTAGAATATCCCTTTGCATAATTTTAACTAAATTTATGACACTTTTTTAACCTTTTTGAAAATAAGAACAATTTTTCATATTCCTTACGAAAGTTCTTATAAGTTTTGTGAACATACATATAATAATTGGTAACATGTCATAACATCTAGTGTCATAGTGTTCATGGACACTATTTACAAAAAAAACTTAAAATAGAAACTTGTCAATCCATGCTTTCCTCTCTCAATTTGCTCGAATCAGAGCTGGAAGAATGGACTCCAAGTAAAGAATTATTTACGAAATATATGATACACATTTTACAGGTTTTTGTAAAAGTAAATTCTTTTTTTGATAATATGACTAATATTGAAATGTACCTGTGAATTGTTTCTTAGTTTTAACATTGATTTATAATTCAAGTATGTATTATTACTTTTATTTTAGTCGAATGCATTTTGTTAATACTTACTAATAAACTTGACCCTATTTTAATATTAAATACCCTTCTTTGACCCTTTATTTTCCTAAATACCCTTTTTATTACACTTTTTCGACATTTTCAACGGCAACCCTGCTTACAACTACAATTAATGTTGGAAGAATTCCAATCAATTGTGGTGGGGAATGTAATAATACCATGTTCGCACGACAGCGTTTTTTCGTAATTCACTCTCTCATTCGTAATCCGCAGCCTAATTACGATCCAAATTACATAATTCGTCATACAAAATTTTGAGAGCGGATTATGTCATTTGTACGTAATTCAATTTTTATTACCCTGTGGATTACTTTAAAATCAATGTGATCTCTAATTTTTATCGGGGTTTTTTCCAT
The DNA here is from genome assembly GCA_949318255.1 of Pollenia labialis. Taxonomy (NCBI): domain Eukaryota; kingdom Metazoa; phylum Arthropoda; class Insecta; order Diptera; family Polleniidae; genus Pollenia; species Pollenia labialis. The sequence continues at coordinate 33,856,595 of OX439143.1, read as the reverse complement.
CACCAGCTGTCAAAGCACTAAAAAACAAACAAAATTTAACATAAAGAAAGAAAACAAATGTAAAGGATGTAATTTTATAATATAAAATTCAATGGAATCCAAAAAAGAAAATAAATATTTTATATGTATGTATGTATTTCTTTAAAATAATATTTTTTACATACTTTTTCTTTCCATTCTTAATACAGTAACCGCAAACCAACAATTAAATTTAGCAATAAACAAAATTAATTTTAAAAAAGAAGAAGAAGAACTGTCAAAACCGATTAGGAAAATGCCGTGCGAACATGGTAATTCAAATAAGTAATAAAAACAGAGAGCGAAGTAATCCAAAGCACCTCACTGTTTATTGTTGATCATTTTGTTTAAACTTTGATATCACAAATTTTAACGTTTGCAGCATTTTTTTCATAATTTAATTAAAAGAGCTTTTATTAAGCATTTTTTTTAAGATTATAGCGCCTATTTTGCCTTTTTAAAGCATATTTTGATATATTTTAGGTTTTTTTTTTGGTGCCTACAAGAGCTTTCGCAATAAATAAACAAAATTTTTTTTTTTGCGAAATTCTGTTTTAATTAAATACATATCTGCAACCCAACGTGTTGCTTCAATTTTTCCAACACTTTTAAAGTGATCTAACGATGTCCATCCGGCTGGTTATCTGTCGATGTTAACTTGTAGGCAAAGTACAAATTGCAATCTTGTAGTAGATAATTTGAGCAAATTTTGTAAATATGTACATTTTAATTGTACAAAGGACGATGTCTATGTAAATGGTGAGAATCGGTCTAAAATTTCACATATTCCCCTTAAAAACTTCTTTTCAAATAAGACTCTTTGTGTCCGTTAACCATCTTATTATGTTGGTATTTAGATTGAATTCGCCCCAAAAATCTCAAAAATTCGTCTGTAAATATTATGGTGTTTGGGCTTTACTGCCCGTCTACAACTGACATGACTTGCTGTTATAACTTGAAGTTATAAAAGCGTTGTTAAAACAATTGCATTAACAACCGTGTTATAACATGAGAAAACTTCTAACATGATGAGTCTATACATTTTATGTCAGTTTTAGACTGCATGTAACCGATTATTTAATTTTAGGATTGTTTTTATTAAATGGAACTGTAAATTAATTGGTAAATATTTCGTTTTAAAATTAGCAATTTTAAATTTGGGGCATATTTTTAAGAGTTTTCAGGGCATATTTTCAGGTGGTTTTTAGGGCATATTTCTGGTTTCCCTGGTAATAATAGTTCAAGTTCCGCTTTCAATCTTCAATTAAATTTTTTAGTATTTAAGCATTTACTTTACTGACTTTGTAAACAAGTTCCCTTGCGTTTGTTTATAAAAGTTGTTTTCATTAATTAAAAACAAATTTACTTTGCATTATTTGTATGGAGCGGGATCCCGGGAAAACTCACGAAAAACTCCGGGGGAAAAAAACTCTAATAACAACATGCAAATTCGCCTAGCAAGGGACCATGAAGAATACGCCAACCGTAATTAGGCTGAATACTAAATAGATTTTATTTTGCTATAGATATTGATTTTCAAACAAATGACTCTTTGGCTTTATAAGATAATTTCTAAAGAAAACAAAAGATTACTGCTTTAACAACACCATTAAGAAAAACTTTCATTAAAAAAAACTAATCAAATTTTTGTCTCAGTGTAATTAAAATCCCTAATCTTGTAATGCAATAAAATAAAATTTCACTTTATCTTAATTTTTCCGATTTTTCTTTAAATCTATAAATTATTTTATTTTAGCGCTTTTATAAATTAAAAACAAATTAATATATACAAAATATGAGCATTATTTTTTTTCGCTTAAATGGCTTGACTATAATTTCAGCATTATTTTCTAAATATGAATTTATATGTAATATTATTATCAATAAATACTGCTAAAAGATATTTAACAATTATTTTAACTACTTTTCGGTGCTTTTCTTTTAAATTAATTTGTTTACTTTTTACAAAGTTTTACAATAAAAAAATTGTACTTAAATTTTTTTTATTTCATATTCAATTCATCTTTTGCTGTAAATATTATTTTTATAAACATTTTTGTTTAAATATTTTAATAATTATTATTGCACTGGGAAAGAGTTTTGGTTTAATTTGTGGTTTAATTGTTGGCTTTTGTTTTTCATATTTCTGTTTTATTTGTATTAATTTAGTGCTCAACCGAAACATAAAATTTGGAATTAGATTTGCTGTTGCGAGGATAAGAACCACTGTCGTGATGTTGATGATTGTTATGATGACTGCTAGTTGTAGTGGTGGTTATGGCGGTAGACCATGGTGCTAGGAAGTTTATGAAACGCTAAATGGTTTTTGTTTTTTTTTTTTTTTGATTTTGCACAAATCACATTTAATTAATACCCAGTAGTCATAATTCACACACACGACACCGTTTTAAGATTAATTTATTTGAAATTTTTGGTGATTGTTTTTTTTTTTTTTTTTTGGTTTGGTAACATTAACGACAATTGAAAGAAAGGACAGTTGGTTTTTTAAATTTATCGTTGTTTTTTTTTAACAGATTTTAGTCAAGAGAGGATTGTTTAAATTATTGGTATGAAGTGTTTTATATATATTTTTTTTTATAAATTTATTGATTTGGTGCATGGAAATAAAAGAGAAACCCAAAAAATATGGAAAAAATAAAACAAATGAATTAAAACATTTAAAAATAAACGACAATAAATAAAAGTTAAAATGAAAAGAAAACAAAAATAAAACAAAATAAAAAACGAATTTCGACAAAACTAAAAACACAACCAATACCAATTTCTTTGGATACTTTTTTTTAAAATCAAAAATTCAAAAATTTAAAAAATAACTTACCGGTGTACCATTGTCTTCAATCATGGACATTTCATCCTCACTATTCGAATAATCTGAACTCCAGCCACAGGCCTCATTGTGCTCTTTTTCTGTAGTGCTTGTGCTTGTGGCCGAAGTCATTGACATATTACTGCTAATGGGCAGGCCCGATATTATACAGTTATCATCACTACTACTACAATTTGAATTGCGATTGGAGGATTCGGACGAGGCATCACAACTGATCGTCCGTTGTGATGTTATAATATTGGGCGTATCCCATGAGGTGGTTTGTCGTAGGCCCCTGTGATTTAAACCGTATTGTTTGATTTTTTCACCTTTTAATTCTTCCAGTTGATTGAGCAGGACACGTTTGATTTCGGCCACCCATTTGTTTTTGATTTCAATTGTGGGTGCTTGTAGGGTGTGAACTTCTTGGCGTCCCTGTAACCAAACTTCAAAACGTTTTGTATCGCCGCGTACGGATTCGGTTAAACCAATTTGTGACATCTTTGAAATAAAAAGAATGTATGTATGTTAATTAATAAACAGAAACTTTTAATAATCTAAAAATTGCAAAAAAATATAAAAATAATTTGTTGATGCACATGCATGTATTTATGTATATTAGTCAGTAGTAAATGCTTAAAAAGATTGAGCAAAGACAGAAGCAATTACATTCTGGTAACTTGTTTGATGATCCAGCGATTGCCGAAGTAGCGATTTCTGATCGTCTGTCCGTTAGTAGCAGGAACACCATTTTTAGGTAGCATAAATAAAATCGGTCTAAGGCTGACCGCAAACTAGTGATTTGTGCGTGTGATTTGTTAGCGTACCATTTCTCCATACTCGACCAACAGATCAAAATAACCATAAACGTCAAAAAGACAATATGAATTGTGAAGCGGGTGATGCAATTGCACTTTTAATTATTCATTTGTATACACAACAAAAAAAGAAATTACGAGAAGAAGACAATCGAAATAGAATACAAAAATTTGTCGTATGCTAAACAACTCCTTAACAGATACAACTCGATGTTTTGTTGTACTTTAAAATGAAAAACTTTTAAAATGTTCGCGCACAAGACCACTAACACATCGAACAAATCATAAGAAATAGAAAATTGAAAATTTATACTTTCAAATGTTAATGAAAATTTGGCATGAAGTTAGCACAAGGTTTATTCATAAAACACATACCAAAATCTGGATAACGATTTGCTAAACTCTTGTTGACGAGCTGCCAAACGTTTTTAATTTACAGTTTTTTAATGAACTATCTTTTTTTTATTTTAAAAACTAATTAAAGTTTTTATATGTGATTAATTAATTAATTTTATAGCGATGATTAGCAGCTCGTTGCACGTAGTGTACAAACTGTGGATAACTTTTTGTTATGAATACGGCTGCTAGCATTAAAAAATTACCTCGTCAAGTCTGCTAACATTTGTGATTTGTAGTTGTGTGTCTATGTAACGGACGCATATAAGGAATTTGTGATATTTACTTGAGTGTCTGTCGTACGCATAGTTTTTGTAAAGAATTCTTGTTGAAACATTATTAGAAACTAGCTGATCGCCCCGGCTTCGCTCGGAAGTTATTTACTAATGATTAGTATCTAACATAGAATTAAAAATTAAAACACAAAAATTTCAGTACAAAGAAAAAACACAAATTTTTCTCTATCACGTGATGCGATTACATACAGAAGAAATAGAAGAAATGTTCTCTTATCAAATATCAAATATCAAAAAATTAAATTTCCCGAGTTTTGGCAGGATTTTTAAAGATTTTTTTTCTTTACAAACCATCTCCTGAAAATTCGAAATTCGAATCGCATATAAAAAAAATCAGTTAAATCGCTCCAGTCGTTCTCACGTGATGCGATTACATACATGAACCGTTTCATTTTTATATATATAGACTACCATACAAGATATTTGTACACACATAACACAAACTCGCATTGAAAAAAGTGTTTGTATTTTTTATTCCCACTCTCATTTCCGCGTGTATTTTTTATTCCCTTGTTCATTTTTGAGGGTATTTTTTATACCCGCTTCTCATTTGACTTCCAGTACATGGAAGCTTTTATTTTTTTTTTTAATTCTACACGTTCACTTAGTATTTGATTTTGACAGCGACACTACAGTATAGAGTTTGAAAAATGTTCAATAATTTGAATGTGTGTTCAAATGGAATTGTACAAGCCTATTTATTTTAAAATTGGGGGTGTTAAAATTTTTATATAAGAATAGACATTGTATTTATATAAAAAAAGGTTTTTTAAAACCTAAAACAAATGAATTTTGATATTGCAACGCAAGAATAGATGTTCGAATTTCTCCAATCTTAGATATCACTTATTTATATACGAATTATCAAATGCTTAAATTTAAAATTAATAAATATTTTTTTTTTAAATTTACTTTACCTTTAAGTAATGCTTGAACTGATAGGTGCTCTTATTGTGGCCCGGTTTCGAAGTTTGCTTACAAAACAACATAGATTTTTGATATAAAAATATATGTCTTTGTTGGGGTTTTATGCGCAGACGTATGTCTCTTTTCGAGTCAGACCAAACCTGAAATGAATCTTGCAACAATAACTCGCCTTGTTGAGATAAATCGGTCTAAAATTAAAGGTTAATATATGAATTAATAATATTTTTTTTAATTTCCGGAATATAAAGAATTTGAAACTCACCGGAAATCCCGTTATAGCCACTTGATGCATAGAATCATTAACACATTTCAAAACAATAAGCATACAGTCCAAAGCTTTTTGTAATTCTTTGGTACAACTGCCACTATCACTAAAACGTAAAAGATCCTTAAGTAACAATTGATATTTGGTAATACGCTGCACAGGTTTTAATAAATAGGCCGCCAGCGGTAGCTTGTGACCTAAACGTTTTTGGCATTCTTGTAAAAAGAGATGAGTATCAACTAAAGTTTCACGCAGACGATCTGAACGTGGTATATTTTGGCAGTAGAAGGAATATAAACGATAAAAAGTATCACGCTGTGGACGATAAGTACGAAAATTTAAAATATGAAAGTTATTTTTGACCGAAATTTAGGAAAACTTACCCTTTGAACAAAACATAGAGCCACCAATTCTGTGGTTGATATACAATTTTCCAAATCCTTAAGAAAAACATCATTGTGAAATGTGTAGAGTTCATGCAAATTGCCAAATAAAATATCTTCTTTGCCTTGAAGGCTGGCTGGAACTAAATGGATCATTTCCTCTGAATGCATTTGATCGCAGTAACCCTAAAAATATACAGAGAAATTGTTGTAAATAAAAAAAGTTTATCTTTTAATTGCTCCTAAACTTTACACAATCTAAACAATTTTCATCACAAGTTTCAGGAGAATTCGTTGCTTTTAGGTCCTTGCAATAGGCGCTCAATTCATGCTCAATAAATCTGCCAAATTTGTCTTCGACGTACTCATCTATTTTTTCATAGCCCTGTTGACTGACAAAGTCCTTGAGGATCTGTTCATATTTTTGTTCTTTGAACTTGTTAAAGGTAAATTTAGGCATTTCGAAATTATTCTGTTTGAAACTTTCTTCAAAAAACTCATGACAGAATTTCAAAATCTCCCTATAAGAAGTGGAAAATATGTTGGTTTTTGGTTTATCCTCCATGTCCCTATGCTTGGGAGCTTTCAAATTTGTGGCATTAAATGGTGTATACGATTCCAAAGACGAGCGGCAGGCATGACAAACGTGTGACTCTACCTCAGGGGTCTTTTTTGGTTCCTTCAAAGACTTGGGCGTCGATAGCAGTTTTAAACTATTTAAAGAACCTTTACCTAAAGCTGATTGAGCTCTAGCCACCGAGGATGATATGGATGTGAAACTTTTCGGTTCCTGACAATCATTCAAGTAAGACAATATATCCGTATAGTTCTTTCTTTGCAAATAATCCTTGAACTCTATGTCATTTTCAATCTCTGAATACGAATTGCACTCCAAATAGTCTTTAACTAAACGATATTCCAAGGACTCGTCACAACTAGATAATTCCAGAAGTTCTTTAAAAATAGTTTTCCTTTCATCCTTCAAACGCTGCAGACTATTTTTGGCTGATTTTATTGATTCCAAAGAGTTACTTTCCTCTATTTCCTTGAAAGTATTCAAGATTTTTATAGTCGATTTGCCATTCAAAATATTACGAGCGGAAAAATTATAAACATTTGTGCCGAATATATAATTATGATGATCTTTACACTCGTTCATGTCAAAGTGGGGCCGAAAATCGTTTTCATCATAACGCACCGAACCGATAGGTCTTATACAGCCCGACGAGTTTTCCGAATCGAATAACGAACCGCGAAATGATAACGGAGAATTTCGTGATGCCTCCAAATTAGCCGCTTTATTTAAATAAAGTTTTTTAATCGAATCGTGCAATTTCGAATTAAATTTCCCCATTATTTGACAAGCAGTGTTTTGAACTTTTTTCAAACGAAATGATCCTTGATGGGGTGGAGCTGAAGCTTTCGAGGCTTTTTGTAAATCATAGCCACCGTAACGCATTGTATTCTGTTGGTGTAAACGATTTCCAAAACCAAAATCAACTGTTTGCCTTGAATGAAAATTCGCGAATGCTAAACTTTCTTATGCAGCAGCTCTCAGTAAGTCCGTCTTTTTTTAACTGTCTTTTAATAAATCATCATTATTAGTATTTTTGTTTTTTTTTGTTTTTCAAATATGTGTGTGTGTTTTTTTTTTAAACTTAAGACAAAATTAAATGAATTCTGTATTGTTTTTGTATTTTGTTTTATCAAAAGTTTTTAATGCACTAATTAATATTGGTAGGCATTCATGTGCAGAGTATTTCTCTAAACGAAATAGGCTTTAGTTTTGCAGGGGAAGGTTAACCAACACGAAACATGAGATTTTAATTATTCATTAGATGTTTAATTAAATTTTAATTGAAAATGTTCCAACATAAGTGATGTAATTTTACGATAACAATTGTATGATACAAATCAACTTTTTATTGGTTGGTTGGTTAACGTAAAGGTGCCAAACAGACTGAGAAATCAAGTAGATTCTTGGAGTTGACTCCGTTTCGAAGCGTCCACAATACTCGCCAAATGTATGATGTAATGCCGGTGTGTGAAATAATAAGAGAGACTGGTCATTAGGTAGCCGTTCAGGAGCCTTTGTCTTCTGGACAGTATCGTCGGGCATTCATAGAGAAAGCGAAACACCTTTTCCTCCTTTTGAGAGACGCCGCAACTACGAAAACCCACTCATATCACTTGAATTCCTTTCAGCCTATAGCCCGATAAAACTGCCAGCAACTTGGAAATGTCTCTCCAAATAGCACGATTCGCATTATAAAACGTCCACGTTAACTTTGTGACCCGACAAGAGTCAAGATTGCGCAATTTCTTGACAGTTTTGCAATCGAACTTTCAACTGGCATCGCCATTTATAGTTCTAAAGCTGAATCTGCCCTGGCTGCCCGTTTTTTACCATAGTGGTTCCTATGCGCTGGAAGCCAGACTTGGGAGATCTTCTCCAAACGACTTAACCTGTACACTGGTCAACTAACAGAGTTGTGTTATGGAGGAGGTATGAAATAAAAAAATTCATTTCTTTTTTTAAAATCCTACAGTATCTAAAAACCGATTTTCCGCCACATTTGCCATTTGGTGAAATCGGTTCACAATTTTAATCATAAAAATAGGTAAGAAGATAGTTCCTAAATGTTTTTTATCTTATCTGTTTTTAAATCTATTTGCGCTCTTATAAACTTATTCGATAAAATTCGATTTAAATTTAAGTTCAAATTAGATTTTGGTTGGCGAATTTGCCAGAATCCCGTATAAAGAAATCCACCCATAATCGGACTTATAATAAAAAGCGCGGCCAAACCAAAAAGCCTGAAAGGCTTTGCCAACTCTTTTTTGATTATTATTATGTTTCATACGTAAAAGAGTTGACTTCGAGGCAAATTTAGCACCAGGTGTTCTTAATATCACACATCTGAAATTCGCAAAGCTTTTTTGCGTTTTAAAAACAAATGTAAAGCGGTCTTGCTATCGTGGAGTATTTGAATGTGTATGTTAAACATATTTAAATATTTCTCTATACCAAACAGCTTTACTCAAGATATACATATGTATCTAATAATAACTCGTCTTAACCCTGGAAGGCTATTCTTCATTTTAGTACATTAAGGTTACTCTTCGTCGAATCGACGAGCTTTTAAATCAAATTCTATCAGAACGATTTTTAAAGTACAAAATCAATAAAAATTTTTTAGATAAAAACTTTATTAAAAAACTAGGTGTTTGGTCCCGGCGCTGCACGGTAATTCTAAATAAAAATAGAAATCCAATACTGGAGAATTCGGTTAATAACATAACCCCAGCGCTATCTACCGGGTCAAAATTTGATGAGGAAACACATTTTTGTTTAATAAATATATTTTTTCAGCCAAATCGTACCATTCATAAAAAAATTTAAATATCACGACAACAGCGCCGCCTATTGAAATCAAACCTGGCTCCCGACTAAAATAATTTATTGTGCAACTTTGGTGGAAATCGGTCCAGCGGTTCTTTAGTTTTAGGAGCACATACACGGCACAAACGTTTTTATTTATATAGATAAAATAAGGCATAAAAAAGAAACCATATATGGAGTTCCTTTAGTGTTTGCAAATTAATTAAGTTTTCAAGCTTCAATCATCAGCTAACGTTGGTGAAAAAGAGCGTTAATTGAATACACATAAACAAGTTATAACAATGATAAAGGGTAAATTATCTTCGTCGATTCGACGAACAGTAACCATCCAGCGTTAATGCTGAAACCGGAATTTACTTTTGCAAAACAGTCTAGGCTGGGTTTCTGTAGGCATTGTCAAAGCTGTGTTTTAATTAAGCAATTATACTTGCATATCAGCTGCCGAAAAAACGACTTTAGGAGTGCCATATTTTGTTAAAGTTTGCACAGCTGCATTTGGGAATACCCAACATTGTTGCACTGCAAAGCAACATGCGTTATGAAAGGCAGTCATTCTCATATTTTGATGTTGTTATCAATAAAGTCTATAAATCCATGTTCTGAAAATTGAATTAGAGTAAAATTTATATCAAACAAATTTTGAAAACAATCCTATTTTGGAAGTGTATTAATATATTCCTTTTTGCAAACTTTATACTTTGAGTAAAGCTTCGTCAGCTCATTATTGTTTTGGCGCATATGCCAAAAAGTCGTAATGGAAAAAAACGCCAATGAAGGTTTGCATGAAGTTTTCTGAAATTATACCCGATAAATTTTCTTGGCATTTTCACCACTGATTCTAACATATCGCACCCTAAATACTAAAGGGTCACAACTCAAAATTTTTCAATTTTCACTTTTTGTAAGAGATCGATGCACAGTGCTCATATCTACGCACTGTACAAATCTTAGATCAATTTCTCTAGTATTTTGCGAAAAATATACAATTAAATCCTTCTTTGTTGCATTAGAGTACATATAAAACGAAAACCGTTTTTTGTCTCTACTGAAAATTTAAGAATTTTGAGTTGTGACCCTTTAGTATTTAGGGTGCGATATGTTTTGCAGAAAAGTGTAAATTTTTGGTAAACGTTCATGGACGAACTTAGACGTTAATAGAATTTTATTGAATGTGAAAATTATTCGTTTGTGCCGCTTATTTTTTGCTGCATACGTTTACTTTCTGCTGTTTATTGAGTTGTTGACATTTTATTTTGCTTTAACTACTTTGTTTTTCTTACGGTAACAAAGCGAAGGAAGCAAGAGTGAAATTTATTTTCTTGTTGTTATTTTATCTTTATTTCGCTTTAACTACTAGTTTTCTTTCTTTAAAATAGTTGATATGGAGCAAAATTAAGGGTTAATATCTCCGAAACCATAAGAAATGCCGTGAAACCGGTTTTGGATTTAGAAAGAGAGTATTAAAAATATACAGTAGACTCGCGGAAAAGGGGTTTTAACCTTTTCGACTATTTACTTTTCTAAGCGGGTTTAAATTTGAAAAATATACAATTATAAACATGGATCTTTCAGAAATAGCACACTTAACTTATTCCAATAACAAAAAGAAACTCAGATTTTTCATATTTATTCGCCACAGCCTCGAGAATTTCAAACATTTTCTTCTTACTTTTGAGATCCATAATCCAACGCTTTCAGTTTTCCCAGAATATCTTTATTAATTTTCTTCAAATTCTCTACTTTCTGCTCATTTCCGATGTTTTTTATCAAAACTTTCAGATGGTTTTTGAAAATGAGATACAAAAAGATAACTGTTTGCGGCCACGGCAGGTATCTGGAGATTTTTAAGAGAGCGAGGCGTTTTTAAACTGATTGAACGAAAGAAAATCACAGACTTTTTCGCATAACTTAAAGTTTGTTTTTCTTTTTCAAATATCAATAGTTTCTCAAATCAATGCACAATAAAACAATAACTTTAAGATTAGAAACTTTTATTTTTATGAAAAAAACGTTTTTAAAGGAAAATTATATGCCATTCGCAAATATGTACAATCTTGCAAACGTGAACTTAATTAGTTCATATTATCGCGAGTGCACTGTATTAAAAAGTACTTTTTCGGTAAAAGTACGTATATTCTTCAGAAAATGGTGTTAACTCTACCGAAATATTGGAAAGTTTGTTTTCCTTAAAATATTTTTACTAGCATTACGTCCCTTTCTCCAAAAAAAAGAGGGGACATCTATTCGCATACTTCCCCCCCATAATATATTTTATTATAACTTGCATTTTTTACCGTTTAGAATTTTATTTAAAAAAAATACAGTTTTTTTTTTCGAAAATTTTCCCTCCAATCAAATAAAATTGTATTACGAGTGTGCAGTAAGTAGTTCACTGACCACTGTAATAATCTTTGTTTTAAGTTATTTCGTTATTAAGACAATAGAGTATTTCTCTATTTTTTTTTTAACTTTTTGTTGTTTTAAACCAAATATTTCATGGTTTGATGATTTGTTTATATTAAAATTATAATTTGTAATTAATTTACAGGTTCTTTAGTGTGTAAAGAATATTAGAAATTTGTTTAATTCATTGTAAGTAGTTATTACAAACACTTATGAGTGCATTATTTCGAATGCATTCGACTTGAGAACTTACCTTTAGTATTGAACTCATTTCGCTGACGTAGATTCTTTCCGTTTCTAAAAGTTCACTTAGAACATGACCACGTTTTAAACGTCTGGCCTCGGAATCCTAAAGAAAAATAAGAGAAAAAATAGTGTAAATGATTTGAATTAGTGTAATTGTTTTTGTTTTTGTAGCTGTTAATTGTTATTAGGATTACAAGTAAGAAATTAAAGTCGGTCGAGGCCGACCATATGAAACCCAACACTGCAGTTGCGGCAGACAAATTTTGTAGAGTGTACTTTCTTCGGGTTCAATAGGATTCATCCTTGTGACATGAGTAGAAGAGATTGACATCGATACCTGCCGCGTAGACCGTTTACCATGGATGTATGTAGAAAAAACCAAACACACACACACAGGTAACAATTTTGAGTGTACAATCCGACAGAATTATACACTCCTCCACTCTTGTTTAGGAGCCGGAGCTATAAAGCGTTAGCTGCTTTAGAAACATCAACCTATTGAGATCCGTCAGCAGGCCGAATTTCCATACAAGTGCTTGATACTTGTGAAGTGTAATGTAATTTCTAATATGAAATGTAATTATTTACTTTATATATTTTTTTGTGCCCATGCAAATCTACACCTCCCTAATGTTTTATTGATTATTGGAAATGAAATGGAAGTGTAGTTTGCATGCAACAACTATTTCTATTGATAATTGTAGCTTTAGGACACCGTTATCCTTGTATAAAACGATGAGTAATTTTCAATAAAGAATTATTAAATACATTGCCTTAAAACTGGCACTTTCTCTTCTTTACTTTGGGCATATAAAACTGCCCTAAATCGATTCATACCAGTGGCGTTAATAAGCGCCGGTAATGAAAAAAACATTTAAAACCAAACTAATAAAATAGTTTAGGAAAGATTCACTACGGTGATCTTACACTTGCTTATTAAGATCTTTCTTCCCGCGACTTTGGCTATAAACCACTACCGCCAAGTGACCCCCGTAGGATACTCAACAAATTGGCACCGGGGACTACTGACTTCCCTGGTACCATATAAGATATCTGGTCAGCGGCGATCCCAAAGAGATCCCTCAATTTTAAATTCTGCCGAATTGCAGCTATTGACTGCACCTCATTCATATTTTAACACCATAAGTTGTCACATTTTCTGAGGGGTGTAACAATGTTCCTTACATACCCCTGGGGCCGTCCTTGTGACAGTTACGAGCTGTACTTTGCGCCCAAGGTTTGCATGGACAATCAGCCAGCTGAACGGAACGACACGTGAAGGTGATTTTTTAAAAAGAAATTTTATTCAAACTTTCACTATACTTCGCTTAAGGAATCTGTGACATACTAATCGGCCCATTGTGACAAATTATTGTCGAATGCATTTGTTCTGTGTTCAGTCTAACGATTAGCCATAATTTTGTCTGTGTACTTTGTTCAGTGGTGGCAACATTGTTTTATTTTTCTTGACAATTAAACAGACGATGGTCAGATCTTACAATAATGTAAGGTCTGGTAATGTGCTGAAAATATACTGCCAAACCAAAATTGCCCCCAATAGTAAACTTTATTTCACGGGCATACAACTGTCTGACAATAAATTCAACTGCCAACAATAACTGTCAATTCACACGGTTATCAGGTAATTGTCGGGCAAGATTGCCAGATCTGTTTTTAGACATTCTCAGAAAAGGAAAATTGCGTGTGTTTTTATAAATTAAAAAAGTGGAAATATTGTAGTGAAGGGAAAAAGCAAGTATTATACTTTTTATGTTGCTTTAAATAGGTTTCATTGATTTTCATTAAAATTAAATTAAATTTTGAAATTTTTCTTTTCACCCATGCATATCAGGGATGGAAACTGTGGCGCAGTTGTACTTTTTTTGTACATTGGTTGTCAACTTTAAAAAAAAAGTCTTTATTCTAAATGTATTTATTAAGAGATGAGCCAGAAAATATAATATTGGTACCGTTGTAGTCTCAAAGCAACGTTTTTTTATTGAAGTTGGTAAAAAATCCTGAAGCCCATTTTCTATCCCTGATACGCATGTATTCGCAGTGATGCCAATAGAAAAAGCTCTCTGACAGTGAAGCCATTTCCAGGTGCATTGACTTCGCACTACTGAAGCTTCCTACGTCTGAAAGATATCTACCAATTGCAGCAAAGAGTATTCACACGACTGTCACACATATAACAATATTTTTTCTTACAATGAACGTACAATGCTTTTTCGAACAACGTTGTCATACAAAAATTGCGAGTTCACACGGTTGAAAGAAATTTTTAGTGCATTTTACTGGCAATATTGTTAGATCTGACCGCCGTCTGTAGGTACAATGCTTTATTGCTTAATTCGGCAATTCTATTTAAGACTCAGGGAAATATAGCCCCAGGAAATATGGCCTCAAAAAATTAATGAAAATTGGCCCCGAATTTGGGGCTACTTTTCATAATGCAATATGACCCCATTTTTTTAATGAAAAATTCCAAAAAAAAAAAAAAATTAAAAAAAAACCTAAAAATAAAATGAAATATGACCCTAAATTTGGGGTAATTCTTCATTATGAAAAATCACTTTAAAATTTATAATTAATTTTATCCCCAAAAAAGAACACAAAGAAAGTTATATTAAACATTTTGGGTGGGGTTCATATGCACGACACCAAAAATCCCAAATTTAGAATCCCGATTTCAAAATCCGAATAATTATACAGTTTTGGTTTCAAAAATCGTACGATTGATAGCATGGTTGGGCTTTCGGTCATGCGCAAGGATTTTTTAACGAACACTGGCTATCCTTACTAACTATTCATGTTATACACGTCCCTCGGCCGGGCGCAAGGTTTTCCCTACTTTATACTATCCCTAGAAACCTTTACGTACAATTTTATAAAATTTGTGTAAAAATGTTTGGGGTGATTTTTCATTTCTTAAAATTTGCATTTTTTTTATTAGTAAAGGAAAAATAGCCCCAAAGTAAAAATTGTGATGGTATTTGGGGCCATTTTTCATTCCACTTAAAATGCAAAACCCCCTAACGAAAAAATTAAAAATAACACCAAAAAAACAAAAAAATTGCCCCAAAATTTCGTGTTTTTGTGTCTCATGTAAAATCTTGGGGCCGTTCTTCACTTTCCTTTTGGGGCCATTTTGCGCAACGCTTCTATTTAAATATCCATTCATATTTAAATCTAATTTTTCATACAATTTTATTTTAATCTGATGTGAAAAATACAGTGCATGTATCAATGAAAATGAAATTTCTGAATTGATCACGGAAAACAAAGTTTTATTAATTAAAAATTATAAATTCCCAAAAATTTATTTGATAACATGAAAAATTTTAAACAAAAGTAAATTGATATTAAAATAAATTTGTGATAATTTTATAATTTTATTTAGAATTGTGTTTATTTTGTTGAACTATTTATGGTTTTTAATCCAAATTTTTTTTTTAATTTTTAATCAGGCTTAAGTTCATCAAATTTAATTTTCATGTTGTAAAATTCCTTTCTTCATAAAAATAATTTAATGAAAATTAAATTTGATGAACTTAAGCCTGATTAAAAATTAAAAAAAAAAAAAAAAATTTGGATTTTATAATTTTATTTTTATTTGAAAACGAATTTTAAACGTACATTTTTATTGAAATAAATTGGTCAAATGGGCCATTAGAAAATTATTTTTAATTAGTCGTAAATTTCAAATAGTTTTAATTTAAAGCTCTACATGTTCCAAGCTTCTTCTTTTTTTAACATAGAATTTTAAGTATATAAAATATTGAATAAATAATAATTAGTAAATAAATATTTCTTTTCTTTTGTTTAAAAACAAACCTGCTGATTTTGTAAATGATCAACGGAATCTGGGCCACAACTACTGTCACCATTTAATGATACACCCGAATCAACAACACCATCCATAGATCGTGGACGTAATTCGTGTATAACATCAGTCTGTAAAATAATCAAAGAAACAAAAAACATATTTGTTAGAAATTAAAAAATTATTGGTATTTTAATTAAGTTTTATTCTTTTTAAAAAAAAATTTACATATAAATAGAAAAATAGGGAAAAAATTAATAGCCAAATATTTGACCAGACAAACAACACAGCCGAATATTTATGTTCAGTTCTTCAAGTTATTTGATTCTTTTGAATGCCGTTTATGCAAATATTTAGAAATTGTGATATTTTCACCTACAAAAGACTCTTCAGAAATAAACAGTAGTTCAGAACAAGGTAAAAAGTTGTCAAAATTTAAGTTATTTGGCGGTCAAGTATTAAATGTTTTTTTTTTTTTTTTCGATAAAATGTGTGATGGTGAGCCCAACTTGTTTCCCATGCGCTTTGAAATTAGTCAAGTACGACTTTTTCATTTAAGATTCAAAACTTAAGTCTAAGTTATAGAAAAACAACAGCTCCTAGTTATTTATATAAATGTTTAAATTGATATGAACTCACAGAATCTCAAATAAATGCAAAGAAATTATGCAGATCTATTTCATGGATCCAGCTTTACTTTGGCGTTGTCTTAAATTATGTAAATTTTAAAGGAACTTTTTGTTTTTTTTTCATTTTAATTCCCTAAGCTAATCCCCGCGCGAAGCTCTGGCGGGAATAGAACCCGCAAGCCCGGCGCTGATAGACTAGCTCACTTCCAGCTAGTCTACCGGAAAAGACAGCCGAAATCTGCTTTTATTCAAAATATCACATGTTTATTTTGTGTAATCAAAAGTTTTCTAGAACTCAAATGTGTTAATTCTCAGTTAGGCGGGAGTAACAGTAACGTTGCAAGTCAGCTGCTTCATATTGTTGTATGTAAAGCAATTAGAACGATTATAGTTAGCAGTTAGAAGTTACGTCTCAATCTGTAAGAAATACACGGCTGTGCTGGAAATCGTAAACGTAAAACGCAAGAATTTTAGAAGTAATTTTTAAAAAAGATTTCTGTAATAAAAGAATTTAATGACAAATATTATGCAAATATTTCTCTATTAAACAAAATTTATAAAAGTTAAATTCAAAGTGTATTGAAAACGACTTCCAAATTGTTGCGTTTTAAGTTTTCGATTTCCAGCACACCCCTAATAGATTGGCCATATGATAACCGGCTTTTTTGGCTTGAAATTGAAGGTTATGAACTGGTTGGTTTCAATAAGACAAATCCACGAGCCACACAAATCGACCGATTTTGACTTTATTGCATGGAAAGTTCCCAGAAGGCGTAATTTTACGTTTTGGCGACATCAATTGGCCAGCAAGATCATGCGGTTTGACGTTGTTAGACTCTTTTTGTAGGGCTACGTCCAATACTGTGTCTACGCGGATAATCCCCTAACGTTGGAACATTTAAAAATCAACATTTGTCAAGTAATCGCCGAGATACCGCCCGAAATGTGTAAAAAACTGGTCGAAACTCCTTCAATAGGATCGACTGCTTCAACCATTTTAGAGGCGGTAGTTTATATGATTATTTGGGGGATTCACAAGGTGTGCTATCAATTCATATTGTCATAATATTCTCATATTTTAAAAAAATTATTGTTGTGTTCAATACAAAAAAAGTCCTAAAATAAATCGACTTTTTATGCTGTATTTATTGTTATGTCATACCAAGTCCGTAGAAATCTAAATTATCGGTGTTGCTCATAGCACTCATATTTTTTTTCTTGTTATTATTTAAATACATAAAACTATATGACTTCCTTGTGAATTTCGTGCGTAGTGACAACAGGTCCAAGCATTTGAAACCGAAAAATGGATAGACCGTTATTTAACTAAACAGAAAATGTGCTTCAAATTTGTGTTTTCAATTAAACCATTAATAAAAAAAAAATCAGTTTTAGTTAAACATTTGTTCAAGTGAATTAAACGTTTACTTATGTATATCAACAACATTACCGCAGAAAATGTTGTTAATATCAGAAAGTATTCAATTGATACTATTAATGTGTTTACTGATGAACATTTAATTAATTTTTTAATTAACATCATACAATTTTGAATTGAAATCCAGTTTTATTTGTCTGTGTACGATCAAAATTAACACAAAAACAAATTGGCCAGCCATTGTGCTAAGATAAAGTTTTGTATTTGATGAAATTAGAATTTTTTTTATGAACTTCTAAAAGCGAGCAAGACTAAAGGCTCAGTTAGCCGGGAGTAACAGTAACTTATCCTTACCGAAAAAAAGTAAAACCAATCTATTAGTGGTGTACTGGAAATCGAAAACGTAAAACGCAACAAATTGGAAGTCGTTTTTAAGGCGAGAACAAATTACAACACTAAAAAAATTGATAAAAATGCAAATGCAAATAATAATATTTTGTTCTTAGCACATTTTTTCATTGTTTAATTCAGTGTTTAAAAACCTGCAGTCAAAATAAAAAAATCTCATTTTCTTCGACTTTTTCATTTTTCATTGGACATAAACACACTATTGCATTTACTTCTCATTCATTATCTGTAAACAGTCGCAGTCCCGTCAAAACCAAAAAAAGAAAAGTTTTACACAACAAAGTACTTCGGCAGAAGACATGCTCAGAAGTTTTTTGTTTGCCAACTGAGACTTTTAATTAATTCGGAAGTTAAGGCAGAAGAGATGTTGTGAGTATGTATTTTTTATACCCTCTACCCACCCTGGTGAATGGCAGACAGCGTTACCGTTGTGATACTAAAGTATCAATTCGACCCTTTTTCGACGGTCTTGATACTTTTTATGACCCTTTTTTAAATTATCCTTTTGTATCATTTTCACCTATTTCGTGAATGCTTTTTCCAAAAAGGATCAAAAAGCATTCACATTTTGTTTTTAGTCAATACTCAAAAGACAAATCAATCCATCCATTCAGGGCTGCCAGGCACTTTTTTCCTTGTCCCCAAAAAATAAAAACAAAATTTCCAAATTAAAAAACAAAATTTAAAAAAGTTAATATTTTTTTTGTTTTTTTTCTCTGCCCAAATTTAAAATTTTTTTTTAAAAAATAATAAGAAAAATTCTAAAAAGAAATCCCCAAAATCCCCCAATAAAAATGTTAAATAAAAAACCTAATTTTATTTTGTTTGTAGGGACTGGTTTCGGCATGATTTTTTTATGCGATTTCAGTGAGGAATTACAAGCAATATGCTGTTTTTGAAGACGTATGAGCCAATTTATAAGAATTTGGAGTTTGTTCATCTGTTTAAGCCATCCTTAAAATCTACAATAAAAATATATATATCCGTCATTTATTAAATATATACTTCGATGCATCGTAAAAAATTACCAAAAAATTACGCTTGATTCATGAATTTTAAACAGCGTTGCCACAAACAAAAAACTTTGTAGCCAGAATGTAAAAATAAAGTAACCAAAACCGAAAAAAGTAACCAAATTATTTTGTATCAAAATTACTATTTTATTAGCACTTTAGTTTAAAAATTTTATGTCTAAAGAAGAAATAGTGTTTGTTTGTATCAAGGCCCATTGAAAAGGTCTGTGCAAGAAGCCTGATGATCATTGTTTATGTTCTTTTTAGTTGTCAAAAGTTGTTTACATGTGCATGTATACGTTTATGGTATGCCACACATACACGTTTTTTCCTTTTGCTTTGTATATGTGGTAGTAAATTTTTAACAACTAAAAAGAATCGTATTTTGTTTTTGTACAAGTAAGCAGACCTGATAGATGGGCCTTGGTTTGTATCTTGTAGGGTCATAAACCACTGGGCCAATTTTTTTTAAAGTTTTGACAGTTTATTACCGATGGTCTGGAAGGGCTTTATAATTCTTCGAAGTTTTTAGTGGAAGTGGCAACTCATATACAAAGTTTACACTTATTTTCGTAAATTTTAAAAACTTTTTGAGCTTGAGCTTTCAACCTTTTTTATAGGGAGCTCTTACAAGTAAAACTTTTAAAGTCTTGCTATGCGTCATGGCATCAAAGTTTAAAATTGAGCTTAATTATACGGTAGATATTTTATTTACAGATGCTTTTTGCCCGGTGGAAATACAATCATTTTAAACGGGACGGGATCGGAAGGGCCTTTGACCTTATCGTTTGTCTAGGAAAGTGCTTCAGTTAGACCTATGAAGTATTAAGAATAGCAGATAATGGTCATCTAAACTTCAACCTTATATGGTTAACGGAATATTAATGTTAAAGTTTAAGCTTCCAAAAAAATACTTTTTAAGTAGATGAAAAAAGTATTGGTTTAGATGCACAATTTTAAGGGTAAACAAAAAACGGAGCGGGTAGTTCTTGTTCCTAAATGTAGGATGCTTCTAGATGGGTCAACTGTATGACCAACCCCACTTTATTATTTATTGCCGAATTTCGTTATTTTTAGTTATTTCAATAAACTAAACCGTTTTTGAGTTACGCAAATATATGCTGTGCAACCTCTTACATTTTCGAAATAACGGTAATTCTTGAAAATAAGAGCCAATCTAAAAAAACGGTAAGTCCAACTGGATTCAGCGTGCCCCAATTAGGGCAAAATGCAAGGTGCGCGGCTGTTCTGTTTTTTGCAACTAGCACAGTGTACTTATTGCTCAAAATTACAATATTAAAATTCTATTTTAACATTATTTTTTCAAAGGTTGCGAAAGAAAAAAAATCATATCTTAAAAAAGAAAAAAAACACCTCCTTCAAAGTTTCAGGATTTTTTAAGAACAGTTTGGGGTATTTTATAAAAAAAAATCAGCCAAATAAAAAATAGGTTTTTGACTTAGTCCGTTTTTAAAATTTAATATTTTGCAGATATTACATTTTTCAAAAAAATTATATCTTTTCAGTATATTGTTTGTAGTCCCAAGTATTCTCTTTAAAATGACATTTATATCATATTCGTATGTCAAGTAGTTTTCGAGATATCTGTCATTCTCTTTTTCATCTACCTTTTTCTTTTCACCTTATCTATCCTAATTAAGGCGTCGCAATGGACCATATTGGTCTCTGGGTGAAGGAGTGGAGGAAACTTCACACCAGCCTTTCTACCTACCTACCTACCTTTCGAGATATTGAAGAAATAAGCTCTACACATTCGGCTAAATCTGCGAAATTATGACATTTTGAATATGACGTAACTTTTGAAAAAACAATTTTAAAATTTTTATTCGTTCATATATGTTCCTTATAAGATAAAAGGAACCTTCTCACCAAATTTAATTACAATCGGAAGAGGTCGTGTCCTACTCTTGGTCGTTTTGACATGGAATTACCCAGGTTTTAAAAAACAGGAAAGGACATTCCATAAAAAAATTGAGATTTTTTAAGCACTGCCTAACTGAAATTAATATTTTTTGTTTGTTTATAACAAACTTGGTCTAATTATATTTATTAAAATGACATATACTGCTTTTAAAAAACCTGACCCTTTTTTTTTATTGAAATACCCTTTTTTTCTGGAAAATCCATGTTTTGTCACCCTTTTCGAAAATTTGCAACGGTAACGCTGATGACGGAGGGTAAACTAAATTTGTCATTTCGTGTGTAACATTTTTTATATTTATCTAAGACCCCATAAAGTATAAATATGCTGGGTCCTTGAGTAAATCGAAGTCAATTCAGCCATGTCCGTCTGTCTAATAGTCCTTCTGAAAATAAAAATTTTGGTGTCCAATTGTTTCTAGTTTTATAATTTTCGAATTTTAAAAAAGTACCCAATTTATATCTGTTTTTTTAAATATGTTATTTGGGGATGAAAAAAGTTCCAAAATTATAATGTATTATCCCCAAAAGAGCCGAATTTCTATAAGTTGTGTTTAAAACCGAATCAGAATTTTCCAGTGCTTTTTCAAAAATACTAAAATAGCCTTCGTTGCTTATTTGACGTCAATTCCCTGCAGATAATATGGGACTACTTGATCCATTTTGATGAAATGGACTACTCCCTGGACTGGACCATTGTTATGCAAGCATGGATTATCCCTGCAGATAATATTTGACTACGTGATCCATTTTGATGCAATGGACTTCTCCATGCAAGCATGGACCCTGTCGTTGTTAAAAACAGTTTGTAGTGAAACGACATGTCTTAGTTTTTAAACGAAGTTAAAACTTATCCTCTGGATTATACCATTGAGTAGTTTCAAGACTAGTCCACTAGATTATGTATGAACATGGGGTAGTTTTAAGACTATCCCGTTTGTAATGGAAAACTGGGTTATATGTTTCACTCCTAGGACATCGTAATGTTAAATATACCACCTTTTAGTCATATATTTGGAGTATTTTTGGAGTACTCCTTCTCCTTTATGGACTACTCTTTACATGCATGTATTGACTAGTCTCGGTATCTGCAGGGTTTAAGCTAGTATTTTTACTTGGCAACACCAGGCAAAGCAAAAGACAATCACCTGTTTCTTTGAGACTACCTTGTTAGAAAAGTTCACTTTACAAGTTTCTTTATTTTTGTTAAACAGCTGTTTTATGATATTTTTTGTTGACATTTAGTAGGACTACCATAATTTTATCTTAACTAAATAGGGTTAATCAAATAGATCTTTAAAGCTTAAACTGTATTAAAATAAAACCCAAATTTTAACAGATTTAACAAGTAGCACTTTTAAGCTAAAACTGCATTTGAATACAACTTTAATTTAAACAAAAAAAAAAAAATTTCTAAACACATACAAACGAATTTAAATACAAAGTCAATAATGGCCAAAAGTGTAACGCAACAGGTTAAGAAGACAAGACAGCTAAAAGAAATGCTTAAAACTTTAGATGCATATCGAACAAAAAAAAAACAACATTTAAACAAAAACCTTCCATTAAACAAAGAAGCAACGGTTTTTTTTTGTTAGAAAAATCTACAGCTACTTTTGAGTAAATTATCTACAAAGATAACCATAATTAAACGAGTAACATTTTACTCGAACACTAAACTTTATTTCATTTTAAACATTTCTGTTTTGATGGTTTTCATGTAATTTTTAAACGGACAGCAATTTGATATACATTTTGTTTTGTCCAAGCTTTTTTTTAAGTTTGTATTTATTTAATTGTTTGTTAAAGTTAAAACACTTTCGCTTAAATGTAAACAAATTTAACGGAACGCATTCTTTTTAAAATTTAGATAACAGAATTTTTGACAGCAAAGATTTATGGAAAAACAAGAAATAAAAGTAGGAAATTAGGAAAATATACTAAAACAAGATTCTATTTTCTTTTAAAGGGTCTTTTAAGAGGGACTTTCGAACTTTGACGGTTAATAGCGGCAACTTATTCAATCGCGTTTGCTTAATCGCCGCACAGAAAGAAAAACACTCGGAATAAATCAAGTTTTTTATGATGACTTTAAGTACGAGTCGTACTCAAAAATTCAAGTACGAATAACACTAAAAAGTACTCAAATCAATCCCGGAATTTCTTGAAATAAGTATAAAATTCTTAAATCAAGTAAAAAAAATAAGATTAAACTGTTTAACCCTCCGGCTTACGCATGTTTTGACTTTCTATAAACATTGAAAAAAGGTTTGGCCAGACTACTGTGCACCACGGAGGGTTCAAAAGTAAATTTGAACTCTTGCTTCTTATTTAGTTTACATTTTTGGTTAAATATGTACATAAGATTTCTAAAGTAAAAACCATATCAGGCATGATGTTGGTGTTTTATCATTCTGTAAGGGGTAATACGGGTAAGTAAATGAATCATAATAACTTTTTCATTCTAATTTCTTTTTTTTTCTTTTTTCCAAGCACGAATTCCGGATAAAATCAACTTTATAATACTTGAATCAAGCGCATTTTGAGATTGAACCACTTACTTAAATCAATCTCATTTTCGGATAATTTCAAGTACGAAATCGGGATTGAATATGGATGATTTAAGTATTTTGCGATTGAAACTCCGTACTTGAATCAATCTTTCTGTACTTGATTCGAGAAAATCCTTACTCACCGTGCTATTAATACCTTTTCGCATTGATTTGAGTACGGATGGATTGATTTTTCTTTTGAGTGCGTGGATGGAAAATCCTTATTTTCATCGAATATCTTCTATAACGTTGAGACCGATTTCTGGTTGAATGGGTACGTCAACAAACAAAATGATCGAATTAGGGAGAATACCAATCCAAAAGCTTCCAAAGCATACCAAAATAGTCGCTATTTCGTGAATTTTCTTCGATAATGACTTCGGCCAGGCCAACACCATCAACGTCGAACGTAATAGTTCCAATAAATACCAACTGCTTTTGGTCTAAATTTGACTATAGCACACCAGTGAGATGTGGTTGCAACAGGACGGAGTACCGCGACGCTCACACACCTTAAGGTCCCGTAACTCAGTCTTCGAAACTCATACGTAAATATTACGGACCAATAAACCTTGCAGTCGACTTTAATAATGGGTATTTACTAGATTGTTTTGAAAACAAACCATTTTGCAAAATTTATATAATTTAGAAATTTTAGCTTTTGTTTTTAAAAATTAAAAAATAAACGTCGATGAAAAATGAAATTAATAGACATAAACAAACAAAAAATACTTTCACAGCTGATAAGTAAAAAGGGAGAACATTTTAATTTTATCTGGTTCATCTGCGTTTACTTTAGAGTTCCTATTTATACAAAGACAACGGGAACTTATAAATGGACCCACGTGAGCTGTGCTTGCCAATAGAACCAAACCTAACCTATTTACACAAAAGCTTGGTAAGAAAAACGGTACAGCTGATCCTCAACTTATACGTAAGAGTAACGAGGCATTTAGGACACATTCAAATTCAGCCTAATGAAGGCGCCAGAGTCTAAAACGTTTATCAGATGCGCGCCAGTTAGCAAAACCGCAGCGAACAATTGAACAATGGAATATTCCATACACAGAATAAAATAGAAATTGAGGTCAATTAACAAATTTGTGATATTAATTAAAAATTTAATCAGTTAATCAAAAAAAAATTAACCAGTTAACTAATTAATAGTATCAAATAAATATTTTTTGATATTTTCAACATTTTCTGCAGTAATTTTGTTTACATAATTTTAAAGTTTAATTCAACTTATTAAATTTTTAATTAAAACTGATTTTGTTTTTGACTAATGGTTTAATTGAAAAATAAAAAAATTGGCGAAAATTTTTTCTGTGGCATCAAACGAATCAAAATTTTCGAAAATATTTTAATTAAGATATGAAGAACATAATGAAATACCCTATAGTTATCAAAATCAAGATTTCAGGTTTTAGGTCAATATTATGAAACATTTAACTTGAACTTTGTAAGATTATTTTTTAAGTACATACTTAAATAATAAAAAAAACAATTAAAAAGTTTCATGTTACTTTTGTTGTATGTAACCTGAAACAGTTCAAGAGAAATTCTAAAAAAATATCATTCCATTTTACACGAACTATTTCCGAAAGAAGATTTCGCTCGCTTAAATTACATTTAAAACAAAAAAAAAAAATTTTTAATATTGTTTTCGTTTTAAGCCTGGTACTCTGTTCAACATTTCACGTGAAATGCTGTCAAAATGCATATGAAAAAAACTTGTGCGGAATATCTATGAAATAATGTTGATGGAGTTGCACTCTGTTTATTTTGTGAAAAAGTTCCGAAATGTTTCTGGCAACATTTTTTTTACAACTGCGAAATAATTTAAGCTGCCTTTATTTCACGTGGAATTTTTAGCAAAAGCAAAAATTATGAACTTAATATTAAAAAAGAAATAAAAAATTAAAATAACACAATCGGTAACAGTTTTTTATCCATATTTACTTTTTTTTATTAAATTTTTTATTAAAAAAAAATAATTTTAGTAAAATACATGTGGCGTTTGTTTACATACACGAAACAATGTAGCATACTTTGAATGAATAAAAACGTCAAATTGTACAAACTCGTAAGATTGGTAACAGTGATAAATTCCAAAATTTTCGTGTGGAATAATCAATGTTGCTCAACATTTTTCACAAATTTGAACAGAGTACTAGGCTTAACATGCAAGTTAAGGAACGAAGTCTTCGTAAGAAATTAATGAAGAGGCCATAAGCTACGGTCACATTTAACAAACATTTGGCTCCTAACACGTAACCAATATTTTTGTTAAATATTTGTTTGATTTTGCATAACTTTTGCTAGAGCAAACATCATTTGCATTCCCAAAAATACAATTATTGCTAACATAAAACATCAAATTTGGTTGTAAATTGAAAAAAAGAAGCAAAAATAAATAAAATAGAAGCAAATTGTGTGGGAAAGAAATAAAGTTTATGAAATTGTAGCAAATTATAATTGTAGTAAAATAATTAATTAAAGACTTAAATAAACACTAAAATAAAATTGCAACAATTATTTTTATTAATATAATTTTTTTCCTTTTTCGATCTTTATTATTTAAAATAATAATTAAATAAATTAAATAAAAATTAATATTTTTATATAAAAAAAGACCTCAAGGTTAAATAAATTAATATGCAGTTAAACCTCTACTAATCGGTCACATCTATTAACCGGCATGCTGTTCTTTTTATTTTTTCGCTCTATTATCCGTGCTTTACTCCTATTATCCGTGTTTAAGATTTATACCTCTAATAACCGTGCTTTGCATCTGTTATCCGTGCAGAATTCATATGTTTTTTATTATGTACATATATGTATATAAATCCGGTGTTTCCCCCTTTTAAGTTCATGTTTTAAGTTCAGACATATCTATTTTCTGTATATTTAAATATAACCTCTATTAACCGTGTATTTCGATTATCCGTGCTGGTGCCGGTCCCACGAGAGCCGGATAATCAAGGTTTAACTGTACATTTGAAAAAATAAAGTAGAATAAGAAAGAATTTACATTAATAAATAATATTTGCAAGATGGCGTCATTTTTACACTGCACATTCTTCCTTGATTTCTTTAAAATTATGAAATTTAGCAATATTTATTGCGGCAAACGTCAAATTTGATTGCTCCATTAAATTTGCGACGTATAGACCGCATATTGCCATGAGTGGCAATCCATTGCGCAATGATTGCTCTTCTTATTACTTGAGCAATTATTGCTTAGCAATCTGCTGTAAAATGAGTTGTCATTTTTCTGACATTTAATTTCTCTGTACTTTTGTTTATGGTAAAGCAATTATTGCTCCATTGTTCTGTCATTGTACTGCCGACGTTTTTGCTTGTACTTAGCAATAAAAATTGCCACGTGGAGACCCAGCGTTACATAAGATGAGCAATAAGAAATATTGCTCTGTTATTCTGCCGACGTTATTGCCAACTTGCTGAGTAAACATTTGCGATGCCACATTTTTTAGTTTGGGAATTCATTCCCAAAAACTTCGTTACGGGAATCATTCACAATACGAAATAAAAAAAACGTGGGAATATTTTCATGGGAGTAGTTTTTTTTGCGAATATTTAAATACGGTCCACAGACAAAAAAATGTGTAAAAAAGAGCGATCGTATCAAATTTCCCACCCTTAAAGATATAATAAAAACATCTGTAGACAAATTTTCCGCCAGCTTCAGAATAAAAATTATTCATTATCAAAGAAATGTTTAATTTTATGTTGTTAGCTTTTCACTTTATACTACATTTACATTAGGCCGAAATCTTGTAGATTTGATTTAAAATCTTCTTCGAAATCTAGTGCGTTTACATTATACTTTTTTGACATTAGCGAGATTTTGTTTTTATAACAAGACAACTAACTAAAAGTCTTTTCGTAACACATACAACACAAAAGAAATATACTTAAAAAAATTTGCATTGCCTTTTATTAATAATCAACGATATTTATTTTATCAATATTATTCGTCTTTTTATTTTTTACACTTTTATTTTTTTATTTTATAAAACTTTTTAATTTTTTTTTTAACAATTTTTGTTTTGTTTTTTTTAAATGTCATTTTTTCTTGTGCAGGGAAGTATTTTTTAGTGCTATATTGAAAAAACCATAGTTGCATCATTAAGTACTACTAGATTTTGAGTAGATTTCGTCGAAATCTAGTCACGAAGTAGATTTTGTTTCGTATGGGAAATCTAGTCAAAAACAACTAGATTTGGCTCGAAATCTCGTAAGTACTAGATTTTGTGTAGGTGTAAATGTAGTATTAGGTATTTTATTTTTTAACATCTTTTCAAATACTCCGAAATTTGAAACACAATTAAAATTAAAGTATAAATGTTTTTCTGCTGAACAGCTGTTTTTATTCTACAAAGATTTTTCTTTTTATTTAAAGTATGATTGTAGACGCAGAATGTTTTTAGGTGTGTTCCACAAAATCTCGGGCAAGTTCGGACTAATGAGAGTAAAATGAAAATTAGTCTCTAAATTTGCAGAAATTACACAGAATTGCTGGAACGCAAAAAACCATTTTTGAACATCTTCAAATACTAATGCTGCTCACTTTTCAAATTAAGATCTATTTAAGTGATTTAAGACGCTTAAAATTCATAACATTATAAAACTAAAACATTTGCATCATTGTAATATTTTATATTTTGTTTATTTTTATATTAAAGATTAAGCGAACTATCTATGCATTAACGTTTTAACCACTTTCATTTTTCACATAAACCTTACATTTTGCTTTTTAATATGTTTTTTAATTAAAACTAAACTTTTCCTTTTGCTTGTAAATTTCCTGAATTATTTATCAGTTTCATATGTAAACAAAAACAGCTGATTGTTTTTATTTGTCCGAACTTACCCAAAGAAAAAGTTCGTGCAAATTTGTAAAGGAAATGAAAAAAATTACTCTCTTTATTGCACACAAATTGTTATGTGGAACGCTTTTGGGTAACTTTGTGCAAGTTCGGACTGTTTCGTTATGCATGTGGAACAGAGCTTTTATTAAAAAAAATTTTAATTTGATTTTTTTAAAGTCCGACAAAAAATCATGGGATTTTGTTAAAAATATTAAGATTTCTAGCATATTATCATATAAATATAGAACAATTAACTAACTATTAGGGTTTGCTCACAATCTCATAATGTGTTCCATTTTCAATAATTACAAAAGAAGAAGAAACATTATTGTAATTCGTGTAATTTTCTTTTATGTAGGTTTTAAGCAATTTCACTTTTATAGTTTTAATCAACAAATACAAAGCAAACAAACCAAATTACAAATATTTTATTTTTTAAAAACAAGAAGCTGTTGTTATAATGCTGCCTTTGATAAAATTTAGTGTAAAAAATGTAACATATTTTTGATTTGTTTGATTTGTTTTGCGCTTAAAATGTAAAATTTTTTCAAAAAGAACACAAAGAGGGACAAAAGGCAACATTTATGAAAGAAAAAAAATCGCCAGTAGTAAAGACAAGTAGAAATCATTAAAAAAGAAATTTTATAAAAAAACTCATTAACTTTTAATAAAAAATCGAAAATCAGGTTAATATGGAGGTTTAAATATTTGTTTCTTAAAATAGAAAATTTGTCCTTAACATTTATTCTGAAACTTCAATTGAGAGTGGATTTACCTTTTTAGAGTTTTGTAAAGCATTTTGTTTTTAAAGCCAGCAAAACTAAACTGGATTTCACGAACAACAAAAACAAAATAATTATAAGTTTTACAACACTATAAAAAAAATATAAAATAAAAACAAGACTGGTATGAGTAAATCTACGAAAACAATGGAATTAAAAAAAAAATATTAACTAATTTGAAATTACTAACAAAATTAAAAAAAAAATTAATTTCACTTTTTCCACCCATAAAATCCACCATTATTAGATGGCTGTCAGACGGACGTTCAGACAAACAAAAAAATTATTTGTCATATTTACAATGCGACCCCTCCCCTCATGACTGACTACTGCTGCCATTAGACGACGTACTGCCACCACCAGCCAAACAGTTGACCAAAATTTAGCCAACCATGAACAAATGACCAAATTCATTTAAATTTAATTGTGTTGTTTTTGCTATTCTTTTGTTAATGTTAAACATTTCGGTTGGTTTGTAATTAATTAAATTAAATTAAAAAAAAAATTGCTGTTGCAACAACAACGTTTTATATGATAATAATAAGTATGACATCTTTGTTTAATGTAATTCATCTACATTAATCAAAATTTTTATTTAAGTTTTCATCTTAATCAAAAAAATAAAGTGATGACCTGCTGAGAGCACCCGGAGAAATATATTGCCGAAATTCATAGCTAGTGGTCTATTCCCATGTACAAACTTTCAATTTATTAAGTGTAAATAACTTTTGAAAAATTCGGTTTTGAAAGTGTTAAAATTTGTTTAAAATTATACATAACTATTTAATGTAGTAAATAAAATTTTGTTCAAAATATAAAACAATAAACAGAAGAAAACAAAATGCTCTCGCAATACTGCAATATTTATTATATCTGTATACTTTTACAACGATAACACTGAAGAAGCATATAACTTTTTTTTTTTAAATAATCCACAACAAATTGAAAGGAATCACTAAAATGTTGGCTATTGAAGTTTACAAATTGCATTGCATTTTATGTTTAAAAATAATTTCGGGCAGATGGGCTCCACGACTGCGCCTTATGAACGCCATAGGTCCAACCTTGTCTTCTAAATGATCATCCGTTGCTGGTTTATAAGCAAATACCAGAAATTTGTCTTACGAACGAGGTCGCCGATTCGCTAGTCCATTTCTTGAGATAATGCAGTCACCAAACCTTTGGCTAAGCAAATTGATGGTTTCAGGCGCAGTATTGCATGTTGTGCTGCCTTGTTGGAACCAGTTCTCCTCTAAATGATTTGCAATGACATGAGGAATGAAAAAATTAAGAATCATTTGCCTGTGGAGTTCGTTATTCACAGTATTTATGAAGTATTGAATTAATAAATAAATAAATTTCAGTAAAATAAATAATGTTGGCACCGGTTTCGCATTTAAAGACAAATGCGCTTTCGGCATGTAAACCGCACCAACCAATGATTTTTTTCTGGATGCAATGGAGTCTCATGAGGATTGTGCTCTCGCAAAAAACGACAATTCTGCTTCCTTGCATACCAGTTAAGCCAGAAATGAGCTTTATCGCTGAAGATGATTTGGCGATGAAAATCTGGTTCAACTTTCAGTTAATTGTCAGCCCAACAAAGTCGAACATGCTTTATTAATATGACAAGTAGTTTAACCGTTATCCCTGTCGGAATTTCCACACGTCTTAAAATAACACTTTATACATTCATAAGTATGTCGAATTGATACCACGCATAATCTAAATATAAGTAATTTTTGTTTTCGTTAGAATTGTTTACATTTCGCTACTGACAGCGGTATTTGTGATTAAGGAATTAAAAATGGCACACACGTGTCAATAACAAACGATGCTTACTCAATAAAAAATTTTGCACAATGCTTGAAGACAACTTATTAAATACATATATTTTAAGGGCCGATGTTGAATGTGAACCACACCTAAACGTCAAGTTTTTTCTGCATTTCATTTGTCATTTTTCAACTTCAAACTAACACAATTTGAACCATCGAAAGATACACAATCGAGCAACGCGTTCAAGTTTTTTTTTTTTTTTATTTTAAAAATCGATTAATTTTACGCGATTAACTGTTCGAATAATATTTTTTTTTTAATTCCCTAAGCTAATCCCCTCGAAGCTGTACGCTTGTCTGCAGGAAAGAAACCAGATTCTCTGGCGGGAATCGAACCCGCAACCCCGGGGCTGATAGACTAGCTCACTACTACACAGAACAAATTTTTGCAAAAAACTATTCAATTAAATAATTAATTGGTGTACATTAATTATTCAATTAATTTTTTGTTTGCTGCAATTAATTTTTTTAATCAAAACCCATAAAATTAAATGTTTGTGTATATGTGGTGTATTTTTTGTTTATACAATTAATTTTTTAATTGATAAAATTTGTGTCCCACGACTCGAAAATACAAATCCGTTAATTGATATGATCAATTCCTTTGCAGGGGCAAAATTAGTTAAATATTTAATTGTCTGAACGAATTGTTTAATTGAAGTCCATTTTCTATTTTTTCTGTGTAGCTAGCCTACCGAGGCACTCAGGCTTATTATGAAAATCAAAATGCATATCGTGCAATTCGTGATTCAGTGATGAGGCACATTTTCACCTCAGTGGATTCGTCAATTAGCAGAATTGCCGCATTGGGCGAAAAATAATCCAAGAGAGATTGTCAAAAAACCAATGCACCCACAAACAGTCTTGGTGCGGTTTATGGGCTGGCGGCATAATCGCCTTTCCAAAATGAGGCTGGTCAGGCAGTTACTGTGAATGGTGTTCGCTATCGTGAGATGATAACGAATTTTTTATGGCTCGAATGAGAAGATATGGATGTGGACGATATTTGATTTCAACAGAACGGTGCCACTTGCCACACAGCTAACGAAAAAATGGCTCTTTTGCGCGACAAATTCAATGGCCGTGTTTGACTTCTTTCTTTGGGGTTATTTTAAAGAAAAGGCACATTAACGGCATAGAACCTTAATTATGCCTCAGCGTCATCGAAAATTTTGACCATCGGATGGAGGTGTGCCGCCAAGGCCGCGGCATACATAATTGAACCATACCAATATTATCATAATTAAAAGAAATGACAATAATTTCTTAAAAACATTAACGAAATTAATCGCTTGCTATAACTACACTAGCCACTAAGGTTTTGGACCGGAACAACCAAATATCTTTCCTAGGGTAACTTGGTGGGTAAATATGCATGTTTTAATGATTCTGATATTGCATATCCTTTTTTCCAACCAATTATTCACCACACACAAAGCAAAAATAGCATGCATCAGTAACACACGCTCTCCCTGACATGCTTAAACGCTACTATGTATTATGAAGATTTAGAATGAATGTGGGCTTCTGTCAAATAAATAATTGTGAAATTGTAGGGTCAGTATTGCCTGTTTTACAGTATTGCCAGTATGCGAAAAAAAATCAACAAGACGTTATAGTCCAATTTTTATGCCAGATTCGAATTACGGGCACCCAGATTAGTTACAAAATATGCTTCGCTTCTGCAGTCAATTTTTTTTTTCCAAATTTGTAGACCAGTGTTGTTTATGCACACACTTTTTTATTTCAACGTATAAACGGAGAGTGTTGCCTGGTGCCGGCACTGTTCTCTAAGGAATGCTTAACGTTTTGTTTAGAGGACATCTTAGTGTACGGATTTATTTTAATGGTCCCCTTGGTGTCCCATCATAAGATATTCCACTGTACTACCTATTATTGTTCATAAAAATTGAACATTAAATTACAGCGTCCCAAATAACATGTAATAATATGTAACAGTAATTCCGAATATTATTTCATAAATATTATAAATAATGCTAAATATATTTGTAATTCATGATGAAACCCCCAAATACACAAAGTAATACACACATTTTTTTTTATTTGTAAAAAGCGTTACTGCAATATTTTGCAACTTTTTTTCTTTCTTTCTTTAAAGAAATGTATATTTATTAACATTAATCAAAACGATTAATTTGATAATCGTATTTATTAATATTAGTTCCTCTTTATTATCGAACGAACTTGGCTAAAGGTATGCGCCGAACAACGGCAAAAGCGTGTGCAAGACCCGACCAAAACACAGTCTCAGACGGGAGCTAGTACGGATTGCTGTAAAATTAACTTGTTAATGTTGTTGTTATTGATGTTGTTCGTGCGATATTGGACAATATAAACTTATTCATTGAATCGTTTCGTTCACCATTTATGAATAAATATTTTTTTTTTATTATGAAATATTTAATGTTGGCATGTAAGTTTGTTTAAGTGTGAACAAAACATTTCATATTTATTTACATAAAGAAAAAAAAAATAGGCCATAATAAACTTTTCATAAAAACAATCGGCTAAAAACACAAAGCCCTATTATCGATTTAGGCCGAAGCTAAATTACAGAAATTTCTTAGTAATATGTTTTTTAACTTCTTTTATTAAACAGTTTAACTAAATATTTTTTTTTTTTAATTTGAAATATTGTTAATTTTTGACAAGAGTGAATACGATTTCATTTATATGCAAACAAATACTGTAAAAAACTATTTCCGAATAGAAAATATTCGGAGAAAATATTCAGAGAAATTCTTTCTAATGGAAAACAACGGTCTAACTAAGAGTTAACATTGTTGTTTTTTTGAAAAGAGTGAATACAGTTTAAATTATTTACATAGTACTGCACTATATTCCTTTCTTTCTTTTAAGAAAAAAGTGTAAAGAAAAAAAAAATTCAAGAGACATTTTTTTAGAAAAAAATCTGAGAAAACTTTTTTTTTATAGAAAAATCTCAGAGAGAACTTCCGTCTACAGGAAAATGCCGTAGAGAACATTTTCTATATGTTTATAAAAAAGGTCAGACAGAGTTTGTTTTTATAAAAACTTCCCAAAGAGCTTTTTCTTAATAGAAAAACTTTGGAAAGAGCTTTTTCTTTATAAAAAAGTTTGAAGAGAGCATTTTCTTTATAGAAAAAGTTTGGGGAATTTCTTTTACGAACCGGTTTTTTCATCAAAGGCCATGGTAACCCTACTAGCTCTCATCGGTGCCATCTCTTAGGGGGGTGTTCTCAACCCTTTGGTGCACCATGGTTCGCAGCTTGAACCAAAAAAAACTGGAACAATAAAAAAGCTCCACAACATACACATACTTATTCCGTGTTCAGCAGCCGTATTCTGTAATTCGCTAAGCTAAAACTAAATCTCGATTTAGCTTGAAATTAAAAGCTCAAATTGCGGCGAATTAAATTTTTATGGTAATGCCAAATTTAGCATTGCACGTTACAGTATTGCATTCGTAGCCAAAAATCGCTAAATCAACTTTTTAGATTTTTAGCGACAGAGATTTAGTTTTAGCGAATAACAGAATACGGCCACATATATTTACCCTTTTTATTGAATCAATATTAGGTTTATTGACATAATTATCTTTCTTGTGAAACATACACAATTTAACTAACTCAATTAGCAATTGCCAATTTACTTAAGCAAAATGTAAACAGCTTTTGACAGAACTTTATTTACCTTTATTTTTAGGTTTGTTGTTGTCAAAAATGTCAAAAATCTTTGTATAGTGAGTTGGGATTTAATCACTAAACACACTTGTGACAGTGTTGCATTTAAAACGATTTCGTATTAATTGAGCAATAACTAAATTGAAATTTTGTATGGATAATTGAGCTCAATAATGGCATTTATTGGGTAAAAGTCAATTAAGATGCATATCTGAACACGGTATTATACTTACTTAACTTGGAATTGACCTCCAATCGCCCATTTCCCAACCATGACCGCGATTTCTTCATATATTTTTTCTACGGTCCCATAAGCCTGACTTACGTCGCCCTTTCTATATCAACAATCCCCAAAAATTATTAATTACCCAGGTTTTTGCATTTTTTCCTCACACACTGATACAAATAATTTTATTTATAGAAAAAGTTTGGGAAAAGAGCAGGGTAGAGCTTTTTTTTACATATACACTTATCGGAAACAGCTTTTTTCCATAGCAAAAGTAAGTTATGACCTTTTTCTTATTTGAAAAATATCGAAAAACTTTTTCTTTGTAGAAAAAACTTAGAAAAAGGCTTTTATTAATAGAAAAAGTTCGGATAGTTAAGCGAGAAAGAGCCTTTTTTCCACAGCAAAAATTCGGAAAGAGCTTATTCTTAATCTTAAGCATAATTTTGGAAAACATGTTCTTTACAGAAAACGTTATATTCTTAATACTATAGTATAAAGTAAGTTGGGGATATCTTTTATTTTACGGGAAATTATCGGAGTTTTTCGTAAATAGCAAAAGTTCGAAAAGACCTGTCTCTTAATATTGGTAAGTTTTTTTCCACATAGAAAAAATTCAAAATAGAAAGATCTTTTTTAAAGTTATCACAACTAACAAAAAGTTCGTAGAAAGCTTTTCTCTAAATATCCAAAGAAAATTTTTGTCTACGCAAAGGTTAAGTAGAACTTTTGCTCTAAGCCAAAATATGTTCGAAAACTTCAAAGAGAACAGACGAAAAAAAAATCAGGACACCACCAGTGTTGCCATTTTTTAATTGTTTATTTATTTTAGCTTGAGGTCTCTTATTTATTTTTTTTTCTTCAATATTTTGCTAACATTCGCTTAGTATCCTCAAGAAATTTAATTTTTATAACAAAAACAATAAAAATTATGAAACAATTATTTGTTATACAGCCCAACTATGAATAAAAAGGCAGTTTTTTCTCTTTTCCCATTTTAATTAACATAGAAAATATAGGAGCAGGGAGAAAACTCCTGGGGAATTTTTATTCATAATTGGGCTTATAAATTAAGTTCAAAACCTGGCAATTTAATAAGAAATTTGTTTTTATGAAAAAGCTTATTAAAAAATTCAAAAAAAATAATAAAACATGTGTAGTTTTAGAACATAAATGTTTGATGAAGAGATGCTTTCGGGGATCACGTGGTGGCTGTGGTTTTAACCCAAAGTTGCGGGTAGGGAAAGTACTGAAGTACTGAAGTACTATTAAAGGGAGGATTTTCACCACTAGTGGGAAAGTTCGGCCTAAAGGAGTACTATTCCTCCTAGCATTGTAGGTTAGACAGCTCCGGCTCTATCGGCTCTATTGCTACCTGTGTGTGACGGATCCGTGCACACACGGGGTCATTTGGTATTAATCACCCAATAGTTAAGATCCACAATGAGATTAGGCCATATGACAGGTGCTAATGTAAATCTGTTTGCACATTACCTATAATAGAATCAAATTGTTTCTTTAGCACGTAGTTAGCTGTAATATTACTTTATTAAAACTTAATTGGCGACCAAACTTAGGCACTATTTAAGGCAAGGCCAAATACAGCCTTCAGTTAAGGGGGGTACCATAGTCAAAATTCAGCCTTTCCAGCCTCCAAAACCAATTTATTAGCCATTTTAGCTTTTCCTGATTTCATGAGAAGTTCTGGTAAAGATGAGGTGTATAAAAGGAAATAATTTTATGAATATTAAACCGAGTTGGGGGATTCACAAGGTAGTTATAAAGTTGTAAAGTCATATGTCTTAAAATAATAACAAGAAATATATATGATTGCTGTTGGCAACCGCTTCTGCTGTACAGTTATGACGAATCAGAGAATACAGCAATAAAATTGGTATTTTGTTTGAAAGATAACAATATTTTTTTTTAAACACTTGTAAAATTTTATTTAGGACATAATTACGATATGACTTGATAGCACACCTTGTGAGTCCACCAAAAGTATACTTTTCAAAATTTAAACACAGGATGGTTTTCTTTAATTTGTTCGATTTTAATTTCAATCGAATTCGATTTCCAGAATATGGCTGTAGGATTTTAGAATACCAGTGCTCGACTAGCATCTAGGGGTCATGACACCATGACCCTTCATGGTTCCGAGCTTGCTTTTAGGGCATGCTTATGGTTGGCTACATTCTATTTCTTTAATTAATTTTGTTATGACAATCTTTCTTCCTTAGAAAACAGTTGTGAGTAAAACAAATTTTACTAATATCAAAAGGTGATCATAATTAGAATTTATCCTATCAGCCATTAAGATTAAAAGGTGTGTGTGAGCTATTTTTTTTTTTTTTTTTTTGTATGGGGATTATGGCTTATGAAACACATCAGTCTTGTATCATAAGTCTCTAAATTTTCATAAAAAGTAAAAGTAGATAAAAAAAAAATTATTATTTGAAATAACAAAAAAAAAAAAAAAAAATAAACATGCGCAAAAAAGAGGAAGCAATTTTGGGACTAATTTTTTATTTTGTATGCTTTTTGCAAACACTGTGAAGAGTATTAATTAGAGCTCCAGTGTGATCGAGTGAGTGAGAGCATACCAAATTGTTTTATAACTTTAATATTGTTTATATGTTTCTTTGTAGCATGCAACGTGAATATATATGTCTTAGTTTATTTTTAAGATCAGGTCTCTTTGCTATTTGTTAAAGACTCATAAAAAATTTCCGCATGATTTCCTGTATGCTTTAAATAAACTTTGAAACAGTAACACAGATTTTGACAGCAGAGTTGGATAACAATAAGACACTGATGCTGGCTTTAAAGAGATGATCATAAAACCGAAACAAATTAACCCTGTCGGGATAAACAGATTTGAAATAAGTTTTTTATAAAATTTAAATGTTGACTTTTACAGCCTGTTATTTAAATGATTTCTTAGAATTTTTCTTAAGTATTTTAGCTTAATTAAATGTAATTTAAAGTCTCTGATCAACTTGAGCATTTGAAATAAAAAACAAATAAACAACGAATTGATCCAAAATAAAACAATAAATTCAAATGATATTTGCATTTCAATTTTAAATCAATTAAAAGTTGACATTGCTTTTAACTATCATTAAAATTTTTTGGTTGTTTGGCATTTCGATTATTATAAAACCAAATTTGGGACTTGTAATGAATATTAATTAACATGAAACATTTTTATATTTTAGTTTGTTTTTTAGTTTTCGTTAAAACAAAAAGTGAGAAAGAAAAATTTCATAACTGATAAATCGTCATCATCGTGATCGTATTAATAATAATGAATACAGTAACGTCACGACTTCTTTTTTAAAAAGAGAGATGGTAGTGTTTGCATTTCAATTCATGTTTGCTATTTAGTTCCTCTTATTTAAGAAAAAAATCAACAGTTTTATATTGTCATAAATAAAATAAATGCAAAAATGGAGATAATCCCATCCAACCAAACACGATATTTCTTTAATTTGTTCATTGGGTCTGTAAGACAAACACAACAAGTGCTAAAAGATTTACCTTTTTTTCGATTTCGCTTTAATTCCGTGTTGGATTATGGGTTTATGTTATCGTTATCTCGTATTCTGCTTGATAAACAATAACAAGCAATAATGTTTAAATATATTTTTACAGACTGTTTTTTTCCCAACAATTTATTGGAAAAGTTATTTAGTATCTTCTAGTTTTTAAAACACTTTTTTTTACAAATCTTTCACAATAGTAATTATTAAGTTTTGATGTTTTAGTTTTTAATACTGAAATTTGGTATAAAAAAGTAAATTGTTCTCAATTCTAAATAGAAAATCTAAGGGACAAATTTGTTTACATTTTTTTCTACGGAAAAGTTATGGTATCAACTTTTTCTCTGCAAAAAAAAGGTTGCTGTTAATATTTTCTCTGCAAAAAAGGTGACCGCCAACTTGTTTTCTACAGAAAAAAACTACGTCCACTTTTTCTATTTAACGAACGATTGTTGGCAACTTCTTCTTAATGAATAATGGTTGGGGTCAACTTTTTCTCAACAAAAAAAAAAAAAAAAGGCTGGCAACGGCAACGACTGTTTAAGGAGGATATAGACGACATGATTTTTACATTTGACTTGCCAACTTTGCATGTCACATGTAATTGTGCATGTCGGTCAAAATTGCTGTTTTTCATAAGGTTTACAATATTCGGTCACAAACGTATGTACATGTAATTTGCTTCTGACATTGTATCTGTTTTTTTCGCATAGTTATTGCAGAAACTAAAGTAGTTCTCGGTTTCAAAATATCGTGCGTTCACCACAATTTTTTTTTTGCGCCGTAAAAGAGTTCAGCCATCTTAAAAATTTTTTCTTTAAATTCGAAGATGCCAATTTGGGATGTAATAATGAAACGTTTTTTATATATGTATACTTTCTTTCTTTAGTTCTATTTTCATCCATACATGATCTAGAAACTAAATCCGCTATCATTATAGAGTTACTGCAAAATTCCATTTATATATATGTATTCCAGAGCACCGTGTAATATGCATCTAATTTGCAAAAATCTAAATTATTTACATACAAGGATGATGTACTTGGCAAAAGAAAAAAATTGATACCCATATTGCTCTATTTAAAACGAAGGGTTGCCACCCAATTGCATTTTTGTCAAAACGCGAACTAGCACGAATTTCCAAAAAAGCGGAAACACGTATTGATTTTAATCGACTAAAGATTAAAATATGTTAATTTGGCATTTTTATTACAAACATCCTCGAACAAAATATTAAAAAACCGTTTTTTTTTACAGAAAATCCTTAAAAAAAAGACATGGATGATCGTCCTTGGACAAATCTATATATATAAAAATGAAAAATGTTTGTATGTTTGTTTGTTTGTTTGTGTGTTTGTTTGTTGGCTTATAGACTCCGAAACTACTGAACCGATTTTCCTGAAATTTTTACAGTAACATCACGTGAGCCCTAAAAATAAAATAGGCTACTTATTTTTTCGATAGGGGCAGGGGAATTGGTACCCCCATAGGATGCCAATATGAATTATCGCATATCTTAAGAGCCGCTGGACGCATTTTGCTGAACTTTTTGTAGTAGGATCTTCTGAGCCCCAAAATTGAAATAAAATAGCAGCGGGGCAAGTGGTTCCCCCCATAGGACGCCAATGCTTAATATCGCATATCTTATGAACTGTTATAGTGAGAATGTTCAAACTTTGTGGAAGTCACTCTTATGGTATACTACACTTTTGAAAATAAAAATAAAGCGGGTAGGGGAGGGGGGGGGGAAACCTCCCATAGGATGCATATATTAAATATCGCTCAACTGAAGAACTTTTAAAGGGAGAGTCTTCAAACGTATTTAAAGCTACTAATTTGGTAAACTATAAATTTCAATATAGAAATGGGCGGGGTAGCCAGAGGAGGAGCAGTACCCCTCATAGATAGAAATATTAATAAGAGCAACTGCACGCATTTTGTTGAACTTTTGGTAGTAGGATCTTCTGAGCCCCAAAATTGGAATAAAATAGCAGCGGAGGAAGTGATGCCCATCATAGGACGCCAATGTTTAATATCGCATATCTTAAGAACTGTGATAGTGAGAATGTTCAAACTTTCTAGAAGTCACTCTTATGGTATACTACACTTTTGAAAATAAAAATAAAGCGGATAGGCGCAGGGGGGGAAATATCTCCCATAGGATGCATACATTAAATATCGCTCAACTGAAGAACTTTTAAAGGGAGAGTCTTCAAACGTATTTAAAGCTACTAATTTGGTAAACTATAAATTTCAATATAGAAATGGGCGGGGTAGCCAGAGGAGGAGCAGTACCCCTCATAGATAGAAATATTAATAAGAGCCGCTGCAAGCAATTTGTTGAACTTTTGGTAGTAGGATTTTCTGAGCCCCAAAATTGAAATAAAATAGCAGCGGGGGAAGTGTTACCCACCATAGGACGCCAATGTTTAATATAGGATATCTTAAAAACTGTTATAGTGAGAAAGTTGAAACTTTGTAGAAGTCACTCTTATGGTATACTTCACTTTGAAAATAAAAATAAAGCGGGTAGGCGCAGGGGGGAACTACCTTCCATAGGATGCATATATTAAATATCTCTCAACCGATAAAGTGGTTAAAGCAGTGTAGCGAAGCGCACCGGGTGAAGCTAGTTGTATATATAGTTGGACGCGCCTTAAAAAAACCTTTCTTATGATACGCAATTTGAATATGTTGGTAAGGAAACAGATTCTCAAATTAACAAAACATGCAAAAATAGACCCTTTTTCAAAATGGTCCAGCTCACGAGAGGTCAAAGCTGAAGCCGAAATATTTAAAATGGTATCTTAAAAAAGTCCAAGGTTCAGTTTTAGGAGGGTACATCGAGCACGAATTTTGCTTCCATACAACTTGAGTCGCTCTAATGTATACACATTATTTCTATTAAAAGGTAAAAAGAACATTTATTTAACCTCAGCCGTCTAATTATTCCGTCAAAAGTTCACCGCCACTGCCGGCTTCCTTGCGGCATAGATTTCTAACAAACATTTTTTTTCAAAACAACAGTGATGTCAGATGGTTTGTCAGAAGAAAATAGGGCACGCTCTAGTTGCAATTTTGTCAGATGACTTTTCGTCTGACTTTTACAGAAGCAACGTTAAAAAGGTAACACACGACATGTATGTATTTTTCAGCGGGAAATTTGACATGTCAGACGACAAAAACATGTCGTGTACGGGCAACTTTAACAACAAAAAGAGTTTTACATCAACTTTTCTTTACGGTAGAATGTTGGCGTCACCTGTTCTCTTACGAAAAACGGTTGCCTCCTTGTTGAATTACAGAAAAAGCTTTCAACAATTGATTTGTAAAAATAACCTTCAAAAAATTGGGCAAAATTAAAATAAAAAAACAACGGTAGAATGTTGGCGTCACCTGTTCTCTTACGGAAAACGGTTGCCCCCTTGTTGAATTACAGAAAAAGCTTTCAACAATTGATTTGTAAAAATAACCTACAACAAATTGGGCAAAATTAAAATAAAAAAACAACAACAAAAAAAGGAAAACGGTAGGCGTCAACCTTTTCTCATTATAAAACGGCGCAACTTTTTCTTAGCGGAAAAAGGCTGCCTGCAACAACTGTTTTTTGATGTAAGTTTTTCTCTTACGGAAAAAAGCCTCTATCTCTTTGGCACACAGAATAAGCTGTCGCAAGACGAATTCGTACAGTTGAAATTTTCGAGTCATCTGTTTAATGTTTATTTTTTTGTGTGTATACTGAATGTCAAGCTTTCAGACCCTATAGGGTCTATGCGCGCAATTTGTATTTGTTAACATGAGCAATAACGTCGGCAGAATGACGTCACAGAAATATTCTATGTTTAATATTTTTTTCCGAGTGAAGTTAGCGTATGTCTTAACTTAAAACATGAATTTGTATGAAAATAGAAACTTGCATTTTCTTCGGCAGCCAATTTATTTTTAGTTATTTTTTATTATTAATTTGGAAATTTTGATTTTAAATTTTACACGTTTTAAGTTTAAATTTTTTCGTTTTTGTTACTGATAATTGATTTTGACAGCTTGCGTTTAAAGATAATTGCTCAGCAATGTATTATAACATTTGTTGCTGAACATGTGTTCAAATACATATTTATGCAGTCCACACGTTAATATAAGTTGATAGTTGCTTCAGCAATAATTGCCAAACAGATTGCTCGTCTAGACTTAAGCCTAGTACTCTATTCAAATTTGTGAAAAATGTTGGGCAACATTAATTATTTCACACGAAAATTTTGACATGTATCAATGTTACCTATCATGCGAGTTTTTCCAACTTAACGTTTTTATTCCCGCAAAGTATGCGACATTGTTTTGCGTATGTAAACAAACCACACATGTATTTAACAAAAAAATATTGTTTTTTATAAAAAAGAAAGAAAATATGGATAAAAAACGGTTACCGGTTGTGTTATTTTAATTTTTTATTTCTTATTTAATAATCAG
The DNA here is from genome assembly GCA_949318255.1 of Pollenia labialis. Taxonomy (NCBI): domain Eukaryota; kingdom Metazoa; phylum Arthropoda; class Insecta; order Diptera; family Polleniidae; genus Pollenia; species Pollenia labialis. The sequence goes on along the minus strand of OX439143.1, from coordinate 33,813,433 downwards.
TTCATACTTTTGGCTTTTGCTAAAAATTCCACGTGAAATAAGTACAGCTTACATTATTTCGCAGTTGTAAAAAAAATGTTGCCAGAAACATTTCAGAACTTTTTCACAAAATGAACACAGTACAACTCTATCAACATTATTTCATAGATATTCCGCACAAGTTTTTTTCATATGCGTCTTGACAGCATTTCACGTGAAATTTTGAACAGAGTACCAGGCTTTAGGGTAAAATTTTGTGAAAAAATTGATTCGAATTTAAAATTCAATAAAAATATTAATACTAGGAAAAAAAGCTTATTGAAATTTTATAAAACAAAAGATTGCGACTGCGATTTTTCATATTGAAATTTTTTTAAAAATATTTCCTTCCAGAAAAATTCTTTTTTACCCAATTTTGTAAAGGAAAATTTTGTCACATTTGCTTCCGTAATAAAAAAATTATTAAATGTTTGTGATAACTTTTTTCTGCATGGTATAATATTTGTGTTAACGTTTTTCGCATAGAAAAGCATTTATGACAAGTTTTTCTGTATGGAAAAAAGGGTTGCGACGTTTTCCGCATAAAAAAATTTTCGTGACAACTTTGGCTGTTAAGAAAAATAGTTGTGACAACTTTTTCCGTATATAAAAATGTTTGTTACAACTTTTGCCTGAGTACCTGTCGTGTTGGCCTAGTGGTCTTAACCAGTGTTGCCAGAACTTTTAGAGGAAAAATCAGCAAAAAACCATAATTTTTTATCAAAAAATCTGCAAAATCTGCGTCAAGGTTTTAAAAATCTTCAATAAACCTTCAAAACACATTTATTGCATTTTTTATGTAGTTTATTTAGAAAAAGATATTACAATTAATTTCAAAATATGTTCCTGAATTTAAAATCGATTCTGGTAAATATGAGTGGTCCTCGAAGTATGAGGTATAAAAAAGGAAATATTTTTTTTGAACTTTCAACACAGAAAAGTTATAAAAATTTGTTCGATTTTATGAACTGGCTAATAATTTATGGATATTATTACATTAAAAATATCTATCCAAATTTAATTACTCAGGCTGAATAAGGATTAGTCACATCTTTGTTAATTTAACCAACTAATAAAAAGTTAATTGCGGGATGACATAAGTTCCGCGATATTAATGTATCAAGACAATGCGAATTTTTAATTTTTAAGTTATCTTTTGTGAATAATTTTTCTACTAATGAATCTATTTCCACACGGTTCTTCCATGAATTGTTGATATACTACATTAATTTATCAATGCAATAAGTGGAAATAGTGCAATCATGTCAATGTAAATAATCTGCAATGTTAAACCAAAAATCTGCAAATCTGCATTTTGACAATTTTGGGAAAAAAATCTTCAAAATGCAGATAAATCTGCACTTCTGGCATCGCTGGTCTTAACAGCTGGGTGAATTAACAAGGCGTTTAGCCTTTGTTTGAGAACAACCAACACACACACAGAAAACAATTTGAGTGTACAAACCGGCAGAATTATAACCGTGAGAATATTTGGCAGCATCTGCTACTTGAGAGGTTACCTCCCACAGGCCCAACTTTTCCATAGGTGATGAATATTCAGCCTGCGAGCAGGCTTTTCAGGATCTCTCTTCCCGCTACTTTGGGTCTAAACCAGAGTCCTCTAAACACATGCATTCACATTTCTTGTTTCTCTTGGTTGGCTGTTTTGGAGCGTAATTGTTTTTTTTGTTCAGTGTTATCTAGTTAAAATACAAATTATTTTCTCATGCTCTCTTAATTAATGTGTGAGCATTCGCACATGTGCGGTGTTTTGCAGACCTCTGGCCTAAACCATACCACAACGTCATCTCCGTAAGTATCTTACTTTGAAAAAAGTGTTTTTTGGGGGCCTTTGGTAACGTTCGTTTTTTAATCTTGATATGTTAAACAGCCGTAGCTTAACAAGAGTGGAAGGCGGAACGTTTTCTTTCGCTTAGCTTTTACGCAGATATGCCATACCAAAGCAACGGCGTCTACGTTTTGTAACGAATAGTAGTGATAGTTTTCTTGTTTAATAAAACCTACAAATTATAAATGAAAATAGAGAAAAAAACGATAGATTGACCAAAAAAAAAATTGCTAAATTGCCATTATTAATTAACAATAGTGGCAAACTTCACTACTAAACGAGCTGTCAGAATCGGGTTTTCCAATTGCAAAGCGTTGAGGCGCTCTATCCAAAAACTAGAAACACGTGCCTCTTTTGCTAAGGTACGGCTGTAATATGCTTTGGAAGAATCTCAGTCGTGTTTTTCCCCTGTAAGGAATCTTCTACGATTAAAAAATGCAGTCATCGGCGATCAAAGACGCCCTTCATGAGACTTCGAGTATCTCTTACACGATTGAAAATGCTAGCTGAGTATTAAGTAATTAAGTATTTGTTTGAATTTTTTTTTTTTTACCAAAATCGAACAAAAATTGTTAAAAAAAAACTTAATTTTAAGTTGCCCGATTTTTTTGACGATTTTTCGAAACGTAAAAGACGATTTTTTTATTTTTTCTCAGGATACTGACGATTTTCTCAGAAATTTTTCTGGCAGCCCTGGGTTCTCCATATAAAAAAATGTTTACGAAGCTTTTTACACAAAGAAAAAGAGTTCTTAGTTTCTATTCCTTTCATTTTCTAATAAAAGTTATTTTAATTAAAATATTAAAACAAAGATGCGGAACTCGCATTTAAAATATCTTAAAGTTCAAAATTATTTATCTGTCGTTTAGACCCGAATATGACTAAGAAAACATTCAGTGCGAGGAGTACATGGTCGATTGGTCGTTTGGCAAGTTTACCCTAATAAATAGTAACGGATTTTTTCTAAATGATAAATATAAATAAATAACAACAATAGATTTAAAATTCATTGACCGGCAACTATTTGTGAATTTATGCTTTTGTTCAATTTTTCTTTTTTAGATTTTTTTTTCTGCTTAACTAGAAATTACGGAATATGAAAACGGCGAATAAACAGTAAAACGCTTTATGAAAAACAATTGTGTAAATTACATGGCACTTCAAAATTAGCGCATTGCCCCGACAATAATACATAGATGTATGCAGCGCCAAACAGACCACCGCTAGTAGTTAGTTGTCAGAGTGAACTGCCAGTCAAATAATAACAACTTTTAGATTTTGAACGGAAGTTATTAAAGAAATTTTTTTCTTCCATGTAATCATTAATAAATATGTGCCAATTGTTTGTGAGCAGAAAAAAAACCAAGCAAAAAAGAGAGGAAGAATGCAAAAGAGAAACAAATTAAAATATTGATTCGCTTATATTGCAGAAACTTTATAGCTTCTAATTATTAGGTAAGGGGCAAAGTTGTTTAAAGATTAAGCAATGGTTAAAAAAATGCAAGAAATGAAATTAGATATTAGCTGTGACTGAATATTATGATATTTTTAGTTCTCTGCATGTAGAAAAAAAATATGGTTGGAGGTAACCATATTCTAAGTGCAACATACTACGGTTAGATTTTGACAATGTTTATGTTTGCAGGTTACCATATTATGTTTAAATATGGCCATAGTATGGCTAAAATCAATAAAAAAATTTACCGAATTCAATCATAATATGGTAAAAATTAACCATATTTTGGTCAATATTAACCATAAGAATGGTCAAAACTAGCCATATTATGTTCAAAATTAACCATAATATGGTCAAAATTTTCCAGAATTTTGACAAAAGTTACCATATTATGATAAAAAAAAACAACAATATGGTCAATGATAATCATATTATGCTTATTTATCTCATTAATTTTTTTATTAATTTGTTTAAGTGTTAAATTATAATTTTATTTAATTTTTTTATTCCCGATAGGTGATATTTTCCAATTTTATAAAAAAAATCCATTTAATGCATATGTATTCCAGCCTGTGACGACCTTCATTACCATTTTTTTCTGTTTTACTGGGGTCTAATTACCGCATTCGATCTATTGTATCGAATAAACTATCGAATTTTTTGCATACGATAGACACTGACGTATCGAATGAAAACTCGAGAAATGTAATGTCGAGTTACTCGATATCGAATGCTATAATTTCAAATTCAATAAATTTCATTCGATATCGAGATTCCTGATACCAAAATAAATAATTTCGATCAATTTTGCTCGATATCGTATGCGGTGATTAGACGCCTGGCATATTCTACGTAAATTTATGCATTTAAATCAATAATTAAAATAAAATTAATGAGGATTTTAAGAAAACCAAGCAACTCTTGCCAAATGCGAACGACTAGAATATTGTTGCTTTTTAAACATAAATATTGTTTTAAATTTAAAGTTAAACATACAATGTTTTAAAATATTATAATTTCGAACATATTATTGTTATTAAATATTAACCGTAACATGTTTGGAGGCAACCGTAAGTATGGTTATAGCTTTTAGATGGATGAATTTAACCATAATATGTTTGTCGTGATAATAATATGGTTAATGTAACCATAATATGTTAAAGTGTGTAGTTGTAGTTTCATTTTATTAACATGATATTGTTAAATTCAACCAAAAGTTTGTTTTTTGCCATTGCAGGAACCATAGTATGTTTTTTTTTAACCATACTTCAACCATGTTTTTTCTCTGCGTGTAAAAACTAGATTTAATAACTTTAATAAAGGCCTCGCTGCTCATACGACTACTTCATTCTACTGTTTTCGTAAGAAAACAACAAAAAAAACCAATTTGCCAATTCAGTTTTTTGCACGGGCACATGCAAGTATGTATATTATCAAAGTTATTTTCGGGAATACAAAATTTATTATTAATACGATTTCCGTATGACGTGCTAAAGTTCAGACTTTGTTGTACTCGGCAAGTAATTTGCAAATTTACGAAGTTTGTGTAAATGAATTTTCATAAAATTTTCGACAGTCCATTTGCGATATCATGAAAACCCTTAATATTAATTTTTTTTATCAAAGACATAACAAGTTTTTCGGACAGTATTTAGTACTCTATGGAGATGTAACTGAAAGCATTTTACATATCTTAACAAATAAACCGATACGAAAACTACATTTTCCTTGAACCAATAATCACACATTTCGCATAATGCTCATCTTCCGTGAGTGCAAGTCAAAGTAGGTAAATCCAGAAAAAAACTAAAATTAAGCTTGATTAAGGTTTTTGTAATCTTTTCCAAAAACATGATAAAGATTAAAAAAAATAAATGAAAGGGAAACTTTTCATATCAACAAAATGTTGGAGTGAGTAGGCTTCCGCTTCAATAGAGTAGATAATTAGACGTAGTTTTTTTTTGTTTCAAAGATTTTCCCTACAACCTTAAATTATAAAGTTTTTTTTGTATTTAATTCATTTGTGTTTTTTTCTTGTTGACTTACCTTTCTTAACAATTGATTACGTATTAAAATCTCCTCAGCGGTACTATTGCGTACATTACGTTTTGTCGTTTGTTGTTGCAGTTGTGTAAGATGTTGAGATTGATAGCTTAGATTTCGTATTTGTAACTTTTGAAATGATTGATTGACGACTTCCAAATTCTTGTTCGCCTTTTCACTACTGCCACCGCCACCGCCACCGCCTTCGCAATATCTTTGTGTGCTGTCACTTTCTTGTCTATCTTCGTTTTCACTTTCTTTCGTGTGAACAGATAATCTGGGAGTTTTACTTTCTCCTTCATAATAGGAGCAGTTATCCTCATCACATGATGATACACTGCAGCAGCAAGGAGGTAAACTATTCTCCTCCTGTACATCAACTGATATATAGGAGTTATTCCAAAATACTCCGTTGCTACTGTTACAACATTTGTTTGCATTGGCTTGAGCCAATGTGGATATGATGGTACTGGGATTTGTAGAACAGGTTACACAACTACTTATGTCACTTATAGCATCTGTGGAGGATGTAGGCGATCCGGCACAGAGTCTTTGATGTTCTTGACTAAGAGCTGAACAGGGTCGATTGAAGAACATGCCGGCCGAATTAGAGAGCTGGCAGCAACAATCTCTTTCGGAATCACACAAAGACTGGTTATCGGCATTAGAACTACCACAACCGGAAGAGGAAACCAAAGAAGCCGCGGAGCTGGTTAAAGACCTAGAAGAGTTTGTGGAGTTTTGTGTGCACACGGAAGTTTGCGACACAAATGAGTTTGCCGAAGCACAGGAAGAACGACATAAGTCACTCGATAACTGAGAGCTTCGTACAAAGATTTTCACCGAATTATCATTGCAATTAATGGGTTTTCTTATGGGTTTCTCGGCAATCATTAGCGAATCACATTCCATATAATCTTCTTGAACCCCTACGCCTTCTTCCTTTACCCAGTCATCATCTATTTTGATATGGGTTGTAGATTTCTTTTCCGGGGTAAGTAAATTTTTTTGGATTTTTAATCTTTGTTCATTCTCGATATTGCACTGCTTGGCGTTTGCCTTGGCCAAAGAAGCCGAGTTATTTAAGGCTTCATAGGTGGTTTCCTTGATAAGGTTTTTCTTAGCAAAATTACTGACATCATTGGGATCGGCTGTATTAAAGTGACTGTTAAATGCACTCTGCACTATTTTCACTTGCGTTTGTGATTTCTTAGAGGGCAGGTTTTGATCTTTTGTTTCAGATTCGTTACACTCAAACTCACTGACATATTTCAGCTTTTCATTCTTTTTCGAGTGCTCGGATTTATTGGTTGCGACTTTGTTTAGTTTTTTTACATCCGAGCACTTTTCGATGTTTTTTAACTGGTACATTCTCTTTTTGTCGTCTTTGAAGTCGTGAGATGAAGAGACCCCTGAATCGGAGTTACTTTCTAAAGACATACGTTTTAATTTATTACAATCATCTTCAAAGGGTTTAAGTGTATTCTCATGATCTGCTGGGGACATGGGGCAGTTAGAAAAGTTACAGTTTTTATAACCACATGTCGACTTGCGTTCTTCATTGATTTCATCAGAGCCTTTGAGCTCGGAATCATTAAGCTGATTTATGATCAATAAAGGCTGTCTCTTTTTACGTATGTGAACCCTTTCCACTTTGGCCTTTTGAAAATTACCCACTGATATCCTGGTATTTCGCAACACCTGTTGATCTAGGCCTAAAGAATGGCGCTCTTGTCCTGGATTTCTTTCAACATCCTTGCTTCCGAGATCAATAGATTTGGATTTTTCTATTCTCTCATTTTTATTTGATCGTTCACTTTTGCTTGGAATGTTTGTACGTGATGTATGTTTCTCAGTTTGTATAGGTTTCGGTATACGAGAAACCGATCTGCGATCCTTTGATTCACTGCGTCTATATTGAACTGTTTCTTGACTTATGAGAGAGCAACTATCGGAACAAGAGGAACTAGTGCGAGAACTTTCCTGTGAACATTCCGAGCACTCAGTACATTCATTGTTAATTGTCACAGAGTTTCTCAATTGTGAAGGATCTTTAACGGTTACTGGTGGTTTAAGTCTGCGATTGGGTTCCTTATGAGGCACTGGAGCCGGCCGATTGGGCTGCGGTGGATAGTTTTTGCTTTGTTTTTGGGCCTCAAACATTTGATTGATTTTCGCAACTGCTTCTTTCGGATTGACATTGCTGTCGCTAGTTTTTTCTATGGCAGCCTCAAATGTGACTAGTTTTACAGGCTCTTTTTCTGTTTTACTATGCTCACATTCGGTATGCTCTATACGAGCTATACGATCTGCTCGAGATTTTATCCCAGCCCTGGCCATATCGCGTCGTATATCACAAGTTGAGATTTTATTGCGATAATTCCAGCTGTTAGATTTAACAACATCTCCTGACATGGTAGTAGTATCCGAATCATTGGCCGTATCATAAGAGATGTTATAAACAGATGGAGAACATTCTATTTTTTTCTCGCTACTAGTCGATTGTTTGATAAATTTCGGCGGTAAATTAGTAGTTCGTTTTGAGTTTTGCAAGAACTGCCAAGACTCTACTGTAGGCGGTGGTGGTGGCAAAGGTTTATTGGGTGCCTCCAAACGATTAACCGTTACTCTCGCGACATTTTTGCGTTGCACTTGCGGAAGAGCGTGGGGGGAACATTTCTTGAATTCCATAAAACTATAATTGGGCACTGAGCCAGTTTTCGTCATAAACGCTTCTTTGCATTGATGCACATAGTTGACTTTAAGTAATTCCATTTGCGGTACTTCCGCACTGGACATACGAGAGTCGAGTGTACTATCCATACCGACACTAGTCAACGTTTCGTTAGAAGGTTTTCGTTGAATGCGATGCATTTTCCTTGTCGGGTGTTTATGTTTTCGTTTTATATGGAACTGGTAGAAGTTAAATACATTTTTGTTGGACCTTGTAAATGTGTCATTTATTTAGGGATATTTAAATTGTTTAAGTGTTTGATAATTCCCGTTTGGTTTTTTTTTTATTGAAAGAGATAATTTTGTACTTTTTTCGTTTTGTTATGGCTTTTTTTTCGTTAAGTTTCAAGTACTTATTATCGTTTTTTTTTTTGGATTAGTTTGACATTTTTAATTTAAAACTTGTTAAAATTTGTACATTTTATAATTCCCATTTGGCAGTTTTGCTCATTCTTTTTTGAAATTGATTGAGTTGGAATTGTTTTGTACTTGATTTTTTAATTTGCGCTCGTTCAAAGATTCATGTTTGTGTTATGTACTTTTTTTTTAATTTCAGTATTTTGATTCCGTTAAGTTCGCTTGATCTGTGTTTTTGATTGATAAAATTTTGTAAATTTTCTTTACGTTTTTTTTTAAGTTCACACTTCGTTGCGTTTGTTTTATTGCGAATTAAGCAAACACCTGTGAAAAACCCGGTTGGAGTATCCCTGCTGATAATATTAATATTTTAAACTTTAACTTTGATCAAAATTAATCAGTCCTTCTTAACTGCTAGATGTAAACAAATTTGAAATTGTATAATTTAAATGATTTTTAAAAATTCTCCAACAAAACTATTGCGGCATAATTACTCAATTGTTCTTTTGTGCCAACAAAAGTTTGTTGTTTAAAACAATATTTTATTCAGCACATAAATGAAGTAACTTTATTTAAAATTTTTATTTTAATTATGAATTGTTTTCAATATAGTAAACAACTGGAATGAATATAAACTTTTTAAATTGTTTTGAAAAAAATTGTTATTTTAAACAATACTTTTAATCAACATATAAATAAAGAAACTTTGTTTTAAATATTAAATTCAGTTGAAGATATTTCAACTTTGTTTATTTAACGTCAAAATTCCTTTGATATCGAACTGCAATAATTTTAAATTGCACTTTTTTTTAAAAAGAACTGTCTACTTGATAACAATAAAAGTTCATTGTTTTGAACAATATTAGTAATTTACTTGGAATTTTTTTTATTGAAGCAATAATTTATTACAAATTGAAGAATTTTTAACTTTTATCTGTGTGTTTTTTTTTAAACAAAAAGTTTGTTTGATAAACAGTTCGTCGCTTGAAACAATAATCGATTTTACACTCTTGATTGAGGTAAAAATGTTACGAATTGTCAAGTGAACTAAAAAATTTTTTATAGAATTTCGATTTTTAGTGTATTCAAAAAAATTTCATTCAGTCTTTAAAAACTTTATTTATCAAAAATTTCTTTTGATTTTTTTTTATAATTCTTTAAAGGTTTATGGAAATTTTTACTTAAAATTGCTTTTAAACTTTTGGAATTATTTCTTTAGTTTTTGCTTTAAATAAGACATTTCTTGTAGTTCCATTTACAGCAATACTGTTTCTAAAATATTTTGGAAATTTTTTTATTACTTTTTCAACAAACACTCCACTTAACCTTGGCTGGCTTTATTACATTTTATTTTTTCTATTAAACAAAAATTTTGATACTTTCATTTATTAAACTTTTTTTAATTTTCATTTCTTCATTTGCTTTTCAACGACAAAATCTTGTTTTAAGCGCTCTTTTCCATTAAATAAAAATAAATAATGTTAAAATAAAACTAAATAATTAACATAATTATATAAATGTTAAACGGTTTATTATTATTATTTTTTTTTTTTGTTCAATTCGTTAACACTCTACAGCTTTAAAATCTCTACGTGATTTGACAGACTCTCAAACCGAATTATAACGTTTTTATTGTTTAGATTTCTTTATTTGTTTAGAAAGAAAATCGCATTCGTTCGATTATAAAAAAAACAAATTCTATCCGTAGGCATGATGTTAAACCGTCAAAAGTTCGTCTTAAACTATTGGGTTTAAGCCACAAAACTTAATAAACATCCAAAAAAAAACCCATAAACATCAGCATTATTGCACACAAGCAACATGTTTGATCAAACTAACATGTTTGATCTTGTTGTTCAATTAAACATGCTAGTACATAAGTTATATTTGGTTAAACAACATTTTGTTTAAATAGTTAGTCTAGAGAGGTATTGCCGGCTAATAGATGATCTTAATGCAACATGCAACATTTTTATGTTTTTTTTTAAGTTTATTGACCAATTCTGGAGGTTTCAATGCCTCCATTTACTTGTTTTATTATAGTTTTTTTTTTAATTGCTGTTTCTCTTTAAAGCAAGACAATTATTCTCGATTATTTTTTTTAGCTTAGAATTTCAAAAGAAATTCAAATTGAAATCCAACCACTAGTTTGTGTGTGCGTGTATATCCAAAGTTATAGAATATGCATATGTACAATCAATAGTTATTCAATTTATTTTTAATGACATAAATCAATTAAGAAGAAATCTTTTTTTGTATTTCTAAGCCACTAAAGCATTCTTTTCCTTAAATGATTAGCGTTTTAGAGTGTTTAAAGTGAAAAAAAACGAACACTTTGGGACGTGTTGGTATGCCCCACAATTTAAGCTGATATTGGTCAGTCATATTGAAACCTCAAACGGGAATGTTGTCGTGTTTAACAAGTCACGAGTACATTAACGATTTTAATGAAAATTTGTTTCCTCTTTATTTTATAAATTAAGATTTTTGTATTTTGATTTTGTATTGTAATTTCTGTAAAGATTTATGCCATAATGAGTTCAAAAGGTTATTGTTTAAAAGATGTTTACATTTTTTTTTTGTCTTGGGTAAAAAACGAAAGAGCCCTAGGCAAGCTTAAGGTATTGGTTACACCTACACGAAACGTCAAAAGTGATTCAATATCTACGACAACTTTATTTGTTTTTCTTTTATCTGCAGTTAAACTCTCTTAATCACAGTTTAATCGGTATAAAATCCATTCTTGTCTTTCATTGTGAATAACTTTTAATGCCCACATGTTTATTGTAACAACCAGGGAAACCAGAAATATTCTCTAAAAAAATAAGTTTAATGCGCATTAAATATGCAGTTAAAACTGGAAAATATGCCCTCAAAATTGTTCAAAATATGCCCTAAAAAATTAATAATTGCTAATTTGAAGACAAAATATTCAACAATTTAAAAAACAAAATTTAAAAAAGAAAACTTAAAATATTATCGGCTAAATGGCCGCCGCGACCTCGGCGGCACGCCTCCATCTGATGGTTCAAATTTTCGATGACGCTGAGGCATTATTGAAGATTTATGCCGTTAATGTGCCGAATTACCTCATCCTTTAGCTCTTGAGTTGTTGTTGGCTTATCGACAAAAAACCCCAAAGAAAGAACCTCCAACGGTGTCAAATCACATGATCTTGTCGGCCAATTGACATCGTCACCACGTGAGACCGTGTTCATTGTTTCGTTAGCTGTGTGGCACCTGTTGAAACCATATATCGTCCACATCCATATCTTTCAATTCGGGCCATAAAAAGTTCGTTATCATCTCACGATAGCGAACACCAATTCACAGTAACTGCTTCACTGGCCTCACTTTGGAAAAAATACGGCCCGATGATGCCGACAGTCTATAAACCGCACCAACCGTCACTCTTTGTGGGTGCATTGGTTATTCGACAATCACTCTTGGTTTATCATTCGCCCACATGCGGCAATTCTGCATATTGACGTATCCACTGAGGTGAAAGTGTGCCTCATCACTGAATCACGAAGTGCAAGAAATGCATTTGATTTCAAAAATAATGCCGTATTTGCGCAATTTTCGTTTAGGGCTCACATTTTTTTTCGCTTTTTAATGGCCATTTTTTCAATGTATCGATAAACTGTCTGTTACTTAATGTCAACAAAAATTTATTAGAGCGATAAACTTTCCGTTAACGATTTTGGGTTTCTGAATATACCGACAAAAAACATTGTTTTGAGTTGGCAGCACCTCTCAAAATACATGTAAAAGTTGGGAATCAGCTGATTGACTTTACATGTACGGCAAAAAAAAAGGAAAATTAATATCTGGCAGATGAGTTCTGCAGCCGTATTCTGTAATTCGCTTAGCTAAAGCTAAGGCCCTAATTTTATAAAACACAACGCAACGACAAAGAATTACATTGAAAGCAAAAACAAGTTCATACAAATTTTGTAATTTTGTTGTTGCCTCTAACAGAAATTCACATTGGTTTTTAAGATTTCATACGCCTCATTGCTTGTGGCGTTGAAAATTTTAAAACGGTAAATAAATTTCTGTACAAAGCAACAACAACATTACAAAATATTTATGAATTTGTTGTTGCTTTCAATATAATACTTTGGCGTGCGTTGTGTTTTACAAAATTAGGGCCTAAGTCTCGATCGCTGAAATGCCTTTGAGAATACAAAATTGAAAAATTTAAGCGATGAAATTAAAAGCTAAAATTGCGGCGAATTAAATTTTTATGGCAATGCCAAATTTAGCAATGCACGTTACAGTATTGCATTCATAGCCAAAAATCGCTAAATCAACTTTTTAGATTTTTAGCGATAGAGATTTAGCTTTAGCGAATTACAGAATATGGCCACTGGTTAGCTTTGCGACAGAATAGAAGCAAATTAGACATTGAAGGCCTTATTCATAAAAAATATTTCAGGTTAATAACAGGTTTATTAAACGAATTTCCTATGGAAATCTGATTAATTAAGCTCTTATAAATCAATAATATTTTTTATGAATATGGGGGTGATAATTTACCGTTATCATCTACTTTAATTTAGAATACTAGTCGCAATATTAATGTCCACATAAAAATTTGATATAAAATTGCAAATGTTAATATCAAGACTTTAAAAATACTCCTATCAATTATTTTAAATAAATAAATTGTCAAACATTTAATTATTTAACATCATAATAAATCTTCGTTTCTTTAAAACTTACCCCCACCAGTCGATAGTGACATAACAATTTTGTTTGGGTTTTACGTACCTGTAAATAAATAAAAAAAAAACCATAATAAAATTAATTAAAGGTAATAAAATTCCTTATTTTCCAAACCAATTCAATAAACCTAATAAAATAAAGATAATAATACTGATTTCTTTAATGCAATAACTTAAAAAAAATTATAAAAACCTGTAGCATTTTGACAAAACATCTTAAGTCGAGATAAGATAGCTAAAAATCTTTTTTATAAAAAAATAAAATAAACTAAAATTAAAGAAAAATTTCGTTTATAACACAAAATTTTAAAAACGTAAACAAAAATGTTTTTTGAATGCAAATTCGTATGACTAACAACATTCTTTTTTTGCAACTTTTTAAATTTGACTTAAGTTGTTTTGTCAAAATGCCACAGAAATAAATTTTAAATATTAAAAAATAAAAAAACAGACAGCCTTAAAAAATCTTTTCGATAAAATTGTTCCAAATTATGTTTTTTCAAACCCAAAAAGCGAATAGGAAAACCTTTATAATGAAGGCCTTTGTGAGTTATGTAAATTAATTTCTCATGCGCCTCATACACGTTTCAATTCGATTGTCAACTGAGTCTTTCAATTGAATTAATGCTTAGCCACGCACTTCGTCAACTGAATCGAACGATTTTAAATTAATTTTAAAATTCAATGAAATAAACGAGAATTTTTAAAATACTTAACTTTTTTTTGCAAAAGAAAACTACAAACAATTATTTTGACAGCTGATTAAGAGACTTTTCTTTAACCCACTCGATAACTATCAAACTTATCAATTGACAAAGCCATACACGCTTTGATTTGGACAACAACCGACTCAGATGACAATTGAATTGAAACGTGTATGGGCTGCTTTAACGAAACTTTAACGACGAGCATTAAAAATCGATCATGACTGTAACAATTATTGAAGATCATTGCAGTTAAATGCAATTTACATATGAATGGAATTTATTTGCTTCAGTTCTTTTTTTGTTCAAAGTCACTGAAGTTTCATGGTTTAAAATAATCATAAATAAAAATATGTATGTATGAGATACTACGTAAAATATTAGAAGGGAATTTTAAAGACCTGTTTTGATTGTTTGTAAAGATCAATTTTGAATTGTTTTTAAAATAAAACAAACCAAAATTTGTATTGTACCTAAAATTGCTCGCTACAGAGACAGGCTGGCTATACAGACATACCAGATTATCCGGATTATGAATTCAATAATTAGCCTGGCCCACGATGTCGATCGACAACTTAAGCAAACGACAACAAGTCACTCATAAGCGCCCCACTATTTATCGACTTGTCTGGCGTCAGGTTTAAGTTTCCAACGTAATCGATTAATTGTCAAATGACTTTATTGCCACATCAGCTATTCCACCAATTAAACGCTAGTTTGAAAATAAAATTTGGCAACACATGTAAATTTAGCCATACTAATATTTCTCTGTGCTACTTGATTTGCTACAAATCATGGCCCAATTAGTAGGTCTGCACGCAATTACAACAAATCAACAATAGAAAAACCCACACGCACGTTGTTTGTGTAAAAAATGATAAAAATGTCAAAAACAAAAGCATTTCTTTGTGTAAGAAATGGTAGAAATGCCAAAATTATTGCTACCAAAACAATTGTACGTAAAAACACAACTCTGCAAAAAATTAGCAGGCGTTTCAAGCAGACCTACTTATTGGACTATGCTCCAAATGACAACAAAGCAGTAGAAAGCTTCAACAAAAGAATTGGGTGGAAGATATTAAATAAAACAACAAAATTTTAAAAGTGGTGTTGTTTTAAAAAAATATAACTTTAAAAAAATTATTAGTGTTTCAAGAAATAATTTCGTTTAAAATTGCAACAAAATGGCAACCACAACAAAAGTAACCGATTTTGATATTTGTGGTCGCATGATATTTCAGAGTGGGGCGCAAATTTGAATAAAAATTGTTAAGCCTAGAGTTCAGGGAATGTGAAAAGTCAAATGCACATGTGGTTCTTACGCAATTCTGATGTCATTACAAAGCCACAATCGCCATTGTGTGTTTTGTGATGACGTCAAAATTACGTCAGAACCAGATGCGCATGACTTTTTATGTTCCGTGTACTCTAGGCTTAACGTTATCACTTGCAGTGTCGACCGACTTGTCGTGCTGAAAATTTTAGGTAGAGAACAAAACAAGTCAGCTGTTTGTCGTTGAAAATGCAAGCGAGCGATAGCGGTCGACAGGCTGTACAAGATTAGATTTCATCAGATCAGATTATGACACAAGCTTCTGCCTAATTTTTGAAGAATTATGGTTCGATTATACCATTTTATGAAGTCTGTAGGATCTGTTGTGGATTAGCCCACTACATTACAAAAAACCCGTTAAGCCAAAAATTAGACTAATCGCGGAACATAATATTGTGATAAAACATGGAATCGAAGTAAATTTGGAAAAATTTGCAGCGTTGTTCAAACGCTGAGAATACGTGTTATAAATTGCAAAAAGTAAGCGCAGTATGACAGTTTGTAAGTTCTGGCAGGCATTAAAAAACCCCTTTAAATTAAGACGACCATTCGAAGGAAAATTATCTGTTTTTACTCGCTGTCATCTAAAATATTTGTGTCCTCTTTTTGTCACATTTTCTCACCTTACTGCACTTTTGCTTTCGATAACAAATGGTAATACTTATAACCAACTGAATAATGGTGTTACCTTTTCTACACAACAAATATCGCCTTCTAAAAAGGTGCATGTATAAAATGTCTTACCAGCCCTGTAATAATGCTATTTGATATTTGACGAGAACAAAACACAAGATATGAAAAAGTGAACGAGCTGTTTTTAACACATGACGAAATTTCTTCTTCATCAGTATAGCTAATTTTTTTGCATTATTTTCTGACATTTTGTTTTTTAGCCGTTTGAGCGATTACATATGAATGTTTGGGTTTGTTTCCAATATTGCAATTTTTCGCGAATTTTAGCCATGTTCGCGATAGACGTGATTTTTACAGTAAGTTTTAGGATTTTTTAGAGTTTAAATGATATTTAATAAATATTAGGCATTGCTATCTTGCCGCTGTTAGCAAAATTTTTGCGAATTTTCGCTAATTAAGCAATTTTAAACGAATTTTTGCCGTTCCTAAAAGTCTAAGGGACTTTTAATGAATTTTATGGGTTCTTTGAAAAATTAAAAATTTTCGCTATTTTTGCAAACTTTTTTATGTTATTTTCGGATATTTTGATGTTTTTAACTGATTTAGAGGTTTTAAATTAATTTTTGCGTTTGTTTCAATTTTGCAATTTTTGTGAATTTTCGCCATGTTCGCGATATAAGCGATTTTTATCTGTAAGGGTTGTGATTCTTTACAGCTTAAACGATTTTTAAAAAATATTAGACACTGCTATTATGCCACTGTTACAACATTTTTTGCAAATGTCCGGTAATTTAGCAATTTTTTAACGAACTTTTGCCATTCCTTATATGTAGTTTGAAGGACTTTTTTTTAATCAATTTTATGGCTCGTTTGAAATATTAAAAATGTTCGCAATTTTTCGCTATTTTTGGAAACATTTCCGAATTTTTGCAATTTTCCCGTAGCTTTGTTGATCTTTGAGGCAATCGTCGCCATTATTAAAAAAACTCCCATATACATATACATAAATATTTTTTTCAAGGGCACTAACAACACTCTCGATTTATTCGGGGCGAAAGGTGCAATGCCTTATGCCATAAGTAAGGATGCATGTTTTAGAATAAAACATGCTTCACTTTTAGACAGAAAACATTTTTAAAAAACGAACACAAAATTCGATTTTTTAAATAAAATATAACATTTTTTTGTAGAAAAGAAAATACCATAAGTAACGTCACCTGGTTTTCATATTTTTTTTTACTTTTTTTTTTATGTCACCAAATCTGGGGTCTAATCACCGTATACGATTCGAGCAAAATTGATCGAAATTATTTATTTTGGTATCATGAATCTCGATATAGAATGAAATTGACTGAATTTGAAATAATAGCATTCGATATCGAGTAAGTCGACATTACATTTCTCGAGTTTTCATTCGATACGTCAGTGTCTATCGTATGCAAAAACATTCGGAAGTTTATTCGATACGATAGTATTGAATGCGGTAATTAGACCCCTGGTTGCATTATTTAAATGTTTTTCCGTACAGACCGATTACATTATTTGAAGATTTCCAGATCTATAGCGCTTTGAGACAGAGAGAGACAATTATAGATTAGACCATACTAAAGACTCTAATCTGTTCAGCTTATAAAATAAACGGGTAGCACTACTTTAAATAACCAAACTGTTTTTTTTGTAATTTCATTTTCTAATATTTATTTATTCTTAGTTTATCTTTCAAATAAAGCAGCTGGTTTTAATAAATCGGATTATAAAACTTTTACTTGTATAAGAAATAAATTATTTTTCTTTTTAAAGACACAGACTCAAAATCTAAAAGATTCAACTTTTGAAAATTATTATAAATAAATAGTTAGATGCATGTCTATATTTCTTCTTATACAAATATTTAATTCAACTATTTATAAATATTTATAATACCAAATAATATTACACCTTTAACAGGGAATTGCCACCTGCTGAGCAGTCATTCAGGTACATAAATAGTTTGACTTCACTCTTATTTTCATTGGTTTCTATTAAATCAAATTGGAAAATCATAGACTGAAAACCACATAAATCGTATGTAGAAAAACGTTAACCGTTCACCTTTTGAGGGGTTTTCTAAGCCTCAAGTGAAAATGAAATTAAGTTATTAAAACCGTTATAGAATAAAATTAACCATAAACACCATTAACTTTTAAATAAGCCAAGTTATATGCCATCCGTTAGCGAAAGAAAGAAAAACCGCTGGGTAAAAAACAAAAAAAAAAAAAAAACACTCGCTTGAATGAAGCACAAAGTTGAAAAGCAGAATTCGGTTTTAACTAAAAAAAATCTGAGTCTCATGTTAATAAGTATTACGGACGGACGGACATTCAGACAAACATTTTCGTCATAGTACATGGCTCTAAAGAAGATACCAAAAGATTTACATCAAAGAAAGAAACTAAATCCATATTATTTTGAACGCGTACTACTGCTACTAATGACGATGTTGACGTTGATCATGATGAAGCTGAAGATACCCCAGCGTCATCAGCGTTTTAAGTCTGCCAGTAACGAGCGTCAGTAACACTTTCGTTAGCACTCATACTTAAATTTATTTTTATTTATTTTTTAATTTTATTTTGTTTTCTAATTTCATCTTCGTTGACTTATTTTTGCTAGTTATTTTTATTCATTCGTGTTGGAATTGTATCTCAAAAGTTGTGCATCATTTTCAGTTTAACACTCTAGTTGAAGATTTATAAAAATAACTTAAAAACACAAAAAAAAAAAAAAATATAAAAATCAACAGTTAATTTTTTACTACAAATTATGCTTGACTGCATTTGTAGTAAAAATATGCGCTAAAACAACCGAAAAAAATGCTGTATGAATGAATTCCACGCTTTTGTTTACGCTTTAAACTTGTAAACATCAACACGTAAATAAGAAACTTTATTCACTTTTCCTTAATTTCTAACAAAATTTAAGTAAATTAAAATTAGATTTAGATATTTTATTGTGTTTTAAATTTTTTTAGTTTTAACTTTGATCCACAACGTATACGTTTATGTAAGAGTAACGAGGCCTTAATTGATATTATTAATTGGGTAACTGGTGCAAATTATTATTGTCAATTAAACGTTTAATTTACTTGATTAAACGTTTAATTCACTTGATTAAACGTTTAATTCACTTGATTAAACGTTTAATTAACTTGATTCAATTTTTAATTAAAACTGATTTTATTTTTGATTAATGCTTTTACTGGCGCAAAATTTTTTTCTGTGCAAGTAGGAGCCAATACAAACCTAGAAACTTTTCATCAGTCACGCCCTAGAATGAAAGGTATATTTATTAAGTTTGAAGAACTTTAAAAAATTTGTTTTTGCCACGCCCTCAACTACAGCGCTTTTTGTTTAATATATAGAATCGCCATATAAAGTTAAATTTCATCGTATCGTTTCTGGGGATATGAAAAAATATGTAAATTCACATGTATTAAAGATCTTTAGATTTTATTTATTGTCCAACAAAAAACGTGAAATATCAGGAGACTTCAGTTTGACCGCTTTCTTTTAATTTTGCTAACATTAAAAAAAAAATAAATATTTTGCCTTTTTTGAATGTTTTATTGAGGTGCTTTTACACTATCTGTATTTTTGCAGTGGGTTTGTCAAATGTAAAATCCGTACGTAATTGCA
Organism: Pollenia labialis; assembly: GCA_949318255.1. Taxonomy (NCBI): domain Eukaryota; kingdom Metazoa; phylum Arthropoda; class Insecta; order Diptera; family Polleniidae; genus Pollenia; species Pollenia labialis. The sequence goes on along the minus strand of OX439143.1, from coordinate 33,793,903 downwards.
CATTTATAATTTATAATTTTTGCTTTCACACGTTCGTTTTTGGTTTCACCTGACAGAACCTAAAATCGTTCTTAGTACAAAATTATTTAAATATTTATATTTTTATTAAATTTTATTTCAGTTTATTAACAATGTTGTTTTTTTTTAAAGAATGTGCATGTGTAGATAAATAAATAAAAATTAATGCCCCTGTTGCGGTTCTCCACTCAACTCAGTTTGGTCGTGTGCGAGTCAACCCAATTTATGCACAACCAAACTCATTTTAGATATTGTGATACCCAACTGTTTTTAGTTGAATTTGCTATAAAGTTGCCAACTTGAAATATCGATTTGCCAACTTTAAATTAAATAATTTTTTAAACTAAAAGTATTTTTAATTGTTGTGTTGAATAAAAAGTAAAAAGTAAAAAGAAAAATTCGTCATGATTCCTACCCCCATGAACTACATGATGCCAAATAAGAACTTCTATTAAGTAACGTAACTAAATAATAATTTTAAATTTGTAGAATTAAAAGTTGAATCCGACTAAAAAAGAAAGCGTTTTGTTATTTGAGGATCATTTAAAAACACCTGTTTGCGTAGTGGCTATCCCTCTTATATTAAAGTTATGCGCTGCTCTCAGATTTTTCGCTGACGGGAGCTACCAGAAGTGCTGTGGTAACGATTTTAATATAGGAGAAGTTCAATCTACAATGTCACATGAAATCTCTGGGGTTTTCAATTAGATTAACAAGTCTCTCAAATCTTTCTACTTGCGGGTTTTCCATTGTTATTTTATTTTTGAATTTTAAAAGTCAAAGTCAACTGAAACTGAAAACAAATCAACAACTTAGTGCCGGTTCACACACGTCAAGTTTGACTCGTCAAGTCTTGAGCTTTTAGGAGAGTAGGGCAAAGGGAATGCCATTTCTTTTCCTCTCTCCCCGTAAAAACTCAAGACTTGACGGCTATAACTTAAAGAGTGTTAACCAGCACTAATAAGTAGTTGTGAATTTATTACGTTTCTGGCGACCAAACTTTTAGAAAGTTGAAAACGGCAATACCACGAAAAAAAAAACAGACACACAACAAAAAACCCCACTTGCCAGTCGAGTTGAGAATGGCAATGCGAATTTACCAAAGACAACCAAACTGTTACAAACGTGGAGAACCGCAATAGGGGCATAAGTTTTGCCGCCACAAACAAATGACTTGCAAAACAGCTGATGTCAGATCAAAGTAGAACACGCTGTAATTGAAAAATTTACGCTGCTAAATGCTGATATTTACAGATACAAATTTTTTTTGCGTTTACACGACATGTATGAGTTTGCAGTGGGAAATTTGACAAGTACACTGCTAAATACAGATCGTGTAAAATCACCTTTACAAGGAGATTTGCACGAAATTTGTAATTAATTGATTGTTTTAAATAGCTTGCTTTTGTTTAAATATTTAATTCGTTTGGGAAACATTTTTTTTATTGTTCTAAGTAAAACTATTAAGTATTTTAAACGCTTTTTAGCAACTATAAATACCTTCACGCCTCCAATTACAAATTAATTACAAAATAACAAAGTCTCTTGCTAATTTAGGCATTAAAAGGCAATTTAAATGTATCTTCATCTATGACATTGAATTAGATTAAATTATGGATAGCAACAAATAATAAGCAAAACTTAAAGTAAATTACGGCATAAGAAAATAAGCAATTTTTTTAAACAAAAATTGTTGGGACGATTAAAAATGTAGTAAATGTAAACAAAAGAATATCTTCAGTTTTAGTTCCCACAATAAAATGAAATAAAAACGAATTAAAAATTTTGTTAGGCTCTTGTATTTTATAGCTCGTATTTATAGCAACTTTATGACAAGATTAATTGCTTTGCTAAAAAGTATTCGTGCGAGCAACAAACTGTATATTGGTTGTACAAATAAATTAGTGCTGTTTGTTAACAGAGAAATTTACAAGTGAATTGCTTCTTCCAACGGAAAATTGAAGCAAATTGGGAGATGCTGAAGAATATTCTTGTGGATGTTTATGGTGCAATTGCTCTCTATCAGGGGTGTGCTGGAAATCGCAAACGCAAAACGCAAGAATTTGGAAGTTGTTTTTAATAAACTTTAAACCTAATTCTTATAATTTTTGGTTTAAAATCCTGTTTAATTGGAAAATATTTGTTAAATATTTGTCATAAAATTCTTTTATTACAAAAATCTTATTTAAAAACGACTTTTAAAATTCTTGCGTTTCACGTTTGCGATTTCCAGCACACCCCTGTATATTTATCGTTAACCACTTATAGAGGTTGGTTAAAAATGTTAGGACAAATTACATGCGGAAAGGAAAAATAGGAAAATTATTGTATAAAGATTTGTTCAAGCACAACGAGGCCATGCAGAAATATTAGAAGTAACCGAACAGGTTATTTTCGATGCAAAATATTACAACCCATTTAGAAGCATAAAAGTGACAGGATTTCTTCTTAATGTTTTTATTTTGTCCTTGAATAATTCGTAAACTTTCACAATTTCATCATGAATATGTTAAAAATAATCTTCTGATAAGTATTTTTTTTTTTAGTACTTTGAAGAAATATAAATTAGTTTGTTGTGATTTTTTCTTAATCAACTGTCATCTTAATCATCTCAAAATTAATGTGTGACTTCCAACTGTTTCAACTGATTTAAGGCCTAACTATAATGTGCATAGGCTGGCTTAAGCAAATATGCGAATACATGTTAATAATATGTGTTAAGCCATACAGAACTTAAGGTAACTTAATTGAGTTTTATTAAACTGATCGCACATTCCGTACGGTTTTTGTCTTTGTTTAATGCATTTAAGAGACTTTTTGTTAAATTTTGACAGTAAAAAAGGCCAGAAAAACCGAAAAAAATCGTAGATTACAATTTTTTTTTTACAAACATACAAGAAAGATGCTATAATTTGTGCAAATGGCGGTAAATGTCAGTTCTGTTAGTTAATTAAACAGATACAAAATACGCGTCAATGAGAAATTTAACGTTATACTACTCCTCACGAACGCGGAAAATTGTTTCGATTTTTTTGCGAAACCTTTCACCAAAAATTATCATGAACGACGAGGCCTATTTCTTTGTAGATACGTGAAGAAGCAGAATTATCGCTTCTGGGGCACTGAAAATCCGCGTATAACACACGAAGAGTCATTAAACCCGCCCAAAAGTACCGTGTGGTGTGGTGTTTACGATGGAGGCGCTATCGTGCTTAATTTTTTTCGAAAACGACGCGGGCCAAAAGACTACTATGCACAGCAAGCTTAACAGATCCATGCCCAACGTTTTTCCCCTACCGCAACGTAAAGAATTGGGACTGGAGAAAATTTGGTTCCAACAGGATGGAACAACAGCGCATGCAGCACAACCCAAACTCGAAATTCTAAGGGTTGCATTTTCTTCGGGTCGCCTAATATCTCATTTTGGCGATTTGAACTGGCCAGCGAGTTCGCCGGATTTAACCATTTTATGCTTCTTTTTGAGAAGTCACGAGTCTATGTCAACAAGCCTCTTTAAGTCCTCAAAAGAATATCCATCAGCTAAGCGGGAACCTATTGCCGACATTTTTGTTGAGTGTGATGGAAAATGCCATAAATTGGGACCGTATGGTCATCACCTCTAGCGGCGTTCAATTGAACGATATCAATTTTTCTATTTAATGAAAAAAAAAAAATATTTATACGGGATGTTAACACAATCCAAAACTATTTTTGATTTTCTCTGGGTTCATAATACGAAAGTTTTCTTTCAAAAAGTCTGAGCCTATTGGTGAGATGGAAAGAGAACATGTTATTTTGCTCTCCCCTTTAACCAATAAGCTTCAGACTGTATGAAAAAAACTATCATAGTGTGAACCCAGACTTATTAAAAAAATTATAGACCCCTTTCACAATCGGCAAGTTACTTGCGCAAGTCTCTTGCGCAACTCTTGGTACCGCTGACAGCAAAAAAAAAAAATTTGTACAGACTTTGTTGTTGTCGGCATGTAGCTTGCGCAAATTACTTGCCGAGTGTGACTAAAATAATAGCATTCATGACACAACTTTTGCGCCACCTTGTAGAACTTTTTGGAGCACTTATAAATACAATGATATCATGACTCTTTTAAAACAAGTAAAATTAGTTTTTGTTGAACTACTAATATTTTTTGTTTTTAAAGAATTATTATTAACAATTATAAATGTTATTTTTTTATTTGTCGCCACCTAAACAAACTGTGTTCGCATTAGTGCTGCCAATTTAGCCATTTAGTGGCTAGATTTAGCAATTTTTCACCCTGTTACGGCATTAAAAAATTTGTTTAGCCTTTAGCCATTTTTTTAGCCATAAATTGTTTTTGCCGGTTTTCTTATGAAAAAAATTATTTTTATTTTATTATAAATACATAAAAGTAAAATAAGGGGGTAATTTTGATGTTCACTTCACCTTGCGTTGAGAACAATTTTCAAAAATTCAAAAAATTTTATATGAAAATTTTCTCAACGCAAGGTGAAGTGAACAACAAAATTACCCCCTAAATATTTTAACAATTAAAACGCCTTTCATTTAAATCACAACTTTTACAAATGTTGAAAATCGCTATAAACTATGACGCTGAACCAACTTTCAAAATAAAGGAACAGTATTCCACCATTAAATTTATAAAATGGATCAACACAAAAAACATCGGAGTTTCTTTCTGGTTTTAAGTATTGCAATAAAGAGATGCAGGCGACAACAAAATTTTTTTTAGAAATTTCAGAATTGACTATAAAGTTGCTCTCACTCCCACGGTCTAATGCTGAAGTATAGAGGGTATTTAGCCAAGTAAATATCGTTTAAAGTAATTTGAAAAATAGGTTACATTTAGCAATCGTTAATTCGATTTTATCAATTAGGTAAATATTTTTACTATAACGACAAAATATTTATACCAACACCACAGTAGTGGAGAAGGTACTATGCGATTGTGCTGATGGTTCAAATACCTTAAAATATTCACCCTTATCGTGGTAAAAGATTAAAGACAACGCGAACTAATTTCTTTTAATCTATTACCAAACAGCCGCAGGCGTATTTTAGATTCGCCAACCACGATAATAGTGATTGGTCCTAAGCACACCTTTACGTATACCGACCGACTCAGAATCACTTTTTGAGTCGAATTATCAATGTTTGACCGGCTTGCTGACAGGCTGGCTGTCCATGTAAACCATGTGCGCAAAGTACAGGTCGGAATTTTGGAGATTATTTGGTACATAGGCTCTAATGTGGTGTAGGGTATCATATAGTCGGGGTTGACCGACTATACTTGCGAAGATCCGGACTCATAAGGTTCGGATAATGTTGTCGGGATTATGATTTAAATTCAAATTATTTAAAACTAATAAGCACGAGAGATACATATGGGTAATTCCAAAGTGTTGAACGTGACAGTCGTACGAATTGAAAATACAATAACATTTTAACCAACAAATATTTTTCCATTCCTTCAACCCTTAAATTATAGCACTAAGAGGTTAAAGTTTATGGAAGGCGCGATTCTAAGTCAAAGATATTGGCAAAAGAAGTAGCGGTTCGAACGTGAAAAAAATAGAAGTAGTTTTTGTGGCCATGTATAAAAAGGCGTAATTCAGCGAAACCTTTAACAATTTTTTAATCAAACTACTTTCAGAATTTTATGTACCAATGTAACATTAAAATGCCTTTGGTTTGATTCAAAAATCTTCTGTAATTTTTTTTTTTTAAGAAAAAATCTGGGTCGATACGTGACATTTCGAACGTGAAATTTTTTCCATAATAATTTAACTGAATAATGATTAACACAAAATAAAAATTTACCGTTAATCCGAATAAAATATTTCTCTTCGAACTCTTCCTTAGACTACAGACCATGTAAGAAAATTTTTTTGGAACAATTTTTATCAAATATCACCTCTTTTAAGGAAGATAATAATTACAGAAGAAATTTCAGTCTGATTGTTCATCTAAGTGAACAAATTTATGGGTAAATTAATAAAATTAGTAAAATCTAAATATTTCTCTATAAAAATATCGTAAAATAATCAGCTTTTAATAACTTTTAAATTTTCGGTCACGTGGGACCTTTTGACGGAAATGCCCATATGAGATGAACAATAACGACATCGAATTTATCGATGACTAAATTTTTTAAATATCTATCAAAATATTAATTTACTTTTATTCTTATTTAAGGTCACTACACACTATCCTATTTAGTCGTTCGATATGTCAAAAAAATCGTGTGTGTTCATAAAGTATGATAGTGTGGCCTAAAAATTTAACTAAATGACAGATTTTTTTGACAAGTCTGACCGACTTGCAAAAGTTTTTAAAAAATTTCATAAAATGATAGTTTCTATGCGATCAGAGTTGTATTTTCTAATACAGCTGATAAGAAAACAACAATGTCGGCTTCATTGATTTAAAGCATCTTTTTTGTGTAATAGTGTGGCACCTGTAACAGACTTTTGTTGAAATTTTTTTTGAGTGTGATAGAAATTTGTCAGATTTTCCAGTGAATGAATCGTACGATTGTGTAGGATAGTGTATCACGACCTTTAACAAATTGATCTTAACTTACGATTTCATCGTAAACAACTTTAAATGAATTATTTCTGTTTTGTTATTGAATTTTTTTAGCCATTTTTTGTCACCAAGTTTTGGCAACACTGGTTCGCATGATCTTCTATCGATAATTAAAATAATAAAATACAAAATAAACGTTGAAATTTAGTCCAAAAATTATGGCTAAATAAACTTCCGCCGGACAAAAAGTCTCTCAGCAATAGGAAACACCAAAAAAAGCGTATAATGCAAAAAAATAATTATCATTTAGTCGGCCATAAAGACAAAAAGTGAAATTATTTTAAATTTCAAACAAATTATAACCATTTAATTTAATAGTTCAAGAGAAGGAGAGAAGGGGGGGGGGGCAATTATTTAGTAACAATTCTTTGAAAACAAAACAACAAACAGAAATTTTGTTATAAATAATTTTTGTGTTGAATATTTAAAATATTTTCATTCGCCACAAAAGTGACAAAAACATTTATTTGAAGTGGTTGTTGCTGTAATTGACAGGTGTAGAATTTTGTACAAGTAAATAAATTATTTCCAGCGGTTTGCCGTCACTTTTTCTAACAAGTACTTATTAAGAAAATGTATATTTAAATGTTATTGTTTTAAAAGTGGAACAGTGGAAAAAATCCTAAAAAAAAACTTAATTCACTTTGAACCAGAGTATCAATTTTTTTTTAGCTTAAAGTTTGTTGCTGCATTTAAACACAGCAATGCGTAACGAACAACAATCGAATTGTTTAACGCCAAGATCGGCAAGTGTTCGCGATTGGATGCTGTGCATCATTAGAAAATAAAGGTTTTGTTTTTTTTTTACTAAATCGTCAGTGGTAATTAAAAATCGATTTGCTGGTATGAGAAAAATCCGAAATGAAAATGGGACTAACGAGCGCAATCAACGCCAAAGCAAAGTATTCGTTTTAATGTTTTAATACAAAATTTTAATCGTTAAGTTCAAAATGTTTTGAAATTTCCAAATCATTGGCTTTAAACTAAATGGGAAGAAACATCATTTATTTAATTTATAATGAAAAAAAACAAAATTATTTACGGTCAAAATGTTAAATACATGATCTTTTGTAATTCAAAATACAAAGTTAACAAATCCATGCAACTAAATTTAGAAAGTCTACTAAACAGCCCTTTAAGGTATTTCTTCGTATTTCCATTTATTCCACCGTGGCGGATTAAGTGAAATGCCACTTAAGAGACTGACTGACTGGCTGACTGATTGACTATCAGATACATGAATTTTAAACACAGCACGTAGAAAATCAATTAAAACATAATTTCAACTACTTCTTGCTTGATTTCTACAATTTTGTTAAAAACAAAACTCAAAATCTTTAAATAAAATAATCAGAGAAAATATTTTAAATATATGCGCATGCTTAAATACAAATATAACTGCCGGCAATTAAAACTTATCGACCATTACGGTTTTTTGAACTTATTTCTTAAAAAAATGCGAGAAAAAATTACAGCCAGAAGATGTAAAAACGTCTACAGAAATAATGAATGCAAAAAAAAAAATTATAAATAAATGTTTTTTACGATTTAAAGCTCGTGTTTTATAAATTTATATGTGAAGATTTCAAAAATAATCATACATATTAAAACTTCAAATCCAAATAATTATTATAGAAGAACTTTCTTTTGTTTTAAATTTAACTGCCTGGCCCACGATGTCGACAAGAACATTTCTTTCGTATATTTTTACATATTGAAAACGAAAACCAATTTTGGTATTTTTTATAATTGTTTTCAATATAAATATGCGAAAGAAATGTTCTTGTCTCCATTATGACAAAAAGAAATTCAAAAGAAAATAAAAAAAAAATAAAAAAATTTTTTAATTAACAATAGCGGTTTTCACCCTTGATAGTAAAGTCCCTTGTAGTCGTTGTGAATCTTACTAATATTAAAGTATGTACTAAGATTTACAACACTGCAACAACAAAATGTATTAGACTAAAATTTACTACGCTGTGGTTGAAAAACACGTTTGTTAAATAACCTAGAGTAAAACAGTTGAAGAAACTATCTCTGTCTCTTTCCCTCTTTCCATTAATTTACAATACTAACGAAAAAGACACTCATGCTTTGCACAGAAAAAAATAACAAGAATTATTATGTAATTGATAAAAAATGTTTAAAATTTTCTAATATTTTTAACAATTTTCTTAATTAAATTGTTTGTAAATTGTCATATTAACAATTTGTTTCAGTTGAAAAAATAAAATAATTTTGTGTCAAAAATTCAATATTTTTTGAATTTAATCTCGTAAAGAATTAACGATATGACTGTTATTGAAAACTAAGACAATCTCTGGGGTAAGTAAAGCTTTTATTTAAAACTTCTTATCAACATTTTAGCGGGGTTTTGTTTATTTTAATTTTCAAATTGTAGTTGATGATTGTGTCAAGATTCCGTTTTGTGCACATGTTAAAACCTTCAAGCGCATCCACTTCTAAGTATGTCCCTACTCAAGCTGTTTGTAATGAGATCTTTAATATATTTAAATAAAAAAATTATTTTAATCAACATTTGTAATGCATTTCCTTCTTTTAAAAGTGAAATACATTTTTCAAATTAAATAGCAACAATATATTTAATTAATATGACTATTTTGTAATAAAAAATTGCATTTGATTGCCAACAATTATTTTATTTAATGTTACAAACTCAATGTTAAAAATATTTGTTGAATGAGAACAATTTTAGTTAACAAAAGTATTTTTTATATTTACAAAATCGGTTGTTGGTGCCTTTTCAATTAAAAAATTAATTGTATTGACGAATATGGTATTCAATATAACAATTGATTTGTCGTAATTTTTTTCTGTATCGTAACTAGTATAAAATCGTATTAAGAAAAGCAGAGTTGTACACTTAGCACAAAGGGTGAACACCGCTAATAAGTACCTGCAAATGTTCAACTATACAACCAGGGCTGCCAGATTTGACGATTTTTTGTTCCGGAATTGCAAAGTGCTGATTCGCTGACTTTTTTCTTAAAAGTGACGATTTTTTTCAGTCTCCAAAGTCTGAATAAAACATTAAATTTTTTAACACATTCGTTTTTAAATCTTGGAATGTTAAGAGCGGAACGTATTTTTTTCGCTTAGCTTTTACGCTGATATGCCATACTTTGTGTCGCGAAAAGTAGTGATAGCTTTCTTGTTTAATAAAACTTACAAATAATAAATAAAAATAGTGATAATAATGCTAGATTGATCAAAAAAATAGCCAAATTGCCATTATTAATTAACAACAGCGGCAAACTGCACTATTAAACGAGGTGTTTAAATCGATTTTTCCAATTGCAAAGCCGCTTTATTCAAAAACTAGAAAACGCGTGCCGCTTTTGTTTAGGTACGGCTGTAATATGCAAGTCTTAAAACATCTTTAATTGATTATTTTCAGAGTACACAAACAACAATGTTACACTTTGTTTACTTTTCGTCAAACCATCATCGAACCATTGCGACCAAGGTATCTTTATAGCAGGTAGTCGCGGAAAGCCTGCTGATTATTTTTTTTATTTGCTTCTTTTGTGATACGAACTGTCAAATGTTGTTTAGTTAACAAGTTTTTTGTCTTTATTTGTCTCTTATCAACCCCTTTGCTGTTTGACAGTTCGTATCACAGAACAACAATAAAAAGCTCTGTTGTTTGTTTTGTTGTAGAATTATTGTAATTTCGCGGCTACCTGCTATAAATATACCTTGATTACGACTCTCTGTACAAATTATATTTTCACGAGTTTTAAAATAATATCTACATGAGTCTCATCTCAGTAAAAAATTTCATGTTTCTGGAAGCACGAAAACTCCATGAGCGCTGATATAGGAAGCAGCAGAGAACCGAATACCATTTAAGTGAATTTTTATTTTAATGATTGAAAAACTTCGCATTATAACTTATTATTTTTTTTTAAATTTCCTTAGCTAATCCCGCGAAGCTCTTCGCTTGTCTGCAGGATGTAAGTGTAAAACTAAAATCATTATTTTAAAGAAAAAATTCACGAACAATGTTTTATGTGCTTCTGTTATTCGCTAACATCAAAGCAGTTTGTGTTGCAATGATTTTACAAAATGTCTTACGCAATCAGTTATTAAATTCTTTTTAGCAGAGAGTAAAAAAGTAGTGCTTCCAAGCGGGATTTGCCATATTAAAATCATGCCTCTTGTAAGCAGGTTTGTAAGGGGGTATTGTGCTTGTCTACCCTTTCAAAACTGATTACCATTTTTTACTGGCATACGATTCTTGAGATGAAAGACTCGTACAAAATATTTACCCACGTCTTAAATGATTCCCACAACGATTTAAGAAGCGTTTTTCACTGTGCTATGGAGGCATCTCAGTCGTTTTACAGGTTTTCCCATGTGATGAATCTTTTACGATGGAAAAATGCGGTCATCGACGATCAAAGACGCTGTGTATGAGACTCCCAGTATCTCTTACACGATTGAAAATTCTAGCTTGGTATGAGGTAATTATGTTTTTGTTTGAAAGTTTTTTTTATTAAAATCAAACAAAAACTGTTTAAAAAACATAAATTTTAAGTTGGCCCATTTTTTTTTGACGATTTTTCGAAACGTGAAAGACTACTTTTTTTTATTTTTTCTCAGGAAATTTACAATTTCTTCACAAACTTATCTGACAGCCCTGTATACAACATAGCGACATGTGTCACTCACATCATGCATTTGACAACGACATATAAAGACATTGGCCCATAATCATAGTTAAAAACAAGTAAGAGTGCTATATTCGGCTGTGCCGAATCTTATATACCCTTCACCATTGTGCGAGCAGAATACAGAGCAACTAGACAAAAACTAAATAATTTTTACATATATGTACATACATACATATTCACAATTCTAAAAACTTCATTATAAATTAAATTTAAAAATCTAAAACTGGTAAATATTTTTTTACAATCGTTTTTAGAACATAAAAATTAAAAAAAAATTCCCATTGAAAAACCAAGATTTGAACCATTTGAATTCGCCTTGATTTAACACACCACTCCACCACTCATATAAAGGGTATAAAAAACAACAAAAACCACATGACCAACACTGCATTATCATAGCCGTAGATACCAAATTGTATGGTATGTTTATGTCATTTTGGTAATACAGTTGTTATGGTAATGCAGCGTTGATAAGGTTATGTCGCTTCTAATTGGATCTTTAAAAATTGAGGTAGTCGTGGTTTTTTACTCATATCTCAGCCATTTGTGGACCGATCTTTTTGAATTTCAATAGCAAACAATTTCGGACCATATGTGACATAAATGTACAATAGCCGGGCCCCCATCATATATGGGGTCTTCGGAAAACCCATTTCAACAGACAGACGGACATACGGACATCGTTAAATCAACTTCGGTTTTCATTACGACCCAGAATATATATACATACTTTATAGGGTCTAACATCGATACTATAGAAATTACAAACGGAATGACAAACTTATATATACCCTATTCACCACCTGTGGTGAAGGGTATAATAAAGTCGACTTTTTATAAAGTAGAACATGCATTTAAAGCCGATTTTAGCTTTAAGTATACATTATTTTGACTATGAGTATGGGCCATTGTCGATTAATGGAAATTAAATTTTAACATACACAGGAAAAAATAAAAATTGATTTCAATTAAAAAATTTGTGATATTAATAAAAAATAAATTAATTGAATTTGCACCAGCAAACAATTAAATTTTATTGATAATAACAAAATTTTCTGCAGTAATACATATAAAAGTTTTTAGTACTGTGGTTATTTTGTTGAACTGTTCTATGGTTTTTAATCCAAATTTTGATATTTTAATTAGGCTTATTAAGTTCATCAAATTTAATTTTCATGTAATTATTTTTATGAAGAAAAGAATTTTACAACATGAAATTAATTAAAATTTATTGATAATTTTTCATTCTTGACTGACCTGAGATTCGAACCCAGGCGTTTTACGGACAAATTTGATAAACTTAAGCCTAAATAAAATTTCAAAATTTGAACTAAAATGTTATCTTTAAATTTGCACATGTCAGATTTATATTTTACTTTAAACTCTTATTAAAATGATATAAAATGTCAACTGCACTTACGCTGGCTGCGTGTTTTCTTTTCAAGTTTGTCCTTCGCAAATATAAAATAAATAATGTTACATGAAACATTTGGCTAAATAATTGTCTAATTGTTTTAATGTGTTTTTAATTTGTTTTCATTATTTAATTTTTATAAAAGATTAACAACTTCCGTTTACGTTACGGTTATTTATTTTTAATTTACTTTGATAAAACATATTCAAGATCTTTGTTAAGGCTGCAGACTTAAAACTAAAATAATATGAAGATTGGGAAACAAAATAGACTAAACTAAATGTTTTAAGCATCTAATCTTTAATTCGCAGTGCAAATAACAGATATCGAACATATAAAAAGATAAGAGATGCCGAGTGCGTATAAACACAATGAAAGCGGCAACACAGCAGAGAAAGCGTTTTATTGTGTACGAAGATTAAAACCAGAGAAACGTTTTTTTTAAAGATATTTAATGCACGAACACTAAACAATAAACAATAAAGTACAGCATATAATTTATATTTTCGAAATCTGGGTTGAACAAAAGTCGCGTGAAGGGTGAACATGAAAACCCACTCACCGATTTTTCACGAGTTGTGGGAGAGCTTGGCCTTGGTGACGGACTACCCATGGGTGCTGTTGCTACTCTGCTGGCGTATTCAGGCCTTACAAAAATTTAACGATCATCTCGAAAAATGCGTGACCAGTAAATTGATTTTTAACTTAAGCTTTTGTTTTTAACAATTTATATTTATTTGCTAAACTTTATGTCTAAGATGATAATTATATTTAAGAAACAAATAATGTTTGCTCTAGACAAACGATTTGCAAAAGCAAACAGCTCTTTAAGAAAACTAGTGGTTACGTGTAGGACTTCAAATATTTAATAGGTGTGAACAAAGCTGTCGAAATTTTGGAAAACTTTGGTTTTAAAAAATTGTAGGAATTTAATAAATTTATTATTTGTGATATTTTCAAAAGTTTATATAAATATTTATTTATGAGGGTTGCTAATCACGTCTATTCACACCATATTTTTTAAAATTTGAAAACAAAAGCTCTTAGACGCCTTTCACACTCGGCAAGTTACTTGCGCAAGTCTCTTGCGCAACTCTTGGTTTGTAGATGTCAGCGGTAAGGTCGGAGTAAGGAAAAAAAATTTTTGTACAGACTTTGTTGTTCTATTCGTTTCTATAATGCTGAAACAAAATAATAACTTGCGCAAGTCACTTGCCGAGTGTGAAAGGGGTCATAGCGAGGATTATTTTGTTTCAGCATTATAGAAACGAATAGTGAACATGCTTTTTGTATGAAATATCTGTCAATTCGTCGGTCATAAAAACGTCCATGAGATTGTTTGATTCCTTTAAGATTGTTTTAAGTCCTTGGCAATTTAATAAACAAAAAACTGAAGAATTTTTCCATATCGTTGATTTCGCCGGCATTGTGTAGTTTTAAGCATGAAGATATGCTAGAACTACTTAAGAGTTTTTCATTCGTTATTGGCGGCATATTTTAGTAAAGTATTATTTGCAGTCTCTGAAAAACTACTTGGAACAGGGTCAAGTTTTACTTGGCGTATATTTATGTCAAGCTTGTAGACTAATTAAAAGTGAATAATAAGTCGTGACGTTGAAGAACCTTTGCAACTTATCATTTTAGGTCCGTTCAAGCACCACTGTCTTTTAATTCAGTTCGATATTATCACCAGATATGACATCTTTATAAAGATATACAGGGTCCGCCAAATAACTTTTTTTTTTTTTTTGGAAATTCCAATAAAAAAAATTACTGAAAATTTTCTCAAATTTCTTGTACTTTACTTGAAAGTACAATCCTTTCGGTTAATAATAGAAAATAATTTCATTCAAATGGCTGCCTCGGCTGGCCATGCAGTAGCCTACACGATCGGTCTAATTTTTAAGCACATTATAGATTGTCTGCAGCTGTATTTCACCAATGGCTTCACGAATATTGTCCTTTAAAGCGTCAATTGTCTCTGGCTTGTCGGCGTAACACTTATCTTTGACGGCACCCCATAAATAATAGTCCAACGGTGTCAAATCGCAGCTCCGAGGTGGCCAAACGACATCAGCTCTGCGCCTGATAATGCGATCTTTAAAAACAGGGCGCAAAACATGGAGTGTAGTTTCGACTGTGTGGCACGTAGCGCCGTCCTGTTGAGACCAAATGTTGCCAATATCCTACTCTTCAATTTTTGTGAAGAAAAATTTGTTCAACATGGCCCGATAACGATCGCCATTGACTGTAACGGCCACTCCTTGTCAATTTTCTAAGAAAAATGGCCCAATTATGCCTCTGGGCAAAAATCCGCACCAAACAGTGAGACGTTTTGGGTGCAACGGCTTTTCAAAGTATGCGTGCGGGTTTTCTGTGCCCCAAATGCGACAATTTCGCTTGTTTACATATCCGCCAAGATCAAAATGAGCTTCATCTGAAAAGATGATTTTTTTTTGGCAAAATCGGCATCTTCTGTAAGTCGATCGCAGGCCCACTTAGCGAAGCGAAAACGCATATTTCCCAGCATTGTTCAAGCGTATACAAAACCATATTCGTTCAGCGGAAGGATACAATTAGTTATCTGTCAAATCTGACACGAGCTAAGTGTTACCATTTACGAAATAAGCACTAGTTGAAAAAACCCGTTAGATGGCGGACCCGTTATATAGTATTTAGAATGCTGTCAAATTTCTAATTAATTTTTAAGCTGAACTCTTTTTTTTTGTAGTATTTTGAATTTATTTTGGTTCTTGTTACAAGAACACACGCTTTTATAAGCGATTTGTATTTAGATTGTTCATAATGTTTTTTTGACTTTTGTTACATTTCGTTTTGACATTTTTTATAAAAAGTTTAAGTTTGCCAAATATTCAATTAGAAAAATACTTAAATTACGGGTACATTTATAACAAAAGTAAGGACAACGTTTATAAAATACACATTACTAAAATAACCGGTTTATTTTACTAAAATAACAGGTTTATACGATATTCGAAAAATGGAAATTTTCAAATATTCCACTTGGGCAAAACTAAAATAACCGGTTAAACCCGGTCAAATACTATTCGATCGATCTCCCTAATGCCTACCTATAAAACAATGTTCTTTGATCACAGATACCAAATGTTACAAGTTCCTTTAAGTCATTAAAAGTAAAGACATCGTACGCCTGTCATCCATGCGGGTCTTCAATTGTCCGGTTATCCTACAAGTGTTCTCGGCCTATCTATCGTCTGCAGTATCAATAGTCAATCGCCAAAGTTTAAGTTTGCAGTAGAGCAAAGGTACCTCAACATCTTCCAAGCAAAATAGTGCCATAATTTTTGGTTGATTCCACACAAGGTCTTAACAATTACAAAAAAAAAAAATCAAAACGAACAGCGTTATTACATTTTTCAAAATTTTTTACAATTAATCCCACTGTACATCATGCTAATAAACGTCTGATATATGATACTTTGCAATGGAAAAAATTCATCACATTTATTTAAACTTGATATAAATGAAAACATTTTGAAAACTTAAACTACACCATACTCGCACCAAGAAGAAGAATACCAACAACGTAGATTTTGTTTAATTTAAAATCAAAATGAACGAAAGTTATTTCGGGCCACTCTTTTGCACAAAATTTGTTTATTTAAATAATTTTCTTTATTCAAAAATTACTTAATTTTGCAACAAACAAATTATTGGCCATATAATTTGTTAAACAAATAAAATTATTTTCAAGCATTTTCATGTAACTGAACCAAAAACTGTTGAAATAAAAATTATATAAAATGCAATAAATCGAATAAATTCTCACAAAATTAAAAGACTTCCAAGAACTAGAAAACAATTATGTTGTCCACGGCAGTCTACTGGACACGAGTTATTAGTGCAATAAGTTAAGGAATTGCTGCAGTTTTGAAAATATTTAATATTTCTAAAATTTCCTTTTATTGCAGCTCAAATGTATTTGAATGATACGACGATATGCCTGTTATGGAATTCAGAAGTGGAATTCGATTTAAAAACTTCAAATTTTCTGGAATACTATTCCGTTATAAATATTAATTTGAGTAATTTACGAAATTCTTTTGAGGACGATGTTGCTGACTTCGAAAAACTCGAGAACAAGTTAATGGAGAATGGACTCTGGTTTAATGAATTAACGAAGAAACTGACAATGGCCATTGAGAAAACTCATTGTGAGGTAGATATAAAGTCTGAAGGCTTTTTGGGAATTATTATTAGGAATTATTAACCAGATTTTCATTTAACTACTTAATATTCAATACTTTATATATTACACCCCATCTTGACGAGCAATTGTTTTGTCTGTACAAGAACAAAACGTTGACAGAATAAAATTTGTACGTTTTTTGATATGGAGAACACGTATGCCAGGACAAGCCATTAAAAAAGCAACAATAAAAATCAAGAAGGCTTCTATTTTTATGGCAATACATAGATGAGGTTAGGTTCAATGGATAGCCAACACGAGGAAGGCTCACTTGGGTGCTTACAGCGGTCCCTTTGTGCTACCCTGAGCCAGTGACTAGAGCCAAGCCACTGTTTACCAGATTTTTCGCCAGACATCACTGCAGCCTCGAAACAGTTCGATTCTCTGCATTTTTTAAGGGTTTATTAACAAGATTTTTAATTAAATGCTAAATAAATATTGCGTTTACTTCCATTGATGTTGGGCACCGTGGTGCAAGCAAATATTCAAACAAAGCTTCTCAAACAAGAATAAAACATTGACAACAGCTATCTGGACGAGTGATTGTTTTGTGTGCAAAAAGAACAAAACGTTGACGGAATAATTTGTTAATTTTATTTGACATGGACAACAGTTATGGCACAATATAAAAAGCCACAAGATGACCTTTATTTATATGGCAATACTGCAGTGACATTACAGCAGTGTTTAAAAAACTGCAGTTACCGTAGAAAAACTGCCATTTCTTTCACTTTTTCATCTGTTACTGTCCAAAAAAAAAACTGTTGCTTTTTCTTCTGATTCATTAAATGTAAACAGCCTCTGTCGAACCACCAACCAAGTTGTACACAAATTTTCGTTTTTTATTCGACTGTTTCTGGTTTCGACTGCAGTTTTTTAAACCCTAAATTAGACATCGTTATGCGACCAAATGTTTGAACATCAGGAGTCCTCCAAAAGCAAAATTTATGTGGAAATGGTTTGTTGTTTGAACATAGCGATGGCTACTGAAGATGGTGTACCACGACATTAATTCATGTGTGCACAAGAAATAGATTGATTGTAGTTTAAACATTGCGATGTCTCGTGAAGACGCGGCGTAATAGCTGTTTTTCAAAAATTCTTTTATTTATATTTTTTACTTTCAGAGTTTTTTGGCATTTGAAAACGATATTTTACTTTTCATTGAAAGCTTTATAAATGCCAGTCAATACTCGGATTGGCGTTCGAAAAGAAATCGTTTCGTATTTGGTTATCATAACGAAAAGTTTGAAGAAAATTTTGAACAGCATACATTTTTTGCAGGTATTTATAATTGTAATACTTATTTTCCACAAAAAAATCACACCAACAATTTAATTTTATAAAACCAAAAATAAAAACCACAATTTAGACCAGGACTCTATTTTAACGGTCATGACAGACTCCTCATATCCCCACCTGTTCAATTTAAAAATCAATAAATACTATGGACGAAAATCAGAACATCAGGGGGTTCTAGTACATACGGATCAATTTAATGCGATAAATAAAACATTTCTCTACAATCGCAATTTATTTCCCGACAAAACATCGAATTTAAGGGGTCGTGAAGTTATTATAGCCGGCTTTGATTATAAACCCTATTTTGTTATAAATTATGGCTTAAAAGATAACAATTCCTTTGATTTGGCTTTTGGTGATTCTCCGAAGGGGGCGGTTCAAATAGATGGCACTGAGGCGCGCGTAATAATGACGTTTTGTGAAATTTATAACTGTACGGTTTTAATTGATAGTTGTAAGTAAAAAAAAACAACATTGCAAATAAAAACGATAATAATGCCAGACCAATTTATTTATTTAAAGCGGAAGCTACAGATTGGGGTGAAATATATCCGAATTTGACTGGAGACTTTAGTCTGGGAATGGTGGTCAAAGATATGGCGGAAATTTCTATAGGAGCAATGTATTCTTGGTAAGAAAAAAAAAACTTTAAGAAATTTGTTCCAAAGCAGGGTTGATAAAGTTGGTACAAATGTACTTTTGTTGGTACAATTCAAAACTAAAAAGGACGCTGGTACCCCCGTAACTCATTTGGTACCATTCCCAAATTTTTAAAACTTATTCATAATTGATATAAAATGGCAACTCGTAGTTACTGTCCAAGGAATATAAGCGGAGTTAAGTGTTTGGTGCAAATAATCATGCGAAAATGCAAAATGTCGTAGCTTTTTTATGAAATCTAAGGGAAACTTTACTTTGTTGTTGGATTTAACAAAACAGCTATGACATTATGGATTTGCTCTTTTGCAAGACCATTTCCACGAAATACTGAACTCCGCTATTGTGAATAGATTTTTGCACTTGTTCATTGAACGATTGATTATGCCACATTCTAAATTTAGTATCAGCGGCAGCATATAAGCGTGCATTTTCTGATGATACTGACAAGTTTTTAAAAGATATAGGAAACCACTTCTGCAAAAGTTCTACATTGTTGAAGAGACGAATTCCTCTCAATTCAAGAATTTTGGAACGAACTCATAATATTTTCAAATATTCGTCAACAAGATGGTTGTAACGTCCAGAAGTAATCAACAGAATTTTGGAACAGTGGGAGACAAAGTGCCGGTTCACACACGTCAAGTTTGTCTCGTCAAGTCTTGAGTTTTTAGGAGAGAGGGGAAAAGAAATGGCCTTCTCTTTTCCCTTCTCTCCTAAATGCTCAAGACTTGACGAGTCAAACTTGACATGTGTGAACCGGCACTAATCGATTATTATTTGACTCCAAATAATTTTGAAGGAGATTTTACAAGCGCTAAATGAAATTTTATTTTCTACTCCTTTCCTGTTTCTGTCGTACATATTAAAAATTAGAAACACAATTAATTTGGAAATGCAGTCCAAAGATATTCGTATGCACATATTTTTAGAACGCTCAAAATCCTTTGAAATTCGAACGTACACTTTGAGAAGTATTCGTACATTTTCCAAAAAAAAAGACGATACATTCTAAAAAGTGTATGAAATCGCTCTCTAGGGGTAATCAAAAATAAAAATTAATGGATTTCTCAACCCTAAAAGCCGCATGATACAGGATTGGTTACATCAAATACAATTTGCTAGTTTCTATTCTTGAATATTTTGGAAAACTAATTATTTTAAAGAATTTATTTTTGA
The DNA here is from genome assembly GCA_949318255.1 of Pollenia labialis. Lineage (NCBI taxonomy): Eukaryota > Metazoa > Arthropoda > Insecta > Diptera > Polleniidae > Pollenia > Pollenia labialis. The sequence goes on along the minus strand of OX439143.1, from coordinate 33,773,816 downwards.
TCTTTGGTTTCTTTGGCAAATTTTCTTGAAATATAATAAGAATAGCGATGTGCTTTTGACGCAAAAAAATTTTACCCATCCTATTATTGTGTATAATTTCCTTTTCTATTTGTTGTATTAACTTTTTGTTTTTAAAAATAAAATAATATAAAAAAAATACTGACTTAGTACAATTGGGGCCGAAAAAGTACGATTTTAAAAGTTCGTTGGTACGATATTGGTTTTCTCATTTATCATCCCTGTTCAAAAGAGAATGTTGTCTCTCTGTGTGTGAGAAATAGAGAGAGGTCAAACTACACAAAATTTTGTTCGGAATAAATGGATAATTCCGTAGGTATTGAAATAAAATTTAAGTTTAAAAGAATCTGCAACGTGTTTCTCTGATTTTGACTACTTTTAAACTATCGGGCATGTTCTGAAAATCGCTAAACGCTTAACGTTTGCGATTCTGACTTGAAATGACACAAAAGGCTGTTTGGCGACTCCAAATTGCAAATGTGTGCTCAAGGCAACTATAATATATTAAAGAAATATTCTAGTTCGAAAGCAAAACGCACGAGAGCGCCTCGGTTAGCTACCTGGTAGTGAGTACGTCTATCAGCGCCGGGATTTGGTTTCTTTCCTGCAGACAAGCGTAGAGCTTCGCAGGGATAAGCTTAGGGAATTAAACAAAAAGTTTTAGCACACCATAAAATAAATCTGGCGTTTTACGATTTAAAATCGAGCGATTGTCCGAACATGGCTGAATATTTTTTTCTAAATCTAAATTGTCTCGCAACTATTTTTTAACAGAGAACAATCGTCTCTCTGGAAAACACACCTTTTATCTAAAAACTATTTTTATTTGTAAAAAAAAGTTTCTTTTTCAAATTGAAAAAGGAGCTTTAAAAAACCGTAAAAAATAAATATTTCTCTTAATAAAAAACTTTTTTTGTCTATTAATATTTTCAGGGATTTCATTTATATGCAGCTGGATATGTCCATGTTCTTGGTACGTTCAGGTATCACATGTCTTGTACCAGCTCCTCGGTAATCAAAAACAAATCATTCTTAATTTCGTTCTCCTCTTACAAATCGTCTTAATTTCAGTCGTTTAGCTAGCTGGCTGTTACCGCTTGAACCCTTTCAATACACACTCTGGTTGGCCGTTGTTGTATATTTGCTTGTAGCAATTATAAGTCTCTGTTGCACACACAAGTTTGAATCTAGTATGACATCGGAACGAAGTACATGGTTTCAGAGTTTTAAGTTCGCTTATGTAGCAACACTGAAACTTTTTGTCTCGCAATCGGGCAATTCGTATGTGCGCTCGCTGACGGTGAGAGTTGTGCTCTTCGCCTGTTTTATGAACGATATAATTATAACAAGTATTTATGGTGGTGGACTGGCAAGTATTTTGACAATACCGAGGTAAGAAAGGGAGGGCTGTAAAGGAGAGAGCAGAACGGAGCAAGAATAATAGAATACAATATTACGCCGTGCGGATGATTTCCCGTTAGTTTTGCCGTGGCAAGTGTTGCCAACTCTAAAAGTCTTAAAATTCACAATTTTTTTTTAATAAGAAATGTATGTACTTTAGAGTTTGCTAAAAACCGACAAAATGTGAAACCGCGGTTTCGGGTTTAAAATGATAAAAACCGGTCGGTTTCGATTCGGTTTTCGGTTTTGAAAATATCAAAGTTAAACTTTATACATACACATATATATTTTTTTTGAATGTAATACAATTTTTTTTATTTGTTTCAATATAAGTACTGGGCCTGACCAAGCATTTTTTGACTTTCTCCAGTTTTTTTTTATTTAATTATATTAGAACGAAACTTGATGTATTGCTCAATCAAAGTGTTTTTTACAAGAAAATGAGAAAAAAATTAAAATTTTGTTCAAATTGTATCCTCCTGGTCGTAGCCAGGACCTGCCCTATTATATATGTACTGCCGTAAATAAAATCAAAATGAAACGTATCAAAAAAGCATACGGAACACATACGAATTCTTTCTATACTGTTTTTTCGAAGAATTATTCTATTTCCCGCCAAAATTTTCCTGCTATAGCCATACAGCTCCGTACATATAAAAGTAGTCCCAGCCTTGCCCAGGGGTTCGCTAGTATAAGTTTTTTCTATAGCCACAAAAACTCCATACAAAATACTAGTGGTTCCAGCCAGGCCCTGGTGGTTGATTGTGAAATACAAATTAGGTGTCTACTTAAGAATTAAAAAGGTAACATTTGTTCTTCTCAGTATTTACTAATTTTGAATTTTAAGAATTTTGAAATACCTCTCCATTGTTGCAGGCTCTTATGTATAAAGTTTTTGTATATGAAGTTCGATTATTATGTATTTCCCCACAAAAGTATACTAAAACGACACTTTAGAGGGTTAAAATGTTCTACGAATGTTTTCTGCATCAAATTTCATCTTCTTAGAACAAAAAAAGCGTGCAATGTATGTAAAACGGGTTTTCGGAAAATTCAAAAATTGCAAGGCCCGGAATTTCGAAAATCCGTTTTACATACATTGTACGATTTAGTGAAATTTGATGCAGAAAATATTTGTCGAACATGTTAACCCTCTAAAGTGCCGTTTTAGTATATATTTGTAGAGCTTAAAAAAATGACCCCTCAAAATGATTGTTAGTGGGTTAATATTTTCTAAGAAAAGAATCGCCATACAATTCTACTGAAGACATCTTAAATAGTCTTTCAGCTAAGAAGTAAATTTAGTATATTTTTTTGACTTGTACCAAACGCCTTTTAAAGAAATTCAAAATCTTAATGCTCGAAATTTTGAAAATCGGTTTTACATACAATGCACGATGTTTTGTTCCTTGCAGACCCCTAGTGAAATTTGATGCAGAAAATATTCGCAGCACATTTTAACCCTCTAAAGTGCTATTTAAGTATTCTTTTGTATGAAAGTTAAAAAAGGACAAAAATTACCGCTAAAAATTAGTGTTAGAGTGCTAATTTATTTTAAGAAAAGAATCGCCATACAATTCTACTGAAGACATCTGAAATAGTCTTTTAGCTCAGAAGTACATTTAGTATATTTTTTTTGACTTATACCAAACGCCTTTTCAAAAAATTCAAAAACTTTAGAGACCGATATTTCGGGAACCCGATCTAACTTTTCAAAACCCTTTGGCAGATTTGCTCTATCAATAGTCTGGTTTAATTTTGCGTTGCAAGTATTGATTCTGGTTTTTTTTTTGTTGCACAGTGTACTTTGCAATTTCTTTTAACATAAATGTATTGTTAAAGTAAAAGCTAAGACCGAGGTTTTTTTCGGTTTTTAGGAATTTAAAACCGCGGTTTCAATTTCGATTAAAACCGAACAGCAATCCCTAATGTACTTTATAAGACAGCAACTAGCTTAAGTTAACCAGTTTAAACTTATTCGCCAATAAGAATGCAGTGCATTTTAACTTTGTTTTTGGGATGGCGTAATCTTTATTTCTATCATTCTTGGTAAGTTGAAGTATTTTCACTATTTTTTTTTACTTTCAATTATTTTGGATTATGCCATTTCAAAATGAACAGGATCTTAAATTGTTCTATCTCTTAAAATAAATTCTGCGGTTTATTATTGTTATACTCTTTACCGAAGGTAAGAGGGTATTTATAAATTTGTCATTTCATTTGAAATATCTTTGACGCTATAAAGTACAGTGTAATCCCCCAAACGGACATTGTTCCTGGTCCCGTCAGCGTTCATTTCGAAAAGAATTGAGCTCGTTTGAGAGGACATTTCGATTGTCATGAGAGATTCCACTGTATAAATATTCCTTATGAGCAGCTAAGTTGATTTAATGATGTCCCTCTGTCTGTTGAAATGGGGTTTCCAAAGACCCCAAATATATTGGATGGGGACTTGGATGATGTATTTTTGGCCACATTTGCTAACTTAAATTTTACCATTGAAATTCAGCCTTATCGATCCACAATCGGCTGAGATATGGGCAAAAAGCCACGTCTGCCTCAAATTTTACCCATAAATCCCACGTTGTTGTTATTGTTTTTTGTCTGTAGCTCTGAAGAGCGGCAAGAGAAAAAAATTTCTAAATTATTCAAAAGCATCTTGGTTATCAATAAAAAACATCTGAAAAAATGTGGGCGGGATGGAAAAAGAGGGTTTGCCATAAAATAGATTTATTTATATCTATATAAAGGTATTTATGTAACTTTTTGTTCTTGTTGCTTCATTGTGAGGGGTATAAAAGATTCGGCATAGCCGAATTTAGCACTTCTAATTGTTTGAATAATTTTTGTTTGTCTTGTAGCTACGAAAAGGCTGCTGATACAATAGATGGCATGTTGTACCACAAACTTCAATGGGCTGGCAACTCTGAGGCTTGGGTTACGTCTTTACGTAATTCCGATGACGTAAGTTATACTATAATATTTATTTCGCTTAGTTACGAGAATCGTTGTCGTTGTCGTGGTCGAAGCCGACGTCGTTTGAACATTTGTTTGATATAATTTAAGTTTTACGTTAACGACAATGTAAAAGAAATAGAAAGTTGTCGTATTTCTGTCGTTTACTATAATCAAGTTGTAACTTTTAAATAATTATTGATTTTCGACAACGACCCTCCTAATAAGTTCGATTATATGGCATTTGTATAAGTAGTATATTTTTATTAACTTTAAAAAGGAACGCATAAATGGTATTTTAAGCAAGTTTTATGTATTCAACGATGATAAACTCGAAGTACTGGCCTCGACACGTCGTGATTTTGGTTTCACTTTGGAACGTTTGCCTTTTGGTAAATACAAAAATGATTTACAAGGTTAAACATTTCTTCTAATATCAATGTTTATAATTCTCTAGGGCACTTTGCTATAGGAGACTACTTGAGTTCGCAAAGTATTGAACATTTGAAGATCATGAAAGAAGATTTATATTTCCAATATACCGTGGCCTTTGTCAAGCGCTGTTGGCCCATGCTGGATCGTTTTGATCAGCTCATTTATTGGTGGCATTCCGCTGGCTTAGATAAGTACTGGGAATGGCGGGTGGTGGCTACAAACCTGAATGAACATAAGCAAAAACAAGTTGAGGCCACCATGTATTCCAGTAATGAAGCTGATAAGGGTCCGGAAAAATTGAGCATGTCAAATTTTGCTGGCATTTTACTGATCTGGTTTATAGGAATTTCAATTGCTTTGGTAGTTTTTCTCTATGAAATAATGGAACATCATTTCAAGTGCAAAAAGAGTTGCCGTTCAAAATTATTTTAAAATAACAATTTGTCTAATTGTTTTAAACGATCTTTGTGTTATATTCGCTTAAAAATCATGTTTATCTTGTAATCGTGTAGTTTTACTTTCTTTTAGTTTGTCGTCCTATTACTTTACCGACATGACCATTTTATGTTTTCGAAACAAAAAATAGCATGAGACAAAATTTATATCTTACTTTTTTTTTGTTAATTGTTTTAATGTTTTGGCTTCTGTATCTGGATTTTGTTTTATGACATAATTACACAATATAACTGCCTGCGTTTGTCTGCAATTTTGTTAATTACTTTTATTTAAAGCGATTTTGTATTAGAAATAGTAGATACCGTTTAACCTTTTAGTGAAAGTTCATGGTTTAAAATCATTTTTAAACTGGTTTTACGACTATAAATATAAAGGAAATAAAATTTCTCTACATAAAGGGTCATCCAATAGTGACTTTTCAACTTTGACAGTTGAAAGCGGCCATATTGTTGAACATATGCCTGTCGAATTAGCCGTCATTTATTCAGCCTAATATACTCAACCACCATAGACGGATGTGGCGTTTACACATGCAAATGATAAAACTTAAAACATTTTTAATTTTTTTAATTTTTATCAAACATCAATTAACTCCATTTCTGGATAAACGTTAGGCTGGAAGAGAATAAAGTAGTTTTGTAGTAGCTGAAGCTGACGAATGCTCTGTAGTGCAACATGTTCAAAATTTCGTTCGCTTCAACTTAAGTTACAGGTCTATGCCAAGAAGCAACTAATCACTGCGGCCCTCAAAGCGTCACCTAGAGAAGCCGCGTCAAACATCTGCACGATATTATATTCCAAACGAATCAAACAATTTCAATAATATCTTTTTTTTATATATTAAATAGAGATACACAGAAAGAAAAACAATCGGGATAAATAAGTTTTTTATGGTTACTTTCAAGTAAGATTCAAGTACGAATAACCCTAAAGCGTACTCAAAACAATCCTAAATGGGATTACATTTCAAAATCAAACCCGGAATTTCTTGAAATAAGTATAAAATTCTTAAATCAAGTAAAAAAAATATTAAACTTTTCGTTGTGTTTAATCCTCCGAAAAAAGGTCTGGCCAGACTCAAGACCAACATGGGGTTTTCCTAGTTTCGATAATTGTAGAAAGAAAAAGTGTTTTATGATAACTTTAAGAACGAGCCATACTCAAAAATTTAAGTACGAATAAATAAAAGAGATTACTTTCGAAAATCAATCCCGGATTTTCTCGAAATAGGTATAAAATTCTTAAATCAAATTAAAAAAGATTAAACTTTTCGTTGTGTTTAACCCTCCGGCTTATGCATGTTTTTATTTTCTAAACGCATTGAAGAAAGGTCTGGCCAAACTCATGTGCATCACGAAGTGTTAAAAAGTAAATTTTAACTCTTGCTTCTCATTTAGTTTATATTTTTGGTTAATGTGTACATAAGATTTCTAAAATAAGAACCATATCGGTCATGATGTTGGTGTTTGATCATTCTGTAAGGGGTAATACCGGTAAGTAAATCAATCATAATAACTTTTTCTTTCTAATCTATTTTTTATGTTTTTTCCAAGAACGAATTCGGGATGAAATCAACTTTATAATACTTAAGTCAAGCGCATTTTTAGATTCAATCTTGGTTTCACTTAATCAATCTCATTTTCGGATTATTTCAAGTACGAAAACGGGATTGAATTTGGATAATTTAAGTATTTTGCGATTGAAAATCCGTACTACTATTGATTTGAGTACGGATGGATAAAATTTTCTTTTGAGTGTAGAAGCGATTAATGAAAGATCTTTTAAAAATATATAGCTTTAATTACAATCAGTTTTAACAAATTTTGCTATATTGATGCAATTTTTCATTGTGCCAATGTAAATAGGTAAACATTTTTTTAACGATTAAATGAAGTTTATGGCAACATGAAATAAGTCCCCACGAAATCAGAATAAAAAAAAAAAAATTAGACTGCTATATTCGGCTGTGCCAAATCTTTGATACCCTCCACCGACAGTTCGAATATTTCAAAAGTAATATCTACATGATATCTATTTATTATTAATTCATTTTTCCACATATGCGACCTTCTCCGAGAAAAGGGACCAGGTGTGTGAAAATGAAGTTTTGAGAAAAATTCATTTCTACTTATTCTACACCCTTAGGTACCGGAATCCACTCTTAAGTACAAACCTGTTTTTTGACACACTTGGTCCCTATTCTCGGAGAAGGTCACATTTATTAAATCAGAAAGTTGTATGCTTTTTTTTTTTTTTTGCAAATTTAACTAGTTTGAGTAAAATATCACGAATTGTAACAGTTTAAGCCGAACTTAAATGATTTTCAGGAGGGGGATTTATATTGAATCATCCCAAAATTCTGCAGAGTGGTATTAAAAAACATAAATTTCAATAAATTTAAAAACAGCGGTGAAATAAGTTTTAGCGTTTACTGTGAACTTTAGAAGACTGGGACCTAAGGTAAATTATGGACCCTGTTTATCAAAAAATTGCATAACATTTTTTCTGACCATATGAAACAAAGTTGTAAGAAATTTTAACACAATTAATATATCTGCTACGGTTTTAGGCGTATTTAATTAATTTACCAGAGTGGGCTTAATATGGAGCCTATAGTTAATTATGGACCGATCATCACGAAATTTCACAGTGTCATTTCTTATCCTATAAAATTGTGACGTGCTAAATTTTGTTATGATACCAATATTAATTATGGTTTTAGGCGTACTAAACTGTTTTCCGAGAGAAGGGTTTATATAGGGCCTACGGTAAATTACGGACTGATATTCACGAAATTTCACAGTGTCATTTCCAGTCGAATAAATAGAACTTTTGCAAAATCTTATATCATTCCGTGCATTGTTACACCATTTTTATTGGTTTTTGTAAGAAAATTATAATTTTTTTAGTGTGGTGGTTCCAAATTTTTATTCATAGCTCTGATCATATTGAACCGATTTTGCTGGATTTAAATCCCAAACCGCTGCGGATAACTACAAGCAATTTGACACCATTTCTTTTGAGTTTTTCGAAAGTGAACGTGTTTCAACTGACTGATATGACTAAATCAACTTAAAATTACTCAAGGAGCCAGAATATATATACTTTATGGGGTCTGAGATGAATAGTAAAAAAGTTTCACACGCAATGGCAAACTTAGTATACCCTCTTCACAGCAAATTGTGGTGGAGGGTATAAAAACATAAATTTTTTAAATGTGATTTCAAAAGTTGCTATTCATCTACTTATAATACTAATCCACAAACAGTTTATAACTTAAAACCTAACGGAAGCTTATCTGTTAATGCTAAATTAATTTAGTTTTCATATTCAGCTTAGGCAAAAATTTAATTCAGCCAAGAGTTTTACTTATTATTAAAGTTATTATTGACTGAAGTCTAAAGTTTTTAAAAAAAATTCCAATTCAGCAATATGTTTGACTGTAGAATTAAGAAAAACTTATTCCATTTCTATAAATTACATATATTTTGGCTATTCAGCTAACAGGTTTTTATTCAGCAGAAAGTTTTTCATAAAAATTTCAGATAAACAATTTTCTTTTACGATAAAAAATACTTTAAAATTGCATTTCAGCTAATAAAAATATTATTCAGCTAATGATATTTTTGCATAAAATTATGGAAGGCTTTTAAAAAACTAACGTTCTTAAATTCAGTTAAAAGTTATTCAAGAAAACCATTCCTTGCTAACGTAACTAATAAGTACTTGTGTTTTAAGTAGGATACAATTCAGCTAAAAAAGTGAATTTCAGCTAAAATTTTTTGACTGTGGAATTAGGAAAAACTTATTCCATTTCTATAAAATACCTATATTTTGGCTATTCAGCTAACAAGGTTTTATTCAGCAGAAAATTTTTCATAAAAATTTCGGAAAAACAATTTTCTTTTACGATTAAAAATACTTTAAAATTGCATTTCAGCTAATAAAAATATTATTCAGCTAATGATATTTTTGCATAAATTTATGGAAGGCTTTTAACAAATTAACATTCTCAAATTCAGCTAATAGTTATTCAAGATGTGACTGGGCAAAATTCAGCAATTTCCGCCTCTCCGAAAGTATTCAAAAGATTTTGATGAAATTTAAAATATAGATAGATCCTTATTTAGATAGACACATGAGCTGTGAATGTTTTTAAAAATGGGACTACAAGAAGGGGGAACGTAGTAGCACACGCCAGGTATCTGTTAGTAATAATATTAAAGACATTAATATGTAACTTTAAAGAAACGGTCCATTAAAACTATGTAAGCGTGTAATAAATTAAAGTAATATAAAGATTTCTTCTTTACAAATGAGATTATAACCCCTTAAAGGGTTATAACTTTAGATTGCATTCAAAAACTTTGCACTTTATAAATCACATTTTGAATTTTTTTCATTCCTACAAGGAAAACAAGTTAAATTTATTAAATAAAAACGAAATAGAAGAAGAAACAAACAGTTGTATAGTTGACGAAAAAAAATATGAAATAATAATAACTGAAATTGCTTTTATGAGACAGTTAAGCTCGACCACTTAACTACAGGAGGGCCGGTAATTAAATAAATAATTGCAGTCATAATTGTCGTTTTGCTTTCTTTGTGCGATTAAAATAAACTTTTTCTAAGCAAATATTTTTAATTATTAAAACAAACAAAATATTTTGATTGATATTATGTAAATGAAGAAAGTTTACGTTTAGAAATTGCTAAAAAAAACTAAGTACCTACTAAAATAATAATACAAACAATAAACAGAATTAAAGTTTATTTTAAGTTAAATAGTTAAGCAGTGTACCCTACTCTAGGCCAGAATTATACACTTATGTTTTGTTTTTTAATTAATCTATTAAAAAATATATGTATGTATAGAAATTATATAAGAGACTGGTTCCCATTCATATTACTTGCATATCAAAGCGTTAGATGCCTTGACGCGTAGAATGCGAAAAGTAAGTCGGTCTACATTCGACTTTTATACAGCAGGTGTTTAAGCAAATCAGCTCATTGTGACAAAAAAAAAATTTAATTTTTATTTTCGATGATGCCACTTAAAAAGCGTTGCATTAAACTCGAAGCTTAGAACGCAAGTAAGGTATGAAAAGACCCGAAAACACGTGGTATGAACTCCAGCTTATGCGTTTACTTCAGACAAATTGTATGTGCATGAGAAAGTTTGACAAATAAAAAATTGCTTTCGGCTGATATATGAATTCGCCTTGGGTTGGTCTGTAAAAAATTACTTATAAAAGAGTGATATACGGGCCTGTTCGAAAAATCACGTGCTTTTAAAATCACACGTGTGATAATGTGGTGTTTTGAAAGTAATACCGTTGTTGTGTTTCTCGGTGTGCTTTCTGACAATTGAAGATCACACCAAAACACACAAAAACGGGACGCTGAAATATCACACGTGTGATTTTAGTAGGCACATGTGATTTGAAATTCACGTGATTTAAGTTAAAGTGATTTTCAGAACAGGCCTGATAAAGACTTCCGTATGCTTCTCTTCGGAGCGTTTTTTTTACACTCGAAATGTGTACAAGTAAATAACTGAATTACCTTGTAATCGAACGAAATGGCTGATATTGCTTCTATATGAAGTCAGGTATTTTAAGAATTTTAATTATAAAGCGTATTTCATTAAGCGCTTCTTATCCTTAAATTTAAATAAAACAAAGTTTATGTGAGATTTTTTATTTGTTTGAGGGCCGCTGTGGTTTGTGGCTTATTCGCCTACAACTTCGACTTCGAAAAACCCCAGAAGAAAAAGTCACTATTTGGTGTGGATTTTGGGCTTGCGGTATCATCCGTCAATATTTCTGTGAGAACGACGTTGGCCATGACATCATTTATAAAGGCCCTGAATTGGATGATCTGGACAACAACGACATGCGTTTTCAACAGGACGGCGCTACGTGCCACAGAGCTCATGCCGCATTGGCTATTCTACACGAACGATATGAAGGTATGGTCATCTCACGTGGAGTTAATGTGAACTAACCACTGAGATCATGCGATTAGGCGCCGTTAAGCCGAACAAGAAGTAAGGAAGAATATGTAAAATCAATTAAAATAGATAATCATTCAAAAATCAATATCGATCTACCAAAGGTTAAATACAATTTGGTTTAAAGATTAATGTTTGACTATTGACTGCCAGCAGTCGTCGATGGCTGCGAGTGTTAAACGGCAAATCCCTCTGAAGAGATCGAGTGGTTGCAATTGAAAAACATGTAAGGGTAACCTGCCCGTAAACGCCTGGGTTCGATCCTCAGGTCAGTCAAGAATGAAAAATTATCAATAAATTTTAATTAATTTCATGTTGTAAAATTCCTTTCTTCATAAAGATAATTTAATGAAAATTAAATTTGATGAACTTAAGCCTAATTAAAATATCAAAATTTGAATTAAAAATTTTTAGCAATTCTAATATAATTTGACTATTTATTTTAAAATATTGATTTCAAAATTAATTTAACTTTCTGAATAGTGATTAATATAGTTATTTATGCAACGACTTTATTAAAAAAAAAACGTGTATTAAAATACGTATATTTTACTACTAAATAAACATTTAGTTAGAAAAAGAGAATGATTTTTCATTTGATTTTGATTTTGTAAACAATTCAGCTAGCAAAAATTTGGCTTAATAATATTCTAATTTCTTTAAAACAATTTAAAATATCGTGTAATGTCTTTTTAAACTTATTCAGCTAGCTGAATAAAATTTTCATTTAGCTGAATTATATATTTAATACTTAATTTGGATAAGTATTTAATTTCTTATCTAATTTTTAAATATTTGAATAAGCTGAATAAAATTTTAACCAAACAATAAGCATTTTAACATTATGTGTAGCGTACTCTAAGTAGCCCTTATACCTTAACTTAATTTTTATTCACTCACTTAAATCTTAAAACACCTTTTACGGTCAAACGAGAATTTCCTCTTTTGTTCAATTGTTTTCAAACATTAAAAATGCATTAAAATATATATTATTGTTTTTGTACTACTAACTTAATACATATTATGCAATGATAGTTATTACAATACAAAATGACAAAGAAAAAGACGTAGACATTGTAACTTTTTAAAAACCGTAAAATTTAATCGAAAAAAAGATATTATTTTTTAGAAGTAAAAAAACATGCAATTAATACAGTTTGAAAAGATTAAAAAAGTAATACAGAGAAGAAAAAAGAAGGTATTTGAAATTACAGTTCAATACAGAGACTATCAAGGCTACATGAAATTAGAAATTAACAGCATCAATTCATCTTCCTCATCACGACTGTAACATATTCGTAAGGTAGTTTAATAACTTAGTTTGCTCCAAGTACAGTTGGTTACAAAATTAAAGGAACATTGTAATTCAATTCATACAGGGTTGGGGTCATTTGCGCAAAATTTAAAAGCCCGAATTCAAAATGACGAATTTTAAAATTCCGAATCGCTAACCAAAGTCTCTCTGCATAGCCGGCTTTCGGACGGGCGCAAGGACTTTTTCGTCTATGGTATAATACACACCATCTTTGCTAGCTAAAGCTTCTAAATTGGGGATTTGATATCAGGATTTTTAAATTTAGAATTACAAAATTAGGGATACAAAATACAAAAACAGAAGTTATTAATTTATTCTCTCAAAACTTTTGTAAAAGTAATTGAATGGAATTTATGAGACACCTATAAATTTAAACCAATTCTTAACTTATATCACCCACTGTATTTATTTTTTTTTACTACAATTAGATCATTATTTTCATTACGAAATAGTGAAAATATTGAATACAAATAAAAAGTGCATTAAAAAATTATTGCTGTTTCGTTTTCCGGCTTTAATTTAAAATCGAATACAGAAGTGTGTTAAGTTATTATTACAGCACATGATAATCGTATTGTTCGTTACAGTGTATTAAAATAAAACTACATAATGTTCTGCCTTAATTAAAGAAATAAAAAAAAGAAGTGAAAGAAGAAAATCGGACAAGCAGCAATCGAACAAGCAGCAACCAACGGCTAAAAGGGCAATCAAAAAGAAATTTATTGTTTCGACCACGTTTCAAATGTAAAAAGAAATTTATGTTGTTTTTTAATTTAAATTTTATTATTTCAAAACATTTGAGTACATAAAGATACACATTTCCGTAAACATAAACACAGTTCTGTCTGGTAGTAGTAGTAGAGCTTAAAAGCACTAAAGCAGCTAAAAGAGCGTAATTCATTGTGGGACAAATTGGTATACACATTAAGAAGTGTACAAAACAACAAATAAAACATAAAAATCATAAATATTATCTGCCGTATTCATAAAAAATTAAAATGGATTTGAAATGTATTTTAAGAAAAATTTTGCCTTAAAACACATTTCAAACTTTTTTTTATTTTTTATGAATACGGCAGATAATTTTTATTATTTTTATGTTTCACTTTTTTTTGTGCACTTCCCGAAATGGTACACATATGTACGTCTTCAATTGCTTACATGACCTGCATTATAGATAATTTGCATGTTGATTTAAAGAAACAACTTTGTGTTTTCAAGAATTTATTAATTTTAGGACCGTTTTCACAACTTACCGATACCAAAAGTTTGGATTTTTTCGGCCATATAAAAAGTATTCAATTAAACCTAAAGTGAGAGGTAAGTTAAAGGAAGTTAAAGTAAGTTAAACCTTGTAGGTTAAAGTAAACTTATAATAATTGTACACTTTTAATACGGCCAATAAAATTCTAACTTACTTTCGCTAGCGGTAAGTTTTGAAAACGGGCCTAACTCCTTTTACACTACATGAAGGTGTGCCGTCGAGGTCGCGGCGGCTCTTTCACCGATATTTTGTTCCATACATAATTGAACCATACCAATATTATCATAATAAAAAGAAATGACACTAATTTCCAAAATAATTTGTGTGTTATTCAGAATCAACATCGGCCTTAAACATTTAACCACCCTTTAGTTAACAAAAATACCTGTTAAAACAACGTTAGAACAAAAGCTGACCATTAAAAAGAGAAAAAAAACGCTCAAAAAAAGAAAAAAAACAGTATTAATGTTTACACATAGCGAAACGTTGATATTTTCAAATTGTACCAAATTGTTTCCGATAAGCCGGTTTAAGCACATTCACCTCATGCTCAATGCATGCATGCCATAATGCCGAGGAGCCTCAACAATTCGGAATTGATTGCTATCCAGCAAAACATTTAAGCACACATTCCAAACTCACTGTCATACAATTTAATGTTATCTTCAATTTGCCTTTTTTATTTCTTTGTGATTTCGGTATATTCTGAATATTTTCCATCAATTTCGACTTGTTTGTGATGGTCTATGCTGTTTGGAAGGGTTGATTTTAACACGGAAGACAAAGACTCCCCAGGTAGACTAGCTGGTAGCGAGCTAGGCTATCATCGCCGGGGTTGCGGGTTCGATTCCCGCCTGAGACTCTGGTTTCTTTCCTGCAGACAAGCTTCACCGGATAAGCTTAGGAAATTAAAAAAAAAAAACAATTCCCTCATAAAATAGAAATTATATTTTTTGGGGTTCACAGATTTCAGTATTAAATGGATTAATTCATATGTATGTAACCAATAGAAAACAAACCGTTCTTTTTAAAAACACCTGTTCCAGACGAATTGATGTTCTATCTGGAGTACCACAGGGAAACTACCTTGGTTCGCTTCTTTTTTCACTGTTCATTAACGACTTGCCTACCGCGATTTAATCTCCAAATAATTTAATGTTTGCTGATGATGTAAAAGTTTTTCTAAGTTATTGTCATGTATCTGACCAACAACGTCTCCAAAATGACTTAAACTCATGGAGTTAAATCTTAATAAATGTAAATATTTATATGCGATACCTGCACAATATCATCTTGGTGGTAGTCAGCTGGAATTGGCCGTCAATTTCTTAGACCTTGGAATTCTGTTTGATCCGAAACTTAATTTTATTTCGCATATCACTATGATAGTAAATAAAGCTAGGGGTGTACTTGGTTTCGTCAAGCGCTGGGCTAGAGAGTTAAATGATCCTTATGTCACAAAAACTTTGTATGTATACTACACTTGTTAGACCTATTCTAGAGTATGGATCTATAATATGCGACCCTATATATAAAAAACATTCCGATGCTACCGAATCCGTCCATAAGCAATTCTTGCTCTTCTGTCTTCGTGGCCTAAGCTTTAATCCAGTAAACTTGCCTTCGCATACTGCTAGACTCTCTCTAATAAAGCTGCTCACACTGAAAAGTCGCAGGACTATGTTAAACATATCGTTTATTTTCAACATAATTACTGGCGAAGCAAGCTTTGGTTTTTTAATACACAATA
Source organism: Pollenia labialis (assembly GCA_949318255.1). Classification (NCBI taxonomy): domain Eukaryota; kingdom Metazoa; phylum Arthropoda; class Insecta; order Diptera; family Polleniidae; genus Pollenia; species Pollenia labialis. Next base: position 33,758,209 of record OX439143.1, on the reverse strand, counting down.
TTTCGTTTAATGTTCCTCAACGCCCATCACGTCATTTTATTTCATTATCAGTTCGACGTGCTTACTGGTCACTGGACGATCGGCAGGCACGCTATGAGACTCGGCCTCTCGTTCAATGAATGCTGCCGCAGCTGCAGGGAACCTGGAACTAAGGAGACAGTATTTCATCTTCTATGTGATTGCCCGGAGTTTAACTCAATGCGACATAGACTATTTGGGAATTACCTTCTACAAGGACTCTCGGAGATATCGCGGGTGGGACTCAACAGCCTGCTGAAATATCTCAACGCAACGGGCTGGCTCTAGCCACCTCGGCATTGCCCCTGGGTCAAGTTTGATCGAGCGGTTCCAATTTCTTGACGAGTTGTGTGGTGTCAAAACGGAGCCACTGACGGCTCTACTTGCTGCACGCCTGGACCTATGCGTGCTACGACGTTAACCAACCAACCAACCAGTTCGATGTTTTAGAGCTAATTATGCTAATGCTGATCCTCTTACTAGAATGTGCAATGAATTTAACAAATTCTATAGTTGTATTGATTTTTCTTCAAGTCCAAATGTAATTAAGAACAAAATTATTATTTCATTTAATTCATAATTTTTATTTTTTTAAATAAACATTTTATATATTTTGAATTGTATTTTATGTTTAATGTACACTTATGGTGTTTTCTTTTCTACACAAAAAAATACCACATTTTAAAAGGTGCATGTATAAAATGTCTTGCCAAACATGCAATACTGCAATTTTTTATTTGACGAGAACAAAACACAAAAATGGATCGCCCTGTTTTTAACAGCTGACAAAAAGTTTGTTCTTCAATATATAAAAAAAAATATGTACATAAATCAAAAAGTCTGTTCTTCAAAATATAAAAAAAATATAGTACATAAACCTAAATTTGTTAATAGATCGATATTAAATAAATAAACAAAATGAATGATGAAATTCCAATTTCTTTAGTTTGTTTTTCATAAAATATGTAAACAAGAAAATACCTTTGCCAGATTGCCGATTTATTAAAGCCCTTATGACACTACATTTTTAAGGCATTGTTCCAGTTTTGGTGAACAGTGCAAATATAAAGTAATAGAAAAATTTACCAAGTGCGAAGGGTTCAGCTGTATTAAGAAAAATGGCAAACTGTCAAACATTTTACTAAAGTTATCGATAAAAAATGAAGTTATGTCAAAAAAAATGTAAAATTGTTCAAGCTTGAAATATTAAAAGTGTTGCTGCATCAGCGGTTTATGGGCAAATTCGGCGATTAACCGCTTTATGTTTTTAGGTTTCTCATAAACAAAAATTTGGCAACATTTAATACAACTAACAGAACAGGGATGGCTAAGTTGTTTCAATTGTACTTTTTTGTTGATATTTTTTAAACTAAGATTTATAATACCTTTTTGTGGTGTTTTATAAGAACATAAATAAAATTAATTTCAACTAAAAAAATCTTTTAGTACAATTAGGGTAAAAATGTACAATTTTTAAAGGTTGTTGGTACAATTTTAAAAATTCTCAACGCCATTCCTGAAACAAAACCACAACAAGAGAAAAAAAAACTAAAAAACTTTGCTTACATTTTTTATAGGTTGCTCTTTCTAGCATTTACTGTTTCTTTCTATCAATTCTATATCAATTAATGAATAAAAAATGTAATGTCATAAGGGCTTAACATAAAGTTTTTCGATGTCTTGATTTGACGTTTTTTTTTCAAAAACAATTTAATAACACCGAATCCATTTAATTTTATATCACTGACAGCCTACCATTAACAATGTAATACTTTCTTTTGTTTTTACTATAAAATAATAGAAAAATAACTATTAAAACTTAAAATTTTACTGTCCTGATTACCGGCTATTTTTTCCCAACTTCGTCCGGTAACCCTATATATGTATATAAACAGAAGCCATCTTTTTACAGGGCATTATCAACACTCTTGATTTACACGGGGCGTAAAGTGCAATGCCTTATGACATTTAAGGGTGATTTTTTTTAGAATAAAACACGCTGCCCTTTTAGAGAGCAAAGCCTTTTTAAGTGACATTTTTTAAAGAAAAGAAAACACCATTAATTAAGAATATTAAATTTAATATGTCTGTAAGGATTATCTTCCATAGACAAATAAATAAATTAATAAATATGTTTACGGATTTAAGGATTTGTTGGTTTAAACACATTTTAAACCAAAAAGAGAGTTTAACTTAATCGGATTTATTAGCCCTTAAGGTCATTTTTATGCAACGCTCCACTGTTGAACATGCAGTACAAATGTAAGCCCGCATATGTGTACAGTACATATTATCTATGTACTAGCTTTAACAACAAATTCAGTTTATCATTATTAAGTCATTTGCTTAACTTTTTTTTTGATTAGACTGCGTTGATATTTTACGTCTTTTTCATTTATAATTTATTCCAGATATTTTCGAAAAAAAACACATCTCAAATTATGGTTTTTGTCCACATTTTGCCAAGTTTTTTTTGTTGCTATTTAAACTGAATTTATTTGTAGTTAAAAAAATATTATTGTCATCTTTTGCTTAATCTTTGTTTGCCTTTTTTTTTTGTTTTTGTTTCTATTGTTTCAAGTTTGATGTTTTGTTTTTTTAAATTTTTACAGAAATAAACACAAAATTATTGCATGTTTTGTTGCGTATTGCAAAGTTTTTTATTTTTTATTAAAACACTGAGAAAAAGATTGGAGAAATATGGATTCTAATAATTGTAGGCGCCATCTACGTTTGCTTATTTCATTTTAAGGTTTCTTATACAGGTATCCCTCCTACAACACGGTAGATAGGTTCCTAGAAAACGCCGTGTTGTAGGAAAACGTGTAATATGAGGCAAGGAGACAGTGTAAAATATAAATTTTTTTTTAATTAAATCTTTAAATTCATTGTTTTTATTAGAAATATGTTCATATATACAAAAAAATACAAAGACAAACATAAACAACAGTTACATTTTTATTCTAATCTAACTAAATCGCAATAGGGATGCAAAAATTAGTACTTTTGTACTATTTTAGTACAATTTTAACAACTCAATCATGATAAAGTTGCATTTTCATTTTATCGTGTTAGAATGAAACCGTGTTGTCGATGAGGAAATTTCCGCAAAATTTTATTCGTGTTAGATCGAAATCGTTTTGTAGGAAGCCGTCTTGTTAGGAGGGTTACCTGTAGTATGAATATACAATTTTTTAAGCTTTAACGAATCAAAAAAGATTTTAGACTTCTCCAAAATTATTAAATTATTTCTGCACGCAGAGAAAAAATATGGTTGGGCATGGTTACGGCAACCACACTGTGTTTATTGTAACAATATATTGTTGTTGTACACAAATAATTGTTATTTTTATTAAATATCAGCAATATTATAGTTACTGTAAACATATTAATGTTTATCGCAATTATAAATTTGAGTATTGTTGACCGAAAAATAATTATTTTTCTAACAACTAAATTATGATAACTTTCAAAACATATTATATTACTCAAAGCCATAACATGATAATTAATAGCCATAACATGATAACTTTATATACATTTATCATAATAAGTTTAAGATGCAATCAAAATATCGTTACTCTAGTAATATTTTGGTATCGCCATTTGTAAAATAATTTTGTATCAGTTGTGTCGTGTTTTACATAAACGTATCGAATTATTTGTTAGTGAGTGGCTAAATAATAAAAAAATAACCATTAAAATAAACAAGAAATTAAAAAAAAATAAAGAAAAATATTAAAAAAGAAATAACAAAATAACCATTAAAATAAACAAGAAATTAAAAAAAAAATAAAGAAAAAACATTAAAAAAGGGTTGTAGTGTCACAAATTAAAAAATATTTGGAAAAATTTGTGAAATATTGGTGCAAAATATTAACCATTACTGGTAAGTTTTGTGTTATTTTAAGAGAAAAATAATGAAAACTCCATAAAATAATTTATAAATAATTTCGACCTAAGTACGACAAAAAGATTACAGTAGCTATATTATGTTTTTTATTTTATCATAAGTATTTTTTCCCAATAAAAATATTATGTTTAAAGTTGTATCATATTATGATGTAAAAAATTTATGTATAACAGTTCATATCACATTGCATCATAATATGATTACTTCTAAACTTATTATGATTGTCATGACAATAATATGATTACTTCTAAACTTATTATGATTGTCATGACAATAATATGATTACTTCTAAACTTATTATGATTGTCATGACAATAATATGATTACTTCTAAACTAATTATGATTGCCATGACAATAATATGATTACTTCTAAACTTATTATGATTGCGATGACAGTAATATGATTACTTCTTAACTTATTATGATTAACAGGATAACAATATGGTTAAGGGAAAAATATTATGATGTAATATTACGAACATATTTGGTCATAATATGATTTAATAACAATCGTAATATGGTGACTACAATCATGAATCTTATCATAATATGTTGCTCTTAGAATATGTTTACCACAACCATGTTTTTTCTTTGCGTGTGTATAGAGCCGAATAAGGTCGTCCGTCCAACCCTTATCAAACGTACAAATTTGTTTAATTTGCTAATTTTTTCTTTCAGTGTATTTTACTTTATTTAGCATATTTTCCCATTAAACCTCATTTTAAAATATTTGACTTTTTTTTTTTTTGTATTTTGCATAGAAATGTTGTGATTATTTGCAATGAATAGATCGTTACCTCAATCTGATTGATGTAAATGTTGCTAAATACAACATGTAAATTAGAGATATTTACAAAATATTTAATAAAGCAAATATTAATAATTTTTGCGAAATTGCATACATAAATTTTTTTTTATATTTAAAAAAAATATATTGCATATAATAGACCAAAGGTTTCTGGGTGTAATTAGGTGAACAAATTTCGATTCTTCAGTCATCTTTTTTTTTGTGGAAGTAAAAATACTCGCTCTGCCTCTCATTTTCTTAAAACTGCTTTCGGTGGAGAAGAAGCTGGAGCATCGCGGGTCTATAGCTGGAAGTCCACACCACGCGTTCAATGCGTTAATCCGCTTTTTTTTTATCTTTTAAATAGCAGAATCTGTGTGAAATTGTATTGACAAGTTATACAGCACACGCGCCGAATGCATATACGCATTGAACGCATGAAGTACGGCAACTTTCTACTTCTGCATGCGTCTTGGAAAAAATATGAAGAAAGTATCAAACGCATAAAACGCGTAGTGTGGACCTCCAGCCTTATTAATCTTGAAGGATATATGTAATGCTTTTTTAAGAGGGGACCAACCAAAGCGCACGATGTCAATTGTAAATAAAGAAACAACATTTTTAGAGAATTATCTTAATATTTTTATGATCATAGAAGGATCTATGAGAATTAAGTGTAAAACAAAATATCCATCAAATGCTGACCACGGCCACGGCCACGGCCACGGTGGCAAACCTCTATCCGATGGTCCACATTTCCAAAGACTCTAAGACATAATTGAGGTTTAATGTCGTTAATGTGCCAAATTATCTCATCCTTTAGCTCTTGAATTGTGCTTGGCTTATTGACGTACACTTATTCTTTTAAATATCCCCAAAGAAAGAAGTCCAACGGTTTTAAACAGGGCTGTGGAGTCGGCCGAAAAAAGTACTTACTCCGACTCCAAACGGTGAAATTTTTTAAGTGCGACTCCGACTCACGACTGCGACTGCGACTGCGACTCCGACTCCTACTATAATCTTGATGCTAAAAGTATATGCGACTCAGTGATGTTAACTTTTATTTTTTATTTTTTCATTAACGTACGGCCTTCTAAAAATTAGAGTTTTTGAGAAGAAATTACCGTACGCAAACATTAATGTGCTGTTTCCAAATGACGGGCGATTGGTTATGTGGTAAAATTTATATATGAAGAGCACTCAGTCCATCGCCTGTCATTTGGAAACAGCACACAAGAGCAGTATTCATAAACCATTTATTTAAGTTTTAAATGTGATTTAAGAAGATAATTTTTATTTTGGAAAATTTTTTATGCCGAAAAACTTTGGAGTCGGAGTCGCGAGTTTATGTGGGTACTGCGTCTCCGACTCCGGCACAAAAACCTCAATTCCGACTCCACAGCCCTGGTTTTAAACCACATGATCGTGGCGGCCAATTACCATCGCCACGAGGTGAGATAACGCGGCCATTGAATAACTCGCGCAAAAAAGCGAAACAATCGCTGGCTGTGTGGCGAGTGGCACCATCGTGCTGCAACCACATATCGTCCAGGTACATATCCTCAATTTCTGGCCACAAGAAGTCCGTTATCAGCTCGCGATAGCGAACACCATTCACTGTTACTGCTTGGCCGACCTCATTTTCGAAGAAGTACGGTCCGATGACGCCGCCAGCCCTGGGCGAGCATGCACAGGTGTTTTTACATTTCCTACAGACCCGGTTTGAAGAAAATTGAACACGATTCTCGCGATTGTGGACACATTTGGTCGATTATTCTGACAAAAAAAAAATTATAAAGTGCACGTAAAAGGCTTTAACCATCTTAATGCGCTGCTTAATTGTGTACCGCTCCATGGTTTAATTTATCAAACAGTGAAACAAAGAAATGCCATATTAAGTTGGGCAAAAAATTTGACGTTAAGGTGTGACTCAAAATGAACATGGATCAGGGCTGCCAGATTTGACGATAAATTGCCATTGTTAATTAACAATAGCGGCAAACTTCAGTGTTAAACGAGCTGTCAAAATCGGTTTTTTTTCAATTGCAAAGCGTTCAAGGCCGCTCTATTTCAGAGTACAAAAACAACAAAGTTACACTTTGTTTATCTTTCGTCAATAGTAATGTAGACCTTCAGCCCGTTGTAGTGCAACAGACCAGAGTCTCTGGCGGGAATCGAACCCGCAACCCCCGCACCGATAGACTCGCTCACTACCAACTAGCCTACCGGGGCACCCATTTTTTTATGTTTCATTCGGAATTTGCCTGTGTAAGTTACTCTGCGTAATACTTTAATATGAGTATCGGTAGCAAAATGTCCATATTATAAACATAAGATTTAAATGGCATCATCGTTATCATTTTTATTAGGCTTATTTTTCAATTTCTTTTCCTTTCAAATTGCCACTTAATCCATTATTATTAAATATTATTACATCTATTAAACCATAGGACGCCTCTTGATCGATATTATGCATGGAGATACATAATAATTACGATTTGATTACAGAAATTTAAGTTTTTGTTTTGGTAAAAGTTTATCAGTTCACAAGATCATCAGCATTAAAGAAAAACTGTAAGTATTTATTAACACACATATTTTGGATGGGAAAATGTGCTTTTCATTGATACTGGCGAACAAAACTACAATTCCCAGTGAACAAAACAATAAACAAGAGAAATTGTTTATGTAAATTTCTAATGCTTAATTATATCAACAACTTCGGTACAAATATTGTATAAGTACAACAAATAGAAAAACTAATTAGAAAAAAACAACAACAAAAAACATGCCTGCAAGTCATTGACTGCCATGATTTGATTGAAAATGTTTTGTAATACAGACCAGCAGCGGCATGTCAAAAGTTAAGGTCGATGTGGTTGCTTTTGTCTTGAGATTTTTTTTTTACTTTTGGAAAATTTAGGGAAAATTGCGCGGTTAGTTAAGCAAATACCCGCATTTGCAAAGAAAGTTATTTTGCCATAAGGGTTTTGGTAAAAAAGGGAAATTAAAAAATAATAAGAAATAAGAGACATTTTTGAAAAGCCCTTTAAAACATCTAAAACGATAATAAATTGTTGTGGTTTTTTTCAGCCAACCGGTTGATTAAATGAAGAAATGGGACCCAACCAAATCAGTATCAAAGAAAAGCTGATTATGTCTCTAGGGGTTCTCTGACAATGCAGTTAAGACGCCGAAACGAATTTTATTACTACATTAATGGGCCGATGACAGATGACGACTGAACTAAAGTTGACTGGCCAGCAGTGAAACCAGACAACGCGGCTCATGTTAAAATATAAAATAAGGTAACGCTAAAATATACATAAATTTTTTTTTTTAATATTTTAACATGAGCGGCGTTGCCTGATTTCGCTGGTGGCAATTAAACTTCAGTTGTGTTGCTTTCCGTAATCGACCTATAAGATTAAGTCCAATTTAGTGTTTTCAATACTTGAAATAACTACAAAATTTTGTGATAATCGGTGCATAATTTATCATATATTCCATATCAAGCTCCCTCCTAAACATTCTAACTTTCGTTAGAGGGTACCAAAAATATGGCGCAGCCGAATATAGAAACTTTACTTGTTTTTTTTTAAGTTAAACAGTGTTGCATCATTTGGCTAAACTTTGCTGTTAAAAAGGGTGGTACCCTGACTGCTTAGATATTATAGATACAAAAAGAAGAACCGCAGTCTTTGGATTTTTTTTTTTTTTGACAAAAAATTTGGTCGGCAATTTGGTATCAGCAGCAGGAGCGAGTCATATTTTGTTAATAAAGTGTAGATATTAAATAAAATTAACCTGGGGCCTAATTCTGGCAGTCGTGATCGAGTACTTTCTCGATTCGAAAGCAATTTTATTTCAGTCGATACTAAACGAATCGAAATTATTTTTTCAGTATTGCGAAATTCAAGTTAATGCTTTACTACACTGAAAAAATAATTCGGATTTGTTCAGTATTGACTAAAATAATTACATATTAAATTTCTTTCGAATCGAGAAAGTACTCGATCACGACTGCCAGAATCAGGCCCCTGAGTTATTTATAGTCCGTAAAATAACAAATGGTTTAATTGAAAAAAAAAAAAAAAAATATTGGCGAGAATTTGTTTTGTATCAAAATCTAAATTTTTCAACCCTGATTGGTAGTAAAGGGCGTTGTTTTAAGGCGGATAAAAAATTAAAATTGTGAAAAATTACGAAAAAAATTTATTCAAAAGATAAAATAACATTTAATAATGATTTCGGTCATATGGGCGGCTCTTCTTCACAAAGGGCATTCTTTTGAGAAAATTTCCCGAGCATTGTGTTCCGTATGTCACAAATAACACGAACAATGTTGGGGTCATCTAGATTGTTGCACGTAGCCTCACGGGATATAATCGAAAGGTGTTATATTGTAGGATTTTGGAGGCCCATTACCAGGTCTGTTTTTTGAAATCGACTTAATGGCAAACTTTTATTTTAATTTCAAGTCGATAGCTGCGTTCACCATAAGGCATGTAGCGATACCCTATTAAAACCTCACTTCGCCCGGATAAATGTAATCCATTAAAAAAAAGCAGCCCTTATGCCCGTAATTTCTACAAAAAGAAAGCTATTCGTGTTTGTACCTAACAGTTATCTTTACCTATTTCAACGTTTATTTTTCCAACGTGTTTTTACCATCAGTTTTCCTTTAAAATATAGAAGCTTCTAGACCATAGATTTCTAAGCACAGCTAGATTTCTTTTTGTAGAAATTACGGGCATTAATCGAGCTCCGGCTTCAGTTTTGAAAAAACTATAATATGCAAAGATCCCACCAGGATGTAAACCGAACCGAATTTTTCTGAATGTAATAACAATTTGTAGGACCTGTTGTGTAATGGTCTCACTTCATGTGCAGCTCTTTTATTAATTTACAATCCCGTTAAGCCAAAAATGAGCACAATATCATCCAAATCACGAACTCGTTGATACGTTTCGTGAACCAATGAAAGATTATCAAAATTGGGTAGGTTTTTTTAACCGTGCAACTATTCGAAATCATTTGCCAGAATATACACAGAAAGAAAAACACTCGGGATGAATTAAGTTTTTTATATTTCCTTAAGGTAGGAGTCGTACTCTCGAAAATCAATCCTGGAATTTCTTAAAATAAGTATAAAATTCTTAAATCAAGTAACAAAAAGATTGAAGTTTCGTTTCGAGCGGCACTACTCTGGGAGTAAAATTACAAAGTGAACGTTTTAATCTCATATAACTCATTGGTATCATTTCTCAGCATTGCATTATTTTATGCGTGCATACGAGTGAGTTTATCAAAAATTGTTGTAGAAATTACAACAACACCAAACAAGTTGGAAAAAACGATTTGCTTGTTGTGTGTAGAAACAACGGAACAAGACGAAACACATTATTTTCTTGTTTAAAAAGTCAAATTTAGAACTCTTGCTTCTCAATTAGTTTATATTTTCAGTTGAATATGTACATAAAATTGCTAAAGTAGAAACCATATCGGTGGTGTTTTATCATTCTTTAAGGTGTAAAACGGGGAATTAAATCAATCGTAATAAAATTCTACTTCTAATTCCACTTTTGGTTTATTTCAAGAACGAATTCGGGATTGAATTAACTTTATAATTCTTGAATAAAGCGCATTTTGAGACTGGTTCAATCTTAGTTTTACTTAAATCAAACTCATTGTCGGATTACTTCAAGTACGAATTCGGGGTTGAATATGAATAAATTAAGTATTTCGAGATTTTTCTTTGTTGTGGCTGTGCAATAAGTAAAAGTTTTTTAATTAAAATAAAGATTATAAATAATATCGGAGCCTTGCCAGCTCTTTATTAAAATTTTCTTCTGTGACAGGTTTATCGGTTATACCAACGGGCTCCACCAGCACAACTCGACGTATGATTTTAAAACATGTTCTCCTTAGCTGGGCCACCTCTTGTGTTTTTTTTTTTTTTGTTTGGTGCAGACTTTTGTCGTACCTTCTGTCAGTGTCATTAATCATATACTTTCAAGAATAATGACAACAAAGATTTTTCCACTCAGGGGGCAAATTATGGCAGTCGTGATCGAATACTTTCTCGATTCGAAAGCAATTTTATTTCAGTCGATACTGAACGAATCGTAATTATTTTTCAGTTTTATCGGAACTGTTATAAATGCTTTACAACACTAAAAAAATAGTTTCGAAACGTTCAGTATGGACAGAAAGAATTAGACATAAAATTGCATTCGAATCGAAAAAGTATTCGATCACGACTGCCATAATTTGCCCCCAGTAATAAAATTATTTGGAGGCACCATTGAGTTAAGCTCGTTTTCAGCTTACCTCAAAAAATCCTACTTATAGTTTTTTATAAACTCCCTTCAGCTGTTGTATACAGGAAAAAAGGAGAAATTTCACCCGGAGTTTTTATTTAAAATGGGGAAAAGGGGGAAAGAGAAAAAATTCCCGCGGAAATTTTTTTTCGTGCTTGGGCTGAAGTTGGATATGCGCCCCTATTATGAAAGTCACGACCTCAACACAAGTCGACTTATAGGAACAATAATTGTATTTCGTAGTTGTTTTTAAAAACAATCAACTACTATTGATTAGTCACTTGGTATTTTCTAAGCCACTTTTAAGTCGGCGTCGAGTATTATCTACTAATGAAAGTCTTGGGAAAAGGTTTCCTGATGATCTGGCCTAATCTTATCCTCCAACAATAAATTTGAGTGTATTTATCAATAATGAGAATTCGAAATTTAGCACAAAAAAACAAAATCGTATAAATGAAAGTTTAAGATGTTCACCTCTGTTGTGTAAATCGTTGCGGTGTCAATTTTAAGCCATTAGCACATTGAGTCGACGACCACAACACAAAAAAAAAACATAATTAGAGATGATATTATTTTCTGTACGATTTTCGATAACAAGTCAACATCGACACAGCATTCTTAGAAAATACGAAATTAACATCGAAGTGATGTATATTTGGTTTTTTAATTAATAGACTAGATTAATTTTATTTAAACCAATATTTATTTATTAATTACCAACTAAGACAAAAAGTTTAACGAACAATTATATTTTTAATGAATGATAATTCAATGAGCGAACTGCAGGTTGAAAAACGTGGTAAGCCGACCAGACAAAAAAAGTATCTTTTTTTTATCGTTTTTGCCATCCAAAAAGGTTACAAGTTACTCGGTACTTTAGAATGATATTTGGTATCAAGCAGTGATACGTCGTCTTAATGGGACACCAACTTAAAATTGACGTCGACATCGATAATACGGGTGGTTAATTCTTTTTTTTTTTAATAATTTATCTGTTTACATTGAATTTAAATGAATTTAAAATTGTAATTAAATTATAAGTTTTGAAATTTAATTTTTAATTATAAAATTAGAATCAATGTCCCCGCAGTCGTGAAAAGGATTAAATGTTCTGACATTGTTTCAAAAGCCTATTCATACAAAATTTAAGCCCTCGCCGAAAAAAAACGAAAGTAATTGTTGTATAGTTTTAATTAAAACAAATAAATAAAGCAATTAACCACTGCTTAATGCTGATCATTCGTATCTTTAATTTTTTTTATAATTTTATTGAGGATTGAGTTGCAATTGCGCAGTCGTGCGTGTTGATGCATTTTTCTAATTTTGCTATTTCTTGCCTTTAAAGATTTTCTTTATTATTTTTATAATTTTATTGGTATAATTGTTGTTTTAAAAGCAGCTGCTGGTTTCTTTCTATTAAAAAAAAAAATGTATTTCTTTCAAAAATTTTCAAATGATTTGATATCTCACAGTCTTCACCACAGGTGCCTCACAAGGAGTACGCCATTAGAAATTGTTACACAATAAATTATTAAATTTTTTTTGAATTGGCTTAAATGGCTTTTAAAAGAGGTCTGAGAATTTCATTAAAGCCCAAAGGCACTACCAACATTTTATGTTCATATTTTAATTTGTGGGTTCTACTTCTTAATGAGGCACTCCCTTCTCCCTGTTTGGTTTACACTGTCCGATAAATTATTCCATAATTGTTATTATTTAATTTCGTTTTTGTTTATGTTTTTTTTTTAAGATTTTCTTTTTCTATTGCTAATTCTACGTGCCTCAGACAATAAAGACAACAACACTAACCATAAAAAAAATATTAAATTAAATTATGTATTTGTTTTCCAAGCAAACAAACAACTAAACAACAAATTTTAAAATATATAAATAATTTTATTTTTTGGGTGAATGAAAGAAATGTAAGAGTGAGTAATAAAGAGACTGACTGACTGTCTGGTCGGTTGGTCGTTTGATCGTATTTGTTATTAGAGCTTAATGTGGATGGATGGCTTGTGGTAGCATGAAGTAATATTTCCCCATAAACCAAACAAAGTAATTTATTAATTCGTTAATATTATGGGTATTCAGAGAAGATATAAAACCTTCTTTTGAATTAAGTCTATCAAGCGATTTCTTGAGTCTGGAACCTGGCGATTTAATGACGATTTCAAAGAAATACTCAAGCTCACGTAAAGAAAACATATTATTCCATATGGGTACCGCTAACCAATCTGCTTAAACAGAAAATTATCGGTCAAAGTATAAGTAACAATTTGACTTAAATTATTTCAGTCAAAAATAACAGATACAATTTAACTGATATTTTTCAGTTATAAATAAAAGTTAAAAATTGACTGATTTCAGTAAAAACAAGAGTTAAAATTTTACCGATATTTTTTCAGTCAATAAAAGGAATTTGATTATTCTACATTTTATTAAATAATACATTTCCGTACACTCAAAAGAAAATTCAATCCGAAGCGGTATTAATAGTACGGTGAGTACGGATTTTCTTGAATCAAGTACAGAAAGATTGATTCACCCTTATCCCCTTCGTTGAACACATGAGTCTGGCCAGACCTTTTACCATGTGTAAAGAAAATCAAAACATGCGCAAGCCGGAGGGTTAAACATGAAAATAATATGTTTTCTTCTTGTTCTGTTTTTTCTACACATAATAAGCAAATCGTTTAACAGTTTAATCTTTTTTATACTTTTGTTGACGTTTTTTTGCCCATTTTTCAAATCGATACATCTCGGTTCCTAGTCGTGACCCAGCGAAACGTCGGGACTGGTATAACTTCTTTTTTACCGATATAACTTTCCCCGGTAGTGTGAACCCATCCCGATTTTAACTGTTGCATAGTGTAATCACCATTTTTAATGGGATTGTTCTTTATTATAATAAAAATGCATATGGGCATTTCCATTTTGACGTGTCGTGATATTTGTACCACAAAATGTAAAAAAAATTAAATGAAGAAGTCAAATGTGTAAAAAGGGTTTTTATATATGCAAAGTAATGAAGTAGCACTAAAGGTTTTGTATAAAACCTTTTTTTAGTAACTTTTGGATTTATATAGATTTATTTTTCAAGCTATCAAATTTAAAAATATTTGCTCGTTTAAAGGTACATATGGGCATTTTCAGCGAAAAAGCAGACTTTTCGCTGGAACTGCCCACATACCAAATTCCTTTAAATTATATCCAAAATAGCGTCCTTGGGGGTTATTCTCTATTGCGATGCGAAAGAAAATAATAGCAATTCTTGTGAATGGTACAGTACTCTTTAATGCGTTTGCGCATTTGCCTTTCGCATCTTTTTATTTTCCCAAATTATCACTTTTAATTTTATTTGAATTTTCAAATTTAATTTTTCTTACATATTTTGACATTAAATATTGCCAATCAATGTTGCTTTATTTTCCAAAAATTTTGCGAAAGTGATAGTGAGTACGAAATTGGCATTTAGCTTACTTATTGAAATTATATACGCATCGCATTAGAGAGTAGGCCCCCGCCACCTGTACTTTTTTTCAATATTTGCATGGACAACCAGCCAGCGAGACGGACGGACATCTTGATATCAATTTAAAGACGATCGGTATAATAAAAAGGTGGGTCTAGGACCATGTTTTTAGTGTTACACACATCAGCAAAACTCCATAATAGCCCTTTCACTATGGTGAAGTGGTTATAAAATTAAAGGTGCATGTAAAAAATGTCTTGCCAAACATGCAATACTGCAATTTTTTATTTGACGAGAACAAACCACAAAATGGGATCGAACTGTTTTTAATAGCTGACAAAAAGATTGTTCTTGAATATATAAAAAAAAATATGTACATAAATCAAAAAGAGTGTTCTTCAAAATATAAAAAAATATACATAAAACCAAATTTGTTATAATAGATTGATTAAATAAATGAACAAAATAAATGACGAAATTCCAATTTCTTTAGTTTGTTTCGCATAAAATATGTAAACAAGAAAACACCTTTGCCAGATTGCCGATTTATTAACACCAAGTTTTTACGATTTTTTCATTTGACGTGTTTTTTTTCAAAAACAATTTTATAACACCGAATCCATTTAATTTTATATCACTGACAGCCTACCATTAACAATGTAATGCTTTCTTTTATTTTTACTATAAAATAGTAATAGAAAAAATAACTATTAAAACATACAATTTTACTGCCCTGATTAGAGGCGATTTTTTCCCAACTTCGTCCGGTAACCCTATATATGTATATAAACAGAAGCCATCTTTTTACAGGGCATTATCAACACTCTTGATTTACACGGGGCGTAAAGTGCAATGCCTTTTGACATTTAAGGGTGAATTTTTTTTAGAATAAAACCCGCAGCCCTTTTAGAGAGGAAAGCATTTTTAAGAAACGATGGAGTTCGTTTGCATTTTTTTTAAATAAAATGTGACATTTTTTGTTTCTTAATTCATAAAATTCCCTTTTTCCCTTAAACACACGAACCCGCCTTTTAAATAACTATCATTAATAACTTTTAACACCAAAATTGCCAAAATTAATTTTTTTTTTATTATATTTCATTTTTTCTTTCTTTACAGTTTCTAAACAATCCATCAGTCCGTCCCAAGTTTAAGTTGGCTTTTATTTTTTTTTAAACAAAATTTGTCTTTATGAAAGAGTTGCCGGATGGTGGGGGATAGAGGAAAAGAAGTAAAAATTAAGTGTGAAAGTTGAATTGGTCGGCCTTTTTTTGTTTTGAAAAGTGTGTGTTGATGACAAATATGAAGGTTGATTGTACAATGCGGATAGTGTGTATCGCTTTGAGAATATGGTTTTTTATTTTTCTTCTTTTTTCTTAACGCTTTATTTTAATTTCGCTATTTGTATTTGTTTTTTTTTGTAATTGAATTTTTTTAAATGTTTTTTTTCTCTTTATCGTAGTGAATTACTTAATTAGCAAATCAGTATTTTAGGAACTGAAATGCTACGTTAAGCTTCAGTGATTTAAAAATAATTAAAACTCTTTATTTTAGTATTGAACTTTCATTTTACGGTACGTTTAGTATTTTATTTAGTATTTTTAGGCGTTTCGAGGGTAAAAGTTTACAAAAAAAAAGTTGCAATGAAAAAAACGTCTTGCCAAGGGCAAGAGTACAGCTTTAAAGTTAAAAATCTTTTTTAGAAAATAAACTTAAATTACACGGAAAGATTTATTTACTAAATATGGCTTGAAACAAGAAAATTTTGCATGATTTTTGCATGGCTTGGTTGGTTTAAGCACAATGTTTCTTTATTTAAGAAAATTTTACTAAATACGAACAAAATAATTTAAAATCAAGAAATTATTTTTAGGTTTTGGATTTTCGTGTTTTAAGAAACGAAATTGATTACTTTAGAAAAAAAACTTCTTTCCGTGTAGTGACAATAAAGCCCATTTTGCGTGAAATTGTGCTTTATTACTTTAATTTGAAGTGTAAAAAAAAAAAAAAAATGTGCAGCTAAAGCACATCGATTTTTTACCAAAGTTGGTTTTCAATATGTTTCATTGATTTCAGCCTACAAGAGATGGCTTGAGCGTTTCAAAAGTGGGGATTTTAACACAGAAGACAACGACCGCTTAGGTCAGCCAAAAAAAATTCAAAGATGATAAATTGGAGTCATTAACCCATGAATATTGTTGTCACGCTCAAGAACAACTTGCTAAATTATTATGAACCACTTAAACAATAGTCTAATTCACGATCTTGTGCATTTGAAATGGCAAATTTATGAAATTGTAAATATTTTCTTTCAATTCTGAATGACCTCTTTGGCTTTGTATACAACTCACAGCTGATTGATTTTTTTCTGTTAAAGTTCTGGTCTAAACAATCTTTGTCCACTTTTTATTGGGTTTATCCCGTTTCATGTGTTTTTTATTGTTTTGTTTTTTCATGTTGCTATTTTTTATTTCTTCTTTTTAATTTATGTTTTGTTATTGTCAGCAAATTAAACCAAGCCGATACACTTTTACCGGTGGCGGAGACAGAACATGCAGTTTTTAGTGGCGCTTAGCTACCGATTGCAAACCTTGGTTTACTGAGTGTAGGCTGTCTATTTGCAATTAAGTGTTACATGTTGCATAAGGCGTGTAAATATAATCTTTTAATTTCAAGTGTTGCATATTAGCAAAAGATCAGCAAATGCATTGCTGTATATTTTGTTGCAAGTATGTTGTAGTATGATTTATTCAAGAGGAGAAAATGGAGTACCACACGATCTGAAAGCGAGAAAGGTCTAACGATGATTTTGCAATACCGAAAAGATGTTTTAACGCTTTAAAAAAAGAAAAAATTGCTTAGATTCATTACTAGCGATTTTAAAAGGGATCCATAAAGACAAACAAAGGCACAGCATAAATAATGTTAAAGCCGAATTTCCATTTAAGGTAATCATTAGTATTCTGTGGGGAATAACATCATCCGACAATGCAGCCAATACCCGTTGTTCGGCAGAAGTAAAATTGGCTGGTCTTTCTTTCTTTGAACAGATTTCTTTATCTTGCACTACAAGGAACCAGTAGCTCCTGGGACTTTGATCGTAGACTGGTTATTGTGGAGGTTCCTTCGGGATTAAAGTGTAAGCTGTGGTTTCTAGCCATAATTGCAGGAAGGGAGATCTTAAAAAGTTAGCTCGAAGAGTTGATTTTCCTCCAATTTTTAGGGAAGAACGGCCTGTTGGTGGATTTCTCTTGGTGCTGTTGCTAATCACCAGCAATGGCTCTATTTTAACAGTGGTGGGCTGGGGAAAGTGTATGGTTTTACCGAATCATACACTTACGATTTATATCCAGGTAATTGTTGCATGGATGATCAATCAAACAAAGGATCTTTAGTAGACGCATTGTTTCAACCAGTGTTAGGAGCAGTGTGGGGTAAGTCCGACACGGCAGCTACTCGCGTTCTGCTGTATTTGGCGGCACTAGAAGGTTTCCATCTATGAATGAGATACTGGTTTCGGGCCAGACAATCACAGGAGATCTGTACCGAACTCAACTAAAACGTTTGCAGCGAGCTTTGTCCGAAAACCGACCCATCCATGAAGCAGGGTTTACATAACTGCAGTCGAAACCAAAAACTGTCAAACGAAATTTTTTTTCAACTTTTGCTTTTTGAGTTGGTTTGACTGATTTAATGAATCAGAAATAATAGCAACAGTCAGCCTTATTTCGGTTCTCGATGTCGAAAACGACTCAGTATTAGATTAAAGTAAATTAAATTAAAGTTCTTTAATCTACTACAAAATTCGACTTACGGTGTTACCGACATCGAGAACCGAAATAAGGCTGAGTTTTTCTACTTTGACTGCAGTTTATTAAATGCTGCCATGCAGCCGTCACATTTCATCATGACAACGCTCGGACACATTTTGCAAGACTATTTAAAGTCTATATAGAAAAAAAATGGTTGCGAACGTTTGCTTTACCCGCCTTATAGACCTTGAGCCATACGACAATCATTTGTTTTAATTTATGCAGAACAATCTTACTAGAATACACGCAGAGAAAAAATATGGTTGGGCATGGTTACGGCAACCACACTGTGTTTATTGTAACAATATATTGTTGTTGTACACAAATAATTGTTATTTTTATTAAATATCAGCAATATTATAGTTACTGTAAACATATTAATGTTTATCGCAATTATAAATTTGAGTATTGTTGACCGAAAAATAATTATTTTTCTAACAACTAAATTATGATAACTTTCAAAACATATTATATTACTCAAAGCCATAACATGATATTTAATAGCCATAACATGATAACTTTATATACATTTATCATAATAAGTTTAAGATGCAATCAAAATATCGTTACTCTAATAATATTTTAGTATCGCCATTTTTAAAATAATTTTGTATCAGTTGTGTCGTGTTTTACATAAACATATCGAATTATTTGTTAGTGAGTGGCTAAATAATAAAAAAATAACCATTAAAATAAACAAGAAATTAAAAAAAAATAAAGAAAAATATTAGAAAAGAAATAGCAAAATAACCATTAAAATAAACAAGAAATTAAAAAAAAATAAAGAAAAAACAATAAAAAAGGGTTGTAGTGTCACAAAATAAAATATTTTTGCTAAAAAATTTCAATAATCTTAAAGTGGTGGAAAAATTTGTGAAATATTGGTGCAAAATATTAACCATTAATGGTAAGTTTTGTGTTATTTTAAGAGAAAAATAATGAAAACTCCATAAAATAATTTATAAATAATGGCAACCTACGACAATAATATGATTACTTCTAAACTTATTATGATTGCCATGACAGTAATATGATTACTTCTTAACGTTTTATGATTAACAGGATAACAATATGATTAAGGGAAAAATATTATGATGTAATATTACGAACATATTTGGTCATAATATGATTTAATAACAACCGTAATATGGTGACTACAATCATGAATCTTATCATAATATGTTGCTCTTAGAATATGTTTACCACAACCATGTTTTTTCTTTGCGTGTACGCTTTACATCAGAACAGGGTATCATCCGAACTAAAGGTACGATTTTATCAGCCGTATAAAAAGTGTTCCAATAGTACAACTTTACTTGAACCAACCAGGTAGAATGAACCTTCCTTTAACTTTAACTTACGTTAAAGTAAAGTTGTAATAACGGAACACTTTGTATACGGCAGATAAAATCCTAACTTTAAGTATCGGCAGGTTGTGTAAACGGGCCTAAGTCTTAAGCCAATTTAAAAGTTCCCTTGGCACTGAATCGATATGTTTTAAGAAATATCGGAAAAGGTCAAAGCGAACGATGACTTATCTCTGTTCCAATATCAACTCTTAAAATTTTCCAAAACCCCGCATTTAGAAGTTTTATTATTTTTAACTTATTTATATAATATTTTTATTATTCCGTTTTATTAAATGTTCAGAGGTTACAATATAAACTTTTTGATTTAACTTTGGGCTAAAAATAAAAACTACACTTAAAAATCATAGTTTTTGTCTAATTTGTTACAAAATACAAAAGCTCACATGTATGAAACTGATAAATAATCTTTTTAAAATTATTTTGTGTACAAATCACGTTCAATTTGAAAGTGAAATTAATTAAATGATAAAGAAATAAAACAAAGAAAATTGAAAAAAAAAACTGTCATAAATATTTAAAACATATAAGAAACATACGAATGAAATAAAGTGTTAAAGTAGTTTTTATTTTTTTTTTAATTAAAATTTTTGCACTATTTTATAGTTCAATGAGCTTTTTTTATTAAAAGAAAAAAAAATAGCGAATGAATAAATTTTAAAATTACCAGCCAACATGATTTATTATGCGAAAAATGTTTAAAACATTTAAAAGAAAAATAAATTTTGTAGTTTTGCCAAAGATTGTGAATGGATACTAAACTTATTCTCGCCATATATTTCCACATTTATTCTGCAAAATATCATGCGAAAAAACTTCTGAACTCAGGTTTGCAATTACGAACTTTAGGTTAGGTTAAAAAGGCTGGTGCGAATAAACTTCACACCTCCACCCAGAGACCAATATGGTCCATTGTGATGCCTTAGTTAGTAAAAGAATTCTAGTATGAAGGAATTGGAGAAGTAAAGAGTGAAAGCACAGGAAAAGAGGAAGTAGAGGAAGATAAATAAGACAGCACAAGCAAAAACCACCCGTCTAAGCAGAAAACTGACCTACATATGCCGAGAAGCCATTTCAATCTTATTACGAATCCCGCAATAGTATCGAGCCCGCAGCCCGAGGCATTTTCAACGCGCAGGAATCTGCTACCCAGCCACCTCAGGTGCTGTTAACACTTTAAATACTTTCTCATTTGAATTTAAATTATAAGAAGGATTTTTAAGCAAAGGTTTATTTTAAAAGTAATAACACATACCCTCCGGTGGTTTGTAGGGATCTTCTTAAGGATGGCCTTATATCCTTTGGGGAAATCAGGTGCAGTCAATACCTGGGATTCGGCAGATATTTCAAAATTTGTTGGGAACATACGATTTCTTGAGTTCGCAGCTGCCCAGAAAATTCGATCTGGTACCATGGGAGTCCTTAGCCCATGGTATTTCGGTACCAGTCTAACTATTAGTTGAGGCGCCCCAGCGATATGCTCTCTTGAGAAGAGTTGTCTTTGTGCCTGAGATAAATTCTGTGAGAAAACCATTTCATGAGATAGTCGAAATGGGGATGATGATGAGTGCAGAGCTGTTGGTTAGAGTTGAAGAGAGTTAGTGGAAGTGGGGATGACGGAGTAGAGATGAGTAGATGCAGGGCCGGCACTGCTTGGATAGGACCCATAATCAGTGACGGTCTGTATTTTATTAACAGCAAAAGGTTGAGAGACCCAGGATTTGGAAGATTAAGTTGGTTGTGGAAGAAGTAGCGCTGGTTGTGGTGAAGATCTGGTTGTTTGTTGGTAAAGTTCACTTTATTGGTAAAGACCAGTGAAGACTTGGATTTTGATTGGATAAAGTCAAGTGTTGAGGATTTAGTAGTTTTTGGGTAAAGTTAGAGGTTCAAGGGTCTGATAAAGAATAGTGAAGACATGGATAATGAAATCGGATGAAATGATGAGGTGCTGAGTATGAAGTGGAGTGATTTAAGTGGTGATGCTGGTTATGGTAAAATTGCAGTAGTTTGTTAGTTAAGTGAAGGATAGAATGGACTAGTTTACCCCAGTGAAGTCTTGGATATTGAAAGTGGATGAAAGGTTGAGGTGCCAAGGATGTTGAGTAGTAAGGTTCAGAAGGGTTATGTGCCCAAGGGCACACTTCCACTCGGAGACCAGTACGGTCCATTGTGAATAATGATGAGTAGTAAAGATGAGTGAGTTGTGGATGCGGTGAGACTTGGATTAGGACTGAATGAAGAGTGGAGAGGCGATGATTTTGAAGAAATTGAATGTCTTATGAAATTTGTGTTTCACAGAATCATGTCCAGGGAGTGCTGTTCTCAATAGAGGATGGTTTTTTGGGATCACGTTGTGACTGTGGTTGAAACTAAAATTGGGGGAAGATAGTTCTTAAATTACAAAAAAGCTTTCCACCTGCTGAAGGTTCGAATTGTAAGGAGGGATCATCTTTGTGTGCTGTTGATATCCAACAGAAGATGCTGGATATTCCTATAAGCAGTATCAGTTGGTTGCGCTTACGGACAGGGGTATTTGGTAAACACATAGTTCGTCACCCAACATGAGATTATTCTAAATGGCGGTGCTCATGTAAATCTTCTCTACATGTGTAATAACAACAACGTAACAATTGGTTGTACAACTGGATCAAATTGTACAATAAGACGCAACAACAAGGGGCCTCATTACAAAGCCTTTAGTTTTTTTTTTAGCAATCGCAGGAGTTTCTTTGCGATTACGATAATGATAAAAAGTTAGGATACAAATGCGTTTATATTCGTCTTTCCGACACAATTCTAAATTATGTACTCAGTTTCCGCGAAGCTGGTGGTCAAAAAATTTCATTGTATGAAATTTTAGTTGGTTTTTTCTTTTTCAATTTTATTATCAATACGAGTGAATATGTGTTTTGGAGATTATCTATTTAAAATAAATATTTGAAATTTACAACTTTCTTTTGCTTGCAAAATACAACTGAAATAAATGTTTATGATCTGTTTTTATTGCAGTTCAAAAAAATTGTTTTGAATTTTTAACTTTTTACTAACATCACACAGTGGAAGATGTTGAATAAATAGCGGGGGAAAATGAATGGGGTCTAAAAACAGACCATAAACCTAAAATTCTCAAGCAACTTTTAAAATTTTTTAAAGAATGTCAAGTTTTAAAATTTCCAAGACAGACCACAACTTTCCTCTGTAATACGTAATTCTGCTTTGCGATGAAAAAAATATGAATTTTTCTTTTCATCGATCAAAAGGAAGGTAAATTGGGTTTATTTTAGAGGCATATAACTTTCTTCTAAAAATAAAACACAACAAATTCAAAGAAATAACCAAAATTTCGGCTTAGTGTTCTGAACGCCATCCTGTCGGTCCAATTTTTCAACACTTTTTCGACCATACCCGATCTTAATTCGTCAACGATGCGTCTAATGTTGGCTTCCTAATTTTTCAACGTGGCTGATTTATCAACATAGAAAAGATATTTGATGTACCCCACAAAACGTAGGCCAGAGGTGTCAAGTAACACGAACAATGTTGCCATTCACAGCTCTATTTCATGAGTTAATTCGGTCACCAAATGTTTGGCTCAACAAAGTGATAATTTCACGCTCTGTATGGCATGTTGCGAAGTCATGACGAGATCAGGTATACAACAAATCACGAATCATTTGCCTGTAGTGGTTGCCATTTACGCTGATGTTGGCACCGGTTTCGTATTTGGAGACAAATGGGCCGATGACGCCTTCGTCATGTAAACAGCTCCAAATAGTGAGTTTTTCGGGAAGTAATGTTGTCTCATAAGGATTCTACTCAGCAAAAATTACAATTTCGCTTGTTTACATACAATTTAAGCCAGAAACGAGCATCACCGCTAAAAATCTGGTTCAACTCCCAGTTCATGCTCAGCCCATTTACTTAACACTCAATGTAACTGATGGTCCGCTGGCTTTACTTCTTGCACTAATTGGATCTAATATGGATGTAGTGCAAGATCTTTCCTCAAAATTGTGCAAGAAGTGGACACTCAGAGACCGAGTTGCTGGGAACGGCGTTCGACCGATAAATTCGAGCCATCTTTCACACTCACGTCTACAGCGGCGACGGAGTCTTCTGCACGGTTCGAACTCGGTTTGGATTAAATTTTCCGATAAAGTAAATGTGGTCATAAAACAATCCATAGTATTGCGTTTTAGCTGCTCAGATGGACTATTATGCGCACCGAAAACTTGACGAAGTGCTGCATAAGTTTGGCAAATAGAGCGCGAATTTTGGAAATAAATTTCCATGATTCGTAAACGTTATTCTGGTGCAAGTCTTTGTATGGGGATTTGCCAAATTATAATGAAAAAAAGTCAAACACACTTCGTTAGTATAACAGCTTTTTTTACCGGTATCCCTATAGGAATTTCTATACGTCAAAAAGAAAACTCCCTTAAGTTATAAAAGTTCTAGGTTATTAGACGGACGTCGTTAAACTGCTCATGCTTCTTTTTCCAAATAATTGCTTGTCAGCATTTTCAGGTCGTTATTTTTTGTATTTCTCTTAAAAGCAGATCAAAAAGTTTTACATTTTTTCCCCCATAACCCACTGCTTGGTTTACCATCTTCATCTTTTTCGGTAGTATGTACTCGTATGTGTTAAGTGTGACAGTTTTTTGTCATACTTTAAAAAAAGATTTATTGTTCAGTAGTCTTTGTTACTTCCATACGGAAATTGTTTTTAGGTTTAGTTTCTTTAGCCTTCATAAAATTTGTATTTTTTTTTTTGTGCCGAACACGAGAAATTAACATAAAAAGTTGTTACTTTTTCTTACAAATTTTGTCATAATATTTTTTTTTTTTATGTCAACACAAGTATTACAGATTTATCTTGTGAGTAACAATTTGTCACATTGTTACAGTTTTAAATACGTTGTGTCAAATATACGTTTAAATACGGTTACATTGCCATTTAGATAAAATATGTAAAACTGCAAATGATTAAATAAATTTCTTTAAAAAATTTTACTTAAGAAACATTTCAGCTTTCCGCAGTTTTCAAAATATAATTTTTTTTTCATTTTGGTACTGTAAAATGAGAACGACCATTGTCATAGTTAACATTTTTTTCTCCATTTCACTTCTTGGGAGCACGTGGCTCCATCAAGGTATCCATCTTACTCGGTTTAGTGCTGTTTTATCGCGCTTTCTCTCGTAAGATTGTTTTGTCTCAGTTGTTGGGGTATCATGCGTCTTCAGTAGTTCTTGTGTCGCCCAAGGCTTCTTGAGCCCTTAGGATTCACCTCTAGGGACCTCCTTGTAATACCATCGGTCATCCTCCGATGGTATGGCCTATCCACCTTTATTTTCTGCTTTTAATTTGTTTCCGTACGCCTTCCTTATTGATTAGGTTCTACAGATCCGCATTGCTGATGGTGCTGGACCAGAATATTCTGCAAATGGTTCTGAGGTACTTATAAATTAATACCTCTAATGTTTATGCTTGATATTAGCCAGGTTTTACTTCCGTTCTGAATATTCGCAAGCGTCTTCATACTGATTGTAGTCGCCCGTATGCCGGTCTCGCTTTGTTGAGCCTGCTACTTGCATCATAATTGCCATAAATCTTAATAACGTTTTGGGTTATGCAATGTTTATTTTGCTTTCATATTTCTTTTAATCGGTGGAGCTGCTTCATCCTTCTGATCCATGCAACAGTTATTTTGCTTTGGAGTTGATTTTACTCGCAGAAGCTGTTTATAATCTAGAATTGGGGGGCTTATTCTGGGGGTTCCGCGTATTTCGATTCGAAAGAAATTATTTACGGATTCGAACAAATTGTACTGTGTATTAAGATTTTCGTAACATTTGATTCGAATAAACAGACGTTATTTATACTTTATTGAACCCTTTCTTAACAGCCACTCTCTATGAAAAACAAAATGTTTTCATCAAATTTCCTATTTATTAAAAAATACAATCTCTGTCATCGTTTCGAACGATTGCGAAATACACAGTACATATTGTTCGAACTCGTGAATTATTTCATTCGAATCTAAATACGCAGTAACCCCCCTGTATAGCGATGCAACCGTCAATGCGATGTGGAAGAAAGTTGGTTTTATTTAAGACTTTCGGATTTGCATTCGAATTTTATTGCAAATCTGGGCAACACTGGTCAAAAAATAACTTTTAAAATTTAAAATAATTTTTGTGGGTTTGATTATAAAAATTTGTACTCAAATTTAAAAAAAAAATTGCATAATTTGTGCAATTCATAATTTTAACAAGAAGAATTCGGGAATTTTTGCTTCTTTTTTTACTTTTTAGACATGACAACAATGCATAGTTTTCTTCTTGTAGTGTTGTTGTTGTTTCTAAACAAACCAATCAAATGGTTATTTACCTTCTTTTACAGTTTTGTTGTTGTTGTTCCTATACAAAACAAGCAAATCGTTGTCAACCTTCTTTGTTAGTATTGTTGTTGTTTCTACAACAAACATTTACAAGCTAACGCGTATGCGAGCGTATAGAATGGAATTGTTTTTTGAAAGTTATCCCATTTTAGATTGTTTTAAGTACTTTTTGGTGTTATTCGTACTTAAATTTTTTAAATTTTTAAGTACGACTTGTACTAAATGTGGAAAAAAATTAAATTTACTACCAGTTTTTATCTTTCTGAGTAGATTAACTTTTTCAATGAGATCTGAAAACGATGTTGCCTCGCTACATTACATTCTATGACGTATTTAATTTGCATTAACAAAAGAAACTCGACTTTATAAAGCCCTGTAGAAGACAGAACTCCGAGTTTTTTTTTTGGAGTCATTTAACCAGTAAAACGGCAAAGAATTCTGATAATGGGCTATTCTCGAAACATGTAAATTCGACCCGAGTTCAATACCGTGATCAGTCAAGAAAAAAAATTTTCAAAAAATTTTGATTCATTTCATTTTGTAAATTTCTTCCTTCACTCAAAATAATGTAATGAAAATTAAATTTGATGAACTTAAGCCTAATTTAAATATCAAAAACTTCAAGTAATTTAAAATAATTATTTTTAGCTTAAGTAATACGTAAAATTGTAGTCAATTTGCAACCAAGATGCTACAACACTTTAAGAAAGCTTGAAAACAAAACAACAACAACAACAAAATAATATTCCACGCCACTTTAAAACTTTTATTTATTTATGCTGAACCTGACAGAAATGATCCTCTGCCTTACAAGTGACAAATACCAGCATCACATCTGACGTAGGGCATGTACTCTACAACCAGTGAACTCCATTTACTCCCTGCCATTTTTATGAACAAAAAATAAAAAAAAAAATGAAGAAAAAAGTTTGACGCCAGAATAAGAAAACGCGCAAAACTTAAAGATACAGCCAGTCAGCCACTTGTTGCTTTTAAAACACAATTGAGTGACTCTGACTCTTGGATTTTTGTTTGTTTTTGTAGACTAATTTGCAAAAGTCGAAAATTGTAAAATAACAAAAAAAAAAAGTTTCACTTTTACTTTAAATAAAATGCTATAAAATAAAACAATAAAGTACACATAGAAATTAATTTACGATTACACCGACGATGACAATGGCGACCTTTTTTGTTTTATTTTTTTTTTATTATGGTTTGGAAAAATTAATAAATCATTTCAAATATCAAGAGAGTACAAACGAATACTTATGAATAGTAAAAATAGAGTGTGGTTTTAATAACATGAGTGCGAAGTACTTAAAAGTACAAGCCGCATTTTTTATTAAAAATCAACAAAAAACCATATCAAACAATCCCTTATGGAAAACAATAAAAATATTTTTTTAGCTGTTTTTATGAATGACATCTACATGAAAGAAAAAATCAGTTGAAATGTCATTGCGACCGAGGGATTGATTCATATTTTGAAAATTCTCTTTTTGCATTGGAGCAAAAAAAAAAAACTTTAATTTTAAGACTTTAAAATTAAAAAAAAAAGAAGTTTGTAATTAATGTCTAAAAATTATAATCACAAGTCACTGACCGCATCGTGCATATTTGGGTCACATTTTATTGCCTTCATTATTCATTTACAAGAGACTTCAAACTTAAAATAATGTTGCATATGGCAGAGATGAAGAAAAAGGAAAAAATAAGTATGTACATACTTTATAAAAGAATTTTTACAGTGTGACATGTCTGATGAAAACATACAGGATGGGTCTTTAACCAATAAATGCGGGCTTCACAGCAGATGGCGTATCTTTGTGTCTTTAATAATTTACATGGCAAATTGGAGGGCTAAATTAACATCTGTTATTTATTCTCATTTAGTCTTTCAATGAAATCGTGTTAACAACAAATTTTTTACTTAACCATACTTAAATAAGAAATCAGGACTAATTAACATCAGTGGGTCTGTTTGGAAATTTATCACTGCACTGCATCTGTGATTTGTTTCCGAAGCTCATGCAAATCAGCTGATTCCGACGCTTTTTTGCTACGCACTTTGATTATATTTTTGAACACAATATGCATTAGCCATTTTTGTGCTACATATGTACATGTTTTAGATTTGTTTGCGCATCACATGCTTTTTTTGCACACCGTCCAGACTAGCCATTGTTATGTGTGCACACGAACCAGACGTCGGCAGAATAAATTACTCGTGTTCATTGATATGGGTACGACAATCAATAATAAGACAAATAACAAACAAGATGGCAATAGTGCAGTAAAGTTATACATCGTTGTGCAAAAAAATTGTTTTGACAACGCTGTTTAAACAAAACATCGACAACAGCAGTCTGTACGATACAAGTTCATGTGTGCACAAGAAATTGCTATTATAGCTGACATTTGCAGTGATGCCAGATGGAGCTTTTAAGAATTCGCTACGCATCAGATGCAACGCAATGATGCATTTTCTAACATGCTTATGTTACTCCACGTCTACAACTGATTTGCTGTTATAACATGACGTTATAAAAGGGTCGTTTAAAGATTTGCTTTAAGAACCGTGTTATAGCATGAGATAACCTCTAACATAAATAGTCTATACTTAACACTAACATCATATTAGTGTTAATGTTAAACATTTCATGTCAGTTGTAGACTGCATGTTATACATTGACTTTTATAGCTGACATTTCCAGTGATGCCAGATGGAGCTTTTAAGAATCCGCTGCGCGTCAGATGCAACGCAATGATGAATTTTCTAACAGGCTTATGTTATACATTGACTCTATTTAAAACTAACTTTTATTTCATGTTCAAAATATTAAGATTAACGTGATTTTCAAAACTACTGGTGTCTTCTAACAGTTAAGATTTTACGGAAGCCTGCCAAAAAATATCAAAAATAATTATTTTTTCGTACATTGAAAGACAAGACGACAAAAATCATCATGGTACGATTCCCAGTGTGAAAATGCCCGTAAACGTATGCTCAAAAGACTAAACGCCTATCGTAAATCTAATTCTGAGATC
Source organism: Pollenia labialis (assembly GCA_949318255.1). NCBI lineage: Eukaryota > Metazoa > Arthropoda > Insecta > Diptera > Polleniidae > Pollenia > Pollenia labialis. Next base: position 33,729,067 of record OX439143.1, on the reverse strand, counting down.
GACAGAAAATTATATGTGAGTAGTAGGTCCAAGTATGCTAGGTTATGTGAAGAGAAGAAGCTTAAATATAAAATTGAAAATATTGCAAAATTGAATAGTGTTAAAAATAGCAGTGACTGGTGGAAATTATCGAATTCATTAAAAAAAACGACAACTTAAACTAGGAAGCGCTTTAACCAGTGCTAATTTCTACGAATACTTTAAATCCCTGTTGTCGAATGTACCATATAATGGTAATTTTTTATTAACAGCTACTGAAATTATTGACCCATTTCTTGATTCGCCCTTTGAATATAGAGAGCTGGTACTAGTATTAGATGCAGCTAAACTAAATAAAGCCCCAGGTCAGGATAGAATTCCTTATGAGTTTTACAAAAATGCTCCCCAGCGATTTTTAAACGAAATACTAACCTTGCTCAACAATATTTTCCTACGAGAAGACATTCCAGACTCCTTTCGTCGTTCCATCATCATCCCTCTATTTAAAAAGGGTGACGTTAATATTGTTTCAAATTATAGGGGATTATCCCTCCTCGACTCTATTTACAAATTATTCACAGGCCTAATTCTCAACCGCATTAATACATGGGTGAATTATTATAATATAATAAATGAATATCAAGCGGGATTTCGCAAGAACTACTCCACCATAGATAATTTGTTTAATCTAACCAGTATAGTCAATCTTAACTTCAGTCAGAAAAGGAAAACTTATGCTTTTTTCGTGGACTTTTCTGCAGCGTTTGATATAATACCTAGAAACTTATTGTTTCATAAGCTAAGTAATTTAGGACTTTCCCACAAAGTCGTTCGTATATTGGCGAAACTTTACGACAATACAACCAGCCAGGTTTGGGATGGCACTTCATTATCAGATCCTTTCATTGTCACACAGGGCGTTAAGCAAGGCTGCTTGCTTAGCCCAGTTTTGTTCTCTTTATACATGAATGACCTCCATGATCATCTCCCAGGTGGCATTACTGTTGCTGAGAATGTAATAAAAGTTCTACTATATGCAGACGACATCGTTATATTGGCGGACTGTCCAATAATACTTCAAAATATGATTGATGCTTTGTACTGTTATTGCACTAAATGGTGCCTGAAAATAAACTTGAACAAGTCCAAGATAATGATATTTAGAACCGGTACAAGAATAAGCCTGAGCACGACTTTCAAATATGGTGATAACCAGATAGATATTGTAAACGAATACAAATATCTGGGTATCATACTGACATACAATTTATCTTTTAGAAAACATATCTCAGCTAAACTTACTTCGTCTAAATTCGCCATAAACTCTTCCTGGTCGAAATATATTCACCACCCGAGAATAAATCTTTCGAATAAAATGAAAATTTTCCAATCAGCTGCAAAGTCCATAATGTTTTATGGTGCACAGGTATGGGGCTTTATTAGTTTTGATGAGGTTGAAAAACTCTTGAGATATTTTTTAAAGAAATTGCTTTTTCTTCCACGCAACACACCAAATTATATGCTGTATTTAGAAACTGGTATATCTCCACTTTACCTCGAAACTCTACAACTGCATTTTAGTTATATTAGAAAGATATTTGAACTTCCGGCAAACAGACTTCCGCGTATTCTAGCGGGGAAAACGGTTGAGCTCGATACTTTCTGGGTATCACACTGGAGAACTTTGTATAGTAAAGTAGGTATTGCATTTGAAATTGTGACTAGGAGTAGCATTTTACTATCTCAACACAAGATCATCCTTGATTCATTGAGATCTACCGAATATGATAACTTTGTTGCCAGTGCTAGAAACTCGCGATTTCATGATCTATATCCATGTTTACAATATGGCAAACAAACTTATTTCCGTGACGATTATTCAGTTTACCTTGTAAGTCTTGTTATGAAAGCTAGAGGTGGGCTGTTAAATTTGAACGCTCGCTCATTTTATAGCAACACTACAAATATATGCACATTGTGTAATTCAAATGAAAATGAGAATACGTACCATTTTATTGCCAGATGCCCAATTTTTTCGGATGTTCGTTTAAGTATTTTTGGAAAAGTACATCTATTACTTGAAGAGGTCCTTGAAATATTGAACGGGGAAGATTATATGCGTTTATATACATTTTTAAAAATTTGCTTGAAATATAGAAAACTTATTGTAACCGAATACCGATAACGTAGTTAAATGAATTTGTACATTAATTGCAGTTATAATTCCAGCACACAATTATAGTTATACATAATTTTTTATGTTAATTAGCCAATCAGACACACAACAATTTCGTTATGTCTTTTTATGATTTTTCTTTCTAATGTAAGTTGTATTTATTAATTGTAAAACATTTTTGAAATAAATCATATTATTATTATTATTATGAATAGATTCACGTTTGAAAAACGAAACCAAGCAATCCACAAAATGTATTTGAAAATAAGTCAAAAACTGTGATTTTTGTCACATTTTTATTTTTTATAAATTTTTAAAGAACAAAAAATTTGTTTTTTTTTCATAATTTTCCTTTAAACGATATCTCTGAAACTACAGGGCAAATTTAAAAACAATGTAAGCACGGCTTAAAGATAATACTGTTGCTGGGTTTCGGATTTTTTTGTTAACCGTATATGGTCAACATTTTTCAAGTTTGACTAATATATGTAGTGAAAGTGCCTTAATTTTAGACATAACGGTATATCTCGATAAGACGAGCTGATAGAGAAAAATGGAGATTTGATTTGAAATCAGCGACCTGAAATTAGTAAAAAAAATTCCAGACCGCAAAATGACTGTTCCGTAATGTAATATAATAAAAATTATCGCAGCCTGCGCGAGTTAATTTTCAATTATTCGGTGTAAAGCAATTGGAAAAAAAGATAATCGATTACAGCAAATTTCGATCTACTAAATATACCTTTGGTTAAAGGATTGATTTTTGACAATAGACTGACAGCGCTCGCTGTGGCGGTAAGGGAGAACATACAAAAACTCTGATGATGAAATACGTGGTTGTTCTCAAAACAACGTTGTCAGTTCGACCGAGTTCAATTCCCAGATCAGTCAAAAATAAAAACTATCAATTCAAAAATTTAAATTTTTTCATGCTGTTAAAGTCCTTTCTTCATTTGAATAATAAAATGAAAATTTAATTTTTTTTTGTTTTTGTTTTATATGTAATTTGTGCGAACGAAAACGTTCAAGTGACATCGTGAAATAGGCAGTTAAATTTGATAAACTGGAGCATAATTTAAATTAAAAAAAAAGTTTACTGTATTTTAAGGTTTTGAAAGAAACAAGAAGTATTGTCTGGAGTGTATTTCTTTGGATACTTGTACCCTCACAGCACGCTTAAAATTGTGCGACGAAGAGTACCGCAAATCATTTTTCATTTTGATTGTTTTGTGTACACGTTTTGTGTTGTTGTATGCTTGATTTTCAAAAATATTTATGCAGGCCTTAATAAAGCGCCAGAAAAAAGAAATTTTACGGTTTGTGCAAATAATTTTCAAGAAACTGATGCGACGTAAATCGGAGCGCAAATGAAATTTCAAAGACAACGTTAATCGGAGCGATGTAAAATTAACAAATCAATGTTTATATTTTCATTATTTAAGACACAAACCATGTGTTGTTTAAGACACAAACCATAAGTTAAAGATATGCAATCTGTTGTGAATTTCATTTTTTTTTAAGTTATACACACAATATTTCTCTATGAACGAACGCCTTCTGAAGTTTGTATTTTCTTTTTTTTTTAGGGTTTTCTCATCAGTTATACTGTAAAACTTTAATAAAGGTTTATAAGCATACATTTATTATAAATTACATACTTTTGCTGAAATATTATTTTAAATTGTTTATCATAAATCTTGCTATTTAAGAATACAATAATGGAACTTATAAAAAAAACAAACAAACAAACAAACTAAAAGTCATAAAAGTTTAGTTTGTTTTTAAAATTCTTTTTTAATTGATATAGCGAGCAATTGCCTTTATTACTTAACCTCAATCCGTATTTTTTTATTTGTTAAATTGAGCACATCTGTAAAAATTCTTCAGAATTTGAACAGTGAAAAACAATAAAATTAAGTTTTTAACCTAAACTGGACTGTGAGTCAAAAAATCGTTTAGACTTTAAAGGAAGTTTTTTTTTTTGTTGTTTTTAAAAAACGTTGCACTTTATTTTTTGTTAGTTTGGACTTACCTTATGTTTTCGTCGCAATAGATGGGGCGCCCCACCGGGAGGCTGTAGCGGCACTGCCGGTTCTGGTGTTACCGTTTGTATGGGACGCGGTGGTTTCAAGGCCAGTTTCTTTAAACTAGCAATACGTTTATCACACATCAACGAGACATCATCGATTCTTTGGAGAACCTTAAATGAGAAAAAAAGAATCAAATGCAAGATTTAGAAGATTTTTTTTTAAATTTTGTTTAAACATTGATAACAAAAGCGAAACAATCAAAGGAAACAGTTTCATATTTTAGAGACTTCATAAAACATAAGTAAAACAAAACACGATAATAATAAAAAAAATTCTGAAGAATTTAGAGAAAGTGTTAGACAACCAACATAAAAGCTTTTTTTTACGCGAATTAAAATGTTTGAAGAAGTCTTTGAAGTGACAGCTTTGGAGAACAATGAATTAAGTAGAGAACCATTAAAAATTCTCTGGTTTCAGCTGTAACAAATAGTTTTATTCATGATTTTCCTTTTAAAAATTATCTAAACTAGATCAAGAGTTTTGGTTTTTTTTTGTATAAAATGATAAAAATTTATAATACATAACAAAATGTTGAATGCGTTACAATAATAAAATTGTTGTTTGTAATAAAAAAAAAATTATTAAGACAAAATATTTAAACGTTTTATGAAAGACTTTCCTAAAAAAATTAGTTTTGAATTTTATTTTGGATGAATTTGTTTGTTTTGTTTTTATTTTTATAAAAGTTTTGAATCTTTGTTGAGATAACAAAGAAATACAAATGCATTTTCATTTAAAGTTGAATGCTGGATGGATTTATTAATGCCATACATAATAAATTCAATTGCATTGAAGCTAAAATTTGTAAATGTTGGGAATGAGAGAGTTTTTGTAACACCCTACATGTTTGACTGCTACAAGAACAACGGGATATAACTAAATATAACTACGGATCTAAAATTTTACAAAGTTAATACAGTTTTAAAATAAATTCTTGGACGGCCATCGAAAAAGTGTTTATTGGTGTGCATAGGCACTCGTAAAAGCACTGTACCAAAATGCAAACTGTCAAATCTTTCATGGGGATAGAGCAAACAAATCGATCTCAATAAAATCTGCGTAAGACAAGGATGGGTGCTGTCTCCTCTACTTTTGTACATTGTCACCGCATACGATATCGAGCAAAATAAAACATATTCAAACGATGATCGTAATCGGTTATTCTTCCTAACATGCTTTAAAAAAAAAAAAAATAATAGTTTGAATGTGCTCTGCGTTTTGTAAAGAGATGGAAGAGATGAAGGAACAAAAATACGAATATGTGTAAAGAATTATATAAAGAAAGACACCGAGAACAGAACATTCAATAATTTCTTTACCCTGATTGCTTCTCTACACCATTCGCGGACAAACACAAAAAATCATGACTTAAAAAACATGGAAAAAGTCACCGTCTGAAGTAGGTACAACAATCGAGATGGCATTTAATTATATTAGATCACTGTAATGATATTAGACATCCTTGTGCGAACAATGCTGTCTGAACAAGACAACAGCCGTTTTAAAAATGTATGTGTTCATATAAAATTCTTTGTTGTTTAAACATTGCGATGGCTTCTTAAGAACGGGCATTACAAATATAAAAAACAGCATTGCATAGTTTTTCATGACTTTTTCTTATAAGGCAGAGTTTTTCATGACTTTTTTTTAAGGAATTCCGAAGCTATTGCTCGAATTTAAATTAGAACATTATTTAATTGTTAAGGCTTTCTTCTCACCTTAGCAATTTAAGTCAGCGCTTAGGTAAAAGTTTATTTAAATATAAAGCAGACGAGAAGCGTTAAGCGAATATGCTTCATCCGCATCTGTTTATAGGTTTAAAAAAGCTGATTTTGAATCAAAAATTTATTGATTCAAATTGAAAACTCGACATATAAATTTCTTGGCTACCGTCAGCAAATGATGGTGATTAGATTAAACGGAGGTCGTATTCGGATTCAGAAGGTCATTTAAATAAGGATCAGCTGCAACGGTATCAGGTCCGATTTTTTCAATAAATTTCTCATAACATTTTGGAAAAGGGTTTAAAGTCGCTGGTAATCTTTCAATCTAACCAAATGCTTCCCCACTGAGAGCCGTTTAACGAATATTGGTGGTTTTGGAAAAAACTAGTTGGAGTGCTAAAGAGTGGTTAAATTTTAAGGGCCGATGTTGAGTTTGAATAAAACACAAATTATTGTCATTTCTTTTTATTATGATAATATTGGTATGGTTCAATTATGGATGGAACAAAATATCGGTCAAATGTGGTGGCCATTCGGCGGCACACCTCCATCCAATGGTTCAAATTTTCGATTACGCTGAGGCGTAATTGAGGTTCTATGCCGTTAATGTGCCGAATTATCTCATCCTTTAGCTCTTGAATTGTTGCTGGCTTATCGACGTACACCTTTTCTTTCAAAAAACCCCAAAGAAAAAAGTTCAACGGTGTCAAATCAAATGATCTTGGCGGCTAATTGACATCGCCACCACGTGAGATAACACGGCCATTGAATTTGTCGCGCAAAAGAGCCGTTTCGTTAGCTCTGTGGCAAGTGGCACCGTCCTGTTGAAGCAACATAACGTCTACATCCATATCTATCAATTCGAGCCATAAAAAGTTCCTTATCATCTCACGATAGCGAACACGATTCACAGTCCGATGATGCCGCCAGCCCATAAACCGCACCAAACAGTCACTCTTTGTGGGTGCATTGGTTTTTCTGCAATCATTCTTGGATAATCATTCGCCCAAATGCGGCAATTGTGCTTATTGACAAATCCACTGAGGTGAAAATGTGCCTCATCACAAATCACGAAGTGCACAATATGGATTTTGATTTGAACGCCAATTTTCATAATAAGCCTGAATAACTTTAACGCGTTGCTCTTTTGTGTATCTTTCCATGGTTCAAATTGAGTTAGTCTGATTGAGATTGTGAAATGACAAGTGAAATGCAGAAAAAATTGACGTTTAGTTGTGGTTCACATTCAACATTGGTTCTTAAAATTCAACCTTTATATTCGGTTGTGCCGCATTTTTGTTACCCTCTACCGATAGTTAGAATATTTCATGAATACACAAAGAAAAAAACCAATGTTAAGTTGACATGGGGCTTAATTAAACGATAAATATAACGATAATTAAAAAATACCAGTTGTAGAAACAAAAAGCTCAAGATAGATATTAAATTTCCCGTATTTTCCATTTTGGTACTATTTTTCCCCCCACTAAACTATCAAAAATTGCAGTGTTTTAGTTGGTGCCCATAATTTAGTACGAATATGTCAATGAATGAAGCAAAATGTTTTGTAAAAAAGTACCAAAAATAGTTACGATTTTCAGCCCTTAAACGTTCGAATTTCGAAAAAATACCAAACTTGTATTCGTATTTTTTTGATAAACTTTGAATGTGGTATAAACTTTTTTTCTAGCTTTATTGGTTCAAAAAACAGAAGGGCTGACAAAAACGTACCAAAACTCAGGTTTTACCCGTTTTCATCCTGAAAGAGCCGAATTTAAAATAAGTACAAGACACCTGCCCACTTACTTTTCAAAAGAACAACGATAAGTATTACAGCTTTTTTGTATTTCTTTTAGTTTTGGAGATAAAATGTTTACGAATTTACCCTTTTTTACCCCCTACACATTCGAATTTCCAAAAAATCCGTCTTAGTGGACCGATTTGGGAAGAGACCCATCTCCGGTCCAAATTTCAAGTATTTAGCTTCAGGCGCTTATGTTAGTTTTTCTAAAAAAAATATAAATTTTTAAGGTAGAACGATTGTGCTGGACTTCAATTCCAAATTGCTTAGGAGAACTAGGAAAACTTGGACACCAATATTGTTCTTTTGTTTTGAGTTGGTTGACAGACAGACGGACATTACCAAAACGACTTCGAATTACTTAAGGACCCAGACTAGATATACTTTATAAGGTCTTCGATGAACATTAAAAAAGTTTCACACGAAATGACAAACTTATTATACCCTCATTCACTACCAGCGGTGGTGTCGTGGTGTGGTGGAGGGTATACAAATGAAAACAATCAAAACGCATTCATTGTGCGTTACAAACCATTTATTTGTTGCACATCCAAGGCATAGAAAGTGAATAGAAATTTTTATAACTAATTATTACTTTGGTTAATAATTTTTTAGATTTTTTTTTTTTTATTTAAAACATTTTTCTGCATTCATGTTCGCGTTTATGCCGTCGAAATGCATTTTAATGCAACAAAAACAATGAGACTCTTTGAATTACAAATAAAATAGAAACAACAAAAAAAATTAAATACGCATCACAGCAATTAATCAAGATAATAATTGTTGAATGTTGCCTGCTTTAAATCGAGACATCGGAGAGACATTTTTGCTGGAACTCAATTAGCTGCAGCTACTTACAACTTGTTTTGCAAACTGGCTCTTAAATGTATTTCATGAAATCAAATTAATAAAAACAAAAAACGAAATGAAAAACTTTTTTTGCAATTTCATCACTTCACAATAAAATAAATGTATGCAACTGGGTTTATTTTTTTTTTTTTTTTAATCAAAATTTTATTAAATTTTTTCTTTGGCAGACAATTAAATTTGATGATGAACATGTTGACAATGATGATGTTGAATGTTTTATTTGTTGTATTTATTTACGAGATGCAGCACAGCTGATTGACAGATGGACGGACAGGTATTTGTAATAAAGCTTAAATTTTATTTGAGGAAAGAAAGAAAAATCTTAATATTGAAATAAATATTAGAGAAATTTCCATTTCATTGAAATGATAAGTTTAAATTGAAGATGTTTGGCTTTGTAGAAAATATTTAACAAAAAAAGTTTCGAAATTTAAAAAAGTCTCAAATCTGACTTTCTAGGACTAAAAGGTGGCGCAAAAGTCATCACCATGTTTAATAACTTTTGTGAGAACTTCTCGCATCGAAAAGATGTAAAACAAAATATTCCATCGTTTTCCGAAAAGTGAGAATAAAGTTTGTCTTTAAACTCATGTCGAAAACTATCAAAAGACATTACGTCGTTACGATATAAATATCATAATATTCCACTCGAAGCCGATGTGAAATTGCAGACGTTGAGAGCGCCAGTCACACATATCGTTGACGGCGATACAAATTAACTTAAATTGATACATTTTCAACGTCGCGACGGCGGCGAAAAAACATCCGTTTGCTGTACCAAATAATGTAAGGTACGACTTTAATGTTTGTTGTTTGCAAATGAGCTTTGAAAAAATTCGCATGTTTTATAAAAATGTTAAAAGCAAAATAATTAAGCAATGAAAAAATCTGCCTTGAACAAAATATTATTATTCCATGCATTTTGCATTTTTAATGGGTTATTAGGGTTAAAATTGTTTCTCGCCCCATTTTTTTTTTTTTTTTTTTGTGAGTTTATTTGACAGTTACAGACACACTTTCTCTGTAAATTGGGGAATAATTTCCTTACGTGCCAGCTACGACTCGCCAAAAAAGTTACAGGCACAGTTTAGTAAGAGAAACAGCTGTTTGTTTCAACATTTCAATCGAAAAGTTTCTCGACGCGAGAGTGACAGAACATGGGCACAGGGCAACCGAAAATATGCAATTATGTGGTTTTTCTTGTACGATAAATTAAAGCAAAAACAATATATTTATCCGCTAAAGAGCGTTTTATGAATTTTGCCATCGATTTGTTAGGGCATATTTTTACCCACTGCAGCATTTTTTGCATATCGAGCCCTAACCGCGAAAATAGTGTAAGCGACATAAATTTCAGTTTTCGTTTCTTTTAATAAATGACTTTATTGGCAACACTTGCATCATCTCCTAAAATGTCATGGCCAAATAAGCAAGAACAATTTTATTGTAAGCGACAAATTTCATACAAAATTTATATGAAATAAAATAAAAAAGCTCTCTCCTGTAAAATTTGATTTTTGGCGCTTACACTATTTTCGCGGTTAGGGCTCGATATACAGGGTGGCTCAAAATTACCGAAGGGGTTTGAATCGCGTATAACTTTTTTATTATATTTTTTTTTTCTTTTCTTTTCAGTATTCTGTAAAGAAGACTTGGGGAATTTAAAATGGAGCAGTACTCAATTGAACAATGTGCCCAATTAGTTGAGCTTTATTTTTCAAATCAACGATCCATTGTTTTCACTCAGCGTGCATATCGAGACGAAGCCCATTTCCAATTAAGTGGGTTTGTTAATAAGCAAAACTGCAGAATATGGGCTACGGAAAATCCGATAGTAGTTCAACAGCGAGAATTACACCTAAGTGTATGGCTTGTTGCGGTGTTTAAACGGAAAGGATAATTGGTCCTTATTTTTTTGGAAATCAACACGTGGTCGCCGTTTCCGTCAATGGTGTCAGATATCGGACAATGTTGGAAAAATGTTTAAGGCCAGCCGTGGAAAACCATCCGCAAGTATGGTTCCAACAAGATGGAGCCAAAACGTGCACTGCAAGGGACACAATGGCTCTTTTAGGGGACATCTTTGGTGAACGAATTATTTCGCGTACAAGTGATTTTAATTGGCCTCCGCGTTTACCGGATTTATTTAATCGTCATGGTATGAAATCATCATCTTCAGCAATGACGCTCATTTCTGGCCTAACTGATATCTAAACAAGCAGAATTGTAGTTTTTGGAGAAAACATCCATGCATTACATCCCGGAAAAAGTGACTGTTAAGTGCGGTTTTCATGCCGAAGGCGTCATCGGCCCATTTGTGTTCAAATACGAAACCGGTGCCAACATTGTAGTGAAAGGCGAACGCTAAAGGCAAATAACACTATGCAACAAGCAAAAATTCCCTGAATAACCACTATATTTTTTTGATCCGCTATAGTCGTCAAATCATCATTATTTCAAATTAAGGGTTTTTTTAATTTTTTTTTTTTTTCTAAAATTTGAGATTTTTGAAGTGGCTGCTCCTTCCATCTTGTCGTAACTTTGGAACGACGCTCTCGATTTTGTTATGCAATCCGTCAAAAAATTCTTAATTACGCCAGATTTAAGTCTTTTTTATATTGTATATATTTTTTTTATTTTGGATTTAGTTGTGGAGCTATTGAGGCACAAGAAATAATATGCGTAGCATATTCATATTATTTTTGTTTACAACTAACTGACCCGGCAAACGTTCTTTTGCCATATAACTTATTTCTTTCAGATGGTACAGTGTCTGCATGCCAAATTTTTAGAAAACCGGTTGATTAGTTAAGAAGATAATAAAAATGATAGGCTATAGTTCTTTCCAGATGTTACACTACATGCCTGCCAAATTTCAAGAAAATCAGTTGATTGGTTAAGAAGATATAGGGAGGGGAAGCTTTTACCCCTATTGCTTTATTTCACGCCATAAATGATAAAGACTATAGGTTTGAAGTACTTTCCAGCTGTAACATTATTTGCTTGCGAAGTTTTAAGAAAATCGGTCGATTAGTAAAGAAGATAATGGGAGGGGGAGCTTTTACCCTTCTTGCCCTATTTCACATCCTATTCCTTATTTCCTTTCAGATGTTAAAGTGCGTGCATACCAAATTTTAAGAAAACCGGTTGATAAGCTAAGAAGATATAGGGAGGGTGAGCTTATGCCCTATTTTGCGCCCTCTAGCGATATAAAATATACGTTACGAACTTTTCTCATACCTAACAAATACACATACAAAATTTCATAAAAATCAGTCAAGCCGTTTCGGAGGAGTTCAAAATGGAGGGCATTTTGTTGATATTTGTATGGGAATATATACGAAAATCTAAATGCCACATCTGCGGAACCCCTAAGCCGATTTCGTGCAAACGTAACTTAAACCCAACGTACCCTGAAATGTTGGTTGAAATCGGTTAGTGGTGACATTAAAGAGTAGATAAACAAATTAACATATTATGACCTATCAAAATATTTCTAACAACTGGGGAGTATGGGAGTGTGTAAGGAACGACATCATAGATTTCTGTATATCTGGAGAACGGCAGAGGCAAAATTACTTGTATCTAATTTATCAATACACAACATCCGACAAAATGTGGGCGGTCGTGAAGAAGTGTGCGTGGCACAAAATAGATTTATTTATATTTTAAGAACGCTATTTATGTATTCTTTATCGCGCTATAGTAAGTCGACATAGCCGAATATATCACTCTAACAGCCGTAGCTAAACAAGAACGGAAGGCGGGACGTTTTCTTCCGCTTAGCTTTTACGCTGATATGACATACCGAAACAAGAGCGTCAACGTAGTGCCACAAACAGTAGTGTTAAATTTTTTGTTTAATAAAACCCACATAATAGAAATAAAAAGAAAATAAAAAACCACTAGATTGATAAAAAAAGCTAAACTGTCATTATTTATAAACAATAGCGGCCAATTTCACTATTAAACGCGCTGTCAAATTCGGATTTTCCAATTGTAAAGCGTTGACGCTGCGCTATTTAGGGATGCTTCATACAAATTGTATGGGCATGAGAATTTTTGACAGCTAGAAAACGCTTTCCGCTCTTGTTTAGGTATGGCTGTAACTTGTTTAAGCATATTATTATTGTTATTGGGCGATTTAAGTATGGTAAACAACTTAAATAGAGCTGTTTGCACATTAGTTAAACATAATTAATGCATTTTAAAAATATTTTCTTTATTAAATAAAAAAAAAATTCCTTTCTTTGCTTATTGCTTTTCTATAATAAAATCAAGTAAGACTGCTATATTCGGCCGTGCCGAATCTTATATACCCTTCACCATTGTGCGAGCAGAATACAGAGCAACTAGACAAAAACTAAATAATTTTTACATATACATACATAAATATTCACAATTCTAAAAACTTCATTATAATTCATTAAATTTAAAAATCTAAAACTGGTAAATATTTTTTACAATCGCTTTTAGAACATAAAAATTAAAAAAAAAATTCTCTTTGAAAAACCAAGATTTGAACCAGAGGACTCACAGTTTCTAAACTCAACCCCCTAGACGACTGAACCATAAACGATCGTTGTTTGAATATCATTAAAATGAAATATGGCCCATTTTAGGTTTCACAACTCAACTCAGTTGTGTCAACTTTTGGGATTTCAGTATTTTGGTTATAACTCAGCCATTTTTTAACCGATTTGAAAGATTTATACGACGACGTGTTTAAGAAGAAATTTACTTGGGTTATAAAACTTGGACTCGGAAAGATCTTTGGCTTCCGAAAATGGGTATTTAAAAAAATAACCATAACCATAGCCATAACTTTTTCGTATCTGAACCGATTTTTCCGAGTTTTTTATAAAATATGTTCTACTAAAAATTTCCGATATCCATAGGACATATGGCAGCCCTAAAATGTAGGTTTTTATACATTTTGAAATTTTTTTGTACGGTAGGTACCACGCCCACTTCTCCAATCCCGCCCACATTTTGTAGGATGGTGTGTATTGACAACCTAAATGTATGTACCTAATTTGGAAACTTTGGCTCTTGCCGTTCTCCAGATATACAGACGAAAGTAATAAAAATACAACAAGCACAAGGGATTTCTTGGGAAAAATTAGAGGTAGTCGTGGTTTTTTACTCATATCTCAGCCATTTGTGGACCGATCTTTTTGAATTTCAATAGCAAACAATTCCGGACCATATGTGACATAAATGTATAATAACCTGGCCCCCATCATATATGGGGTCTTCGGAAAACCAATTTCAACAGACAGACGGACATCTTTAAATCAACTTCGCTTTTCATAAGGACCCAGAATATATATATATACTTTATAAGGCGTAGGATCAATATTGAAGAAATTACAAACGGAATGACAAACTTATATATACCCTTTTACCTTCGGTGAAGGGTATAATTATGCCTTAAGAAATATGTTCCTTTAAACATTAAAACACAATTAACAACAATGTTAATCACCCGCTCGCACCATTACGGAAAAAGCAAAAACGAAAACACTTTCCAATTTAAAGTCTGCCGTCCATTATCATTTACAATAACGATTTACCCAATCGGAGACACACAAAAAAAGAGCATCGATCACTGTCCATTATGTGGCCAAGAAGAAAAACATTCAACAGATTTTTTTCCCATAATTTAAACAAATGATTTGATAGTTTTTAATGTTTTTCTATTTTCACTTTTCTTTCAAACAAAATTCGCTACAAAGCGAATGGCAAATATTAAATGATTTTAAGCAAAAATTATTAATAATTAACACCTCTATAACTAATTCTATTTTAGCATGCTCTGGCTTCGAAGATCATTTTGCATGACTTGGGGAAAAAGCACAATCTTTAACAATTATATGCATTTTAAAAACTTATGCTTTAACAGCAGCAGCAGCAGCAGCCTACAATTTCACTTGCCATTTCAAAAAACATTTAAATTTTATGTTTTATGAAAAAAAAACGAACAAGTAACGAGTAACCATAAGACTTAAATCTAATGTGATAATGAAAATAAATGATTAATGGCGGACTACCAACTTAAGTCCAGCAGCAGCAGCAACAGCATCTTCATCTTCTTCATATTATTATCTGCAACATGCATGAGATCATACGCATGTGGTACGACTTGCCTTGACTTTGAACCAGCTGGTGTGGTTACCACCAGCAAAAACAACAATGATGGCTTTATGAATTTCCTTGATTTATGGCAAAATGTTTTTGTTTCGTTGTTTTGATTTGCAATTCCAAAAACTTCCTTCCACATGTTGACCATAAATTTGAAAACAAACTCACGTTTCGAATTATACACAACACAATTCGCATTCAGTTATTGGCAGACATGTTTTCCATTGGAAAAGGTCATCGAGTTTGTTCATCTTTTTGTTGTTGCTAACAACGGAAGTATTAGAGAAGTATTGTGTTGCAAAGAAGATGATCATAAACGTTGAAGTGAAAAATAATACTGAGAGAAATGTTAAGCAATTGTAAGATCAGAGGGCAAATTACGGCATTCAATATCGATCGAAATTTCCATTTGTTAAATTGTATTGTAATTTCGATCAAAATCGAATGCTGTAATATGCCCCCAGTTTATTATAGATTTGATTCTTTGTATAGTAATTCGAACGAATAGCACGACAATTAACATAACAAGTAAGAGTGCTATATTCGGCTATGCCGAATCTTAAAAATACCCTTCACCATGGTGAGATAAGAACAAGAAGTTATATAAATAACGCTTTGTTGTTTAAAATAGTACATAGTACCAAATTTAGAAATAATAACCAAATTAGCCATATATGTTAGTTTATAAACCATATTTATTTAAACAATTTATTAATATTTAATATTTATTAATAATATATAACTTTGAAATTAAAAAAAAAAAGTTAATACAATCGATTTTAGGACATAAACAAATTAAATAAAAAAAAAATAAACAACAAAAAATAGGTATAGAATATGATTTTTGTTTTACATGTAAGTTAAGCGAACGATTAATATTTACATTGTCAAAAAAATCAAAAATTGCTGAATTATTTTATAATCGTTTATAAAATATAAAAAAAGTTAAAAAAAAATTTTTTTGAAAAGGTGGATGCCGAGATTTGAACCACGGCAACTACTAACGACGCTGCGTGACCAACCGCCCAGACAACTCAGCCATTAACGCTTATGCAAATAAAGAATTAAAGTAGAATATATTCCGTCACTTTGCTTATTTAATATGTAGGTACGTATTTTTCAATTTAAGCGACCAATCATGTACAAACATGTGTGTGTTTGATATGCCTAACATTCAACACGTTCGAATAAATGCACAAACAAAAAAAAAAAACAACAACCACAAGGGATTTTGGAAAATATTAGAGGTAGTCGTGGTTTTTTGCTCATAACTCAGCCATTTGTGGATCGATCTTGCTGAATTTCAATAGCAACCGATGGTAGACTATATGTGACATAAATGTAAAACAACCTAGCCGCTATCATGTCTGGAGTCTCCGGAAAACACATATCAAACGTAAGACGGACAGACGGACGGATATCGTTAAATCAACTTCTCTCCCCATAAGGACCCAGAATATATATACTTTATTGGGTCTAAGATCAATATTGTAGAAATTACAAACGGAATGACAAACTTATATATACCCTTTTCCACCTGTGGTGAAGGGTATAAAAAGAAACAATAACAATCAAGATGGCTTTTATTTATAGGGCAATGCTGTAGTGCGGTTAGACAGCGTTGTACTTTGTACGAATGTTTGAACAACGCTGTTAGAACAAGAACAAACCATCGACAAAAATAAAAGCAAACGTTTATTTTTCGGCCAATGTCAAATGAAGAAGTTGAAGAAATGGCAGTTTTTCTACTTCGACTGCAGCTTTAAAAACGCTGGTCGATAACAGCCATCAATAACGTAGGAGTAAGCACCCTTTTTTACCCTAGAAAATTGCATATGTTTGCATTTATTTAAATTTAGTTCCATCAAGTTAAGTTTACACCATTTGTTAAAATTATTGAGGTTAATTGGTAGTAGATATTGTTGATTACAAGGAAGTTTATCGCCCAAAAATTATTTTACGTCGTCTGCGTACATACCCGCTTCCAAAGTAAAATTTCTTCAGGCAAACCATCAATAAAATGAAGGAACAAAATTGGACCAATGTGTCTACCATCCAGATTTTACATTGATTTTTTCGAAACCGCTTTTTTAAATTTTACAGATTGAGTTATAAACAACAGATATTATTTTATCCAGCTCAGGAATTTACTACGGCAACCCATTAGGTCCAGTTTTTTCAATAATAGTGTATTATTAACTTAGTCGAAAGCCTTGCTCATATCAGTGTGATAACCATCATGAGCGAAGAGCCATTTCACCCGCTCAAAGTTACTGTATAATTCGGTGTTTGCCTAAAGTTGCTGAAAGCAGGCCGAAGGACTACTACAGAGCCATGATCAACGAATTTCTCCTACTGAAAAGTGACGAATTGAGACTAATAAAGATTTGGTTCGAATAATAATTCAAAAGCAAAACTATTAATTATTCCAAATTTTTAATATTTTAATCAGGCTTAAGTTCATCAAATTTAATTTTCATTAAATTATTTTTATGAAGGAAGGAATTTTACAACATGAAAATTAATTAAAATTGTTATTGATAATCATTCATTCTTGACTGACCTGAGATTCGAACCCAGGCGGCTGGTTACCATGACATGTTTCGATCGCAACCACTCGATCTCCTCAGATGGATTTGCCGTCTTACACTCGCAGCCATCGACGAGTGCTGACGTCAATAATCAAACATCAATCCTTAAACCAAATTGTATTTAAACCTTTGGTAGATCGAAATTTGCTTTTTTTGAATGATTATCCATTTTTAATTGATTTTACATGTTTTTTTCCTAACTTCTATTTTTTTTATCAATAACAATTTTAATTAATTTTCATGTTGTAAAATTCCTTCCTTCATAAAAATAATTTAATGAAAATTAAATTTGATGAACTTAAGCCTGATTAAAATATTAAAAATTTGGATTAAAAACCATAAATAGTTCAACAAAATAGCCACAATTCTAATTATTATTAATTATTCCTTTATTGAAAAAATTTGTCAAAGAACATGGGGTGACAACTTTTGCGCCATCTTGTATTATGGAAGACCTTGTGGAAAACAATTAAAATGTTTAAGGAAAGCAGAAAGCAGAAAGCAGAGAAAATTAAAAAAAAAATCAGTAAATTCCACCCGATTTAAATCTATCGGCCATATTCTGACAATCGATCGATTTGAATTTATTACAAAGTGTTCTAAAGTTCGTCCGTTTTGCTTGCGATCTTGCACAGCTTCTTAAATATATTTCAGTTTTCTTGAGCATACGTTCGCGATTTTAAGTCGCCAAACTTCTTGCGATTGCGATTGACAGAACACTTCGCACAATAAGTTCAAAAGTGACAACTCAAAAAACTTGATTTTTCAATTATAAAAAAATGGGTTTGACCTAAAAAAAAAGTTAAAAACAAATCTTTGGACCATTTGGTAGAAAATCCATACAGATTATGATTTAAAAAGTTTTTTTTTTTTTATTATTTATTCACTCGATAATGAAAAATGTTTAGTTGTGTCATTTTTGATGATGTATATTTGCACAACTTACCGAATTATTTTAAGTTATGCCACTTTAGCTGCATTCTTTTCAAGTTTTGACACTTTTCAAAAATTTTAATTTGACACACACAAGTCTAATAAATATAAACCCCAACAAAGATTTATTTTGCCAAAAGCACTTATCAGTAGGGATCAACTAGAATTATATTTTCTGACACAACTAAAAATAAGTCACTTTTACGAATTGCAACTTTACACCAAATTGAAACATAAAGATAGACATAACAGTTTTTAAGCAGCAGTTAACAACAACAAAATATACTGATACTTGTTTTATAGATAAACAAGTGTATTTTGCATAGTTTAAGCATATTAACCCGAAATATTAAAACTTTCGAGTTGAGTCACTTTTGAACAAGGTTTGCGAATTGTTATGGGATACCGAGTCAGAATCGCGAATGTTAAGCGTTTTAAGATTGTCAGAACATGCCCGCACAGTTTTAACGACAACAATCCTCCATCTCATATTGAAGAGCTAATGAAATACTAACAAGAAAACAGGGTTTTATTTTTTGTTTCGATAGGTTCAGAAACATTGGCTGGAACACAGTTTAGCTAAATTATTAATACATATGAAGACATTGCCTTTTAAATTTCGCAGAAGGTCCCCTGCGGGAAATTTGTGTCAATTGGTCCAACAGACTGGTCCAAGGTTTAGTGTGACCCCCTCAAATGACAACCCTTTGTAAAAGTGATAGGGTCTTATTCATATAAAGTGTTAGAACTAGAACCGGCCTCTACCACCAAAGACCTATCACAAGACTACTTTGGTGTCAGTTCGCTTCCCTCTAGGGTCTGAATTGAATTTATCTGCAGTTCTTTAATGGTTTCATGTTTGTTCGGCAACAACCACCGAGTTCACCGATATGCAAAAAACTTTTACCGAAGTCAAATCGCTAAATTTAGGTGGTTGATTTACTTTACTTCCGCAAGAGTTAACGTGAGACTGAGATTATTCATACACTGCATTTTCTTATGGAGCGCTGTCGTTGGCTGATTCAAAGTCTGTTAAAGTCCGACTTCGTGACCATAGCGAAGTATCAATTTGCACAAATTCTTTTAATTAAGGTCGATTTATTTTTGATTTAACTACAGGTCTTGAACAATCATTCACCAAAGATGAGTGTTGTTTTTGAAAGGGGCCACAGGATCACCCTCAACTCATATTTGCTTTACCTTGAAGATTAGAAGAAATGCTGTGGGGGTTGCAGATAGATCTTTTCATCTTTTTCGTTTTACCTTAAAGCGGCTTTATTTTTAGTTTAATGCTCAAAACGAATATGCTGTAGTGTATTTCTCGCCTGAACCAGTGATCCAACTTTGTTTAACCCTCCGGCTTACGCATGTTTTGATTTTCTATACACAAAGAAAAGTCTGGCCAGACTCATGTGCACCACGAAGGGTGAAAAAAGTAAATTTGAACTCTTGCTTCTCATTTAGGTGCCTATTATGAACTAAATTCGATTTTCGACAGCAGTCGAATTAGCTGATCGAACGAATTTTCATTTGGTATTATGGCGGGCATTCGATAAAAATTTACTATTGTGATTTTGTTAATTCACAGTAGTACATTTTCGATCAGCTGTCCCTTAAAATAAAAAAATTTAATTTACAAATTTAAAAAATAAAATTAAAGTTAAGCGTGACCACGGCGGAATTATGGTTGTTTTCAAATAATTTAGCTTCAGTGGGGTTTCATCCCATTTTTTAAATGCTGAACTTTGCTGCAAATCCTTTGGTCAAAAAAGAATTATTTCAGGAACGAAATCGGGATTGAATATGGATAATTTAAGTATTTTGCGATTGAAAATCCGTACTTGAATCAATCGTTCTGTGCGTGATTCAAGAAAATCCGTACTCAACGTGCTATAAATACCGCTTCGGATTGATTCTAGTACGGATGGATTGATTTTTCTTTTGAGTGTAAGTTTTACAAATAATTTCGAGTTAATTTCTCTTAGTGCACTTGTGCCAACTTTAAACACTCAACCGTCCATTAGCACAGACATTAAGCAAATGTCTAGTTTAATAGTGATGACATTTTTGTTTTACATTTGCTTCTACGCTATTGAAAAAATCCAAGTCATGACTAAAGTTTCAAATCTCTGTCTGTCTGTCTGTCCATGGTTTTCCTAATTTTCTTACATAACCGCAACGTTTGTTGTCTAGGAGTTAAAGGAAGATTTAAAAAATTTTGTCAGTATTAAATAATAATTCAACGAAAACAAAAAAAAAAACCAAAAATAATGAATGTTACTTGTAAAACATCCGTAACTTTGCCAATGTTCATGTCGAAGATTTCCTTGTTATCGGCAACATCATCAACAACATTTTTTAGATAAATCCCCCACATTGTGTTGGAAGAAAAAATGTGCAGATGAAGTGTCTCCTAAAACACCAAAATAAGCAAACAAAATTTCCTATTGTGGGAAATGTAAAAGTAAAGAAACGAAGGAAGGGATCTTCTGCCAAGCATCCATCTCATGCTGCTGAGGGAGAAGAATTAGGTGTGTCTATTATAAATTTATATTTCTAAGCATGTGCAAGAGCCTTGAGGTTATCATTGATTTTTGATGTAAAGCAAATGTTGCATAAGGATTCCAAGTAGAAGATGATGTACTTAGTTTGTCTTGTTGTTGTTTTTTTTTTGTTTTTTTTTTCTTGTTTTAATAGTATGTGGGTATAAACAAAGAAATATCCTCCAGTGTCAAGGCAGTTGCATGAACAAATAGTGAAAGTTTTAAAGAAGACGATGCCGTGACGCTTTGACTAGACTCCTCTGTCACAGCTTTTGGCTTCGGTCTAACAAGTTGAAGATGGGGTTAAATAAGTGTTGCATAAATTATTATTATTATTACTAATATTGAAAAGTTACTGAACTCTATAATTGGTTGCATGTCATTCAAGTTGCTTTATTTGATAAGAGAGAGAGAGAGAGAGAGATAGAAAAATAATGTCATTATTACATGAACAAAAATATAAAAATCTTAACACCTGCTAAGTGATGAAGTGGCCAAAAGCGAAATCTTGCAAAAGAAACAAATGATTTGCTATTAAGTTTTTCTTTCGAAGAACACTTAATTGGCAAAACGATAAACAAAATTATTATGCATAATTGGTAAAATAAAGTGACAAATTGGAAAAATTTTTATTGACACTGTTGAAAAGTTAAAAGCTTTTTGGCATTATAGATAAAAACTCATTTTTTATTAGGCACCGACAGCGATTTAACTTAGAAATTATTGGGAAAATTTTAAAATTTTGTGTCAACGCACTGATGAAAGAGATTTTCCTGCTTAATAACTTTAAGTTCGTTTGGGTCATAGAATAATTATCAAAGCCTACATTTAATTATTTTTGATCCAAAAACTCAAATTAGTTTTGAACTTTTGTTTTGCATAGAATGCTAAAAAATAAAAACACCATGAGCGAAATCGTCTTTGTACGATCTCCAAACTTAAAAAAGAAAAATAATCTAAAAACAGAAAATTCATTGGTGCCTTAAACAATTTTAAGGTTGGCATTTTGCATTTGAGGAATTCCAAAACAAATCTTGTGACGTTGCATGTCTCCCATAGGACGCGTCCTTGGCCGGCGGATAGAGGGATGCCCATTAGATATACAGGGTAGGTAGGAAATAAAATACCACCTGCGGACCAAAACACGCACTTTAATCAATGAAATGTCTGATTCAGAACGAATAATTCATGGTAAGCGTCTGTTCCTCTACAACAGGGGACCGTGTCCTCATCCTAAATCGAAAAAGATTACCAAAAACACAACATAATATGAACGATTGTGCTGTCCTATGCTCCTCTCAGGAATAAAAAGGAACGAATAATAATTACAAAAAGGATATAAAGAGCCTCTGTTGTCGAAAACTCGCTTTCATTGCCTTGAATCTCTTAAAAATGCGGGTATGAATTTCAATCATTAAAGCATCCATTTATTGCTGATTTCGTACTATAACTCTCTCTGACATAACTTTCATATAGATA
Organism: Pollenia labialis; assembly: GCA_949318255.1. Lineage (NCBI taxonomy): Eukaryota > Metazoa > Arthropoda > Insecta > Diptera > Polleniidae > Pollenia > Pollenia labialis. The sequence goes on along the minus strand of OX439143.1, from coordinate 33,706,737 downwards.
AATGTATCCCAAACATTATATTTAAACGGAGGACTTAAATGGACAATAGTCTCCATATGATTTGTTATCGAATAAAAATCACGTAAATATTCGAATAAATTTCGATACAAATGCATTTTTTAAAATCTTAGATTTGTTCTCAATGTTTTTTAAAAGCCTCTTTATATCCTCTGATCGGAAGATGCTTTAATTTTTGCAAAAGTGTGATAAGAAATGGAGCGCTATCCAAGGTTTTTACTGGTTGCTTTCCAACAAACAGGGAGGTTTGATTTCAAATTGAAAATGATTTGAAATCAAACGTTTTCTCAAACGACAAACGATTGATAATGATTTGAAAATACATAATTTGAAAATCATAGCGTTCTCAACAAAAAGGGGAAATTATTTTCAAATTGAAAAATGCCTTTATTTTCAACTTGCTTTCAAACGTAATTCTCAAATGTTTTTCAAATGTGGATATTAATACAATGTGGAATATAAATAAAACTATTTAATTTTTTTAATTTAAATTTATTATTTATTTAAATAAACTTTGAGATACACATTCGGTACCATAGCTAAAAGATGAAATAGTGTTCTTTCCGTCCTCTAATTCTTGGAAAGACAAAATACTTGGCTCCCTTTTATTTTGAGAATTGTAGCACCGCGATCGTTCAACAAACTTTCTTCACTTTCCCGTTTTATTATTTTTCTTTTTTTTCGTAGTTTTAATCATTGTAATTTCTCACAAATAATTTGTATTTTTCACAAGAAATAAACTGTTCACTTTATACTAAAATTTATTTTTAATAGTAAAACACATGTAACCACAAAGTAAAAAAATGTAACTTAAATCGCCATTTTTCTTGATTACATTTAATTTTCGCTTTAGTATTGCCAAGTTTTTTTTGATTTGATTTTAACATTTGATAAACATTTGACATCAAATTGAATTTAAATGTTTAATCAAACAATTGAAAAACGTTTGAGAATTGATTTAGATTTTAGAAAAACTAAAGATATTAAACAAACATAAAACTGTTAAGCGAATAGGAAATATAAACACTCAAGTTTTACTCGTAACAATATCAACTCCTTTAGCAAAAACAACAACAATAAACAGTGGTTTTTCTTTTCCTACAATCCCGACTACAATTGGTTGGTTTTTTTTTCAACTCTAAATGTAGTTGTAAGTGGTTAAAGAATAGACAAAAATAATAGAAAATTTTTTGATTTTATTTTGCCAGTTCAGTTTTATTGCACAACCACGTGATATTTGTTATAAAAGTTTTTCTTGCTCCCTTTTCATGAACGCCGATAAGTTGTTTAGATTTTTTCATCGAAAATCATCATGATCAAGGATGCTCATTTCCATCTCTGTGGATACGTGTATAAGTAGAATGATCGCTTTAGGGACAGTAAGAGACCGCGTATAACACACCACGAGCCAGTAAACCCGCTTAAAATGATTGTATAGTGTTGTGTTGCACTGTAGGTGTTATTGGGCCTTATTTTTTTCGAAAACGCCGCATGGCAAACGACAATTTATTACGAACGACAAGCGCTACAGAGCCATTCTCCTATCTCAACTGAAAAAATTGGGACAAGGGACTGGTACTGGTTCAAACAGGATGGAGCAACGGCAAATACTGCACGAAAGATAAATTCGATAAGAATGGGTCAAAATGTCCAACGTTTTTAAAAGTTTTTTTTTAACATTTTTTTATTTCTAATACAAAATGATTCTAATCTGCAAGTTTTATATATTTAGCAATTTTTTACACAGAATTAAGCAATTTTTGGTTTTTTTCGCCAAAGTCTCTGAATTCCAATTCGATTTGAATTAGATAAAATAGAGTATATTTTTTATAGAGGGATTTTCAAAATTCAGGAAATACTGGGTTACCCATTTAGTGATTAAAAGCCGCCGATCTGGCAAGGCAGTATCTGTCATCTGAAGTGTCATTTATTTAGTAAAATGGTTTCGATTCATTTACGAATATTGATCGTTTGACAACTAAAAAACGTTTAACGTTAAACTTAATACAAAAGTGGTGGATAGAACGTGGCAACTTTTCGAGCATTAAGGGGTGATTATGATCGCCATAATCGACCTACTGTGCAATGAATTGGCAAGCTTGTATTGAAATTTGAAGAGAGCGTTACAAATGTGGTCAATTCTGAGCATCATTGCAATGTGGGAACTGCCGAAAATGTCTGAAGAAATATTATCGTCAATTCAGAGCTCTTTGGCTGTATGATAACTGAAAAAATTGTGTCTGCAGTTGAAGAATTTAAACTGGACGTTATGTGGTTTCGACAAGACGGTGCCACGAGTCACACAACACTACCTATTTTGACTTTATTTCCAGAACTCGTAATTTCACATTTTGGCGACGTCAATTGGCCATCCAGATCGAGTCATTTGACGGCGTTAGGCTTTTTTTGCGGCTACGTCAAAGACCGTGTCTACACGTTTTAGTTATCGCCAAACTATCACCCGAAATGTGCGAAAAAGTGGTCGAAAACTACCTCACAAGGATTGTGCTGCTGCAACCATTTAAATGACATTGTATTTCTTACGTAATGGAAAGATCCAAGCATTATAATCAAATAAGAGTTTCATCGAAACCATAGCTTTATGTGTGTTTTATTTAACTTTACTTTTGTAACCTTAAAACGGCTAGCCCGTTATTAATAAATATTTCTCAAACCAAATCTAACACAGAACAATTATTATGTCGTAACAGATTTTAATACGAAAAGTCTACAGAAAAAATTATCTTGTAAATGCTAATTATTGAGATCAGAAATATTTAAAACCTATTTTTTCCATGATCCATGAATATTTTGTTGCAAATATCGGTTATTAGCACATTTAACTCAAACACGAAACGACATAGAATTTTACTATTTATAAAATGTTGTGGCAGTGGGTTTTTTTTTAATTTTCCAATCACTCTTACACAACTTTGCAGTTACGTGTACTAATTCATTCCGGGACTATTCACGTTTCACTCATAACAAAGTTTCATCTACAGCATCTCTTCATGCGCAGCTCTGCCATCAAATTCTTGCAATTTATTTAAAGGGGTTTTCATTAAGGACAAGGCATTTATTTATAGACTTGTGGGTTAGTTGGGCAAATGATTTTAATTTAAAATGAAAGTACAATATCGTATTTCATTAATAAAAGCTTCGATTTTATTTAAGGAATGACAAACTTATATACGCTTTTTACTTCGGTGCAGGGTATAAAGCTAGTTTTACCGAATCTTATATACCCTTCCCCATAGTATGACGTTCAAAACTGTGCAAGAAATGTAAAGCTAACATCAATTCTATGCGAAAAATGGCAAAAACAAAGTGCATTGTTCCTACTCAAACACCCGATACATTTTTATCCGAAAAAAAAATAATAATTTTAAGATGATTTTGAAACTAACTGGCTTCTTCGTATTATGCTACATTTGTTGTTGATTATAGATGCACTAACAGGCTTCTTGCCACAACATCATCTTCCTCACGGTCATGATCATCAAATTTTTAATAAATTAGCCTGGAAAAATAACACATTCCTCTTTATTTTAAAGAGTTGTATGCAACAAAATTTGTCTGACTACACAAAGTTGGTCGGTCGGTCGGTCGGTTGGTCTCCTTCACAAAACAGAATTTATGCCAAAATACCACATTAAACAGGAATCTACTGTTCGTTATTCTTTGTTCCCCCAATTTTGTAGAACATGTTCAATTTATAACTTGGAACAAGTTTTATTTTTCATTCATTATTTTTTATTATTTTTTTTGTTATTTTTAATTTTTCATTTGTATCCATGACCCATTTTTAAAATTGAGAGAAAACTTTTATAAACATTCACACTCCAGAATGCTTTTTACTGGTTTAACATGGACAGAAGGAGATAAAAAAACAAAAACTGAAAGGTTTTTGGTAAATTGGTCAGTTGTACAAAAAAAAAGTTAATTATAATTGTTTAAAAGAAAATGGGACAATGTGAAAATTTCTTTGCACAAAAAAGTCTTAATTAATAAAATGATTTAGACAAAAAAAAAAAAATGGTAAATGTGTTTAGTAGAGCGTTTAGTAAGGTTAGCAAAGAATTTAAACTTGTATTCAACGGTTAAAATTAGAGTTAGGATTGGGCGTCCTTTTTACGACCGAGTGTTAAAACCAAGTCGATAGGCAAACCGCGCTAACGTCAAGTTCTTAAAATTTGTTTTCCTCTTTCCTTAACGCAGTGAAAAGCGAATACCCTTCGAAATCGTCTCTATTCTATTCTATTCTATTCTATTCTATTCTATTCTATTCTATTCTATTCTATTCTATTCTATTCTATTCTATTCTATTCTATTCTATTCTATTCTATTCTATTCTATTCTATTCTATTCTATTCTATTCTATTCTATTCTATTCTATTCTATTCTATTCTATTCTATTCTATTCTATTCTATTCTATTCTATTCTATTCTATTCTATTCTATTCTATTCTATTCTATTCTATTCTATTCTATTCTATTCTATTCTATTCTATTCTATTCTATTCTATTCTATTCTATTCTATTCTATTCTATTCTATTCTATTCTATTCTATTCTATTCTATTCTATTCTATTCTATTCTATTCTATTCTATTCTATTCTATTCTATTCTATTCTATTCTATTCTATTCTATTCTATTCTATTCTATTCTATTCTATTCTATTCTATTCTATTCTATTCTATTCTATTCTATTCTATTCTATTCTATTCTATTCTATTCTATTCTATTCTATTCTATTCTATTATATTATATTCTATTCTATTCTATTCTATTCTATTCTATTCTATTCTATTCTATTCTATTCTATTCTATTCTATTCTATTCTATTCTATTCTATTCTATTCTATTCTTAGTTTAAACTTTAATCTAATCTAATTTAAACTTTAATCAAAATATTCATTCATTCCAATTAAAAATCTAATTCAACGTCATGCATGTCGTCAGCGAAAATTTTAGTCCATTTTTTTTGTTTGTTTTTGAACAGCAGGACTCCAGAACCGATGGCATACATATTACACATGGTTCGTGTCCTTAATAACTCAATAATTCTCTCTTTATTTTTAAACTAAATCTGGTAAACAACTAAGTTTTTATACCCTTTACTACAGGTGAAAATGCTGGAATGGTTACGGATGACGACTGCACTGAAGTTGAGTTGCCAGCAGCGGCATCAGGCAACGCCGCTCGTGTTAAATTATAAAATAACAAAGAAAACATTCGTATATTTTAACGAAAGAGGCGTTGCTTAATTTCTCTGCTGCCAACTCAGCTTAAGTTGTGTTGCTATCCGTAATCGACCTATAAGGTTCGTTTTTAGAAGTTTGTCATGCCGTTTGCAAATTCTACAATATTGATTTTAAACCAGTGTTAAAAATAAACATTGAATATTAAACTATAATGTTCGGTACGTTATAAATATGGAAAACACTAACGCCAATAGTGTTTGTGAATTTATTAAAAATTAAAAAAAAAAACAGTTTCTCTGTTTGTAATTTTCGTACACAATAAAAATTCTGTATTAATCCAACTCATCATAAAGATGAGAACATTTAATTCTATTCGTTTTTTTTTTAACTACATACTTCAATGTGTTCGGTTCAGCTCGTTCATTGTGTTCGTTCGTTTCTGTTGTGCACAGAGCTCGTTTGGCTGATAAAAGAAACCGAACATTTTTTACAAAAACAAAATACACATACGAAAAAAAAACAAAAAGTCAGGAAAATAATTTTACACAAACAAAACATATCCACAACACATACACAAGTTGTTCGTGTTGCGATCGTTGCTAAAATTTTTTGTTTGTTCAATTCTTTATCGATGTAAAAAAAGAAACATTATAGAACATTAAAATAAAATGTTTGTCTACAGTCTCACTACAATTGTTCGGTTTTTTTTTAACGAAGAACAGAACACTAACGGTATTAAGGGTTGTGTTCGTCTACACAAACATAAAAAAAATAGATATCGTTCCTGCGTGTGTGAGCTGAACGCTAAATAATGTTCGATTTTATTCGAACGCTGGTTGGAAGACGGTTTTGCAGGCTGTTAGAATGGCATTAAAGGAATTAATTACTGGCGATAAAAAATTGATCCATTTCGCCAACCAACCCGAAGCCAAATATCCATAATTCAAAGATTATACTCTGTGTTTGGTGGAACTAATAGGATCCTATCAGACGATCACAAGGTTCTGTTATAAACACTACTGATTCGTTTGAAGCCAGAATTAGCAAAAAAAAAAAAAGGGAATACACGGTCCGATGTAAAGCCAAAATATCCCGTCATAATAACGCTGCAAGACTAGTTAAAAGATATTTAGAAAATATTTGTTTGGAAATTTTGTTTTGATCGACTTTATTGCGATCGATACAACACCATCTCACTGAAATATGTTAAACTTCAGAATAGATCTTCCAAAATTGGCTTGATTTGTTCTTGGCCCACAACAATAAAGAGCAAAACAATTGGAGCGGAATCCATATGTTATAACACACTTATTAATTTAGGGGGGGTGCGGTGGTGTAAACCCGCATTTTATACACAATAATTTCCAATTGAGTGGAACTTACCCAACGTTATGTTTTAAATGATTTTCCAAGGTTTTCTTGACTTCAAAACTCATCTTTATCGAGTTGGTGTTCTATTTCTGCATATGAGTACTTCTACCGAAAAGCCTACTTTTTGCCACGTTACGCTACCAAACTTTTTAAATTTATTCTCAAAGAATGATTTATATGTATACATATTTATTTAATTTTTTTGTATTTTGGTGTTAGGCGCAATTAAGTGAAAGAGAGGATGAATTTGAACAACGTGTGTCTAAAGTTTAAATTAATTGCTTGTTTGCGTAACGTGGCACTTCTTCGGAAGTGTTCATATGGTCCTTCTCAAAAGTTTATTGTCTTCAAAATTTAACGTCTCCGAAACGTCAAAAACATTCTTCGCTCTTTGTATTCACAAAAGCTAAACAGTTCTGTGATTTCAGAGCAAATCTTATCTGAATACGTAAAAATATTTAACCTCTGACGTATCTGGCATCTTTTTTTCGTTTATAACATCCATTAAATTGCAAATTAAGGAAGCTTTGGAAAAAAACAAGATTTTTTCTGCAAATCAAGAAAACAATCAATAGAAACAATTCCCAGAAGAAAACAACTCTTAAAGAAATGCTATTACGATATTTTTGTCTACATACATACTTGGATCTGTGTAACCAACCGACCACATTCTGACGCCAAATAAAATAGATTGTGCAATTTTATGTTTATATTTTTAGTTGCTCACAAAAGTATCTATTGTGCAAAAATGTAAAAAAGAAAAAAAAATGATTACAGAAGTTGCAGCATTCAGTAGTGTGGTGGTGCCACTGCTTGCTACGCTTGATTATTTCTTGTTGATCTTCTATTATGGAATTGTTCTCTATTCATGGGCAATAAGACAGACATGGATCTTGTTATTTATAGACAAACTAATTTAATCCTGTTTTTTTTTTTTTTTTGTTTTATTTCAAACTAGAAAGTCGACATTATGGTCATGATTTTCATCTCCTTTTCTTGTTTTTTTTTCTCTGGCAGTTGCTCTGTTTTCAATAAAGATTATTTTGTTTTTTCTCTTTCCTTCTTTTTCTTCATTTTAATTGTGTGTTTTTTCCAACTTATTTTTGAATACAAGTTTGGAATTTCTTTGAGAGAGGAAATTGTTTTGAAGTTATTTGTTTTAAGATGAACTTTAAGTGTATCAGTTGAAGTTGCTTTGCAACATGTTGGATGCAACTAAGAAAATCAAGTCGCATTCTTGGGCTTAGTGAATTTCTGGGAAATTGGATCAATGGTTTTAAGAAATTTAAAAGTTCTTGGTATTAAAATTCAGCGTCATTGCTCAAAGACAATAACTTTAAATGGTGGCTTTTATACAGATTTTTAATGGTTTGTACAAAATGTTTTCAATTATATTATAAATTACAACAAAAAAAACCAAATTATCTTGTAGATCTGACAACAATAGATATTTTGGGTTATTGATGATTACAATTGTTTTTTTAACATGTAGAGAGATTACAAAACTTATTGATTCGCATGATTTAAAATCGCAAAACGCCAGATTAATTTTATGGTGTTATGAAACTCGTGCGCTTGGCTTGCGATTCGGCATACCTTCTTAAATGTTTCTAGTTCCATTGAGCATAATTTTGCGATTTGAATTCGCTAAATTTCTTGCGATTACGATTGGAACACCTTTTCTACGATTTCAAGCCAGAATGGCAAATGTTAAGCGTTTTGCTATTATCAGAGCATGCCCGTATTAAAGTGCATTTAAGAAGCGCGTGCAAAGTTGACGTCCCTTAGCGTTTTCTAGCAATCTGTGTCAGAATGCTGGTTGCACAATGGCCTGCTTTTAGTTCAAAATCATCAAGCACAAGAAGCTGGCAAAACTTACATACACTGTGCTCGAATTTGTCACTTTTTTTTAGAAAAGCTGGGCTCTTGGCGTTTTGACATAATTCGGTTACGCTGAATCCAATGGTGCTAACCATTTTTTTTTTAGGTAAGCTCTTGTTTTCGAGATATACCGTTATTTCGAAAATGGAGGAGGTTGCTCAACATAAAACGAAATTCCGCAATAAAATTTCCTTTAAGGGCCATTATTACAACTTGCCAATAGTTAAAGGTGGGTTTTGTCGGACCGATAAATAGCTGTACTTGAGAGATTACTACATAATCAACTTACAACTTTTTCGAATCAACACCAACTACTTTCTGAATACCAATTAGGTTTCCGCCCAAAGCATAGTTGTGTAACCGCTCTTCTTAATGTTACTGAGGACATACGACGGCATATTGATGATGGTTTTGTTGACTTTTTAATACTTCTGGATCACTCAAAAGCATTCGATACAGTGGACCACAATATATTATGTTTCAAACTTAAGAATATGTTTAATTTTTCAAGTACCTCATGCAAATTAATGTTTTCATACCTTGCGAATCGCACCCAATCTGTATGCATGAATACGAACTCGTCTAATTCTATATCTGTAACGAGAGGTGTTCCTCAGGGATCAATATTGGGACCTCTTCTATTCGCTTTGTACGTTAATGATCTCCCTTTACAGTTAAGGCACTGCAAAATACATATGTATGCTGATGATGTGCAGGTCTACTTAAATAGCACTGTGCAGTCAATTGATGATAGTGAAAATTAATGATGATTTAAATCGAATTCATCATTGGGCTTCGGGAAATGGGCTAAGCCTTAATCCTGGTAAATCTAAATGCATGGTAATCCATAAAAGAACCCTTAATCTAAATCGTGATTTTAATGTTCTTCTAAACAACAATAAGATTGAAATTGTTACTTCGGTAAAAAATCTGGGCATAATTATTAATGACACTCTTTCATGGTGCAATCATGTAAATAGAATTGTCGGCAGAATGTATGGCATGCTACGAACATTATGGTCAACACATTATTTTACACCACTAAAAACAAGAATTCTTATTGCGAAGGCGTATCTAATGCCTTGTTTACTTTATGGCTGTGAATTATTTGCCAATTGCGACTCGACCAGCATGGGAAAACTTAATATGATAAACAATAATATTATTAGATATGTTTATGGTCTGAAAAAGTATGAAAGTATTTCTTCGCATAAAACTAAACTTTACGGAGTTACTTTTGAAAATTTTCTCAAAATTAGAAGCCTCATTTGTATACATAAAATTATATATGACAAAGTACCCGCCTACCTTTATGAACGAATTTCATTCACAAGATCAAATAGGGGAAATAAGATAATTCCTTTGAGATACCGAACTCTTGTCTCTTCCTGGCATTTTTTCACCGGAACTATCAGACTTTGGAACTCATTACCTCACAACATTCAGCAAAATAGTAACGCATTCAAGTTTAAAAAAGAAATTTTTAAATTGTATTCTACAACTTAACTTTTATACTGTTATTTATCATATTTTTCATTTATTTAGACAAAGATTCTGCATTTTAATTCTTCAATTTCACATCACTTTTGAATAAAAATCTTTTTATCTTTAAACTAATTAATTTATAAGTATTTATATGTAAACTCTCTAGAATAATTTATAATCAACATGTTTATTCTAATTAAAATTTCTATGCTGTAATAATAAGATCTAATCTTGTTGCATAGGAAAGACACAAATAAATAAACCTTAAAACGCCAAAAAAAAAAAAAAAACGCCAAAAATAGCTTTGCATTATAAAACCTTTATTTATTATGTTTTCATCTATTAAATATTATTATTATTATTATTGAAAATAACACAATAAAAAATGGAAGTTGTAATAATGCAAAGCTATTTATCGGTCCAACAAAATCAGACTTTTAACTATTGGCAGGTTGTAATAATGGCCCTAAGAAAGGTAAAACTTTTGTTCTAAAATGCGCGGTCGTTTTTTTTTTATCAAAATTTTTGATTTTTAAAACTTATAAAAAATTGAAAAATGCAACTACAGTTAATTTAGTTCAAGGCCCATCTATCAGGTCTGCTTACTTGTACAAAAACAAAAAATTATTCTTTTTAGTTGTCAAAAATTTACTACCACATACACAAAGCAAAAGGAAAAAGCGTGTATGTGTGGCATACCATAAACGTAAACAAACGTATACATGTACATTTAAGCAAAATGTAAACAACTTTTGACAACTAAAAAGAACATAAACAATGATCATCAGGCTTCTTATGCAGACCTTTTCAATGGGCCTTGATTTAGTTATTCTCTTTTGTAAGCGCCAAAGAAAAACATTTTCGGACGGAACAAATTAAAGAAATGAGATGAAGTTAAACATTTATTTGCACTTTAACCACATTATTGTCACGAGCAACCATATTATGCTTAAATCCGTCATCCATAAGGAAGCTACAATAATATTACGGTTGCCTTTTATCCTGCTATGGCTATTAAGGCCAAAATATGGGTTTAAATTACTTTTACCTAATCGTGTTAAAATTCTCTGGGATTTTATTCCCTCTCCCACTTTTCCTATTTAAATTCAATTGTAAAAATGGATAAAGGAAAAAACTTCCGGGAATGCCATAATTGGGTTGCTTATGTTTACAAATTTTCCTTTCAAAATAGTGGAAAACTAGTTTTTCCCTGCATGCGGATCGCCCAGATATTTTTTTAAGTCACATTGCTAATTTAAAAATCACTAAAATACGGATAAATCTGGCAGCACTGAGAGTTTCTGATATTGAGGAAGAGAGAGATCCCATCTAAAATCAAGCTCATTTGCCCGGTTATTTAAAAGACACCGTGAAGCGTAAACCCTCAATAAAGATCTTTGATTATGACATTTGCCTAATAGGGACGGACCACTTTGTTTATGGGAAACTATATTTAATTCTCCTTTGATGTTGGATTCTTCAGTACGTACGAACAATTTTGGTTTTGATATTTTTCGAATGGGTTAGTTTCGCAATTATTTCACAGTCAGAAACATCAGTCTATGCCATTCAACCATGGAGGGATAGAGTCTTCATGAACGTTTGCAAATTAAATATTTAGTTTATCAAAGTTCACGTGTTATCGCGAGTGCGAAAATCATATTCTTAAAAATGGTTAAATTGTCGCGCTTAGACAAGTGCCCAGTCTGAAGTAATGCATGAGGCACAACTTTTACCGATATGAAGAGTGTGGTACGGTTTACATGCTGCCTGCGCCAACAACCGTCAACGTAAGATCGCTAAAGGGTACCGGTATATCGGTATTCGGGTTCAGCTCGAGAACTTTTTGTTACATTAAATTGCTAGTCGATGCCCCGTTTCTAACAACGTAAGAAGACCTACAATTCAACACCAATGGCAAAATTCTTGGTATTTCGGCCGATTCACGCTTGAGCCTAATGGAATTCGCTTTGCTATTTGTAAAAAACTTTTTTAGTATAAGTTAGGATCAATATTATCCCTTAGTTCAGGCATTCCTGATATCCACAATCTAAAACTAAAATTCCTGATTATTTTCTATTTCGCTAACCCAAATAAATCATGATATTTTTAATGGTGTAATACAAAATTTGTATAACAATGTATTTCCTTTGTTTCACACCATAAATTAATTGAAAAATAATAATAATAAAAAAAAAGAAACAACAACATGAAAAACCTGAGGTTTTTTTTCCAACATCTACAACCAAAATTAAAAAAAAATATTGCTCTGGCTATGCAACTCCTATTCAACATTTTTTTCTGTGCGTTAACGTCGCCAGATCAGTTTAACTAACCCATATTTGTCATAATGGCCAGTTTAACAAATCAATGGTTGACCATGCAACAGCAAAACAAAAAACTGCAACATTTACAGACAAACACGACAATTATAAGTTGTTATCTTTATAGTTGTTGTTTTTATTAATAGAGACCGACAAATCGGCCGCAATTTCCACTGTACCAGTGTTATTTTGGACTGAGGAACAACAAAAAATCATGTTTAAAGTTTGTTTTTATTTGTTTTTGCTTTAAATATTTCACGAAATTTACCAGGAGAAAAATTAGAGTACAGGGTGTCTTAGTAAAAGCTGAAAACGGTGTACAAAGATAAAAAAAATATCTTGATATAAATTTCGAAGGTCAATGTCGGATTCCGATTTAAATCCTTTGAAATTTTGATCTGTATCGAACAGCGTTTAAAAAACTGCAGTCAAATTTGAAAAACTGCCATTTCTTCCACTTGTTAATTTTTCATTTGCCAAAAAAAACTGTTGCTTTTACTTCTGATTCATTAAATGTAAACAGCCGCTGTCAAACCAACTCAAACAACATAAAGTTGTACACACATTTTCGTTTTTTGTTCGACAGTTTTTGGTTTTGACTGCAGTTTTTTAAAACATTAAATCGAATGCCGAAACTTGTTTTCAACAAAATGTTTTGGTTGTAACGAAGTTTAATAAAACACTTTGAACACGATATCAGGAAATTTCGCAGTTTGATACAACCTGAATTGAATTTAAATTTCGAATAATATCGAAAGAACACAGTTCATAAAACTTGTTCTTTAAATTTTATTATAAAAGTTTTAAAGAACGATTCTTTTTAAAAAAATATATCTAAACACTTCCTATTTTTACACTTTCTAAAATATTTGAAAAAAAACCTGAAAATATATCAGGTGCTATTCAACACACAACGCATAAATAAAACCTCAAATTGATGTAACACTTTGTGTTGCCGCAATTAAAAATCATACTTGTGGTTTCGCTGGTTTTTTTTCTCTTTAATATATTTAACAAATTTGGTTGCAGCAATAAAATGCAACGAAATACAACTGTTTTTTTATCAAATCTAATTAATTCACGTTACTCCATAATTGCCATAGAGATTAAAACTGTAACATTTAAAAGGAAAAAAAAACAGAAATGAAGAGAGGAATGATTTCAGAGGAATTGGTTTGTCACCAGTTACAATTTCATCATGACGATTGTAATACAAGTTGTAATATTATCTTAAAGTGGGATTAAAAGAAATATTTTTTTTTTTTTTAAATGTTTGGCCAAGATAAAATTTAACCATTAAGAGCTACACGGAAACCTGTAAACAAGGTTTGTGTCCCTCCTAAGTTACTTACATGAAATTTTGAAGGTCATTTATTATTATTACGACATGACAAAACTACGGATAAATTTAAAATTAGTAAAGAAACTTGACAGGCGTACGTACGGTGGTTCTAAACAATAAGAATTTTCATTTTATCAGAGTTGTATTTTTTATTAAGGTACAAGAAAATCTGACGAAAATATCATGAAAAAAGTACGATCGTATCACCTTGTCCACCATTGAAGAAAATAACAGCTGTTGAAATTATTGCTGCCAGCATTCAATTAAATGTACTCTCACACACACAAATGCTACAAGTGAGCATTTCCGATATTCAAGGAATTTCTCAATATTACTCACTAGCAAAAGAAGAGCCGTCTCTACAGACCTGATTAAAGACTAAAGAAATATGAGAGCAAGATCTTAAAGGCCTTAATTCACTGATCAAAAAATTGGATATGATGGCGAATATTACGTCCAGCACACTTACACGAGTGAATTCGCCTGCTGGACAAGCATTTGACAAGGGTATTTGGCTCTTAAGAGTTGCGAAGACAAATTAAACACATTTATTCATAAAAAGTTTGTAAGCAAAAATAGTTTTTTTTTTCAATTTTAAAAATTTTTACACTGAAAGAATTTTCTTCGCAATACCAATGAATTTTGACAATAATCCCATGAAAAATTGCATTAAAAAGGAACCTATGCAGCGCTTCGTTGGATCAATGAAACCTGTTTCATTTAAATTTATTAAATGAAACATTAAATTAGATCTATGAATATTATTCATTGGATGAATACTTTTAATAAAGTAAAAAAAAAAATTTTTTTTATTTTATTTTTTTTAATTCTTTTATTTTTTTTTTAATTTTATTTTTTTTTCTGTCTCAGGCGGGTATCGAACTCGCAACCTCGATGCTGATAGACTAGCTCACTACCAGCTTGCCTACAGGGGCAGTGTAGTTTTTGGAAAAAAAATACTATGTTTTTTACTCAACTGAGAGCGTAAATATGAGATTAAATTGTTAATAACAACAATAACAGCGTTGATTGAAAGTTTTTGTTTCATTACTGTAGTATATTCAAGTTGACCTTTATTGAAATGAATGACGAATGAGTTTTTACATATTCAGTTTATACCTCTTAAACGGTATGTTCAGTTAATGTTTAAATCATGTACATATGATCTTACGACTACGTTAATGTCAGGGATGTAAGCATGCATACTATTAAAATATACAACAATACCCCCATCATAATCTGGGTTAATACTATTAATCTTATATCCAATAAAAATAATACTTAATTGAAATGTATTTTAATTTAAAATTTTCATCCACTATTTTCACAATATTTTTCATTAAATTTTTTTTTTTTTTTTTTTTATACAATTTAGTTTTTATTTATTTTTTCTGGGTCTTAAGTTGTACGTTGGTATTGGAAAATTATTTAATGATGAACTATTATTCTGTTCTTTTTCGGTTTTACAAGTTTCATTGTTAATGTTTAGCTTTTGTAATGGATCTAAAAGAATACTTGGCAAAGTTTGATCTGAAGGGCTTTTACATTGAATAATTTGGTTCGCATGTCGTTTCCAAATTTTGTTATTTACCGTGAGCACCGTGAAGGTCTGCCTCCCTATTTTTTTCAAAATTTTAGCTTTTAACCATGATACTTTTCCTGCAACAGAATAATCTTTCACCATTACAATATCATTTTCATTAAAACAATTTTTTCCTGTGCCCTTATAATAAACTTTTTGGTTAGTTTGATTTTTTAATACAATTTTTTCAATTTCTTTCTTATTTTTAACTTCAATGGTCCGTTTTGGATTTAACAGATCTAATCGAGTCCTTAATTTTCGTCTATTGAACATTAAAAATGCTGGAGATACCCCAGTACACGCATGTTTTGTATTTCTATAATCTAATAAATACCTATTCAAAACGTCGTTGAAAGCTGTCAATGGCACATTATATAAATTGCGTTTGAGAGCATTTTTTATAATTTTTACTGTGTTTTCGGCCTGCCCGTTTGTAGAGGGATGGCCTACAGGAGTTGTAATTAGCTCAATACCGTTGCATTTAGCAAATTCCTTAAACTCGTGTGACACAAAAGCTGTGCCATTATCCGATACTATACATTTTGGTAGCCCAAAACGTGCAAATAAGTCTCTTAAAACGGATATCACCGCGCGGCTTGTGGTGTTTTTCGACATGTCAATACATTCGAGCCATTTGCTAGAGCTGTCCACTACTACGAGACACCAACGATTAAGAAAAGGACCAAAAAAGTCAATATGTATTCTTGACCATACATCACGTGGTCTTTCCCAAGGTATTAATTCCTGACGGGGTGGGTTAGATCGCGTTTCTAAGCATGGTGTGCATTCCCCTGCTATGTTCTCTATATCCCTAGTTTGGCCTGGCCACCAACAACTTTCCCTTGCCATAGACTTCATCTTAACTATTCCCATATGTGTCTGGTGTAAAAATCCCAGCACCTCACGTTGAAGTACCTTAGGAATGACCACTCTATAGCCCCAGAACAAACATCCTGATTCTTCTGATAATTCATTTCTTTTCTGGAAAAATGGCTTCAAATTTTCATCGGTACAACTTTTTGGCCAACCCTTTTTTACCATACTAATTACCCGTTCTAAAAGTCTATCATTTTTTGTCTCTGATAGAATTTCCTCAAAATTTAAAACTCTATTTGCACTCCGTTGAACATAATTTAAATAAACATCGTTTGGAAATGTACTACTGTCGTCATTACCTCCTGTCGGTACTCTCGAAAAGTAATCCGCCACATTACTACTTGATTTCACATGTGCAACTTCAAATTGGTATCCTGATAAAACTAATGCTATGCGCTGTAACCTAGCTGAAGCCATAGCAGGAATTCCCTTTTTTGGACCAAAAATATGTTGAAGTGGTTTATTGTCTGTGACCAGAACAAAATGCCGTCCGTACAAATATTGGTGAAACTTTTTCACCCCAAACAAAATTGCAACAGCTTCACGATCCAGTTGAGAATATTTTTTTTCCGTATCTGACATTGTTCTCGAGGCAAACTCAACTGGTTTTTCTACACCTTTGTCATCTATCTGCGATAAAACCGCACCGACGCCAACGGGGCTGGCATCGACTGTTAATTTTGTTAAAAAGTCTGAGTTAAAGTGTGCCAAGCATAAATCAGAAGCTAACAATCGCTTAAGCTTATCTACAGCATTGCCGCATTCATTTGACCAGACAAAGGTTGCATTAGCCTTTAATAAACAATGAAGGGGATGCAGCAATGTGGATACATCTGGTAAAAATCGCCTGTAAAAGTTTACAACCCCTAGAAATGCCTGAAGCTCCTTTACCGAACTGGGGTATGGAATTCTCTGGATTTCCCGTAATTTACCCGGATCCACATGCAAACCATCCTTATCAATGATGTGGCCCAAATATTTTATTCTCTTAGCGAAAAATTCACATTTTTCCGCTGATAATTTAAACCCTACATCTGACAATAATTGAAGAACTTTTTCCAATCGCTCGACATGTGCTTTTCTATTTGGAGCACTTATAAGAATGTCATCGAGAAACACAACCACACCCTCTAACCCCGCTAACATGGAGTCCATTACTTTTTGGAAAATGGCTGGTGCTGAAGCCAAGCCGTAAATTAAACGTGTATATTGGAAAAGCCCTTTTGTGGTTGAGATGGTTGTGTATTTACGTGAATTTGAATCTAGTTCTATTTGCTGATAAGCCATACTGAGGTCTAGTTTTGTAAATTCTTCACCACCATAAAGTTTTGAAAAAATGTCCTCAATTCGCGGTAATGGATATTTTTCCACTTGCAAAAATTTATTCAGAGTGACCTTGAAGTCACCGCAAATGCGAATACTTCCATCTTTTTTTAAAATTGGAACAATTGGTGTACCCCAATCACTATAATCAACTGGTTCCAATACTCCCATGGACACTAATCTATCCAACTGTTCTTCTACCTTTTCCCGAATAGCCAAAGGAACTGTACGTGGTCTACAAAAAATTGGTGTGGCCCCCTCTTTTACTAATAACCTGGCCTGACTTTTCCTAAATAACCCTAGGCTACCATCAAAAAGTTCACTAAATTTGCCTAAAATGTTTGCAGTCTCGTTTACACATCCTTGTGATAGGTAGTTTAATTTTGCCAATTCAATTTGAAAAACTTTCAAAAAATTTCTTCCCAGTAGTGGTGGACCGCCATTTTCAATGACTAAAAATGTAATTTGTTTTTGTTTTTCGCCATATACGACGTCTACGTTCAACGCCCCTATTGGGCAAATAGCTGCACCATTGTAAGCTTTCAATAACATTTGTGTATCTTTTAAATCACAATTTTTGAAATTTGTATTATAGGTATACTGTGAAATAACGTTATACTCAGAACCCGTATCTAACATCATTTGAAATACCTTATTGTCAATACAGTGCACTCGGGAAAACGTCAACACTCGTTTACGTCAACATCCCAAAACGTCAACCCTTTTTTTTTACATTGCCTACTCTAAAACGTCAACCCAACTATAAAGCTCTAAAACGTCAACTCTGAATAAAATAAAATTTCGAATTTAGCAGCAGTTAAAATACACACATTTGTACAGACACACATTTATTTTATGAAATCAATTCAGAAATTGGGGATCCACCTTGTAAGTAGAGTAAAAAAAATTACAACTGTATGTCTGTATTGTCTTTTTATTTATGTTCAGTTGCTTTTTTGTGCAGACAATAAAACCAAGCGAAGCCGTCGAAATATTTAACAGGGCTTTGGATTGGGCTCAATGCGAGAATGTTGAGCAAAATGACTTAAATGTATTAAGACGTTTAAGAGAGAAGGCTCTCTTCCAAGTGTTGGATAGAAAAAAACAGCAGAAAAAAATAACAGATTTTTTTAAATGCATATGTGTGCATGTAAAATTAAAAATATGATCTCATTTAAAATGTATTCTTTTAGTTCCAGTTGTCTTCTATGGTTTTAGTCAGGTTGAATGCCTTTTATATTTCCTTTTTGAATTTGTTTATGTTTGGATTTAGTTTATAATTAATAAAAACGTTTAAAAGCACATTATCGATATGTTTTTTATATAAAAATTTTACATTCGTAAACGTCAACAATTTGTTAAACGTCAACACCCGCGGTTTTAATTAGTTGACGTTTTCCAGAGTGCACTGTACTTATTTTTACCTTAATCGGGCCATCATCTTCACTTAACATTGAAAAAAGATTGAGGCTGTCTTCTTCCAAAAAATTTACGTTTCTTGCTCCGCACATCTTCTTAAGGTGACCTTGTTGTTGACACAGATGACATTTATAAAGTCTATACCTGCATTGTTCTCTCTGATGCCCCATTAAGCCGCATGCTGAACATTTCAGTCCCTTTTTGCCTTGCTGTTCTTGTTTTTGAAAATGCTGTTGTTGCTGCGAACTCCTCGATTGTCTCCGAAAAACTTGTTGTTGATGTTCACCGTTATGCCTACGTATATAATTTACATCGCCCTCGGACTTAACCTCAACATCATACGGATTATGACGCATGTAATTTATATCGCTTTCGGATTTAACCTCAACTTCATATTGATTTTTTATATATTCTGCATTATTTGCAATTTCCACAGCTTTTTCAAACGTGAGCGACAGCGATTCTAAAAAGATTTTGTCTCGAGCCGGACCTGGCTCCAAACCCATTATAAATATATCTCTGACAACCGTGCTCAGCATAGAACCAAATTCGCACTGTGCGGCCAACATGCGCACTTTAACGGCCCATTCATTTGTTGTTTCGTTTGGAGATTTGCTGGCTTTATAAAATTTAAACCGCTCGGCGAATCCACATGACGGTGCTTTGAAATGTCTCGTCATTGCGTCTACACAGCTAGCATATGTGGTCGTTGTCGCATCCAGTTTAGATGGACTCAACAAATTTTCCAATAAAACATAGGAATTTTCAGTGAGAGAGGTTAATAAAATTGCTTTCTTCTTTTCCTCTCTCACATCGCCCGCAATGAAAAATTGTTCCAATTGAAATTGGAACACACTCCATGTATTTGCTCCATAGTCGAACCTTGGCACTGCTAATCCATTCATTATTATTTATTCCTCGTCGCCACTGTAGTATATTCAAGTTGACCTTTATTGAAATGAATGACGAATGAGTTTTTACATATTCAGTTTATACCTCTTAAACGGTATGTTCAGTTAATGTTTAAATCATGTACATATGATCTTACGACTACGTTAATGTCAGGGATGTAAGCATGCATACTATTAAAATATACAACAATTACTATAATAACATTTTTCATTGTCATAATCAAAATGTTTTCATATATCCAATGAAAATTTTTAACGTAATTACGAAATCCAATGAAGCGATTTTAATGAAAATACTTCATTAAAACATTGAAATTTCATTTAGACAATGAACATTTTCATTTAACCACTGAAAATTTTTTTATGAAAGTGATTCATTAAATATATGAAGCATTTTTCTTTCAGTGTAGAATCAGAAAAAGTAAAAAACACAATTAAAACTCAATAGAACCAAAAATTCAAATACAACAATAATTAAAAAATAATTAAAAACAAACAAAAAAGTATTTTAATTGTTTCTTCCCTTAAGTCAATAAATCAGTTTTTAATTGAAATTTATCAAATTTCATTTTCATTAGATTAGTAAAGGAATGAATTTTGCAAACAATTTTTTGCTAATTTTATGTTTGACTGAACGGGGGATTGAACTCGGGTCGAATTTACATGTTTCGAGAAAATCCACATTCCCATCATTCGTTTCAGTTCGACCGTTTGCGCAACTGCTGCGGCTGCCACTCTATAGTCAAACATCAATATTTTACCAATGTCTCAGTTTTTTATGTTAAGTTCTGTGCGTAAAGAAAACTTATTTTTCCCTATGGTTTTCGCTTACAACTATATTTAAAAAAAATGTCAAACATATTTCAGTCACAGGCAATAATATGATGGCTACTGCATAAGGAAACCTCCAGCAAATTATAGCAAAACAGTTTTTAATAAAAAACTAAAATAATTGTTATCAAATAATAAAATAAACCAAAATTAAAGAAAAATTTCGTTTATAATACAAATTTTAAAAAAGGTAACCAACAATGTTTTTTGAATGAAAATTTGTACGGTTACCAACATTTTTTTTCAACTTTTTCAATTCGACTTAAGATGTTTTGTCAAAGTGCCACAGATATAATTGGATGATTGTTTATCAATCATAACATGATGCCCTTTAAAATTATGAAGATGATGAGTAGATGGTATTACTCCCTAAAGTTTGAAGAAGTCAAAAAGAACCATTCACAGAAAAAATTCTCCAAAATTGTTCACCAATTAAAGCAGTAATTAAAAATAAAATCAGTTTAAGTTAGAAATTTAAACCAGTAAATTAACCGTTTAATCAAGTGAATTGAACGTTTAATCAAGTGAACTACACGTTTAATTAACACTTTTTATTTGTTTGCTGGTGTAAACTTAATGAATTTTTTAATGGATATCACACATTTTTTAATTAAAATCAATTTTTATTTTTTTTTTCTGTGTAAGGAGTCACTTATGTAATTTCAAAACGTGAATTGAACGTTTAATCAAGTGAACAAAACATTTAATTAATACTTTTAATAAAATCAGTTTAAGTTAGAAATTTAAACCAGTAAATTAACCGTTTAATCAAGTGAATTGAACGTTTAATCAAGTGAACTACACGTTTAATTAACACTTTTTATTTGTTTACTGGTGTTAACTTAATGAATTTTTTAATGGATATCACACATTTTTTAATTGAAATCAATTTTTATTTTTTTTTCTGTGTTAGGAGTCACTTATGTTATTTCAAAACGTTTGCAAGCAGGTGGATTTATTTAGCAATTGGGTATCATAAAGTTTAAAAGGCTTTTTAGGACAACTTCGCAGTTCTAAAATAAAAAAAAAATTATTTACCAATAACCCAAAGCGATCAATCAAATGTGAAACTCGTCGTAAATCCAACAGGACGGCGCACAGAGGGGTATTTGTCCAATTTAAGCGGCCAAAATTCGAATTTTCAAAACTCACTCTTTCTTTAACTACCCACCGTAGTGGCAAGAGAATAGAATGCTGGACTAGATCCCGTTATTTTTTAATTCCTTTTTGCTTTCGTTCGCTCTCGCCACGCAGCCAAAGTTTCGTGTTGCTAATTGGGCATATGTTTTTTTGCTGTGTTTGAGACAAGTCAACGTGAAAAAAACTTAAGTAAAAGCGTGTTTTCAGTTTATGAATTTTATTAAAATGGATAATTGTAATGCAGGTTAATATGATATAATTCACATAGTTTAATAGGAATATAATATATTCTGGTACCGGCAGAGCTACATTGAAAATGATGGTATTTTTGTTAATTTTAATTGATTAAAAAAATTAACTTTAGTCTTAAAGTTGTATAACACCACTTAACGCAACTGAGATTCTTGCTCAGGTGTGTTAATTGATATTTCATGGTTTGGAAAAAAAAAGAATTGGCTGCGGATATGTGCGGATGACTTTTTTATGGCCTTTTGAAGTACGCTACTGCTGGAAAATATACCAACAATTCTGATGCTTTACTGTACATGCTGCTTTATTGCACACTTCTTTTACACATTTCATTTTAAAATTTAGCAATTACAATATTTTTTGTTTCCAAATCTAGGTTCTTCTAAGGTCAAATCTCCGAAATCTGCAATATTTCATCAATAATTGCTAATATAGCTGCTGCCGAAAAACTTGAAATGCAATCCGGAAATTATTCTAAAGATATAACTTTGTTAAAAAATAGTTTTCCGAAATTCAACAGCGATTTTAAAAAAAAGTGGGCTGAAGCCCATAGAAAAGCCAGTGTTTTCATTAAAGCTAATCAGCCGTGGATAAAAGGGTATTTTTCTATACCAAAAGTGGTTAATCATGCTGGGCGGCCTACCAAACTTTTCGACGAGTTCAGCGATAGAACCAAAAGACGTAAAACGGAAACCTTACGCAACTGCAGAGATACGGGAGAGTTGGCTGTAGCTACTCGAATTAAATTAC
The DNA here is from genome assembly GCA_949318255.1 of Pollenia labialis. Lineage (NCBI taxonomy): Eukaryota > Metazoa > Arthropoda > Insecta > Diptera > Polleniidae > Pollenia > Pollenia labialis. The sequence continues at coordinate 33,684,030 of OX439143.1, read as the reverse complement.
GGTCGGCTGGAATGAGAGATGCTGCCGAACTGCTTAAAGAAGTTACTTCTTCACCAAGTCGCGCACATAAATATAAAATTGCGTACCAACAGAGTCAATCCAACTCAAAATGTAACGATATATCACATTTTTATCTTTTCAATAAAAACAGAATTGTTTGTTAATTTTTCATACTGCACGACTTAGAATTTCTTTAAAAAGTATCCTCTTTTAATTGGTTTGGGGAAAACCCCTCTTAATACCCTACGTCTTTTTGCTTGTTTATATAAATTTACAATTTTAAATGCCACAATATGTCTTTTCTGAAAATTTTGCATACAAAATTCAATCAAAATAATTTTGGCCGCCTAAATTGGCCAAATACCCCTCTGTGCGGCGTAACGTTTCTAACGAATTTCATCAGAGCTGCTGTTTTTGGAATATGTACATAAGTATTCCTAATATGATCGTAGAAGAATATTTCTTAATGTTACACACGGAATGATAAACATATTTGGGGGATTCACAAGGTAGTCGTTAAGTTGTAAAGTAAGACATATTAAAATAATCACAAGAAATACCTGTGACTGCTATGGGCAACTGCTAACAATTAAGATTTTTACTGTACAGTCAGGACGAGTCAATGAACACTGCATTAAAATTTTTATTTTGTTTGAAACACGAACAGTATTTTTTTTAAACAATTGTAAAATATTATTTGGGAAATTATGACGATAAGACTGGATAGCTCACCTTGTGAATCCCCCAATTATATCCCAATTTACCACTTTTGTTGATGAAGTGTGAAAAAATAGTTTTGTATGAAAATTTAATTAAAGAGAACATTCGAAAGATTTGAAAGCTTTACAGAGAAAACTTTTAATTGAAATAGATTTTTCGCTTAAAAATGCTTAAATTCTCAACGTTATATTAAATAAATGATTATAATCTGCAGAATATTAAATTAATATCTTCTTAAAGTTTAAAAGAGTCACAATTTTATTTATTACTTCCCATCATGTATTCGAATTGTCCAAAGATCAAAATGGGTTAATTTCTAATGCCGTTTATTTTTGATCTTCATTAGAATTATGACCACCACTCACTCCAGCCGTCTTATTTCATCAAATTACCGTCATTATTTTAAAGTTAAAAGATACATAATTGTCGTTACAATTCTGTCTTCACAGCTCCATACAAAAAACGTGGTCATAAATATTTCTAATGTGTTTTAAGTTTATTGACTGTGTGAATTGTGACTGTCTGTCTGTCTGTCTGTCTGTGTCTCATTCAGATCACAGTTTTTCCTGCTATTGGAATTAGAAGCAGTTATATAACCGATAATACGCGATTTGTTATTGAATGACAGTCATTTGTATGATTGTAATTAAATTGAATTTTTTTAATTGTTTGATTTAAAACTTCAATTATGAGTATGAAGACAAATATAAGTAAAAGTATAAATGCTTTAATATAATTCTTTTTTAAATAACAATTAAATATTTCAATGAAACAAAAGTGCCCAAACTGCTGTTGACGGACCTCTTGAGATCTGTTTGGGTTCCATGAAAAATTTGAGATAAGTTTGTTTAATGCAAACTATGACCAATTATTTATCGACCATCATTAACCTTAAAGGATGACATGGGGCCTCACAGGCCTTTTATGTTTTTTGAATGCTTATTAAGGTGCTTACGAGTAATTTTTTTTCATGATTTTCATAAACCGCCAGTCTGTCATCTAAAGAGTCATTTATTAAGTGAAAGTTGTGCCATTTACGAATATGGATGGTTTAATAACGTTGTGGCATTTAAGAACCGACATTCGGAAAGTTATCGCCGAGATACCGCCCGAAATGTTGAGAAAAGTGTTCGAAAACTACCTCTTAAGCATCGGCGTCTGCAACCAATCTAGAGGCAGGCATTTAAATGACACTGTATTTCCTACGTAATGGCAGGATCCAAGCATTAAGGCCCAGTTAGGTGAACGTTGCTGCACCCTTAATGTACCTCACAGCACTGTAAGCACGTTGGTGCACTTATAGAATATTTAAAAACGTGTCATATGTTTTTCCCATGCTGTGGAGAAAAAGTACCTAATGATTTAAATGGTATTTAAACAGTATTTTGTGTAAAGCATTGACATATTTAAATTATTGATTTGTAATCTTTCAGTTAAAATTTAAGCATTTTGCATCAAAAAAAATTTTAAAAAATTATTCAACAATGTCGCGACGAAGACGTTCACAAATTGGCCGACGAACACGCTACAGCAGCCAAATACGTTTCAATAGATCTAATCAGGATGAAGAAGAGCGATTAGAGAGTAATGAATTAGCAAGGCAACCAGTCGTTGCAAGTTTGCGGAATTAATTTGGAATTTCCTGTAGTTTTACACGGTCATCTGTATGTTGCATGTTCACGTGTTGGGGAAGCCGTCGTCTTTATTTAGCAATTTTTGCAATTTGTCCCATGATTCTTTACAGCTTTTACGATTTATAATAAATAGTAGACTTTGATATCATGCCGCTGTTAGCAAATTTTTGCGATTCTCCGCTAATTTAGCTACCGAATTATTCCCATTCCATATAGTTTAAGAGGCTTTTAATTAATTTTATGGCTTGTTTAAAATATTAAAAATTTTCTCGAATTTTTGCATTTTTTTTTTTTTTTGTTATTTTCCGACATTTTGTTTTTTTTCACCCATTTTGCGATTTCAAATATATTTTAGTATTTCTTTAAAAGTTAGCAATTTTTCTCGAATTTTAGCCAAGTTCGCAATAGAAGCGATTTGTCCCTGTGATTCTTTACAGCTTTCACGACTTATAACAAATTTTAGGCTTTTATATCATCCTGTGCTGTCCTTTTCCCAATTTATTCGTCGTTCGTCTGCGTAAGAAATAGAAATAAACCTATCGCAGAGTTCGTTACGCACGACGAATTTCGGTCTACGCAATGATTGTGTGTACTTTCACATACACCAATGTGTTTTATTTCTAATGACGAATATTCGTTGCGAATCGAAAGACATCGATTTTAAAATTGGGTCACTTGACATTAATTTTAATTCATAATTGGGCTGTATATTTTTTAACATTATTCAGAAATGTCTTGCAAGATTAACTGCAAATTGGCTGGAAGTATGACAAATGCGATTGTGTTAGTGAACAAGTGCGAGTTTGCTGAGTGTTTCAAAATAGTACTTGCATATGTAAAGGTCAGGTCTGCAGGAGCGGGTCTTAGGTTAAGAGACTTTAAACATCGGAAATTTGACTACGAGACATCCATGAAATCAATTTGTAACTTTATTTAATTCGAAAATAATTTAAATTTTAATTTCACTAACCCCCGTATTCACAAACGATAATTAAATTTAACAAACTTTTATTACGGACAATTTTCATAGCAAATTTGTTCATTAAACTTTTATTAAATTTAAAAAAATGTTTATGAATACTGGCATAAATCTTTTTATATCATTTATTTAATAAAAAACAAAGAGTTTGAAATGTAATCTCCTTAAAAATGATTGATAACGATTATTATTTTTAATAAAATTTTTTAAATAAATTTATTTTTAACACTCACATCAAATTCAACACTACTGTGTCGTACGACTCTACTAAATGGTATCGGACAAGACCAACGCTTTTGTTTCGTATCCTCTTCAATATACGAAATAAACATTTTGAAATTTTAGCACAAAACCACATTTAAATTTGAAAGACAATTTTTGGACTTTATTTCTTTTTTTAATTTTAATTTTAATTAATTAATATTTTTGTTAAATATATTTCTATTTATTTTAAACAGACAGACTTTTCTTTCAATTCCGCAACAAAAAAAAAACGATTTAAAGGTTATCCGTCAACTAAAGTCAGCAATAAGAACGTTTTAAAATGAATCACAAGTTTTTGTTCGCTCATAAATCTTCAATAAAAATAAAATATTTAAATAAAAGAAAAATAAAGTGTTGTTTTTTTAATGGACCCCTTAAAAAACACAATTTATTTTATAGAATTTTTTTTATTATTTTTTGAAATTTACAACGTTTTAGTTTTGTTTTTACAAAGAGGGGCTCTGTTCTCTTTTAGAGAACAATAATTGAGAAAGAAAATTGTAATACATTTAAATAGTGTTGTAGAAATAAAAACAATCATGTTTATTACAGAATTTTAAGCTTTCCCAGCAATTTGAAATCATGCTGGACACAAAAACAAACAAAAAATACACAGACGGAGAAGTGATACGAGCTGGTCTTGTTTTTTTTTTATTTTAAATTGACTCTTATCACCAGAATAAAATAAAAAAAAAACAACTGGTGAGGGTGTAAATTATATTTTGTTTTGTTTTTAAATTTAACCTTCTATTGGTGTAACGTCCCAAGTCAGGGACAGGGTGTAAGAGGTTAATTAATTTTTATCTTTTTAAAAATTAAGATATATGGGTGTTTCCAAAGTAACGGTCGTTACCGATTTTCGGAGATTTTTTAAATAAAATTCCAACCTACCCAAATATGCCATGAGAATTGCTCCACTTTGGACTTACGAAAGTTCAAACAACGGCAGCAACCGAAAGAATTCATAAAAAATGTAATTTCAATACTTTTTTGTGACCATTAAAAAAGTAGCGGTCGCTTCTTTAAAAATGTGCTGTTTTCAAATGTCGGAAACAAACATCATGTTTTGCTAAATTTTGCGCAGGATATGTCAGGTAAATCCGAATGAAGTCTTTGAAATGTTTTGTTAAGGAATGGATTTATTTTCAAACAAAAGAAATTAGTTACCAAAAAAAAATTTTTTTTGTAAAGTAACGGTCGTTACATTTTCAAAAGTTGACAGTTTTTTGTGTTTGTAACTCAAAGAAACATATTTTTGTTAGTATAAAGAAAATTAAAGTTAATCTTTAGGGAAATGACAGATACATTTATTTTGTATAATAATAGCGGAAAAAATCAAAATAATTATTTAATTTTTGAGCTATAAGGGGTAATTTTCTGTGGAAACACTCATATACCAAATGGCTTTTTGTTTTGGCAGATTTAATTATTTAACTTGTAAACAAAATTTAGCGGGCTTGACAAAATATTGTTTAAAAAAATATTATCAAACATTCAAAAAATAATGCAAAACATTAGGTTAAAGAGGATTGCTCTGAAAGACAGTAAAAGAGAGGGCTCTAAAAGACAGTTAAAGAGAGTACTCTGAAAGGAAAACTGTCCGTATATCTTAAGACTTATTGTAATACAGTTTCTAATCTTCTTAAGAAAAATTCGCTAGTGAAAATTTTCTTAGAATCTTCTACTCAGGAGTCTGCGTTTCTCTAAGGCAAACCTCTCTCGCTGTAGAAGCTGAAAATATACTTTTTTTCTTCGCTTAAGTAACTTCTTCTGATATTTATATGCCATCGATCAGTGCCCAGTTGGCAGAGGCCAGATTAAGTTTTTATCAAAAATCAATAATGTTTTTTTTTAATTTTTCGTGATAATTATATCTGTTGTAAAAAGGAAAAAGGGCTTAAGTCGACTAAAGTGAAATTTGAGATTTTGTATGAGTAACTTGCTGCAACCGCCCCAAACAGTAGCGTGTAGAACAAAATAATACTAAAAACTTTAAAATGGTTTGTATGGAGCAATATTAATGCTAAATATCTCAGAAACCATACAAAAATTTTGTGAAACAGGTTTTGGATTCAGAGACATATTTATATACCCCATACCTACCTCATTTTTTTTTAAATGGTCGGTAGATCAAACCAATAATGAGCTGAATATATGTGCATGATAAGCCGCTTAAAAAGAGAAATTTTGTTTTAAACGTACTCAACATATCTTTTTTTTTATAATGTGTGTTAGTGGGTAAGTAAGTAAGACGCTGCATTACTTTAGGTAAAGGATATTAAAGATTCGGAGTTGTCGGATATAGCACTCTTATTTGTTTTTAATTGCGACTCGTTTTCTATAATCTTTTGTGATTCATTGAATAGATTAAACGAAGTTGCCAAGCATTTCAGAAAAAAAACGGCAAGCTAAGCCAATATTTTTCAAACAATACAAACGATTAAAATACGCATTTGTTTTATTATGTACGTTATATTGCCTAAATTGTCCATTAACTGTAAATAATTGATATCAGCGTAAAAAACTTTTTTGTGCTACTTTTATTTCAAAAAGAAACTGGGAATTATTTCCTTTCATAGGTTACTTTATTATATTCAACATTTTTATTTTTTCGAATTTATTCTATGAGCTAAATTTCAGTTATGTATTTTATAAAGCTTTTTTGTAATAGTCCTATTCCTTTAATTTTTAGGAATGACTTTATACACTACCAGACTATTATATTGTATTTCCGAAAATAAAAAAACATTTTTAAGAGCTACTAGAAATTAAAAAATAAAGAGCTGGAAATGAGGAACCCTAATTATGATCGCTCAGCTGTAGCAATAAAATAATGAAAATATGTAGGCTTTTCAATTGTACTAAGTCATTTTATGGTCTCAGACAGTCCACGTTTCGATAGATTCATCGATAAAAATTTACATTTTAAGGTCTGTCAGTTCAGTCTGGTTTTTATTATACATACTAGTGTTTGTCTAGTGGTCGAAATTCGACCATAATTATTGATGCAATTATGAAAAAAATATTACAAAAAGTAAACATATACATATAAATTTACATGTAAATATATAAATTTAAATTTCGAGCGTTTGAATGTGGCATTTTATGTTTCTAGGTTTAGTATCAATAAAAATACCAGTTAAAGAACGAAGAAGTACCAAAAACATCCCTCTAGCAGAATCTCATTTACGCAGGACCTTGCATGTTTAATTGTATGCATCTAGGTCTAATACTAATGGAAATTCAAAAAGTATCAGTTGTAGAACAAAAAAGTACCAAAAAGTTCTCCTTTACAGATTCTTACATTGCATGTTTTATTTTATGTTTCTAGGCCCAATATTTACGAAAATAAAAAAGTACCAGTTGTAGAACAAAAAGGTACCAAAATCTCCCCTTACAGATTCTTATTTAATCAGAGCCATACATGTTTAATTTTATGTTTTTTGTCCCAATATTAACGAAAATTCAAAAAGTACCAGTTGAAGAACAAAAAGTACCAACAATTTTCATCTTATAGGTTCTTATTAACTCAGGGTCCTTCACCTGTAATTTTATGTTTTTAATTAAATTTTATAGAAAATCTAAAACTACCACATGCAGTACACCAGAAGTAAATAAATTTAATTTCCCGTATTTCCCCTTTTTGATACTTTTTTCCCTCCTTGAAGTATCAGAAATTTCAATATTGTAGTTGGAGCCAAGAATTTAATACCAATATGTAAATGCACGGATAAAAATATTTTGAAAAAAGTACCAAAAATAGGTACGATTTTCACCCCTTAAACGTTTGAATTTCAAAAAAGTACCAAATTCATCAGGGGTGTTCTGGAAATCGAAAACGCAAGAATTTGAAAGATATTTTTTTTTATACATTTAAAATTTTTAAATTTAAAAAAAAAGAAATTCAAAAATTTTTTAAATAAACAAAGCTACTGAGAAAGAACACCTGCATGGCCAAAATGTCAAACTTTGACCCCCTCTAACTCAGAAACTTTTTGACGGATCTTGTTGAAAATTTGTGTATAAACTACTATACAATAGGACTAACCTTGGTGTAAATTTCATCCCAATCGCAAGACATCGATTTCAAAATTGGTTCACTTGACATTAAATCCCCCATATACATACATTTCGTTAGCTAAAATGCAAAAAGGCGTTACTAACAAATTTATAATTTTACAGGAGAAGCAAAAAACTTTGTAAAATGAAAACTATAAACATGTCAGAAAAACATGCATTGATAATTGTTCCATGGAATTCTTCAAACAATTTTCAAAGAAAACTATTTCATTATATTTTGTTAGAAAAAAATCAGTAATTACTTTGTTTTGTATTTATAAAATTAAAAAACTTGTAGTTACTTCCCATGGTATTTTACCAATAAAAAAGTGATTTTTTATCGCTGAAGTGTAAAATGTTGTCAAGTATTGAGTGTAGTTTAATGACATTCATAATAATCAATCAAAACCTCGATTTTGAATTTTTTGTTAGTTACGCCTTTTTGCATTTTACACACAAAAAAAATCATAGGTAAAATTACCTTAATATATGGTATAAAATTAACTAAGCGCAAGGGTAGCATGGTAGTATCTAAGTTTCTTAGCTAATAAAACTATTAACTTAGGTAATTTCTATGTTCGAAAAAGTATCTAATTATTTTGTTAAAATTACTTAAAAACTTTGAAAATTTACCAATGATAGCAAAGTTATTTTATATTTTTATTTTTGGAAAATTATCTAAGTTTAATTTTGTACCATAGATTTTAGGTAAATTTACTATGTATATACTTTTTTTGGTTACATACTTTAAATAAAATTAATTTAATTTCATTGTAATATTTTATTTATTTTATTTATTTTCATTAAACGGGGAAAGTATAAAAGATAAAAGATAAAATTTACACACAAAATAAACTCATAGCGAACAATTCTGCATCATTAACTCCAAAATATCATTTTTTTGGATGATCGATATATTTTTTAAACCCATGGGAATTTTTTTGTAAAAAGTTCAGTGAAGATATTATGTTTATAATATACTCACATAAATACGTTGTATCTTTATACTCTATCGAATAGTTTTTAATTTATTTTAAATTCAAAAATTTTAAATTGAAATTAAAATTTGAACTTTTTTTACAAAAAAATTTTCAATTGAAAGAAAAAATCAAATAAACCTACATACATACATATCGTCCCCTCAATATAACAATAGCGTATAATTTTTTTGGTGTTTTGAGAAAATCGTGTTTAAAGTTTTTGTCAAATCCGATGTCTATTAAAACCTCAATATCGCGGTAAATAAAAATTCTTCATATTGGATTTTTCGACGAATACATAATACAGTTTCTTGTCTTTAAATTGACCAATTTTTTTTATTCTACGCATCCTTTAAGACCATAATTATGTCATTCAAAGTGCAAGTCCTCCATATAGGCTATTTTATTCGTATGAGGAATTCGTATGATGTATCTGATACATTATTTTATTTTGTATGGTATACGCTGTTTTATTCAATAATTTTACGATATTTTTATTAAAATATTTGATCTCAAAAATATCAATTTGTAAAATTATAAAACAGTGATAAATTCATAGATTCAATGGCACATATTCATTACATTCCAATTTGGGTTAATTTTAACAAAAAATTATGACAAATTAAGGTATACATTGCGTTAATCAAAAATAACTAGAAGTTCATTCGTCTTCTATCTCTTCCTCTGCTACATCAGGCTCATCTAAACAATTTCGCTTCTTTCCACCTTGTAAGTTAAAGAAAAATGACTGCGAGCCACGAGAAATTACATCCTTCTGGCACAAATTTTGGAGGTCATGCAGCTTTCGATGGTCGGAATGAAACTATTTCTCAAACAATAGTGTATATAATTATAAGCTACTTTATGAGTTTAAGTTTTCATAAATTGTATTTTTTTTCTACAGGCTAAAATGGAGTATAATGCGTATACACTATTATTCTTTTAACAACTTTGGAGTGGCAATTTCAAGTGAAATAGCGCATATGAGCTTACACACTTATTGAAGGAAAATTTTGAACAAGAAATTATACACTATTTTTTCCAACGAAATTTTGACCCACTTTTTGGAAGTAGAATTTGACGAAATTTTGACCAGTCATAAAATCAATGATGGAAATTCTAAATATGCAATAAAAAAATAATAGCGTATGAGGCACATACGCTATTGTTATATTGAGGGGACGATATATTAAAAAATTCGAAGAAGATACATAACCCAATTAGTAATAATAACAAAAATTTTAGGCAAAACTCTTTTTATAAATTACCAATTATCTTAGACAACTAAACTTAGTTTTTTGTTTTTATATAAAAATAAATTACCTATGTACGCATTTGTAAAATACCCTAGATTATTTTTTTGTGTGTAGCTAGCGATATATAGATTTTTATATCTATCCATATATCATATTCGACAATCCAAATTGTTATTTAGTTTTATGATAAAAACGCGTCGGTCATTTTATACATTTATAAATGGATATCTGGCAACGCTATGCCTGGATAAAGCGTGTTTAGGTTTCAGCTGTCTTTTTTATTACTAAATAGTATTAAATTGTGGTTTTAAATTGCAAATGTTAAACTTTTTTGCATCATTAATCAACGTTAACCAATGAACTTTTGGAATTTATAAAAAGTGAGTTGTTTTGGAATAATCATCAAACTATTAAGCTTGTGCTGTGTTGCTGCGTTAATTAGGCTGTGGTAAATTTTGTTGCTGCTGCTGATCGCCATTTTTGTTCTTGACATTTACAATGCCGGTCGCTAAGGTAATTAAATGTGGAATATGTAAGAACCCTGTTGGCAAATCCCAGGGATCTATCCAATGTAAAATGTGCAAATTATGGATTCATCTAACATGTGCCCAAGTCTCGGAGAAACAGTTGCAACTGTTTAATGAAAAACCGAATTCGTTTTCATTTAACTGTGCGAACTGTCCTTATAGGGGAAGAGATGATGTTGGGTGTGATGATGTTCGTGCTTTAAGAAATAGTTTTGACAATTTTGTCAAGGAGAGTCGTGAAGAACGTGATGGTTTTAAGAAAGATATGGCGCAGATGCTAAATGATTTTAAAAATGAGATGTCCATTTTCATTACGAATATTAAAGCTGACGTTGCATCGTGTACTAAACTGATAAATAATATTGACCTTGCTACTACCAAGAAATGTGCAGCTCTAGAGTTCGAGAACAATGTTCTACATCGTAGAATTAACCGTAACGATATAATCATTAGTGGCCTACCTTTGGGGTTAAGTGACTTAACTTCTGTGATTATATCTTTATGTTCTGTATATGAAATTAATGTGTCCAGTCGTGATCTTAATCTGGTGTGTTATATAAACAAGAGAGGCAACATTTTGGCTAAATTTGTGAATGTTGAAGTGCGGGACAGTGTTGCGAAAGAATATTTTAAAACACGTTCACTCAAGGTCAAGGACGTTATAGGAGGGGAAGTAGATACCCGCGTATACATAAATGATCACTACTCACCGGCTACATCAAACCTGAATTACTTATGTCGCAAAATGATTCGGCAAAAAATTGTCTCCAAATACAGTATAATCAATGCTGATAAACCTAAAGCCAAGCTTACATTTCATGATGGGTCTGTTGTAATACATAGTGTTGAGGAGTGTGCAGCTTATATTAATAATAATGTTGGCCATACTTGTGATTAGTTATACTGGTTACTTTAGGTACCATTTGATTCTCATGTTCGTTAAACAATATTTTATTTTTCCCTGAAATTTGGTCTCAAATTTACATATGTATGTTGTTTGAGGATGCATTTTTAATACTTTGCTTATAATAAACCTTAAAATTAAACCTTTAAGTTTACACTGCCATTTAATATTTTTTATAATCTATTTCTATATACTTTTGATAGTTGAATTTTAGATTTTATGAGTTATATATATTTTTTTTTTTTTTTCCTCTTTTCTTTTCTTTTTAAATTTTATATTTTTGAGTTAAAAAGAGAATAATAAGATACTTACGTATTATTATCATAGGCTGTAATTATATTTGTTTTTGAAATGTACTTCCTTTTTTCGGTTTATTACTTTTGGTTCCCTACAAAACTTAAATTTTTTGATGTCTTTTAATAACACAAATGCTGATCCCATTGTTAGCAGTGGTTCTTTTTTAAATAATAATTTATCTATGTATTCTAAACAACTTAAGGTGGCACATGTTAATTGCCAGAGTATTAGTCCTTCGCGTGGTTCTGTGAAATTTCATGAGATTGCCAATATTATATATAACAACTTTGAGTTGATTGGTATTTCTGAAACGTGGCTTAAGCCTACTATTTCTGATGCAGCTATAAATATATCTGGCTATAATCTAATTCGAAATGACCGTATACGTAATAGAGGTGGTGGCGTGTGTATTTATATATCAAGAGAACTTAAGTATAGAGTTGTACATAAAGTATCTCTATATAGTTGTGAATCTTTGTTTATTGAAATTTCTTTTAACAATGTTAAAACCCTTTTTGGTGTGGTGTATTTACCTTATGGAGATATTGTTGAATTTGAAAATTCTCATAATGAAATTTTTCTACGTTATTCCAAGGTCATCGTCGTTGGGGATTTTAATTGCAATATGTTTAATGTTTCTAAAGCCTATTTGTTGCGCTTAATGTGTATGAGATGTAATCTTTCAGTTTTTCACAATTCAAGGCCAACACACTTTGACAGAGCTCACGGCACTACATCTTTGCTAGATTATTGGCTAGTTAGTGATGACTCTATGATTTGTTATTCTGACCAAGTTTCATGTCCTGCTATTTCTCACCATTCTTTGATTTTTGCGGTTTTTTGTTTGGATGTCATGAATGCTGATAAGTTAATTGAATATAAAGACTTTAATCATATTGACTGGGAGGGTATATTTTCCGTTATATCAGAATTTGACACTAATACGTTTTTTAATTCGAATGATGTTGATTATCAAGCTTCTATTATTAGTTTATTTTTTAACATCCTTTATACTTTCGTGCCCACAGTGAGAAAGAAAGTAAAAATGGATGATAACAGTTGGTTCAGATCTAACAATATTTTATTGGCAACATCGCTTAGAGACTTGTCTTATTTGGCTTATCGTTCAAATAGAAATACTTTGAATTGGAATGTATACTGCAAATACCGAAATAAGGCTAAAAATATTATACGTAAAGAGAGAAGAGCATATTATTCTAAATTATTTTGTGGCCTTAACACATCTGGTATGTGGAGAATTTTAAGGAAGTCTGGTCTAACTGGGGATAATGGTTGGTGTAATGAATTTAATGTTGATAGTATTAATGATTTTTTTGTTAACTCGTCTGGTTCACTAAGTGATGATGTGGATTTTAGCACCTTTATTGATGTAAATGGTTCTTTTTCCTTTAGTTGTGTTAGTGAGGAAGAGTTATTTATTGCGATCTGTAAGGTGAAGTCTAAGTCTATAGGTATTGATACCATACCCATTCGTTTTGTTAAGATGATTTATCCTTATGTATCTAACATTCTAATTCATCACGTCAATTTGATTTTAACAACATCAATATTTCCTAAATCTTGGAAAATAGCTCGGGTTGTTCCAATCCCAAAGTGTAGAAATGTTCGCACACTTGATGATCTTAGACCTATATCAATTCTCCCTTCTTTGTCCAAAGCTGTTGAACACATATTAAAGGACCAAATATTAAATTCTGTTCGAAGGCTTATTGTTCCATCTCAATATGCTTTTCGTTGTAATCACAATACTACTTCTCTCTTGCTTGACATGACTGATGATATAAGGAGGAATCTAAATGATGGTGAGTTATCTTTACTAGTATCTCTTGATTTAACTAAGGCCTTTAATTCATTAAATTATTCTATTATGATTAAGAAATTGAAAGAACTATTTAAATTTTCTACTACGGCTTGCAAGCTTATATTGTCTTATCTTACTGACAGATCTCAATTTGTAAATATCAATGATCAGAGTTCTAATTTACTTGCAATTACTTCTGGTGTGCCTCAGGGTTCAGTATTGGGACCACTTCTTTTTATCTTATATATTAATGACTTGCCAGCCCAATTGGATTCTGAATGCTGCAGATCATTGTTATTTGCTGATGATGTTATGCTCCTGTTTAATAGCAACAGAAATGATGTTGACACTTTTAGCTGTAAAATTAATTATTACCTTGATCGCTTTTCATCATGGTCATCTGCGAATTCTTTGGTTGTTAATACTACTAAAACGAAAGCCCTAGTATTTGGTTATGGTGATTTATATTTGCACAACCTACGCATTTCCATATCTGGTTCTTCAGTTGTATTTGTTGATAAACTTAAATGTTTAGGTATCTATATTGACAAACGCCTAACTTTTGAGAACCATATTGACCACCTCTGTTGTAAAATTTCTGGAATATTACGTAAACTGTACTCAACAAACACCTACTTGCCCTTTCGTATAAGATGTTGTCTTGCTCATTCTCTTTTAATTTCGAATATACTATATGGTCTTGAGGTTTTTACGGGTACATTTTCTTATGTGATTTCTAAATTAAATAGGGTGGTTAATATGATTGTTCGATTTGTTTATAACATTCGAGTACGTGAACATATTTCTGAATATGTTAAACTTTTCCTTGGCTGTTCATTCCACAATTTGATACAACGTCGAAATTTGATATTTTTTTACAGGATAATTAAAACTGGGTTGCCTACACCACTTTGCTCTAAATTTAGCTTTTCTCGTTCTACTAGGAACCCGCAAGTTTTGATTCCGAGAATTAATAATGGATTTTATGAACATTCGTTTATTGTAAGAACTGCGCGTAGTTGGAACTGGTTGCCTCTGGAACTTAAAATTTTTTCTCATTCTAACAATGCATTCCGCCTAAAACTTTATAGAATACTTTGTAATTAACTTTAAGGTTAATTACAGATCATTTTATTAGATTGATATCTCACTTAATTATTTAAATAAAAATCATTTGTTTTTATATGCATTTGTTTGTGTTTTAAATATATATTTACAAATGTATAATAAAACTTTTTACACTGCTGGGATCTTTTGTTTTCTGTTTTTTTCTTTTATTTTTTATTGGTTGGGGAACCAAAAAAAACTAAACCGTTTTTAGGAATAATTTAATTAAAATAATAAAATCATTTTTTTTTCTATTTTATTATGTATATTTTTAATAATTTTGTGTTATTAGTTAGTTTATAACTGTATTCAGGCAAACTGCTTTGTAATATATATTTTAATTGGCCAAGAGTGGCTTTTTATATTACATTTGATGAAATAAATAAATAAATAAATATTCTACGTTTTGATGTTGTATTTTAGCAAGTGAATTGGAGTTTGTAAACTAGAAGCTTAAACTAATCTTACTGTATTTACTTGTTATTATTAAGATTCTCAAAAATATCTTGAAACCAAAATTTCCACCTCGAAAACTTAATTTGTATCGGACAATTTAGGAGATACCGGCATGCCCGGATAGTAGAGGACAATACATATATGTGACCTTCTCCGAGAAAATGGACCTTGTGTGTCAAAAAACGGGTTTGGACTTAAGACCCTTAAAGGGTGTAGAAGAAGAAGAAATGCGTTTTGCTCAAAACTTCATTTTCACACACCTGGTCCCTTTTCTCGGAGATGGTCACATATATAGTTATAGGATTCGACTTAAATGTACCAGTCAAATTTAAATTCATTTTCACTAGTATATCCAAGTTCCAAGCCCAATGTGTTCTCTTAGGTTCTCCTATCTCTAAAGTTCTTTTTAAAATGCTTAAAACTTGTTCGAATTTACTCTCTTAAATCGAATATGTAACGAAAGATAAAATTCCCTCAAATAAAAAGTCGGGAAACGTTCAAAATCAGTTTGAAAATTAAATTAAAATAAACACAAAGAGAGGAAATAAAGTTATTATCAAAAATTTAAAAATCAAACATCATATAAAGAGCACAAAAATTTAGAAAAGTTGCTTTAATCGGTATAAGTTATGCAAAACATTAATTCAAAAAAAAAAAAAACATTTTTATTTGAAAAACTGTTCGTTTCGCAAAATTTGTTAAATTCGCCTAAAGATAACTAACACTTTATTCTGAAAAGAATAACACAATGCAAAATAAAGTATAGCAATGTTCTGACAAATTTTGAATTATATTTAAAGGATTATTTTTTTTCTGAATATTACTGCTCTAAATTGTCCACGGTTTGGCAGCTGTGGGCCAAAAATGGTGAAAAAAAATTTAAATTTTTCGACATTTTAGCAATTTTGATGCACTACATGCAGTTTTTTCGGATAAGTTTATTTTACACTTTCTTTCTCCCGGGCTATAGCTACAACTGTGGCGAAATTCCAAATGGTTTCCGAGATATAGAGATATAGACATGAGAAAAATTAGATGTTTTTCGGTGAAATCAAGTTTGAGCCAAAATGTTCATGAGGCAATAAAATCCAAACTGCAGCTAATCTAGCAAAACCCAAATAGGGGTTTGTTGATTTCGATAAGTATTTTCAAAAATTCTACGCGAGAAGAAGTTTCCACTCGAAGACTTCAAAAATGTTGCAGTGTAATTTAAGTGAATTTTCTTTTTATATAAATGTTTTGAAAATATTTCGTTATATAAAAAGCTTATTTTGTAAAATTTTTAAGAAATTGAAACTGGGAATTATTTCCTTCCGAAGGTTACTTTATATTATATTCAACATTTTTTATTATTCGAATTTATTCTATGAGCTAAATTTAAGTTATGTATTTTATAAAGCTTTTTTTTGTAATAGTCCTTAAAAAATTTTGTAGGAAATTGTTTTTTTTTTTTGTGAGTTAAAGTGTTTTAGAAAGAAAGTGAGGAAAATCTTCTTCACATACTCGTAATCGCAGCACGATTTGAAATTAGATTTTTAGAAAAACACTCACCTGTGATACTAAAGCTTTGGTTTCTGGTGTTGTACTTTCTAAGAAAATCTTTTTAAATTCACTAGGACTAGACAATTTGAAATCTGAGGCAGATGCAATAAAGGTCTGAATCTCCTGAAGACTTTGTTCAGCCAATTCGGGAGATGAAGAACATTTTTCGATACGCTGAGAGGTAAGTAGTTCGACGCCATTAGCACACCATTCATTAGCCTAAAAAAATACAAAGAAAATTCTTTAATAAATAAAAGATTTTAAAATTAATTAACAATCAAATTACCTTTTCAACTCTCTCCATTAGTTCGCGATTCTTATTTAAAATTTCCAACCGTTTCTGTAAACGTTCTGTGATTATATCACAAACACGTTGTAGCTCATCACACTTTGGTTGTACAATTTCCCAGGGATAAACCCCTCGAGAGCCGATAAGTTGTTGGCCGGCGACAATAACTTCAGCAGCCTTATCAATGTCATTGATACACAGAGTCTGGAACTCTTTAGTCTCTGCAATTAAGCTGTCCACACGGTCAACACTCTCACCAATTTCGGTCATTTCAGAGATGGTTTTAAGGCGGCCATCAAAATAAATCTGAAAATAAATGTTAACAAGAAAGTGAAAAATAAAATAACAAACAATAAGGTTTTCACGTCACAAGTTGCACCCTTGCGAAAAAGCAAAACATAACAACAACCACATAGAAAAATTATTTGTGTGAAATAATTTGTCCATTTGGTTATTGTTATGTTTTTGCACTTTTGCTTTTTCGCAAGTGTGCAACTTGTGACGTGAACAACCTTAATATGTATAAAGTTTTTAAAAAAATCTAGAATTACCTGCAATTCTCTAAAACTCTGTTCAAATTTCCTCAACTCCAGACATTGTTGCAAGCGATTTCGATGTGTTCGCCAAAATTCATCAAAACGTCTTTCGGTTTCCTCCAGCTGCACCAGAAGCCTACGGTAGTCCCGACAATCATCATAGTGTTGGGGTTTTTTCAATTTGTATTGTTGATGATAAATAATTTGATGACGTTTTATAAATTGTGTTTGTTGTTGTGGGGTTTGTATGATATTTGACTGCCCTGCACTGGATCTGCATAATTACTCATAATTTGTTTATTTTGCAATTTGTTTTTTTTTTTTTTTTTTGTTTGCATGAGCAAAATGGTTTAAAGTTTAAACGCGTTTCGGTTTAAGTTGTTTTTTTTTTTATCAACAAACGTGTGAATTTGTTTAAGTTTGAATCATGTAATTTGCATTTAAATTTAACATTTGCAATTCAATTAAGATGTATGACATTTTTTAATTATTTTATAGTTGAATTTAAACAAAAACAATATGTTTTACGTTTTGTCACACGTGAGTGAGCGAGCGGTATGTGTAGAGAAAGAGAAAGAGAGAAAAGACACACAATATTGTTTTTATGATGAGCCATGAAATGTAAACATTGAATTAATGATCATTTATAGATTGTGTGATGGAGAGAAAGAGAGTGAGTAAGTGATTGTGTTACAGTTGTTGTTATGTTTTGTGAGAGATATTATTTGTGGTAGGTGATGGGTGTCAATATCGGTAGGGCTTTTGAACTATAATGGAGCCAAATTTTAATCTTAAGTTGGGTTCTATTGCTTAAGCAACAAAAACAAAATTTTACAGGAGAAGGTTTTTTTTTTTATTATATTTCATATAAATTTTGTATTAAGGTTGTCGCTTACGATAAATTGTTTTTGCTATGAAGGCCCCTATTATGGTCAGTTGAGTTGTAATTTCTTAATTTTTGTATTATGGTTTACAACTTTGCTATATTTCGGTGTACAAAAACATAGCAAAAATTACAACTGATCACAACCAGTTGTCTTAATTACAACTCAACTGAGTTGAGTTGTAAACCGTAATAGGGGCCTAAATCGTTGAAGTATCTGAAAATGCGTTTGGTATAAGTAAAAAAAATATGCTTAATGTCTGTTTAAGAATTTCGAATGACAACGTTCGCATAGAAAATTGCATTTCAAGCAAAAACAAATTTTCGAATTTTGTTTTTGTTTTAAATATAATCTTCAAAGCGAGCGTTTACGTTCGAAATCGATGAACAGCCTGTAAATGTACTTCTGAGCTAAAATACTTTTTCAGATGTCTTCAGTAGAATTGTATGGCGATTATTTTCTTAGAATGTGCTCACCCTATAACACCCATTTTAAGGGGTAATTTTTGTTTTTTTTTTTTTACTTCCCCACAAAAGTATACTAAAACGACACTTTTAAGAGTGAAAATGTTCTACGAATATTTTCTACATCAAATTTTACAAGGGGTCTTTTAAGACCAAAAGTTCTCGCAATTTATGTTATACCCACACCACAATAGTGGAGAGTGTTTATTTAAACCTTGTGCGCAATGTACAAATCCCAATTTGGAAGATAATTTGATGAAATTTGAGACATCGGTTCTAATATGGACAGGACACAAGGACCAATCCTAATGAAAATGAGGCGAATCGGTCCATAATTTCGCATAGCCTCCATACGAGCTTCATACCGGAATAGGGTCTTTGTACCTATAAACTATTTTATTATGTTGGTATTTAGATTAAATTTGGTACAATCAAAATCATCTCACCAAATTTAATTGGAAACGGTCCATATTTGACCATAGCTTCCTTTTAAATGTTGGTATTCACATACAAATTGGCGATAATAACTTTTACGGTAGTCATGACAAAATTTTGTATAGGTCCAATATTAACCATTGGTCCCATACAAACCCCCATCCTAAAATCTCATGTAGTTGAAGATATGTATTTTAAAAATATTCTGCACAAAGAACTTTCACATGAATCTTAACCTCGTTATGTACACAATTTTGTTTGCCCAGGTCCATGATTGCCATGGGTAGGGTTGGGCTTGACTGACTATACTTTCTTACTTGTTGGTTTTGAAAAAATAAAATTTCATTAATCAGTCCAAGTTATTTTAATACAAAAATGTTAAGAACCATAATTTTGCATCGTTTCATATATTGAACCCTTCTTAAGCACTAAAATAAACTTGTCAGCAAAAGCTAATGTTACTGTGACAAATTTGGAGACTTAAGAGTAGCCAGGTATTAAACTTCAAAACACACTCGCACATAACCGTAAGTTTGCTTGACATGTAGTACAGACTATCGATCATGAGTGACAGTCAAAAATTCCGTTATTCAACAGTCAACCACAAAATAATCTTATCACTGAATTTAATGGCCACATCGAGTAAGCGAATGTTTAAGCAAAACTGTCCCTCATGATCGATAGTGTGTAGCTCACTTTACGTTATGTTGGCTTTGAGGGCCGCTGTAGTTTGTGGGATATTCGACTTATTACAACGCCAAAAGAAGAAATAGTCTAATGGGGTCAAATCTTACGATCTCGGTGACGTTCACCTCCACGTTAGATTAGAGATTATATCGAAAACGTAAAACGCAAGAATTTTAAAAGCCATTTTTTAAAAAGATAACTGTAATAAAATAATTTTATGACAAATATTATACAAATATTTCTCTTTTAAACAGATTTTTATAACAAAAATTAGATTAAAAGTGTATTAAAAACAACTTACAAATTCTTACGTTTTCGATTTTCAGCACACCCCTGCATTTTCAGAATTCTGAATATCAAAATCCCGAACTTTATTTATAATCACTAATTTTAAAAGCCTTTATTTAAAAATCACGAATTTACAAGTTTTATTTAGCGATGCCGGTGTTTGTTATACCATAGAGGAGAACATCCTTGCGCTCGGCCGAAAGCCCAACCATGCTATCCATAGATCGATTTTAAAAATTTAAGCTGCACAATTATTTGGGATAAAAAAAAACTCAGGATTTTGAAATTTTGTATTTTTAAATTCATCCCGAATTTCCAATTTGGGATTTTAAGTTTCGGGCATATGACCCCAACCCGTGAGATAACCATGCTTTCAAATTGCTATAGAGCATGTCCAAGGTGACATGAGAAATTCAACTTATAGCGTCTACCTGTTCAATCCACATGCCGTTGGTGTGCATATCATTCAATTTAGCGCTCGCAATGGACAGTGATGATCATGCCAACCTTGTTCTCAAAGAAATAAGGATCGATAACGCCGGTGGTCTAATATCCACAGTAAATAGTGACTTTTTCGGGATGCATTGGGCGCATCTAGATTTTATGTGGATTGGTATAGTCCCTTACCCAAAAATTTTGTTTGTTGTCGTAACCATTTATCCAAATATGGCCCTCATGGCTAACATGACTTTTCGATGGCAATAAGGGCCAGTTTAAAATGTTATTATGGTGATTTGGCAAAACAGCCTGAATAAATGACAGGAAATTCGGCAGATGTAGCTAAAGACAATATGTCCGCAATCATCATTCAAAGTCCGAAAGTCCTTTTGGAAAAAACTTTACAAGTTATACAATGCGACCAACCTTAATAAAAGTGGCAGGCGTTTTTATTTACTGTGAGCAATTTTCCTGCACATACAACTTCAAAAAAGCCGAACCGAAGTAATAATTTGTCTATTCAGGTTTTCCAGCTGGCTTGTTTAGAACAAATTGTATGAATATGAAATGTTTTAATATTTAAAAAATGCTTGCCGCTCTTAATTAGAGTTGAATCTAACTGCCTGTTTAATGGTTTCGAACGTCATCGTTCGCATAGAAAATTATATTTAAAACAAAAGCAAAATTCGAAAATTTGTTAACGTTCGAAATCGATTAACAGGCTGTGAGCCATTATAGACCTTTCGTTTACTTTATTTATGTGCCTTTCCACTAAAAAAAAAATGTCATAATAAAAGCAGTGTTATACCCAACCTCTTTAGAAAAATTTCAAAATCCATTGAACTAAATATTTATAGGAGAGATTTGTTAATATTTTTAAGACCCTACAATTGTGTACATATTTTTAAATTTTCTTGGTTTATTTGTTGTAATATTAATTTTATAATAAATAGTATAGCATACTTTAGGGAGTATGTATATAAATAATTTAATGAAAATGATAAAGACAAATTTATGTAAAAATAAAAAATAAATGCGTATTGAACGAAAAATAGCGAGTGTAGAGTTTGGTGAAAATGCGTATGAAGTGGTGTAATGAGGTGAGTATAATTGTTGCGTGTAGAGAATGTTTACGTTTTCATTTCACAACACTTACTACGGTTAACAATAAAGCAGCAAATTAAGTACAAAAATTTATGGAAATCAATCAATCTAAACAGCTTTAAAACATTCATGCAAAACACTCACTGACGTTTATAAATGTGAAACAGGTAAATTTTGGAAATACAATTTCTATAAAATCTTGATTTGAGTTACTAAGGGATTGTCAACTACATACATATTAAAAAGATGAATGAAACGAAAAAAGCAAATTTTGGAGTTTTACAGAAAAGACATACATTAAATTTCGAAAATGGGTTATCAATCGAAAAAACTAATTGATGCTTTTAATTTAGATTTATGTATATAAAAAACTTATTTATACTCAAATGAAAAGAGAATCAAAAAATTGGCAATGAAACAAAAATTTCACGTTTCTAAAAAAAATATGTAACAGTTTCATTACGAATTAATGTTTACGAGTTTATTTAAACTAAAGTTCCATCGCTTCATTAAAGGCCGTACCATAATGTGCATGAGCTGGCTTAAACAACTGTGCAAATACATGTAAATCATATTGAACTTTAGGAAACTTTTCGTTAAGTTTTATTAAACTTTTATTTGACTAAGCAAAGTGCAAAACTGGTCGCAAATTCCGAATCAGATGTTTTTGATTTCGTTTTTTTCTTTTTAATGCATTTGACGGCCTTTCGTTGTTTTTTTAAAGTACCTTATGCTAGCTTATGAATATCATGGGTTGGGCCTTAAGAAGCGAATGAAAATTGGACCGGTTTAACTACAATCGAATGAAAGTACATTATGTCATAAGAAATTGTATAAAAATCGATTCAATTTATGTAGATTTAATTGACTTCTATAATTCCACAAAACTATACCCGATTTATTATTAAAAAGAAAAGTACAGCTTTTTTAGAATTGAATTGACAATGGCATTTTCAATTGTATAAAAATTTATCTAATTGATTAGTATTCGATTAAAAAATTAAACAATTCACTTACAATTAATTTCGAAAAAATTTTAACCGGTTTACTTTAAATTAAATAAAAAATCGAAAACCATTAAGAATTGAATAAACAGCGAAACGGTTTAAATTATTAAATTTAAATATATTAATTCTATTCCGATCTATAAATAAAATATAAAATCTAAGTTAAGTTAAAAATCGAAAAAAGGGTTAAGGAAAGTTTAATACAAATAAATTCGATTTATTTCGACACAAATAAACCGTTTCATTTTAAATCAAGTAACAATTGGGAGAATTGATTAAAATTCCAATAAAAATTTAACCGGTTTATTGAGAATCAAATGCCAATTAGAACGGTTTATGAATATTCGAATAAAAATGAAACCGGGTTGCTTAGAATAAAGCACAAACTAAACCGTTTTATTCGTTTTATAAAAAATGTAAGAATTAAGAAACAATTGTAACGGTCCATGAAAATTCGAATAAAAATTTAAACAGTATATTTTGAATCAAATGTAAATTAAACCGTCTCATTTAAAATGAAGTATCAATTGGAACGGTTTATGAAAATTCGAATCAATATTGAACTGGTTTAGTTAAATCAATTAACAATTGCAACGGTTTTTGAAAAAAAAAACTCATACTGGTCGAGAATTAACCCCAACACCCCCAACGTCTGCCCTGCATGAAGCAAAGGCCCGCACCCTCCTATTCAATGCAGGGCAAACCCGACTCATCTGATCCCCGAATCAATCTGGACTCACCCGGTAGAGGTAGCCCGGCTATTGAGTCTGGATCTGGATGAGTCAGCAGACCTTGAGAATTAAAAATAAAATAAAATATATGTATGTACATACATTAACAGGTCGCGCTGCATCAACAATGGGTTTTTAAAATTCGAATAAAAATTTAACCGCTTTATAAAGAATTACATAAAAATGAAATCGATTCATTTTAAATTAAGTAACTATTTGAAAATTCGATTAAAAATTTAACCGGTTTATTGAGAATGAAATAACAATCCGGTTTATTAATTATTAAGAATCAAATAGTTACGCTTGAAATCAAATAATTTAAACGGTTCATGTAAAATCGAGTAAAAACTGAATCTGTTCATTAAGATTCAAATAAAAATTGAACCGTTTCTTCCCAAGTTCTATAAATTTAAACCGTTTCGTTTGAAATCAGTTAAGAATATGAACGGTTCATGCAGAATGGAAAAAAACCGTTTCATTAAAACTAGAAGGACAATTGAACCAAATTACTAACGAATGAGCAATCCCATGGCAGCCGGTTCTATGTACCGGAGTGATCCATAGCAACAAATATCCGGCCAAGGGCGGACATTTCAGTACTATGTGTTTTATATACAGCTACAACAATAACAACAACAAACAAATGTGTGTATGCAATTTTATTTTAATCGATTTGTTTAAAACAACAAACAGTTTGTTTTATGTGAACTTCGGGTATGTGATTTAAATCAATCAAATTCAGTTAACATATCGTCGGATTAGAGTGCAAATCTGCTAAATCTTTTTTAAACACTATATGAAATTTTGATACCTTTGTTAAGATGAAGAAGAGGCGTCGCATCGATTAAGAAAAAAATTTGCTTCAGTTTGGGACTCTATAGAACATTAGAAAATAAACCAAATATATAAAGGTTTGCTTCTTAAGCTAGAAATAGAAAACATGAAATTTTTTTTGCCTATCCTGTAAAATTTTCTAGAAGTTAGCTATCAGGTTTTCACTCTAAGGCAACGTTATGTAATATTATATGCATAAGAGGAAAATGTATTAGAAATCAAGTTTTGAAAATATTGATATCGTTTCGTTTTCAAAATCGATTTCCATTACGCAACTGAACTATTTCATGTTAACAATCCTTTAGAGTTTTTTTATAATTTAATCCTTTTTATTTACTACAAAAGCTAAAACATTAAAAGCATTTAAAACACAAATAATTCGAACACAAAATGAATGGAATAATTAAAAAATGTACGACGAATCATGCGAAAATTTTATTTGATATTAAAAAAAAGTATAATAAAAAAGGAAACCCGTTTAACCGCAGCTCCTTTAAATTGATCATCAATGTTTAAAATAAAGATAATTTAAATTTATTTAAACTTAACGAACGTAAAAATATTATCTTAACGACAATTTTTTTTTCATTAATTATTTTTTTTTTTTTACAAAACCAGTGCAGAGCTAGAAATTAATAATGAACATTTAAAAGATTTTTTTATGGAAAAGAAGAGGTTAGGGATAGTTACAAAGGAAAAGGAACTAATTTTTTATAAGAGTAGAGGTTTATAGATTATATTTGGTTTAGGGCGTAGATATAGGATTTTTAAGTTAGTAATAAAAATTCATTAAGATGTTTTAAAGTTAGTTATATTGTGAAAAAGGTTAATTTAAAAAAGCTTTTTTTAAGAAATATAAAGAGCTTTAAGTGAAATTAGAAAATTATAAAAAAAAAACTTACCGTTCAATTGAGCTGACATTGCCAGTACGTTCAGAAAATTCTTTAATTTCTTCGTTTGATTTGATGTTGTTTAATAATGTTTCACCATGTTTGGCAGCCGCCAGTATTTCCTCCTTCAACCTTTGGTAGTCCAAGCCCTGATCGTCTAAAAGTTTTTGTGTAGCTTCAACAGAATTCGGAAATTCTGTATCGTGTATGGCTTGTATGAAAATATCCAACTCGGCGGAAACTTGATGGGTTAAACTAGAGAACTTTTCTAAGGACTTGGTGAAAGAAAAAATATATTGTTTTTTATTTTGTTTTGTTGATGCAAAAGTAATTCGAATTACAATTCTTTGTTGTATCCATTCGTGGTGGGAATATATTAATGTGCCGCCCATGTCTGCCGTCAATTGAGAGGAATTTATATACTCGTGTAGATCGGTTAGAGAGGAACATATGACTAAACGAAAGCGATACTCGTCTTTCGAAAATTTGGAACTAACTTCTGAGATAGCTTTTTGGAAGAGGCCAGAGGGCCGCAAAACATAAACCACGTGTATAATGCCAGGGAAGTAAATCTAAAACAAAGAAATGTAAGAAAAGGATATTTATAGCCGGCCTGTTCGTCGATTTCGAACGAAGACTTCGTTCACTTAACTTACATGTAAATCAAAAACAATATTTTATAAATTTGTTTTTGTTTCAAATGTTAATTAAGCATACGAATTATTCGTTCGAAATCGACGAACAGGCCATTAAAGGAGACAGCAGACAGTTTTTAAAGATTTAAAATCAAACGAACTGAATTATTTGCAATTTAAAGAGAAACAAACACATAAATTAAAATTAAACAACAACATAAACGATTCATTAGGATTAAAAAATGTGTATGAAAAAAACATGGGGCAAATTCCGGCCTTCGATATCGACCGAAATTTCCTTTTAAATTTTATTGTATTTTCGATCGGTATTGAATACCGGAATTTGCCTGTTGTTTGTTTAAATAAAATAAGAATCAAATAACTCGGGTAAACCCGATTCTTAATAAAGCTGTGTGAGAATAAATTTGAAAAATAGTGATAAGAATTATTTAGAATTGGGTGAAAGCTTAAAAGAATATTTAGAAAAGAATGAAAATTAAATCGTCAAATTAAGGGAATTAAATCGAATCATATGCGAGTTTTTTTAGATAAAGTTTATATGTTTTTTTAAAACAAATTTAAAAGTTTAGCAGTTCATTTCACATCAAATAAAATTTATATAAGAAAGGTTTATTTAAAATCAAGTGAAAAATGATCCGTTGCATCTAATACCTTTCCAAATAAGTTGTTTATCGAAAGAGAAATAGTTCAATTAAAGTCAAAATAAAGTCAGACGTTCGATTTGTGACTATAAAAAGTCAAATGATTAATTTAAAATCTAATATGCAGGCCTGTCACAGAAATCGATTCCGATATAAAGTGAATTCGATTTATGTGAAACAAGATACGAAATCAATTCCACTTTTGATCGGAATTGATTTCTTTGACAGGCCTGATAATGTGAACCGTTTCATTAACAATCGAATGTATTTCAAATATCTAATCGAATACAAACTCAACCGATATATTCAGTATTAAAAAAAGTAATTGGCAGGGTCACTTGGTATTTAACCAATTCATTAAAAATTAAATAAAAACTTATCTTTGTTGTTTAAAATCGAATTAAACCCCGATTGATCCGTGGACAAATTACGATATTCGATATCGATCAAACATAATTTTTATTAAAATTTTGATCGATATATATTTTAATCCGTTTCTTAAGGATTGAAATGAGAATTAAAATGCTTCTAATAAATACCACGAAAACTAAACCGGTAATTTTAGAATGATTCAGTGTTCAAGTTAATTTAGAATTGAATTAAAAATAATTCTATTCATTTCGAATCGAATGATAAATTAGTTACAAACAACTGAAAGATTGACTTTAATGTCGAATCGTATTAAATATACTTAATTGTGGTGATCTTATAAATAAAAAGCTCATTAATTTTAGATTCGTTGAAACACTAACATTTGAAACAAAAACAGGGCCCAGATCGTCGCAGTCGTGATCGAGTGACTTTGATCGAAATTTCACTTTTTGATATCGTCCCATTCGTTATCAAAAAAACTTCAATCGAAATTTGAGATTATGTCATTCGATTAGATTTCTTAAACAAATAGTCTAAAATTTAAGTATAAAATTTTTTCAGCAATAAGAAATAAAAATAACACCATCTAGTTTTGAAATTTTTCGAAAATTTTAGTCATGTTTGCAATAGAAGCAATTTTTGTATTGTAAGTTTTTTGATTGCTTAGAGCTTTAACAATTTTTAATAATTAGTAGACTTTGCTATTATGCAGCTGTTAGCATTTTTTTGCAAATTCCCCTAATGTAGCAATTATTACAGAATTTTTTCCATTCCTTATACTTTTATGGAGTTTTAATCCATTTTATTGGCTTGTTCGAATTATTAAAAATGTTCGTGAATTTTCGCTATTTTTGATTTTTTTTTTGTTTACTGTTGAAATTTGTTTTTTTTAACCGATTTAGCGATTTCAAATGAATTTTAGGGTTTGTTTCCAAATTTGCAATTATTCGCGAATTTTAGCCATGTTTGCGATATCAGCGACTTTTTCTGTAAGTTATCTAATTCTTTACAGCTTTAACAATTTTTAATAAATACTAGACTTGGCTTTCATGCGCTTGTTGGCTTTTTTTTTTTTATCGAATTTCCGCTAACTTTAAATTTGTTATCGAATTTTTGCCATTCCTTGTAGGTTTAGGGGCTGGTTTGTTTGATACATTAAAAACTTTCGAGAATTTTCGCTATTTTTGCAAATTTTCTGAATTTGTAAAATTTTTGCGAATTTCTAGTGTTCCGAATTTTTGAAATTTTTGCGTTGCTTTGCTGCTCTTTTTGACGAGCGCCGAAAAACGATAAGCCGAGGTCACCTATTTTATAGGGCACTATTAACACTGTTGATTTATATACAAGCATAAAAATCTATTATGTACATTTTTTAAACAAATTTCGATTCGAAAGCTTTCGAATGCCGTAATCCCGTTTTTGATACGTGACGAAGTTTTATTCGATACGAAAGTTCATTCGAACACGTGTGCGACGATTTGTGCCCAGATTTTAAAATTTTATGGATGAAGTTTCCTGATGATCTGGCCTAAGCAACTAGTGAAATGCGCATAGGAATAGCTTATCCCATCAACAATAAATTTCAGTTTTTTTTATCATATAATAAAAATTGGGAATTAAGAACGAATAACAAAATCATTTAAATTAAAAAAAAAAAAAAAAATTTTGTATTCCCACGAAAATTATTTTAATAATTTTGTTTTTGTTTTACATGTAAGTGAAGCCAACAAAGTGTTTGTTCGAAAGCGAAAAACAGGGCATAAACCGATTTAATTGAAGCAAAATGATAATTGAACATGACAATTTATAACACTGCGGAACAGTCATTTTGCGGTCTGGAACTTTATTGTAAATTTTTACTGATTTAAGGTTTCGGATTCCAAATCAAATCTCCATTTTTCTTTATCAGCTAAAATAAAATTCAAAAATCGGTAACTATATTATCTATAAGCCGTTCTTACATTGGTTGTAAATTTTCCCGGTAGTTTCAGATAGATGTATCGTTAAAGTGTTTAAAAAATAAAATTTTTTTTTTTTGGGATTTTGCATATTTTTAATATATTTTCCCAATTTTATTTTTCTTTGTTGCGTACATTAAATATCAAAATATTATAATTCAGAAACAAAACAAAAATATTAACTTTTTAAGTTTTTTTTAATTTAAGGATTTTTGGGGATTTATTTTTATTTTTTGGGGACAAGGAAAAAGTACCTGGCAGCCTGGTTGATGGGATAAGCTATTCCTATCCGCATTTCACTGGTTGCTCAGGCCAGATAATCAGAAAACTTCATCCAAAGATTTTAGAAAAGCTAAAGATAATAAACAAATAAAACTGTTAAGCGAATAAGAATTATAAGCAACAGTTTTACTTGTAACAATATCAAAGCTGAAATAAAAACAACAACAACAAAAATAAAACTATGATTTTTGTTGCATGTTTATTTATTAATTTTTAAACACAAAAAAGGTTTTTTTAATAATTGTTATTTTTTCAAAACTTCAACGATATCTCTGAAACTACTGGGCAAATTAAAAATCAATGCAAGCACGGCATATAGATAATATTATTACCGAATTCTGAATTTTTTTTAACTGAACATGGTGAAACGTTTTCAAGTTTACCAATAAATGTAGTAAAAATGCGTTAATTTTGGACATAACGGTATATCTCGAAAAGTCGAGCTGATAGACAAAAATGGAGATTTGATTTAAAATCAGCGACCTCAAATTAGCAAAAATTTGCATCAAAGTTCGAGGCCGCACAAAAAAGTTCAATTTTGTTCCGTTGTGTAATCAAAAACACTTGAAGCAGGAATCGATAAATTAGAATTTTGAATTTGTTTCTAAATCGAAATTAAATTAATCCAGTAAATTTAAAATAATTCCCCTTGATTCTCAATCTTACCGAAATACGCTGTAATACTGTCTTCACTGAAGTCCATTTGTCTTTACGTCGATCGATTATCAAATGAAAACCCAAATCGGCGTCTTGTAGCCTACAACAGATAAAAGAAACCAAATATTTTCAAAAATTTACTGCTTGACAAAATTTTCCCAATTCACTTACGATGGCACCGATGTCAAGTACAATATTAACTTTTGATAGTCCACCTCTTCCAGCGTATTAAAATTATTATTATCGGGAAATATAATCAAAGGACAACCCTCCTGAGAACGTCCCCCAGTAATGATGGCATGTTGCGGATGCAACAAATCGGCAACATCGCCAATATTTAAGACACCCTCACTGCTCATGGTGGCCGGGGCGATGTATTCCAATAATGAATTCACACTGCCTGATACGTGTCGCAGACTGCCGGGCAGTGCTTCGATGGCATATGAAATGTTGTGTTGAGAATTAATGGATGAATTTGAATTCGTACTAATGAGAGATTGTTGTTGCAGCATTGAAATGCTACCGTTATGTTTTGGCGAGTTGTGTATGACAGATTGTTGCAAGACCGTCTGTATGGAAGTTGTACTATTAATGGAACATTGTGATTCTAACATTTGATGACTGATAACTTGTTGATGTTGTGGTGTTTGTTGACGTTGTTGTTGTTGTTGCTGCTGCTGTTGTTGTTGTGTAGATAACATAACAATTGCTTGGGATTCTGCCAATACCGCTTCAACATCATTATCTGGAAGTTAGAAGAAAAAAAAAGAAGAAAAATGAGCAAAAAACTAAATTATTAGATAATTACAAAACCAAGAATGGGAAATTGTGGCAAACCGAAGTTCTAATGATTACTGCAACTGTCTAAGACCACATGAATAAATGAATAGATTTGTTGGTTTTATGGGTCAATTCGATTAGACAGAAAAAAGTTAATTTTCAAAAGAATTTTGTTAGATCTTCAATTTGAAGGAAATGAAAATAATGAACTACAAATTTCTTTCTTTTTGTAGAAAATTTATTTTTATTTTAAAAAGTACTAATGAGTTAGATACTTTTTTAATACATCAAGCAATTTATTTTCAATTTAGCATAAGACCGGTTTGTTTTGAATGGGGAAAAAGGAGAAAAAGCTAATTAATTCCTTTTTATTCGTTTGATTAAAAATCTAATGAAACACTTTATTTTAAATATAATTAAAAACTAAAAATTGTCAATCGGATAAAAAAAAGGCGGCTCGTTTTAAATATAACGAATAAGAAACAATTAAAAGTTGAACCGGTTCACTAGAAATCTTAAGAAAAATAACATGATTTATTTAAAATCGAATAAAAAGTGATGCTAGACAATGTTCTAGAAATCAAAACGAAGTGGATTTAAAGTCGAACAAATTTTAAAAACGAGCCTGTAATGAAAATTCACAAAAGTATTCCTTTTTAAATAATTCATTCTTTGAGTACAAGCTATTCCAACAAGAACAACTGTGAAGACCAGGAAAAACTATGGTCATTTTGTAAAAAATTTTACTAAAAATATCTTTTGATTTCAAAATCACTTCATTTCAATTTGTTCAAATCGTATGTTTCTTTGAATCGATTGAAAAGTAAACCGCTCTATTCAAAATATGAAGAAAAGTTAACTCAAGAAGAATAGAAAGACTGGTTTATTTGGAATAGGAAGAAATCTGAATAACGCAAAAAAACATTTCTTTTTGAATAGAAAGTAAATTGAAATGCCACATTAAAAATACAGATAACGAAAAAAAAGCTTTGATATTGTTACAAGTAAAACTGGGGTTTATAATTCTTATTCGCTTAACAGTTTTATTTGTTTAATATCTTTAGTTTTTCTAAAATCTTTAGATGAAGTTTCCCGACGATCTGGCCTAAGCAACCAGTGAAATGCGCATAGGAATTGCTTATCTCAACAACAATAAATTTCAGTTTATCGATAGTATGAAATGGGAATTTAGCACATTTAAACGAAACCTTGTTAATTAATATTTTGAATCCCAAGAAATACTTTGAAAAGTTAACCGATTTATTTACAATAAGAAAACGTGCAGGATCATAGAGAATGGGGCGAAAATTAACTGGTTTATTTAAAATGGAGAAAAAAGCGAACCTGCTTTTTTTTAGAATAAAGTTCAAAACGAACTGGATAATTTTGAATAGAGTGAAAACGAACCGGTTCATTTAGAAAAGGGAGCAAAACGAACTGGTTCATTTTCAGTACAGAAAGATAATTGCACCGATACATTTGAAACAAAAATTAAGTTGAATCGGTTAATTTAGAATCGAATGAGGATTGTACCAGTTTATTTAGAATGTAATTAAAATTAAAACACTTCATTCAAAATACATATAAAGAAAATTAAACAGATTTTTTTTATGGTAAGAGAATGTGCCGTATTCTATAGAATATAAAGAAAATGAGCTCGTTTCTTTAGAATTGGAATAAAAACGAACCTGCTCATTTAGTATCGAGTGTAAAACCAAACCATTTCACTTAGAATAGAGGTTAAAACAAACCGGTTCCTCTAGAAAAGGGAAGAAAAAAAACATTGTTAATTTAGAATCGCGCAAGATAATCGCCCCAATTCATTTGATATAAAATAAAAATCCAACCGGTTTATTTAAAATCGGAGAAAGATTGAATCGGTTCTCTTAGAATGCGGTGCAAATTCATTCGATTAATTAAAAATAAAATGAAAATTAAACCTATTAGCCAAAAATAGATTCAAAACTGAACCGGTTTATTTTGAATAATATGAAAACTGAATTGGTTTATTTAGAGTAGACTTAAAACTGAACCGGCCTTTTTTTAAAACGAAGTGACAACTGATTTGTTAAGCGCAGAGTAAGAAATGAACCGGTTAATTAAGAGCAGTTTAAAAACTGTATCGGATCATCTAGAGCACAAGTTGGGTTGCATAAAAGCGCTAAGTGTTTATAACTGTTGAGCAAAAAAGCGATAAATACTGTTATGTTAGAGATAAAGCTTTTTTTAGTTGTCTAAAATATTAAATGTTCTTCCTCCAGACAACAGTAATTCTCATTATCTCATATTTACCACGACCCAGTTTCATTTACTCGCCATTAAAGAAAGTACTCTTATAAGTCTGGCAAAAGAAATAGAAACGTTTCCTCTAAAACAATTAAAATCAAAATAAACGTAGCAAACAAGCGCACTTGTTAATGCAACGTAATTGTTGAACCACATTAAACAATAAACGCCTTCTTCTTGAGCGTTCCGGCCACAAGCAAACATTTGATACTTTTAAAGACAGACGTTTTAAAATCTATTGCTGCTGTTATTTAAATACATTTTGTTTCTTATTTTTTTTTTAATTTTTTTTTTTTGGTTTGTAATTATAGTGAAAACAAATTTGAATGTGAACGAGAATTGTGGATACGAAAGCGAATGAATGCTTAAGTAGACAAATAAACAAATTTACCACCACTTTAGCCAGGCAGACAGCCACTCACTCACTCCATTGCGGTCTCTTAACTATGAATGCATTTATTCATTCATTCATAAGAGAATACCAAATCTAAATAACAAAAAAAAAACAAAAACAACAAAGTAAAGAATATGTAATAAAAATAAAGACAAAAACACTGACAATAAAAGAAAACTCATTCACGTAAATTAAGATGCAAGTCACTCATGTAAAGACTAGAATGAGACCAACTAAGTTTATTTAGGTTTTTTAGAGGTGACATTTTTTATATGTATGTATGCATATTTACTAGTTTAAGCCGGGGCACTCTGCTACCCCCTTTGAAATACTATAAAGAAAACTTTTTTAAACTGATTTCGTGTATTAATCACTAAGCAATGTGTACCAAATTTAGATAATTCTTACGAAAGGGTGGTCTAATCAAAACGCACGATGTTTTTTGAAAATAAAACAAAAATGAACTAGTATTGTTGGTATACACTGATAGAAAAATTCATCTTCATATTGATGATACCCTAACATCCGAATTGTAACATCAATGTTACTACAAGTGGCATAAATTATGCAAAAAGTAACATCAATCCAATGATTAACGTCTTCGTACAATTTTGTAATTTTTTACGTGTCATCTAATTTATGACTATAGTGACATCAATTCGATGCCACATTTTGTATATTATTAACATTATTTTCATGATGAATTCCTATATTCTATTTTTTTTAATTATTTAGTTAAAGACATCAAATTTTCAAAGTAGAATGATTACGAAAACCATATGGGGCATGGTGCTGGTGTCTTATTATTAAGAGTTCTGC
Source organism: Pollenia labialis (assembly GCA_949318255.1). NCBI lineage: Eukaryota > Metazoa > Arthropoda > Insecta > Diptera > Polleniidae > Pollenia > Pollenia labialis. The sequence goes on along the minus strand of OX439143.1, from coordinate 33,650,051 downwards.
TGTAAACAAAGATCGTAATTTAACAAACGTGAAACAAACTTATGTAACGGGTAAGTAAATAATAATATTCTCACACTTTGACTTAAGTCAATTCCAATGACCTTGACTTAATGACAAACTGTCATCAAATTGATGCTAATGGGTCCTTTCTCCGATGTTACTGCGTCATCGCACTGAGGACATGTTCGTCATTTCTGTGATGCCGATGTGGCATCCCATTGATTACATAATTTCATTTTGACCCTGATGACACTTTGGCCAAGTGATGTTAAGGTTGTCATCACATTGATGAAAAGTGTCATGGGGTCAAAAACACTTGTCATAGTACTGATGTCAAAATACATCAGCGTTATGACGCCTTTTCTATCAGTGTAGTCAAATTGACCACAATACTAATTATTGTTAAAAGCTAAGGCACGAGCTCAATGTTTACATTTGCCATTCAAGTTGTGCAAGTTGTCAACAAGAAAAAGAAAGACAAACAATGAAAAACAAAAAAAAAAATACTTTGGACTTCGAGAAGAATTCTTGACAAAAAGAACGAAATACAGAAGTAAGGAAGAACATGTAAATCAATTAAAAAAGATATTCATTTAAAGCTAATTTCGATCTACCAAAGGCTAAAAACAATTTGGTTTAAAGACTGATGTTTGACTATTGACTGCCAGCAGTCGTCAATGGCTGTGAGTGTTAAACGGCAAAACCCTCTGAAGATATTGAGTGGTTTCAATCGAAACATGTAAGTGTAACTTGCCATGAAAGCCTGGGTTCGAGCCCCGCGGCAGTCAATAAGAAAAAAATTAATAATAAAATTTTAAATAATTTCATGTTCTAAAATTCCTTTCTTCATAAATATAATTTAATGAAAATTAATTTTGATGAACTTTAAACTAAATTAAAACATCAAAATTTGGATTGAAAATATCCATATCTTAGTGAAGGCGCACCGCGGCGTGGTGTAGTGGTTTAAGTGCAAACAATCAACCAATAAGCCCCCTGACATACCTTCCCCCTGGAAAAGAGGATAACATCATGACAAAGGTCAGCCGCCACCCTTGGGAAAAAGGTAGGAATCAAGAATTAGTATAGTTCCCCACCACTACACCAAAATATATGGAGGGCGTTGTTTCTAGGCAACGACAGATGGCAGTCCCATTATCCTAGGACCTGCTACAGCAGACCAATCAATTACTTAGCTGGAACAACAATCGATTAACCAAACTGATATAACGCAAAAGAACAACACTGAATGGATGGATACTTAAAGAACAAGGACAGTGAAATCTTACATGGGAAGACACGAAAACAACTGCAACAAATCGTGTAATATAAAGACACTTTGTGGAAGCCATATGCTCCCAAAGGGCGTAATGTAGAAAAAAAGCTCATAATATCCCCAAGCTAAAAAAAAATTTCAACTTCTACTTATATTTTATTATTTTTCAGGAGAAGGTTTTAGTTTTCGGAATCAATCCGCATAAGCTTGGCCTATTTGATGTTGATTTTCAAACCAGCTTTCCCTGTAAAGTCGGTGAGCTGCTTAAGATGTGTGGTTCAGGTCCTACAGCATTTCGTGCAGCCCCTAAACGATTCCTCGGTTACCCATCGCAACGTGCATCACGCTCTCAAGCACATTGTTAAAGAGTAGTAGGCACAACAAGCATTTTTGAAGAACACCAGCATCAAACTCAATCTAAAATCGAAGCATGCTAATAAGTAGAGTTCGGCAGCTTGGCCCTGTAAACAGACTTTTTATCATTTGGATGAGTTTATGTGGGACGCCTTTGCACTCCATAGCATTCCTGAGCCAAGGTGTGAAATACCTTCCCGAAAAAATAAAGGTATAGAGGAGACTTCCATTCTACTGACCGCTTTCCGTTTACTCTCAGGGAATTGAAGTGGTCCGTTCACGACTTGTTGAGACAAAAACCCCTATTGTTTTTGTAAGCTAAGACTTTATGTTGAAAATTAAGCAATTGGCTGTTTTTTAATCTGAATCGATATGAAACAAAGATGGTCTCCGTTCTGGCCTCTGCGTAAGTAGTTGGTCACATTATTAATACTTTTAATTGCTTTAGGCATTCGTATATACTTGATATACGATACACTCAGCACAAAGACGAGAGGTATTGGTGCAAACTATTTAGTATGTGCCACTAGAGCTTGCAACAACTTAATTCATTTGGTTTTGGATTTTGCTTTTATTTTTTCTTCTACCTTTTTCAGTTGTGGTTTATTTTGTTTACTACACTTTTTCTGCAGGTCGGAATATGGTTAAGTAACAGATTTTGGGTGGTAATCGGGAATTGCATGTGTATGTGCAGCAAAGTGCAATAAAATTCAGCACACACACGCAAACATAAGGCATTCTCTTTTCATATCATTCATTTAGTAGTTTTGTAACGTTTTTCCCTATTCTAATTAAAATCTTCTTACACAACATCTTTTTTTAGCAAAGTGGCTGGCGCTGTCATTGTGACCCATATTTATGGAGACTCCCTTTTTATTTAAAACCCACAATCACGATTGTGTTCACATTCTTCACGTATGTACGTTGTTTGAACAGTCTCACAGAAATTTAAATTTAAATCATGTTTGTTTAAGCGCGTACATTGTTGGAGGGATCTATATTAATAATAATAACAGAAGTCTCTTAAAGAATATGGCAGACAGAACTAAAATTACAAATAAAAGAAATATTTTTTTTTATCGTATTAAAGAATCATTAAAATTTTTGTTTATATTCTTTTCATAAATACTCAGCAGGTTGTACAATTTTGTGGTGTTTTGTTTTTCTTTCTTGTTTTTTCTTGTTGTAACGAAAAAAAAAGATAAAAGTTTTAAGAATTTTTTTTGTTGTTAATTTTGTCTAGTTTTATTTTTATTGGCAGCCAAGAAAGTTGCGAAATAGAACTGAAATAGTTTAAAAAGTAGATATGAATGACTAAATATGTATTTATATTAGAGAACGCACAATTTACTAAAACACTTTTCTTCAGATTGCGTATTCAGGAGTGTGTTAATAAAAAGTGTAACACATACAAATTTGTACTTCTAAGAATACATATGAATTCTAATTTTTCTTAGTATCGATCAATTTGTTGGAGTCCTTCTGAAAAGGAAACATTAAATTAAAATCATCCCATGTTGCTGTGCAGCTATTTGAAAGAACGAATGCTGCAGATGAGACAATAAAATGTTCTAGATTATGGTGAGTACCAATTATGTTGACCTAAACTGTGCGTGCTCTAAACACGGTTCTCTAATTTTAATGCGTCAACAAACGCCCTTAAGCATTAAAGACAAACACACACGGCTGGCCCTTATTATCAGGGCTGTCAGATATGGCGATTTCTCGCCAAACAAGAGAGTCAGATATGGCGACTTTAATGGCGATTTTTGAAGTAACTGGCGATTCATTTGGCTATCTTTACTATTTATATATTTTATTTCAGTGATTTTTTTAACAGTTTGTCATTTTTTCGTTATCATTACTAATCTAGGAACTTTTTTTCACATGATTTTTGTTTTGTTATAATTTTAGGTGAATTTTATATTGAGTCACTATTAATTTTTCTAATAGTATGTATGCAGGTCAAAATACTAGTAATGAAATCGACGAGGCTGATGGTACGATCTTATAGACTTGTGTACCTTATTTTAGTTTTTTTTTAATGAATATATGATCTCTATTTTATGTTATTTATAAAAAAATAACAGAAGCTAAACAAAATTTACTTTCGGCGACTTTTTTGTATTTTTGCTCAGTTTTTGGCGATTTTTTACTGAAATATTTTACTAGCTTTTTTGTATGTATAATTTAATTAAAAAAAAAATTTGATTTGAAAAAAATGTTACAAAAACTAAACAAAATTGACGTTTGGCGATTTTTGACATCCGGCTTGGCGATGGAGCTCAAAAAAATCTGACAACCCTGCTTATTATAAATGACTGAGCGAATCATTCATTTACCCTTTGTTGAGGAGCCAAAGCTATCTAAACGTTCACTGCAATTGCGGCTTCTGTTGTAAAGGCTGGTCCAACTAAAACGCCACCATGCCAACATTACCGTGACTGTCAAACGCTACAGCAAATGATTTGCAAATATTTTATACCTCATGTTGTTGCAAATCATTTGGAGGAGAAATCATTCCAATAGGATGGCGCAAAATGTCATACAGCCTGTAAAACCATCACATTGTTGAACCTAACGTTTGGTGCCCGAATTATCTCAAGAAATGAACCTGTGAAGTGGCCATCTCGTTGATGTGATTTGACATCTTCGGACTAATTTTTGTTGGGTATATATAAATATAAAGGGTGGCCCAACCAAAACGCACGATGTTAATTGTTTAAAACAAACAGTTTTCAGAGAGTTATCTTAGTATTTTTTTTATAGAAGGATCTATGAAAATGATGTGTGAAACAAAATGCCGGCCAAATGTTTGTCATGGCTTCGGTGGCATACCTCTATCCGATGGTCCATATTTTCAATGACTCTGAGTCATATTTGGGGTTCAATGTCGTTAATGTGCCAAACTATCTCATCCTTTAGCTCTTGAAATTTTCTTGGCTTATTGACGTACACATTTTCTTTTTAATATACGCAAAGAATGAAGTCCAACGTTGGCAAATCACATTACAGTGACGGCCAAATAACATCACCACGACGTGAGATAAGACGGCTATTGGTCGTGTCCAGGTCCATATCCTCAATTTCTTTCCATAACAATTCCGTTATCATCTTATTTCCCCTAAGCTAATCCCGCGAAGCTCTACGCTTGTCTGCTTGACAAGAGTCTCTGGCAGAAATCGAACCTCCGCAACCCCCGCACAGATAGACTAGCTCACTACCAGCTAGCCTACCGGGGCACCCATCTCGCGATAGCGAACACCATTCACGTTAACTGTTTGGCCGACCTAATTTTCGAAAAAGTACGGTCCGTAACGCCTCCAGCCTATAACTAACAAACAGGCCGAGCATGCACAAGTGTTTTCACATTTCCTTCAGACCAGGTTTGCTGAAATTTGCGCAAAATTTTCCCAATTGGCCGATTATGCTGAACTTCCATTTTCGTAAAAGTCTTCAACAATGTTAACGCGTTTTTCAATTGTTCACCTCTCAATGGTTAAATTTGTCAAGCACTGCAACAAAAAAATGTCGGGCTCCACTATCCTACACAATCGTACGAATCTGCAAAAGCTGTTGAAAAATGATACGACTAAATAGGATAGTGACTCACCAACAGCACACAGGAAATCCACCACTAAAGGGGTATTTTTAAACATGATCCCCGAAGAGTCCTCAACCCACTTAACAGTAATCGCACAGTAAAATATTTTTCTAATAACAAAAAGAGTAAAGCACCTTCTTTTAAAATAAATGCATACGTGAATATAGCGTGGTTGTTATTACACAATTAAATTATTGTTATCATCAGGGAAACCAAAAGTATGCAACTGAAACAGAAACAGTATATTTATCCGTTTTAGAGCTTTCTATGAATTTTGGCATCGATCTGTTAGTGCATATTTTTGCATATTTTACCGTTTGCACCATTTTTTGCATAATTTAGTAAAAAGCGCATTTTTTCAGTTTATAGCGCATATTTGGGATTTACATGCTTAATTTTTTTAGATGCCTACAAGGCGTTCGCAGCAAAAAAAAATTAAATTTTTTTTCGATATTCTGGTCAACAGATAGCTTTTCAAGCTGTTCGTTTAAATGTGCAAAATACCCATTTCATACTACTGATTAACTGAAATTTATTGTTGAAGGGATAAGCAATTCCTATGCGCCAGATCGCCAGGAAACTTTATCCAAAGATTTTAGAAAAACTAAAGATTTTAAAGTATCTATCAGTTTAAGTATCTATCGGTAAATCCAACGTGTTGCTTCAATTTCGCCATCTACATTTAATTTGTACTCTAAAATTATGAGATAAAGCAGGTTTTTTAAAGATAAATTTTATTTTAAACTTTCGGATTTTATACACATGAAAGCAAATATTTAGAACAAAATCAATTAAATGAGTTTTTGACGATGTGTGTAATAGATAGAAATCTGGACCAATCTTATAGTACACTGATCGACTCAGAATCATGTTTACGGTGATATAACGATGTCCATCCGTCCGTCTAGCTAGCTATCTGTTCATGTTAACCTTGTGCGCCAAGTACAAGTTACAATCTTGTAGATAATTACACTGTGCAAGTTGAAAAAAACAGTCACGCCGGCCACATGGCGTTTTAACATAATTCGGGTACGCTGAATATTTTACTGCAATAATTAGAATTGTGGTTGTTTTGTTGAACTATTTATGGTTTTTAATCCAAATTTTTAATATTTTAATCAGGCTTAAGGCTCAACCATAATATGCATAGCCAAGCTTAACCTACTGCCAAAAATTAACAAAAAGTCTCTCAAATATATTTAAAAAAAACAAAAATAAAATCAACAAACATTTGATTCCGTACGGAATGTGCGATCAGATTCGCACTTTGCTTAAGCAAATGACAGTTTCATAAAATTTAACAAAAAGTTTCCTTAAGTTTAATATGGTTCACCTCATATGATTTACATGTATTCGTGCAATTGCTAAAGTCAACTAATGCACATTATGGTTGGGCCTTTAAGTTCAAATTTAATTTTCATTAAATTATTTTTATGAAGAAAGGAATTTTACAACATGAAAATTAATTAAAATTGTTATTGATAATCATTCACTCTTGACTGACCTGAGATTCGAACCCAGGCGGCTAATTACCCTGACATGTTTCGATCGCTACCACTCGATCACCTCAGAGAGATTTGCCGTCTTACACTCGCAGCCATCGACGACTGCTGACGTCAATAGTCAAACATCAATCCTTAAACCAAATTGTATTTTTAACCTTTGGTAGATCGAAATTTGCTTTTTTGAATGATTATCCATTTTAATTAATTTTACATGTTTTTCCGAACTTCTGTTCTTTCCGTACTCATGTCAAGAATTCTTTTTGAAGTCCAAAGTACATTTTTTTTTTTGTTTTTTTTATTTGTTTTGTTGACCTTTTTTCAGCACAACTTGAAGGACAAATGTACACATAGAGCTCGTGCCTTAGCTTTAACAATAATTAGAATTGTGGTTATTTTGTTGAACTATTTATGGTTTTTCTTCATAACAATAATTTAATGAAAATTAAATTTAAACTTAAGCCTGATTAAAATATTAAAATTTTACTGCAAATTAATTTTTTTCGAATCAGTTTACATTTGCACAAAGCTTCCATCTATAAATAGCTTAAACTTCCTTTTAAATGTTGAAATTCAGCCTGATTACGGTTGGTGTTGGCGTAAACGCCTGAGTCGTTTTTTTTAATAGACTTAAGTAACACACAACCTGTGTTCTATTATCGACTACAAAAAAAAAACGACTCTGGCGTATAAGCCAACGCAACCCGTAATTAGGCTGATAAATAAACAATTCAGCAAAAAAAACTGACTGCCTATCGTTTCCAAATAGGATAAAATCTCGAAAATTCGTCTGTAAATACTATGGTGGGCTTTGCCGATTAAAATTTTATTCAATGGAACCAATACCAAACAGTTCCAGTGTTGAATATTTTGTTTTTAAATTAGACATTTTTGAATTTTTTGGGGCATATTTTTAACAATTTTCAAGTTTTTACTGCACATTTTTCTGGTTTCCCTGGTATCCAAGAGTTTTTTCAACAATTGTGTAAGCTTTCATTTTTTTACCTTCAAAGCTTACTGGGTTATATTAAAATTCTTTTATCTTACTACTGTTTCTATTCCATTTCCTCATACAAATAATGGAAGATTAATTTTATTGATTTTAGTGTCTCTTAATAAAATTAACCATGAAAAATCAAATTCAAAACAAAATAATTTATTTAAAAATATTTGCATGATAAATGAATTGGTGTGAAAAAAAAACATCAACACTAATGCCGTAAAAAAGCATTCGATTAAAATCGTTCAGAATTGATTTTGTTAGAAAACAACAACAACAACCACACAAACAAGAAAATAACAATTAACATTTCAAAAGAAATTGTTAACATGATTAATAAATAAATCGAAAATAATTTAAAATTTATGTTGAAAGAACAAAAGTATAAATAAAATATTGCAAATAACTTAAATATTTATTGATTTAGGAAATTTGTAATTACTAACGTGTGTTTTTACAGCCTGATTAAACTTACGAAGGGTAAGATCTCAAGCGAAATGTCATACTGTGATTACTTTTAGACGTTTATGATCCGTTTAATCTGACGAATCATCAGTAATAGATTCACACTTGAACAACGCTTCAAAATTATGGAAATCACTTTGAAAAACAGTCATCGATTCGATGTTTTATCGCAAAATTCAGCTATGAGCTAGTTTAAAGCTTAACGGGTCTGTTAATAAGCAAAATGGCCGCGTATGAAGTAACTTTAATCCAAAGCAGCCCCAACAGACTCCATTAAATCCAGAAAAATGCACCGTTTGGTGCGATTTACACGATGCTGGCATAATCGGACCTTATTGATTCAAAAAATAAGCTAGAGCTCGCGTAACTGTTAGTTGTGGTCGTGACCGCACCATGATCAAAAAATATGGAGGACATCGATCCGCGCAAAATGTGGTTTCAATTGGTTGGCGTTAACGCAACCATCGGCTTGTTAAAATAAAAATTCGGTGATAAATTTATTTCGAGTAATGAAACGACCTGTCAATTGGCCCCCTAGGTCTTGCGATTTTGTATCTCTGGATTATTTTCTGTGGATCTGGGTGAAGCCACTAGTTTATGCTGATAAATCAACAACAATTGACACCTTAGGGGCCAACATTGTTCGCGTTATTCGTGAAATACAGCAAGAAAAAAGCTTTCGAATAAAAATACTTTTTTTTTAATTAAATTTTTTCTTGTTATTTTTTAACAATTTCAAGTTTTTTACGGCCTTAAAAACACCTTTTATTAAATGTTTAACAGAAAATCATTTCAAGATTGTAAAATTCGGTCGTAGGAAATCGTAAATAACAACTAAATATAATTTTTGAAAAATATGCGAATGTTTTCAAAACTTGTTTGGAAACAACAAACATTAAAGGCGCGCACTTTACATTTTTTATGTAGCCGATGGTTGAATTTTCGTCGCCGTCGTTGAAAATGTTAAATTTTAGTAAGTTTTTTGGTCGTTGTTAACGATGTGTGACTGGCATTCTCAACTTCCGAAATTTCACATCGCCTTCGCGTAGAATATTATGGAATTTTTAACGTAACGACGTAATCTCTTTTGATAGTTTTCGACATGAGTTACAGACACACTTTTATCTTAGTTTTCGAGAAACGAAACAATCAATCAACAATAAATTTCAGTTTGTCAATATGAAGTATGAAATGACTACCAAGAAAAACTTTGTTAACTAATATGCATGTGGCAGTGCAAAAAAAACTGAACTTGCAAAATAAAATAAAGTATTTTTTTTTTATTTTTGTTTTTTCTTTACCCACTTACAACTACATTTAGATCAACCAATTGCAGTCGGGACTGTAAGAAAAGATAAGCTCACTGTTTATTGTTGTTGTTTTTGTTTAAGCTTTGATATTGTTACAAGTAAAACTGGGGTTTATAATTCTTATTCGCTTAACAGTTTTATTTGTTTAATATCTTTAGCTTTTCTAAAATCTTTGGATGAAGTTTCCTGACGATCTGGCCTAAACAACTAGTGAAATGCACATAGGAATTGCTTATCCCAACAACAGTAAATTTCAGTTTATCAATAGTATGAAATGGGAATTTAGCACATTTTAACGAAGCCTTGATGGAAAATTTAGTTTAACATATTTCCGATGCAAGAAGTTACAGAACAACACGGGCACTGGTGGTATTGGTTGCTATGTGTCTTCATTTATGGCAGATTTGGGTTGGAGTCCGATACCCGCAGTAGAATAAACAAGTGTGCCCTTTTCCGTTTGACTAGCCTTAAATTCGTAAAGCATTTAAGACATTTTAGTTTTGCGACTTGAAACAGTTTTATCGGTATACGGCCTAAAAATCTTAAACTATGTTCATATATGTGTTCGAAACTTAATTGACCCGTAATGTAATGAATGATTGTTACTTCAAAAGGAAGCAAAATTTATCGCAAAAAATAAACTATATCAGTCAAATACGTCCAATATACTTCTAAAGTCATGTTAAATGCTGTTTATAAAATCAAACGTCAAGTGCACATGTTCAAGTAAAAACAACACATATAATTATTAGATGATGTCAAACTATTAACAATAGCATTTTTAACAATAGTTTGAAACTCAGAAAAAAAGGTAATTAAAATACAACGAGTATAAATACAGACAATTTTAATATTAATAAAAATAATTACTTACTACGTTATTTCCACTAATTAACTAATGACAACGAATTTTTCGTGATAGCTTTTGTTAAATTTGAGACGGACTAACTGCTTGCCGGCCGAACTAATCGACCCACTGTGGCAAGCTGCTGTTGCACACAAAAGATGTTAATTTTGCACACCTCTCAACCACATAAATATTCATAAAATTCTCTTGTCTTATTTCATTACAAATTATTTTAATTTATCATACGAATTACAAATAATTGTAGTGAATGCCAATTGTTTATGTGAGAATTACAAATTCAAAATTTTGCGGTATTTTTTAATTCTAATTTGAGACAAGGTCGTTTAAGGTATTAAAATGTTCACATGTGTATACAATGATTTTAAAATACATGATACAGAAGAATCTCTCTTGCCTTTGATACCGAAGAAACCATTGACAGGATCTCTCAAAAGAACTAAATGCTTGCATTATGGAGTGCTGAACGGCCAATATTTTGATAATATTTTATACACTTTGAAGAATTAAATAAAAATATTTTTTTTTTACCAAAGTTATAGAGCGCCAAAGATTTGTTAATACATTTTATAAATAAGGACACTCCTTAGTTAAACGTATCCTTACTCCAATTTTGATAGTCCTTTTCAATATACATACAAATATAAAAAGTTCGCACTTTTTTCTATACTTTATGATATTTTTTCATTTCAGAAAATATATTAGAAAAAGGATCCGAAACCATGCACCGTAAATTTCGAATTTTTTATCAATGAAAACATGTATGCCAATTTAAATGTTTTAAAATAACTCTTTCCATTTTTGGCCGCTTGTTACATGAAAACACGACACTGTGCGCTACAAGGACCAGGCAGTCCATTTAAGGAAGGCGTTCGTTATGGGAGATTACACTGTTAATATGTTTCATATCTTAAAACTGTCCATATTTAATGAATTTTTAGCGCTTTGAACATGGGGCGTTTAAGCGCTTTTCAAATTTCACACAATTAATGTTTTGTTAATAAAATAAAAACCTACTCAAAAAAAAATGATAAAAACTACATTCAAAACAAATGAACTTTTTTAAATTTATTATTAAAATATAATTAAATTAGCAAGTTTAAACATCAAGTCATTATTGGTAGTATAAATAAATTATTGTTGCTATTTTTGCAAAAAAAAAAAATGTATCACCCCAGTGATAAATTTAAATTTTTGAAAAGTGGCGTCTATTTTTATATCTACATATATAAAAATAAATATGTGTTTGTATGTGTGTTTGTTTCTACCCTGCAAATAATAGGAAAAGTCCAAACACGCGTGTAAAATGTAGCCCACAAGGGACTAGGACTAGTCCAAAAGTAACCCAAACGTATGGAAAAACATGGTCTATTTTACATTACGATGTCCAAGGGCAGGACCATATAACCCAGCTTTGGACTACAAAGGAGTAGTTTTAAAACTTCTCCATTGTACACACAAGAGGATTAGTTTTAACTTCGTTTAAAACCGAAAACATGTCGTTAAAAAACGAAGACATGTCGTCTCACTACAAACACATTTTCAACAATGACATGGGCCATGCTTGCATTACATCGGACCAGTCCATGGAGTAGTCCATTTAATCAAAATGAATCAGGTGGTCCAATAATATAATATGTAATATGTTTGCTTGAAGTCTATACACGACTAAACAAACGGCTGTACAAATTTTGCAAGGTCATCTTTGACATCTTTATAATAAGAAATTGATGCATTAGTAATAGTGGGCGTGACACCTCCCATAAGAATTAAATACTTTAGTTCGAATAAATGGCAAGCGACGGAGTACTTAATTTAGAGTACCAAAATATTGCAAGAGCAAATTTGACATCTATATGAAGATTTGGATAAGAATCGGGTGCATTAGCAAAATCTCATATAAATAAAATAATAAAATTCGTATATATGCGAAACTATAACAACTTAAGTGATCAAAGTTTGCGCAGGCAACATCCATATGAACATTTAGGGAAGAAATGGGCGCGCCAACAAAAGTGGGCGCGGCACTATAACTGGAAAACTATAACAGCTAGAATCCCGAATTTTTGTAGGAGTAACATAAGCGTGTCACTTCCTATACACACAGAAAAAAATGCCAATGTAAAATTAACATGGAAAAATGTTGATTGAGAATCATAGTAAATAATATTAATTTTTAATTAAAAATATTAATATATTAAAATAATCTTAAATCACGTTTATTTAAAACTATTCACTGTTAAAATTAATAAAAAAAAATATTAAAATATAAATAAATAAATATTTAATCCATAAAAACCTGTTTTATATTTAAATCAAAAGCGTATCTTGTTGAATTAACATGCATACATAGTTGAATATGTTGATTTTTTTATTTTCATTTTTAAAATATGTTATAAAATGACGACAATTCCCGCATTCTTTTAATTAAAATTATTTAGTTAAATAGTACATCAAGTTTTCAAAGTAGAATGATGACGAAAACCATATCGGGCTATTCTGCTGATTGATCTGTTAACAAAGGCGACTACAAAATAAGTGAAACATGTGTTACAGGGGTAAGTGTATTGAATTATTCTAAAATAAATGCATATGTTGTCTCTGAAGCTTCTTCACACTGTTATAACACACTCAAACCAATTTGATTCTACATGAAATTCACGTTGTTTCAACTTGAAATAACTTTCATTCAACGTGATTCGGATTGTCATTTCAATATAAATGACATTTCGCTCTTACTTTACTGCAATGTTAAATTAACATGAATTACAGTTATTTTAAAAGAATAAAATGTTGTTCACAAGTTATAGTAAAATCAGGTTGAATTAACATGAAATACGTATGAAGCAAAATCACCACCGAACAATTTTAAATCAACCTTGTTTTCTACGTTTTTAACTTGATTTTTTTCTGTGTGTATGAAGTAAATCTGTGAACTTTAGCGACGAAATTTTATAGGAGTAATTTAAATACACAGTGCAGCAAAATTCGGGTCATCGCCGCCAGCCTCAATACTTGTAATGAAAAATGAAACTAGAATATTGGCAGAGCAAAGCTGCTCGCGTTTTCGAAATTTCGGCCCCTGAAGTTTTTAAATTTTTTGAAAAGGCGTTTGGAAGAAGTCAAAAAATATATACTAAATGTAATTCTTAGCTAAAAAATTATTTCAGATATTGGCTGAGGAACCTTTCGGGATCACATGGTGGATGTGTTTTGGACCCAAAGCTGCGGGAGAAAGATCCTGAAATAGCCTGCTTGAGTTCTGATTTTTAACAATTTACGGGAAAGTTCGTACACAAATAAATCTTTTCTACTAATACCTTTTCCATCTGTTATGAATGGAATAAAAAACGAAACAAACTATAGACAACTACAACAAGTAGTGACAACAGGTGTCAAGAATAAAGACAAAAAAACCCAAGCTGTCCAAAACTGACAACAGCACCCGAAAAAGATATTTGTAAATATGTTGTTTATGTAAATTTCTAAAGAAAATATTTGTGTGAAGCTAAATATGTTTCGACCTTACAGCTCTTACGGCATATTTATATTTAACTCTGGATGAAATGATGTAACGAAATATTTAACTATGGTATATTTAGTAGCATATATTTTGAAAACGGGCCTTAAATGTAAAAGGTGTATGTTTTAATCACTGTTGCCAACTTTTTTTGAACATTTCCCGCCAAATCGGACTTCAAACCCGCTAGAAACCGCTAAATATTTAATTTTTTAAAAGTTTTATATAATTCTAGATTAAGGCTGCTTTTTGAAAAGTAAATGACTTTCAAATTAGGTTATATACTAAGGTTTCCAACTTCCCTAGTTATTTTATTTCCAAAAAAAAAAAAAAAATAATAAGTTAGAATATGTATTCAGCTGTGCCGAATCTTTGATACCCTACAGCTACAGTTAGAATATTTCGGAAGTAGTCTTTATATGGGACATATGTTAAATTATGGGCCCATCTTCAGGAAATTTGAACAAGTAATTTATAGTGTTATAAAACTATGACTGACCTAATGTTATAATAATAGAACACAGATTGAGAGCTTTACGGTTTAACGCGTACTAAGAGAGTAGGGTTTATATGAGGCCAATGGCAAGTTATGAACCGATCTGCACGAAAGTTGAGAGCGTAATTTCTAGTCATAAAAAACTCTGACAGACCAAAATTTATTTAAATAGCGATATTAGGGTGAATATTAAAGGTTTTTTTTCGAGAGTGGGCTTTGTATGAGGAATATCGTTAATTATGGACAGTCATATAGAACGAATTTGTGCAAAATCTTAAATCATGCATTCCGCCACTAGTTTAGCTCTTTTTCGTAACAAAATTATAAATTTTTTAGGGTGGTTGTTCCATATTTTAATTCATAACTCTTTTCCTACTGAACCAAACTGCTTACACACAGAAAAAAAAACCAATGTAAAATTAACATGGAAAAATGTTGATTGAGAATCATAGTAAATTTCTGCAAAAGTATGCCCTTTATTTAAATGTATCATTATTTCATATATATTTTAAATGAAAAATATTAAAATAATCTTTAATCACGTTTATTAAATATTATTCACTGATAAAAAAAATGAAAAAAAATATTAAAATATAAATAAATATGGATTTAATATTGAATCCATAAAAACCTGCTTTATATTAAAATCAAAAGTTTATCTTGTTAAATTAACATGCATACATAGTTAAGAATGTTAATTTTTTTATTTTCATTCTTAAAATATGTTATAAAAAGAAGACAATACCCGTATTCTTTTAATTAAAACTATTTAGTTAAATAGTACATCAAGTTTTCACAGTAGAATGATGACGAAAACCATATCGGGCCATTCTGCTGATTGATCTGTTAACAAAGGAGACTACAAAATAAGTGAAACATGTGTTACAGGGGTAAGTGTTTTGAATTATTCTTAAATAAATGCATTTGTTGTCTCTGAAGCTTCTTCACACTGTTATAACACACTCAAACCAATTAGATTCTACATGAAATTCACGTTGTTTCAACTTGAAACAACTTTCATTCAACGTGATTCGGATTGTTATTTCAATGTAATTGACATTTTGCTCTTACTTTACTGCAATGTTAAATTAACATGAATTATAGTTATTTTAAAAGAAAAAAATGTTGTTCGCAAGTTATAGTAAAATCAGGTTGAATTAACATGAAACACGTATGAAGCAAAATCACCACCAAAAAATTTTAAATCAACCTTGTTTTCGACGTTTTTAGCTTGATTTTTTTCTGTGTGTAGGTGAATTAATTTTAAGCAATTTGATGCCAATATTTATGTTTTCTTTTGAGTCGTTTAAAAGTGAACGTGATTTCAATAGACGGATAGACATACGGACATGGCTTAATCGGCTTAAAATTACTCAAGGACCCTGAATATTAATACGTATTTGGGGTCTTATGCTAAGTTCACACTTATTAATACGTATTTGGGGTCTTATGCTAAGTTCACACTTAGGTTTTAAACGCGTTTAAGCAAAATGTTGATTTAGCTAATCAAAGCCGTTCACATTACATTTGAAATGATTAAGTTGACAGCAAAGACAGCTGATCGATAAACAAAAAAGAAGAAACAAATTTTTATTTCTTGAAAACATTAAAAATGGAAAGAAATACATTAATAAAGTTATCAGCGGATTATGTAGTTTCACCCCACACTTCCACTAGCATCTCTTCCTCCTTCTGACTCCAAGGCTTCTTTCTTTTTTTTCCAAATCCCTTAAAATTTTATTATATTTTAACTTTTTTTTATTTAATGAAAAAAAAAACTTGCTGTCAAAGAGGTACGTTCATTGTGGCCGTTTTTCAGTTTGAGGCAAGACGAATTGAAATTCGCCTTGGTTTGAGGTATGTTCAGAGGATTCTATCTGGTTTATGAAGTGATTTAGTTGTAATCATGTCAATTAGAAGTGATTAACAAATCTCTTCAATGTATGGGTAATCATCTCGTTTTGAAGTGTTTAACGCTTAATCACGTTCGAGCTGCTTAAACGCGTTTAAGAAGCCAAATGTGAACATAGCATAAGATGAATATTAAAACAGTTTCGCCTGGAATGACAAACTTAGTACGTAAACGCAAAACAGTTAATAACATTAACGCTATTTTGTGGTAATTATAAGCCGTTTTAAGCAATTGAATAAAAATAGTTAGTTGAAAGTTAGTGAATTATAACTTTTATTTTAAAATTTTGAGCAAGCTTAAAGTTGTGAATTGTCACATACAGCCCTAACAAAATACTAACCGAAAATCGAAAAAAAATATTCTTCAGTTCACTTAAACTACAAAAGTAATTAAGCCCTTGAACATAAACAATACAGTTTTTAACCAGAAAAACAAAAAAAAAGTAAAAAATCTGTAAACATTTTTTTTGTAGCGAAAATGGCCGCTGAGAGTGGTTAGAAATCGCTAGATTTCCCGCTTACCGCTAAAACGTAATTTTTACCGCGATTGACATTTCAAAACGCTAGATTTAGCGGGAAAATCTCTAAATTGGCAACAGAGGTTTTAATTAAACATTAACCCCTATATTTATAAACGATTATTAAATTTAACAAACGTTTATTAAGGCAAATTTTAATACAAAATTTGTTTTGTAAACCTTTAATAAATTTACAAAATTTTACTAAATACGGGCGATACTACCTTAAAAAATGCCAAAAAAATCCAATTATGATATTTATTATCTCAAGTAATTCATTTTAATTAATTAAGTTCTTTTGATGACGTTGCAATCTTCAGTTTCCTATGGATTCAGCATAGATAGATCCGATCTTTATATTGGGACCGCTTGTACAGTGTTTTCGATTTAGTTATTTCGAAAGCGAAGGTCTGGCAACGCTGTAAGTTGTTAAATTTCTGTCATCTATTTAGTGAAGGATCATGAATCAAATAAACAAGATTGCGCATTGCGCAGGTCCGTTATTTTTGTGTGTGACGAAAAAATAGACTTTGTGTGTGTTCATTTGTGTGTGTCTTACATTTTTTACAACAAACACTCATATTTAGTCTATGATGACGTAGATGCGCAGTAGAAATTTTTTTTTTGAACGGCTGAGTGCGCAATCTTGTTTTTTTTGATTCATGGAGAAGGATCGTTTAACAAGCGATAAACGCGTGAAAATAGTTAAACTTTACGACAAAAGTGGTCGTACAAACGTCAACGGTTTTTGACGTAGCCCTACAAAAAAAAAGTCCAATAGCGTCAAATCGGATGATCTTGATGAAAACTTGACGTCGCCAAACTTTCCATGCAATAAAGCCAAAATCGGTCGTGTTGTGTGGCTTGTGGCACTAACTTGTCGAAACCACATATCGTCCAGTTTATAATATCCAATTGCAGGCAAAAAAAAATGTCAGTTAACATACGGCCATAGCGCTCTGAGCCGTGGAATCGACAAATTCTGATTATCCGCCAAACTTTCACTAACTGAAGTGCTATTTTCGGAAGTGCGCACATTGTGAAGATACACAGGCCTGACAATATATGTAACTCTTTAAATTTATAATCTTGACGATTCCTTGCACAGAAGGGCGATTCTGACGACCATAATCATCTCGTAGTGCTCGAAAAGTGTGACACGTTTGAACCACCACTTTTGTTATAATTTGTAGCTATTTTTAAGCTTTCTTCGGTTGTGAAACGATCCATATTTGCAAATGACGAACCTTTCACTAAATAAATGACACTTAAGATGACAGATCTTTAACTGCGGACAGCCTTGCCAGAACGTCGATTGAATTGAAACCACTAAATGGACCCCGCAAAAAAGTAATATGGACTCTTTCTTAAACGCTTTAAATACCGTTTTAGTTGAACTAAACTTGAATTTATATGTAGTTTAAACACAAATTAGTATCCCATGTATTATATATTGTTAAAAAAATAACATGTGGCAGCACTACGATAAATCTTATCAAATTCATATGGTCTGTGTTGGTAGTTTAAACGCCCAATTTCATGCGTTTAAAGATGGTTTATATGTTTGGTTATATATAGATTTGTTGATTTAAACACATTTTAAACCAAAAAGAGAGTTTAACTTGCTCTGATTTATTAGCCCTTATGGATAATAAATCAATAAATGTTTAAGCGTTGGTTTAGTTCAACTAAACTTAAGTTTATAGGAAGTTTTAACTTAACAGCAGTAAATCAGTGCCCCATATATTACATGTAGTGCAAAAAATAAAAATAATGTGGCAGCACTACGATAAATGTTGTCAAATTCATATGTTTTGTATTGGTAGTTTATGCGCCGAATTTTATGCGTTAAGACATGGTTTAAATGTTTACTGAATTATAGATTTGCTGGTTTAAACACATTTTAAACCAAAAAGAGAGTTTAACTTTCACTGATTTATTTGTTTCATAATTGGCCAATGCACAGAACAAATTTTCACCAAAATTTTTTCAATTAAACAAAGTAATTCCGTTTCAAACAATTTCTTTAATTGTTCCAATTTACTTGCCTTAATTGAAAATAAAAATAATATTAACACCTACACACAAACTTCACAATATTTTAAAGTTTCAAACAATTATGTAATTGTTTTAATTTTCTTTTACGTTGTATTTGCTGCTGGTCACATTTCACATTAATCCTATTGATTGAAACTCAACAGCAAGAAAAGCTCAAACTTAATTAAATTGATATGATCAATTTGTTTGCAGGCGAAATTTAATTACGGAATTTAATTGATTGATCGAAATTCTAACTAATAAATATGTTAATTGAAATTGGTTTTTCATTTTTTTAACTCTCATTCATGCCTTTTCTTAAACTAAGCTTATGTAAAAATTCCAGCCAAATAATCGATAAAAATATAGTTTATTCTAATGGTGTTTTCTTTTCTTCACAACAAATATCGCCTTCTAAAAAGGTGCATGTATAAAATGTTTTACCAGCCCTGAAATAATGCTATTTGATAGATGACGAGAGCAAAACACAAGATATGAAAAATTGAAACGCCCTGTTTTAACACATGACGAAAATTTTTCTTCATAATTATAGCTTATTTTTAAACGCATTTTTTCATTATTTTCTGATATTTTGTTTTTTAACTGATTGAGCGATCACAAATAAATTTTTGGGTTTGTTTTCAATATTGCAATTTTTCGCGAATTTCAGACATGTTCGCGATAGAAGTGATTTTTACTGTAAGTTTTATGATTTTTTAGAGCTTTAATGATGTTTAATAAATATTAAATATTTGCTATCTTTCCGCTGTTAGCAAATTTTCGCGAATTTCCGCTAATTTAGCAACTTTTAACGAATTTTTGCCATTCCGAATAGTCTAAGGGACTTTTAATCAATGTAATGGGTTCTTTGAAATATTAAAAATTTTCGCGAATTTTCGCTATTTTTGCAAACTTTTTTATGTTATTTTTGGATATTTTAATGTTTTTAACTGATTTAGAGATTTTAAATTAATTTTTGCGATTGTTTCAATTTTGCAATTTTTGCGAATTTTAGCCATGTTCGCGATATAAGCGATTTTTATCAGAAGGGTTGTGATTCCTTACAGCTTTAACGAGTTTTAAAAAATAATTAAACATTGCTATTATGCCGGTGTTACAAAATTTATCAAATTTTACCGAATTTTTTCCATTCCTTAAATTTCCGCTATTTTTGCAAACTTTTCCGTATTTTTGCAATTTTCGCGTAGCTTTGTTGCTCTTTAAAAAAAATCCATATATAAGCCCCATATACGTATAAACATCATATATAACCTTTTTTACAGGGCACTAACAACACTCTCGATTTATTCGGGGCGAATGAGTAAGGGGAATATTTTAGAATAAAACATGCTTCCCTTTTAGAGAGCAAAACGTTTTTAAAAAACGAACACAAAATTCCATTTTTAAATAAAATATTACATTTGTTTTAGAAAAGAAAACTCCATAAGTGAAAAATGGGATTTGAAAGAATTCGAGTCAGAGAAGGACGCCTACAGCAATCAAGTCAAGCTGTTGAATGTTATTATGAAACTAACCAAAAAGAAATGTATCAACATAATTTTTTGCGTTAAATTTAATCCTTTTTAATCCAATTGTGACGTTTTCTTAAATTTATAAAAAAAATGTCTGCCCAATCCCATTAAATTTTCTTAGAAATACCCAGCTAAAAGCTTTTACAGATGACTCAAACCTTCCAAATATGTTTTAGCAATATCTTCGATTAACTTGGCCATAAATTGTTGTTGTCTTTTCATTGCTTTTTCTGTCCTGTTGCATCCATAAAAGATGTTAACAAAAAAAAATTTGAACAAATGACACGTGTGTGAGTCTTTTGCTTTATTACAATTGTAATATTTATTTGATACGAGTTCACTGAACGTTTTTGATCTCAGGCAAGTTTTTGTTGCAGTTGGCAACAGTTGGGAGTGTGCCATACTCCACCGAAATACCACTGCTTAGAATGGAATGAGGTCTTGACAAAAGATTAATGTTTTGTTTTTTTTTTAAATTTGTGAGTTTTTATATAAAAAAAAGAAAAGATGAGCCACATATGACACTGTTTCTTTCATTTAAGAAGTTATTAATGAACGGAGCAGCATCAAGTCGTTGCTGCAATGAGCCGAATGTTTGTGGCAGACGGGATGTTGGATAGATTGAAGTTGAAGTTTAATATGTATGGAATCAATTAGTGTGGGTTGATTGTTTATGCTTTTCGAACTTAATGAAAATGTGATTATTTAATTGAATTTGATGTATTTGAGGTTTTATTGATTTTCATATTGCTGAAGTTTGTTTAAAAAGTTTGCAGTTGGATTTGATGAATTTGTAAGCAGTTGGGAAAACTACGATTTTTTTTGAAATTTTTTATGTTTTATGTGAATTTGAACTGAAACAAAGTTTGACTCTGTTCAATTTCAAAAAATGTGACTACGCTACTAATACTTATAAATACAAAGGGTGTTTTTTTTTAACAGGATGGAGATTAGGCTGTCAAGTCTTAAGCTGTGTTCACATTAGGTGTATTTGTCATGTGGATTGTCACTTTTTCACATGTTAAATATGTACATATCGTCTGAACCCCTTCAAACACTATCATGTGTTATTTCTATGTGTACAGTACACATGACATTTTTGATTTAGAACGTGTTCTATTTTCAAGTGACAAAGCATCTGACATCAGCTGTTTTTTATTAACAAAATTGTTTGTGGCGGCAAAAATTAATTGAAATTTTAATACATAAATATTAAAATAGTAAATAAATAATAAAACAGAAAAAAAATACACAAATTAATTATTAAAAATGTTTTTTTATTTTTGATAGGTTATGTCAAATGTACGTTACATACCATTATGTGAACATGTAAATTACAAACCTTATGTAAAACTCAAATTTTGACATACACATGAAAACACATGTGGGTAGAAAAGTGACATTCCATATGACAAATACACATAATGTGAACATAGCTTTAGTTGGATCTGGAAACTCTGTTATCGTTTGTACTCTATTGACAATTTTCTCAATGTATCGAGAAACTTCCTGCTACTTAATGTCGACATAAATTTTTTAACCCGATAAACTGTCCGTTAACGATTTTTGTTTGCTCGATATACCGACAAATAACATTGTTTTTAGTTTGCAACACCTCTCAAAATACATGTAGAAGTTTGGAGTCAGCTGATTTTCTTTAGTGTGCAGATTTTCGTTAGGAAAAAAGATAATCGCCTAATGAGAAAACTGCCATATTTCTTTTTTTGAGTCCGAAGCAACTCTTGCGAATAGTGCAAATTCATTTCGTAGTTTAAAAGCTAAGTTTCCGTATTTGGGTATGTCGCTACCCATTTCTCAGGGGAAAAACACGGGAAATTTGTGCAGGAATTCCCGGGATTTTTTTAATTTAATTATGACAACTTTACTGATGACGTGTATTATTGTTAATAAGTTGTGTCATGAAATAAATCTAAGCCGTTAAGCAAAAAGTTCTTAAGTCAAAAATAATCGCATTTTGATTGGCTTTAATTTAATTTTTTTTCTCTTTTGTTTGGCTTAAATCACTTTAGTCTAGCACAACTGCTTCTAATCGTTATTATCTGCTCTTAGGAAAAAGGTCTATGAAATACACCATATAAATATTTTTCAATTAAACATAATGAAGAACTACAGTTTTACTTAAGACAGTTTTGCCAAACGCCAAAGATATGGCAATCCGATAAGTAAGGCAATGTTTAATGCGCTGAAATTTCGAAAGAAGAAGAGTAAAAATATTTAGCATATTTAATTTGTTTTAAGACCCAGACTTATTTTATAAAAACGAAAAAATATTGCTTCAAAAAATTTAAGGATTTTATATCATTGAAATCTTCTTGATACAAATTAGAAATAGGCTTTTAAACGATTCTGTAAATGCTTGTTCTGAACTAAAATCCCGTTTTAACAGCAATAATTTTTAATAATCTTTTGAATAATAAAACTTTCTGGTCTTTGTATAAATGCTGTTGGCTTTGAATTTATTCTGTGGCAATAAGGGCTTAAGTCTATTTTTTTAGTTTTATAGGAGAACAATTTTGGAAATTTACTCCGAATTAAATATAATCAACAGTTCTCTGCGGTTATAGTTCTTTAAGTTTTTATTCCTTAACACTCCTACTGTCACAGATCGTAAGTTTTTATTATTCGAAATCGTGTTGCACATTGAAAAATGGTAACCAAAACGTCGTTTTGCTATAACTTCCTTAAAAATTCCTTCAAAATAATTGAGATAACATTATCCAAAGCTGCAATTTTGAACGTATAACTGCTTTAACTCTGAACCCTTAAATGTCTTTAAGAGGGATAACTAAGGCCAGTTATGATTTTTTAATTTGATTTGTTGCGAGCTTAAATTTTCTGACATTAGGGTGGTCGAAACAGCGATCGAGTGGATAATACTAGAACGGTATACTTGAAAAAAATTGGTCTTCTCAAAACAAAAACTTTGATATATCATACTTTAAGATCCGACGGTAAATGCCGAATATATAAAGTAAAATTTAAAGAGGCGGTGCCCAAACCCATAGAAATTACATGTTTTAGTATGGTCACCTCTAACAAAACTATTTTTAAAGAAAATTTTAAACATATTATGTTTAATTAAAACATATTATTGTCAGCGACAACCATATTATGATTAAAGTAGTCCTCCATCAAGAGAGCACAACCATATTATGGTTTCCTCTGAACATGTTGCTCTTGGAGAAGAGTAAAATACTATTGTTTATTTAAAAACAAATTATTGTCATAATTAACCATAACATGTTTTAAGGGAACCATAATATGGTTGTGGCTTCTTGATAAAGCACTAATTTAACCATATAATGGTTGTCGCTGGCAATAATATGGTTAAATTAAACACAATATATTTAAAATTTTCTTTAAAAATAGTTTTGTTGGAGATGGCCATATTTAAACATGTTTATTCTCTGCCTTTCAAGAATACTTTATACTTTTAATGTATATAGTAACTAACACAGTACAACACATGATTTCGGGACACAATTCTGATAATTGAAAGTAGACCCAAAAAGAAGAACTTCTGCATCATTAGTTTGGTCATGGTACATCAAATAATAATTTAAAAATTAATTTGAAGTTAGTAAGTATTGTATAGGGGAATTTGACACGTTCTAGGTTTTTTTGCTTGTCATAACTCGAGAACCACTAGTCCGAATAAGCTGAAATCATAAAAAAGTCTTCAATGTTTTTTCCAAAGAATTTTGTGGATATCTCGAGCAAATTTTTAAAATTCATACCTTTACTTAATTGTAAATAAAAGAGAAACGCGTTCATCATTTTTTATGATTTATGTGTCATTGGGTTCATAGGTTATGCGACTGTGCGTAAAAGTAATGGGACTTGACGCTTTTTTTAACCGTTTTGGATTTTTTATGAATTAAAAATAAAATATTTAAATAGAAACTAGGAATTATTTCCTTCCGAAGGTTACTTTATATTATATTCAACATTTTTATTTTTCGAATTTATTCTATGAGCTAAATTTCAGTTTTTAAATTATTATTTGAGCCACCTTGACCAAACTAATGATGCAGAAGTTGTTCTTTTTGGGTCTTCTTTCATAAACAATTATCAGAATTGAGTCCCGAATCAATCACCGGCAAAATGTTGTACTGTGTAATATTTCAATATAATAAATATTTCTTAATTAAAATAACATTTGCTATCTATTAGATAAGATAAAATAGAGACACAAATTTTACAAACAGTTATCTAATGGCGCTATGTTACTTAATATCTTTGCCCTCTGCAGGGCTAATAATGGGGGACGGATTGTTATGCATATATTATTGGAAAATGTGAGCGTAAAAAACTTTTAAGGTGTACAACAAATATTTTGCTTTTCCGCTAAAATGAATCAAAAATTAAAATTTGTTAGCTTTTTTACAGCAAAAAAGGTGATTCGATTTGTCACTACAATTTTTGTTGCAGCAATTCTTGAGTTTATTGGTTTGAAAGGTGAGAAGATTGGAATTGGTTCTCAGTTTCATGTAGTCTGCAATTCAGTTTTTTGTTTGTTTTGTAATTCTCACTCTTTTCAGCTTGAAGTTGACTGTAGGTGTATTTGTATTCATATGAAAAATATAAAAAGGAGAAGAGGAAAGACAAAATTAAAATACCAAAATTGCAAGACTAGAATTGCATAATCTGGACACGAATGCAATTTTTAAGCAACCATTTTAAAAAATTGCAGTTACATTAATTGCAAGTCTGGACGATGACTAACTACGTATTAGTACGCTAGAAAAATATTTTATGTGCATTTGCATATAAATCTTCCCCAAGCAATTAATGTTTCTATTTGGTAAATTGAAGCAAAACAAAGAAAATAACGTTGTAAGTAATAAAATAAAAAACGTTTTTCAAGGCACAATTTTTTTCTTATCAAAAATAATAATAAAAAAACTTTTAAGCAAAAAGTCAAGAAATTTTCATTTAAATAACAAATAAACTGACTGTTTGAAAATTGGCAAAACGTCCCACACCACATATAAAATCGCAATTTCAGTTTCAACGTTTTTCCACTATGAAAAGTGGCTTTTACTTTTTCACGTCGCACAACAGAAACTGTGTAGTTAAAACATTTTTTTTTTTACATTACCAGCTCCGTAGCGTTTTTAGAAGGAATGTTTTTTTTATTTCATGTTCTAAAGGGTGTATTCACACATACTTAATTTTTCAAAATGATTTCGGGCATATGGGCACCACGGCTATTCTGGATTAAGCGCATTCTGAACGTCCAATTTCGTTTGTTTCTGAAAGAATGAGGTCCGGTGAAGATGCGACGAGTGTATAAATCGCACCATATGAATTATTTTTCGGGTTGTAACGAAGTCTGAAGGGTCTGTTGAAGATTGGTTGTACTCACTAAAGCCCTTATAACACTTCATTTTTTATTAATTAATTGAAAGAAAGAAACGGTAAATGCTAGAAAGAGCACACTATAAAAAAGTGTTTTATTTTTTTTTTCTCTTGTTATGGTTTTGTTTCAGGGATGGCGTTGAGAATTTTTAAAATTGTACGAACAACGTTTAAAAATTGTCCTTATTTACCCTAATTGTACTAAAAGATTTTTTTAGTTGAAATTAATTTTATTTATGTTCTTAAAAAACACCACAAAAAGGTATTCTAAATCTTAGTTTAAAAAGTATCAACAAAAAAGTACAATTGAAACAACTTAGCCATCCCTGTTCTGTTAATTTTATTAAATGTTGCCAACTTTTTGTTTATGAGAAACCTAAAAACAAAAAGCGGTAAATCGCAAAATTCACTTAGAAGCCGCTGATTCAGCAACACTTTTAATATTTCAAGCTTGAAATGTCAATTTTAAGTTGAACAATTTTATATTTTTTTTGACATAACTTCATTTTTTATCGATAACTTAATACAACTGAACCTTTCTCACTTGGTAAATTTTTCTATTACTTTATTTTATCACTGTTCACCAAAACTTGAACAATGCATTAAAAATGTAGTGTCATAAGGGCTTAACTAACCCGAGTGCCATAAAAATCACAAAGTTGCGTGAATCGATGCCGGATTTGCCAAGTAAATTTAGATAATTTGGTAGCGTTGTGCAAGCGAGGATCTATTTGAAATGATTAGCAAGAATATGCTGATCATAGTTCGTTAAGTTCTTTCGGTCATTAAAAAAAACACACTTTATAAGCATTTCCACTATTTCTTTCTTGTTTTTGACAATTTCGTTCATATAGTTTTGTTCCCATAGTAATTTACAACGTTCTTTCACTTAATGACTTTTTGTCGTTGCATTTTGACCGACAAGGTGCTTTTATTTGTGTATTTCTGTAAAAATCAGCAAAAACAAAACAGGTTTCCACAAATGTGTTATTTGCGTCTTTGCTTCAACTATTTAAAAATTTCATCATTTTCAAATCGCTACCTCAAATAAACACTGTTTTTTATAGGGATACCTGTAAAAGAAGCTGTGATATTAATGAAGTGTATTTGACTTGTTTTTCAATATACTTTGGCAAATCAACATGCAAAGACTTGCACCAGAACAACGTGTTAAATTTTAAGGGCCGATGTTGAATGTGAACCACACCTAAACGACAAGTTTTTTTCTGCATTTCATTTAAGATTTCTCAATTTCAGACTAACTCAATTTGAACCATGGAAAGTTACACAGTTGAGCAACGCGTTAAAGTTAGTCAGGCTTATTATGCAAATGGGCGTTCAAATCAAAATGCATCTTCAGTGATGAGGCACATTTTCACCTCAGTGGATTCGTGAATAAGCAGAACTTTCGCATTTGGGTGAATGATAATCCAAGAGTGACTATCGAAAAACCAATGCACATTGACGGCATCATCGGGCCGTATTTTTTCCAAAGAGAGGCCGGTCAGGCAGTTACTGTGGATGATGTTCGCTATCGTGAGATGAAAACACACTTTTTTTGGGCCGAATTGGAAGATATGGATGTTGACAATATGTGGTTTCAACAGCACGGTACCACTTGCCACACAGCTAACGAAACAATGGCTCTTATGCGCGACAAGTTCAATGGCCGTGTTATCTCCTGTGGTGGTGATGTCAATTGGCCGCCAAGATCATGTTATTTCACACCGTTGGACTTCTTTCTTTGGGGGATTATTTGAAAGAAAATGTGTACGTCGATAAACCAGCAACAATTTAAGAGCTAAAGGATGAGATTATTCGACACATGAACGGCATAAAACCTCAATTATGCCTCAGCGTCATCGAAAATTTGGACCACTGGATGGAGGTGTGGAGCCGATATTCTGTTCCTTACACAATTGAACCATACCAATATTATCATAATAAAAAGAAATGACAATAATTTTCCTTAATAATTTCCCCCACATTTATAAACTATTATTAAATTTAACAAACATTTATTAAGGCAAATTTTCATACAAAATTTGTTTTGTAAACCTTTATTAAATTTAAAAAAAAAAAATATAAATACGGGCGTTTGTATTTTTTTAAAAATCAACATCGGCCCTTTATTTCCACAAATCGCGCTCTATTCGCAAAACTTATAAAGCACTTTGTCAAGCTAACAGTGCGCATAATCGTCCGTTTGAGCATCAAATTCACAAAAATATCGACCGATTCATTATCCCATTAACTGTTTTGGACAATATTCATCCAATCTAGCCCGTACCGAGCTAACAGAAGAAGCCATTGCCACTGTAGACGTGAGTGTGACGAAGGACTCGAATTTATCGATCAAACACCGTTCTCACCAACTCGGTCTCTGAGAATCAAGGAAAAGTTGAACCAAATTTTTATCGTCATATTATCTTCAGCAATAAGGCTGATTTTTTGCTTTACCAAGCGGAATTATTGGTTTTAGAGAGAGCACAATCCTAATGAAACTCCATTACATACCAAAAAAAAATCACTGTTTGGTGCGCTTTACATGCCAAAGGCGTCATCGGCCTATTTGTCTTTAACAAAACCGGTGCCAACATTATGCTAGGAACACAACTGGGACGAACGACGAATTTCGTCCAGCACGACGAATTATTCGGAAGAAATTCGCTGTGTAAATTCGGCGTATGAAACACAATAACGATGAAAAAACAAAATGGAAATAAAATATGTTGTATAAACAAGAAATAGTGGTACCATATGAACAAAAAATACTTCACAAACAAAACATTAAGAACAACTAACTAAAATACTTTTTTATTGTCAATTTTTTTTACAATTTGTATTTTAAATTATATTCAGTTAAAATTTTACAATTTCTAAAGTAAAAAGTAACTTTATTTACTAAAACACTTACAATTTTCAAACAATATGGCTACCCGGTACTGATTTGTTCGTCGTTCGCCGGCGTAAGAATTAGAATTAAATCTATTTAAAGTTTGCAACGTCCGGCGAATTTTCGTCGGCGCCCTAATTGTGTGCTTTTTCATATACACAGATATTTTTTATTTTTGGCGACGAATATTCGCGGCCAAAAATTCGTCGTTCGTCCCAGTTGTGTTCCTAGCATTACTGTGAATGGCGAACGCTGCAGGCGAATTGTTCGTGATTTTTTGATTCTTCATGTCATTGCAAATCATTTGAAGGAGTAACGGTTCCCACACAGAAAAAATTTTCACCAAATTTTTTTTAAATTAAACCAACTGATGCTGTTTCAAACAATTTCTTTAATTGTTCCAATTAATTTGCCTTAATTGAAAATACAAATTATAATGTTTTGTGTGTATGTATTTGCAAATATGAAAACGTACACACAAACTTCAAAATACTTTCAGGTTTCAAACAATTTTTTAATTGTTTCAATTAACTGTATTGATTAAAAAAATATATTTTAAATTGTGTTTACGTTTAATGTAGCCTCTTTTGTTGCTGGTCACATATCAATTAAACCTATTGACTGAAACTGAACAGAAAGAAAAGCTCAAACTTAAAAATATGTTAATTGATATGATCAATTTGTTTGCAGACGGAAAATCAGTAGTTGCAGAATTTAATTAATAGTATAAATTTCTTCCCAATACGTTAATTGAAGTTGGTTTTTAACTTTTTCTGGTACCAGCAACGATCAATTAGACGCCAACATTTGTTGCACTATTAACGAAATAAGACCGGGTATGCTCGAAAAAGTGTTGCAAAATTGGACCGACAGGATGGCGTTCAAAAGGCGGCGCAGTAATTATTTTTCAACATTAAATACTATTATTAATTCTTGTTATCAAAAAAAAAGCCAAAATTTGGGGTCATTGAATTTGTTGCGTTTTATTTTTCAAGAAAACAGTTTTATGTCTCTTAAAAAAACATCCCTTAGCTTTAGACAAAACTTTTAAAAATGTTTTATAGAAACAGACAAAACTATCATCAACTGAAATTTGTTTAAACCCACCCCTTTTTTTTCGTACTGCGAACTTCTAAATGGTTTTTTGCAAACTTATAGAAAAATAAAAAGAACACAAAGTGCAAATAAATACTTCAATTATTAAATATAGAAGAAATAACAACACGTGGACCAAATGAACTGTGACTTGACTTTTGTATTGGGGAAAGTAACAGAGGAAAACATGCATTATACAGCATACGCTCAGTAGTGGTTAATAGATGATGTGAAATCCGCATAGGAAAACAAAATAAAAAGTTTCAAGGATTAAAAATGTACCACTGTAATTCATTTAAATTTGTGTTGCCTAATTTTGATGACTGTGGTTCCAAGTGTTTAAAATCTTTTAGTGTACATACATACGTACACACAAAGAAAACAGAAATTTACTAAGTATGTCTTCTTTACTGTCACACACTGTACAACTATTAAGTCACAGAGCGTATTTAAATGGCAAATGAAAACAAACAACAATCATGTGAATTTTTTTTTCTTTTTTTTTTTTTGTAAATAATTTTCGAAATTCTTACTAATCAAATAGATAATGAAAAATAACAACACCAAAAAAAAAACAATTATTTTATAATTTAATGCATGAAAAAAAATTAAAAAAAAAATGATGAAAACAAAAATGAAACAAAATATTATTTGCAAATAACTTACTTGATGGTAACAAGAGACGCGCAATGTCTAAAACAGGTTAATCCATAATTTGGTAACAAATTTTTTTGAAGAATAAATAAAACAAATTTTCGATATGACTTAAAAGCACTTTTTTTTTTGCACAGTAAGAAATAGTACCAATAAAACAAACTCGAAGTTTTATTTTCGTTTAAAATTTATTTCAATTATATTCACAGCAACCGGCACGTGAGCTATTTTTATTAAAAGGCAAATGATTCGCTTTAGTTTGCAGAAACATCATTAGTTTGAGAAAAAAAAAACAGAGAGATACAGTGACAGACACATATGTACATATGTATGTAAATAGATGGGATTCAGGCGGCAAAATATGCTTTTCCTTTCGATTTTTTTCTCGTATTTTTGCTAAATTTTCGCGTTTATTTTTTTATTTTTTTGCTTTTATGTTTTTTTTTTTTAATCACAAAGAATTTGCAAAATATATTTTTAAATCACCTTTATGTATTCTATTCGTTGAAGCAACACTCACACACACATTCAATGAATTTGTATATCTTTAAAATAATTTTTACTTTTTTTTTGTGGGAAACTAAAATAAACAAAACTGAAATAAAACAAACTTATAGGTTTAATTCTCGTGAATTAAACTTTTGGCATATGTCATTGAGTGCCTTTTTGCGTCTGTTGTCTTTTATAAATTTCAACAAAAAATCGAAATACATGTTTTTTTCTTTAACTTTTGTAAAATTGTATCTTTCGGATACAAAACGGCAAACAATTTAAGTACGCAGCGATAACAATATAAATTGAATTTACTTGAAGTGGAAGTTATCGATACTTAGTGTTTTTCATACGGGATTTCCAGGGATAAAAACCCCGAGATCCCGCTCATTTTTCGGGAAAAATTCCAGGGAAATTTGTGCGGGAATTACCGTCATTTTTTTTTTTAATTTAATTAAGACAACTTTACTGCTGGCATGTATAATTGTAAATAAGTTGTGTCCTCAAATAAATCTTAGCCATTAAACAAAAAGGTCTTAAGTCAAAAAAAACGTATTTTAGTTTTGATTGGCTTTAATTCAATTTTGTTTGGTTAAAATCTAGCACAACGGCTTCTAGTCGTTATCATCTGCTCTTAGGAAAAAATTCTATTAAATACACCAAATATTTTCAGCCGTATTCATAATAAAAAGTTAGCAACAGTTTGTACACTACGTACAACGAGCTGCTAACTAGAATGCCGATTAAGCCTAGCAGTTTGTAAGCACAGAGTTTATTCATAACAAACTTTTGTCCATCTGCTAACTTTTAAAAATCAACTCTGAATTTTAATGATGCCACATTATATTACATAAAAAATTAACATGTTTGCATTAATCATCAACAAAACTATAAGTTAGCGATAGTAACAAAATAAATATTCTTTATACATAGAAAATCAATGTGTTATCGAGAACTACGCAAAATTATCTCCACATTAAGAAAATGTTATATACATACATATTGATAACATAAAATTCTTCCTTTAAACAAAATATCTGGGTGTCATCGTAAAGGAAAACAAAAATCTCTATAGAGGAAGTATAGGAAAATCTGCCATCGATAAAAACATTAAGCTTCATCTCTAGAAAAATAAAAAACATTTTTTTTTCATATAGAGAAAATTTATGTGGTATCGAGAGTAACACCAAATGTTTTCTAAATAGTGAAAAATATAAGTTATCAATAAAATATGTTATATTAAATCAGTGTAGCCAGTTTAGCCATTTTTCAACTTGTTTAGCCATAAATTTTTTTTGCCGTTTTTTCCTTTTAATTAAAACATTTATTTTCTTATCGAAATTTTTAACAGTAAAATAAACCTTTTTAACAATTAAAACGCATTTAGTTTAAATCACAACTTTTACAAATGTTGAAAATCGGTAAAAAAAAGGGTACATAGCTGCGAAACATGGGTTTTAGCGATGGCGGATAAAATGAAGCTGCAAGTTTTTGAAAGAACAATAATTCGAAAAATATACGGCCCAAAGAGGGATGATGACAGTGCTTTTATTATAAGAAGTAGCAAAGAAAACAAAGCAATACTTGACAATAAATAAGTAGCATCATTTATCAAGGGACAAAAACTAAGCTGGGCCGGACATGTGGCAAGAATGCCAGAGCAGCCCCATACAACACTAGACGCAGATGTAAACTAAGAACTAGATGCCTTTATGGAGTAGAAGATGACTACAGAACGGCAAAGCCAGATCTGAATGGAAGAAGAAAGTGAACGAGGTTAAGGTCCACAACGGGCTTTAACACCAAAAGATGCTGATATTTTTTTAGAAAAAATTTTAGTTATCGACAAAACAAAAACTTGTTTTTAAGAACGTCATATTTTGAAAAAATTTTCAAAGAAAATGTGAAAACAAAATTTTCTTTTTTCAGTAATTGTTTATTTTCTTGTTCTTTTCAAGACAAGGCGTTTATTAAAAATTTTAATTAATAAACTATTAAGTAGACTTTAATATTTTCTTTAGATATGCTTTTAACACCATTGGAAAAATTGTGCGCAGTTCTGCGTTAAATTTTTGAGAAAAGAAAAAATTCTTACTATTTTCTTTTTATTATTTATCTTATATTTTTTTTATATTATTTTCTTTTTTTGCTGTCTAATAAAACAGTAAATTTTCTTTATTTAAGAAAAATTTTTTAATTACTAGACAAAACACTGAGATGACTCTTTTTTTATTTTTGGCTTTGCTTTTTTAAATATATTAAATTTTTAAATTTTTTTTTGTTATTTTATTTTGTTTTTTGTATTACATATTATATATTCACTGCGTTTCAAATTTGTTTTTTTATTTTTTTTTTAAATCATTTGTTCTTAAGAAAAATAATCTTTTATGGTTAAGTATCAAACCGCTTTGGCACAAGATGTTATGCTCGTTTTTTTTTCTTATAAAAATGTTTCTTTTAGTTTTGTATGTTTGGATTTCTTGTATTAAATTTATCGAGTATCGTATTATATTTTTATTATGGTGTAGGTCTGTTCTGCACATTCACGTACGTTTAAACGAAAACTCGTGTTTCTTCACCGGCAAAGATCAGCAAACTCCCATATGTAGACATTTGAAAATGTTATTAAAGTGCACAAAACAGACAGACAGACAGACAATTAGACGAACGTACTCTCACGATATTTCAAAAGAATTTTTTTTTCTGCTTTCAAAACAGTGATGGAAAATTCGGTGCTATGGTACTATTTTCAGTACTTTTACCTTTCAAAAATACCACGGTACTCCCACGTCCGTTTTAGTACTCTTTCCTAGTTATGCTTCTCTTTTTTTAGAAATTTGATTGTGGAATCGTCAGCAAACTCCTTATCTAACCTAAATGCTTAATGTATAAAAGACTAGTCCTTATTTGACTTTAAACTCTTTTTTTACGTTGTACCTTTTAAATGGTTAAATATAGCAAGAAAAGGATTAAGTAATAGTAAGATTTAGCATCGCAAATTTCGAAGTATTTTTATTTTGAAAATTATTAGAATATTTGTTTTTATTTTTAATGCCAAAAAAATATTTTGGGGTCGGAGTCGCGAATTTTTTGTCGGTAATTTAACTCCGACTCCGGTACAAAAACCTAAAAACCGACTCCACAGCCCTTTTGACAAATTTATTCTTATCACTGCTTGTTGGTATATACATATTAATGTCAGATATCCTCATCAGAAATTTGCTCGGTCTGCAAATGGCTGAGATATGAGCAAAAGAACATTATGTATTAAAGTTTTTTATTTTTAAATTTATTTTTCAACAAAAAAAAAATATATATGTATGTTTAAAAAAAATACCAAAATGTTGAAAAAGTACTCTTTTGCTTGTTGGTCAGTACCATCTACATTTTTTTTCAATTTTCCATCACTGTTTCAAAACGAACTAAACAAAGAGAACAATCAACCACCAACATGTGTGAATGAAATGAATGCGCTTTCCTGTTGGACGCTCTTTTATTAAAATTTTAAAAAATAGTACTAAAAGAAGTACTTTTATAGTGGGGAACAGAAAAGTCGCTGTAGTGCAACGTAACGAAAAGTGCTGCAAGCTGTCAAAAGTTAAAAACGGAAGTTTCAAAGTACTGTCAACAGAATACGTAGTGGTAGTAATCGATGCAGTTGAAGTTGAAGTACAAAATTCAAATTTTTGAACTTTGTCGCGCTACAAAGCATTCGTCAGCTTCAGCTACTACTACAACTTCTTTATTCTGTTCCAGGCCTTAAGCAATTATCGAACTCTTTTTGTCAAAATATGGTTTTTTTAAGGGCAAAGTTAAAGCAAAATGAATACTAGGTAGCTCTTTCGCTACAAAAACAATTAAATACGAAATTCGCGTGATACAGCTTTACCAACTGTCAAAAACATCTAACTGAAACACAAGGGACTGTGATAAAAAAAAAGTGTAACATTGTTTGATTGAATAGAATTTCTTTTCGTTCGCTAAATTTTAATAAAGTACTTTCAGTTAAAAAATTTTTTGAATCAAAGCTAACATGAAAACATAACCAATTTTTGATACTTTGGGTTTTGAATTGCACAACTGGTGATGACCTAGTATTTAATTCGCCTTGGGTAAAGTATTCCGAATTGAGAAAATCTGAATTATCGATGAGACACAGTTGTCTTGAGAGAAAATCTGAGTCGTCGATAACAAAGATTTTTTTTTGGAGAACATCTAAATTGTCGATAATAACAAATTTTCTTTAAATAAAATCTCAGTAGTCATCTATAGCACAGTGTTATTTTATGAAAATGTAAGTTATCGATATTATAAAAATATCTGTACAAAAATATTGGTTTAAAGCAAACACAATTTTTTTTTTTTGGAAAAATTAAAATTATAGATATCAGACAATTATTTTAAAAAAGTTATCGATAAGACAAAAACTTAGTTAAAATTATTTAATCAGTAAAACAAAGTTTTCTTAGAGTAATCGATAACAAAAAACATATCTTAAAAAACTGTGCTATCGAAAATTTTAGACATGATTTAAAGAAAATTTTAGTTATCAATAAAAACATTTTCTTTTAGAAAAATCTGATTTATCAAATACTTTCTTAAGAAAAACTGTACATTTCTTATATATAGTACGAAATTTTTTTAGAGTTGTCACTTATCGATAGCACATCGTTTTCTTTAAAAAAAATCTAAATTATCGATAAACAAAAAGTTTTGCAAATAAAAATTAGGAGCATCGATAACAGTTCACATTTTAGAGAAAATTAAAATTTGTTTTCTTTAAAAAATATTTAAATTTTCGATAACACAATATTTTATTTAAAAAAATGTATACAAACGTACTTAAGAGAAAATCTTAATGAGTTATCGAAATGTAATTTATCGATAAATAAAAACATTTGTTAGGAAAAAATATAAGTAATCGATATAAGAAAGTTATACTTAAAATGCAGTCCGTCTTTTTGACAACACAAAGAATTCTTTAGAAGATGTTTAACTAACCGATAACACAAAGATTTAGTAAAAAACAAAACATATCGATTCTGATTTATCGAAAATACATAGTACGAAATTTTTTTAAGTCTGATGTATCGATAACACAAAGTTTTATATAGAGATATCCTGAGTTATCGATAATACACCACAGGAAGTTTATTTTTTTTTTTTTGAGAAAAACTCTTTCTTGATTTTGGAAAATCTAAGGCTTTCTTCAAAAAATTTTGACAACATTTTTAAGTTTTCTTCGGAAAATATCCAAATAATCGATAACGTAATGGTAACAGTGGAAATATTTACAAATAAATGCAAAATACGTTTTGGTACCTTTTCGGCAAAAATAACACCCATTTTGAAATATATTCTCCTCCAAAAGTACTTTCAACCCTAGTCTTTAATATGACTCTCTGTTTTTATTTCTTTTTAATTTCGCTCTTTAATACTTTAGTTGTGTTATCAATAAAATATTGTTTTTGTATCTTAAAGTGCTCATTTGTATCAACATTTATCATGAGCTTAATGGCCCACTCAAACAGCTCGATGTTTGAGTGTATTGGTACTTTTTTGTTATTAATAAAACGATGCCGATAAGTTTTTTACTTTGTTTACTTAAAACAGCTGTTGTGTGTGTGTTATTTGTTTTTTCTTTTGGAGAGTGTAGAAGTAAAATTTTCTATAAATTTGTACGTCCCTCGTAAAGGTGAAGGCCAAAAATAAAACGTACGAGTGTTTTAAAAACGCTTTTAATTGTGAATTACAAAAGCTAAATTAACAAAGCAGTACAAAAATCCGCAGCAGTTTGTTGAAATATTAAATTAAAAATGTAAAGCAAATAAAATAACAGTAAATAAAACACTTTGTTTTCAAAAACAGCGATTTATCGACAACACCGGAAATGAAAAAATTCGACGTTATAGATATTTCTATCTCTTTGAATGCAAAGTTTGTGCTGTTATCGATACCACACAGATTTTTGTATATATAAAAAGGACAATTTTTGAAATAAAGAGAAAATATTTTCTAAATCAAAAGAATGCATTTATATTCTGTGTTATCAAAAACAACAGAAAGTTGTTTTTACATGTGGGGAATATTTTGTGTTGTCATCGATAAGAAATAGATTTCCTCTGTTGAGAAAAAGTTTTATATATGCGGGCTTCAAGGTCATTTAAGCCTGCATATAGATAGAACTATATTAAATAATTAGAGTATGGAAAAAGGTCGATCTACACTTATAATAATATAAATAAAAGGTTTTCTGTTGTCAATAACACACAGATTGTTCTATATAAATAGAATATTAAGTATTTGATATCGATAGCAGACAGATTTTTTATCGATAACACACGAATTTATTTTATAGATAAAATAGTTCCAATTTTTCCAAAGGATATTAAGAATTTTTAGGATTTTTATAAAAAATCTTATTTGTGTTATCGAAAACAGGTTTGCGCATAGGTAACGTAATTTTTGTAATTTATGTAAACATTTATTTTCTTTCGTTCTCCAGAATTTAATTTAAAAAACTTGGAAGATAGAGCCACAGCTCACACAGCTTGTCGAAGTGTATTATCGTTTTATTTTATTAAAAAGGCCACTCTTGCATAATTTAAACCCAATTCTTAAAAAGTTATGGAAAATACTTTGAAAATAAGTAGTATCCCAGATCAAAGCAAATATTTGCAACATTTGAAAACTTTGTAGCTGTTGGTTGATGAACTCTGCGAATGGTTATCTGTGAAAAATACACTCTTTTTTCTGCTCGTAAGCTGAAATCATCTTCAGCATTGTCCTAATCAACTCGTTTCACCACCTAGACAGAGGATGTATAGTAGATAGCGGGCCCCATATTTCGACTGTGAACCACCCAACAGTGTTAGGGGTCACCTTTAATAGTATGTTTACCTCCTCAGCTCATACCACTCCAATAACGCAGATTCCGATGTAAAAAACAAGGTTCTTAAATCGCTAGTCGGCAGTACTTGGGGTATGAATAAGAAAACCTTGTTAGCTAACGGCAACACAACGGGCCATTCATAGTGACTTAATAAATACTGCAGTTACAGTAGTGGGAAACCTGCCTCGTAGAGTAGCTCTGACACTGCGGTCGGGATGGAGTGTATAAATGGCGCCAAAGTAGCACAATTTATACTTTTGAACCTGAATGCAAAGCCCACAGATACAAATTGTATAGTTTTAGATGTTTCAACAACACCCATATGAAAGATTATCAGGCCTGTTCTGAAAATGGCGATTTCAAATCACGAGCTTTTTAAATTACACGTGTGATTTTGTGGTGTTTTTCGGAAATTGAAAATGACACTGAAAAACTCAAAAACGGAACGCTACTACATCGCACGTGTAATTCTTAGAGCAAATGTGATTTGGAAATCAAGTGATTTACAGAACAGACCTGGATTTGGACATGTCCGTATGTCTGTATATTAAACCGTCTGTTGAAATCTCGCTCACTTTCGAACGACTCAAAAGAAGAAAACAATATTGGTGTCAAATTGCTTCTAGTTATCCTAAGCAGTTTGGGATTGAAATACAGTAAAATCGGTGCAGTAGGAAAAGAGTAATCGATAAAAATGTGGAACAAACATCCTTAAAAATTTATAATTTTATTACAAAAACTAGAATAAATTGTGGCGGAATGCACTTATTGATATAAAATTATGCACAAGTTGCTCCTACATAAATGACTATAAATCACACCACTGTCCAATTTCATAACGTTCCGTTCATGGTTAACTATAGACCCCATAGAAACCGGAAAACCGTTTAGTACACGTAAAACCGTAGAGAATAATGGTGTTATATTTAAATTTGGTCTGTAACAGATGCATTAGACTAGACATTGCATTGTCAAGTTTCATGAAGATCGGTCTATATCGAGTCATTACCGCAAAAAAACCTTAAGCGACAACAACAAAATTTTACAGGAGATGGCTTTATTCTCTTAAGATAATAAAGTTTTTGCTATAAAATCGTAATGCTTCCTTATGTGACCATGACATTTTAGGAGATGATACAAGTGTTGCCAAAAAAGTCATTAATTAAAAAATAAACGAAAAATTTTAAATGATGTCGCTTAAGCTTTTTTGCGGTTATGACTCGATATATTCACCCCCATCGTCGTTTAAATCAAACTATCCCTCCAATACTAAATATTATATAACTTTTCTTTAAAATATATACGCGTATATTTTTTAACAAAAATTTCATTGATTTTTATAAATATTTCTTCTTCTTTTTTACATTCACTGGAACGGATAGCATGAAAATTTTTTTTGAAATTTCAAAAAATTAAAAAAATTTTATATGAAAATTTTCTCAACGCAAGGTGAAGTGAACAACAAAATTACCCCCATAGTGTTTTTTGCATTGCATTCTTAGCAAAACACTAACAAATCAAAACAAATAAGCTCGAACTGTCAAAATCAGATGCCGTTTCGACACCACCTGTTGTTAATTCGCCTTGTATACGACTAGAAATCACATTGTCAACTTTTGTGAATATCGGCCCATAATTTTCCATAGGTCCCATATAAAGCACACTTTGAAAATATTCTATCTGTAGGTGGAAGGTATCAAAGATTTGGCGCAGACGAATATAAATAGCACTCTTGTTATAGTGATTTAAGCACGCTACTGAAAAATTTCTTTGGACACATTTTTTAATTAATTCTTTTTTGGATTCAAGTTTCTTAAACGTGAATATGCCTAATAAAAAAGCTGCTGGCCTATTTTCGTCTAATTTTTGTGTTTTTATTTTTGATGTTTTTCTTTTTTATTACAACTTCGAAAAATGCCAGATCACAAGTAAAACACATCCTAAAATAGATCTGGCGTTTTGCGAATCGTTTTGAGATTTCAAATCGTGCGATTGTCAGAAAATGCTCGATAATGTGAGCTGAATTTTGAGCTACAAATTAAATTTTAATAAAAGTCATTTATTAAATAAATCTCATGTTACTTATGCACCAATCTGTATTAAGATATCCCATGGGAAATATGCATAAATGTATCAAATATTTTTCCAACAAGTTTTAATATTTTCTGTTGTCATCGGTTTCTTTTTAGCAAAACATTTTTCAATCATTGATATTTAATATGCCAAATGAAACCTCTAAATGTATTAATTACAAATAGTCATTTACAATTACAGTACCAAGAAATAAAAATACAAACAAAACAAATTTACTTACTTTAATTATAAACGTGTGCAAGTGCAGTTTGTTTATTTTAATGTGCAAAAAAGTTCATTTTTTAATTGCTTTTTTTTTAATTAGTTATTAAACAGCTAAATAATTAATAGGATTTCAAAATTATGAAATCTTAAGTGAAATTTAAAAGTTTATAAATCATATGACTCTTCTTTATCCTCTATTAACGAACGTAATTGCAATTCACAAGATGTGTAGGCAAAACCCAAACCAAACCCCAATCCCATCCACATAGGCCACCTTCTCCATTTGGGTAGGAAAGATGACGCCAAAAGTCCAATGAGTAATCCATTTGTCGATTTGACTAAAGCATCTACACAACAACGATCAATTAGGGAAGCAAATTCTTCTTCTACGAATGAGGTATTCAAATGGTCAGCACACATTTTATTTCAGGTAAAATCGAGTTAAATAAAATGTTTCACACAATTAAATTTTTATTTGTAAATTTTTCGTTGACAATTCGAATTGTTATATGTTCTATGTATTAGGGAGATCGGACGGTTTTTTCGAACAGTTTTAATCGGTTTTTTTTTTTTTTTTGCTCAAGCCAGTAATTTTTAATGGCCAATTTTATTTTAATACCAATCAGGGTGTTCAATTAATCGGGTTTTATTTTTGTTCGATTAAACGACTAATCGATTTTTGGAATTTTTAACTAATTCGATTAAAAGAATAAAAATTCAAAATTAATCGATTAATCGAAAAATTCTAAATCCAGAAGTTTTATAAATTACGAGATTTGTTTTCGATGATAATTTTAGAAAAATTAGTACTTGAGTAAACAAACATTCTTTTTTAAATAAAACATGTCAATGTAGCTCCAAATTGTTGCTTCACTTTCGGGCATTTAGATTTTAAAAGAGTCAGTATAAGTTTGGACTTTTTGAAACTATTCACGGACATTCCATGCAAATAATTTTCTCTAGAGAATCGATCGAAGCATCTTGTTTAAAAAATTTACCGATTGGGCCACTTGTAGCTCGTTTGATTTTGTTGGTGGAACATTTTCTTCATTAGTAAATTAGTGAAGTTGTTAAAGAACATTTACGTTAATACATTTTTGGACACCTGTTACATAAAGCATTATTAGATTTATCCTTCGTACAATATTGTTAAACCAAACTCATTCTAAATAGAGAAACGCATGAACTATTTTGTTAAAAAAATACGGATGTGTTCTAGAAATCGAAATGAGGTGTATTTAAAATCGACCCTGTACTGAAAGTTCATAAAAATAATTCATTTTATCCACTTCATTCTTTAAGTATCTTCAATTCAATTCAATTTCAATTATCGTTACATTTCACTTCATTTCTAGAACATACCCAATAAATTAATATAAATCTTTGAGTTAAGATACCTTTGTCGTTTTTTTCTTTTGTGAAATGAATTATTTAATTTTGTTGAAAAAATTTAACAAAAATGTAAGCTAAATTACTCACTTTACATGACTGTTTTTTTTTTTAA
This sequence comes from Pollenia labialis, assembly GCA_949318255.1. NCBI lineage: Eukaryota > Metazoa > Arthropoda > Insecta > Diptera > Polleniidae > Pollenia > Pollenia labialis. The sequence continues at coordinate 33,608,448 of OX439143.1, read as the reverse complement.
TTGCAAAGGCCACATTTGGTTTGTTTATTCGACTTAAAACTTTAAAAAGTATACATTTAACAGAAATACTACATATTATTATTATTCGATTAATGCTTTAATCGAAATTAGCAATTTTAAATTATTCGAATAATTAATCGTCTAAAATCATTCGATTAATCGAACAAGAATTATTCGACTGAACACCCTAATATCAATTCATATTAAAATATAGTTTTTCATAAAATTTTATTTTTATTTGACATGAAAAACGAATTTTAAACATAAATTTTGATATTTAAATAAATTGTTGAAATTTGCCATAAATGTCTATTTTTCGAATATCGAATAAACCGGTTATTTTGGTATTATAAATCGGTTATTTTAAAGATGTGTAATTTGTATAGGTTTTCTATACTTTTTTCATAAATATACCTGCAATTTAAGTATTTTTTTAATCGTAATATGTATTGAGCAACCTCAAGAATTTCAAAACAAAATGTAACAAAAGACAAAAATGAAAATCGCTTAAAAAACTTGTGCTCCTGTTAAACAAAGAGTTAGAAACTATTGAAAATATTACAAAAGGGTTCAGTCAAAAAGGTAAATGCAGGGGACAAATTACCGCATTCGATATCGATCGAAATTATAATACAATTTAAATGGGAATTTCGATCGATATTTTCACACCGGTAAAAAGCATGTTACACTTTTTTGCATCCAAGCTCATGCAATTAAAGTTTGCTATTTAAAATAGCCGAAATTGTTTCGTGTATAAGTATTTGCTTATATGTATGCATATCCCGTCTTTATGCATCACAATCGAATACAATTGCATTAAAAAATTCTCAGTTAAGCATTGCTTTAAACTTGAGTGAAATACCATAAAACCGCGCAAAAATAATTTCAATTAAGCTACCTTTCCCTAAACAATAAATTTTGGTGTATTTATCAAATATGATATCGTATTAATACTAAATTTTGTATTCCCAAAAATAACTTTGATAAATTTGTTTAATTTTAATCAATCTTTGGACTTATTCAAAACATTACATAATTCAGTTTCAAATACTGACCTGAAATTTCATACATAAAAATACTAAAATAAAACTATGTAATATTATTTTTTCGTACAGAATTTAACGAATTTTAAAATAAGTTTATGGCTTATCAAAAATAGCCAACAAAATCGCCAACTATTTTGTAAATTGCCATGTCGCCAAATCAAAAATTAGATCGCCAAACTAGTTTGAAAGTCTCCACGTTTGGCGAGAAATTTCCACATTTGACAACCCTGGTTGAATCGGCAGTGTTCTGTTATATTTTATTGATAACATAAAAATGTGTAAACAAATGTTAAAATCTTTTCAGAGGCTATCAAGGTATATTTACACAAGGTAAACTCGTTGGCCCATATGTTTGTCAGCTGTTTACCTAAGTTGGAACACCAATGTCAAATTCCGTGTATATGAGCCAAAATTTGTACATGTGTGCGTTAAATTTATATGAAGACAATTTTGACAATTCCGTTCCACTCGGTTATTTTTATAGAGCAGCATGTCTACACTCCCAAATGAGTCTACCTTGTGTAAATATACCTTGGAGGCTATAAGAGAAGAACGACGTAATCAAAACAAAAACTTATATGGGGTTGAAAATGTTGCCAACTCTAGATAATACAGCCCAGGGATGGAGATCATGGTGCTATTGTTTAAAAATTTTTTATGTCTGTATATTAAAACAACCCGTTTATTTATTTTCCCTTAATTTTGAAATATATTAATAACAAAAGTGAAATTTAATAATAACGTGCTTTAATAATAGAACAATAATTGTGATTGTTTTAGTTGAACTGTCGATTTTAATTTGAAATGTTGATATTTAGTGAGGCTTGAGTTAATCAAATGAAATTTAAATTTGATGAACACATGCTTTAATAATTTTTAAAGTTTTCCCTAGAAATTATAATCATTAAAGGGGGCTTAGACGGTAATAAAAGTCGTACGTATTTTGACGAATATGATTCCCTTATCCTAATTACTGTTCAGGGCAAATTCAATACTGGTACTCTTGGTACTACGACAAGTACAACTCGCACAAAAACCACAAGCAATTTTTGTAAAACAAATCATTGTACAATGTCAAAAACAGAAATCATGTGTTTAATAGCATTACGATTGCAGCGTTCATGCAATAAGTTCTCTGTGTAATGTAACATGAAAGTTGAAAGATTTTCTGATGAACAGCTAGTTATGTTTCTTTAAATTTTGAAATATGTGGCACGAAATATGTAGGTGTATTTTACATTTGTCAGCTAATGTGTAAACTACGTTCTTTTTAGATCCTATAATACATAGAAGGATTTTAAGCCCGAAAGATATAACGAAAGGGTTAGTTGTCAAACGAACTGTCATACTGCGCTTCTTGATACTTATGATAAATTTTTCTCTGGCAAATCATCATAAATAGCTTTACGCTAAAACAGCGCTACCAAATTATCCTAATTTACTTTGAAAATTAGTCATCGATGTAATTTTGTATTTATGCTAGAACTTTTATTATAGAAAATAATATCCCAATGCCATAAAAAGTACTTTTAATCCCAGGGTTGGCTGCCCACTGGGTAGCCCAGAAAACCAACCTGGGTTTTAATGGGTTGCTTGTTTAAAAAAACCCATGTGGGTTTTTTTCTTTGTATTTTTTAAACATAGATGGTATAATTTTTACATTCTATTTACAGAAAAATAAAAGAAAATGATTATAAAATGCATACAATGTGTTTATATGCCCATTTGTCCGTATGTTTATTGAACGTTAGTGGGCTTTTCTTTTTTTTATTAATTGAAACATACATATATGGTATACCACTTGAAGGTATTACACTTTAAATTCGGCCTTTTCTAAAGGCTCAGTTAGCCGGGAGTAACAGTAACAGAAACCTTACCGTAAAAAAGTAAGACCAATCTATTTATATTTTTGCAACGTTACTGTAAGTCTTAGCTAACTGTGCCTTAAGTGTAATTCATTTAAAAAAAATCAAAATCAGGCTTTTTAAAAGAAATTTTATTTGAAAACTGCAAAATATGATTTGTTAAATACTCAATTTGATTACGAAAATTCTGGGGGCTAATTAAGGCATTCGATATAGATCGAAAATTCCATTTAAATTGTATTGTAATTTCGATCGATATCGAATACCGTACCGCCTCTGAATTTGTTTTTTTTTTTAACCTGAATTTGATTTTGAAAGGCCGAATTTGAAATTAAAATCCTGTACACAAAAAGTGGTTCAGATTTTAAATGTCCATACATTTTAATAAGAGCTAATGCTTTTTCCAATGCAAGCCGATTTCTATGGCTATTCCAAGGGGAAAAATGTTTTCTATTGATGCTGAGCTAGAGGGAAATTTATTACTGAAGGGAAAAAATCGTAAAAGTTTGCTGGTAAAAATTTAAAATTTTTGACATTTAATATTTTTCGCGATTGTTGTGTTATTGTTAAAAATATTCTGCAACTTAAATTTTTAATGCCAAACAATGTGGAAGAAATGAGAGGTGCATATATATAAGGACTTAGTCCTAGCTTTGCTTTTAACCATCCATGCACTTGATGATGATGCCATAAAAAATATTAAAGATTTGCTTGCTTAATCTATTCCGAAGAGCTGAGTTGACAACATTTCTTAGAACAATTATTATACCATTACACGAAAACCCAACAAAACCTAAAAATAAAACCCAAACCCCCCAATTTTTTTAATCTGGGTTTTAACCAGCCCTGTTTATGACAGCACAACAAAAAATAAAAAAAATTGATTTCAATTAAAACAGTTTGTGATATCAATTAAAAAATGCATTAAATTTGCGCCAGTAAACTTGATGAAAAGTTTAATTCACTTAATTAAGTTTTTAATTTAAGAAAAAAAAACTGATATTATTTTTGATTAATACATACATAATAATAGGTGACAAATTTGAAGAATTTATTCTGTTCAATTTTTTGTATTGTACAATTATATCGCCAATGTGTATGTGATTTTTAAAAGTGGCACAATATATTGGCAAGAATTAAAATCCTTTTTAATTTTATTGCACAACGAAAAGAAGTGCAATATACTGTAAAATGTTTTAGCAACATTGTACGATGTTGTTTTTAAGGTTATGTTTTTCTAATATAAGTTGCACCATTGTGCCACTTATTGAATAATTTAGGGCAATATAGAAATAAGTTGGTGAATAACTTTAGCTTTTGTGTTATTTTTCATTTAAGTTTTTTCTTTTTTATCTATGATATGCAAATAAAAACTTGTAATTCATTATTACATATTAAAATATTTAGCAGTGTGTTTGCCAGAATATTTAAATTCGTTTTGAAATAAAATTTTGATTGCATCTTAGAAATATATTATTTACATTCAAGTACATATATAAATCAATCAGCAAATTATCTCATTATTTTTTTTCTTTTGCAATTTACATTATTCATAGGCAAACAGAAGTTCAATGTATGTTTACTAGGGTTTCTAATATCCAGGACTTTTCTATACCGGGGAAGGTAAAAACCTTTTCATTTATTCCCGAGGATAATGGAAATTAGTGTTCATAAAAAGGCGCTGGCACCGCATGTCTTTGTTTTAAAATGTCTCCTAGCGACTTTTAATCTCCATATCGACACAATATTTAAAAAAAATAAATCGTGGGTAAAATTATTGAAATTATTTTGAAAAACATTCAACTGATCGAAATAAGAATACAATTTAAAAAAGGATTTCAAGCGATATCGAATGTCGTAATTGGGCACTGGAATTTGCTTGAAAAAGGAAATTTTGATATTCAGTGTCATAATGTTAAACATTTTATAAAGATTCTGTCAAAAAAAATGAGTCGAACATTTCGTTCTCAGCCCAAAATTGTTGAAATAGTTTTTAGATATAAATAAAGTTCCGTCCAGAATGTACTAATAAAGTGGCCTCACAAGCGCAGCTGTTTGCAGTGATTTTCTTCGTGTGTGACGTTTGGCGTCATTTTTTTTTGTTTATTTACATTTTTTATAAAGGCATTTTGACATTTGCCGCCTCAATTCTAGCAACAAAATGACTGTGGTTTTTTCCAAGGATGGGCCTTGGTTTTTTCTATAGTTTCATTGTTGTAGTACTAAGGTCACTTTGTTAATACATTTTGGTTCCGCCCTTCAAATTGCAGTTTTCAAGTATTTTGTTTTGTCAAGTATTTTTTTTAAGTTGATAAACTGTTTTCTTTCAAAAAGTCTGAATTTACTCGTAAATATCAGCCTTAAACTGGACGTGATTTTTAAACTTTTTCATAATTTTTTTATTAAATTTTTGGTTTACTAGCTTTACTTTTTATTTAGAATTATGGAAAACAGAAAAACATAAAACAGGTATGAGTGCTATATTCGGCTATGACGAATCTTATAAGCCCTTCATAATGGTGTGATAAGAACAGAACGTTATATAAATATACGATCATATTGTAGAAATAACAAACGGAATGACAAACTTATATGTATATCATGCAAACTTGCCAGGATATACATTAAAGAAATTTCATTAAAAAAATTTTTGATGTGTAGCCAGAAATGAAAGTTACAAAAAAAAATCTTTCATAAAGGCACTCGTAAATTCGGGTCATTTAATTTTACAAAAACTTAAATTTAAATTAAAATTTTGATAGAAAATACGTTCGCCTTAAAAAGCTCGGTAAATTTATAAGATCTTTCCGGGAATTCTCGCAAGACGTTATCCGTTAAGAAGCCCTTGAATAAGTGAGGCTCAATGGGCTGCCAACACAAGCGGTCCCTTTAAGATACCCTGCACAAATGACCAGAGTCAAGACAATGTTCACCAGATTATTTTTCAGACATCACTGCAGCCTAAAACCTTTTCAAATTCCTGCAGAAAGGAGCATACAAGCACGGTATATCTGGTCTATAACTGTGACCTGGTGACCATGCCAGCGTTACCCTAGAATGTTTCGCTATTGCATATCCTGCCTTCCACGGTTACCTATTTTACCGTGAGACAACAGAACCCCTATTGTTTACCCAACTATTATACAGAAGTATGAATGCATGTTAATGATCTCCTAAAACTTGATAAAGTTACAAGGATAGTTGATGTAATATTCTATGGTAAATACAAACATATAAAAAAAATTACATACTATTCACACGTCTTCATTTCCTACAAACGAGATAAGCCCAAGGGTATTTAAAAAAAAACGATGTACTTGTATATTTATCTATAAAGACAACATGCAGCCCAAAACACTTAACGTGTCACCAGCAAAAGTACACATATGAAATTGACACTTGTACCAGTAGCAAATCACAAACGTACACATGGAGCTTTAGACTAGCAGATGGGGTAAATAAAAACTCCTTGTTTTTGTATACAAAAATAAAATCCTGCACAAGTTTTGCTCTAAATATCATGACAGGCAAAAGAAAATATTTTTTTAGCTTCTATCGTGTATGGGTGGTGAAGAAGTTACAGCTTAATTATTTTTAAATTCATCATCGCCATTAGTGTCGTTGTTAGAACTATCAATTTCTACTTAAATTGATAAAGATAAAAATGTGGTTTTAAAGAATTTTAGAGGTGATAAGAAATAACAATAAAGTCACCAAGGATTAATGACTTTTTAACAGCACACCCCTAAATAAGTTAGGCTCGAGTTCATCAAATTTAATTTTTATTAAATTATTTTACTTAAGGAAGGAATTTTACAACATGGAAATAATTAAAATTTATTACTGAGCTGGGGATCGAACTCGGGTTGAATTTTTGTTTCGAGAATAACCACATTCTCATCATCAGAATTCTTTGCAGTTCTACCCTCTGGACCACTGCGGTGCCTGACAGCCAACAGTCAAACATCAATATTTAACCAATGGTATTGGTGGTTCGACATTTTCTGTAATTAACTATTATTTTTCAATTTATTTACATGTTTCTTCCTTTTTCTTCTGTTTTTCGTACTCTTTCTGTCCAGACTTTGTCTTGAATACCTGAGTAAATTTTTTTTAATATGTTTATTTGTACAACTTGAAGTAAAAATGTAAACGTTACAAAACATAATCCGCAGCCATGTTCTGGATACCGATATTCAAGTGAAATTAAAATCGAAGAAATGTTATAAAACTTAATACTCTGAGTAGGACTTATTTTTACCAGTACTACTCTTAAAATCATAAAAACTACGGTCTCTTCTTTAATTAATCTGGAACTGGAGACTTGAGGACAGAATAAAGTTAAAGAGCATTGACTGGATAATACGGACCTGGAAGTACAGCATTAAATATGTTGTGAGTTAATTGATATACAAACATATCGTCACCCAAAATGCAAAAGGGTGTAACAACAAAAAATTCAAAATCGAATTGTTGATTGTTTATGATGCACTAGACTTAATAACATATCCCTATAAAATCAAAAATAATATAAAATAAAATTTGTTGCCGCGCCCTGTTGCATTTAAGGTGAAGATATGTACATATATTGGCTTTGCCAATATCCCCGTTTTCAAAATGTTCAATGTGTAGCATTTCGAAATTCTGTTTAAAACTTTTTTTAGAAATTGAACATCGATTATCCGTGATTCGATTAAACGGCAACATGAATTATCCGGGAAAGAAAAAAACATGTTTTGAATCGATTAAAATTTTTGTGTATCGATTAACCGTGATTTACTTTATTATCCGGGATTATAAGCATCATTTTTTATTTTGTAACAATCAAACACAATGTGCATGAAACGAGAAAGGAGAATTCGCTTGTTTGCATCCCATGACTCGAAAGCATTCGTATTTAGTTTAGAAATTTGAGAAGTGTGGATTGCCGTGTATCCGCGGTATCAGCGGTAAAATGACAAAGAAAAGTCGTAACAACTGAAAACAAAGTTGGTACACAATTAACCGGGGAAATATGTTATCCAAAAAGCTCCCGGTCCTGATGAATTCAAGTATCAATGTAAAGCAGTGTTTTTTTTCTTTTTTGCAAATCTTCAAATAAATCATTTGGTTGCATTAGTGGCACAAATAGTGCCCATTAACTAACGGTGCTCCTTAAAAATAAATTGCCATAAACTAACATCTTTTACACTTTTTTAAGTTATTAATTTTACAAATTTTCGATAAAAAAAATGTACATGTTTCTTTCTAGTATTGAGAAATACTAACCATATCGAGTAACCAAAGACATTCCATCTCTCGAGTATGCATTCAATACTTCAGTGTCTGTCGTTTGCAGAAAAATACGATAGTTTAATCGATATCGAATGCGAAAATAAGTTTTTTAATACTGTGGTGTAGGGTATGATATGGTCGGACTTCACTAACTATGCTTTCTTACTTGTTTTAGTTAAAAAGCTGGATGATACGTTCGATGTTTTATAAAATATTTAATTAATTATTGAAACGAAGTCTATCAAAACTTTCTTTAAACTAGTTTGAAATAAATTTAAAACAAAATATAGAAAACCGAAATTGAACAAATGTATTTTTGCAAGTTTTAAATTCATTACATAAATCTTTTGTTTAAACTACCTGGATGAAACGAATTATATTTAAGGATGTAGTAATTTTGGCTTACCTGCAAATAAAAAGAAGAAAGAAAAAAATATTAATTATGGATTATGTATAATTTAATACAAAATTAAATAGGATGTATTGCAACCAAAACTATATACATTTATACAGTCACATTTCCCTATAATGAATATGCATGGGACCATAAAAAGTCCAGTCGTAATAGAAAAACGTCATTATAAAGATATTTACCCTTATCGTGGTTGGCGAATTTTAAATACGCCTGCGACTATTTTGTAATAGATTAAAGAGAACGTCGGCTTGGTTGGTTGGTTATATTTCCTTTAATATATTACCGATCGTTCGCAGTCGTATTTTAAATTCTCCAACCACAATAATTTTTCCACTATTATTACAAACTAGTGTTTATCTTCCACTCAAGCCATTGAATGTATAATTTAATTTTGTAAGTTCAATAATATAAAAAAAATCTAAAAAAAAACAATTGGAAAATAAAAAAGTACCAAAAAGTCTCATTTTATAGTTTCTCAATCACTCTGAATTCACCATGTTTACACTCCCCGTTGACATTCTTTAAAAAAATGTTTTAAAGGCATGACAAAATGTACCAATTTCACTTAAAACACAATTACTTCGTCGAAATTCATTTACGGATTTAAATTTTTTTGATAATCAATGGATTTTACTAAAACACTTACTTGTTTTTTTACTAAACCATTTAAATTTTTTATACTGTCTCTTAATAAATCTTTTAGGTTTAGGCATTTTCTTAAAAATTTCGTAACTTTTTGTATAGTTGTTTTGAATATTTTAGAAATTCCTATTTATTGTCTGCTAAATTGTAAGCAATTTAGTTAAAAAGAACTTATTTGTTTATATTTTGCTTAACCGTTTTTAAGAAGCACGTATTGCAGACTAATAACTAAAAATTATTTTTAATGAAGTGGAAGTCGGTACATACTTTAAATATTTGCAGGTGCGTTATAAAAACAAAAATATGACTGATATTTGTTTAATTGTTTTGAAAAAGAAAAAAAAAAACTGGGCAAATTAAAGGCATAATTTAGTTGAATATTTCATAAATAAGTGAAAATAATGTGGGAAGTGGTCGAATCGTAGTGAAATACTTTTGAAATTAATTTCAATTATTCGGAATATAAACGATTTTTTTTAGTTTTAAAAGTATGAAATTGTATTCTTTTTTACTGTCTCTCCACACTACAAGTGAATGCTAAAGCTTTTCTAAATTGCCACAAAATAAGGAATATCTTTCTTTATGTGTTCACATTAAAGCTTCGTTCACAATGGCAGCAACATTTTCGTGTTTTCTTATTCAAACCCCTTTCAGACCCAGCAAGTTAGTTGCGCAAGTTACTTTCTGAGAACAACAAAGTCAGCACAAAATTTTTTTCCCCTTACCCCGACCTTACCGATAACGTCTACAAACCAAGTCTCTTGCGCAAGTAACTTGCCGAGAGGTATCTTATTTATTTTCTTATTTCTTTCCAAAGTAATTTATATATCGCTGGCTTAACATGTAAAGGCTCTAAGTCCATATTTGAAAATTTTACAGGAGAGACAAAAAACAATCAAAATACATGTGAAGGAACAATTTGAGAGAAATGGTTAAACTATACTTTTAATTGGGACTTAGAGCTTTTTCTTGTGATAAATTGGACTTAGCGCTTTTGATCATCACTACAAAACAACAACAACAAATGAGATAACTGTAATTTTTTCTTTGAAAACAATGTATTTTTACTTATTGCACATTACTGCATTAATATCTCAATTTCTTAAAAAAGTGGACTTAGAGCCTTTACATGTTAAGCCAGCGATATATTTATCTTTCATCCTCGAACAAAGTCAAAAATTAACAAAAAAAAATACCTATCAAATGTATTTAAAAACACAAAATCAAAAAATATTTGATTCCGTACGGAAAGTGCGATCAGTTTCGAGTTTGCTTATGTATGTAAATGGCAGTTTCATAAAATTTAACAAAAAGTTTTCTAAAGTTCAATATGGTTCGACACATATGAATCACAGGTATTCGCACAATTGCTTAAGCCAACTAAAGCATATTATAGTTGGGCCTTTTGTATGAATTTATAAATGACATTTATAATAATTTTATTTAGTTTTGCATGAAAATTTTATCAAATTGAAAATAAATATAAGTAGGTACGTAATTTTGTTCCGGGCAAAATTTGCAAACGGTTTCTTAAATGAAAATATATGTGGTTGTAAAAAAATTTTTGCTTTATTGTAAACACCAGTGAAAATATTGCTGTAATTGTGAACGAAGCTTAAACTTTATTTTTATAAAAAAAAAATTCAAGATGAATAACAACAATTACAAATTTTACTGAGAGCTTTGCATAACAAAATTTTTATTATTATTATGTACAACCAGGGTTTAAAAAACTGAAGTCGAAACCAAAAACTGTCGAACAAAAAACGAAAATTTGTAAAAGAAACAGTTTTTTTTTGCCAATGGCAAATGAAGAAGTAGAAAAAATTGCAATTTTTCCACTTTGACTGCAGTTTTTTAAACGCTGCGTACAACAATATTTTACAAATATCTCAATATATTCGCCAGTGAAGTAGGGTATCACATGGACAGGCCTTACCTCGGTTGAAAAAAAATCCAATTCAATTTGAATTTCAAATTTTGAAATGAAATTCGAATAAATTTGTATAGTATACTTCAGAATGTACTAATAAAGTGGCCTCACAAGCGCAGCTGTTTGCAGTGATTTTCTTCGTGTGTGACGTTTGTCGTCATTTTTTTGTTTATTTACATTTTTTATATAGGCATTTTGACATTTGCCGTCTCAATTCTAGCAAAAAAATGCCTGTTGTTTTTTGATTGTTTCATTGTTGTAGTACTGAGGTCACTTTGTTAACACATTTTGGTATACTTTGTTCCAAACTATGTACATACATGTTCGAAATGAAGTGAAATTGAAATTGAGCGAGATTTTAAGTTCAATTATTTAAAAAACGACCGTAGTTTTTTCCGGTTTTAAGAGTTGTTCTTGTAAAGCTTATTGGTACTTACAAAATGAAATTGATAAAATGGTATTTTTGTATGAACTTTCAGTACAGGATCGTGCTTGATATATACACAACTCCCTACTTAAATTTTAAAGTTTTAAAAAACATTCGGGCATGTTCTAGAATTTGAAATGAAATAGAATTAAAATCGAACGAGATTTTGATTTCATTTATTTACAAAATGACTGTAGGTTTTCGTGTTTTTAAGAATAGTTCTAGTAAAGATAATTGGTATTCAAAGATTGAAGTATATAAAATGGAAAAATTTGGCCTTTTTATAGCTTAAAGATTATAAAATAAAAAAAATTAATATTAAAAATTTGTATGAACTTTACCTACAGCCTCGTTTTCAAAATTCGTTCGAATTTAAATCCACAACATTTTGATTTATAGAACATGCCCGATTATTCCAAAATGTAAAAAAAACGATTCTATTCAGTTATGTGAAACGGACGTAACTACACAAAAATTCGAAATTGAGTTTTTATTGATTTTTGTTCGTTTTATTAAACTAAATGTTAATTAAATTAATTGTTCGTTTTATTTAACTAAATGTTTAGATCCCATGTTGTTATTGGTTTTTTGCTTCTCCGGAAAAAAAAATAACAATGTATTTTCGTCCGTTTGCATTTAAGGTGACTATAAATTCTTTTAAATTGTACATTATTTATTTAAATTTAACTGTATTTTGATCCAAAAAACTAAGATTTTTATTCAGAAATGGATTCTAAAATCGCTCGATCACACCTGCTAAAAACGATAGTTTTAAAATCGATTGATTTTCGTCACATACCTGTTATACATAAGCTACGATTTAACTTTAAATCTAAATGTGAATTTTATCTAAATACAAACATAATAAGACGGTGAATGGTCACAAAAACTCTATTCCGGAAAAAAATTATACGGGACTTTGTGAAATTATGGACCGATTCTCACCCTTTTCAATAGGCTTCGTACTTGTGGCAATTAGAACATATGCTTTATATAAATTTCATCAAATTATCTCCAAAATTGCGCCCCGTACTTTGCGCACAAAGTTTTCAGCAGCTGGACGGACAACGTTAGATCTTTTCTAATTCTACCGGTATAGGTACTAAAAGGTGAGTCTAGGACCAATATTCTATGGTGTAACAAACATCAGCACAATCGCATAATACCTACTCCACTATTGTGGTGTGGGTATAAAAAAAAACATTATCAACGAAACGATACAATTAATAGGTAATAGACTGAATAATGCGGCACAACACCTTAGCTATCGAACAAGGTCAAAGAAAATCTGTTATGGAGTAGTACTCGCTAATATGTGCTTGCTAAATTATTCACCAAAAAATCAAAAGATTAAAAGATCGAAATAATATGTACTTATTTTAAATCATTCAATGTACAGATTCTTTCTTGGATTTACCTATTTATGTACAATCTAATAATTGATTTTTCTAAACTTTTGAAAACTGCCTACTAAAAGTTGCATATCTTTTTCAATCGCCAATAACCCAAAGAAAAGGTTTTTAATAAAAAACTTTAAAGTTTCATAGGTATAATGCATAAAACCAGGAAATTTACATAAAAATTTGGTTAAGGTGGCTGGTCGAACTTGCACACAATTGTTTTAAAGGTATAAATGCATTCAGTTTTGAGTAGGTCCAAAAATAAATGCAAAGCACGTCCGGTTATAAATTTTGAGTCATGTAATAAACAATTAATAATTTTTTTACAATTTTAAACGTACCTACAAAGTGAATAAAATAAAAGTTCAAGTTGAAGAGCTGAAACAAAATCAAACAAACAAAAATTCTAGGCCACATAACGAATAGAAAAGAAAATAGCAACAATAATAAAGTGGAAAATTGGAAAACACCCCAGACATAAGGGAGACTCTTGAGATAAATTTTTTCTTTTTAAGTTCAAAAAACACAAAAACTTTGAATAAAATTAGTTTTTTTTACTGATAATAGGTATGAAATTTAATTTAAGTGTTCATTTTATTGTTCTTATTGCAATTAATTCGGTCGATCTCTTACCCATTTTGTTTAAAAAAATATATCATTTAGGTAGTGTTTTATTGCAAAACAAAAAAAAAACAGGAACTTGGTTTTTGTTTTATTTATTTCTAGACCTTTTTTATAACAAACACTTCAAAAACACTTGTTTCGCATATTTTTCTTAATTATTTGTTTTAACTTATTTAAACAATTACAATTTTTATGAAACAACCGCCTTTTTTTCTTACACGAAAGAACAAATTCATTTTTTCTTATGTATTTGTTTATTTTCCAACAGCTGTTGCTGTTAAGTAAGTCACAGTACGTGAGAGGGAGAGAAAGTATGCGAAAAATGAAGCAAAAATGAGAATAGAAAAGAAATAATATTAAATCAGAGTCGCTATAAACAAAAAAACAGAAAAGTGTTGGCAACTTCTGCTTCAAAGTAACGAAATCTAATTGCAATGAAAAAACAGTAGTAAATTAAAATTATTTAAACATTCAACAGACATTTCTAAGAAATTTTGTTGATTTAAGTTTTAACGAGTTAATATTTTCGAGAGAAAAAGCTATATGGCTTCTGTTAGCAGGTAAAATTATATAAAATTTTTAAATTTAGAATTTTTTATGTAAGTTTTTTATTAAAATTTAATAATTTTTTGATACTTGAAATAAACATCAAACGTTAGGCTTATCAATATCCAATATTAAACAAAAAAAACCTTTACGATAACAACCTTGACCATCTACGAATATAAGAACGTGATAAGAACAACTAACAAAACTGTGTAAATATTTCCTTATTTTATAAGTCTGTTTTTAATTATTTATTTTTTTAATAAAATAGTGGTAGGTATTGTATGTATTAACCCATTATTTACTGGAAATTCAAACGTTGTAATTTTTTGATAAAAATTGCAGGTACAACTTTTACCATTTTCTGAAAATTGCCGTGTGTTTGAGCATACGCTGGTACTGTAAAATGTTTTGTAATATGAAGTAATGTTTCAAAGAACATTAAGTAAGTGCTCCTATTGTCGGCATGTACCAGTAGTCGGCATTTTTTGGATTTAAACGTCAATAAATAAGAAATCCGGGTTTTACATTCATAAATAGCATGAAGTTTGTCAAGAAAATTTACTCATCTTTCTATTAGTAATAATTGCATTGGATAAGATGAGTATTTTTGCCAAATTTTGAAGTCTTGAGTGACATGTTTTTGAAATTGTTCGGTGACCCTTGTTTTCCAAATAAAAATTAGTGTTAGAGCTAACTTAAAAAGGCAAATAGACATATTATTTATTTAAATTATATTACCAATAAAGTTTGAAAAGGTAAAAAGTCTATTATATTTTGTCGTAAAAGTAAAAAAATTAGCAAAAAGTAAATATTTTATTAATTTTGTTGGGTGCCGACATTAGGAACAAAATATTAAAAAATTTCCTTTGGTCGGCATTGGGTGCCGACTACTGGCAAATCAGTATTGTATATAATTGTTCATCAATCGTGCCTCTTGCCTGTGAGATAACAGAAAATGAGTTTAAAACGAGTTTACCCAGTTGTCGGCATGATTTCTTTTGAGTCATTTCATGACCTGCCGACTATAGATAAGTGTTGTCCTAAAGTCGGCAGCAATTTTAATCCTAGTTTAACTGTATATGGGGTCCTAAAACAGTATAATTTTTAAAATTTGCAAGGACTATTAATTATTTATATTTCCTTTACATACTAATTTCAGTAAAGTTAAACATGAAAAGCAAGAAAACAATGCAAATGCTTAAGTTTACTGAAGTGGCCCTACAAATAAAAAGTTTTAATGTCTATACAAGTGCCAGCAAGAAATGTTGCGTTCCACGCTCCATTTTACAGGACAGAATACAAGTTTAGGCAAATGCTAAAGACGAAAAGTTAGTAAAATGGTGGCACATCCTTGCCAAATGTAAACTTCCGGTAAAAATTGATTACATTCTGAACACAGTGTAAGCGATTAAAAAGAAAGATGGACCCACTACACAATGTAAAAATGATCGTCCTGGAATCGGCATTTAAGCTTAGCTGTTAAGAAAGCAGAGGCAATTAGTAAAGTACGAGCTATAGTCCCTGAGGAGGGCATCAGCAAATGTTTACTGATTTAAAAACCATCTCATTGAACAAAATGTTGTTGATATTTTAGATGATCCGTCCAGAATATTTAATGGCGATAAAACAAGTCCTAATGGTTGAATTTCAATTTAAAATCAAACAATCAATTTTCCGATGTTGAATACAATAAATTTTTTTTATTCAATTTATTTATTAATTGATTGCAATTAAAATATTACATTCAAACTCAGTAATTGCAATAAAAAAAATTAAATCAGAATGAAAACCTTCGTTTCCTTCAAATGAAACGCTCCTTCTTCTAGAAATAAACCTGACTTTGATAATTACAAAGTATTGCAATCTTACAAATCTGAAATCATTTCGAAATTAAAGAATGAAATCAGTTTGGTTGAAATCATTTTGATTGCAGATTTTTATAGCCCTGACTCCAACAAAACGTATTTAAAAGAAAAATCTTAATCATATGGTTAATTTAACAATAATTTTGTCACCGGTGATTTTGGTTAAAATAGTCCTTCATCAAGAAGACACAACCACATTATGGTTGCTTTCGAACATGTTAGCGACAAGTGTGAAAAGGCTATTACGCTTTTGCGCTTTACACCAAAATACAAAAAGTTTTAAAAATATACATATCGTTAGCTAAAATGCAAAAAGGCGTAACTAACAAAAAATTCAAAATCGAGTTTTTGATTGATAATTATGAATGCTTTTAAACTACAAGTCTAGACAAAATTTCACACTTCAGCGATTAAAAATCAAGCTTTTATTGGCAAAAAAAATCTACGGGACGTAAATAGACGTAACTACACATTTTTGTTCTAACAAAATATAATGAAATGGTTTTCTTTGAAAATTGTTTGAAGAATTCCATGGAAGACTTATCAATGCATGTTTGGCTGACATGTTTATAGTTTCCATTTTACAAAGTTTTTTTGATTCTCCTGTAAAATTATAAAGTTGTTAGTTACGCCTTTTTGCATTTTAGCTAACGATATAAATTATTAATTTTCGATATTTTTAGTTAGGCTTGAGTTCATCAAATTTAATTTTAAGTTAATAATTTTTTTTCTGAAGAAAGGAACTATACAACATGAAATTTATTAAAATTTATTGAAAATTTTTATTCTTGGCTGAGCTGGGGATGGAATTCGAATTCTGCACCACTGCGGAGGTTAGAATACAATATGTGAATACGGTATTGCCGTGTTTCCAATATCATAAAATTACAAAAAAGAATGTTTTGATAAAAAATTTCTTTTTATTCTTTTCAGAAATTTTATTTTATTCACATATTTTTAAAAATAAACATAAAAAAAATATAAAGCTAATTTGTGTATCGTAGCCATGAGGAGAGTCTATAGATGCAACGATTTGAAAATAAAATCTAGAGGTTAAGTTGATGCCGACATTTTACAAATTAAGCTGCACTGTCCTGTGTAGCCACTCAAAAAAAATTGTTTCCTGATTTTCGTAATTAAAACGTATACACTACTTGCAAGTGTTTACTTGCATGTGGAAACGTAGTGTTTAGGTTTTAACGTACCTTTAGTGGATTGATTTGGTGATGGATAAATTACCAGTCCATATGTTATCTTCCACGTGAGTCCGTAAATGTTCAATTGAAAAACAAAAAAGTAATCAAAAGTATCGTCTCATTCAAGACATTGCATGTTTCTATGTCTAATATTGACGAACATTTATCAAAGTACCAGATGTAGAACGAAAAATGTCCCCTTACTTATTCCTATTCAATCAGGATCATGCATGCAACTAAAATTCAAACCTTTTTTAATACCAACCTTTTTCATCCTATAGTTTCTCATTTACTCAGGACTCTGCACATCTAATATCATATTTCTAAATTCAATATTATAGAAAATTCAAAAATTTTCTATCACATACATACATCACTGAAAAGTAAAAGAAAGAAATTTAACTTCCCGTATTTTCCCTTTTTGGTACATTTTTTCCATTGAGGTTCGATTGACAAACAATGGAGGAAAGTGTTCTAAACTGGTTTGCGGTTGTCAATTTATATATCGTTATCTGAAACGCAAAAGGCTCTTACTAACAAAAAGTTAAAAATCAACGTTTTCATTGATTCTGATGTATTGCATCAACACAAATGTCCACAAAAAAATTTTGGAATCTTTCGACTAAAATTTGCAATTTTATGATCAAAAAACAGAAGGCCCTATCTACAAAAGATACTATGGCTAAAACGCTAAAAGGCCTAACTGACAGTTTGCAGACAACATTGTCAATTGTCAAAACAACTGGAAGGTTTTACAAGAAAAATAGAACAAAATTTGGTCTTAAACATTTATTAATTTAATATTTTGAATTAATATAAGTTATATTAATTCAGTTGTTCCAATTTACATTTGAACCACATGAAATAATAAACATAAAATACCTTGGTACATATGTAAACTAAGTATTTGTATGAGGTGTTGACCCACTTATAGTATGATTAGCTGTGTAGGTATAATGTAACATATTTTTCTCAGAAAAGAAATTGCCATAGGTAAATCATAGAAATCTTTTAATATCTTGCTTTAATAACAAAAACTACAGGTCATTCACCCCTATTAATTATATCCAAATTACGTACTTCTCAAACACCTTTTAAAGTTTAAAATATCTGCCCTTAATATCTCCTCCCTTTCCCCCTCCCCCCTCATTTCGTGAAACAGGCTTTCCCCTTAGTAACTAATGATTCATTATTGTAAAGTCTACATTTCTAAAAAAAAAATTAGATTAAAAAAAAAATAAACCAAAATATAGTTCATTTTACTCCTTTCTTTTATCACAATCATGACTCATTTCAATAATTTGTTACATTTCAACTGTTTAACTCAAGGTCGTTAACAGAATGAAATTTCACACAAAAAAATTAATAAGAATAAATGAATTTTCACCAGAAGGCAGAATGAAAAAAAATGACAAACATTTGAGCAAAAAGAGAAAAAAAAAACAAAATGTAAAGAAAAAAATTGCAACAATATTTTGAAATGTTAAAAAGCGAAAAAACGAGAAAAAATGTAAGACAACAACCCCTAATGGAACTGTGTAGCAAAGGCAAACATAAAAATATTTTTGTTCAACGGCATGGAATCATAAAAAAGACCCCCTTTTGCCTTTGAAATTCGTACTAAATTGACATGGTCTACAAAAAAAAAAAAAAAACCAAAAAAATAATGAAATGAAACTGAAAAAAGAAGAGTCATAAATGAACCAGCCATTAGTTAAACTGCCTCTACTGGCACCCACATAAATGCGACCCTACTGCAAATAGTGTAAAGGCCCAAATACATTGATCAGTATTAGTGAAAATATGTTTGTATGTGTGACACCGACAACGCTTGATGAAAAATCAAAAAATTTAGATATGACGGCGAAATATTACGCCGGCTGGACAAGCATTTGACAAGTGTATTTGTCCCTTTAGGAACAATTACAGTGGAACCACGGTACATAGAACAATTTTAAGTAAGCAATAAAACTAAGAACTAATGACCTACATATTTCATTAAAAAAAGTCTACAGATTAACAGAAACGTAATGTGGCAAGGTTTCACCCTTGATAATTTTCTAGGTTTGCGCCGCTAATAGTAATTTCCAAATATCGATATTTAAAAAAATTATAATCGATATATATCGCCGATATTTTAAATACCGATGTATCGATATTGAAATACGACTATCGAATTCGATATTTTTTAAAGTCAGTCTTCATTAAGAACTCAAAATTTTAGCCGTTTTTCAAGCAATATGTTTTTTTAAGAATTGGCATCATTGCATGCATCATATGTTTTTTTAAACAAATATGAAGATCTAAAATAATTGGCATTTATAAGAAGCAGTGCCGGATACAAGAAGCGGATTGTCTGGAGTGCAAATAAAACAGAGAGTGCTCCTGATGTCCATATCTGATGATTACTGGTTTGACTAAAACCAGTTGGTACTTTTGGGGTGCAATTCAAATTTTAAGGAAAGTTGGTACTTCCATGACTTATTTACTTCCATTTTAATTTTTCGTAATATCTTTTTTTTTCTTATGGTTTTTTGTATTCTTCCCTTTTGTTTTTGTTATAGTAATTGAATTTTATGTTTTGATTAAATTTTTTTGTTTTTATTAATTTTTTTAAATAAAATGAAACAATAAAAAGTAACAATGTAATACCATATAATTAATTTGTTCATACATATGTTTGTACAAAGGTCTACTAAATTTTTTAATTTGGTAATAGTTTCAGCAAAATACGTTCGATATATCGATAAATCGATATTTTTGAAATAATAAATATCGATACTCTAAAAAAATATCGATTCGATATATTTTTTCAACTCGCCCATCCCTAGTAGTACCCATAATATTATGGTTCTGGACGACCCCTCATTTTGAAACAATGTGGCGGAGAGGGATATTTTAGAGCCAACAGCCGTATTCATAAATTCGCTTAACTAAGGCTAAATCTCGATCGCTAAAATGCCTTATACAGAATACAAAATTGAAAAAGCTTAAATTGTGGCAAATTATATTTTTTTAACATTGCCAAATTTAGAAATGCACGTTACAGTTACACGTACTTTATATGAACGAATTACAGAATACGGCTGCTGGACTGGATAATATTGTTTTTTTCGGAAATCAAGTCGTGGACGTGGTTTTAACCTAAACTCGCTTGCATGCATATCTTAAAAATCCAGCAGTGAAGGCTCTTTAATAACCTTTATGGGGAAGTTCGGCCTGCTGTAAGATCTCCCTAGGTGATGTTGCTAATCAACAGAAGCTGCTTAATTTCAGCAGTGGTGTTAGGATAGCTTTAGGTCCTACTGAAACAGCGATTGTATCGGGTTCCGTCAAATCCGTAACTTAAATTTCCGCCTGTGAGTGTGTTGTGATCAGTGAAATGGCGTTGGTTGGCGCAATGTTCAAACAGTATTTTTAACATCGTAAGGTTATGCCAACACCTTGGGTACTTACGATAATCCTTAATAACATATGGCAAGAGTCCTATCTGTTATCACAGAAACGAGAAACCATGTAACAAGATAGACTCTGGCCTGGTTATTGCTGAGGTCCTTTCGAAGATTATGTACGTGGTGGCTATTGTTTAAACCCAAATCATTAGAGGTATATCTTAATTTCCACTTGTATGTGGGTGTTCTTACAAGTCGATTTAAGAAAACGTATTGGGTTTACATGGTGTTTAGACCACAGTGAGGTCAGTCTATAATCTAGAACTCTTCTGTCTTTTAAAATATGCGATTCTCTTTATTTCTACGTTTTATTTCATACCACTGAACATAATTGTAGCCTGCAACAGTAAGTAGTTCGTAGTACGTTGGAAAATACTTGTAGCATGCAAACGAGAATAACGTACATTTGTACCAGTATATGTGACTGCAATCCGGTTGTATCCATTCAAAGTTATTGCGCTCATTTAAGTGCACATTTACAGTTAAACACTCAACTTTCGTTTGAAATCAGGCTGATGAGGCATTAAAAATAAGAGGCAAAAAATACAACCAACCCCTTTCAGCTAAATACCAAGCATGTGAAAAAAAACAATATAATCATTTTAATGGATTTTTTTTTTTGTTTAAGGTCTTTTCTAACTGCTGCACAAAGCCTTTGGAAAGATTAAAAATAAGCAACAAGTTAAATATTTCATAATTGCAGTCAAATAAAAAAAACTAGCTAAAAATTTCTAGCAAGACAAGTTCTTTTAAGTTTATTTAAGGGCATACCTCTCCCAGTGTGTTTAACAATTCGATATCATTTTAATCACATTCACATCTTAACCCACTCCGAATTCTTTGGAGAACTGAAAAGTTTTGTTTGATTTAAAAGAAATTAAGTTGTTTGTTAAATCCTTGTGGGCTCAATCTCTTCTTTATTTATTTATGCTGATGATGCCGATGGGTTTTTTGTCATAACATCATATAAACAACCGCCTTCATCGCCCTCTCTGTGGACTCTTTATTTGTTTATTTCTTTTACATCTTTGTTTGTTTGATTATTCTGTCAAGGATTCCTTTGTGACATTTTATATCCTCTAAGGTGTGTGTCATTTATTCGTTTATCTATCTGGTTTCTTTAAAGTCCTTTTTTGTGTTTTTGCCTTTTATTTAAGTTACAGAAGTTTATGAAAATTAATGAATGAATGAAGCTATGATTCTATGTATATCTTTTCCCCATAAACTTTAATTGAGAAAGTTCAAATGTCTATTTGAGACGTGATATCATTAAGTTCAAGGAGAAGTATAAACCTTTTTTTTTTTTGTTTCTTTATCTTTTATTATGAATAAAAAATTTACATTGTCTTACGTTCTATTCAGATTTTTGAGATTTGGAGGTGACTTTAGTCACGTCATGGTCAAAGATAATTTTTTTTCTTTTTCAATCAATTAAAAAGGATTGTCTTTAGTGCTCGAATTTTAATATTTTAGACATGATATACAAGCATACGTCTTTCTCTTTCAATGTGCCATTGAAGTAACCTTTAAAATTTGAACAGATTTGATATCTAAAATATTTTTCAAAAAGGTAATTTAATTTTGCTTATGGATTCTAATCAAATACTTTGGGAGCAGTTCGAATAAGTCCTGGCATTGAGAATAAGTTTTCTGTTTGGGATTCGAATTCACCTCTCGGTATTGTCAACAATTTAAATTGAAATCCTGATACAGAACCGAATGAATGATGACTAGTTATGAAATTTTAGAAATAGTAGTGAAATTACAAATAGTATTACTTTAATAAAAGGAGTTTACGACAGGGCAGATCACAGTTTGACAACACATGTCAAACGTAATAATGCAAGATTTTGAGATGATAAAATATTTGGCTGCACACATAGAAGCAGAGCAGAATTGGTTTGTTACTGGATATGAAAAATTAAATTGTCACGACATTTCGAAACACAAGCTATCCTTTATGATAGGGGAATAACTGGCAAGATCCCTAAGAGAAACATGACAAAAGGAAACACAGCATGTAACCACCGAAAACTAGAAAGTCCACGCATGCTGAAAAGAGTCCGTAACCCTCTTTTTGGGAACCGCTCGTCTAGATAGTGGTGTGTTAAAAATAATAAAAAGTGGTTTAATTTAAAAATGTTTTAAAATAAGGGCCGATGTTGAATGTGAACCACACCTAAACATCAAGTTTTTTCCGCATATCATTTGACATTTCTTAATTTCAGACTAACACAATTTGAACCATGGAAAGATACAGAATCGAGCAACGCGTTAAAGCTATTCAGGCTTATTATGAAAATGGGAGTTCAAATCTTAATGCATATCGTGCACTTCGTGATTTATTCGGTCAATTGAATCGTCCAAATGTGCGTACAATCGGAAAAATCGTGCAAAAATTTGAGCAAACCGGGTCTGTAGGAGATGCGAAAACACCAGTACATGCTCGTACTGCAGAAAATATTACTGCTGTTCGCGATAGTGTGGCTCATCCACCTCAACTTATCGTCGTGTCCAACAATTGCACCACTCACGCTCGTCGTTGATGATCATTATGCATAAAGACTTGCATTTACACGCTTACAAGGTGCAATTGACTCAAGAACTTAAGCCTCTTGACCATTCCAAACGTCGTCAATGGTCAGAATGGTGGCAAGAAATGGCAACAGTGGATAATAAATTTTCGAAGAAAATTATCTTCAGTGGTGAGCAAATCAGTGGAATCGTCAATAAGCAAGCAGAATTGTCGCATATGAGCAAGAGTTACTGTCGAAAAACCAATGCACCCACAAAGAGTGACTGTTTGGTGCGGTTTATGGACTGGCGACATCATCGGGCCGTATTTTTTCGAAATGAGACCGGCCAGGCAGTTACTGTGAATGGTGTTCGCTATCGTGAGATGATTACGAACTTTTTATGACCCGAATTGGAAGATATGGATGTGGACGATATGTAGTTCCAACAGAACGGTACCACTTGCCATACAGCTAACGAAACAATGGCTCTTTTGCGCGATAAATTCAATGGCCGTGTTATCTCACGTGGTGGCGATGTCATTTGGCCGCCAAGATCATGTGATTTGACACCGTTGGATTTCTTTCTCTTTGGGGTTATTTGAAAGAAAAGGTGTGCTGTGCTTGGAATAGTTCGAGTCATGAAATGAGTTGTATGCAAGCTTTTGTAAACCGCTGCCTCAGGCGTTTTCATAGGATATTCCGGCCTGCCACGACATCAAATCTGGGTTTTATGGAAGTTTACCAATCTAAGTCCTTTAAGTATGAATATTCGATTGTGTAAAATGAATTGGCTAGGACAAAGAGAGAGGCAGCTACTGAGATAACTCGACAATCCGTTAACAATAACCTTCAAGGATCCAGGAGACCTGGCAGACCTGCGAATACTTGACGACGCCAAACTGTCCTGGAGTGAGATGAAAACGATGTCCACTGATAGAATACAATGAAGAGCCCTATTTTTCAAGAGCATTTGAGATTAGGCCGTAATAGCAATCACTATTAACTTAACACTATTTGTCAATTTTTTAAAACGACAAATATATGTACATTATGTGGACTAATAAATAAGAACTTGGATTGAAGACATATTGATTCCAAATTTAACTAAATCCTAAATACTTTAGCTGCCTGTTTAACAATTTCGAACGTAGATGTTTGCATAGAATTTCATATGGAAAATATTTTTATTTTCATATAAATTTTCTATGCGAACGATAACGTTCTAAATCGTTGAACTGGCAGTAAATCTATATATATATAAAAGAGTTGCGTGAGTGACTGACTCATTCATCATCGCCTAGCCTAAACCGCTGATCCTAGAAACTTCCCAAATCGATCCACTAAGACGGGATTTTTCGAAATTCGAATGAGATTTATTTATTATTGTTCTTTAGAAAAATAAGCGGACAGGTGTCTGGTACCTTTTTGAAATTCGGCCCTATTAGGGAGTAAACGGGTAAAATCTGAATTTTAGTACTGTTTTGCCACCCGATCTATATTTTGAACCAATAAACATAGAAACAAAATTAATATGTACCACATTCGAAACTTATCAAAAAAATACGTATACAAATTTGATAGTTTTTCGAAATTCGAACATTTAAGGGGTGAAAATAGTCACTATTTTTGGTACTTTTTTTACAAAACATTTTCCTCCATTCAATGACATATTCGTACTAAATCTGAAATTTGTGATACTTTAATGGAGGGGAAATAAAGCACCCAAAAAAGGAAATACGGGAAATTTGATATTTTTCTTTGGCTTTTTGGGGTTAATAAAGAAGTGGGTTAAATGCTAGAATTTAAACAAGTTTTAACCTAGAAAAATAAACTTTTGCATAAAAATATGTAAACGAAGAAAAATAAGACGCTAACGAAGTAGCGGGTTTATGTTAGTATTCAATAAAAAATAAAATTTACTAACATTATTCGATTTTTAAAAGGTTTGTTAGATAATCAGTCTTAAATATCATTCCATGGCTCGTCAATACGAGGTGATAGGGTTTCAGAATCTCCCTGAAGGAAACCTGGGTACAGGTGTCTCCATGTCACCAGTTTTGTCGACTATTTTGATGACATTATCAACGAAGTATCTACACTACACTACATTTGCCATTATATTTGCCTTTAATACGAAAAATTTCTTATTAGTAATAACTGAGAGGATTGTTATGATTTCGGACATTTTCTATTAAGCGGGGTTTTTTTGTAAAGAATAATGTAAAAAAG
The DNA here is from genome assembly GCA_949318255.1 of Pollenia labialis. NCBI lineage: Eukaryota > Metazoa > Arthropoda > Insecta > Diptera > Polleniidae > Pollenia > Pollenia labialis. The sequence goes on along the minus strand of OX439143.1, from coordinate 33,583,015 downwards.
AAAAAAAGAACGATCCGTTCTTTAACAATTGTGCAATAAAATTACCCTCGGCAGACTAAACCTAGTCCATTATATTGCTCAGTGTCTGTTTGAATATTAACGATCAACAGAATTTTTTCACTAGTTCCCTAATTTTAAACATGTTTCATACATCGCCTGAGATTAGAGAAAAATATCGTTAAGGAAATAAAGAAAGTTTTGTATGCATTTAAGTCCCCGTCTATATTATAAAACATTTGCTGCGAAACTTTTGAGGTTGATAATGAAAAGGGAAGGACGTATGGAAAAATGTATGTCTGTACTTTGTTCCAGGTAACCCAGAATACAAGTAACATGTCGTAAAATTTCTATGAAAAAGAATTAAGAAAACTGTAAAATAACGCAGTTTTTCTTGCCTTTAACTTACGTTTACGTTATCCACTTTAAATTCAAGTATCATTTTAACTAGCAAATACAAGATTTAAATTGAGCTCTTCAATTAAACGACGATAATTTTGCATTTACTCGGGTTCAAAGATTTTTCTTCAACATTAATGAGCTGGCCCCCAATACCAGTCACGAAATGCTATAAAACTCTCGATTAAGATTCAAGGCTTTGCAGAGAAATTTCCAAATTTCGAATTTTTCCTGAATTGTCAACTTTAAAAAAATATGTATAAATACCAAACTTACCCATCATCATATTATTTAAATCCAAACAACTCGAACGACTGCGTGTACGTTGCAACAAATGTTGATGTTTCTCGAAGGACATTTGTTTTGGTGTTGGTAAACAGGGCGTTTGTGAGGAAAAACTGTCACTAGTGGATGTTGTGTTTGAAGTAGTTGTAGTAGTATTTGCCACTGTTGTCGTTGTACTACTTCCGGTTACACTGCTACCACCCCCAGTACTATTACTATTACCACCAATACTACACCATTCAGCTTCCATGGCCTTGGATGCACTACGCTTGAAGTGCTCCAAAAAATTATCTATTTGCTTTTCCAAAGACGAAGCGGCAGGTGGTGAATTCTCCATGATTTAAGTGATTATTATTTTTTATTAGAAAAATAATTGCTTTTGTTTTGTTTTTTTTTTGGTATTTTTAATTACGTTGGATAGTAGTCAGTATAGAACATTATCTTTAACATAGATCTGAAAACAATATATTGTGCATAACATACCAGTTTGTATGTGATTTTCAAAAAAAAAAAAAACACTTAAATACAATGTACAATATGTGTTTGTGACAGGGATGTAAGGGGTCGTATCACATTGATGAAAAAGGATTTTGAGGAAACGTACTTTTTTTTTGGTACATTGAAGTCAAAAACGTAAATTGTCAGTTTGTTATAATTCTAATGCCCGTAAATTCTAAAAAAGATGTCTAGCTATGGTGTAACGAATGTTTCATAATTTAACACGTATATCTTACCTGTTGGTTAAAGTATAGTGTATTTTACAACATAGATTTTTGACAGTAACCCTTCGTTTTCACATGCAAGTGATAACTTGCAACTATTGTATACGTATTATCAACGAAACATCGAGGAAACAGCCGATTGGCTGAAAGTACAAAAATCGTGTAAATGTTAGTGTGAGTTTTTCGAACTTGCACTTGCATGTGGAAACGGGGGGTTAGTTCAAAAGGTAAACAAAAATACAAATGTTGCCATATTTAAAAAGAAAATTTAAATGTAAAAACACGTTTGCAAAATTAAAGTTGAAATTACCAATATAGTTTTACCGCATAGGTAAAGATAACTGTTAGGTACGAATACAACATTAAGCTTGGGTAAAGCATTTTTTATGATTACTGTTTATTTTAAATTATATTATTCTAGCGATTTTTCGGCTTTTTTCGTAAAACTTAATGGAGTTCGTTAAATTTCTTTTCCAAAATTTATGCTAAAAATTTCTCTTTTTTTAACTAGCAAATTTGTAAACCAAGAAAGCTTATCTGCGTAAAATTTATGCAAGCACTTTCACAATATTGCTATTTCTTTCTAATTAGCACAAGTCCGTCGCTGAGCACGCCAGCCATCTCAGTCGATGTGTAGACCTTTTGTAAGGCACACACGTCGCTGCTGAAAGCGTTGCCAATTTCGAAATATAACGAGTCTGTGGGGGGTCAAAATGTCGCATGATTAGTGACAAGTTTTCAAGGAAATACGATTCCTTAGTTGATTAATGAAGAGGTTGATTGATTACTACAAAACCACAGGTTGATTGCCGGCGGATTTGTGAACCTTTCGAAAGACGTGGTGTCAGAATTTTGGAAAATATTTTACTAGGAGTTAGTTTTACTATGTAGTAGTACAATATTTTCCAAAATTTTGCCAAAAAGTTTAAAAAACTTACGTTGTAATCAACCTATCCCTCCAATACTAATTTTTTTGCTTTATTATTTTAACTTTTCTCCAAAAAATATATACGTGTATATTTTTTAACAAAAATTTCATTGATTTTTAATTTTTTCTAATTTTTCTTCTTTTTTACACTTACTGGGACTGATAGCGTGAAAAATATTTCAACTTTAATTCAATTTGTTTTTAAAAATTCCAAATTTTCATGGTTCTGATGGAACTGAAAATAAAAAAAAAAATTGCGATTTTTAAATTCAAGCCTTTCTTCAATTAAAATTTTCTCGCGCTTAATGGTCCAAATATTTGTTTTAGCGTTTTCTTAGCTTTTGATATTTTGTAGGATTTTAGTATTTTTTTACGAGTTTTTATTGAGCCTCAAGATTACTTGAATTTTTTTTATTTCATGATTTTTTTTCGTTTTTTTTTTTAAATATTTGTAAGCTTTTTTTTTTGCTTATTCTAGCGATTTTTTTTTTCTTTTATTAAGATTTATTTGAGTTTATACGTTTTATTATTTTAGCTTTAGCGATTTGTTTGCAGTTTTAGTGATTTTTATTTGTAAATCATCAACAACAAAATTTTTCAAATTTGAACAAGCTGGGCACCCTTCTGATATAGTTAATTCGAGTACACTGAATTCAATGGTGGTAAACGTTTTTTTAAAGTTAGCGCTCATGTTAGCGATTAACAATCATTAGCGGTTTTCACCCTTGATAGTAAAGTTCCTTGTAGTCCTTGTGAATCTTATTAATTTAGTTATAGTACTAAGATTTACAACACGGCAACAACAAAATGTATGATGGCCATTTTCTCAATGTACCGTCAAACTGCCTGTTACTTAATGTCAACATAAATTTATTAGACCGATAAACTGTCTGTTGACAATTTTGGGTTTCTCAATATACCGACAAAAAACATGGTTTTAAGCTGGCAACACCTCTCAAAATACATGTAAATGTTGGAAGTCAGCTGATTGAATTTATCTGTACGGCAAATAAAAGGAAAATAAATAATCGGCAGATGAGTGCTGGTTAGCTTTGCGACAGAATAGAAGCAAATGAGACATTGAGAAAACCAAATTTCTTTAATGTGCAGTTTTTCGTTGGGAAAAAAGTTAATCGGGTAATGAGAAAACGGCCATTAGACTATTTAATTTTTTTACAATTCTGACCAAAAATTTCTCAAAAGTACCAAATGTTATCCCTTATACGCACCAACACACAAAAACCAACACAGAAAACACGCATAAGCCATGAAGGTCAATTAATTCATGTCGTTTTGCTACATTTGAAAATTACTTTTATAACGAAAATAAAAGCCTACTTTTAGGCTGGTGTAATAATTTCTTTTCTAATTATAATTTAATTAATATTTTTTTTTTTTTTAAATTTAACTTAATATTTGTTTAAATTTCTGTTTAAATAAATTTACTAAGAGAATTTAAATGAATTTTCTTTTATATTTGAAAATTTATTTTATATTTTTTTAATTCACTATACCCACATACACTTGATAGCATAAAAACACTCGCACACACACTCACACTTTATTTTATATCCGTTTTTATTCGCCCCATGTTAAATTTGGATTTTTTTTCCAGATTTCCTCGTTTTGATTGTATGACCGTATTTTCTTGCTGCTCAAATCGTACTGATTTTCCTTAGATACAAAGCATAGGTGGGTATCCGCACTTGCTCAACCTGACAGTCGCAATAAAACTCATGAACATAACCAATTCATTCATACCGTCATACAATACGTACATACATACATACTTATCTAAGTTTTGCTTTAGCATGTTTTAACATGTTCATGTAAGCACAGCCTTGGAAAAATTGTTTTATTATTTTGATTTTTTGCTACTATTGGATTCAACCCATAGTAATTGTGTCGATATGTTTTTTCGCCTTCTTTTTTCGTTTATTCCAAATGCGGAACCGGCGCATTTATTTTACTCTCGAAGGTTGTTGTTGTTATTTTTCTAAAAAGCTGTAATATGAAGAAGAAGAATCTGACAAAAGTTTGTGTTTTTGTTGTGCTATTTTCTTCATCGCTTTTGCCTTGTGTCCATGTTTTTTTTTTGTTCTCATGAAAGTATCATATCCAAGTTGGCCAAATCGTAAAAGACGATTTTGTTAGCTACGATTTATGAAGTATATTTGTTAAATTTCCTACTCATTGGTCAAGTTTTCTTCAAGAATAAGAACTTTAAAAAAGATACTTTATAATGGCAGCATTGTCGCTCTTGCCGAAAATGTCATTGACGATTTATTTTTGTTGTCCCTAATTTGTCGTCCAGAATTAAAAATTTTCAATTAAATACCTACATTGTCCCGAGGATGTCTTAAAGAGGTGACCAACTGGGATGCATTTGTTTGTTTATTTTTTAAGCGAATGTGTTTGTCTTATTGTTTAAGTATTTATTGTTTTGTTTATGTAAAAAAACCCGCCGGCAATGGTTCTCTTGGAGTAGATTTGTGTTTGCGCATGTCTAAGGACAATTTGTTTTTGTCAAAATCAGCTGTTTACTTCGTGATGGATGTTAAATTAATTGTAAGAGATTTTAATGGAATTGATTTAACGGTCAATTTTATTCAAATGGAAATTTTTGTGTATTTGCATTTATTAAAATTTTTTAACTAAAAATCAACGTTGTGTATAAAGCGCTCATACACTTGCAATATAATTGTACAATTGCCAATGTGTTATACACATTTAGGGGATTTACAAGGTGTCATAAAGTCATAAGTCTTAAAATAATAACATGAAAACATACGACTGTTGTGAACAACCCCTCATAATTTAGTGTGCTATTTTGAATTTAAATCGTCTGATTTGAAACAAATATAAAAAAGAAATATTTACCTAAAATCAAAATATTTTTTTAATCTAATCTTTAACAAAATCTTTTGAAAACTAATCCATGAATTAATAAATTAAATTAGATCTTTCCTGACTATTTTCCATGATGTCCTAAGCCGATCTAATTTTACGCCGCAAGTATTTTATTGTAAAAATTGCTAGCCGCAGATTAAATTCGGATATTAGCCGGATAAAACTATACCATTAACGGCGACGGCTACAAAGACTTATGCGGCTCGGCTCAGCTACTCAGCGCAGGTCTCTTCTGGTTATTTACGACAGCGCAATAAACATAACAAGCAAAGTTATTAAAAACTTCACCATTTCCAAGGCGAATTTAAAAAGGTAAGTGCAACTCTACAACTACAAAAAGCTGGCAAAATTTTTTTTTGCAAATTAAAAGAAATTATTAAATTCACTTTAATCAGTCGCAGTTTTGAAATTTTATTATTATAAAAATAATATTTTCAGCACTTTTCAATCAACTTCTTCTCAAAACAAAATTATATTTTGACGTTTCTCAATTTTTTTTAATTCGCCGTGAAGACAGCTGACGAGATGAGTTTACTTTTTGAATTCGCCTTGACCATTTCTAAAAAAACATTTCTTACATATCTACAAAGAAAGAAAACACGAAAATGTATTTGGAATGCATTTTTTATTTTATTTTTATTATTAGCTCTAATTACATCAAAATCGAGATGATTGCCCATACATTGAACTCAAACTGAGTATAATGTAGAATCGGCCACCATTAACGTATCCCACACTGTGAACAACTGATCACAATTTTTTCTTAATGTTTTTTTCTTAAATAATTCATAAATTTTAACAATTTCGTATGTAAAGAGAGATTCTATGCGATTAATGAAGTGATTTAGTTGTAATCATGTCAATTTGAAGTGATAAACAACCCTACAATCAAGTTTTCTATCATTTCTGTGATGATTCGCAAATGTGATGATTCGCTCATTCATTTCTTGTAGGGAAATCACTTCAATGTATGGGTGTGTGAACATAGCATAAAATAGGAACATCTTGTAAATATGTTAATTTTTAATATAGATTTAAATACTATCCTGAAAAATGGGCATAAAAAATATTCAATTTATTAACTTTTAATATACTGAATTTTGTATGGAAATTTTACGAAAAAAGTCTCAAATAAATAAAAACTTTTAATTAAGTTTGTCGTTATTTTTTTAATATGTAAGAGAACTACATTTCTTGTTATGTTTTCTTGATTTATTTTACTATAAAGTGCAAATAACCTTTGTAATACAATGCAACTTAAAATAAATTTTGGTTATATTTTTTTACATTTGGTAACTTTTTCAAAAATCTTGGTTTTAAAAATTGTATTGGTTGTGGCAGCACTGATTATAATGTACCTAAAACGTATTTTTTCATTTTAGCCCGTTCCCCGGCGTTTCCACATGCAATTTATTACTTGCAAGTAGTGTATACGTAAATCAACGAAAAATCGAGGAAACAGCCGGCTGCCTGAAAGTAAAAAAATTGTGTGAATGTTAGTAAAAAAGTGTGAGTGTATTGAGTTTTTCGAGCTTGTACTTGTATGTACAAACGGGGGGTTATTTACATGTCTTTAGAAGCGTTAAGTGTCCCAAGAGTTGACAACACTGCCATACGCTCTTTTGACACAAATTTTTCGCTCTTACCCTAGGTCTACACTAAAGATAATTATCTCAGCAATTTGGCAATAACGTCGGCAGAATAACAGAGCAATATTTCTTATTGCTCAGCTTATGTTAAAGGCATGGGAAAACGCATTTATGTCAACTCATAATATGAAAAAAATCAAGGGAGAAGGTGCAGTGTAAAAACTCCTGCCATCTTGCAAAAATTATTTTTATTAATATAAATTCTAGGGTCTAATCACCGCATACGATATCGTGTAAAATTGATCGAAATTATTTATTTTGGTATCATGAATCTCGATATAGAATGAAATTTTTTGAATTTGAAATAATAGCATTCGATATCGAGTAACTCGACATTACATTTCTCGAGTTTTCATTCGATACGTCAGTGTCTATCGTATGCAAAAACATTCGACAGTTTATTCGATACGATAGTATTGAATGCGGTGATTAGACCCCTGTCTTATTCGACTTATTTTTTAAATGTTTATTAATTTGTTTAAGATTGAGAACTTTTTTATATAAAAATATAAATTTTTATTAAATTTATTGTTTTTGGTAAAATAAAATTTATATTTTTATATAAAAAAAAACTTAATTTTGAACAAATTAATATAAATTTAAATAATAAAGATCGAATAAGCAAAAAATTATATTAAAAATAATTTTTACAATTTTATATTAGTTTATTAATTCTTTAATTTAATTATTTTATTACAATAATTTGCTACAATATCACAAAATTATTTTCTTTCCCACACAATTTGCTTCTATTTTTTTTTTTCCTTTTTTGCTTCTTTTTTTCAATTGACAACCAAATTTGACGTTTTATTTTAGCAATAATTGTCAACAAAAATGGACTAACAATTATTGCAACATAAATTGCTGGCAATAAATATGTACAAAAAATTGCTGTCTACATTAAAGATAACATAATTTTGACAATTACTGCAATATATGTCGCAATAATTATCTCTTGTATAGACGGGCAGTTAACCCTCTCATGCCCGAATTAAAATGGGCGTGGCTAACATTTTTTTGAGTATACATATAAAATAGAGTTGACCTCAATATCAACTGACAAAAATTTCAATGTCCTAGGTGTCCTGGTTCAAGAGCTACAGGATGTTGCGTATATGCAACATTGGGTAATGGTGTTAAAAATTTAAATACAAGTTGATTTTTTTTAAATGCAGTTTATTTCAATTTATGTATGGTAGGATAAAAAACAATTTTTTTGAGGATTTAAGCACAAGTGCACATTGCATTTGCTGCATTTACAGCTTGGAAACCCAGTGTTGCATAGCCTACATCTGCCCCTTGTTCCCCATTCCGGCCAATGATTATAACCATCAAATCGTAGGGATTTTGCAGGCTCTGCAACATATGCTCTTTTATAGGGGTTTGATTCAGAACCCGTAGATGTAGCTGGTGATAATGGAGCTGGTGATGATTGAGCTGGCGATGATGGAGCTGGTGATGATGGAGCTGGTGATGACGGAGTCGATGGAGAAGGTGATGAAGTTCTTGAATTCATTGTCAAAAGGAGTGATGATGGACGACCTCTCTTTTTTGCGACTACTGAAGTTTGACTTGCGTTTAAGAGCTCTGTAGCAACATCTAATTGGAAATTTATAAGCGGCATATGCTTCAATTGGCCGTCTGTATGTGTGATGTCTCTACGGTACAACAACCAACTGTTTACTAAACTCGAATTTATTTGATTTATTTGAGCGGTGGTTGATTTTGTACAATTCAAGCAGAATGTCCGCCAGATCAACCCCTCCCATGTGCTTGTTGTAGCATTCTACTATACCTGGGCGAGGTATAGTTATAAACTTCTTCTCTTTGCGGCACCATCTCTTACATTCACTCATGGGGTTCTTACCTGCATAGTTTGAAACCAGTTGTACACTCTTATTGTCATACCAACGACAAGCAATCAAGTTGTGCGTTGCTTCATATTTGAAATCGCTTGATACTTAAGTACAATCAGGGCTGCCATACTTTGGGATTTATCCCCAAAGTTGGGGATTTCATGCGAGCAAAAAGGACAAAGAAAGTAATTTGGGGATTGAGGATTTTTTCGGGGATTGTTTTTGGGGATTTAATACATTTTAAATACAATTTTCCCTTCTTTTATTATTTACGCTTATTTTTCTTTGTTTCGTACATAAAATATAAAAAAAGTAGCAAAACTTAATTAAGATTATCGTTTTTGTTAAGTATGTAAAAGGTACTTAATAAACATGTTATTATTCTTGAGTGAGTGTTTTAAAAAGGAAGAATTAAAAAAGGGATCGTAAATACAATTTTAGATTTTTAAAGACAATAATAAGTAAATCGTTTTGTGAAACACAAAAGACCCTAACTAATGAAAAATTAAAAATCAACATTATCATTGATTCGTATGTATTGTATCAACACAAATTTGCACAAAAAAATTTTGGAATCTTTCGACTAAAATTTGCAATTTTATTATCAAAACACAAAATATACTCTGATAAACGCTGAAATGCCTAACTGACAGTTTGCATAATATGAAACATTGTCAATTTTCAAAACAACTGAAAGGTTTTACATAAAAAATAAAAGAAAATTTAATTATAAACAGTTTAAGGCGATTTATTGATTTATCATTTTGAATAGTTTTTGCTTCTACTGTGAAATTTACAAAACGTTAGATAGGGCCTTTTGCGTATTAGGTGACGAAATATAAAAGACAATATAATCAAGTTTAGGAAAAAGAATGCTGGGCTATTGGTTAGTACTTATTATGCTTTGAAGTATTAAATAAATGAAGGAACAACATACATATGTATTGTATTGTTGATTTTAAGGTTGGCTTAAACCGACTGAACAAGCTTCAAATTCTTATAAATTGGCTCATATGTCTTCAAAAACAGCATATTGCTCTGCTTGTAGTTCCTTACTAGAATCGCATTAAAAGAACTTAAAAAACATGACGAAACCAGTCGCTACAAACAAAATAAAATAATTTTTTTTCAAACATTTTTATTTGGGGATTTTTGGGGATTTCGTACTGTTTTTTTTTCTTACCATTTTTAAAAAAAATTAAAATTTATTTTAAAAGGATCCAAAATTTGGTCAGAAAAAAAAACAATAAGGTTTTGATTTTAGTTTGGGAATTTTTGGGGATAAGGAAAATAAGTACCTGGCAGCCCTGAGTACAATTGTAAATAAGCATGGCAAAAAATAAATACCTTCATACAAACATATGCATAAGTATGTTAAAGCTACCTAACAAGGCGAATTGACTTTCAGGTGGCGTTGAAAACACAGCTGTGCTACTTTTTTTTCTTAATTAGGGAGAGGAATGTCAAAAGTTATTTGTGTTTTTGACATAGCGGCCAACGAAAGCAACAAAAAAATACATTGTTGTGTTTTTGGTGTTGTTACTTGTTGTAGTATCGACACCACCGTTTACATGAATTCGCCTTGCTACCTAACATGTAGTCTACAACAGACATGAAATGCTTAACATTAACACTAACATGATGTTAGTGTTAAGTATAGACTCATCATGTTAGAGTTTTTCTCATGTTTTAACACGGCTGTTAAGCCATGTGTTTTAACAACTCTTTTATAACATAAAATGACGTTTAAGCTTGACAGAAGTCATTTTGTTGCTTTTTTTTCATTTCACACACACTATTGTTTGGAGTATGCTCAAAACAATCAAAAAATAATGAAATTTCTTAACATTAACATGAGTACTATACTCCACCATTAACATATTAAAAATTCAACATGGAGTCTTAACATCATATTTTAACAGCATTTCATGTCAGTTGTAGACTCGGTGTAATCTTAATCGAAAAGAAAACAAAATTATTGTTTATCAATTTTATTTTATAAACAATATTTGTTAATGATATTTTAATACATTCGTACATACATAGGTACATACTTATGTAGGTACTTATGTTTTGTCTTTATCGTCTCGTCACTGTTAGTGCACTATCAAAAAGCTGCAAAAAAATTTAAGGCGCCCACTGAATATTAAATGCTATATATGTACATACAGTGTTTGTCAGAAAACAACGTACATTTTGATGAGTTTTCTTAAAAAAAATTATGAAATACACATGTGAATAATGCGATTGTTATAGAATAAAAAGAAATAAAAAGAAAAAGAGCAGCCACAAACAATGCGCAAAATTCTTAACGTTGGCGTTTTTCTTCATTTTTGTATGTGATTTTTCAGAAAGAATCAAAAACAGAAAAACACTACATGGGGTCTGGGGTGGGTAAGGATGGATGGATAGATAGATACTCGTAGATGGATATCTGTTAAATTATATACATATGTATCTATGTATGTACTTGTTTGTGTTAAGCTAAAGAATATACATACATATATGTACATATGTACATATGTTTGTGTGTTTCTGATTTCTGACTGAGTTAGCTCCTCTGACTATTTGTCATGATGGCGTTAATAAAAATGATAATAATGAAGTTTTGTTGTTTGTGTGCTCATAATGATGTTTTGAGGCTGCCTATGCAGGCTTTCAATATAACCAACCAACACTATATTTATTCAGTTACTCGCCGCTGGTGTACGAAACAACAGCATTTCTCTCCTACTAAATAGCAACAAATTTAGTAAACTCAACGGGTCGCAAAGCAAAATTTTAATTTTACCGTCGATTCTTTATTTTACTATATTTTTTAACGTTTAAAAAATCAAACTTGTTAGTGCACAACATTAAAAGAGAAATCCTTGTAGATTTTTTTTAAGAAAAGTGAAAATTTAAATATTTTTTTAAGTGTTGAAAGATTTAAATAAAAAATAAACAAAATGAGCAGTAAGTTTTCTTCCTTAAGGGCAAAAATTGTTTAAAAAAAAAATAAAAGTTTATAAATAAATATGCAAATAAAATTTAAATTATGCAGCATGGCAAAGAAAATGTTATAATTTTTAATAAAAAAAAATAATTTCAACAAAAATTAAAATTAAATTACCTACCTATCATGGCTTTTTAAAAAGTTTTTTTTTAATAAAAAGTGACTTCTGGCTTTTTCATGCAAAAATCATAAATTGTTATAAGTATTTTAATTTAATTTTTAATACTTTAATCTTGATATTTTTTTAAATAAAATTGCCAAATTTTAAAAATTTTTGTTTTGAGATCTTTGAGATTTGCACTAAAGAATAAAAAATTTTCAAGCGACCTTTAGTGACCTTCATAAAAAACAACAAAAAATGACAACAGTTAGCGTGTGTTTGGCAGCTCTTCGAACAAAATAACTACAATAAGAAAAAAACAAACAAAAACCTATTTCTCTTGAGTTGTGTTTAGTTTTTCTGCTTCTTTTAATAACAAAAAATTAATATTAAAGAAGAATAGCAACAAATACCTACATATGTACCTACCTACATAGGTATTCAGAATTTATTAATTAAAATGATTTCAGTATTTTATTTATTAATTATCATTCTATTTTTAATTTCCTCATAATTAGATAAGAATTATTGTTATTTCTAACACACATTCAATCTTCTCTATTTTTAATTTATAATTATGCAAAAAATTTCATAATTTACCGTTTTTATTCATACGATTTCTGTCATTCGCTTTGGTACTTTAATAGCCTTTTCACTTGTTTATACCTTTATTCTCTTCCTTGACATAAATCTTCTATACATATGTAGGTACATACATATTTTACATGTACGAATTGGTAGGTATAGAATTATTTTTTTTTTCAAATTTCTTCCTGTTTTGTGGTTGTCGTCTTAAACGTCATGTAGGTATTTCGTTACATTTTGTTGACGTAGATTTATGGGGTCAAATTATGTTAAGTTAAGCAAAAACAAAAACCTTATGTGCAGTGCCGCTGCTGTGATAACGACTCAGTGAATACTTGTTAAAAAAAGTAATCGAATATGCCGGTATTTTTGTTGTTTCAATCATGCCTTTTGAATCTTAAATGACCGGCATTTTATAATGATAATTAACTACATTTTTAGGGTAACCAGCTTTTTTCTAAATATGTATAGGGGTTTATAAATTAAGTTAGTCTTGTAATTTGGGTACATAAAAACATATGGATGTAGGTAGTATATATTTTTGATAAGGGTAATTATAACACTGTGCTCGAATTTTACACTTTTTGTGGACAGATTTTAATTATTTAGGGCCTGTTTTGCTTGGAGCTTTGTTTTCTATACGTATATATTAATTTATTAACAGCATACATAGCTGCATTTTGCATTTTTTATGCCATTTAAAAAAATAACTATACCTACATATATGACACTGATGGAATTTGTGGTATAATTGTACAAAACTTGGTTCAACCGAAACTTTATTGGTACACTGGCACAATTCATTCTTTTTTGGTACAATTTTAAAAAAATAACCTCGAATTTTTTTCGTTACTTTGAAATGACTTAACTAACTTTTCTTTTCAACAATAAAATTCTTAACAAGGTTTCGTTTAAATGTGCTAAATTCCCATTTCATACTTTTGATAAACTGAAATTTATTGTTGATGTAAAAAGCCATTCCTATGCGCATTTCACTGGTTGCTTTTGCAAGATCACCAGGAAACTGCATCCAAAGATTTTAGAAAAACTAAAGATATACAGATAAAACTGTTAAGCAAAAAATAATTTTTATTTGCATATCTCCTTGACCAGTGGCCGTATTCTGTAATTCGCTTAAGCTCAATCTCTATCGCTAAAAATATAAAAATTGATTTAGTGATTTTTGGCTACGAATGCAATACTGTAACGTGCATTGCTAAATTTGGCATGGCCATAAAAATGTAATTCGCAGCAGTTTACCTTTTAATTTCATCGCTAAAATTTTTCAATTTTGTATTCTCTAAGGCATTTTAGCGATCGAGATTTAGCATTAGCTAAGCGAATTAAAGAATACGGATGCAGAACTACCAAAAATTGCGTTAACTCTGTAGGAAGCCTGGGATCAAGTGTCTCAGAATCGTAAGTGGCGATTGTTTTGCTGGCAGTGCCAACGAAGTATCTGCCTTTGGAAAAAAATAGATGCATATTTCTTATTTATTTGTGTACACACACCACAATAGTGGATAGGGTATTATGCGTTTGTGCTGATGTATGTACATAATACTAAAAAATATTGGTCCTAGCTCCAACGCCACTTTCTAAGTCGATTTTACGATGCCCCTTTTTAATTTTTTAAAGGTAATTTGATGAAATTGTATACATGGGTTTCAATTTATATGCCTATGAGAAATGATAAGAATCGGTCCATAATTTCTCTTGGCCTCCGTACAAACTGGTTTCCGAAATAGTGTTTGTTTCTAAACACTATTGTGTTCCTAGGTGTTTTGGTATTTAGATTTCATTTGGACCAAACTTATTTAATTGAAATCTAAATCATCTTACCAAATTTTATTGTTATCGGTCCATATTTGAATATAGCTCTCATATAAATACTACTCCCGAAATTATCTTTTAATGCCATAAATTTCTTATGTGTCGGTACTGATATAAAAATTGGTTTTAAAAACTTTTATGATAGCTACTATGTCATAAAAAATCTTATGCTGGTAGGTCCAAAATTAATCATAGGTCCCATATAAGTCCCCTTCCTAAAAATCACTTAAGGGCAAACCAATCTTATATACATAAATCTAAATAATATTCGAAACAAAGTACTTTTACAAGAAACTTAAACTTTTAAAAAATTGAAACTGGATAGTGATACTTTATAAATTGAATGTATTTAACTCAACAATTTTAACAAATAGAAACTGAAATTTTTCCTTCTGAAGGTTACTTTATATTATATTCAACATTTGTTATTTTTCGAAATTATTCTATGAGCTAAATTTCAGTTATGTATTTTATAAAGCTTTTTTGTAATAGTCATATTCCTTCAATTTTTCAGAAATGACTTTATACACTATCAGACTATTATATTGTATTTTCTTGTAACACTGTTATAAAAAGTGATAATTTTAATTTGCAATAAAACATTTTTGACATCTTTCAATTATATTGCAAAATAAAAATACTTGGGGCTTTTTGTAGTTTTAGAGTTGCACTTACCTGTTATGAATTCGCCTTGGCTTCTGTGATCGGATTGTCAAAAAAATTGCTATTAAAAAAAATTGGTTTGTTTACATAAAATACTAGTTTGTATACAAACTTTCACAGGTCGACCCAAGGAGAATTCAAACAGGTAAACTCATCTCTACAACTACAAAAAGCCCCATGTATTTTGTTTATACAATTTTCTGGTTGGTTGTCAAAATTTTTTTATTGCAAATTAAAATTATCACTTTTTTATAAAAGAAATTAATAAATTCACTTCAATCATTCGCAGTTTTGAAATTTTTTTATTATAAAAATAATATTTTTAACACTTTTCATTCAACTTCTTCTTAAAACAAAATCATATTTTGACGTTTGACCATATTTTTTAATTCGCCGTGGAAACAGCTGATGAACGGCTGACGAGATGAGTTTACCTGTTTGAATTCGCCTTGGGTCGACCACTGAAAAAAACAGCATATGTTGACTTGACCCCACCTTCTAGTTAATTCGCCTTGAAGAAAACTTTAATAGAGTGAACCCAAACTTAACAATAATTGATACTCAGTTAGACGGGAGTAACATTAACGTTGCAAGTCAGCTGCTTTCTTTTTTTGTAGTAAAGCAATAAGAACGATAATAGTTAGCAGTAAGATGTTACGTCTTAATCTGTAAAAAATAGATTGGTCTTACTTTTTTGCGGTTAAGTTACTGTTACTACTGGCTTATTGAGCCTTTAAACATTATACTTTTTAGCATGATATGCTAAGATAAAGTGCAAATAGCAATAAAACTTTTTGTTGGAAAAGCAAGAATTTCAATATAGAAAATACGATTTCTTTTACATAAAGAAAAATACATATGTACATTGTTTGTTAATTTATATATTTTTTTTTGGTTGAAAAAGGGAGACATCTGGTCACCCTTAATTTTTCCAAAGTTGCATTTGCTCTGAAAACTTTAAATTTAACGGGTTTTTACGTTAGGGACCTACTTCAAAAATATTTAAAAGTTTAATTTTAAATTGTTTTCATATTTAAAAAAAACTTCAAGATCTTAAACTGAATCACTTTTTTAAATTTATAATCTGATGTAACAACACATTTCGCACGAAATATTCCTTTAAGGCCAGACAATATTTATGGCCTTGTTTTTGAGTTTCAAAAAATAACAATTTTTTCTGCATAAAATAATTAAATATTTAATTATATTAATAAATTTTAACAAAAGAAATCACCACCCACGTCTTAAAAGAAAAAAAAAAAATATTTTAACTCATCAAATCATTTTTGTTATTTAAAAAAAATTTAATCATATTTTTAATAAAAAAAATGAAACTCTCTTAGTCATGTATCCCAAAAAAGCACATGGGAATAAATAAATGACTAAAAGTTGATGTTGCATTCATTCAGTCTCATTCGTTTGGGTTAAACAATTTTGTTTTTTTTAAGAAGCCTACACACTTTTTTGTTGTAATTTAACTTCATATTTATTTTAGTTTTTGTCTTTTTTATTCATTCTCAGAAATGGCAGAAAACAACGCCTCTTGCAAAGAATTTTTCCGGTTCTATTTTTGTGCACATGCAACAGAAAGCTGGAGACACATACACTCGTCAGTGCAACCTTAAAAGAAAAGTTTATTTTATCTCGCTTTATTTTTTATACTTCTTGTTCTTCAAAGAAACCATTTTTTTATCTAAAAGTCTGTATGTATGAAGTGCAGTCAGTTTTTAGACGTTTTAAATGTTGTAAAGTGCAATTTCAAGATTCAAAGCCTGCCGGCACCACACTTCGTGGCGTTATGATGAGGAGCTGCCAACCAATTTTAAGGCTTTAAGATCGTTCTTTTCCCTACTTGGATTAAAACCGTAGAGGCTTAACCAACAGCCAAACTAGCACTTTTACTGCCGTATTCATAAAAAATAAAATAAGTTTGAAATGTGTTTAAAGGCAAAATTTTCATATAAATTTTTCTTAAAATGCATTTCAAATCCATTTTAATTCTTTATGAATACGGCAGTTAATGTCCCGTGGTTACGGATTTCAAACTTACATTTTAAAGAAAAACTATTTTTTTAAATTTGTTTTGTTATACCCACACCACAGTAGTGGAGAGGGTATTATGCATTTGTGCTGATGTGTGTAACACCTTAAAATATGGGTCCTGGACACACCTTAAAGTATACCGGTTAATTCAGAGATTCGATGTCCGTCCGGCTTGTAACCTTGTGCCCAAAGTACAGGTCGCAATTTTGGATATAATTTGGCGTATAGGTTCTTGTTGCCCCAAGGACCAAGTCTATTGAAAATTGGCCGAATCGGTGGACCACGAGAGGTGATAGGGGCAATTTCTGCCTCTCAGAAACTATCAAACCAATTTTAATGATATTTAAAACATAGATCCATATATATGGACACATTAGCATGATTCTCCATGGGTCCCGAATAGGGTGCACTCTCGTAAATGTGTTTTAAATTACTGTGGTGTAGAGTATCATATTGTCGGGCTTGACTGACTGCACTTTTTTACTTGCTTTTAATATAAGTTAGGCGAACGAAGTTTTCGTTCGAAATCGTGCGAAGTTAATATTTCTGTAATTGTCGTAAGGAAATAACAATTTTAGTAATTTTATTATAAACAACCACCAAAACTATATGTTGTTAAATTTGTGTTAAATGTGCAAATGCCAGGAGGTTGAATTAGCAATAATTTGAAAAGAACATATGAAACAATTTGTTAAAGGACGCAGCTAATATTTCTGTGAAAAAGCGGATAGCCTAGCTAGCTAGGCTTAAGATTTTGTAAAATATCGTTGTGAAAAACTCTTTAGACACCTGTCAAAGTCAACATTTATGGTCGCCTCAAATAGTCAGATAATGTTTAATATGGTTCTGTGAACAGGTTGGACTAACTGAAATCCCAAAAAAACACAAAAATAAATAAGTATAAGATTTTAATAATCTGGATAAATCTGGTTAAATGACTAGATTAATGATTACCAAGTTTCCAAATGCATAATGGCAAAACATTAATCTGTTTTAAATCAAACCAGGTACAAGTTCTCAATTGGGTTCGCATACCTCTTTAAAAGGCGTTTCCAAAGAAACGATACATTTAAAATGCAGAATCTTTTAAAATTCCAGTTAACGTTTTCACATTTAACTGAAAGTTGGAGTGGCAAGTTTGCACAACATTGAATATGTTCGAATGAATTTGTTTAAGATGTTGGCCACTTGAAAAATGCCAACAAAAATAAAGAGAAAATGTAAGAAAAAGATATGTATGTATGTACATATGTAGTATATAGATAAGTGCATAAGTATGTTCATACAAATATGTATATGTAGGTATGTACATTTAAACTTGTTTTTATTTTCTTCAAAAGGGCTTTATTTATCTTCTTTATAGACTTAAAAAGTGCTTTTTCTTTTCATTCCTTTTCATTTTTTTTTTTTCTTGAACAAAATTTCAGTTTATAATTTTTAAAAAATTTTGTGTCATTGCCAAAACGCTAAAATAAAACACGTATCCAAATGATGGGAAAAATCTGTTTAAAATAAATTTTCTTTGAAATAATTCCTTTTTATATTGTTTTGACATCGTGGAGGCGTGTGTTTTTCATTTTCTACAATTTTATTTTATTTTTTTTGGTTGGAATACATTTATAATTGATATTGTTTATTTTGGCAAACAACAATAATGGAATAAAAAATTTTTCACAGATGCTAAAATTTTTCTAGATAATTATTTTAAATATAATACATATTAAAAAGGCAATTCGTCATAATATAGAAAAATTTAATACTGTAATTTGCTTGGTCAATTTAAAAGTTTTAATTTATGTTCGCGTATTTCAATGCTTTTATGTGCATATACATATTTAAAATTATTTGAATAATGAGCCTATTTCTTAAGCCGAGATGAAATAAATTTTAAAGAGCGCATAATAACAGTGTTGCCGAATAAGAAAGATTAACTGCCTGGCCCACGATGTCGACAAAAACATTTCTTTCGTATGTTTATTTTGAAAACAAAAATAAATTTTAGTTTTTTATTATTGTTTTCAATATAAATATGCGAAAGTGCTAAATCGCATTGAAAAAAAAACTGCTAAAATATTCGATTTATTTATTTAAAACATTTTTTTTTTAAAAATTAGAAAATCTTGAAACATTTTTAATTTAATGTTTAAATAAAAATTAACATGGTATTTTTTTAAAATTATTCTAGTTTTTGTTTACCATAATTCTATGGTATATTTATTTACCCAGAAATATTTTAATGCTTATAAAAATTTGCTAAGAATATTAAAAATTTCAATGACGAAGAAGATGATCAGCACATACAAATTATTTTTAGTACTTGTCAATAAAGCAGCTTAGATTAACTAGAGTTTACTTCTTATTAACCCCATAAAACTACGTAAGCGCTCTACTTTAGCTAAAAGAGACAGCACAAATTCTGACACTTCCTTAAAAGGATTTTTGTTAATTGAATTTCTAAAATTATATACATAAATAGTTTTCCAAATGTGCTCACTTATATAGCTTTACGGGTTTCGAACTTTTTCCGTTTTAGCCAACCTGAAATTTATTTATTATAGGATAAGACAAATGGGCGACGTAATTTGTTTTAAAGTGTTTTCAGTTGAAAATGTAGAAATTTTCTTTAGGACCATAGTATTTTTCCTAAGCCGATATTTTAATTAAGTTATCAACGTTTTAAAAAATTTAATTCATCTTTTGTCTGGCGTTGAATTTACTCTAAAAAAATTGCAAATAAATAATATTTAAAAAAAGTTCAAAAATGCTAAAAGTTTATTAAAAAAAATGGTGCATTATTACTTGGCATTTGTTTTTTTTTTTGTTAAAATCTTTTTTTACTAAAAATTATAGATCTAGCAATTAAAGCGCTAAAATGGCAAGCCTGCACATAACAATAAACTTTAATTGTTGTTTTAAGAGAAAAAATAGGGATGCTAGTTATCTGGTTTTAATGCTTTTTAGGGAATCTAATAGAAATCTAAGAAAATTCACCAGGGGGGTTAATTCTGGCAGACGTGATCGAATACTTTTTCGATTCGAAAACGATTTCATTTCTAATTCTTTCAGTCGATACTAAACGAATCGAAATTATTTGTTCAATGTTGTCTAGCATTAATTTGAATTTTCACAACACTGACAAATTAATTTTGATCCGTTCTATATCGAATGAAAATTAAGAAATAAAATTGCTTATGAATCGAAAAAGTATACGACCAGTTTACATGGCTGTGCATGTACACTTTGTGCGCAAAGAGCAGGTCGCAGTTTTTATGATAATAGGATAAAATTGAGTACATATGTATGTTTGATTTTTAACAATGACGAGACCTATTAAAAGTGATGAACAGTAGTCCATAATATCATATGGCCCATATAGTCTTTGTGGCCATAAACCATCTAATTGTGTTGGCTGAAATTTTTCGTCTAAATACGTAATTTTATCGTAACATTTGACCACAGCTGCCATACAAATACCACTCCCGAAAATAACATTGACTTATAATAACTTGCTTATAAATGTTAGTATTGATACAAAATCTGGCGACAATAACTTCTATATTACTTTAAATCGCATATAGATGTAGATAATCACCTTTATCGTGGTTGGCGTATTTAAAATACGCCTACGACTGTTTGGTAATAGATTAAGGAAAATAAGTTCACCTTCTCTTTAATCTATTACGAAACAGTCGCAGGCGTATGGCTTTTCATTATCCAAGAGGAAAAAACTTCAAAAGCGTTAAATAGTCAAATCCTGGAGCGAACGTACCTTAGTGAATAATTTAAGAAAATATTATTTAACATGTTTTTCATAATGTTAAAGTAACTTTATTAAAAAAATTTTTATAAACGTACAAAGTTTTCTTTAACTTATTTAAGTTACATTGCGCTTTTTTTTAAATAATGTTTGAAATGTGAAAATAATATTTAATTTTTTTATAATCGATTTGCAAATCTTAATTAATTACTTTGACAAATGAAACAGTAGCACTGGTAAAAAAAATTGCCAGATTGTAGTTACAATGATTATAATATAACCACCGGTTATTGAACTAGAATTTCTGTTTGCTAGTTTAAAGAATAATTGTGGCAACATTAAAAACTTTAATTATTTTACATAAAAAATGGCACAAAAAAATTATTTTGTACAATATGCAATATTATTAAATACAGTTTCCAATTATTTATTTAGCAAACAATTAGAAAACCCATTTATAGATTTTTTTTTTTTAATTTTTCTGAGTTTATTTATCGTATTTTTGTCCTTAAAACAAAAAAATGTACATATGTTTATATATATATATAAATATATATCTGTATGTATCTATAAATTTAGACACGATTAAGTGTTAATATCATGCTAAATACCCACATACATACGGATCTTTATTTTAGTTTGAAAGTCCCTATTCTATATACCTACATATATACATATCTTTTTAAACATCTGTTATTTCTGTTATAAAATTGAATTGAAAAATTTATTATATGCCACATTTGAAATATTTTTGTTATTAAAAATAAACTTGTGAAATATGTTTTTATAGTATTGGTTTTCAAAATAAAAAAAAATTTTAAATAATATGTATTAAAAAAAATAAATAATAAAACTAAAAAAAAATAATAAAAAATTTAGAGAAATGGCCACTTCTGGTAAGTTCTAAAAAATTCACAAAACGCATTTATCAACCAAATGATTAATTTTTATTTTAGGTTTGTCTAATACTAAAAAGAAAATATAACAAACAAACAAGATTTTATACTCTATCCAAAAAGAATTATTAGAGATAACAATTTCAAATGGTAGAAAAAACAAGAAAATCACACACCAAAAGAAAAGCTAAACTAAAAACAGCCACCCACAACATTTCTTTTTCGATTGTTTCGATCAGCTTGTCACAGGTTGAGAGAAAAAAACAATTTATTAAAAAATAATATAATAAATAAAATAAAATAAGAAATATATACAGGATGTATATATATATAAACACGCTGTACTATCATATACTCAACACAAAAATAAGCCCAACACACCACCGAAACTCACCACCCCATAAACATTTACACTGCATTGATACTTTGTTGTCTAACACATGTAGTTAGATAAAAATGTTTAAATTTTAAGCCAAATAATTAAAATCTAAACAAACAAATTGGATCTGCTCTTAAGGCTGCTCTCAAGTGAATGAATGAATTGATCATTATTGACTTAATTATCCCTCTTACAAAAAAAGGTAGTTAAAATTGCTTATTTTTTTAAATTAATTAATAAATTTCATTTATTCTTTAATTTTATTATGTGTGGCAAATAATTCCCTTTAACTTCTTGGCTTTTTTATCTATTCTAGTTTAATATTGCATTTTTTTATTTTTAAATTTTTACTCGTGTGCTAATTTACAACTAATTGTCTATAATAAACAAATCAAAAATTGCTACGAAATCCAATATTATTTTTTCTAAACGAGAGAAACCATATGTATATAAAAAACAAGTATGAAATTTAAACAAAAATTATTAAATAAAAAATAAACAAAATTAAATTTTAACCATAAATTGTTTTTTTTTAATTATACATAAATTTTCTGTCTTATTTAATTTAAACTGTTAGTTAGTAGAACCATTGGCTAATTAAAATTATTTTTTATATATTCTACATTTTTTACACACACACACACACACACATTAACCAATTAATATTATTATTAATGAATTCAATTAATTTTTAATTACATACAATACACAAATTCCAACAGAATTATCTTTAACCAACAATAAAAACTAATTTGTTTTACAGAAAAAAAAAGATTTTTTTTGGCGAAAAAAATTACAATATTAACACAGATTTTTCATAAAATTTAATATGTAGAAGGGTAGTAAAAAAAATGTAATACATTTATTGAATACCTGTTTAATTATGAATTATAGAAAAGGGATCAGGTTTTTAGTAGGTAGTTTATTTATTTATTATTCCCTTATTAAATATCTGTTTTTTAAACCATGTCACTTAAATATTATTGTAGAAGTTTGTTCTTCTTACATTCTACAGCAGATTGTCTACATTACACAATGAAGGAAGACAGTCGTTTAAAGTTTGCACATAACCTCAACACAAATGTACCTTCGAAAAAAATTGTTTTCCTTTATTGATTTTACTTGGATAGGTATTTCCATCTTTCTCTATTATGACATATTGTCTTTATTTCATTTAATACCATAATATGCTTTTCAATTACTTACGCCAAAGTTCTGCACGCCCACGCCTGCCCTCTTAGTTTCATTCTAGTGCAAATCTTGTGAAACATTCGGGTAATTTGAGAAGTGTGTGAACTCATTATTTGTTTGCCGATAGGAGATTTATCTGTTCCTATAGTTTGGTACTAGTTATTCTATTAGTAATTTCGACATAAGACTTTTAATATTTCTGTTGGAAAAACAAAAAAGTACTTTATTGACTTGGCATCTTTAATATCTTCATCTTCAAAAGTACACGTGGGCAAATTGACAAAACGTACGAAAAAACAAAAGTAAGAAAGAAAAATTTAAATAATTGATAATATATAATAAACTAGCATTTAACCGGCTACTTCGTTAGCGTCTTCTTTTTCTTCGTGGACATATCTGTATGCCAAAGTTTATTTTCTCATTCACTCAGGACCTTGCATGTTTAATTTTATGTTTCTAGGTCCAATACTAACGGAAATTCAAAAAGTACCAGTTAAAGAACAAAAAGTACCACTAACTTCCCTCTAATAGATTCTTATCCACTTGAATTTTGAATCTTGAATTTTATGTTTCTAAGTTAAATAATAACGATTATTCAAAAAGTACCAGTTTAAGAACCAAAAAGTACCAATAAGCTCATTCATTCAGGACCTTGTAGGTTAAATTTTATGTTCGTAAGACCAATATTAGCGAATATTTAAAAAAGTACCAGTTAAAATCGAAAAAGTACCAAAAAAGATCCCTCTAACAGTTTGTCATTCACTCAAGACCTTGCATGTTTGATTTCATGTTTCTAGGTCCAATACTAACGAAAATTCAAAAAGTACAATTTAATGAACAAAAAAGTACCAAAAAGCCCTCTTACAGATTCTCATTCACTCAGGACCTTACATGTTCAATTTTAAGTTTCTAGGTCCAAAATGAACAAAAATGTACCAAAAACTTCCTCTTATAGATTCTTATCCCCTCAGGACATTGCATGTTGAATCTTATGTTTAAAGGTACAACATTAACGATAATTAAAAAAATACCAATTGTAGAACCAAAAAGCTAAAGTAATATATCAAATTTCTTTTTTCCCCTTTTTGGTACTATTTTTATCCCCATTAAAGTATAAAAATTTAATTTTTTTAGTGGGAGCTCATAATTTAGTACGAATATGTCAATGAATGGAAAAAAATGTAAAAAAGTACCAAAAATAGTTACGATTTTCACCCCTTAAATGTTCGAATTTCGAAAAAGAACCGAATTCGTATTCGTATATTTTTGATAAGTTTCGAATTTGGTATAATATTTGGTTCTATGTTTATTGGTTCAAAAGATAGATGGGGTTTTAAAAAAGTACCAAAATTCAGGTTTTACCCGTTTACTCCCTAAAACGGCCGAATTTCAAAAAAGTACCAGACACCTGTCCGCTTATTTTTCTAAAGAACAACGATAAGTATTAAATTTTTTTTGTATCTCGTTTACTTTTGGAGATATAGGGTTACCGAATTTTCCGGTTTTTACCCCCTAAACATTCAAATTTCCAAAAATCCCGTTTTAGTGGACCGATTTGGGGTGTGACCAATCTCTGGTCCAAATTTCAAATTTTTAGCTTTAGGCGTTTAGGCTGTGCGATGATGAATCAGTGAGTGAGTCAGTCAGTAACGTTACAATTTAATATATATAGATTACGATCCACCAATACTATTGGTTAAAGATTGATGTTTGACTTTAGACTGGCAGCCGCCGCTGTGTCGCAAACGGTAGCAATGCTGAGAATTCTGATGTCGGGAATCTGGTTATTCTCGAAACATGTAATATCGACCTGAGTTCAATCCCCCGTTCAGTCAAGAATAAAAATTATGAAAAAATGTTAAACTCATTTCATGTTGTAAAATTCCTAGTTCAGAAATGCAACTAAAGTTTTGTTAAAAACAATTTATTCATAAAATTGTAAATGACATTTGTGAAATTTTTTTGTAAATTTGAACAATTTGTATAGAAAAATGTATACCTGATGCTGTTTAAGTCGGAGATTCACTATCCTATTTAGTCGTACGATTTTTTAAAAAAATCTTGTGTGCTCATAAATTATGATAGTGTGGCTTAAATATGAGTAACACAATTTTTGAAAAGTCAGGCAGGACCTGCAAATGCTTATAGACATTTTGATTAAATTATAGATTTTATGCGATCAGAGTTGCATTTTCATGTAAAGTAGCTGAGTTATATAATTTTGTAACTTTTTTTTGAAAATGTGGTATAGACAATAGATTTTGCAGAAATGGTTTTGTCGAATAGAATTCTTTCAGATTTTTGTGTGAATGAATCTAACGATATGTTTATCTCGGCCTTTAAGACGCAGTTTGCAGATACGTTTACATAAATTTCTTTAAAAATTAACGCGTTTGTAAGAAAAAATTGTTGCTAGCATTGTGCACAGCAGATGAGAATGCTTCTTTTGTAAATCTGGCGTTATGTGAAATATTTTTAATTGAATACTTATGTTAGCGTTAATAAAAATTTCAAGCAAATTGCTTTTGGGTGTTTCCAAAGTAACGGTCGTAACAGATTTTCGGAGATTGTTTAAATAAAATTCCAACCTACTCAAATAAGCCACGAGAATTGCTCCATTTTGGACTTACGAAGCAACGGCAGCAACCGAAAGAATTTATAAAAAATGTAATTTCAATGAATAAATTCTTTGAATTGTTTGTTTAAGGAATGGATTTATTTTCAAACCAAAGAAATAAGTTACAAAAAAAAAAATACTTTTTTTTAAGGTAACGGTCGTTACATTTTAAAAAGTTAACAGTTTTTTGTGTTTGAATTCATTTATTATGGGTAACTCAAAGTAGCATATTTTTGTTAGTATAGAGAAAATTCAAGTTAATCTTTCGGAAAATGACAGATACATTTATTTTGTATAATATAAGCGGAAAAAATCAAAATAATAATTTAATTTTTGAGCAATAAGTGATAATTTTCTGTGCAAACACCCTTTTAAAATGCACAAAAACTTTAAAAAAGGGAAAAAAGAAAAATCTGGTACAAAGATTATTCAACGTTTTAAGGCAATCGTCAACAAACTCAATTTTCATACAAAATTCGTTAAGCAAACTTTCAATTATAATTAAATTTTGTTTAAATTTTTCTTTTTTTAAACAAAAAATATGTATACAAGTGCTTTTTAATTCCGTTTTATTAAAGGTTTTTAATTCTGAAAAAAAACATTAAATTTTCTCTTATTAATTTCTTTTAATTTTTTATTTAAATATTTTTCTAATTTGCGATTAATTTTTGTGAATTTATTATCAATTAACTAATTATTCGAACGTTGCCAAACATCTGCCGTTCATTAAATCGATAAAAAAATATTTTCTAAATATACATACATACAGACATGCATATATATTAAAATAGAAACATATACATAGTACATATGTGAATCCTTTAAAAAGTGATAATTAACGTCAAGCACATGTCTACCGTGACGTTATTTTTTTTTTTTTTTGTTAAATATTTAAAGAAAATAAACTAAAACCGGTCATATACCTATTAGAATGACGTTTTTTGATGTTGTAAGAAAAAGCGAATGTATTTCAGTAAAACGTCATACACCTGACCCGAACTGCGTTTTCTTTAAATATTAAAATGTTCTTAATGTTGTTATTGAAAATTTGCTTATTACCCTTCATAAATTTTTCCCCCCAGAAACCGGTTAATTTATAAACACACGGCAAGCCCACTCTAACTCTCAGAGAGGTTAACATATTTTCACTACAGTGTTGGCTACTACTATGGAAACAATAGGTTTTATATTACTAAACAGTTTCCCCAAATATTACGATGACATATGACAAATTGTTTAAAAATATAAAAAATTGCGCACTACTGACACTTAATAAATTAGAACCATTTTTTTTTATTCAAAATTAAATTTTAAATCTTTCCCATACCCAAATTGTCACATTATTGCGTTTTTGAAATTAAAAAAAATTCTTAAAATTAATTTATCATTACGCCATTAAATAATTTCACAGCTAAAAACATAAACTTTGCCAATAAAAATTGCTTTAAAGCTTTGCAGCGGCATGTAAGCTATAAATTTATTTAAAAAAATACTAATTTTGAAAAATTTAATAATAAAAATAAACTAAATAATAAATTAAACAACAAATTTTCTTTTTCTTAAAAACCTTTAGATTTTGCTTGGGTTACTTTAACTACAAATGATACTTATTCCTTGGGTGCCTTAGTGTTGGCTCACTCCTTGAGAAGAGCTGGTACACAACATGAATTGGCCGTTTTGGTTACACCCGGTGTGTCAGAAGCCATGCGCGACAAATTAAAAGAAGTGTACAATGTTGTGAAAGAAGTCAATATCATGGATTCACAAGACTCGGCCAATTTGGCCTTATTGGCCAGACCCGAATTGGGTATAACATTCACCAAATTACACTGTTGGCGTTTAGTACAATTTGAAAAATGCGTTTTCTTAGATTCGGATACTTTGGTAAGTGTTTTAAATATTTAAATTTAACATAAATTTGATTTTTTTTTTTGTATATTTTAAAAGATTTTACAAAATTGTGATGAATTATTTGAACGCGAAGAATTATCAGCTGCTCCCGATGTCAGCTGGCCAGATTGTTTTAATTCCGGCGTTTTTGTTTTCAAGCCCAGCCAAGAAACTTTCGATAAAATTGTTGAATTTGGCATGAAAAATGGCAGTTTCGATGGTGGTGATCAGGGTTTATTGAATCAATACTTTTCCGATTGGGCTACCAGTGATATAAAGAAACGCTTGCCTTTCTTGTACAACGTTACTGCTTATGCTTCGTATTGTTATTTGCCCGCCTTCAAACAGTTCAGAGATAAAATTAAAATTTTGCATTTCGCTGGCAAAATGAAACCCTGGTTGATACCCTACAATTCACAAAGCAAAACTGCCAGTATACCCTCGGATTATACGCATGCTTCTGATTTAATACAACTCTGGTGGAATATCTTCTTCGATCATGTTCATAAAAATTTGAATGATAATATGGTAAGCTTTGTTTTATTTTAATTCTTTTTTTTATATAATTTTATTGAGGACGATTTTGAGTTAAATGATTTCTTTTTCCCCCATTTTGTTTTATTTACTAACTACTCGAGCCTAAGTTTGTTGCCCTTAAAAAAATTTCGTTTAACTGTTTAATATTCTTCTTAACTAAACTTAATTAAATGACATTAATGAAAACTTGTTTTCCAAGCTCGCCCTTTTTACTGATATTGAAAAATCGGATTATGTTAAGTATACAGATGAGGTAAGAGTTGTAAAAATCTTTTCTCACCTTTAGGCACTTATGCAAATTCACCATATGCACTTCAAACTTTTTCTTTCAATTAGATTTTATCCTTCAAAATCTGTTTACACGTTCCCATTATTTCAATTAAAAATTTGGTGTTGCTGTAATACTTTCAATACGTATCATTTTTATTAAAAAAAAAACAAATTTAAATTTTTTTATACCCTACTTTTTTACTTTGTTTATACTTATTTCAAATATTATAATTTGTTTGGTGTTCGGGCCCCACCCAAATCATTGACGCATAGAGACAATTGGAACATTTACTTCCACTTCGATTTAATGCCGTAAAGAAAATAGCATTTTCATTCAGCCATACCAAATGAAAATGAAATTTTGTGTACGGATTTAGTTAAAAGCATCAGAGACGCTGTTGGCCAAGTTCCAATTAATTGTTTGTTTTTCTTTCATTAAAAAAAAAAATTAAAATTGTGCACAAAATAAAGCATTTTGCAAAATTTTAAAATAATTTTCAAATGTCTAAACGTTGTTGTGTATCTTTAAACAACGTAAAGAAAATATTTGTCGTCTCTAGAGTACAACAAATTATTAAAATTTATTTTTGCTAAAATTTATGGAAGTTTATTTTGGGATTTTGTTTTAGTTTTTATGCAAAATATTTTTATTTCACCATACAACGCAATATAAAAATTTAAATGAAAATTTTTGGTCTTAAAATTTTATTTTTAAATAGCGGTAATCTTAAATTTTTCATAAGAGACCATCAATTTATTCTTCGGATATAGTGCCGAATCTAAACGACCTTTGTGAACTTGAGACCCACTTTCCCTTTTCCTAACGCCTGTTCTTATTCACACGCTTCAGGTTTAAGGCACAAAGTCTTAATTTTAAGGGCCATTATTACAACTAATTTTCTTTTTAACAAGTTAGCATTTACTTAAAAAGTGAGGAGGTTTATCCTTACAGTACATTAAAAAGTGAATTTGAAGCTGCAATATTTTCTGCCGAGGACAGTTTTATTATTCAAACTTTTGAAATGAAAAATTGACAATAAACAACGTTTATTTAACACAACACAATATAATAATGAAAACAAAACAATTTACAATAAAAAAACAAGAATAAAGCACACAAATTTACCTTTTCTTTTAATTAAAGAAATAAACAAAAGTAAATCGTTGCCACAACCAAAAGTAACCAATATCTGCAATATTGCCACAGTATAAAAATTTAAATTTATCAATTTATTCGACAGTTGTAATAATAGAGAAAACTATTCACGTAAACTATAAGGAACTTTATCATTAGGTTGCAATAATGGCCCCAAAAGGAATAGGAAAATAAATGACTTTCTCTTTTTCCTTACACCTTACAGAATTTCAATTATAAAACACCAGCATCATTCTCGATATGGTTTTTACTATAAAAACTTAATGTATTTATATAACTGAAAATATAAACCATATGAGAAGCAAGAGTTCTCAATTTTACTTTTGAAACATGAAAATAATGTGTTCTGTTGTTTTTGTTGTTTTAACATACAACAAACAAATCGCTTTTCAATTACTTGTGTGGTGTTGTTGTAGTGTCTGCAAGAAATTTTGATAAATTAAACGAGATAAAAACGCTAACTTTGTAGTTTTACTCTCAGAGTGGCACTACCAACGAAAAGTTTAATCTTTTTTTTACTTAGTTTCATGCTTTGTTTAATCATTTTGTACTTATTTTAAGAAATTATGGGATTGATTTTCGAAAGAAATCCCATTTAGGATTCTTTTAAGTGCGTTTTAGTGCTGTTCGTACTTAAATTTTTGAGGACGTCTCGTACTTAAAGTAAGAACAAAAAACTTAATTCATCTTTCTGTGTATGAATGAACATCAGCACCTGTCTAATTTAAAAAGTAATAACGTCTGTTTGGGTTATTCTATTTTTAATTAGCCATTTTCTGAAAATCGAATTATAGTGCAACTGAAATCGAATAAATTTTCAAAACGCTCCAGTTTTAAAGGTTCATAAGAAAATTCCGTTTTATATGGGTACAAACATCATAGTTTGAGTTCCACTTGTATTTATTAGAACTACACTAAAAAAAACTACGTTAATTTTTTAATAATTTAACTGAACATTTCCTTCGATTTTAATTTAACTTGATTTCGATTTGATCCTATTTGGTAACGCGGGAGACAGTAAGCCACGGGAGCACTGTTCCGGAGAGTCCAAAGTCGGGAGGGTCTTAAAAAAACGTTGACTTTAAGGGCTGATTTTCCACCACTCTTTCCAATTTTTAACATTTCGTTTGCCTTTTTAAATTTTTTTTCATTTCATCAACCTTTTGTTTCTAATTAATAAATTTTCGTTGTATTTCTTTTCTCTATCATTAATGCATAAATTCGCTTTAAAAATATAAATCAAAAACACTTTTTAAAAAATTGAATAAAATAAAAAATCAAATAGAGATATTCATTAACCATCATTGAACCATGGAAAAGTAACTATGACCATATGTCTTGGCAACAGCAACAAGAGCAGCAGCAGCAACACCAAAATGCCACAAATTTGCAATATAATTTGCAATACGAATATTATCAACAGCAATTTACTAATGAAAAAATTGAATTTCATGATCCTTGGGAAGATTACTATAGGAAACAGGAAACAAACGCGGAAATACAAAATAAAAATGACGAAGCTGCGGAAAATGAAGAAAATATTTGGAAGCTGAATGAAGGTAAACAAGATGTTACGGAAGATTCATATCAAGAGGTCGTATATGAAGAAAACTATGTCAATACAGAACCAGAAATTCATTTAGATTTTAACAAAGAAATAGAGGCTCAGGAAGAGAGTACTTTTGTGGCCAGTAGTTGTGATTGTAGTTTAAATGCAACTGTCACTAGTGATGATACAAGAAACGATAACATCACTGAAAGGGATGGGAAAATTTCAGATAAAGAATTGGAGTTAGATAATAAAGAAATTTCGGATAAAAATAATGCTATAAGCAGAAGTAGTAATATGGAAATTAGTGCGTCAACAGAGCAAAAGGTTTCTGAACAAAATGAAGAAAAAGTAGAAGAGGTAACAAAAAAGTTTTTAATTTAAATAAAAAAAAACCAAAAAAAAACCTGTGCACCTAAATAGTGATGTATCGATATCAACCGTTTTATATACGTATATATTTTGATGATGTCTTAATTATTTATGGAATACAAAACACATACCAATATAAAATTTACATACATACATATATACACATGCATACATACATAGATTTCATATATAAATACATACATACATACCTACATACTCGTAAAACATTGTGATTTTGTGATGGGCGTAATAAATGTTTAGCAAATCATCTTGTATTTTAGATCAAAATATACCTGTACATCTTTAGACTTCATTGCGTCGTTTATGTTTTTGTTTAAACTTCTACATTATCTTCATTTTACCGCTAGATAACGTAACGTTATGTAATCTAACGTTAAGTAAAACGTAACGTTAGTGAACAATTTTGGTTATTTTTTTCGTTTTGTGGAGAGAAAATAATCATCAAAGAGTTAGTTCCTATTACAATACTATACTATATTATTTTGCATTTTGTGGCATGCCTTTGTGAAGTCGTCTCATACATTTTATATACATATATATATATATATTTACTCATAAATAGCAACATTTGGATTAAATTTTGTTTAAATTAGAAATCGTATTTACATATTTTATATATAGTAATCTTCCTAAAGGTAATCTGAACATTTTGGTTTTTTATATACCCTCTTACTCAGAACTCAAAACTACTAATACACCTGCCGCTTTTTTCTTAAGGTCGGTTAAGTGTTTTTCGTTTCGTTGCTAGTAAAATATCTCGACGATAATCTCTAACCGTATCTGGAGAAATTGGTGGTCTTAGTTTTATTATAATACTTTTAATACATATATTATTTTTTCCCGTTGGAAGGCTGTTTATGTTAAATGTTGCATTTATTTGGATTTGGTTATTTATCTCTTCTTCTGATTATTTGTTTTTTTAATTATGATTTTATTTAAAAACTTCATTTCTTTTTCTTAACCTTTTCAGGCTGGTTTGGCTGGTGCCTTATCTCATTTGCGTTTGGGTGAGCCACTTAGTCCCGAACACGATGCCTACGAACAGTTAATGCGTCGCCAATGCTGGGAATCTGGTCAAATTGATTATTCTGGCCGTGATTCGTTCGATAATATCTGGAAAAAGATTACAATGACTTTGGAAACCAAACCAGATAATGACGGAAAGACGGGTAGCTCTTAAAAACAGAATAAAACAAATGCAATCACTTCACATTATCATATACATACATACATTTTTTTTTTATCATATTGCTACATTTTTCATATGTAGTGCCATTTTTTTGCAAAAGCCATCACCATTATCCGACAAAACACACACCTTTTTGTATAAAATATACCTACGTAATTTAATTATTTATTAAATTGGAGATCGAAGTTTTTGAAAAATAAAACTTAATTTTTGCCTTATTTTTTTATTAAAAACACCACATAAAATATCATAATTTACACTTTTATCGAATATTTTAAACATTTTTTTATTAACTTTAAATACATAAAAAACACCTTAAAATTTGTTAAATAAATCACTTTTTTTAAAAAACTGTAACTTAACTTTTGTTAAAAAAAAAGAATTATTGTTTTATTTATTCATGTTTTTAATGTGTGTGTCATCGTGTGTGTTTTGTTAAAATTTTTATTCTTTTCACTCTTTATTTTCATTAAATTACATTTAGTTTTTCTATAATTTCAGTTTTTATTTATAAAAAAAAGAAGCATCACTAATTTTTTAAGCAAACCAACAAAAATTGTTATTTCTATTTAAATTGAATAAAATTTAAAAATTTTTAAAGCACTCTTATCTTTTTATTTAATTATTATTGTATTTTAGTGTAATATTATTATTTGTTAAAAATTTAATTTTGTGTTATTTAGTGTTACATCTTTATATTGGTGCCAATTGTCATCTCTATGTTACCGTAATATCATGTATCAACAGAGTTGTATTTTCTTTGCAGACATGGGAGTTATCAACTGGTGTATTATTGTAACTAATTAAATTCACAAGACTACATTTTGATTTTGATCCTGAAGCGTTTAGTTAACAAACTTTGGTTTTGAAATTCTAATTTCTGTTGCAATGATTGTAACAAATAATTAATAATTGAAGTTTTTTTTTTATATTTTTATTTATTTATTTAAGCGAGGGCACTAGAGGGCATAAAATACATCTTAAACAAAATATTCGTAAAATAAATCTTAACCCTCAAACGATATATTAAAACATTATTTTAATATATACAGAAATAGAAAAAAGATGACCAAATCTTATATAAAAGTTTTGGATTTTGATGCAGATTCTTGGAACGCAAAAGAAGTCTTTCTTATAAAAGTAAAAAAAGGAATTTTTTTGTGAAATAACCAGTTTTAAGAACATGAAATTTAACTGCAATTGCCTGTTGGCGTCATATTTTGATAATGCTTTTAATTCTTTGTTTTCAATCCTTTTTCATTGTCTTTGACACCAACTAAGTCATTCTATCTCTGTCTCTCTCTCTCTCTTAGAGAAACAATGCAATGTATTTATGCCCGTATTCACAAAATTTTTTAAATTTAATAATCGTTTATGAATATGGGGGTTAATTTTTAAGCAGCAATTTATATCGATGGAGATTTTCAATTAATTTTTTTTTAATAGAAAGTAGTTCTGGCTAAGAGATGAACCCTTTAAGTGTGAGGTAAATAAAAAGGAATATTTCTTTGAATCATAAACACAGCATACTTTTTACAATTTTTCGAATTCCATTTCACCCGAATTCGATTTCTAGAACATGGCTGTATATACACTATCGATCATGAGTGATAGTTTTGCTCAAATGTTCGCTTGCTCGATAGTGTGGCCATTATTTTGTGATTGGTTGTTGACTGATGAAATTTTTTGACTGGAAACGATAAATTGGAATTAATGAAAAGGTTTATTACGAAAAGTTTGAAATATACGCTTTTTAAGATTCTAGCGGCTCTGAAGTTAACTTAATCTTTTGCTATACTATTTTGAAAGTTAAGCTTATTTAAAAATATGTTATAGATTATGCTACATCTCTGTGTATTACAAGTTGGTATTACAAAGAGTCATCCACATTGTTATTGTTACCAGAGTCGTAAGATATATGTTTTTTTAGTTTTCAATTTACATACTTTATTTAAAATTCACAATCTTTTTTAACCAAATATGTTTAAATTGATAGTAAAACAGCTAAATTAAATATTCAATTACATATTTATTCGAAACTAAATTTTTAAAATCCAACATATTCTTAAAATGCATTCCTAGACAGCTTAACATTTTTTTTTTAAATACACACAAACATATATTAAAACAAAATTTGAATTTACTTTAATTTTGTCTTTTATCACTATTCCTTCATTTGCCAGCAAAACCCCATTTCCTGCACTGTTGTTAACTTTTTTCCGGTATTTTTAACTTACTAACCTTTAAATTTTTTTCAGGTGGCTTTGCAAATAACAATATTAACACAAACTTGCTAAGAGTTACAAATCAACATGCAACAAGAAAACAAATTTCGCATAAATCTGGTTCAGCGAAACACGAAAAATCGCACAAATTTAAATAACAATTACTGAAGGTGCTCAGGCACTATACCTGTCTGATGCCTGTAATTTTGATAAAGTATGGACATCAGGAAATCGAAATAATACCACAACCAGTAGATGTTTAAAAGTACACAATACTCTTTTTTTTAATAGTTTCCAATGATATATACATAATTAGAAAGTTGAAATTTATTTAAATAAGTTCTGCAGAAATGAGGCTTAAGCTAAAGCTCTTGTCTAACACAATAAAAGCTTTAAACAAATAAACAAAAATATACAACACTTTGCAAAACATTAAAAACTTAAACAAAAATCTTTTTTTATTTTCACCCTTCTATCTATTATGCACACCACACCCACAAACAACACACATTTCACACTTTGTTACATCTACACTACCTCACTTGTTTTGGCTAATGACTTGAGTAGACTTCAAGACTTCTGCCGATATTGAAGATGGTAAAATTGAGTATGATCCCAAGACCGGAGCCAGCACCCAATACCGTGTTATTGAAGGTGGTTATGAAATGGTAACTACTTCTCCTCAACCCAACGGTACTGTTAAAACCTCCACCAGAACTTTCTGGGATCCTAAACCCGTTAGCGAGGAAGATATGAAAAAGGAGCAGGCCAACAGGAAGGTCATACAGTCCCGTATGAACAAAGAAATTCGTATTGATGAGAGAACCACCATGCTGACTCGTGCCATTGAAGGCGGCTATGAGGAGGTATACACCACTATCAATCAAGATGGTACCAAGAGCATGAAGACCAAGACTTTCTTTGATTCGGTTCCCGAAGGTACTCCTTTCCCCGGCCAAGGTCAACAACCTAAGCAACCAGGCAACAAGAAGACCATTACCCGCAAGACTTCGGTTGAATCCAACGATTCCACTGACAACCGCAAGATTGTCCAAAAGGTTAACAAGAATCAACAAGTTCAGAACATCCAACAAACTTCCAACCTCCAACAACAATCCACCTACCAAGAAACCCGACACAGTTCCCAAAACATTGAGATAACCGAAAATAATCGTACTGTTCGCAAGAATTCCTTGCAAACTGAGCAAAGCGTTAGGCAAGTAAGCTCCTCGAATGTAACTGATGGCAAGGATAATACCAAGACCAAGAAAACAAAGAAACCCAAGAGTTCGGCTCCTCCACCACCAGCTGATTTCGTGCAAAATGATTCAACCACTGTGGCCACTAAACGTGTACCTGGTGGTCTTGAATACACTTATACCACCCAATTGGAATCCGGTAAAACTATTACCACTTCCAAGACCGTTTATGAGGAAGAGGAGGTAGAATTGACCGAGGAAGAGATCAAGGCATACCAGAAAACCTTAAAGGATGCTCAAAAGCATAAGAATGTTTCTACCACCAAGAAATTGAAATCGGAATCTGGAACCAAAAAGATTGTTCCTTCCGAAAATCCTGGTGATGTTACAACCGTTGAAACCATTAAGATTGAAGGTGGCACTGAATACCATTATACTACTGTAACCTCTGAAGGTGTTGTCAAAAAGGCTGTCAAGACCGTTTACGACCCCGTTCCCTGTTCCAATCCCGATGATACCGAAGAAGAGGAAATTGTCGAGGAATACGAAGAGGAAATTATTGAGCCTGGCGAGAAGAACATTAGAACGATTGAGACCATCAAAACTTTGCCAAAGAAATTTGAAGGTAGGTACCTTTTGCAGGTGACTTTTTGGATCATTTCTTAATACCCAGAAAGGTTATTTAGCTCAATGTTTCTTTTAAGACGTTTTATATAGCGATTTCAGAACTCTAAAACATTGTTTAAATAAGTTAGCAACTTTTATGGAAAAGTGGTTTGAAAATCTTTAAAGGCCTGCATACATGTACTTGAAAGTCACACCATAAATCAAATGTGCGTACAAAACGTTTCTGTACAACTACAATGACAAATTCTATGCGCTACTGTTCGACGCACAATTTAAATAGTTTTTTGAGGGTACAAGAATTCAAAGAAGTACACTCCATACAGTACTTACTACTTGCCAAACCTTTTAATTCAGTAAACAAATTTTGCCTGCTGTATCTAAAATTAGCTCGTGCAGTCTGAAAGAATTTTTGATGTTTACTTTTCTGTTGTATGTGGCGTGCGCATACACAGGATTGTTTTTGCAAAGAATTGTTGTTGCAATATTACTAAAATATCCCAAACTCACATTAACAAAATAAACAATGTGGATATTTTTTGTTCCCACTCTCATTGCTGTGTATATTTTTCATTCGCTTGTCAATTTTTGAGATAAATTTTTGTACCCGTTCTTTCACTGTCAAT
The DNA here is from genome assembly GCA_949318255.1 of Pollenia labialis. NCBI lineage: Eukaryota > Metazoa > Arthropoda > Insecta > Diptera > Polleniidae > Pollenia > Pollenia labialis. The sequence goes on along the minus strand of OX439143.1, from coordinate 33,545,552 downwards.
CCAATTATTCCCCGTGAGTTTTCTCCCTTCTCCAAATTGTACAATTAAATTTAAATAGAAAATATGGAAACAGGGAGAAAACTCACGGGGAATTTTTATTCATAATTGGGTTGTACAGTAAGGCATTTGCGTTTTGCCTCTACACGTTCACACACTTACATTTAATCGTTGTCCACACTTTTCTTCAGTATGTATTTGCTTGTGACAGCGATACTACAGTATAGAGTTTGCAAATGTTTCAATAATTTGAATGTGTTCAAACGGAATTGTGCAGACCTCTTGAAATTATAAAGGTTTTCTAATTCACATATTCTTTAGGATTGTAATTTTTCAAAAATAAATAATAAGAAGCTTAAGGCCCAGAACAGACAATAAAACGCAAGTGCAACGAACTGCAATTTTTAGTTATTATTGAGTAAGTGCCGGTTCACACAAGTCAAGTCAAGTCTTGAGCTTTTAAGAGAGAAGGGAAAAGAGAATGCCATTTCTTTTCCCCTCTCTCCTAAAAACTCAAGACTTGACGAGCCAAACTTGACGTGTGTGAACCGGCTGTTACATTTGAGTTATTGCCATAGAAACTCTTGAGATACCACATTGGCAATAAGTTGCATTGAAATTGGCGTGCAAGAAACTTGTGTTTGCGTTTCATCTGTTTTCAAAGAAACCCGGAATGATTGTGATAATTTCATCAGATTCTGGTACAATTAAGGTTTCAAGGTGTGTGGAAAACGACTGAAACTGGTTTGAAACCAATGTTTAAAAAGGTTTCGTTGCAGTTGTGTTTTACCGTATGTTCTGGGACTAACCTTTCTATGCTTCCAATAAAGTTTAGGAGGGCTACTCCCTATTGCGATGCGAAAGAAAATGGTAGCAAATCTAGTGATTGCATTGCATCTATTAACTTTTTTCTTTTCGCAAATCATCACTATTTATTTTATTTAAATTTTCCAATTTCAAATATTTTCACATATTTTAGCATTTCATTACTGGCAATCTGCGCCATCTTTCATTATTGTTGCCAGTATTGCTCCATTTTTAAAACATTTTGCGAAAGTGATAGAGAGTAGACAAGTTGGCATTTAACTTTCACATCGCAATAGAGAGTAGCCCCCCAGCATTTTGATCTAACATACGCAAGAGTTCGTTAAATTGTGGATTGCGACATTTACAAATATTATGTTTCGGTAGCATAGTGAGATTCATTAAAATATGCATAGTCCCATTTAAATTTAATCATCAGCTCTGCTAAAAATTATCACAAACTGAAATTTCCTGATCCAAAAAATTACATTTTCTTTTTTTTTTTAATTTAATTTTACTTCTTACAGAGGAAGTCACCATCACTCACGAAAAGAAAGAGAAGAAAACCAAGAGATCCATGGTCATCAGCCATTAAGTCGCAATTAAATGGACAATAAAAAAGATTGTTGAAAATTTTAAAGACCCTCTCATGGGCCATCTTAAAATTTTTTTTTGTTCACTGAAGTTAAACTTTAATTAATTTGGTTATAAATTTATTTTCTAAATTTAGTTTTTTAAAATTTTTTTACCCCACTTTAATTACATAAAACTATCTTGAATGCTGACATATGTCCATATGTTTATCAAATATGTAGCCTGTTTTTGTATTTTAAATATTGAATAAAATTGGATTTTTAAATAAAATGTATATTTTGGCCCAAGGCGAATTCAACTACAGGTGGTGAAGGAACTATAACAATCCAAAAACAACAGAAACAGCATAGGGGGTTTGGCATTGTATTGTTAGTGATTGTAGCTCGAAATGTCAACCATTCCTAGCGAAAAACTAACAAATCAAAACAAAAAAGCTCGAACTGTTAAAATCAGATGCCGTTTCGACACCACCTTTAGTTAATTCGCCTTGATTATGGTCTTGGTGTTTTGATTTGAAATTTTCCAGTCAAAAGAGCGATGAATGAAAAATATATGTACGAAAGTACTTTGGTGAGTACGCTACACAAAGAAGTTAAGCTTGTGTAATAGCATCAAATGATTGTAAAAGACTGTAATATAATTCAGAATACTTCAAATGAATTTTTGTTGAGATGCCTTATTGATATCTTTTAGAATACTTTAAGAGGCTTTTACACTGATACACATCTAACATCAATTTGTGAAGATGTTTTAACATCTCCCTATACAAAATAGTTAAAAGCAGTGTTCGTAAAATAAACAGCACATTGTTTAGCGTTCGGCTCACACACGCAAGAACGACATATATGTTTTTAATGATTGTGTCGACGAACACAACCCTTAATACCGTTCCTTACTATTTTCTAAAAAGAGCCGAACATTATATAGTGTTCTGGTCTTCGTCGAAAAACAGAACAATTGTAGTGTTCACTAACATTACATTTTAATGTTCTTTAGTGTTATTTTTTTTACATTGAAACAGATATGAACAAACAAAAGATTTTATTAACGACCGCACCACGAACAGCTTGTGTTTGTATTGTGTATATGTTTTTTTTGTGTAAAACAGGGATGTCAGCGCCTTGCACAATTGTGCAAATTAATTCACATGTACGCTTACGCTCTTTTATTTTGCGAGCGTAAAATATAATTGTTTACTGAGCAGTGATGTTAACCGTACGGTAATTACCCTTTTTTAGGGTAATTTTGGGCCGCAAAAGGTAGCAAGGTTATTTTATTTAAAATGCGGTAATTTTAAAATGTATAGATAAATATTATAACAAAAAAATTAACAACATTATGTTTCTATAAATGTTTTCGTAACACCGATAAGTGCAAAATAAGAAAAATTAAATTACTCTTGTATATTATTAATTTTATTTGTTTAAAAATAAACAATTCTTAAACATATGAAATGGCCGCAATGTTATAATTTGAACTATAATTTTCGGATTATTTTAAGTACGGATCAAATTTAAAATTGTTTTACTAGCTTATCCATAAAAAATACATTTGGGAATTCACAAGGTGTGCTATCAAGTCATATCGTCATAATGTCCTAAGTAATATTTTACAATTGTTTAAAACATATATTGTTGTGTTTCAAACAAAATAAAAATTGTAATGCTGTACAGTAGACATCTAAATTATAAGCGGTAGCCCACAGCAGTCATATATATTTCTTGTAAATATTTTAAGACATATGACTACCTTGTGAATACGCCAAATATTATTGTTTAAAAACGTATTTTAAGACAAACTTTTACGTTCAGATTTTTCTTTAAACACATTTTAAATTTAAATTAATGGTTTATAAAGAATGTTCTTATGTTCTGTTTACAAATGAAACAATCAATTGCCTGTCATTTGGAAACAGCACATTAATGTTTTGATTAAAAATCTTTGCGTAGGGTAATTTCTTCCCAAAAACGGTAATTTTTAGAGAGCCGTAAGGTAATGAAAAAATAAAAGTTAACATTACTGTTACTGAGAAACACTCTCATTCAGCGGGAAATATCGCAAATATTGCAAGGCCTGTTTTGAGGCCTCTTAATATATTTATGTACATAAATAAATATACAATAACTGTATGTAGGTACATCTTTTTTATTGTTTTATTATCTTTTTTATTTTATTTATTATCTATGTTTTTGTTTTGTTTTATTTCTGTTTTTGACATTGTACAATGATTTTAAAACAGGGATTTCCATTTCTTTGCACAATTGTGCAATTGTGGTTATTTTTTAAGATAGAATTTTAAAATTTTATAAAAATATATATGTAAAGTGAATCCTAATCAACAAAAATTTCAAATTTTCAAAATAATTGTTTTGCATTTAAGCTAACGATATGTGTTTTGTTCGTGAAAAAAATTCGTTGATGACTGTAACAGGGTCCCTTTTTCTCTCGTTAAAAAGACGTACCTAAATGCAGGAATTATTAAGAAAAGAAAAAGCCACAAGAATTTGTTCGTATTTTGTGATTGTAAAAATATTTTTGTTTCTGTACCAATCGCGTCGGTGGGTTTTTTTTTTTTGAAAACTCTTTTCTTAAGTAGGTAAAAATATTTAAAAAACAAGTTAAAAAAGTTTTGTTTTGCTACAATTTATGTGTAAACCTATACACATAAAAGCAAATGTGACAGCAGGTAAAATTTTTGATGTATTAATGAAACTTTATTGTTTCGCACTATTTTTATTGCTTACTTTTTTATGCTACAATCATATGACTGAGTCTAAAGATTAAACCTTACTACTTTATGGTATTTATTTAACGTAACTTTGACCTGTTATAATGACTTTATACATTTTTGCAGGCAAACTTAGGTGCGCATTTGGTATTTTGTAAAAAGTTATGATATACCATTAGCTAGAATTAAAATGTATGCACAGATGTTTGAAGTATGAGTAACCCAACACCGTGAATACCCTTTCTCTTTTTATAATGGTGGTAAATACTTACAGAATATTTTTCAACTTAATATTTGCATTAGTATGAGCAAATGAATTTTCATTGTTAGAATTCGCAAAGGTATGTTGAGCAAAAAACGAAAAATATTGGAAAGAATTGTATTAGGTTGTAAAAAGACTTCAAATATTGTGAACTGCGCAATTTTTCCAAAAAATAAGCAAAGTTTCTGAGGTTCCAAATTAAATTTATTTAAATAATAACTGATTGTGTCTGTCCATAACTCAACATTTTTCGATAATTGTATTATTATTTATTGCTTTTAAGTCTTCATAGCAATAAATGTAAGTTAACTTTAAATGGTGTGATGAAAAATGAATGGAAAGCATGAACCATATTTCCTCGCATAATGCTGGCCCTGGTGTTTGCATCGCCCTTTCATGAAAATGTTTTGTAAGTTTTAATACCTTACCTGATTCCCAACAATTTAATCGAACATAGATGACCCTTAGAAAAGCTCTTTAATAAGGCCTCGCAATAGGCCTCGCAACCGCATATTTCGCCCGCTGGGCATGTAAGAGATAAGAGGAATCTCACCAACACAATCATAATTGACATCACTGGTGTAAAATTATTTTGCTTGCTTTTTGTGTTTTTTTCGTATGTGTATTTTGTTTTTGTAATAAATGATTGGATTTCTTCTACCAGCCAAAAGGGACAAACATTAATGAGCCGAACTAAACACCACAGAATATACAGAACTGACACGAGACGGAAGATTTTGCCTTTTTTTTTGTCTCTTTCTAAGAAAGCTGCCCTTTTGCATTTTTTGTTTTGATTACGCAATTCGTGTTGATAGTAGCGGCCTGTTTTTACACATTGCCACTTTACTACCAAAAAACATTTTCTTTCTCTTTCTTCGAAAGATGCCCTCGCAACTGATTTGGGCCTTTTTCACACGTCACTTTTTACAGTTCTGTGTATTCTGTGCTAAACACAATGAAGTTTGTGGATTTAAAAAAGAAACCAAACGGAATTAAATGTTTTCATCTTTTGTCAAGTTTGTTAAAAACAGTATTATTTTTGTGTTCGAAAAATGACTAATGGTCCAATTAGACGTGACATAACCATAATGCCACAGCCGTAACGGCGAATTTAAAAACCAAAATTGAATTGGTTTGTATGGTATGTTTATGTCGGAGGAACATCCGTATTGGAACAAGTATTAAAGCCAGCGGACCATCAATTGCATCGCGTGTTCGTTAAATTGACTGAGAATCATTGGAAGTTGAACAAAATTTTTATCGTCAAACCGTTTTAATCGATTAGGCTAATTTCTGGCTTAATGGGTATGTAAACAAGCAAGGTTTTGGGCGAGAGCACAATCCTCATGAGACTTCATTTTATCCCAAAAAATTCACTGTTTGATGCGGTTTACATGCCGAAGGTACCATTTGTCTTCAATTGCAAAACCGGTGCCAACATTACCGTGACTGTCAAACGCTAAGGCAAATCATTTGCAATTTTTTTATACCTCATGTTATTGCAAATCATTTGGAGGAGAAATCATTCCAACGGGATGGCACAAAATGTCATACAGCCTGTAAAACCATCACATTGTTGAACCAAACGTTTGGTGACCGAATTATCTCAAGAAATGAACCTGTGAAGTGGCCATCTCGTTAAAGTGATTTGACATCTTTGGACTAATTTTTGTTGGGTTACGTCAAATCTCTGGTCTAACCTAATTAAGAAGCTAACATTCGACACAGTATTGAGAAACATGTTCGGGTATGCTCGAAAAAATTGCAAAATTGCATAGGCAGGATGGCGTTCCTAACGTGCTGTCGCGAAGGCCATATGTCTTAAACTTTTTTTAACATTAAATGCCATGAAATTTGTGAGCTTATAAAGCCAAAATTTCGGCCATTCCATTGAGTTTGTTGTGTTTTATTTATAAAAAAAATGTCTGTGCCTCTATTACAGTTTGGCAATCTTCTCTGCAGTACTACCTGAACTCCAAATATAAAAGGTGGTCCAACCAAAACGCACGATGTTAATTGTATAAAACAAACAGTTTTCAGAGAATTATCTTAATATTTTTTTTTATTATAGAAGGATCTATGAATGTGTGAAACAAAATACCGGTCAAATGTTCGCCATGGCTTTGGTGGCATACCTCTATCCGATGGCCCATATTTTAAGGGACTCTGAGACACAATTGAGGTTCAATGTCGTTAATGTGCCGAATTATCTCATCCTTTTGCTCTTGAAATTGTTCTTGTTTTATTGACGTCCACTTTTTCTTTTAAATATCACCAAAGAAAGAAGTCCAACGGTTTCAAATCACATGATCGAGATGGGCTAATTAACATTACCATGACGTTAGATAACATGGCCATTGAATTTCTCGCGCAAAAGAGCCATTGTTTCGTTGGCTGTGTAGCAAGTGGCACCATCCTGTTGGAACCACATATCGTCCAGGTCCATATCCTCAATTTCTGGCAACAAGAAATCCGGTATCATCTCGCGATAGTAAACACCATTGACGGTAACTGCTTGGCCGACCTCATATTTGAAGAAGTACGGCCGATTAAGCCGCATATGGTTCGACAACCTTGAAATTTATTGTTGATGGGATAAGTTATTCCGCGCATTTCAACAATAAATTTCAAGTGTTTTTATCAATAATAAAAACTGGGAATTAAGCACGAATAACAAAATCTTTTGAAAATTTAAATTTTGTATTCCCAAAAATTAAAATTACTTTTTGATAATTTACAATATTTTATTAAAACTATGTATAACTTACTCTTAAAACATTCTTATTAGACTACAAATTTATTTTACTGTGTCTTAGACTTAACATTATTACGCTTACGATTTAAGATCATACGCAAGGCAGCCCATAAAAATAATACTGTCAATGCAATACAAGCCACAACAAAAACAATCACATCTAATAAATAGAACTGATACCATTTAAGATCTAAGCCGGCCGATCTCAAATGTGCGGCTCCATTATGACGTATAACATACTCTATCCAATACATGGCAGTTTCACGAGCTCCCAAAGGACGATCATGGAAAATATTTGAGATCCTCTTAATGTTATTGCGATAGTAGGGATCGTGCAGTAATTTATCTAGAGAATCCTTCAACATTTCTTTGGTTATATCGGGAAAATGCAAACTAATGGCATAACCATTTTGTACTGCCTTGCGCATATTCAAATGTTGATCGCAATAGATGGGCATACCCAACATGGGTACGGCGTAATGAACACCCTCCTGAGTGCCAAATAAGCCACCGTGAGTAATAAATACTTTGACATTAGAATGAGCCAAAATATCGGATTGTGGTAACCAGGATTTGATCATTACATTTTTCGGTAAGTTGGTTATGCTTTCGTTTTCGAATTTCCAAAGTATGCGCTGTTTCATGGAAGCGAAGACCTCAAGGAATATCTTAAGTTTTACCGCGGGCATATCTTTGGATTGGACATTGCTGCCTGTGGAAGAAAAAGGGGATTTAGGGAAATTTTTATTATCAAAAAAAGGAAATGTTTACCTAAGCTGAAATATATTGCTCCATTTTCTGCTCCATCTAAGAAAGTTTTTATATCGTCAGGCAATTTCTTGGGTGGATAGATGTGCATTCCTCCAATAGGTACCATGCCGGCTATGGTGGGTCTAGAGGTGGTTAATGGTGTATGACTATTAAGCAGCATAACAGAAATATTTTTCTCCATGCGGGAAACCGGTGGTATATCAACTAAGGAATATAATAGAATTTATAAATGTATTGATTTCCAAAGGAATTTAAAATTTAAATTAAAATTTATATTTAAAACAAGAACAAATTTGAGTTTTTGTGGTTGTTCCAATGCAAATTCCCAAAGGAAAATTTTTATTTTTATTTGAAAGAAAACAAGTAGTGAATGTTCCACTTAAGGTAACGGCCATAAATTGTGGAGGTACACAGAAAAATTTTTCCAAAATTGTTCACCAATTATAGCATTAATCTAAAATAAAATTTGTTTTATTAAAAATTTAATTAAGTGAATTAAACGTTTAATCATGTCAAATTAATATATTATTTCCATTTTTTACCCTACGAAATTGTATCTCTTTTGGCCCATGCAGTGATCGAATACTACTTTTCCGATTCGAAAGCAATTTTATTTCATATTCTCTCAGTCGATACTGAACGAATCGAAATTGTTTCTCAGTGTTGTGAAAACTTAAATAAATGCTTCTCAACACTGAAAAAAATGTTTCGCTTCGTTCAGTATCGTTTGAAAGAATGAGCAATTAAATTGCTTTTAAATCGAAAAAGTATTCGATCACGACTGCCAGAATTAGACCTCAGGACTGAAATTTGTATGAGTACGCGGTAAAATTACAGATCGATTTTACAAGTTTTCCATAAAAATTTCATAACCTTCAAGTAGCTAAAGATAGGACTTTATCGGCCCCATAGAAAGTGTTCCATTATTACAACTTTACTTGAAACTAAGAAATCGATAAGTATAAGGAGGGTTAATTTTACCTGGTAGGTTAAAGTAAAGAAAACGGGACTCAATCTAGCTTTTAATTGCTGGTTCACACACATCAAGTTTGACTCGGCAAGTCTTAAGTTTTTAGGTGAGAGGGGGAAACAGATTGACCGAACTCTGCTATTTTATTTTTTTTTTGTATTCGTAATATGCTAGATGAGTTAAGGTAAAGAACAGGAAAATTTAAGACTCATATGAACGAACACGCGGGTTCAGAAGAGAGTTTAAGAAAACCTGTTCAGCTTTACCAGACATTGGTATATAATACCCTGTTCAGATATGCACCTTAATTGAGTTTTACGCAATAAATGCCATTATTGAGCTCAATTATCTATACAAAATTGCAAGTTAGTTATTGCTCAATTAGGGTGTGTGTGAAACGGTAGCAAAGTTCTATGGTGAATTGAAATTGTCAAGAATTTCTACGCTAATGTCAAAATGTATACTAGCCCAGACCTAGGGTAAGGTAATTGCTAATTGCTAAATTATGTATGTGTGAACAGAAAGATAATTATGTCAATAAACCGAATATGGACTCAATAAAAAAGATGTATCTGAACACGGTATAAGGCTAGTTTACAATATCACACAAGCCTTACGTATTCCATAATACTTTGTGAGATAGAAATCTAATGAGTTGTGTTGCGATAGTCAAAAAATCGAATGTAACATTACAGTTTGTAGTCAAACTATCATACATGAACATGCTTTTGCATAAACCCCGTATTCATAAACGATTATTAATTGTAACAAACATTAATTAAGAAATATTTTCATAGAAAATTTGTTTTGTAAGCCTTAATTAAATTTAAAATATTTAAATGAATTTATTATTGTCGATGAAGTCGTATGCGATGTCAAATTGTTTTTCATAATACTTGTCATTTGCATGCCACATTGCATTCACACCACCACACTTTCTCATATTACTTCAGTGTTTGACATGTATTAATACAACGTATCATAGTGTAAACAAGCCTTTAGGGAGCTGGCGAAAGCTGGGCATACAATAGTGATTTTTGCATGTGATTTATTCGAGGTCGACGTCTTGTTACTTGTTAACGGGAATATGCAAATCGCAAGTATTTGAAAAATTTTCAATTTCTTGAGCTTGTGCGCGAACATTTTAAAAAAAATTTCATTTTAGTGTAAAACAAAACCTCGAATTTTTTTATTCTTCTTAAATTTTTCCTAGACTAATTTTATGGAGCTTTATTCTACTTTTTACTAATGGCCTTGGCTACACATCGCGCTCCTAGTTCACAAGTGACTCAACTCAAAAAACTTAATTTTTTAGAATCGAAAAAAACTGTTTTTGACCTAGAAAAAAAATTGTTCAAAATAAATGTTTGGACTATTTAGTAGAAAATCCATACAGATTATGATCTAAAAAGTTTTTTTTTATTATTTATACACAAGATAATGAACAATTTTTAGTTGTGTCGTGTATTATTTGCACAAGTTAAAGAATTTTTTTTAAGTTGTCACATTAGCTAAATTCTTTTTATGTTTCGACCCTTTTGCCAAATTCTATTTTGACACAAGTCTAATTAATATAATATAATTCTAACTCACTATTAGAATTAAGAGTATTTAGCATTTAGTAGTAGGGATCTACAACCATTACTATTTTGTGACACAAGTCACTTTCATGAATTGAAACTTTATTGAAACATAAAAAGACATAACTGCTTTTTAGCAACAGTTAACAACAACAAAATACATTAATATTTTATAATATTTAATATATTGATACAACCCTTCCGGTTAATAATGGAAAATAATTTCATTCAAATGGCTGCTTCGGCTGGCCATGCAGTAGCCTACACGATCGGTCCAATTTTTAAGCACATTATCGATTGTGTGCAGCTGTATTTCATTTTCTGTTAGTCGATCGCAGGCCCACTTAGCGAAGCGGAAACGCATATTTCCCAGCGTTGTTCAAGCGTATACACAACCATATTCGTTCAGCGGAAGGATAAAACTAATTATCTGTCAAATCAGACATGTGCTAAGTAAGTGTTACCATTCACGAAATAAGCACTTGTTGAAAAAAAACGTTAGATGGCGGACCCGTTAGATTAACAAGTGGATTGTGCATAGTTTGAGCATATAAACCCGAAAAATTATAATTTTGAGTCACGTCACTTTTGAACGAGGTGTATGATATGTATGTATATCGGTAGAGAACTTCAAAAATATTTATTTTAAGATCTGGTGGCGAATTACGGCATTCGATATCGATCGAAATTTCCATTTAAATTGTATTATAATTTCGATCGATATCGAGTGCAGTAATTTGCCCTCTGGCTTAAAGATTAAAAAAAAAGGTTGTTTTTATTGCTTAGAAACTGATTGGAAATACCCACCTTTTAGATGACCAAAATATTGTTGTACCATTTTGTCCATTTTCGGGAAGTAGTTCCATTCTCTGATCAAATCTTCAGCCAAGGAATAATAACTGTTTTTCAAACGTTCCACAAAACTCATACGATCGGTAAATGGCATAAAGCCATGAGGAACAAATGACCAGGGTGTTAAGATACCCATCATTTGACTCATATGATTTTCATAGCCTAAAGTACTGCTAGTTACCACCGGTATATCGTAAATGCGTGATAAAGCCAGAAATGGTTCCTGATAGAATTGCTCACACAACAATAAATCATACTGACCCTTTGGATGGGGATGATTAATAATTTCCTGGACTTTTGCTTGTTTTAAGGCATGTTCAGTGGTTTTCAAGCCAATAATATCCAACATTTTCAAAAAATCAAAAAAGTCCATTTCAGATAATTGAAAAATATTATCGGCCTTAAAGAAGGGAATAACTAAACAAAAAGAAAGGAAAATTGTTTGAGCATGAATCAGTTAAGTTCCTTAATTCCCCTTACTATCACTCCAAAAATCATAAACCGGTTCAATTAATAACTCCGTATAATTTTTACCCAATTTCAAGTGCTGCAAACTGAATGCCGTCACCATCGTCACTTGATGGCCTCTTTGCACCAGCTCTTTTATGAGGGTTGTGTGCATCATGAAATGACTTTTGCCAGGGAATGCGTAGACTGCTAAAATTTTTGAACTTTCCACTCGTGTCGGATATGCAGACATTAGCCAGAGGAGGGAGGTTGTTATTGTTAGGCATATTAAATTTGTAAGATGCTTTTAATGTTTAAATATTTGGTTGAAATTGTCGGTGTTTTTCCATCGTCATGAACCACATCATATATACGGAAATAAATTGGCAACGTAGAGAAAAGGAATAAATAAAAATTAAATTGTTAGTTTGTATTTTGAGTGGTATGCATTTAAGTCCGCAGTGAATGCGTGCTGGTATGTAAGTTTATAATTTAGTAACTGAAATAATTTTTTTCAAACATAACAAAGTTAAGTTATTAACTACACTTGTAAACAGTGGGGGATTTTTGAAAAAAAAAGAAAATAAATTTTCTAAAAATTCTTAAAAAAATAAGGTTCTTAGAAAAGATTTTTTTTAAAAAAGTTATCACAATAATGGATTGAATTGAACAACTTTTTTAATAAAAAACACAAATTTCAATTACCAAATTGATATCAAATCATGCAACACCGATAGAAAAATTCATCTTTATATTGATGATACCCTAACATCAGAATTGTGACATCAATGTTACTACAAATGGCATCAATGATGCAAAAAGTTACATCAATCCAATGATTAACGTCTTCGTACAATTTTGTCATTTTTTACTTGTCATCTATTTTATGACTATAGTGACATCAATTCGATGCCACATTTTGTATATTATTAACATTATTTTCATGATGAATTCCTATATTCTATTTTTTTTAATTATTTAGTTAAATACATCAAATTTTCAAAGTAGAATGATTACGAAAACCATATGGGGCATGGTGCTGGTGTCTTATTATTGAGAGTTCTGCTGTAAACAAAGGTCGCAATTCAACAAACGTGAAACGAACATCTGTAACGGGTAAGTAAATAATAATATTCTCTCACTTTGACTTAAGTCAATTCTAATGACTTTGACTTAAAGACAAACTGTCATTAAATTGATGCTAATGTGTCCTTTCTCCGATGCTACTGCGTCATCGCACTGAGGACATGTTCGTAATTTCTGTGATGCCGATGTGTCATCCCATTGATGACATAATTTCATTTGGACCCTGATAACACTTTGACCAAGTGATGTTAAGGTTGACATCACAATAATGAAAAGTGTGATGGGGTCAAAAACGAAGACACTTGTCATAGTACTGATGTCAAAATACATCATTGTTATGACGCCTTTTCTATCAGTGTAGGAACACAATTGGGTCGTACGTCATATGAACGTAGGACGTAATGCCGTACATTTTTAGAATCACGCTTCACTTACCCACGTATTTTGTTTCCTTTTGATAATAATATTTAAGAATTCCGTGTTTATTCAAATTATTGTTTTTTTCTATCTTTTTATTTTGTTATCAAATATTTAATTTTAAAAACCCAAAAAAAATTCGTGTCAAGGTCAAAGTTGAACTTTTGATGAACCACATGTCACTCTCACGACCCTCTATGGAGTCGTGTTCTCTTAAATCAAAATTATTGATAACAGTTTGCGAGAAATCATAATTTAGTTCTGATCAAATTTACAAAAATTAATACTTGACTCCAGCAGCGTACCACACCCACAATTACCAATATTTTAATGTAGTTTTTTGGATACCTTACTTCTAATGTTTGCTGTCGAATGGCATTAAACTTTTTGAAATCGGCCAATGAAATTCAAGTTTCAGCCAAAGTGTGGCGTGTATAGAATTGGATCTTTTTCGACGTACAACGTAGATACGCTTTTACGCCTACGCCGGCTATTGTGTGCATTTGTATAAAATATTCTACATTTTAATTTGGAAACGTATCTATGCTACTACGTGTATACGGTGCAATTGTGTTCCTATAGGTATACGGTCAACGACAAGGTTAAAAAAAATGTTAACTCGTACAAAAACCACAAGCAATTTGTTGTTGTAAGATCCTTGTACAATGTCAAAAACAGCAACAAAACAAACCCGAAATAGAGATGATAAACAGAATTTTGGTTTCCAACAACTATAAAGCAAAAAAACAAACGTTACAGCAGGGCTTTAAATACCACCTCTAATGAATTTTCTTGGAGCACGTTAATGTACATATGCTATGGGATAGTGATATATGGAGTTTCTAAGTAACGAGATATGGGGTTTTTATAAAAAATTTCCATTTTTTATACAGAAATGTATAAAAAAATGTGATGGATTCTGAATGCGAGCCCTCTTAAGAAGTTAATATAACGGTTGGATATTTTGGAAACAAATATTGGGGATAAAAAATTTAAATGGGGCTGGTCATACATTTGACCCGTCTAGGATTACCCTATGAGCTGTGGGGCTTATGAAAAATTTGGGGTTCGTTACTACATTTTAACCCTCTAGGAGTGACTGAGTGGTAGTTACGAAGTTTTTTTATTGTTACATAGCCGATTATTTAAGTTAAGTTGTTGACATTATGACATTTTGCAAAGTGTCATAACGTCCGTGGATGTTATGTCACTTTTCTGATAGACATTATGACACTTTTAAAGTGTCATAAATGGACACTATGACACTGGACGTTATGATATGCCACCTTTTTTGACTTAACACCAGAGTTTTTCTTTTCCGGGACTTTTTCATTTTCCGGAGAAATCGGGACTTATTTTTCATTTTCCCGGGATTCCGGGAATTCCTGCTCAATACAAATCGATGCAAAATAACATATCCTGAGATCAATTTAGTAAGTTTATAAATGCATTCAACTTTTTTATTTCTGTGGCTCAAGTACACATGGGCAAAATTTCAATAATTTTGTAGGATTTTTGAGGACTACAAAATGACGTTTGGTTATCTTTTTTCAAAGAGCAATAACATTTGATATAAATACTAAAGTTAACTTTCGATCTGTGACAATAGGAGTGCTTAAAAATAAAAACTTATAAAACTGTAACCACAGAGAACAGGGCCCAGATTATCGCAGTCGTGATCGAAATTTTACTTTTTGAAATCGTCCTGTTCGTTTTTAAAAAACTACTATCGAAATTTGAGACTATGTCAATCGATAACGAGTAGTCGATCGAATGTCTTCACATTTAATTGTTTTTTTACAAGCAATTTACATACTTTTTGGGAATAATTATTAGATTTCTTCAACAAATAGCTAAAAATGTAAGTACTAAACTTTTTTTCAGCAAACCAAAAATAATAATAACATTCAGTTTTGCAATTTTTCGCAAATTTTTACCATGTTTGCGATAGCAAGAATTTTTTTTAACGTTTTCTGATTTTTTACAGCTTTAATAATTTTTAAAAAGTACTAGACTTTCATGCCGCTTTTTGCTAAGTTTTGCGAATTTCCGCTAATATAAAGATTTTTTTCGCATTTTTACCATTCCTTGTAGTTTAAGGGACTTTTAATCAATTTAATGGCTTGTTTGAAACTTTCGCGAATTTTCGCTTACTTGTAAAATTTTTCCGAATTTCTATAGTTTTTCGAAGTTTTGCTATTTTTACGCTGCTTTGTTGCTCTTTTTGGTAGGCGCCGCCGTTATAAAAAGCCCCATAAATAAACCGATGCAACCGAAAAATTATATTTGTATTAACTTTAATTTATTATATTCTTATCTATATAAAAAAAATTCCGAATTCAAATATCAGCTTTTTTTCAGAAGTTATTAATAAATCTCTGCTAGATTGGCCATTTCTCCCACTGTGCGATGCCACGTTTTTTTATAGGGCTGTTGATTTATATGGGGCGAAAAGTGCAATGCCTAATGCCAATTAAGGTCGTGATACACTATCCTACACAATCGTACGATTCATTCACTGGAAAATCTGACAAATTTCTATCATACTCAAAAAAAATCGCAACAAAAGTCTGTTACAGGTGCCACACTATTACACAAAAAAGATGCAAAAACATTTGTTTTTTGCTAATGTAAACAAACACAGTTTCCGCGATTAATAAAATAAATATTTATGTTCAATTACTTATTTTGCGTTTAAAATTAAAAGCAATAGCAAGACAAATGTTTCTCTCTAAGAAGGAAAAAGTTAAAGTAGTAACGTTATTGCTTGTGATGTGTAAAATGACTAAATATAAGAAAGAAAAGCTGAGAAAAAAAAGTAAAAGATTCTGGTGAAGGGAGTGGTTACTAAGACGGTATAGTGGGAAAGATTTTACACATTTTGTGGACAACGAGCTGCGGTTGGAAGATCCAGAATGTTTTAAACATTTTACACGGTTTACTAAAAAATGTTTTAAGAAATTAATATACATACATATGTATGTTGTGGGACCAAAATTTCTAGCGTGCTTATTATGATAATGCTCGTTCTTCGGATTATAAAGGCATTCATTTTGTTCCCAAGCTTGGATAAGTATTAAAACCGCTTCCTTTGGCCACTCAATCGGTATATAAGGACGAAGCAGAATTTTTAGAGAGGATTTGGTGATTCATACTTTGATTGCAATTAGTTTACATTGTACTCACCTTAATACTTTTATTCATTGTATTTTGTTGTCATATGTGGATATAATAAATTGTATAAACTATAAATACAATTAAAAAACGTAAAACGTCTGCCCTTTAAATTATATTTTGTGCTTTAAATCAATGAAGCCGACATTGTTGTTTTCTTATCAGCTGTATTAGAAAATACAACTCTGATCGCATAGAAACTATCATTTTATGAAAATTTTTAAAAACTTTTGCAAGTCGGTCAGACTTGTCAAAAAAAAACTGTCATTTAGTTAAATTTTTAGGCCACACTATCATACTTTATGAACACACACGATTTTTTTGACATATCGTACGCCTAAATAGGATAGTGTGTAGTGACCTTTAGTATACAAGTAAATCTATTACATTTTTTAAACAAATTTCAATTCGAAAACTTTCGAATGCCGCAATCCCGTTTTTGATACGTCACGAAGTTTTATTTGTGTGAGACGATTTGGACCCTGATGTTTATATTAAATTCGCAGTAAATTTCCTAAAGTCACATTTAAAGTTTTAAATTGTTCTCCTATAAAACTAAACAAATAGACTTGAGCATTTATTGCCACAGAATAAATTTAAAGCCAACAAAATAATAATTTTTAAATAGTATTTTAGTTCAGAATAAGCATTTACAGAATCGTTTGAGAGCATTTTTCTAATTTTTATCTAAAAGATTTCGATGAGAAAACACGTTTCCTTTCTACAGATGTTTGCCTTTTTAGTCAAAGGAAAATTATAACTTTCAGTTTTCTTAGCACTTCCTTCAAAACTTGTAATTCCTTTAAAAAAAAATAACTTATTAATAACTTTTGTCATCATCTCTTACAGAATCTAATCCGAAAAATCTTTTATGCAGCCGCTCTGCATAAAAAAATCTGGGTCCTTAAACAAATTAAAAGTTCTGTACATTTTTAACCTTCTTCTTTCAGAGCATTAAACATTTAACATTGCCTTACTTATCGAATATGAATTGACATCTCTTTGGCGTTTGGCAAAACTGTCTTAAGTCAAAACTGTAGTTC
Source organism: Pollenia labialis (assembly GCA_949318255.1). Lineage (NCBI taxonomy): Eukaryota > Metazoa > Arthropoda > Insecta > Diptera > Polleniidae > Pollenia > Pollenia labialis. Next base: position 33,528,072 of record OX439143.1, on the reverse strand, counting down.
TTCATAATGTTTAATTGAAAAATATTTATATGGTGTATTTCATAGACTTTTTTCCTAAGAGCAGATGATAACGATTAGAAGCAGTTGTGCTAGACTAAAGTGATTTAAGCCAAACAAAAGAGAAAAAAAAATTAAATTAAAGCCAATCAAAAACTCAAAATGCGTTTTTTTTTTTTTGACTTAAGACCTTTTTGCTGAACGGCAAAGATTTTTTTCATGACACAACTTATTTACAATTACACATGTGAGCAGTAAAGTTGTCATAATTATTATTTAAGTTTATTATAATTAAATTAAAAAAATCCCGGGAATTCCCGCACAAATTATCCTGTATTTTTTTACCGTAAGAAAAACCCAACTTAACAAATTTTTGGCGAACTTCAAAAAAATTATTTGTATTTATGTTGTTTAATTATTTGTATGGAAGTTATTTAAGCCGTCAATGTTGATTTAACTCTACTGAAACAATTTCCTTGCTGATGATGTATAATTTAATAACAATCTTTAAAATATTGATCAGGAGAAATTTTTATTGGTTGAAAGGATTTTTTTATTTTTATTATCTTTTTTAACGTTTTGTTTTCTAAAAGATTTTTTATTAAATCTTAAAGAATTTATTTTTTTTTTTACCATTTCAAATTTATTTTAAAAAACTTTGTTCACTTATTAAACTTATTATGCACTTCAAAACGAAATATTTAATTAGAAAAATAATTCCGGATGCACATTAAATTTTTAATACTTCAATTCGACAAGGTGGGAGCAGAAAGCCGTATTTGAAAAGCTTCTAAACTGATACTAAGAACATTTAATTCATTGCAAACTATTTTATGATCAGTTTAAGTAAAAGTTTTTGTTTAAAAAAATGCAATTCATGTTTTTTTTTCGTTGATTGCTTGAAATACACCAATACCCCGGTTTGCGTCGTTTGAAAATATCTGTGATTTCGAAGTTTCACTTTTGTTTCACTTTGCGTCGCATGGCTTCGAAGTTGCGTCGCAAGTGATTCAATTTAAGTCGTTAAGTGCCGGTTCACACACGTCGAGTTTGACTCGTCAAGTCTTGATTTTTTAGGAGAGAAGGGAAAAGAGAAGGCCATTTCTTGACGTGTGTGAACTGGCACTAATACATATAAAAATGTTTGTACGAAGGGGATTTCCCGTTTAAGTCTAATGTAAATATGTATGTAAGTCTGGGTTCACACTATGAAAGTTTTCTTTCAGAAAGTCTGAGTTTATGGGTGAGAGAGGAGAAAAGAAAAGCATGTTCTCTTCCCCTCTCACCAATAAACTCAGACTTTCTGAAAGAAAACTTTCATAGTGTGATCCCAGACTAAAGGATGTCTGCTGATTTCAACTGGTTTCAAATTACATTTCCTAAAGTAAAGATAAATTCAAATATTTTGCAGCAACGAGTCAAACAAAGCAAAAAAGGCTTAGAACAAAAACAGGGGAAAGGGCTGTTGATATTGAAAGAGGCCTTGAACTAGCCCCTTCTACAATAAAATCCATTTGCTGTTCCAGTGACGCTGATAAAATTAGGAAATTTGTTGAAACAAGAAGATAAACAGGTTAAAAAAATGAGAAGTCTCTTAATGAAAAAAATGGAGCCACTTCTTACTATTTGGACTGAAGATCGAAATCAGCGATGAATGCCCTTACAACAAATGGGTATGCAAAAGAAAACTTTAACTTTATTTGAAGATCTAAAATAAAATTATCCTCTGTAAAGTCTATCAAATCAAAATTGATTTTTTCAGCTAAAATTATGAAACTCGAAACGAATTAAATGAAAATCAATACAAATGTATGGAAAGTCATGCTTCGGTTTGCGTCGTTTCGGTTAGCGTCGAGTTTTTCCGGTCCCAATTAGCGACGCAAACCGGGGTATTGGTGTAAACAAATAATCGTCTAATCATTTAAAAACACATGCATATGTGCTTATTAGGGTATTCATTTAATCGGGATTTTGCTTTAATCGATTAATCGCTCGATTAATTAACCGAAGTTTTGGTTTAATCGGTTAATCTTGTTATTGGTCGGTTAACGGATCGAAAATATTTTTTTTTACATAAATTATTTATAAGTGCCCATTCACATTATACGATTTTTGTCGTTGCGATTCTTACTTTTTAGGCAAGAGGGGTGAGAGGAATTAAAAGGGGTACACAAGCGAGTGTACTCTTCGATTCGTTTTGTTCGCTCATTCGTTCTCTCAATGTTCTCTCATTTGACGAAAAATGTATTGAAGTTCGGTTGCACAGAAAAAGTCGTAACGGCAAAAATCGTACAATGTAAACATCAGAGCGACTTCAAAGAGGAAACGACAATAATCGCAACGACAAAAATCGTATAATGTGAATTGGGACTTATTTGATAAAACTTGACTTGCAAAACTTCTTTCACGATAATTATCGAAGATGTTGGTGAAGTCGAAAGCAACCCATAATAAAGAATATCTAATTTCTCAGTCCTTTTCCTGGACTTCTCTAGACATATAAAACCTTCCATTGTGCCATCAGAGTCCTGTTTTAAATTTTTGCTTCGGTTCTGTTTAAAGATTGTTTGTTTCTTTTGTTATCAGGTCATTATCTGACTCAACCAAACATTCTGCAAAAAAAGTTTATTTCCGAATTCCTTTGTTTCGGTTTTAGTACGGTTTTGAAAGAATGTATTGCTAAAAGGAAATATATTTTGTTTGAAAAAATATTTTGTAACAACATACCTTTTGTATATGAGACGAAACAAATAATTAAAAACACAAAAAATATGTTACAAAAAAATTTTGTTACATCGGTCATTCGATTAATCGACTGAAATTAACCGGTTTAATTGTTAATCGAAAATAGCCAATTTTAAATTAACCGATCAGTTAATCAGATAGTAATCATTCGGCTAACCGATTAACGGTTAACCGAATGAATACCCTAATGTGTATGTAGCAAACTGAGTGAAATTATTACAACCGTTTTTGTTTTTAACACAACTCGAAAATCAAATTACTATTGAAGCAACTTTGTAACCGTCATTATTATTTTATTACTTAATAAAAATTACAGCTAGAAATTTTTTTAAATTTTGGTGCAAAAAATTATCATCTTTTGGGAATATTTAAATTACTCGTTACAACAATATAATCTTTTTAATTTATAATTTATATTACAACTGAAACCGCTCCTTTAGATAAATTGCTAATATTTACGTTGTATTAAGGACATTCCGTACCAAGGACCGTAACTGTTGCGATTTTTTCATTAAAATTATTTTGATTTATCCTTTTGTTCCTATTTTACTTTGACGTTAAAGACGATAGATAACCACACTTTTAATCACATTCGTTCCATACCAGACGGCTTCAATATTTATATTTAATTCCAAACAATTATTTACCATTTTTGTATTTAATTTAATAATTCTTTATTAGTTTAACTGCACTTTTAAAAATTTGGAAACAATAAATTGCTAAAGAAAATGTTTTTAAAATTGACAATTTTCTTTTGACGCTTGCCGGCGATTTTTAATCCAGACACTCACAAGCCGTTAGACGCGATCGCCTTGTCTGGGACTTGACCAAAGTGTATGAGATCGCTGATGATTGAGAAGCAACTAAATTGATAATAGAGAAATAATAAAAATGTAAAACTATTTTAACGTACTTTTTTGTGTAGTTAAACCAAAAAATTGCAAATCATGCATTATATGATTATTATCGGTGTTCGATATCTAGTGCGTTTGTTATTGCAACCGTTTGAAGATGCAGCACCTTTCACACTAAGCCACTTTTTATTTTGCATTTATTTTGCTGTTTGCTCGTAGAAATTGAACTTTTTGATTGTTTGTGTTTTCTATTGTTTTTACCGTTCGTCGTACACATGAGTCTGGTCAGCAGTAGAATATAAAGCATCTTTTGGCCTAGAACGATATCAAGTGCCGAGTTGCTAGCAAAGACAAGCCAAATACAAGAAGTGACCGAGATACACATTAATAAAAGTGACAGTGGATAGGACACACCCTCCGTTGAAACGACACCAATGTATCTAAACAATCTCTTGGATGGAACCCATTTCAACAAGATGGTACAGAATGCGGTAGGGTACGCACAATATTCAAACGTTCAACGGAATGAGCTTCGGTCTATCGCATAAAACCGGGTCAGATGTAGAACAGCTGTTATTGGCGCCCTATGCTCCAGTGGGGAGGTTAGAGGAATATAAATGTATATGCACGTAGAAACAAATATGGTTGGAGGTAACCATATTCTAAGAGCAACATACTATGGTTGGATTTTAAAAATGTTTTTGTTTGCAGGTGCCCATATTATGTTTAAATATGACCAAAGTATGGTTAAAATTACCAAAAAATGTTCCCGAAATCAACCATAATATGGTCAAAATTATCCAAATTTTGGTCAATATTAACCATAATTACGATCAAAACTAACCATATAATGTTCAAAATTAACCATTACATGTTCAACATTTCCCAGAATTTTTGACAAAAGTAGCTATATTATGGTCAGAATTAACAATAATATGGTCAATATTAACCATATTATGGTTATTTATTTTATCCATTTTTTCAATTTGTTTGTTAAGTGTCAAATTAAAAATTTATTTAATTTTTTATTCCTTATAGATGCTATGTTCCACTTTCATAAAGAAATCCCCTTTGATATTCCATATGCCAGCCTGTGACGACCTTCATTACTATTTTTGCTGTTTTCCTAGTTTATTCTACATAAATTTATGTATTTTAAACAATAGTTTACTATTGTAAAATGCAAACTATAAGTATGTTGTTGCTTTTAAAACATATTCACCCCTATTATGAAAGTCGACGTCGACACAAGTCGACGGCACCTGAACAGTAGTGGTATTTTGTGAGTCTTTATTGACAATAATCGATTACTATTGACAGTCAATTGATATTTTTTAAGGCACTTTTAAGTCGACGTCGTGTAGTATTGTCCCTGTTTTAGTCGACAGGAAATTTTGCGACGACTCAAATGAAAGTTAAAAAAATTTAAAATGAAATGTAAACATATTTATTAAAATAAAAAATGCAAATTTAAAAGCAGTTATGGGCACAAATTTTATTAGTATATTTAACGCGAAAATTCGAAAAAGTTTGCTAAAATCGCGAAAATGTTTCATTTAAGACGAACGCCTGAAAAAGCCAAAATTGCGATAATTCCGAAAAGGTTGCAAAAATAGCGAAAATTCACAATCGTTTTTAATATATCAAAAAAGCTATAAAAAAAGGGCAAAACTTTGGTAAAAATTGCAAAATTAGCGGAAATTTACAAAAAATTGCTAACGGCGACATGATAGCAGAGTCTAATTTTTATTAAAAATCGTTAAAAATGTAAAGAATCAGAAATTCGCGAAAATGGCAAACTAGGAACCAACCCCTTAAATTGATTTGAAATCGCCATCAAATTGATTAAAAGCCCATTTTACCATAAGGAATGCCAAAAATTCGGTGAAAATTGCTTAATTAACGGAAATTCGCAAAAATTTGCAAACAGCGGCATGATAGATGAATTCTTATATTTATTAATAAACGTTAAAGCTATAAAGAATCAGAAAACTTACAGTAAAAATATCTCTTATCGAAAACATGACGAAAATTTGCGAAAAAAATCCAAAATTGGAAACAAACTCTACACTTTATTTTAAAAAACTTTATCGGCTACAAAAATATGTCGGAAAATAGCATAAATAGCGTTAAAAAGTGAGTGAAGAACAAAAATAATAAAAAATAATTGGGGATGGGATTTTTTTTTTGTCAAATTTTCGATAACTAGTCGACGTCGACACAGCACTCTTATAAAATACCAAATTAACGACTTGATTTGACAACAATTTAAAATGAATGTCGACGTCGACGTCGACGACGACTTACATAATAGGGGTTATTCACAAGATGTGCTATCATGTTATATTGTCATAATGTTCTAACATTTAACAACATTTAAATTTATTAATTCATGGATTAGAATTAGAAAATATATTTGTTTTTGGTAATTATTTTTTATTTTTGTTTTAAATCAGTTGATATATGACACCTTTTGAATACCCCAAATGTTTAAAATTAAAAATGTTATAATTTCGAACATATTTTTGTTATTAGATATTAACCATAACATGTTTGGTGGCAACCAAAATATGGTTATAGCTTTTCGATGGATAAATTTAACCATAATATGGCTGCCGTGATAATAATATGGTTAAGGTAAATATAATATTTTTTAGTGTATGGTTGTAGCTTTATTTTATGAAAACATTATGTTGTTAAATTCAACCATATTCGAAGTTTCAAGGGAGGTAAACAATTTATTGTTAAATAGAAACAAAATATTATTAATCGTTAAAAAAGTTTTGTTTCAAACAACAAAAGTTTGTTTGTTGCCATTGCAGGGAGCATAATATGTTTTTTTAACCATACTTCTGCCATGATTTTTCGGCTCCACGAAAAGCCCCCCAATGAAATAACACCCAAACGAGAAATGAAATATTCCCCAAATTTTTTTCATACATTTTTGGGTGTTATTTCATATGAAATTTTTTGGGCGCTTTTACATTTTGTTTTGGGAATTATTTCATTCCTCATTTGGGGTTTTCAAATTATGAAATAAACTCCAATGAAATAACACCCAACAAATTTTTAGAATTCGGGGCTTGTTTCATAGCGTGTATAATTTGGGTGTTATTTCATTTTTTATTCGGGGGTTATTTCATTTTTAAAGCTGTTGGTTTTTGGCGGTTATCCTTGCTGAAACTGACTCTTTTTTTTCGATGTTATTTCATTCACTGTTTTTGGGTGTTATTTCCTATTTTTTGGGATTTATTTCATTGGGGGTTATTTCCTGGGCGTTATTTCATTGGGGGGCTTTTCGTGGAGCCGATTTTTCTCTGCGTGTACCTGTTTATAAGTATATACGTTTTGACTAGCATTGGCTTATGACTTGGCGTCGTATAACATCATCAAGTTACAGATTTTGTAGTTATCAACATATACCATATGTAATCGTTTTTAACCTAAAAGTTGTAACGTTTTTGTCTGGCGGAGAACCCTAAATAACTCAACGTGACTGGTGGAGACCAAAAAAAATTCTGGAGCGGAGTCTAAAAGCTCTCGCCTTTCTATACGAATGCTTAGGTCTACCGTTGAATTTTTGCATTTGCACTTCTGCAATACCATTCGCAGCAAATATGGAATACCACTTTTGTTAAAATGCAATAAGTGGAAAATTAATTCTAATCACTAAACAAATTCTAGTTACAGCTACTAGCCCTAGATACACAAGACACCTGTCCCAAGTACATCTTTATCTTTTAAGTAAATATTTAAAAATTGCATTTTCTAAATAAAAACTAGAAACAATTAAAGTTTTATATTCGGCTGTGTCGAATCTTTGATACCCTCCACCGAGAGTGGGAATATTTTTTGGGATTTATAAATTAGAAGCCAATCTATCTAAACTGGAGGGCTAATTTCTATTGAGGTAAGAATGGAAGTGCGATGCGAAACCTAATTGCGATAAGAGGCCAATTTGCGATAGAAGAAGAATTTTTTACACTGACAATAAAAATTAAAGATGGCGCAGATTGACAATGATGAAATGTCAAGATATAAAAAATTAAAAGTTAAGCTGTTTTTCGTGTTAAAAAAAATGGTGATGACTTGCAAAAATAATAAAAAAGAAGAGGCGAAACACAAAAGCGCAAACGCATTAAGGGGTACCAATCACTCGATTTGCTACCATTTTTCTGTCGCAACCCTGCTGGAAATTTGTGTCAATTGGTCCAACAGATTGGTCCTGGGATTTGTGAAACGAGAACAATTACAAAAAGAAAGGACTCATGCCAATGAAAGAAGAACTAATTCCTTAACTGGCTTATGAAGAACAGTCTTCACCAATGCTGTGGCACATTTTTTGGTATTTTCTAAAATTTGGTTCTTGAATTTAGGTCTAGGACTTGTTTTATTGAAATAATACTACATGGTAGTAACTGACACTAAATAGGTTCATTAAGAATAGATGTGTGACTGATGAAATGGTGTCAATTGACTCCGTCCAATGAAAAACCCCATGTGAAAGTGTTAGATTTAGAACCGGTCTCTACCACCAAAGGCCTATCACGGGACTAATTTGGTGTCTGTTCGCTTCCCTCTAGGGAATAGAGGGTAGCTACCTGACTACCAGCCCAATTTACTTCAATACCATCATTCGTTACGTTTTTAGATGTACTAAAGGTTTCTTTGAGACTGGGCTTTATTTGGAAGAATGATTTTAAGTCTTATGGAACTACGACAGACCAAATATTACTACAATAGCGTTATTCATTACGTTTTAGGGCATTGTAAATTTTAAATGAAACTTTGTTTGGCAGTTTGATTTCATGTTTTATGAAGGCTGCTTAATTTTTTTTGAGAATGATTTTTAAATGGAGCCTACGGATAGCTATTAACCAATATTTAAGGAATTTGACCAAATTTAACTACAATAGCGTTATTCGTTACGTTTTTAGGCAAACTAAAGATTTTTTCCCAAGAGTTGGCTTTATATGGCCTCCAATGGTTTTTATTCAAAATATGACAGACTTTTACATCAATAGCGTTATTCGTTACGGTGTTTTGCGTTCTGAAGCGTTTTCCAAGGGTTTTTATTTGGGGCCCATGGGGTAAATTAAGCATCGATCATCACGAATTTTGGTGGAATGATTTCTAGTCATGGAAAACAAGTTTGTCCAAAATTTAATAGTTATTGGCGTATTCTGTTACCAATTATATACGTTTTTTGGGGCAGTTGTTTTCCTACTGACTCGATTGTACTGGATCTCGATCCCAAAATGCTAATGGACGATTTCACCAATTAATTTAATTTATTAAAATATCAATTTATGTTTAAAATTCGTTTTTTATGTCAAATAAAAATTAAATTATATGAAAAACTTTATTTAAATATGAACTGATACTTCTTAAATAGAATTGGTGAAATTGGCCATTAGAATAACTTGAAACAATTTGACATCGATATTGTTCTTTTCGTTTGAGTCTTTTCAAAATTTTAGCATGTTTTCAACAGACGGACCGACAAAGGGACGTGTCTTAATTGACTAAGTGTATGCACTTAATGGGACCTTAGATGAATATTAGAAAAAGTTTCACACGGTATGACAAACTCATTATATGCACTCTCATTCACCCCAAGTGGTAGAGGGTATAAAAAAACACTAAAAGCAAACAAAAAAATTAATTAGCTGTTAAAAATCAAACAAACCCAACTTGATATGAATGAAAATGCAAAAAATTATTTTAGACGCATTTAATGAAAAAAAACAATGATCTAATAAGCAATTAATTGATAACAGTTCTCGTAAGCGTTATACGGTTGGCTAATAGAGAAATGATTATAGAATATTAAAACTAGTTATCATCAAAACATTTTACCCCATGTACCGATGTAGAATTAACAATGAACTTGTGATTATAGAATTTTCTTTTAAATACAATTTAAATTGAAGTTTTGGCAGAGTGATTGATCTGCCTGGATGAGCTTAGATTAGTAATTTGGGGGTTAATTACTAAGTTCTATAACATAAATAATAATGGGCCTGCATAAATGTATTTGACTATCAGACACACAGCAAAAATCAAATGTATGAAAAAAAACGTTTGTGCCTCGTTACTATAACGTAAACTATTCCGTTTTTCTTACCAAGTTCATGAATAAATACACACATAAAAAAAAATCAAGTTAAAAACGTAGAAAACAAGGTTGATTTAAAATTTGTCGGTGGTGATTTTGCTTCTTACGTTTTTCATGTTAATTCAACCTGATTTTAAAATAACTAATAAACAACATTTTTTTCTTTAAAAATATATGTAGTTATTTTAAAATATCTGTTTATTATCGTGAAAAGTTTTATCCCTCGTAATTTGTACGCGTTTTCCTTAGATTTGTTCACTTTATTTTTGCTAGGGAACGGAACATGTATGTTTGTTAGTAGTTCCTCCTATTAATCAAATATTAGGGGCTATTTCCGTTAATTAGGCACAAACCGATATACGGGTCAACAAAATGCAAAACAACCGATTGTCTGCGGCTTTGTAAAGATTTCGAAAGATGTGGTGGCAGAATTTTGAAAAATATTTTACTACATAAAATTTAAAAAGTGCATAAAACTAACGTTCGTTGTCATCAAACTATCCCTCCAATACTAAATATTTTGCTTTATTATTTTTACTTTTCTCTAAAAAATATATATCGCACCTATTCAACAATACTGTATTAACTCAAAAATTTTAGTTTTTCACTTTTTGGAAATAATCGACAGGTATTATTCATATCTACCCACTGTGAAAATATCGAGCTATTTTGTCTAACTTTTGGTAAAGAAACGGTTGGTTTAAAAATACTTTTTCATATGCCTTTCATATTTTATTAAAAATTGTTTTGCTTCTATTGAAAATTTTAAAATTTTGAGTTAATACAGTATAGTTGAACAAGTGCGATATGTATGTACGTGTATATTTTGAACAAAAGTGTCATTGATCTCTAATGTTTTTTTAATCTTTCTTTTTTTTTTGCACTCACTGGAACGGATAGCGTGAACAATTTTTCACATGATATTCACGATTGCTTTTTTCCCTTCGAGCGGAATGACAATTTCAATGGAACACAAATTCCACTTGTTATTGATAGGGGTGATTAATTGATTTAAACCAAAATATTTTTGAACATTTTTCTTTTAGACAATTTGGAAATTTTTTGAAGAACTTTTTTTATAATATGGAAATTTCAAAGAAATATGTCACTCAAACATGTTAAAATATGCAAAAATATGCATTTAAAACCAAAATATGCAAAAACAAATGGATGCCATTTTAACGCAAATTTTAAGATAATTGGTCGACATCGATTTTAGAATATAGATAAAAAACATGCATTTGCATGGAAATCGCATCCCTACACTGATAGAAAACTTCATCTTCATATTGATGATGCCCTAACATCAGAATTGTGACATCACTGTTACTAGAAGTGGCATCAATGAAGCAAAAAGTAACATCAATCCAATGATTAACGTCTTCGTACAATTTTGTAATTTTTATACGTGTCATCTATTTTATGACTTCAGTGACATTAATTCGATGGCACATTTTGTATATTATTAACATTATTTTCATGATGACATGGTATTATAAGAAGCAAAAATTCCTATATTCTATTTTTTTTTTCAATTTCAAAGTAGAATGATTACGAAAACCACATGGGTCATGGTGCTGGTGTCTTATTATTGAGAGTTCTGCTGTAAACAAAGGTCCCAATTCAACAAACGTGAAACGAACATCTGTAACTGGTAAGTAAATAATAATATTCTCTCACTTTGACTTAAGTCAATTCCAATGACTTTGACTTAATGACAAACTGGCATTAAATTGATGCGAATGTGTCCTTTCTCCGATGTTACTGTGTCATCGCACTGAGGACATGTTCGTCATTTCTGTGATGCCGATGTGTCATCCCATTGATGACAAAATTTCATTTTGACCCTGATGACATTTTGGCCAAGTGATGTTAAGGTTGACATCACAATGATGAAAAGTGTCATGGGGTCAAAAACAGAGACACTTGTCATAGTACTGATGTCAAAATACATCAGCGGTATGACGCCTTTTCTATCAGTGTAGTGATCACATACTGTCATATTTTTTTATATTTGTTTTAAAGCCTTTACTTTTTTAGGAAAATTGAGCTTTTAAGTTTATTTAGCTAAACTTCGATACAAAAAATAGAAGCAATTGTCATTTGAACGAATCAATTAAATTCTTTTCGACAACTATCATGATACACGCCCACACCACTGTCCTACAACCTTCAGCTTGCAAGAAATTTTCACTTTAAGGTTTCTTACAAAATATTATTTCTTCATCGACATCGACTTTTAATAAGAAGTCAATTTTTTTCATTAATATGGCCTGCAGGTTTAACCGGTTTGTCTAGTTTTGTAGGGGTTGCGTACGCATTTTGTATGCTATCGGTCCCACTGTGCACTGCTAATAGCAGCTAACAATTCATGATATCTTAAAAGAGAAACTCAAATTAAACGCATTTTAAATTTGCTTTTGAATATATTTTTTTGTTTATTGCTGTTAGTTTTTTTTTAAAGTTTTACAAAAAAAAAAAAAAAAAATCACAAAAATTAGGCAAAAAATATATGTTTGTATGTACTAGTTAGTTGTTGTAGTTGTAGTAAGTAGTATAATCGTATTATTATTTCAAGTATTTTCAGTAAATTTCATATTTTAAATATTTGTTCATTATCTAAATGTTGAGTTTGTGTTGGAGTGTGAATGTGAATGTGAGTGAGAGAGATAGATAGAGAGTTTAAGGGACTTTTTGAGGCAGGGGTGTTTCTTAACTTTATTTTGTCTTACAATTTATTAAAGTTTAAGTACTTGCAATTTATTTTCTTTTTCTTTTTTTATTTAATTAAATAATAAATATTCTTAAAAATCAAATAAAATTTTGCATTTATTGTTTAAATAAATTTCAAACAATAAGAAAATATTTTTCAGTTTCTTGTGAAATCTTAAAATCTAAAGTTATTTTAGAAATTTATTGTGTTCAATTATATTTTTATTTTTTGTTTGTTTTTTAATTCTTTAATTCATAAAAATTGGTGTTTTTCATCATTATTATTAATATTTTGGCTTAATGAACTAATTAAAGAAATTATTTTTTATATTAGTTTTTTAATTTTATTTGTAATATTTAAGTATTTATGTTGCACATTTCATAGAAATTTCTTCTTAAAAATTATTAAAAAAAAAAAAACTAAAACCTCATTATTAGAAAGATTATTTTGTATAAAAAAAAAAGAAATAAAATCATTACAAAAATTTTGATACATAGTGTTTTTGTATTAAACGTCCCGCTTTCTTTTTTAAAACACAAAACCTTATTAACTGCTAATCAGAGTAGTTGGTTGTCTGAGGTGGCACTCTAGGATAGAGCTAAAATGTTGAATAAGAAAATTGATTTAGTAAATTTTATTTTTTTTCAAGTTTTCTGAGTTTTTTTTTTTTTTTTTTTAATAAAACTTACTCCCAACAGATTCCTGGGCACATATCCCTCTTCATTTTGCTCGTTTTTAGCCCACCACCATTCACTTTCGGCATCGTCACCTTTGCGTAAAATGATTAAATGTTCATTAACACTAAAAGTTAATTCGTCGCTGTTTTGGGCCTCATACGAAAATACGGCATATACTTCACCATTATGAAGTATCCCAAGTTTTTCTTGGATACCTGAAATTTGGGAAAGTTAATAAATGTTACAAATACAATAACTTACAAGTTTAATCTTAAAATTTGACTGAGCAATAGCAACTTGGACCTTGGGCCTGTTCTAGGGAAAAAGGCTAAAGTCTCTGGTAGGAATCGGACTCCCGCCGCCCTTACACTAATAGATTAGCTCTATTCCAACTGGTCTTATAGGGTACACACATTAAAACTCAATTCCTTTAAATGTTCATATATGTGTTCCCCTCGTTCCTATGAGGGACATAGGGCCTAGATAAATGTTCATACTAAGAAAAACAAATTGAAGGTTTCCGGAAGCAAGAAAAGTACATGAGCGCTGGTACATGCCCTGGATATACAGTATTGTTCGAAACCTATGTAACTTCTCTTGATAAAGTAATCAAAGCCCTTTATAACTGTTCAATTCTATTGCCAACACTTTTAACGTAATGGGCCACATAAATATGTAGAACACATGTTCATCACTAATGTTGAAATACATTGCTGACCATTTAAATTTACAAATTTATAATAAAAAAGTTATTTAAAATATTATTTACTCTACTCTGGAAAAAAAATTTAATTACGGATCATATTCGTGTTGTCATTCTGCCGACGTTATTGCTTATGTTAAAAATACAAGTTGCGTGCCAAGTACCCGGCATGTTTTTTACATATGACTAGTGAAATTTGCTAATGCAAAATACATAAACATATGTAAAGGCCTCGTTACTCTTCCGTATTCCTTACCAAGCTACTGTGCAAATAGGTACTCTTACGTAAACGTAACGTTGCGTTGCGGATGAACCTGATAAAATGAAAATTTCTCCGTTTTTACGTATCAGCTGTTAAGAATTGTATTTTTGTTTTGAAGCAGTGCTGTCAACAAAACTAATTAACCAGCGGTTTACTTTTAAATTTTATTAATGAGTTTCTCATCAAAACATTAATTTAAATTTGATGTAATGAAATCCAATGTTATGGGTTTTTTGTTCGAACTGAAATTAATGTTGGCTTTATGTGTCACAGAAACCAAAGTAATCGGGTTTTTATTGAAAATAAATGAAGCAGCTTAAAGCTCTTGTTTATTTGTTGGAAATAAATATTGCTGTTAAAAGTTTAAATTTTTATATTATTTTATTCAACGCCGACATCGTTATGTATTGGCATTTTTAAACAAGAATGTCTGCAACATGTTTTGGAACAAGACTGTGAGCACAATCAAAACAAATAATGATTTACACACATACACTTCAACATCATATGACACGTTTACGTATTTTTAGTAGCTACCAACATTACAAGTCTGTCGACCGCAACGTTTACGTATCCGCAACATTTACGTAAGAGTAATGAGGCCTTAAGTCGTGTGGTACCCATTGTTTAAAAAAACTGCAGTCAAAGCAGAAAAACTGCCATTTCATCCACTTCTTCATTTGTCATTGGCAAAAAAAAAAAAAAAAAAAAAACTGTTGTTTTAACTTCTGATTCATTAAATGTAAACAGTCGCTGTCAAAATCAGTGTTTAAAATTCAGTCGCCAGTTTGTATTTTTAAAAAGGCAACTTTACTGAAAATAGTTCGTCTCATCAATTTCCATCCGCACTCATACTTAAATCAGTTTAGCTGTTTGCGCACAGTAACTGAAAAAACAGTAACAGAATTTACTCGTTTCATTATTTGATCCTACATATAAAATGAATTAAGAACATAAACAAAATCGGGTTCGTCGTTCCAAAGCAGCAGCCTTTTCAAAAATCTCAATTTTAAGAAAACAAATTTAAAAAAAAAAACCTGACCATAGAATTTTATAAAAAGTGATGATTTTTGCAGTTAGATGACTACAGCGGATCAGAAAATATAGTGGTACTTCACGCCCCTTTTTGCAGTTGACCTGTGTAATCTTTCACAGAAATTTTTCAAGTTTTTTGTGTTGAAGTTGCTTCGATACTATAGACTTTTCTGTTCCACAGTATACTTTATGTGCCACTGATTGATTTATGGTCTTAACTTATCATTTATTGACCTTTTCCAATGAGATTTAATACATTTTTAACGCTATCTTAATTACAATCTTTTTTCTATTTTATCTTATTATTTTCTTACCCCAGGTCTACACTAAAGATAAATAACTCAGCGAGTTGGCAATAACGTCGGCAGAATAACAGAGCAATATTTCTTATTGCTCAGCTTATGTTAAAGACATGGGAAAACGTACTTATGTTAACTCATAATTTGAAAGAAATCAAGGAAGAAGGTCCAGTGTAAAAACTGACGCTGTCTTACAAAAATTATTTTTATTAATATAAATTCTTTCATTCGACTTTATTATTTAAATGTACATTCATATTTAAATGTATGTCTTTTTTTATATGTATATAAATATTAATTTAATTAAATTTTTTTTTTTTTTTTTTTTGTTAAAGTACAATTAATATTTTTAAATAAAAAGGAGCTCAAATTTATGGTGTTTTCTTTTCTACAAAAAATTGTGCCTTTTTTTAAAAAAAATTCAATTTGGTGTCTTTTTTTTAAAAATTTTGCTCCTGAAAAGGGTGGCTTGTTTTATTCTAAAAAACTCATGCTTTTCGGGAGCAAAATTTTTAAGAAACAGGCACCAAATTGCATTTTTTTTAAAAAAATGCACATTTTTTTGTAAAAAAGAAAACACCATTAAACAAATTAATATAAATTTAAATAATTAAGATCGAATAAGAAGAAACTTTTATTAATAAAAATAATTTTTGAAATTTTATTTTAGTGCTAGACTAACTCAGAAAATGATTATCCGTTGATTAATAAACCAAAAAGTCTATTGACTTCTGTCCTTTAATAGAATTAAAAAAAAACCTATAAAATACTTTTTTTTGGGAAAATCGAAATGCATAAATTGAAATCCGTTAGGGTCCAAAAGATTTTATTTCAAAGTCAGCTTTTCAGTCTCCAACTTTCAGTCACTTTATGAATTATGTACAAAAATTCATAAATCGATGTTTATTTTTATTTTTTACTTAAATTCTTTACTTACTATATAAGTACTCCGAACAACCGTCGAAGCCCTCCTCATCTTCCTCGCACTTTTCCGCTGGGGTCTCATGATCTGACAAAGTGGCGGCAAATAAACAGGCACCATTTTCCACTAAAAATTTTACCATGGCCAAATTGTTGCAGCTGGCAGCACAATGCAGAGGTGTCCAACCGTCAGAATCTTGGGCATTGACATCACAACCAAATTCCACCAGGAATCTGTGGAATAACATAAAAAATATTACAAAATTAGAAGGTTCCAGATGAGGATCGCTTTAAACTTACTTGACTATATCAAAATGACCCGCACAAATCGCATTGTGTAGAGCTGTAATGCCCTCATCATTGGCCGCACTAGGATTGGCAACTTGCATGGCGGTTTTCTTAACCAATTCCAGTTCACCCTCCAAACTTGCATCGAGCAGTAGGGCCAATGGATCAAAACTAACGCGCCGTGTGAGTTTAGGTTTGCCATTGCTGGCATTAGTGGAGCCATTGCCTGCCGACAAAGAACGCATTCTTCTCTTAAGACTATCGGGAGACGATTTATCTTGTGGTGAATTATTGGAATTTTTACTACGATCAGGTTCATCAATACTACTTTGAGATTGAGGTGATAACGTATCGGGCGAGTGAGGACGTAATTGTTGTTGTTGCTGTTGTTCTTGTGATTGCAGATTAGGAGAATATTGGGGTGTTGAGTTGGCCTCACTGTTTGTCTCTGAGGAGTGCTCATTGTTAGATGACCTTCTCTCATTGAACAAATAACTATTGGTGGCATTGAGTTCTAGTTTACGAGAATTTTGTGGCTGACTTAAGGGTTTTGTTATATTGGAGGATGATTTTAAGCGAGGTTGTTCGGAGAGCGGCTGTTTGCGTATGGTTAATGGTTTCGCTTTGATGGGCAAATTATCATTAATATTTTGTAGGGGTATTGAGGAAGAAGTAACAGATGAGCTGGCTTGCTGTTCCGTGTTGGACTTCTTTGTTGAGGCAGCAGTGGAATTGATGGACGTTTCTTGGTTGCCTTCGTTTGGTGACATTTTATTGGGTTTCGGTGGCAAGGCTGGTCTATCACTATTGTTATTGTTGCTGTTGTTATTAGCGAGTGGTGCGGCCGTGGAACACACAACATTGGGCGCCACTCTATTTACCTTGGGACTGTAGGTCATCATTTTAGGTATGGCACTGGTAACCGATGTGGGCGCCACACTACTTATGGGTTTGCGTGGAGGTACTATTAAGCTGCCTGCAGCTGAATTTTTTGATTTTTCATTTAAATTTGTATTAGAGGTGTTGGCGTTGCTCGAGGAATTGGGAGAAATGGCATTGGCCACACCGGTTGCCAGCGATTTATTGGCTGTTCCTAAAGGCATGCTGTGCACCGTCAGTTGATGGGCATTTTTCTCTAATAGGGTTTCGCTTGTTACAGATATTTCGGGTTTCTTCTCCAAATCGGATTTTTCTCTCTGGGGGATGTGGGATGATCCCGTTGTTGCATGATGTCCTGAGGCCGCACTATTTAACTTACTGATCAGGGCCGAGGCCGAGTTATTGGTTCCTATACTTTTGGGTATTTTACTGGTGGATTGTTGTGCTGAGCTGCTGTTGGTAGTAGTTTGTCCTTCTAAATTTGCTGCAACCTCCTTAACAAGGTCCCGTTTCTTTGGACCGACTTCTGCATAAATATGATGCGAAGTATCTACCTTGGGTGGTTCCGTATTTATTGGATTGTGTTGCTCACTTAGTGTAGTTTTATTGGTGATGGTCGCCGTTAACATTTTCTTAGCCAATTTAGACTCATCACTTTCGGCTGTGAAGAAATTTGGACTTGTATTTGAGCCGGTCAAATGATTCGAGGAAGCTGAGCCATGAGTTAAATTTAATTTAACATGGGCGTGATCCTGGATCAGCTGATTCTGTTGATTGGTATTGGCCGTTGCCGCAGCATGTTTCAAAATATTACCCAAATAGGAAGAGGTGGGTGTGATGGTGGACTTTTGTGGTGTGTGTATGTAGGGTTCTACGGCGGCCACATTGCCACGTGGTATATTACGATTCTCACCACGACTTATTATGTTAGCAAACTTATTGTTGTAAGCTTGGCCATTGGCGGTAACCTGATTGGCTTGTTTTTGCAAAAGTTGTTGCTTTAGAGCAGCTACACCTGTTTTAGGTGCCACATTGTTGCTGCTGTTGATGTTGCTATTACTACTATTGTATGTATTGTGATTTTGGCTAGAAGGTGGCTGCGATTGCTGTTGTTGTACTTGTTGTGTATTTTGTTGATTTTGCTGTTGTTGTACCTGTTGCATTAAATGCGGTGGACTCAGGTTTTGTTGCTGATTATTTTGTACATTGGCGGCCTTTTTACGTTGCAAACGTGTTTGCAACTCATAAATTCTTTGATCGACAGATCTTAATTCTGCTTGTCTTTGTTGTAAGGCTTCTCTTTGTAAGTGCAGACGTGCATCTTGTTGCAGGGACAATTGATTGCGATACTGTGTAATGAAATAGAAAAAACAAAAATTTAGTTTTTTTTTTTTGTGTACAATTGAAGTTTGAAATTTTTAATTACCATCAATTCTCGTCTTAATTTTTCCAGTTCTCTGGATGCCTGCGGCGGCAGTGGTTGACCAGTTGTACTGCCGCCGTTTATTAGATTTATGGGACATCTTCGATCTCGTCTTAAGTCTTCTAACTGTCTAGTAAGAGCTTCTACTTTGGCCACCGCCAAACTAAGTTCTTTTTCCTTTTCACTGAATAAGGCGCGTATAGAGTCTAAGTCGTTACCTGGAATAAGAAAAACAACACTTATTAGTTGGAAATCAAGAACGTTGGTTGTAATAAAACTTAAATGCTTTACGAATATTACTTAGCTCCGTATTACACTATCACACCAGGACGTAAATGCTTCCCTTGAAACTCAATGCTTTAAAACACTGAAAAAATAATTTCGATTCGTTCAGTATCGACTGATAGAATTAAAAATAAAATTGCTTTCGAATCGAGGAAGTACTCGATCCCGACTGCTAGAGTTGGGCCCCTGATCTAATTATTGTTTCATAATTTTCAAAAGACAATAACAACTTATCATGACAGGGTTGTATTTTCCTTAAAATACGTAAGGCTTGTGTGATAGTGTAAAGTACCCTTTAGAAATTTAGTTTCGATCGATTACTACAACATTGTTTCTTAGAAAAGTGTTATTCGGAACAAATGTGGGAAAGAAAAACGATTCACAGAAGGAAATTTTTTAACAGTGGCCTATTTCCTCTCAAAATTTGTTCGTGCTGCGTTTCTCCTCCTCCACTCCTGCTTAGCGCTCTTTTAAAAGCATTTTTTTTTAAATATAAATGAAAACATTTATTTCCACCTCAAGTCAACACAACAATGAACTATTAAACCAGTCATTATCTATGTAAACTGTTAAATACTAACTGTTGACATACGTTAACCCAAACTTTGTCATCATCATCATCACCATCATCATTTAATATCATTTTGGTCCTGTTAATTTAACATTAATATTGCCTTCATATAAATACACGTACATTAAGGGCGGATTTAATTGGATTATTGCCAAAGAATATGCAACTTTATGGGTTTAAATTTAAGTTGTTTGCGAATACAATCGCATTAACTCCTTCCTATTGTACTCCTATTATTTTGCCTTTGCATTCGATTTTTATGCCAAATTTTCAAGCATATTTTATGCTTAAGTTTTTTATTATTTATTTGCTTTTTCTTTTTTTTCTGTTTTGGAAAATGATACATGACCTTGGTAGATGGCGCAAGGACCTCCCAGACATAAACAAAACTAATTACATTCGTCCTTAGAACTTGTTTGTGGATGGTTTAATGTGAATGTAATGAATGAACGAGTTGTGACATTAGTTTAAGTTTCGAAACAAATAAGAAAGCCCAACTATATGACAGCCTAAAATGCTGAATTAACCCCATTTGTGACCTAGAAATATCGACAAAACTGCAATTTCATAGCAGACTGTCAGCAACAAAAATTGCAAGTTTGGAAGACGACTATGAAAGTATAGTTGGGTAAGCCCAAGCATTTAAAACACTACAAAATTGACGGTTTCCCATTTCTGACCTGTGGACAATTATGGACCTACTAGCCAGGGCTGTGGAGTCGTCCGAAAAAAGTACTAACTCCGACTCCGACTACAAATGCTGAAATTTTTTAAGTGCGACTCCGACTCCGACTCCGACTCCTACTATAATCTTGATGCTAAATGTATATGAGACTCAGTGATGTTAACTTTTATTTTTTCATTACCGTACGGCCTTCTAAAAATTAGAGTTTTTGAGAAGCAATTAACGTACGCAAACATTAATGTGCTGTTTCCAAATGACAGGCGATGGATTATGTAGCAAAATTTATCAGGTGTGTGCTGGAAATAGCAAACGCAAAACGCAAGAATTTGGAAGTTGTTTTTAATAAGCTTTAAACCTAATTGTTTAATGATGACTCGTCCCAAACGCAGCACCCTGTAAAATACTAACGGTCCTTAAATTGTTATTTACATATTTATTTTACATTTCGTCATTACATTATTTTCCTTGTACTCAATTTCACTTGCAAGATCATTTTTACAATAATTAAAACTCACTTTAGTTTCGACCTTTGTACAAATAACATTAAAACAAGTGACATATTAAATTGTGAAAATAAATAAAAGAAACATTGTAAAAACCAAAAAACTGTGAACAAAAAACTCCAAAATATAATTGAACAAAAAGTGAATTAAATAAAACTAAAATATAAAAAACGAAAATAAAAAGGTGTTTTTTATTAATAGAGAAAATTTAGAAAAAAGAACCACAAAAAATCAACCCCCAAACACTAATTCTCATAATTTTTGGTTTAAAATTCTGTTTAATAGGAAAATATTTGTTAAATATTTGTCATAAAATTCTTTTATTACAAAAATCTTATTTAAAAACGACTTTTAAAATTCTTGCGTTTTACGTTTGCGATTTCCAGCACACCCCTGTATATGAAAAGCACTCAGTCCATCGCCTGCCATTTGGAAACAGCACATAAGAGCCGTTTTCAAAAACCATTTATTTAAATGTTAAATGTGTTTAAAGAAGATAATTTTTATTTTGGATATTTTTTTTAAATTTTTTATGCAGAAAAACTTTGGAGTCGGAGTCGCGAGTTTTTGTGGGTACTACGACTCCGACTCCGACTCCGGCACAAAAACATCAACTCCGACTCCAAAGCCCTGCTACTAGCAAAAGATTTTGTTATGGCATTAAGATTATTATAAGTGTTTCTGAAGGTCGCGATTCACTGACGGAATTCTATCCGATTTTAAAATAAAATTTCTACAAAATCTGCTGTCAATACCACACTATCCCAAAAAAACTCAAATGACTCATCTACTTTACAACAAAATGCAACTCTGATCGCATAGAATCTATAATTTTATGAAAATCTTCATGAGCATTTGCTAGTCGGACAGAATTGTTAAAGAAATCTGTCACTCAAGAGTATTTTTAAGAGACACTGTCATACTTTATGAGCACACACCATTTTTTTTTTGACAAATCGTACGACGGAATAGGATAGTGTATCGCCTGCTTTAGCTGAATTTTATCTTAATATCAAAGCAGAAAACTTAATTGGTTTGTCCCCAAGTTCAGTTGTAGCAAAAATTCCCTGAATGACCAAAAATCATCATTATTTAAAATTCTATGGTCAGGTTTTTTTAAAAAATGTTATTTCTAAAATAAGAGATTTTTGAAGAGGCTGCTCCATACATCTTGTCGTAACTTTGGAACGACGTCCTCGATTTTGTTATGCAATGCGTCAAAAAATTTTAAATTACACCAGATTTAAGTCTTTCTAATACTATTTTTGAATTCAATGATTAGTTTAGGAGTTATTGAATCACAAGTGAAAAAAATTTGAACTCAAAAAATTTAAATCAACAAATACTCCCAGTTTTGGTACTAAATCGTAAAGTTTCATCTTTTAGAAACAAATAAAAAAAAATATTTCATGAAAACCCTGGACAAATTCCAGTGTTATTCCCGATTAAGTTAATGTTTCGTCTCCTCTTTCTTGACTCTGCAAAATTTTTACCAAAAAAAAAAAATCAAGTTTAGCACTAGGTAGCGCAAACAGTTTGGGAAATATTTAACATTTCGATTTTTCCACATACAAAACCACGTACAATTTTGACATGTTGACAAGCCGTTTGAATAGTTTATTTGCCTTTTACTTTTGAAAATTTAATTATGTTGCTGATAACATTTTGTTGCTTAGTTTTGATAGTTGCATTTGAGTTTACATGGTAAAATTTTTATTGCAGCAATTTGACAAATAGCAATAGTGTGAAGAGAGGAAATAAAAAATTGCAAGATTACAAATTACATGTACTTGTGCACCCCTCTTAAGTCCACTCTCTCTTTCATCCAGCCTACAAATCAACGATATTCGTTAATAATATAATACTGCATTTCTGCATTACTCGTATTAAAAAAAATCAAGTAAATTATATATATTTTTGTGTGCAGTTTTTTTTAAGTTAAAATAAGTTTTTATACCCTCCACCACAATTAATTGTGAAGAAAGTATATTAAGTTTGTCATTCCGTGTGAAACTTTTTTATTATTCATCTCAGACCCCATAAAGTATATATATTCTGGTTCCTTGTGTAATTTTCCGAAAACACGCTCACTTTCGAACAACTCAAAAGAAATGAACAAATTTGGTGTCAAATTGCTTGTAGTTGTCCTAAGCAGTTTGGGATTGAAATCCAGCCAAATCGGTTCAGTAGGACCAGAGCTTTGAATCAAAATGTGGAACCACCACCTTAAAAAATTGATAATTTTGTTACAGAAAATAACATAAATGGTGGAACAAGGCACGGAATGGGATAAGATTTTGCAAAAATTCGTTTTATTCGACTGGAAATCACGCTGTAAAATTTCGTGAAAATCTCATTATTTTTCCCCCATATACCACAGAGGGAGCATTTTCCTTTTCATTAAAAGCAGAAAAAATTCTGCCTCCCAATTAGTTTAGGAGGCTGCATTTATGCTGCCTCCCTATTTCCCTACTACTAACGTGTTGTAAAATTAATATGAAAAGCATTTAGATTTTTGATCTGAATTTTACTACACGTTTCGAACATTTCTGCGTGTTTTTTAAACTAAATAAAAATTTTTGTTTAGAAATTTATATTGAAAACAAAACAAATTTAAGTTTTTTTTAATGGTGTCAATTAGTGCTGGGAAACTATCGATAGTTCTATCGATATTATCGACAGTCTTAAACTATCGAAAAATATCAATATCGATTTTATTATTTTTTAAAATACAGCTATGATGACATGTAACAGCCGCTATATACACACACAGTTTTTGCCGCAAGTTTTTACTTGCAATTATTAATTCGCGCTGAAAAACAGCAATGAATACTAACAACAATAAGGGCAGGTGCTATGGATTGCTTAGCTGTGAATTTTTACTGCTAATTAAAGGCCTTTAAGTCGAAATTTGTACATGTTTACAAAGGGACTGAAATGTAAAATATTTTTGTAATGTTGTAAAAAAAATGCAAATCCAAATGCAATAGCGAGCATAGGACAAAACAATGAACGACCATTAGAGGAGAAGTCCGCTAGTTTTTTTGTGTGTTGAGAATCAAAACCAATTTAGAAAATTATCTAAAGTTGCAATAAATTATCTTATAGTCCCTGCTACTTCGGTTCCTTCTTTTCAAAAACTGTCATCTTAAATAACGTACGTACATGAATATGCACGTCTCATACGTTCAATAAAGTGATAAAAACAACTAATACAATACTAGTTAAAGTTTTCCTGCACAAGTACAAACATTCAGACGATAGTAATATCGATAGTGAAATCTGAACTATCGAGAAATATCGATAGTATCCCAGCACTAGTTTCAATATAAATCCCAAGCGAAAATTTTTATTTTTTATTGTCAAAAAAGGCCGTTAAAATTTATCAACAATTTTCCAAACAGTCCCCATTGTTCTTTAACTTATTTTTTTTTAATTAACTTTCATACTAAAAACCAAGGTATATTTACACAAGGTAAACTCGTTGGCCCATATGTTTGTCAGCTGTTTACCTAAGTTGGAACACCAATGTCAAATTCCGTGTATATGAGCCAAATTTTGTACATGTGTGCGTTAAATTTATATGAAGACAATTTTGACAATTCCGTTCCACTCGGTTATTTTTATAGAGCAGCATGTCTACACTCCCAAATGAGTCTACCTTGTGTAAATATACCTTGCTAAAAACCCATTGGGAAATAACATATAAAAAATTTTTGTGAACAAAAATTCGTTCAACATGGCCCGATAACGATCGCCATTGACTGTAACGGCTACTTCTTGCTCATTTTCGAAGAAAAATGGCCCAATTATGCCTCTCGACCAAAATCCGCACCAAACAGTGACTCGTTTTGGGTGCAACGGCTTTTCAATGTATGCGTGCGGGTTTTCTGTGCCACAAAAGATGATTTTTTTTGGCAAAATCGGCATCTTCTGTAAGTCGATCGCAGGCCGGCCCACTTAGCGAAGCGAAAACGCATTGGATGGTCAGTTGGCTTCAACTTCTGAGCCAATTGGACTTTGTATGGCGTCATACCAAGGTCTTTATGCTAAATTCGTCTCAATGATGTCTTCGAAATGATCAATTGTTCCTTGAAGAACACCTTCAAACTATACCACTGGCCCACCGGGATCTACTGTGCTTTACTGAATTTCATCAATCTCTTCATTATAACCACAAACTGTACGATTAACAGCATGCTAATGATAGCAGATGTCATTCTTCTACTTTGTACTTACGCTTTACACATGAGCATTTTAATCGAAAGCCGGCGGCTGAAAAGAAGGCGTATTTTTGCAGTTTTTAATACATTTAAAAATCTACTAAAATACAATCTATAAAATGAGAGAGAATTTGAAGTCACTTCGGACAATTTAATTATGGGCTTGTGAATATTTGCCTGATGTTAATGATTCAGTTCTGGTTCAACACTTGCATATGACCGTTTTCGCAAGCTGCATATACACAGAAAAAATAGAAAATCGACTTTAATTAAACAATTCGTTCAGACAATTAAATATTTAACTAATTTTGCCCCTGCAAAGGAATTGATCATATCAATTAACGGATTTGTATTTTCGAGTCATGGGACACAAATTTAGTCAATTAAAAAATTAATTGCATAAACAAAAAATACACCACATATACACAAACATTTAATTTTATGGGTTTTGATTAAAAAAATTAATTGCAGCAAACAAAAAATTAATTGATTATTTAATTGAATAATTTTTTGCAAACATTTTTTCTGTGTAACTAAAATACATGTAGTGTCTAGTTTGCACAATCACACAAGTCGGAAGCATTTGAGGAAATTACAGCTTTCTAATGATAAGTTGTTATTGTTGTTTGAAAGTTTTCAAACGATAATTAGAACAGAGATGTATTAACGCCTAAAACCCCTCTTAAAAGTTGGAAGTCAGCTGAATAAATTTATCTGTACGGCATACATAATTGGTAGATGGGGGCGGGTCTGCTTTGCGGCAGAATCTGCAGTTTTTCGATGGGAAAAAAGATAATCGCCTAATGCTAAAATGGCCATTAGTCTTCAAAAAGTGAAGTTTTACGGGTAAAATTTAGAGGCAGTTGTGTCGTTTGCTCATAACTCAGCTATCTATCTGTGGACTTATTTGGCTGAACTTTCATAGAAAAATCGCAATAAATTTTTGGCATTGAAGTTCGCGAATCTCAACCCCCTTTAAATATGTTATTAAGCACAAGGGGTCGTATTGTTCATAGAAAAAATTTTTTATTTAGTCCAAACCTTCCAATGTTTCTATATCCGAAATTTATTTGTCCATTTTCGTACATCTTTAGGAATACCAAATAAATTCCCATCATTACAATTCCAAATAATGAAATATTATGCAAACTAATGGATTAACTTAACTTAAAATTAAGGATAAATGGTCCTTGAAATAAACATTTATTTAAGTAAATGTATGTATTTTTGAGTAACAAAAATAATATGTATTTAGTTTTTGTTGTTTTCATTTTAATTCCTTTACAATAACACTGTCTAATGAACCATAAAATTATCTCTGAAGGGAATAAAAAGTTCATGGTGTTCTACCTGTGTATTACTTGCCGTTAACATGAGCAATAACAACAACAGCAACAACAGGACTAAAGAAATTTACATTTTAGCATTACATTGTCCTTTATGCAGTGTAGTCGTAACATGTATTTAATACAATATGCCCACACGACTAAACTCGGCCTTTATTTTATGTACACAGATAAACTCTTATTCACGCATACATACATACACAAATCTGGTATTTGTATATGTATATAGAGGATTTACATACAAACACTTACATTCGCTTATTGTAAATGCATATTTGTATGGGAATGTAACTACTGTATGCCCTGTTGTTGTATGCGTTGTAAGTATATGCTTGAACGAAAACTTGTCCGTCCTTTTGTCTGTCTGCATTTTAGATGAGTTTAGTTTACTTGTCCTTAAAGAGCTGCGTAAATTTTATGTGAAATTCTATTTTCCTGGAAAATTAACTGTGTACTTGTATGTTGGAAATTTTGAGTGCAACGAAAAGAAAATTCGGTACTAAACATTGTAAATGTTTGCGGTACAATCTAAACTTAACTTCTGTGTATGTTGTTTTAAAAAATGTTGGAAATAAAGTCCGAAAATTTTGGGAAACAAATTTGGAAAGAATTTTAGCAAGGTATCACATAATCCATGTTTTCTAAACAACAAAAACATTACTGTGGACCAGAAACAAAGTTTTTGGCAAAAACATGCAGACACAGTAGACATACAATCTGAAGTGGGGTAGAAGTAAACTGTTTGGGAAGTAAATCTGTCATTTAATAAAAACAAAAAAAAAAAAAAAAACGATTGTATCGGGTTAAAAGGTATTTTTGGAATTTCTCGAATAGGAGTATTGTTGGTTTTGCAATTCTTTCACAGTTCTCTAAATGAATTTAGCGATCTTACTTGATTTTTTTTTAATTTTGCGATTTTAGGTCGTGAACAGTTGGCAATACTGCAACTTTTTCTGAAGGCTTAAGGCCTAACCATAATATGCATAGCCTTGCTTAACCTACTTTCAAAAATTAACAAAAAATCTTTTAAATGTTTTTTAGAAAAACAAAAACAAAATAAAAAAACATTTGATTCCGTACGGAATGTGCGATTAGATTAGCACCTTGCTTAAGCAAATGACAGTTTCATTAAACTTAGCAAAAAGTTTCGTTAAGTTCAATATGGTTGGCCTCATATAATTAACATGTATTCGCACATTTGCTTAATCCAACTTAAGCACATTATGGTTTGGCCTTTAATCATTAACACTCAAGAAAACCAAAAAACAGTAATAACGCGTGGGTTAAGTTTAGGTAAACTTAGGATTAATTCAGGAAAGACTATTTTTATCGATATTTAGAAGAAAACAATTCTTTTTGAAAAAAAAAATTGATAGAAAATATATTTTTATTTAAAAAAGAAAAGAGATAAATTATATGTACCCACACTGTACTTCGGATTGATTTGAGTACGGATGGATGAATTTTTCTTTTGAGTGCAGCCATTTTTAGTAGAACATGGCTTAATTGAGGCCAAAAAATTGGCTAAACAAGATTTTATTACAAAAAAAACATTAATAAAAGTTTCAATTTTTTAATTTTTTGGAAACAATTTACACGTATTATTCATATCCACCAGCTGTCTGATTTTGGGTAATGAAACGGTTGGCTTGAAAATTATTCAGGTCTATAATACCGGAGTATTTTAAACACTACGAACTTGGCGATATGTGTTTGCAGCAGTTCGGCTTAACGATTATACCCTTTAAGGCTTTTATGCGCTTTCATTAAATCACTGATATTAGACAAGTTTACCATGTTGAAAAAGCTGCAGGCGAACATTGAATAGGAAATTCCTGGTATCGAAGATTTTTTGAATCAAGGCTGTTTGAGTCCAAGAAAATTCACTCGTGCCAGTAAATTCACTTGGCGGACATTTGAAAGATATAGTGTTCCTTTTACAACGACATCGATTCTTATTTCCTACAATCCAAAATTAAACTGGAAGTCTTTACATTGCAGAAACATCATAAGTTTGCTTTTTGCTTATTTCTCATTCATGAGCCGATTTTGCTGAATTTTAACAGTTTTTAGCTTATCTAAGATCTTCGGAAACCCTATTTCAACAACCTCGGGGACAGATGGACCCACGTGCATCGTTATATCGACTAACCTCCTCGTAACGATACAAAATATGTTTATACTTAATGGGTTTTAAGATAAATTTTGTAGAAATTTTAAACGAAATGCGAACTGATATAAACCATTTCCAACTGTAATGAAGGGCATACAAATTTTAACATTTTGCAAAAAAAAAATATCATTCTATTTTCCTGAAAAACTTTTATCTTTAGGATATTTTTTATATTAAAATGTGTATATTTTATTCTTTTTAATTCGAAATTACAATCTTTGCTGCTTCATCTGGTTAAACATTTTGTAGTTTTTAAAGTTTTCAAAAAAAAAATTCATATTATTCGAATGTGTATTCTAAATTAAATTAAAATCCTCAAAAGCTTTTATACTTTGATAGTCTTATTCCTTCAATATTTTCTGCTGGTATCTAAAAGTTCTATAAATTTTCAGAACAATTTACTTCATTGCTAGCCAAAGGATAACTAATGTAAGCCTCGTAACAGAAATATACAAACAAAAATTCTGATAGTGCATAGAAAATATTCCGGGAAAATATTGAAGGAATAAGACAATTAAAGTATAAAAGCTTTTTAGGATTGTAATTTGACTTATGGTGTTTTCTTTTCTACAAAAAAATGTGCCTTTTTTTAAAAAAAAAAGTCAATTTGGTGTCTTTTTCTTAAAAATTTTGCACCCGAAAAGGGTGGCTTGTTTTATTCTAAAAAACTCATGCTTTTCGGGAGAAAAATTTTTAAGAAACAAAGATTTTACTTAAATAACGTTTTTTAAATTTGATAATCGTTTATGAAAACGGGTGTTGTTATACTTTAACTAAAAGGTGATAAACTCGTAATACCTGCTTTGACTTTGTTCGATCATCATCATTGGGCTATGCAAGATTTTAATTTCAAGGCCTGATGCACACAAAAAAATTATTTTCATATTTGAATTGGAAAATCCCACATTTGATAATAAAAAAAAAATGTTTGAGTTTTCTACGATGACGATTATTGCGGTATTGATAAAAATGTTTGTGGTTAAATTTTAAGTCATCAATCAAGTTTATTGAATCATTAAAAAAAGTTGTTGCCCTTATATAACTTTTTTTTTAACAAATGTTTACGTGATTTGTTAAAATAAATTCCTGGAAATTTTAAATAAATCAAACAAAATGTTTATCGAAACTTTATTTATTTATTCATTAATTATGATGTGCTAAATTCTCAATTTTTATTCCTTTACAAGTAAACTAAAATATATTGTTGGGCGATTAGCTAGTTTGTATGCACATCAGGCCAGATCATCAGGAAACCTTTTTCCAAAGACTTTGGAAAAACTAAAGATATTTTATAAATAAAATTGTAAAGCGAATGAGAATTACAACAACCCAAGTCTTACTTGCAACGATAATAAAAATACTGACTTTACTGTGATGCAATATTTTTTTTTTATTGAATATGAAGAAATATTGAGGCCCTAATTATAAAAACGCCAAAGAATTACATTGAAAACATAAACAAATTCATAAATATTTTGTAATTTTGTTGTTGCTTTCTATAGCAAAATTGCAAAATATTTATGACTTTGTTTTTGCTTTCAATGTGATTTTTTGGCGTTGCGTTGCGTTTTACATAATTAGGGCCTAAATTATTTCATTAATAAATATGAACAATTTTGATTTTTAGTTGAACTGTTTATTTTCAATTTTTGATATTCTTTAATTAGGCTTGAGTTCATCAAATTTAACTTTCATTAAATTATTTTCACAAGACAAAGTCTTGACAGAAAGAATACGGAGAAACAGGGGAAAAAGGAGGCAACATGTAATTTGAAATTAAGGTGATAATAACGGCAAATTTCGAACCACCAGTACTACTGGTTAAGGATTGATGTTTGACTGTTGGCTAACGGGCACCGCAGTGGTGCAGTGGATAGAACACAAAGATCTTCTGACGATAGAAAGTGGTGTTTCTTGAAACATGTAAAGATCAACCCGGGTTCGAATCCCAGCTCAGCCAGGAAAAATTATCAATAAATTTTAATAAAAAATTCCAAGTTGTTAAATTCCTTCCCTCAGTGAAAATAATTTAATGAAAGTTAAATTTGATGAACTCAAGCCTAATTAAAGAATATCAAAAATTATTAAATATATTTTATTGAGTGGTATTTTGCAAGGCGTAATTTTGATAATTTTTTTTCATTGAATCAAATAAAAAGTTTGTTAAACTAAAATTTGAAAAAACTGTGTTGTTAGAAATTTTTTGGAGATATTTTTTATACCCCATATTAAGTCCCAAGGCTAAGTTTTGTTAACACATTCACTCTGCGGCATAGATGTCTAGAAAATTTGTTCTTGTATTGTCACAATATGTCACTGACGGCTTTAAAGAGCATTGGGAATTGTTTAAACCAGGTCAGAGGAGCCATGTTTTCCATTTTTAATATTTAATAAAAAAAAAAAATAAAAAAATAAGTAAGAAAGACATACGCATAATACCCTTTCCACTATGGTAGTGGAAGTATGAATAAAAATTGTTAAAGGCACATTTCCCAATCTTTCGGTACTTTATTTATAACTTTCCTTGTCCATCTCTGACACCTAATACAACATCGCAGGTACCAACCTCCTCAGCACATGTCTGAGTGTGAATGGCTCTGAATGCTTTTCACTAATTTCCATAAAAAAATTTTTCTGTTATTTAAAGGTGTGTTTTTATGAATGTTAAAATAGGAAAATTAATAGTGTCATTAAAAAACACACAGTCATACATATAATTTTTATTTTTCGTTACTTTTTCAAATTATTTTTGTTCCTGCATTTTCTTTTCACTTAAAATATTCATATTATTTCTATGTTTTATTTCAGCTCTGGTTTTCTGTTTTTATTTCCTTCACTCTTGATCTGTGACCTTCAATGGAAAATTTTAATTGATTTTTTGTTGTTGCTGTTGATTTTGTTGTATGAGTGTTATAATGAAGTAAAAGGAGATGGTGGGAAAAAATATACACTGTGTAGCACAGTGATGTTAATCGTACTTTTTTTTTACGGTAATTTTGGCCTGCAAAAGGTAGCAATTTGGATTTTTGAAATACATATACAGTCCAATTATGAATAAAAATTCCCCGGGAGTATTCTCCCTTCTCCCATTATTCCTATGTAAATTCAATTGTAAAAGTGGAAAAAGGGGAAAAACTCCCGGGGAATGTTTATTCATAATAGGGCTGATACTTATTATGGTGTTTTCTTTTCTACAAAAAAATTCCTCATTTTAAAAGGTGACTGTATAAAATGTCCTGCCGAACATGTAAAACTGCAATTTTTTATTTGACGAGAACAAAACACGAAAATGAATCGCCCTGTTTTTGACAGCTGACAAAAAGTTTGTTCTTCAATATATAAAAAAATATGTGCATAAATCAAAAAGTGTGTTCTTCAAAATATAAAAAAATAAATATACATAAACCCAAATTTGTAAATAGATCGATATTAAATAAATAAACAAAATGAATGACGATATTCCAATTTCTTTAGTTTATTTTTCATAAAATATGTAAACAAGAAAATACCTTTGCCAGATTGCCAATTTATTAACACCAAGTTTTTACGATTTCTTGATTTGACGTTTTTTTTTCAAAATAAATTTTATAACACCGAATCCATTTAAATTTTATATCACTGACAACCTACCATTAACTAGGTAATGCTTTCGTTTGTATTTACTATAAAAAAATAGAAAAAATAACTATTAAAACCTTAAATGTTTACGGTCCTGATTGGAGGCGATTTTTTTCCAACTTCGTCTGGTAACCCTTTATATAAACAGAAACCATCTTTTTACAGGGTATTATCAACGATTTATACGGGGCGTAAAGTGCCTTATGACGTTTAAGGGTGAATTTTTTTAGAATAAAACACGCTGCCCTTTTTTAAACAAATAAAATAGCCGTAATGTGATAAATTACACTATAGTTTTCGGATTATTTAAAGTACGGATTAGGGAATTAATGTAGCTAAAGATAAGTGTTTGGTACTTGAATAATCCATATTTGAATCAAGCATTCTGTATTTCATTTAAGGAAATCCGTACTTTTCGTACTATTGACACCGCTTTGCCTTGGTTTAAGTACGGATGGATTGGTTTTTCCTGTAACTGTAACAATTCAAAAATTATTTTTTTTTAATGCATACATTTAAATAAATGAAATTAAACATTATTTTTTTAATGTTCTTTACAAATACTGATCGTATCCCAGATCAGTATTTTCTACTATCGAAATTAATCGATAGTTCAGATTTCACTATCGAAACTATCGATATTACTATTGACTTAATGGTTTGTACTTGTGGAGGAAAACTTTAATGCTCGTAATTTCTACAAAAAGAATGCTAGTCGTGTTCGTACCTGACAGTTATCTTTACAGATTTGAACGTTTATTTTGCCAAAGTGTTTTTACCTTCAGTTTTCCTTTAAAATACGGCAGCTTTTACACCATAGATTTCCATGCACAGCTAGATTTCTTTTTGTAGAAATTACGGGCACAACTAGTTTTTATAAGGCTACAGTTCGTTGTTTTTATCGCTTTATTGAACGTATGAGACGTATGTATGTATGTATGTACGCACGTTACTTTAGATGACAGTTTTTGAAGAATGATAAGTACCTTTCTGAAGGAACGAAATTAGAAGGGACTATAAGATAATATATTGCAACTTAAGATAATTTTCTAAATTGGTTTTGATTCTCAACCCAAAAAAATTTAGCGGACTTATCCTCTAATGGTCGTTCATTTTATTTTTACAACATTACAAAAATATTTGACATTTCAGTCACTTTGTAAACATGTACAAATTTCGACTTAAAGGTCTTTAATTAGCAGTAAAAATTCACAGCTAAGCAATCCATACCACCTGTTTGTATTCATTCCTGTTATTCAGCGCGAATTAATAATTGCAAGTAAAAACTTGCGGCAAAATCCGTGTGTGTATAGCTGCTGTTACATGTCTTCATAGCTGCATTTTAACTAATAATAATATCGATATTGATATTTTCGATATTTTAAGACTATCGATAATTTCGATAACACTATCGATAGTTTCCCAGCGCTACTTCACATACATACGTAAGCTAATGGCTAATAAATCAATGAATGTTTAAACGTTGGTTTAGTTGACCTAAACTTAAATTTATATGTAGTTTATACATATGTAGTTTAAACTTAACAGCTGTAAATCAGTGCCCCATATATTTTATATGGTACAAAAAATAAAAAAATGTGGCAGCACAACGATAAATGTTGTCAAATTAATATGGTCTGTTTTGGTAGTTAAAACCCACAATTTTATGCGTTTAGAGATGGTTTAAATGTTTACTGATTTATAGATTTTAAGCCAAAAAGAGAGTTTAACTTGCACTGATTAATTAGCCGTAAGCATATTAAATAAAAATATTTTGAGTTCAATGAAAATATGTATGTAACTGAATACTAAAATAAAATGAAATTTTATTCTAACCCTTACACGGTCTTCGGGTGAAATTTCACCCATTTTATGTTTTAAAATAAAATATCTCTTAAACAGTTTGCTAGATCTCAATGATAATTTGTTCTAATTTTTTAAATTTTGCATTAATAACATTAAGTTTTATTTTGTTATATCTAAACTTTACAGATTATTTAAAGAATTACGAAAAAGTCCATCGGGTGAAATTTCACCCATTTATACAAACTTGTAAGCTAACTACATCCGATTTAATATTATGGATGATTTGAGTTTATTGTTTTCTTATTAAATATTTGCCGTATTCACAAAACCCCTTGTATCGTTGTATCTATTGTATGTTGTATAAAAATCCAATACTGAACTATGTTTTTTTGATACAACGATACAAAGGGTTTTGTGAATATGGCAATTATTTTGTCTAAAAAAAAATAAAAACACCTGGAAAGGAAAAAACCCTGTATATTTTTTATTAATTATTCAGTATGGGTGATTTTTCACCCGAAGAACTTTTCTGCAAGTTATTTTGAGGAACGTATGGGGCTAAAGACAAATATTTCCATTTAAAATTTTCTTAAAACACATTTTAATTTTAAATAAATTGATTGTGAACACTGCTCTTATCTGCCGCTTCCAAATGACAGGCGATGGACTGAGTGCTTTTCATATAAATTTTACTTCACAATCAATCGCCTGTCATTTGGAAACAGCACATTAATGCTTTAATTAAAAAAGGTAATTTTTAGAGGGCCGTAAGGTAATGAAAAAATAAAAGTTAACATCACTGGCGTAGCACATTCATATTTTCATAGTAAAATGTTTGGGTGTAATTATAAAATGTTGACATTTTGATGTGCAAATGTAGGTGGGTGGGTGTGTGTGTGCCCCTGGGGGGTAAAAAACTATTAATGAACATTAATTTTTAATTTTTGCTAAGACAAAACAAAAAAAAAAACAAAGTCATACAGTTCATAATAAGAGATTTGAGAACCTTAAACAGTTTAAGTTGGTGATGAACTATTAAAGTGTTTTTATAAGTTTGTCTTTTAATTTAAAGTCTCGTTAAAACAGAGTTGTTCTAAATGAATAAAAATAATTTAGGTCGACTGGACTATCATATTATAAATAAAGTTATACTCATGGCAATTGGTAACATTTACATTAAGTAAGTGAAACACTTAGCTGCTATGCACAGTGGGTTTAAATTAAGAATATTCTATATAAAACTCCTGGACCTTTGAGTAAATTTCTTTGAAATTTGTATTTCATATTTAGATTTACTTACCACAGATCAAAGTTGACTCTTGTACCAAGTGAATGATTAAAATTTTGTTCTGATATTTTAACGGACTTATGAGAAATATTTGATGAAGTTTATTCTAAAAGCGATATGTATTTATAAGATACATATGTAACCTCCTCCGAGAAAAGGGACCTCGTGGATTCTGGTATCTAAAAGGGTGTAGAATAAGATGAAATCAGTTTTTCCCAAAACTTCATTTTCACACACTAGGGCCCTTTTTTCGGAGAAGGTCACATATATAAAGGATGTTTTTAGACGTATACTTTGGCACATCACCATCCATGTATGTTCATGGAATGTTCAGACCTTACGAATATTTGACAAAAAAAAAATTAAAAAAGCGTGACCAGTAAATAAACCTTAGCTTTATTTTAAGCAATTTTTATTGATTTACTTAACTTTTTTTATAAGAAGATAATTGTATAATGTAATTAAGAAACTGTTAAAAGATGCTTTTTCTAGCAAACGTTTTGCAAAAGCAAACAATTTTTTACTAAAACTAGTGGTTACGTGTAGGACGTCAAATATTTGATAGGTGTAAACATAAATTTACATCAGAACAACGTTTACCAACCGTTCAAAAGATGCCATCGCCGCTGTAGATGTAAGTGGGACAGAGGTCTTTAATTTATTCATATGACGCCGTTCTCGTGTGTTCGGTGAATGTGCTGAGAATCAAGTTGAATCATCTTCGGCGATAAGGCTTATTTCTGGTTTAACGGGTATGTAAAAAAATTGAATATCAGTTTTTTGGAGAGAACACGATCCTCATGAGACTCTTTAAGGGCCAAATACACTTGTCAAATGCTTGTCCAGCAGGCAAATTCACTCGTGTACTTGTGATAGATGTAATATTCGCCGTCATATCGTCAGCTTATTATTGGTTTCGCAAATAACATGGTTGAATTACCAAGATATGCGCCAAACCAATAACGAGCTGACGATATCAAAATTTTTTGATTTTCCATCTAGCATCGTCGGCGTGACACATTAAAAAACATTTTCACGAATACTACCACAATGCTCGATGAGTATTTTGCCGAAGGTGGCATCGGCCCATTTGTCTTTAAATCCGACACCGGTGCCAACATAACCGCAAATGGCTAACGATACAGGCAAATGATTCGTAATTTTTTTTATTCGTCATGCCATTGCAAATCATTTATTGAGCCAACCGTAAGGTGCCAGAATTTTGCTCCGGAAATGGACTTTAGCCATTTCGTTTGATTTTAGACCTCTGGACTACTTTTTGTGGGGTACGGTAAGTCAAATGTCTATGCTGATAAACCAGCAATGATTGATCATTAATAAGCCTAGATTCAAAGCACTATTGACGAAATAAAACCGTGTATGATCGAAAAAGTGGTGCAAATTTTACCGACAGGATGGCGTTCATAAGGCGCAGTTGCGGACGCCCAAATGCCAGAAATTATTTTAAAACATTAAATGCTATGCAATTTGTAGGCTAATAAAGCAACAATTTGGAACGAATTCCATTGAATTTTTTTTAATAAAAGCGATTAACGTCAATGGTCCTTACCCAAAGTCTAGACGCGCAGTTTGTTTGGCAATAATTGCTGTAGCAACTATCAAATTCTGTTGCCAACACTAAATATTAACGTGTGGACTGCATAAATGAACACATGTTCAGCAGCAAATGTCATATTACATTGCTGAGCAATTATCTTTTAACACAAGCTGTCAAAATCAATTATCAGTACCAAAAAAGAAACATTTTAAGCTTAAAAATATAAAATTTAATTACAAAATTTACAAATTAATAATAAAAAATAGTTAAAAATTAATTGGTTGCCAAACAAAATGTAAGTATTTATTTACCCTAGGTCTACACTAAAGATAATTATCTCAGCAAGTTGGCAATAACGTCGGCAGAATAACAGAGCAATATTTCTTATTGCTCAGCTTATGTTAAAGGCATGGGAAAACGTATTTATGTTAACTCATAGTTTGAAAAAAATCAAGAAAGAAGGTGCAGTGTAAAAAATGGCGGTATCTTACAAGAATTATTATTATTAATATAAATTCTTCCTTATTCGACTTTATTATTTAAATTTATATTAATTTGTTTAAGCTTGAGGTCATTTTTAATACAAAAATATTAATTTTATTAATTTTTTTTTTTTTTTGTTAATGTAAAATTATTATTTTTATATAAAAAAGAACTCGAACTAAAACAAATTAATATTAATTTTAACAATAAAGATCGAATAAGGAACAAATTATAATTTTTGCAATTTTATTTTAGTGGTTATTTAATTTTTTGAATTATTTTTTACTACAATTATAATTTGCTGCAATTTTAAAAACTTAATTTCATTCTCACACAATTTGCATCTATATTTTCTTCTTTTTTGCTTCTTTTTTTCAACTGACAACCAAATTGAGGTTTTTTGTAAGCAATAATTGTCAACGAAAATGGACTAACAATTATTGCAATATAAATTGTTAGCAATAAATATGTACAAAAAATTGCTCTCTACATTAAAGATAACATAATTTTGACAATTACTGCAATATTTATCTCTGGTATAGACGGGCAGTTACATACAAATTCATGTTTTGTGTTAAGACACACGTTTACTCCACTCGAAAAAAAATATTAAACATAGAACATCTCTGTGACGTCATTCTGCCGACGTTATTGCTTATGTTAACAGATACAAATTGCGCGTATGGACGTAGGGTAACGAAAAAAATTAAAAAATATGCCACCCTATTCAGAATTATTTTTTCCTCTTTTTGTACATCGAAAAAAGGCTATTAGTTGCCATACAAATTTAGAAAAAAATCGACATAAAACATCAAAAAATACAAAATGTTTTTAATCGTGACCAAATTACCTTTTATTTGAGTAGCCGCACATTCCACTAAGTGAGCGGGGCGGTTTGTTGAATCTAGGGGCCTCAGCCCACTTCAATTTTAATTTTAAGTAAGAATTATACAAGAATTAAACAAGAACTAAACTAAACTAAAATTTAATTCGAACTGAACAAGAGTTGAAATAGAATTCAATTAGATTTGAACTGAATTGAACATAACCTGAACTAGAATTAAACTTAACTAGATATAAACGAGAACGTAACTGGAGTTGAATAAGATTTAAACTAGATTAAAAGGAGATACAAAATGGAATTAAACATGGCCTAATTTAGACCTAAACACCTAACAAGGATTGAAATAGAACTAAACAAAACTAAAACTTAGCAATAACTGAACTAGAGTTGAAATAGAATTCAAATAGATTTAAGCTAGAACTAAAAATAAACTAGAGTTATACTAGAACTAAACTAGACTTGCATTCAAATTAAAATAAAACTAAAACAGATCTCAGCTAGAATTAAACTGAAACTGTACTGGATTCGATCTAAACTAAAGTCTAAACTAAAAACTGTTGTCTAAAAGACGTATGGTGTTTTCTTTTCTAAGAAAAAATAATGCATTACAATTGTGTAATATGTATATATTTATCAGGTTACACGTACCATGGTGAAATAATAAAGGTGGCAACACTACGCCAGATGACGATTTTTTGCTCTTGCATTGTTTGTCTAGTCTTATGCCAAAGTTTTGTTTATGTTTACCAAAAGTCCACGTTTTGTGATGTGCTTATTGCATTTAAATAAAGTTTTTGATCATTTTAAATTCAAACAAGTTAGAGTGCTATATTCGGCTGTGCCGAATCTTTCATACCCTCCACCGACAGCTCAGTGGGCTTTATATGGGGCCTATAGTAAATTATGAACCGAGCATCACGCAATTTTGCGGCGTGATTTCCAGTCGAATAAAACAAATTTTTTCAAAATCTTATCTCAATCCGTGCCTTGTTCCACCATTTATGTTATTTTTTGTAACAAAATTATAATTTTTTTTAGGTGGTGTTTCCACATTCTGATTCATAGCTTTGGTCCTACTGCACCGATTTTGCTGAATTCCCAAATCCCAAATTGCTTAGGATAACTACAAGCAATTTGGCGCCAAGTTTGTTAATTTCTTTTGAGTTGTTCGAAAGTGAGCGTGTTTTCAACAGACGGACAGACAGACGGACATGGCTAAATCGACTTAGAATCACTCAATGACCCAGAATATATGTACTTTATGGGGTCTGAGATGAATAATTAAAAATTTTCACACGGAATGACAAACTTAATATACCCTCCTCACAACTAATTGTGGTGGAGGGTATAATAAATAAGATATTGATCATAATTTAATAAAAATTGGCTAAAAATTTATTTATTTGATCACGTTCAGCGGCACGCTTTGATTTAAAGTATCTTTTGACGTAAACGGTAATACAATTTCCACTTTGTTTTTGTAATGATGTATTAGTTGCCGTAACGATGCCACCTGCTTATTCCACCATGCCACGTACCCTTACAAAGTGATACATTTTTTCTAAATTACAATGGAACAAAATAATAGCTACGTTTTACACTCAACACTAATGTGTATTTAGCGTGATAAATATTGAATGAAATATTTGTACTTAAAGTGATATTCACGGTTGTAACAATTTTCAACATTAAATGTTCTTTGACTTCCATAAGCGTTAACAACACTGATTTTCAATAGTTACAGTCAGCTGTTGTTAAAAATTTTGCGCAAAAAAAAAAATAATTATCAAATAAGTACCGGTTCACACACGTCAAGTTTGACTCGTCAAGTCTTGAGCTTTTAGGATAGATGGGAAAAGAGAATGCCATTTCTTTTCCCCTCTCTCCTAAATACTCAAGACTTGGCGTGTGTGAACCGGCACTAAAAGTAAAACAAACGAAAAAAAAAGTTTTTATATCCATCACAATATAACCAAAAATTACACAAACTGTACGCAAACACAAAAAAAAGTTAATAAAAAAATTACTTTTAATTATTTAAGCTTGAGGTCCATTTATTTATAAAAATTATATTAATTTGTTCCAATATTTCGCTATCCTTTGGTTAGCATCGTCTAAAAAAAGGTTAGCGAAATATTGCAACAAATAAATATAACTTTTATAAATAAAAGGACCTCAAGCTTAAATAATTAAAAGTAATTATAAAATAAAGGTAAAATAAGAATAAATATGAATTAATAAAAAAATACTTGCTTGCATAAAAAAGTACTTTACGCAGATGCAAAAAAGGGTATTATCTCACACTCAATTATTGCTGAGGGTAAGAAATGGAACAAATTTGCCATTTATTTTTCCAACATATTTAGAAAGGAAAACGATTACTTTTCACATTTTTGCATATATTTTTAGAATAGAACAACAAACAGCGCTACAAATGGTAGCATACATGGAACATTATTGTCCGAAAAGAAAACACCATTAAACATTAGCGGTTTTCACTCTTCTTAATACGATTTTATACTACAAAGCATGAGTGCCTTTTTCGTTAGTATTGTAAATTAATGAAGTTGCTGAGTGAGGGAAAGAGACAGATATAGTTTGTTCAACTATTTTATTCTGGGTTATTTAACAAACTAAACACGTAAAGCTTTTTGTTAGATTTTTCAACCACAGCGTAGTAAATTTTAGTTTAATACATTTTGTTGTTGCAGTGTTGTACAACTTAGTACTTTAACTAAATTAATTAGATTCACAAGGACTACAAAGGACTTTACTATCAAGGGTGAAAACCGGTATTATCTTTTGCAATCTTCTCTTACTGTGCAACTTAAATGAGCCATAGTTGCATGACAGTGTTGCGTGTTTCCAGCAGTACAGATGATGTATGCTAAAAGTATATTTCTCAACAGAATGTGTACAAATTTTATGGGAATATTTTTTTTATTGAGTGTTGGTTAGAATTATGATTGATTTCACTTTTGGCAAAGGTTTTCTTTTTTCATTTTTCACTTGGTTTGCAATAAAAATGCTAATTATATGGAAATTGCTTTCTTTTTAGTTTTATTTTGTATTTCTCGGCAGGAAAACTCGTACTAAAGGACATTCAACTAAAGCAAAGAAAGAAAAAAAGAAATTAAAAACTCCAACTTACTCAGTGTAACATTGTAGGTCTTTTGCAAATCAACTTGACCTCTTAAAGCACGTAAACGTCTTAATTTTGATTCTTGTGCTTCGACACGCTCACGTAAACGCCGCAAACGTTCGCCCTCCGCATTGGCAACAGCATTTCGTACCTCTTGTTGTTTTAAAAAGCGTAAACGCTGCTCCTTTGTGGCCAACAGTTGATGTTGTGAATCAATTTGTTGCTGTTGACGTAGTGCCATCGCCCTTAATTCGGCTGACGTCAGCCTGCCAGGCACCTGTAATGAAAACATAAAAAAAAAAAAAAAATTCAAAACACATTAAACATTAAAAAGTTGAAGGACGAGACTCTAGAAAATCTTCTAGTAATAGAAAATTGCGTGAAAAAATAAATTTATAACGTTAGATGCTTAAGAAATAATAAAAAAACAATGTAAATCAAAATCCATTTATAAAATGATTAAACATTATCATTCTTAAAAAGGACAAAATATAGAACAAGTTTTGAATAGAAAAAACAAAAAATGAAAAATCTTAAGAGACAATGTAATCAAAAAATTATGTGAGATAAAATAAATTTTCTTTTTTAGTTTGATAAAAACTTAAGGTGTCCTTTAACAGTGAAGCAGCAAAAGCCAACAGCATTTATTAAGAGTATCTTGAAAAGCACAACTTATAACAAAAAAAAAAAAAAAATAACACAAATTCAACTTTAAAGCAAACTTTGCTTAAAATGGGTAGTTTTATATTGACTGTTTAAAAGGTAACTGGCCTTTCCCCAAAAAAGTACAATATGTCACAAATTTACATAAGTATGTTCATAATTTCCAATTGGGTCTTTTTAAGGAAATACCGCTGCTAATGGTGCTTCATGGAAAATCACTTTGGTGTGTGCACAATTGTGAAACTGCAATTAACTGATTCAGAGTAGATTTTACAACGCGAAATATGTAATTGTACAATTCACAACGTCGTTTTATCGATGTATTCGTAGTATAATCGTCTAGTTATATTTACAAACAAAAGTATTGTCTAATTATACAATGGATTTTAATAGGGGTTAACAAATGTTTTATTTATACCAGGCCTGTAAATGTTCGATTAGTTCGGTGAATTTCTAAAAATTGCAGCACAAATTTAACTCTTTTTAATGATTAATATGTGTTTAGGTTTGGTTAGGTTCAATGGGCAGCCGTCACGACGACGGCTCACTTGTGTCCTTATAGCGATCCCTTTGTGATACCCCTAGCCAGTGAAAAGAGTCAGTCAGTATAAATCAGCAATTTTTGATAGAAGTTAACTCTTTGACGACATTTTTAAAATAAAATTACACTTTCATGTAAATTTTATTGAAATTCTATTAATTTTTTTTTAAACATATTTGTGTTGATAATGCGTATAAGGAACTTTCATGTGTAAAGGCAGAACAAATGTCAAAGGCATACATGAAAATTGACAGCCAGCATAACTTTTTTTTGTTATGCAGTCACCTGTATGAATTCGCCTTGGTTGTAAGAATAGTCAAACTAAATCTTTTAAGTATGATAAGTTGTGCCGGTTCACAAACGTCAAGTTTGACTCGTCAAGTCTTGAGTTTTTAGGAGAGAGAGAGAGGAAAAGAAATGGCATTCTCTTTTCCCTTTCCACTTTAGAATATGCGTAAAATGAAATAAATTTTTTTTATTAATATTCTAAAACAACTTTCCTATTTAATGCATAAACAAATATTCATGTTTTTTTTTTTTTTAATATAAAACTCCCCATAAATTATGAACAAATTTAATTTTCTAAAGGAAACTT
Source organism: Pollenia labialis (assembly GCA_949318255.1). Classification (NCBI taxonomy): domain Eukaryota; kingdom Metazoa; phylum Arthropoda; class Insecta; order Diptera; family Polleniidae; genus Pollenia; species Pollenia labialis. The sequence goes on along the minus strand of OX439143.1, from coordinate 33,484,834 downwards.
TAAACAAAAGAAACCAAAAGAAAAACAAACAAAAAAATTAAAAGAAAAAAGGTTATGGGCATTTTTTTTTGTAAATCCATATTATAGAATGTGTAGAGCGAGACTTACTTTTAGTTTTGGTTCGGCTGTAACCACTACCATGTGATTGTTGTTGCTGTATATATGGTTATTATTATTATTATTGATATTGTTGTTGTTGTTTTTGTTGTTGTTATTGTTATTATTATTAATGTTATTTAAAAGGTGAGTGTTGTTTTTATTATTATTTTGTAAGGATCGATGTTGTTGCTGTTGCTTGGTAGTTGGTCTTACAGAGGGTGGCATTTTTGGTAGATTTCCCGATACAGGTCGACAAACACAAGTTAACATTTTATTTAGATACTTTTTCTTTGAAAAGTAAAATCGCAGAGCGATTTCTTATTTTATTTATTTAAGTGGAAATTATTGCACGTTAAGGGATTTTTTATTTCACATAACTTTTATTTTTTTTTTATTAATTTTGATTTGGTTGTTATTTTTTTTTGTAGAGGCAGTGAATTATTTTTCTTGCAATTCAATTTGGCGTTTTAATTGTGTATTGCACGCACTGGTGTTCGTTGCCATCTTTGCAGTCTTTCTTTATTATTAATGAATCAATCTTTCTATAACACTTGGTTTTTTTTTTGTTTTTGGTTTGATAACAAAATTTCTATAAAACGTGTTTAATTGTCAATCTTTGGTGTTTTTTTTACTTTTTTTTTGGGATTTTTCTCTTATCTAATTTAATTTTTTTTTGTTTATTTTTATGCAGTTCTCCTGTTTTAAAGTGTGTATGCATGTGTGTGGCTTGGATTAAAAAAAAAAATTTTAAATTTAAAAAAGGAAGATGTTAGAAAATCGTTTTATTTTTTCATTTCTTCTTCACCATCACCTTCATGTACATGCAATTTTCCCAATGATGATTTCAATGGCATTTTTTTCAAGTGTTTTAATATTTTCAAACACTATTCTCTACTTTTATTGGCATGTGGTTCCGATAGTTTTTCCTTTTTTTTTTTTGTTGTATCCTGGTATTCGATGTGTGTCGATGTCTATTGAAAGTGATTGTGTGTTCTGTCACATTCTGCCATCATTTCAAACAGTGGACTTGTTTGAAAATGCTGAAAATACTTGTGTGATTGTGTGAGGGTGTCTGTTGTTTTGGAAAAAATGAAAGAGTTCGTGCATGCAAGTGTATGGGTGGTTTGATGACTCCGTGTGAGTTTTTTTGATTTGGTTTTAAAGTGTTGCCAATGACAACAATGACAGCACCAAACATTGAGTTTTTTTATACAAGTTTTTATTTATTTTTTTTTGTTTTTTTTAACGGGAGTAGATTGAAAAGTCAGTTTAAAATTATGCAAGAAATAATTTTTTTGTTCCCTTTTTAGATTCATTAAAACTATAAATTAAATAAAACAAAATTATGAACACCTTGGAATTCTAGTCTTTCAATTGGATTAAGCTTAGCCTGATCTCAAAAAAAATTGACCATCATTAAGGTTGGACTTGGACTGAACTAGAACTGAGCTAGAACTTATTTAAACTGAACTAGAACTGGGTCAGGTTGAAATGGGATTCAGTGCTCATCTAACGCACTTAGAACTTATGACCCATTGCTATACCATGGAGTACTACAAAGCAGAACTCCTACCGTAGAATCATCTCAAACTTTTCAAAATGCGCTTCAGTTCAACGCCAGAGATATCCTATAATCCGCCAAAGGTAGCAGATCCCATTTCGGCTAGTCGTCTTTTGGCCAGTGCAGGACAGACACAGTAAAGGTGTTCTACACCCTCCTCCTCATTTTCGCAAGCACATCTGCGGCAGTAATCATAGTATGCAGCATTCAGTTGCTGTGCATGCATACCCATAAGACAGTGTCCAGTGACTACATACACCAATAGTGATACGTACCTTTTGGTCTTCGATAGTAAAATTTGGGTCCTTCCATCATCCATATAGTGTTCGTGGCCCAACCAGAGCTAGTCGGAACTAGAACTCAACTAGAGCCGAACAAAAACTAAACTAGAACTGAACTAAAACTAAACTAGAAATGAGCTGGATGTGAAATATAACTAAACTAGAATTGAAATAAAACTGAACTGAACAAAACTAAAACTGAACCAGAACTGAACTAGTACTGAACTAAAACTGAACTGGAACTGACCTAGAAACGAACTAGAGCTGAACTTAAACTGAACTGAACTTGTACTGAACTAGAACTGAACTAAAATTTAACTAACACTGAACTATAACTGAACAAGAACTGCACTAGAACTGAACTAGAACCGAACTAGAACTGTACTAGAACTGAACTTAAACTAAACTAGAACTAAAATAGAACTTCACTTGAACTAAAACTGAATAAAAACTTAGCTGAAGTGGAACTACAACTAAATTTGACAGAACTTAACAAGGACAGAACCTAAACTGAAGTAAATCTAAACATAACCTGTACTAGACCCACAAACGCACTTAAACTGAAATAAACAAATTTAACTTTTCCAACAGCAATTCATTTTATGCTCTTAACGGCACAAGGAGTTTGTGCACGCAACCTTTAAAATACTTTTACTTATTGTTTAAATAGCATATTTATAACTTTTACTAGGGAACTTTTTTCTTTTCCAACTATGTCAATTCTTTACATGAACGTTTACCTCTGTTTTATTGACAATGACAACACTCTGTCATTGTTAATTTAAAACACACAAGCAACTCTGCTCCCAAATATAAAAATGAACTTCACTCCAACACTTTTCAGTAAGCAAAGAATGAAAAGTATTTAAAAGTCTTAAGAACTTTCTTCTCATATAATTTTAAACTCTTACCAAATTTTGTTTCAAGCAGCAAAAAAGTTTTGCTAAAAAATGTCTACACATGTTTTAATCCAACAAATTTGCACTAAATCATTGAGGCTTAATACCTGCCGTGGCTGACTTTTTATCTCTAAATTTAGCAGCGTTTAGCTGCTGCGGACATACTGTATCTCAAAGCAGTTTTTCACGAACAAATTTAAGTTTAAGTAATTACAGTTCTAACCAAACACAGCAGGTTCTAAAGGATGCTCTCACAAAGGGATGTCTAAACAGGTAGCGAGCGAATGGGAAAAACTTAGTTTTTTATTGTTTCAGCTTAAAACAATACAATACAAATATCACAGGTAGTTTTTAAAGCATTTAATTATAGTGATTCAAAATATTTTACAAGCGGAATCATAAAAGAGAGAAGAAAATAAAACAAAACTAAAGCAATAAAATTTCCTTTTTTTTTTTTTTTAAATCACTAAAGAAATTTTCTTTTATTTACGATTTACGAGTTTAAATTTTTATTACTTTACTAAATCCAACAGACTTTTTAAGCCAAAGAAAGAAAAAAAAACGTGTGATCGTTTTCAAAGCGTTTGTTAAACTGAAAATAAAATATTTTCAAAGAAAACTATTTTTGTTATAAGCAACATGGTGTTTGAGTTTTAATGTTTTCTCTGTTGATAATATCCTGGCAACATGTTGCTAGCAATATTACTTTATAATTAAAGGAGGCTAAAAATGTTGCTAAGGATATAAAGTATGCATTTGATACTCATTTAAATTACGAAATAGAATTCACATCAACATGTTGCACGTTACTTTTAAATTCGATTTATTCTTTAACTTATTCCATTCGTTCTAATGAGTATTTGATTTAGGTTTTATCTAATTTTAATGGTTTGCACAATTTTGTGTGATAGGCTAAACCAACTAGGGGCACACATGAGCTGATTATTTTTGACCTTTTTCACATTATGTGACATTACCCTGCAGCAATATTATTATTATATTCTAAATTTCGTAAACGTTTAGACGTTACGTTTTTTTTTTTTTTTTTGTTGCAGGCAACAGGCTACAATTTCGCCTTTAACTATTAAATTTGAGAGTGCTGGTTCACATTCTTCAAGTTTTGAGTTTTTAGGAGAGAAGGAAAACGGGGATGTCATTTCTTTTCCTCTTTCTCCTAAAAACTCAAGACTTGACGGATTAAACTTTAAGAGTGTGAACCAGCACTTATTAAAGAGGAACATCAAACTGTTGCCTGATTTTATATTTCGTGCTACATTGTTCACTCCGCAATTTTTTTTTTTCATAAAATATTTCTGTGCGATATGTAGCATAGTGTGAAACAGCTCTTATGGCCAAATTCACCAATTCGATTTAAATATCAATTCATATTTAAATAAAGTTTTTCATTTAATTTTATTATTATTTGACATGAATAACGAATTTTAAACATAAATTAATGCTGAAAAAAATTGTTGAAATCGGCCATTAGTCAGTTAAGGGTGATCTCTTGATTGCAATAATTTCGTTATTTATGGTTTGTTTACAAAAAATATGCAAAAATGGCGAAATGAGTTACATACATTCATGTAATTATAGCATATTCATACAGATAATATGACACAATAGAACTCTTTGTGAATTGCGTACTTGTCTTATAATATTTGTATAATAAGAGGCAGTCATGGTTTTTTGCTCATACCTCAGGCATTTGTGGATCGATCAGGCTGAATTTCAATAATATCAAACAATTCCGGACTATATATGGCATAATTATATAACTACGAAGTCCCCATCATAACTGGGGTCTTGGGAAAAAACGCTTTTCAACGGACACACGGACAGACGGACATCATTAATTCAACTTCACTTCTCATAAGGACCCATAATATACATAAGTATATACTTTATAGGGTCTAAGATCAATAATGAAGAAATCACAAACGGAATGACAGAAATTACAAACGGCATGACAAACTTATATGTACCGTTTTACCTTCGGTGAAGGGTTAAATATAAAAATTATAGCAAATAAAACCAATATAACACAATACAACACTTTGTGAGTTGCCGAATTGTTTATTTTGTTCACCTTTTATTTTGTTTTCCCACGTTTAATTTGAAATGATAATTCGGTCGCAATCGGCGTAAGCAATATAATTAGAGCTAGGTCGACGTACGGCGCAGATACGGTTTTACGTTAGCCGCATTTGTTGTGTGCCTTTGCATACAATTGTATACGTTTTAATTTGACAACGTATCTATGTCGTGCGCACCTACGTTCATTCGGTATATTTTATTTCAAAGTTGTGAAATACTTAAACAATTAGGCCCAAAGTGCTCCATCCGCTAACCCGGTAGGCTAGCTGGTAGTGAGCTAGTCTATCAGCGCCGGAGTTGCGGGTTCGATTCACGCCAAAGACTCTGGTTTCTTTCCTGCAGACAAGCGCAGAGCTTCGCGGGGTTTAGCTTAGGGAATAAAAAAAAATTTATTTTTAGGGTCCAATCAGAATATATTGATCGGGCTCAAAAGGAGTAGGAATATTAACGTACAGGGACTATTTTTTACAAATTTGGTATATCGTTACCTAAAACACAAAAGACCCTATCTAACATTTTGAAAATTTCACAATAGAAGCAAAACTAGTTAAAATGATAAATTGTTGAAGTACCTTAAACTGTTTATAATTTGTTTTTCTTGTAAAACCTATTGGTTATTTTGGCAATGTTGCACATTATGCAAACTGATGGTGAGGTATTTTAGCGTTTATCATATGTATAATCTTTTATAGATAGGAACATTGGATTTTGCAGATAAAATCTCTAATTTTAGTCGAAAAATTCCAAAACTTTTTTATTAAATTTTATGTTGATACAATACATCAGAATCAATGAAAAGGACGATTTTTAAGTTTTGGTTAGTTAATGCTTTTTGCGTTTTAGGTAACGATTTGTTTTTCAATGTACAATTACAACAGCTGTTAACTAATTTTTAATTCATGTTTCTTTATTTTTTTCTATGTAAATTCGGTCTTAAAACTTGAATATTTAATATTAAAGAAATGTATGTAAGGCGAATTTACTGAAATGTAAGGTAAAGGCTACAACAACACTGGTCCGATTGTCGAAAATATTTCTAGTTAAAAAAAAGATTGGTTAGATAATAAACTGTAGTTTTTATACAAACTTTGAGAACTCAATCACAAACAAACTCATATGTTGACTTGACCCCACCTTGACTTCACCCTTTTAGTGAATTCGCCTTGTATTTCAGTTTAAGAAAAGTATGGCCCGAAAATCATCACACAAATACTTAGCGCCAGTTTTTGACTCCGAACTTAAATATTATTTACTCTTAAATTCGATTTAAATACGTAATTAAATTTTCCAATTCTTTTTTAAATGATACTTAAATGGCCCACTTTGCTTCTTTGAAGCCAATTAAAGTTTCCATTGTGTATTAACTTGGCAAGGTGGCCTCAATTTCGCAACAATACAAAAAGAGCAGGCAAAGCAAAACAGCTGGTTCCTTGAGACCACCTTGTTAAAAAATACACTTTACAAGTTCGGTTTTTGGTTAAAATTCACTGAAAAAATTCTCCAAATTTGATTCACCAATTAAATGATTAATCAGAATTGAAATTAGTTTTAATTAAAATTTTAATCAAGTGAATTAAACGTTGAATCAAAGGAATTAAACGTTTAATCGAGTTAACAAAACGTTTAATTTATACTTTTAATTTATTTACTGGCTGCAAATTGAATTTATATTACAAACTTTTTAACTGAAATAAATTAAAAATGTTTTTTCTGTGTTGTTCTATGCTTCTTTTTTGATATGGGCATTTCCAGCGAAAAGTCTACTTTTTGTAACGTAACGCCAGAAGTATTTTAAATTTTTTCTCAAAAAATTTTATATGTATAGTATACTTTTTTTTATTTTGGTGTCAAGCGCAATTAGCTCTACATTTAGTAGCAAAAGGGATAACGATAGAACAACATGGTTCGAAAATACAACCTTATTTGCAATCTGGCGTTACATTAAAAAAAGTAGACTTTGCGCTGAAAATGCCCATATTTACCTTAAAACGAGCAAAGATTTTTAAATTTGAAAGCATGAAAAATAAATCTATATAAGTCCAAAGTTTACTAAAAAAAAGTTTTATACAAAACATCTTGCTCAATTCGCAGTCTTATTCAGTTTTGTAATGCAAGTCAAAATCCACTTCCGTTTTTTTAACGTCACGCTAGCGCAGATGTTTGCTTATACCTGCAAATCCTTAGCGTCGATTACAGTAATTTTTTTTCTGAATATAGTGCTACTTCATTTCTTTGTATATATAAAAACCCTTTTTACAAATTTGACTTCTTCAATTAATTTTTTTACATTTTGTGGTACAAATATCGCGACACGTCAATATGGAAATGCCCATATTCAGCAGGGCTGACCTACTTTTATCTTTACTTAATGAAGTTAATCAAGTAGAATCACCTAAAATCTGAAACCATTATGATTTAAATACAACTTAGATTTAAGTAAACGTTAATTAAACGCGTATTAAAATAAAAACAGTCAAAAACTGACCAATCGTCTGTAAACAAAAGTTTGAGTTTGCATTTATATTTCTTTTTTAAGTACTCTGCAACTCATTATGTTCATTAATGTGACTGCAACATATTGCTTGTGAGGCATTCCAAACAAGTTGTAAGTAAAAATATTTAAAATTATTTTAATAAATATTCAAGAGTCTAGACAAATTGCTTGCAAGATAAGGAGTCTAGACATATCCTAATGTGACGCAGGGCTATTTTAATAGTAAAATTTCAACTAAATTAATTTTATAATTATTAATAATTTTAGAATACAGAGTGTATATTTGTGGCATTTAGACAAGACACATTAAGTAAAATTTAAAAAGTTGAAAAACATGTTTTCATTCAAAAAACATTTTTGTTTACTTTTATAAAATTTTGTATTATAAAGGAAATTTTTCTTTAATTTTTGTTTATTTTATTATTTGATAAAAATGAATTTTTCACCAAGTTTTTTTTAATAACTCTTTTGCTATCTTATCTCGACTTAAGATGTTTTGTCAAAATGCCACAGATAAAATTATGAGGCGATAAAACACAAAAATAAAATATAACTACATGTCGCTTTCAAAAAATTTTTTTACATGCTCTTTTTCTTTTATTTTCTTTGCCGAGCAAAAGCCAAGAATACCTTAATTCCGTTGCTGTCAAACATACCAGAATCTATGGCGAGAATCAAACCGGCAACCCTCGTACTAATAGACTACCAACTAACCTACCGTTGCACCAGTTACTTTTTTCTTAAGTCCGATCGAAATTTTTCGCCTTCAACTAATAGAACATCAATATTTATTTTTTTTAACCCCAATGTGCAATACGGCCACCATTTTTTAAGCTTAGCAGAAAATTGCTCACGTTTCATGTTAAATCCTTAACTTTTATTGATTTAATTTTTTTTTCTTAATTCCTAATATGTTTCTAAAAAAAATAAAACAAACAGGACATTTTTAAAAGAAACAATTATGAATGCGTAAAATGCGCTTTGTGATATTTAAAACTTTTCTCATTCGACTAAAAAGACTTTAAGTTGTGGAGCACATGTTTTGTAAAACATTTTTTAATTAAAAATGTTTAAACAAAAAAAAAAAAAAATTGCTAGAAGCTTAAATATAGAATTCAAATATGTATAAGATTAATTGTTTAGGCAAGTGTATGCATGTGCATACAGCTACTCACACTATAAGTGGAACACCTTATAAAAATTATAAGGTAACAATTTTGATGTTAATTATTTTAATTAGTATTGTGGTAATTTTGTTGAACTATTTATGGGTTTTAATACAAATTTTCAATATTTTTTATCAGGCTTAAGTTCATTAAATTTATTTTTATGAAGAAAGGAATTTTACAACATGAAAATTAATTAAAATTGTTATTGATAATCATTCATTTTTGATTGACCTGAGATTCGAACCCAGGCGGCTGGTTATCCTGAACTGAGTGGTAGCGATCGAAACATGTCAGGGTAACCAGCCGCCTGGGTTCGAATCTCAGGTCAGTCAAGAATGAATGATTATCAATAACAATTTTAATTGATTTTCATGTTGTAAAAATTCCTTTCTTCATAAAAATAATTTAATAAAAAAAAAAATTTGATGAACTTAAGCCTGATTAAAAATATTTTTGAATATTTTATGTAGATCTGAATTAAATTTCATATTAAATTAAGTATTTTTAATCCGGGGGAGTTTGCCAATTCTCCTACCGGACGCGTCCCCAGATGGCGGATAGGGGGAGGGGATGACCATTCGTTCCTCTCCCAACCATGGCTTCACTTATGGGGGACGGAGCACGAAATGCCCATTACCTTAGCGAATATAGTATTCACCGCTGACCAAAAATCGGCCACGAGGCGATTTTTTCCCCTAAAGCCTAGTACTCTGTTCTAACTTGCGAAAAATGTTGAGCAACATTGATTATTTCACACGAAAATTTTGTCATGTATCAATATTATCTATCTCGCGGGTTTTAAGAACTTAACGTTTTTATTAGTTACAAGTATACAACATTATTTTTGAAGGTAAACAAAAACCATAGTTGGGGGTAGTGCATTAAATTTTAATTTAAATCAACATTGCACTCCTACTTAATAAAACTGCAAAAAATTAGTTTTTACAATTTTTCACCAGCTTTAGTGATGATTGGTGTTTTTTTCACTTGCACTAAAAAAATAATTTGGTATTGAAAATTTTTTCACTATCGCTAACTGTGATTCTATGCATAAAATCTGCACTCAATCCAAATTTGTAGTTCAAAATTGTAACTTGCAATCAAAAAACATAATATCACTCAAATTTAAATAAATTTAATTTTGTACGTGCATGGTTTTTGATTTTTCCGATGATATGCATAAGCAAAGGAAATTAAACTAAATGAACTTCTGTCAATACCGGAATAATTCTTGGATTTAGTCATTAAAACACAAGTTTTGTATTTTAAATTGTGTGCAAAATTTTTAGTCAAATAAGTTAAGAAAAAAACTGCAATTAACTGATGATTGCTTTTTTTAAATCAAACTATTTTTTTAGAGCAAAATGTTTTAACATTGCAATCACTTATGCGTAGTGAGATTTCTAATTTTCAATTCATCACTCAACATCAACGAAATTATTGCAATCATTTCAAACTAGTGCACTGCCCCCATCTATGACAAAAACCATTTGTTTTGATAATTGTCATTAAAAAAATAAAACAATTTTATTTTAATAATTTTCTATAGTAAAAACAAAAAAATTTAATTTTATTATTCATTTTTGCACTTTTCTACATTTGAAACGCTTGTTATAAATCCCACCTCACAAGTACAAAATAAAATATAACAAAAAATTATACGCTGTTGCTTAAAATTCCGTGCGAAATAATATGAGCTGCACTTGTTTCGTACGGAAAATAAAAAAGTTGCTAGAAACATTTCGCATGTTTTTCGTAATATAAACAGAGTACAACTCTACATTTTTTCGTTTGTATTTCACAGAAATTTTTTTTATATTGAGTTTGAAAACATTTCGCACGAAATACTGAACAAAGTACCAGGCTTAAGATATAAAAAACAACAAGGAAGAAAAAACAATACGATGCATGGCTTTAATAACCGGCAGCAAGTGTTGATCTGTGGCCGTATTCTGTAATTCGCTAAAGCGAAATCTCTATCGCTAAAAATCTAAAAAGTTGATTTAGCGATTTTTGGCTCCGAATGCAATACTGTAACGTGCTTTGCTAAAATTGTCATTGCCATAAAAATGTAATTCGCAGCAATTTCAGCTTTTAATTTAATCGCTAAAATGGTACAATTTTGTATTTCCTAAGGCATTTTAGCGATCGAGATCTAGCTTTAGCTAAGCGAATTACAGAATACGGCTGCTGATCGCGAGTCATGTGCCGTCGTCATCCCTCAATCGGAAGCAAAAACTCCTACGGAGGTGTTGGAAAATGTGTCCACTGTACATCATGTACATGTATAAATGAATAAAGGTGAGGGATCCGACTCCGAATCCTCAAATGATAAATATAACACTGGCATACAAGATCCAAACAAGGATGAGGTAGATCGCATGGTGGAAGAGACAGTATAGCCAAATTATCGACCACCAAAAAAACGGCTATCTGGGGCACAGCAAAGACAGTTGAAAATCATGCACCAGAAAAACATATTGGGTCAATCTCGGAACACTCCGACGAAATTTTTTTTAATTAAACTAAGGATTATATATTGAATTCAGCAATAGAGTTTTCTATGTGTCCCACTAATATGGTGAGAAGCTGTTGGTATGTATGAGTCTGCTTGTATTTGAGTTCGGATACTGTCGTGTTAAAAGCTTCATTTGGCGCTTTGAGCAGCCGTATGAAAATGTTTGACGTTGACATGTGCGTACATAGAAAACAATTTATTTATCTGACGGCATTCAATTTAGGCCTTTCGGAGAATATACACAAAAGGATACATAGTTTAACAGGCCGGCAGATGGACAGACTGATTGTTCTGATTTGTTTCTTTGTTTCGCTTAACAGTTTTTGTTTTCCTTTTGAAAAGAAAATATTAATTTGCTATAATATTTTGCTATTGTTACTTGCAGTTCGTTTTGCAATAACAATAGTTTGGAATTTCATGTTTTGTTTAATATTTAAACTAAAATATTGTTCCTTTATCTGGCCGGCAATGAGTTATATTAAAAGAAACAAGTAAGAGTACTGCATTCGGCTACGTCGTGTCTTATAAACCCTTCACCATGGTGGGATATGATTAGAAATATATTTTGTGCCAAGCCCACTTTTCCAATCCCGCCCACATTTTGTCGGATATTGTCTATTGATTACCAAGGTGCTTGTACCTAATTTAAAATCTTTAGAGACTTGCCCTTCTTGAAAAAATACAGAAATCTATTATGTTTTTGCAAAAAAAATGCCACGCCCAATTCTCTAATCCATCCCTAAACGAATTTGAATACAGTTATGTATATTGTAGTTCTTAAAATTCCCATTAGGTCTCTATTGGAGCCTCTTTTTGCAAAATATCTCAAAGTCAAAAATAATAATCTGAAGAACTGTTTCTATTCCCTGCTCCTTTCTAGGCATTTTCAAACTTTGTCACGCAAATAGCTTGATTAAAGTTTAGAAAGCTTCAATCGGCCAGCTCTAATAATTTTGTTATTAGGTTCTAGGGGCGAATCCAAACATTTTGAAAATAGAATGTGCGAGGCCTATTTAAAATAATAGATTGATTTCCGTTTTTGCCTTTTTGTCCAACCAATTTTTTTTAGCTTTGAGGGTCCAAGCCAAATCGATTACAGACTTCTTAACCCTTTAAAAATTGTCAGAGTTTTCTCAATTTTGTCTAACAAGTTAAACCACAAGGATGAGGGTGGCTTAAACATGTCATTCATTGTCTTGTCATGGCGTATAATAAATAGATAAGCGCTCTAACATAAAGTGGATTGATTATGCATCCTTTTCTTTCTCTAGTTCTTTATGAAAACCTTTGATGCTTAAATCCTTCGTCTGCATTTTCCAATCCAAGTGATGTAAATACAGTGTGCATTAGCATTATTCCCTTTCGATAAAGATGATTATGATTAGTAATTCTTAAGTTGGCGTGTTTTTTTGCTCTTGTGATTTTTGCTAAATACATATTTAATTGCAGCCTTGATATTTTTTAATACAATTTTCAATGAATTCTAGAAAAAGGAAAAAATTGCATTACAGCCGCAGTTTTGTTTTTTTTTTTTGCCGCTGTTTGCATAAAATACCAGCAAATACTTATAAATAAAATAAATAGTATATCAGTGCCACAAATCTACATGAACACAAATAAATAAAACAATTTCAATTACATTGCCAGCAAGTATGTGTCCTTTGCCATCGAAAGTGGTTTCTACTGCTATCTTTTCAATGCTTCTCTAACTCTTTTAAACATTCTTCTGGAGAATTAGATGATACAAAGCAAAACTATAGAGCGAGAGAAATAATGATACAAATTGTTACAAGTCCTTGGAGTCATACCGCTTTTAGTTGATTGGCTGTACAGATATGGATGATATGAATTTGTAGTCTTTCACAATTTTCCATTGTTACAACTTTTCAAGAACTGACATTGATGAACTATTTATAGTTTACAGCGAAATGTGAAATTGCTTGCGATACTCGATAAAAATATGTACAATACAATTTATTTTCCCTAAAGTATGCAACAAATATCAATTTTACAACTTTTTAACAGTACATTGAAATGTGCGTTTAAGCAATAAACGAACAGCAACTCAGCATGGACATTCAACATGGGAAATTTTATGTTGTTTAATTTATAGTCTACTTTTAGGGCTTTTTGTTTATAAAGAAGGTAAAAGTTTGCAGGAATTTATTGGGTGTGGATTAAAGACTTTTTATTTAATTTAAATTAAACTTTAAGAAAAAGTTTATTCAAATTTAGTTCATAGAAAATATTATTAGTAGTTTTTTCATCAATTAAAAAAATTATTTAAAAAGTATTTAAATTTAATAAATATGATAATTAAATCAATTGTTTTTTTTTTTGTTAACAGAAAATTAAAAATATAATTTTGACTTTATTAACATTTTATTTGTTTTGAAATAAATTTTGAATTAAAATAATAATTAAATAAAAAAAAATTTCAATTAAGAGTAGTGAAACACAAAATATTGGTTTTAAGTGTTTGAAATTCATACATTTTTGTGCAACAACTGTATGGAGTGGTGCAAGACCATTATGTTGACTAAATTAAGAAAAACAAAATTAGTTTTATAAAAATCACCCACGCCCACCGCCCAGCTTATCCTAATCGCTTTTTTCGCATAAATTTTTAACTTTTTAAATTTGGCACTTAACTTTCTGAAATAAATAAAATATGCATACCAAGTTTTCAAAATAATTTTCGGGGGAATACCAAGTTTTATCAACGTCAACCTTGCCCACTTCCCACACAATCCAAAGCCCACCTCCAATGCGGTACAACTCAATTTTTTGCATAAAACATTTCCTATTCAAGCAACAGACAAAAGATGTATGTCATGTTTCCTCAGCATCAGCCATGCCCACCGCCCATATACAAGTAAAAACAAAATGAGTTCAAAATTATCAAACAATTTATTTTTCAACTATTATTTCTGATGTAGTATCATCCACTACTTAATGATCTTTATGAGGTTGACGTCTTGCTACATATTTATATACGGATCGAAAGGGTGCGCCAAATAACTTTTTTTTTTGGAAAATGCTATAAAAAAAACTACTGAATATTTTCTCAAATTTCTTTTTTATTTGAAAGTACAATCCTTCCGGTTAATAATGGATAATAATTTCATTCAAATGGCTGCTTCGGCTGGCCATGCAGTAGCCTACACGATCGGTCCAAAGCACAAAGCAGCTGTATTTCACCAATGGCTTCACGAATATTGTCCTTCTCTGGCTTATCGGAGTTACACTTATCTTTTACGGCACCCCACAAATAATAGTCCAACGGTGTCAAGTCGCAGCTCCGAGGTGGCTAAACGACATCAGCTTTGCTGCTGATAATGCGATCTTTAAAAACAGGGCGCAAAACATCGAGTGTAGCTTTGGCTGTGTGGCACGTAGCGCCGTCCTGTTGAAACCAAATCTTGCCAATATCCTCCTCTTCAATTTTTGTGAACAAAAATTCGTTCAACGTGGCCCGATAACGATCGCCATTGACTGTAACGTCTACTCCTTGCTCATTTTCGTAGAAAAATGGCCCAATTATGCCTCTGGACCAAAATCGTTTTGTGTGCAACGGCTTTTCAATGTATGCGTGCGGGTTTTCTGTGCCCCAACAGCGAAAATTTTGCTTGTTTACATACCCGCCAAGATCAAAATGAGCTTCATCCAAAATCCGTACGCAATTTTCGCACACATTCTGCAACATTACCATGATTTTCAAAGTAATGTCGCAATATTTCCCAGCGTTGTTCAAGCGTATACACAACCATATTCGTTCAGCGGAAGGATAAAAGTAATTAACTGTCAAATCAGACATGAGCTAAGTGTTACCATTCACGAAATAAGCACCAGTTGAAAAAATACGTTTGATGGCGGACCCATTACTTCCTCGAAGAGCATACCAATAGGGAGTACTGCTGCATCAATTATGTCATTTCCTTGTATTAGTATTGTTTGGCCAATAACAGGCATGAAGTACCAGTTATAGTTTTAAACAAACACCTCAGCCGTATTCCACGCAAAATATTTGAAACTTCGCAGTATCAATATTTCAAGTTTGAAAATGTTTTTACACTCTTGCTTTTTTAAATTTAATTATCAATTCAAACGGTGTTATTACTTAAAGCATATGATTATAAAATCATTAAAAAAAGTTTAAGCCTAGATGTATGCAACAGATTTTATCACAACCCCGCACTGTAAAATTCGAGACTATTTCCAGACAATTTTTAAATAATTAATTAAAATATTTTGTGTTCCCAAAAATTATTTTGATAAGCTGGCAAGTGCACGGGCTAAAAAAACTGAACTGGAAACTTGCTTTATTTTTGGATTTTCTTGCGAAAACAATAAAGCAAGTTGTTTTGGTTTCTATTTTGTTTTTTCTTAACCTACTTACAACTACAATTAATGTTGGGAGAATTCCAACGAATTGTAGTGGGGAATGCAAGGGCATGTTCGTCGATAACGAATGAAGACTTCGTACGCTTAACATATATGTAAAACGATAAAAATAGTCTATAAATTGTTTTTGTGTTAAATGTAATTTAAGCGAACGAAATCTTCGTTCGTTATTGGCGAACTGGCGCTAAGAAAAGATAGACTCACTGTTTACTGTTGTTGTTTTATATTTAACCTTTGATATTGTTACAAGTAAAACTGGTGCTTAAAATTCTTACTCGCTTAACAGTTTTCTTTGTATAATATCTTTAGTTTTTCTAAAATCTTTGGATGAAGTTTCCTGATGATGTGGCCTAAACAACCAGTGAAATGCGCATAGGACCAGCTTATGCCATCAACAATAAATTTCAGTGTTTTTATCAAGAATAAAAAATGGGGTTACCTAAAGAGAAAGGTGTATGCCAATAAGCCAAAAACAAATAGTATGTCAGTAGAAGTGAGGGCGCTTAGTCCACGTCAGCACGAAGGAAGTAATGGGCACCGTTTTAAAGCTGGTTTCTTCAAAATATAATAAGAACAGAAGTATTTCCAAACTAAAATCTAAATTTTAATAAATGTCAACGTTAAATAAAATTAGAAAGAAATAAGTATTTTTTTGTATTATGCGCCACCCTGTACATGAATGTAATTTGTATCGAATTTTATCTCAATGATTTTTGGGAGTTGGGCTTAAATGTAAGATATAGGCCATTAATGACCTTCCATTGTGAAATATTGCGGAAAAGATTTGATTCACATTAAAAAGTGAGCTAAGATTTTATTGTATGGCTGCGCCTTAAGCAGTGGGACAAAATTTTCCCCTCATATATGATAATATTTAAAAGATGACTAGATAAGGTATATTTCAAACTGGGACTTGGAGAAATAATCGTTAAAAATAAACTAAAAATAATCTTAAGCATTGTTATTTTTAATATAAAAACCAGAAATTACTCTTACACCTCACAAATAATAAGCATTTTACAATATTTTTTTGTTTAAAGCTGTTAAAATAGAAAACACAATTTCTTATTTTAAATATTGATCTGACAGTGTCACAGTTGATGGTTGCAATAACGAAGTAAGTATTATTTACTTTTTTCTGCTCTATGGCATTTAAATACAAGTATTAGTGTCTAAAAGGAAATACACACACATACAAACAAACAGATTTCTTTATGTATGTTTGTAGATGGTTAAATAATATTTGATATTTGGTCATGGCCCAAAACTTAAGGTCTATGCCATTGTTTCCTTTTCATATCATTATATATTTTTTTGGGGCATGATGATAAAAAAGTTGATTTCTTTGTCTTTGTCATTGTTGTTGTTGTTGAAGTTTTCAACAAACACATACAAATAATTCATGGTCTGGAATATCCCAACAAACACAAAGTCAAGCCTTTTGATTTTAAATGACTTTATTCTTTGACATCAAAGAAAATACTTAAAACTTTTTGAACTTTTGAAAATAAAACAATTTTAACATTTGAATTCAAGTTGATATAAAAATTTGGCATACAATGCTTTACAAATTTGATATCATATTGTTATCAAATGTAATTCTCAAATCAAAGATAATTCGCCCGCCTATAGAAAAGCTAAATTTCTTGTGGAAAACCATAAATTAGCAGTAAAAAGTTATTTACAAATTTGTTGGAAAGCGAAAAAATAAAAGGGGAAAATGAAGAACATATAAGTTTGTTGTATGGTCGCGGTTCTACGCCATGACAATCCTCAAAACAAAAATGAGCCCACTTTTCAAGAATTTGAGGTTAGAGAGAACACTATTTCATTCAGCTATGGTGCCGAATGTTCAGCTGAGAGTTTATTTCAATACATAATGAATTTAAATTTAAGCAAAAATATTCATCAGTTACGTTCCACATTGCATAAAAATCCACAATTGAAAAACATTTCAGAATAACATTTTAAAGCAAGTTGGAAATAAATGAATTTCTCAATTTTAAATAATCAGCCATGTCACAGAGTACAATTCCGTTCGGAATCGAAGAAAACATATTTGTTTCTTGATACACCCAGAGAAAAAACATGTTTTAATATGGTCACTAGGGTGTCCCAAAAAATTTTTTCTTTCTGATTTTCATAGGTGCTCAATGAAAATTTAAAAGCTTATAGGGTGAAGTATTTTTGGTTTTTTTTTAAGAATTTTCGGATTAGGTTTAGAGGTCGCGCAAATGGAGTTTTCATAAAAAACCGTAGTTTTCGGCCTTTTTTTTAACTTTACTCATAACTTGGTTAATACAACGGGTTTCTTCACTCCTGAGGAAAGAGTTTTTAAAAAAAATATCCAAGCTTCATTCCTGTGTGAAAAACTTATAAGTTTTGGTGATGAGTTTACTCATTTAGATACTCTTAAATACAATTTTTCGTAATTTTTTCAAAAATTTTGTAATAACGCTTTACAACTTTTTAAGTTTAAATGAAAACGAAAAAAACTGATGATGCAGTTTGAAAGACAAATTAATTCTTATTAATACGAATAAACAATTTTTAAATTTGTTGTTACCGTTCCTGAGTTATACCCGTTTTTGTCTTTATACCCAGTATATGTAATTATAATCTGTTTGCCAGTTCACCAATCTTACCCAATAAAAAAAAAAAAAAACTCTTCTTTTGCTCTGTGAAAAATCATTTATTAAGGTTCTTGCGATGTAGTTCTATACCTTGCAATAAATTCTGGAAATCAGTTTCAGAAGTTGTGACATTAATATAAGTATTAGCCAAAGCCACACCTCGTTCTGCCACATCATTTACCACTTGTAATTGTTGAACTTTTTTCTTTGCCTCTTGAAATGATTTGTTTGCTTTCCAATTCTCTGGATCTATTTTTAAAAAATCGATTGAAATATTGCAAGCTTCAAAAAAAGTTAGACTGGCTTTTGAAATGAATTGTTGAATTTCTTTATTTCTGAAGTTTTCTGCTGTTAATGTTACATTTGCTTCTTCATAATCGCTGCATGGAGTGTCTGCAAGTTTTTTTGTCATTAAGTGCAAAGTTTTGGTGTCGATACGGTCATCAAAAAACGCTAAGGCAGCCAATTTCGGAGTTAAATACCACTGATGACCTAGAAAAGTTTTAAGCGAGGCTTTTGCAACTGCTTTATTAATAATTTTATAACTATCCAATTCCTTTAATAGGCTCAGATCATTGAGAGGAGCATATCGAGGGCACTGGCAGAGGTACCAATATTTGATATATATTCTTAAAATAAATGAAATAAATTCAAGCAAGGCATCAGCTGTTGATTTGTCTATACAAGATTGCAACTGGTTTCGGAAAATGCATATTTTTTGCCTAGGATCTGAGCAGGAATTTACTATAAAGGAAGCTTTACGGCAACTTATTCCGGTTCTGTCAAGACTTGCACAAAGCTGTTGATTTATTGACAAAGCTGGAACTTCTTTATGGACCACTTTTTTTGTTGGTTCATACAGGAAATCTTCAGAACTCTCGTCCGATGGTTCATATATTGAATCATCCGAACCATCGCTATCAACGCTGGAGCTATCTTTGTTTACCAGATATTCCAATTTAGTTGTAAGAACTCTGTTTAATTCTCTTGATTTTTTGGAAGGTTGAATTACTTTTCCGAACAAGCTCTTCATGTCGCGCAAGAAACTACCTCGTTTTTTCTTCTCGATTTTGTTTTTTCTAGACTTACTCTTATTTAAAACTATCCAGTTTGAGTGTAATTTTACGATTTCACGAGAAATGTTACGTACCTCTTGACTTGTTTCCCACATATCTTTAAAATCGTTTGCTATTATTCTGGCACTCTTTCTGACAGTATATTTTTGGACTAAATGCAATTTAAAAAATCTTTGCAGAATTTCCATTTTTGTCGGCGGTTTGGAGGGATCAAGGGCATCAATCATTTTTCCCACAAGCCACACATTTCTTGTTTTCACAAAATTCATATCTATTTTGAATAAAATTACACATTTTTGGATTAAGAAAAAAAAAAAAAAAACAAAAAAATTCTTACCGGTACTTCGACGAAAACTTTTATATATACAAAAAACTTTTCTAGTTGATTCGTGGGTCAGCTAACTCAAAAATTGTTGTTATGTAAAATTGTATAACGACAGTATTATAGCGGAGAATACACATAAAATAGAAAGTGAAAATGACAGCGTGTAACGATTTAGATCAATAAATGTCAGAAGTTAATGACAGTTAAAACCCAACTATAAAAATTTATGGAAATATACAATAATTATAACGAAAAAAGTATCACCATTTAAAGGTACAAACTATAAAAATAGTGTAACTCGGAAGCTGTAGGACAAAATTCCATTTTTGTTTTTCTTAATTGTTTAGAACTTATCGGTATTCAAAATCGCGTCACTAGTTTGTATACTTTCATATAAATTTGAAAAGTAATAAACCGTTTTTTACAGAATTTGTTAAAAAATTACAAAAATACTTAATATGTGGAATCGTAATGGATAAAAATATTGCCGGAACTTAACGTTTTTGCATATGGAAATAAAGTTTGGGAAATTTTCTTTAGAAATATTCGGTCAAAAAATTAAATGAACGTGGTTATTGACAAAGTTATGAGTCAAGTTTGAAAAATGACCGAAAAACCAGATTTTTAACAAAGACTTGATTTGCGCGACCTCTAAACCTCTTCCTAAAAATCTAAAAAAAAATTCAAAAATACTGTACCCTATAAGCTTTCAAATTAAGCTTGAGCCTCTGACAAAAAAAATTTTTGGGACACCCTAATGGTCACCTCCAACAAAACTATTTTAAAAGAAGATTTTAAATATATGTATTATGTTTAATTTAACCATATCGAGTCCTAACCGCGAAAATAACGTAACCAACATCATTTACAATTTTCGTTTCGACTTCATTGGAAACACTTGTATCATCTCCTAAAATGGCATGGTCACATAAGGTACCGTTACGATTTTATGGCAAGATCAATTTTATCGTAAGCGAGAGAATTTCATAAAAAAAATTTATGAAATATAATTAAAAGAACTCTCTCTTGTAAAATTTGATTTTTGGTGCTTACGTTATTTTCGCTGTTAAGGCCCGTTATTATTGTCAGCGGCAATGATTAAATTAGTCCTCCATCAAGAAGCTACAACCATATTATGGTTGTCTCCGAGCATGTTATGGTTAATAATAACTAAAATATGTTCAACACTTATAACAGAAGGGTTAGTTTTCAATTATAGCATGTTGCTCTTTGAAAAGGAATATACTATTGTTAATTTAAAACCATATTATTTTCATATTTAACCACAACATGTTTAGAGGCAACCAAAATATGGTTGTGGCTTGTTGATAGAGGACGAATAAAACTATAATATGAATGTCGGTGACAATAATATGGTTAAATTAAACATAATAAGTTTAAAATAATCTTTAAAAATAGTTTTGTTGGAGGTGACCAAATTTTAACATATTTTTCTCTGCGTGCAGAGAGTGTATTTTTATAGTTTTTTGGCCTTTCAGATACCGAAAACAGCCATTGCGTTCATGAAAACAAAAAAAGTCTCATTCCGAAAAATGTTTTCGTCATTTTTTGATGCACCAAAATACGGAATGAATTCCGTTTCCAAACGGAATTTTATTCTATGACATGGCTGAATATCCCCTCTCTGTTGAGAATCATTATGAAACGTTTGTTGTTTGAAAAAAGTTTTGATTTCAAATCATTTTCCCTTTGAAATCAGGCCTCCGTGTTTGTTGGGATCTTAAAGTTTGTCAGTGTGTAAATTGGTATGTGTAAACATATTGAGTGGGTGGTATTTGTGTGTCTATAAGTTTGTAAGCCTTTCAGTGTTAATAGATTTTCATACTGTTTTATGTACTTCTTTGTAGTTGCTGCTGTCTGTGCTTTTGTATTTAATACTCAACGTACTTCTGGAGTTGATAGCTTCAACAATATTGTCACGTTTATAGTGTGTTCCAACTACTTTTATTGCTGCTGTTGTTGCTGCTATTTTTAACGCTCTTGTCTATTTAGCAATCTATTGCTATTGTTCTTAACGATACATATAGATTAATGTGTTGCTTATTGCTGATGTTGCTTTTAATACAAACTACTGCCCTAAAAATACATCAGTAAATTTGTTTTCCGAAATGCATGCACTTGAAGAAATTGAAAAAAAAAAAATTAAGGGCAAATTTAGGAACATGCTTTAGTCTGAAATTAAATGTAGAATATTGCATGAATTCCTTTAATGTTGCAGACATACTTTTTCCGTAAATGAGAAAAACAGCTGTTTGTTTCACTTAATGGCATTTTTTGTTTCATTCCACTTATTTCAATCCAAGCGTTTCTCAACGCGGGGGTTACCAAAAATGGTCATTTGTTGTTGGAAACCTTTTAAACAATTCTCTACATTCACTGTCGACATAACTCTTTAGGCATTCCTTTAATAAAGTTTTGATCAAAATGAAGAGGTATTACCAAGGCGAATTGACTAGAAGGTGAGGTCAACTCTGCAACAACACTGATTCTGTTGCCTGGTTTGTTTACATAAAAAACTAGTTTATAAACAAACTTTGACAAGACGCCCACCGACAAAAATTTGACCTCACCTTCTAGTGAATTCTCCTTGGGCATTACCAAAATTACGAATTTATAGTGATGCACTTAAAATAAATTTAATAAAAAAAATCTGCAATTGAACAAAAATCCTGACAATTCAACAAAAATAAGAAATCTTTCCTTTTTGCTCTACACGGAATATTTTTTATAATAATTACCTTCAAAAAAAGGAATATTCGCTACAAAAATTTCTCTAATCACCAAATTTATAGAATCAAGCAAACAATTTGTTGATTTTGCTCCTATTACCAAAACGATTATATAGATTTTTAAATATTTGTTTTTCAATAAATGATATTTTTAATTTTAATTAAAAAAATTATCAAAAAACTTTGCCGTTTCAAACAATGTGTTAACTAATTTGATTAAATCCCGGTCGCGAACGTAATAGCGATTCAGCGTGACAAACGCTGACAATATTAAATCATCGATGACAAGTGTTGATTTTACTTTGTATGAATTTTTAAAGTATTTGTCCAAACTGTCATACATGACGAATGTTGATTTTGTCTTGTAGGCGTCCATTTGTTTGTGAGTCCTAACAGACAATATCATAAACTTTTATTGGTGAATTTTTTCAGGTAGATTGACAAGGAAGCACAGAATAAACTCAAGTGACATTACAAAGCCGTTGTCATGCATAACTCCCTAAATATCAACTTGTTACTGACTCTGCTGCGATTATTCATCGATAAAAATATAATGACAATGTCGCTCATAAACGCCACCGGGATATAGCTCAGGTATTGACAATTTCCAACAGCAATTTTACAAATTTAAATTATTTTATTTTAAACGAAAATGGCAATTAAGATGTCTTGTTATTTAATTAATATTTTAATTGAAAATTTATTTCAAAACAACTAAAATATTAATTACATCAAAATTATATTTTAATTTTCTTTCAACAAAAAAACAATTATTGATTCATTATTAAATACTTTTAAAAAAATGTTTTTAATTGATAAAAAAAAACTACTGGTAACTTTTTCTGTGTAGTCATCGTCCAGACTAGCAATTTTTGTTGCAGCAATTTCTGAATTTATTAGAGATACAGGCCAGCAGATTGGGGGGAAGTACTTAGTTTCATGTACTCTGTAGTTCTGTTCTGTTTTGTTATTCTCACAATTTTCAACTTGAAGTTAACTATAGGTCCGTGATGGAAAATTGAAATATTTAGATGGTACTGACCACCAAACAAAAGAGTACTTTTTTCAACATTTTGGTACTTTTTAAAAACATTTTTTTTGCTCATATCTCAGCCATTTATGGACCGAGCTGGTTAAATTTCAACAGAAAAATTCTGATGAGGCAATGTAAAATAAAATCTACCTTTTGATAATAATATATTTTGTGTAGGCAAGAAAAATGTTAAAGAATATTTATTTGAGTACGAGTACTATAATAATACCAGTAAAAATTTATTTTCATTTTATTTTTTTTTCTTTTCTTTTTTATGAATATGTATGAAAATGTTATTTTTTTTTGTATTATTTGTTAAGTTTGTAGTTCTTTGCCAACTGGCCTCAATAAAAAAAATGTTGTAAACAGGGCTGTGAAGTGGAAGCTGTAGATTCGCGACTCCAAATTTTAAATTTTTCGGAATATATAATTTAAAAAAATATTCTAATAATTTCCAAAAAAAAAAAAATACTTCGAAATTTGCGATGCTATATTAAAAATATTGATTCGAAATTTTTCCTGAATCCTATTCTTGCTATATTAAACCATTTAAAAATTACTGAATTAAAAAAAATTAAAGTCAAATATGGACTAGTCTCATATACCTTTAGCATTAAGGTTAGATAAGAAATCCGAGTTTGAATCTTAGCGGTTGGAGTCAGAGTTAGTACTTTTTGAAGACAACTTAATGTTAAAGAAAATCAACGCTAAATTTCTAAAGCAGACCATACACGATTCAATTCAATTGTCAACTGAGTCGGTTGTTGTCCAAATCAAAGCGTGTATGGCCTTGTCAGTTGATTAGTTTGACGGTTGTCGAGTTGGTTGAAGAAAAATCAAAAGATTTTGATTTTTTCAAGTTGACTCCAAGTCTTTCAATTCGATTGTACTGTGTGTGCTTAAGTCTCTTGATCAGCTGTCAAAATTTATTTTTTTTGCAAAGAAAAAGTGAAATATTTTTAAAATTGTCTTTAATTTCAATAAAATTTTAAATAAAAAAATGACATTGGTGGCAAACATGGATACTTGGAGAGAAAATAAATTTTTGTAAAATTGTAAAAAAATCTATATTTGACAGTTGAATTAAAATCTTTCAATTCAGTTGAAGAAGTGTGTGGCCAAGTATCAATTCAGTTGAAAGACTCAGTTGACAATTGAATTGAAAAGTGTATGGGGCGCATAAAGAAGAAGTATAACAAAAAGAGTAATAAAACGGACGGGGGTATTTTTGAAAGGAGAAAGTACTGAAAATAGTACCATAGTACTGAATTTTCCAACACTGCTGTAGGTGTATTTGTATTTATAAACGGAATGTAAAAACGAGAAGAGGAAATACAAGATTAAAATACAAATCAAGAGACTTTTCAATTGAAATGTGTGAAATTAAACAAAAATGCCATATAATGAAAAAACAGCTGTTTTTCTCACTAAACTGTGTCTGAAACGTTTTTTGGCGAGTACTTGCTGTTACATTAGGAAATTACTCGCCAATTAACAGAAAAAGTATGTTTGTAACATTTTTGGTGAGAAAAGTTCACGCTTTGAACTGTCAAATAAACTCACCAAAAAAAATGGGGCGAGACAAAATTTTAACACTAAAAAAAAATTAAAAATACAAAATGCAAAGAATAATAATAATAATATTTTGTTTTTGGCACATTTTTCATGGTTTAATTATTTTGCTTTTAACTTTTTTATAAAATATACGAATTTTTTCAAAACTCGTTTGCAAACAACAAACATTATTTGGTATAGCCGATGGTTATATTTTCGCAGCCGTCGTTAAAAAATTTAAAATTTTGGTAAATTTTGGTCACTGTCAACGATATGTGTAACTGCCGTCCTCAACGTCTGCAATGTCACATCGGCTTCGAGTGGAATATTATGACATTTATAACGTAACGATAATTTTCGACATGAGTTCCAGAAACAGGATTTTCTCCCTTTTCGAGAAACAATGGAATATTTTGTTTCACATCTTTTTAATGCGAGAAGTTCTCACTAATGTTATAGAACATGGGTAAAAAATTGCAGCAACAAAAATTGCAAGTCTAGATGATGACTTTGTCTACACTGTAGACTACGCATAGAGAAAACAAATACATATTTCTACATGATCGCATCCACTTATAAACTAATGTTGGCTTTTTGATTATTAATGAATAAATAAAAATAAATAAATAAACAATTTTCAAACATATAATGGTTACTTGAATCCGATTATTGTCACGTGCAACCTTATTATTATAAAACTAGTTCTATATTATGAAGCCACAACCATATTATGGTTGCCTTAGAACATGTTATGGTTTATCTTAACAATAACAATTTACCACCAATAATATTAAGGTTTTGCATTAACAATAACATTTTCCTTTTTTCCAAGAGCTACAAGGTAAGGCTGAAAAATAAATATCTATACTATAACAGGAGACAAACATGTTATTGTTATCCAAATTTCAATATCTTAATCAGGGTAAAGTTCATTGCATTTAATTTTCATTAAATTATTTTTATGAAGAAAGGAATTTTACAACATGAAATGAATTAAAATTTGTTGAAACTTTTTTATTCTTGACTAAGCTGGGAATTGAACCCAGGTTTGCACGGACCGGTTGCCTTAACATCTTTCAATTGTAACCAGAGGTAACATAATATCGACCCCTTTGCGCGAAATTATCGTATATGCCAATTTCTTTGAAATTTAGTTTTTGATGCAATCTTGTTCTACATTCAAAGAGACGTCACCTGGCCAAATATTGTAGGCGAATTCCACTTCGTCTTATCTTATCTAAGCACATGTATATTTTCATTTTGATATTGCATGTGAAAGCAGAGAAAAGTAGAAAACTGTCTGTCCTGTAAAATTTGGAATTTGTAACATACGATAATTTCGCGCAAGGGGGTCGATATGTTGAAAAATGTTTCGTTAAAGGTGAACTTATCGAAAATAAGTTTTCGTTTCGTGCAGCCTTTTAAGGTTAAGTGTAGTACATGGCCTTTACTGAAGCAAAGCTCTTATTTATAAAATAAGAACTTATTTTTTTAAGTGCATAATACACTTTTTGCTCATATGTTTTTTCTTTTGTTGCGCTTAAAGCTGTTAAGCAACAAGCCATGGCTTCTCTATTGATTTTAACTCCACCCTCTTTCTATTTTCTTTGTTTTCTTTATGCGTGTATTTTTTAAGCTATATTTTTAGCCTACCAGCCACCTACTTTTCCCTCTCCATCGTCTCACCTCTTCAGCTGATTTTCGCAACACCCCTTTTAAGTACATTGAAGCAACAATTTAAACAAGTTTTTTTTTTACTTTTTTCCCTGTAATGCCTGTTTTACAATGAAAAAGAAAGATTAAAGAATAAAAAAGTTTATTTTCCTTGAACGTTGTAAGTTCAACACACACACACACACACACACACACACACACACAGAGTAGAATAAGAATTATGCTTCAGAAAAAAAGTCCTTCACAATTTCATTGAATAATTTTGTTGACTCATAGTGAATTTTAAAGTTTTTGTTTGCTTCTTTTTTTTTCTTGTAGTAGTTTAGAAGTCTTTACTGTAGTTTGTGTTGCAGTTTTGTCTTGTTGTTGTTGTTTCTTGTTGCACTATTGAGTTGACTTGAGTTTTCGAAAACCATTATTTACTAGGTATTCTTCATGTCACTTTGACAACAATACATTTTAGAGTTCAGCAAATATTTAGCAAACGTCAAGGAAATAGCTGGGGCACTTAAACAAAAACTAAACAAAGAAATAATTCACATTCATATGAAATTTTATAACTCGAAGCAAAACTAAGGAACTTCTGACTAAAATTATAATTCAACATACATAAATATCGCCATCAAAATAATTGTTATTATAAAGAAATTCATAGCGGGGCGATTCTATTCTAGACAACTTTTAACATCAATTTTCAAATCACACTATTTGATACTGTTTTGATGCCAATTTAAAGTAAAATATCTAAATATCTATATTTTATAATAATATGATTTTTATAGACGTAAGCTTAAATATAAATTTGTTGTGCACTTCGAAGCATTAAGATTCATAGATTTGGCGCGAACCGAAAATTCATTGCATGTTGCACCCGTCATGGCTTAAAGAGCAAATTCCTTATTATTGGATTATATTTCCCTACGATGTTTGATTTTATAATCATCGTCTGATATCTCATCTTTCACAATAAAAAAGAATAATACAAAAAAAGTTTAAAAATGAACAGAGTTTTGTGTTTATGTGGTATGATCTTATGAAAGTTGGCCAATTTGGTTGCACCCGTCATGCATTTTAAAGCTCTCTCGTGGCTATTTGATCGTTTCATATAAATTCTTGTAAATAGATAACAATAGTATATAACAAAATGTTACCCCTTCTAGAAATAATTTATTTGCAAATGTGTTTCTTTCTATTACTAAAAGACGTTTAAAGCGTCTAAATGTTGCACCCGTCAGAATAGAATCGCCCAGCGGTAGAATATCTTTGACACATGGTTTGTGTCCTTAATAAATTCAATGGTATTTTGGAGGGCAAACATCTGTCATTTATTTTTACTTATGCCGGCCAAACATTCAGTGATGCCAAGAGTAGGGATTTTTTCGAAAAATTTCAAGCGTAGGGAAAATAGGACAAATTTATATTTTTAAGGAAAATTTAGGAAATTTTCAAAATATTATCTCATTTTCAGCATATGTATTGTCTAAACATACGTAAATATTCGTCTTACAGTGCACTCGGGAAAACGTCAACACTCGTTTACGTCAACATCCCAAAACGTCAACCCTTTTTTTTTACATTGCCTACTCTAAAACGTCAACCCAACCATAAAGCTCTAAAACGTCAACTCTGAATAAAATAAATTTTCGAATTTAGCAGCAGTTAAAATACACACATTTGTACACACACATTTATTTTATGAAATCAATTCAGAAATTGGGGATCCACCTGGATAATGTTTCTAATTCGTGTGAAATTGAGGAGTTGGAAGTGATCGATGATGAGGAGAACGATTTAGATACAAATGTGCAGACAATAAAACCAAGCGAAGCCGTCGAAATATTTAACAGGGCTTTGGATTGGGCTCAATGCGAGAATGTTGAGCAAAATGACTTAAATGTATTAAGACGTTTAAGAGAGAAGGCTCTCTTCCAAGTGTTGGATATAAAAAAAAGCAGGAAAAAATAACAGATTTTTTTTAAATGCATATGTGTGCATGTAAAATTAAAAATATGATCTCATTTAAAATGTATTCTTTTAGTTCCAGTTGTCTTCTATGGTTTTAGTCAGGTTGAATGCCTTTTTTATTTCCTTTTTGAATTTGTTTATGTTTGGATTTAGTTTATAATTAATAAAAACGTTTAAAAGCACATTATCGATATGTTTTTTATTTAAAAATTTTACATTCGTAAACGTCAACAATTTGTTAAACGTCAATACCCGCGGTTTTAATTAGTTGACGTTTTCCAGAGTGCACTGTATTTGCATTTAAATACAAATGTAGTATTTTTTAACAGAATCCCTATACTATAAATCCTAACAGCCTGGCAATCTTTACCAACTGCTAAAACCATGTACCCGAATATTCGTCGCCCCCTATTATTTTTTTAGGGAGCAACGAATATTCGCGATCGCATTCTCTTATTTTTGCTATTTGCATTCGCATTTACATTCGCTAAAATGTAAGCGAATATTAAAAGCGAATATCAAATGAATGAAAATTTCTACATAGAACTTAAATTGTAAAAAAAACAATCACACCTTTTAAACTCACAGAAAAAATTATCAGTAGTTTTTTATCAATTAAAAAAATTATTTAAAAAGTATTTATATTTAATTAATGTGATAATAGAATCAATTATTTTTGTTTTTGAAAGAAAATTAGTTGTTTTGAAATAAATTTTTAATTTAAATATTAATTAAATAACATAAAATCTTAATTGATTTTTTCGTTTAAAATAAAATAATTTTAATTTGTAAAATTGTTGTTGTAAATTGTTAACACCTGAGCTATATTTAATTTAATTAAGTTTTTTGATAATTTTTTTTTTTTTTTTTTTTTTTAAGATTTTGTTATTCGTGCTAAATTCCCAGTTTTTATTATTGATAAAAACACTTGAAATTTATTGCTGGTTGCTTAGGCCAGATCATCAGGAAACTTCATCCATAAAGATTTTAGAAAAACTAAAGATATTAAACCAAATAAAAATGTTAAACGTATAAGACTTATAGCAACAGTTCTACTTGTAATAATATCAAAGTTTAAACAAAACAACATCAACAATAAACAGTGGCTTTATCTCGTCTTACATTCCCCGCTACAATTAGTTGAAATTCTCTCAACATTAAATAAATTTCAAGTGTTTTTATCAATAATAAAAACTGGGCATTTAGCACGAATAACAAAATCTTTTGAAATTTAAATTTTGTATTCCCAAAAATTGAAATTACTTTTTGATAATTTTTTTTTTTTTTTAATTTAAAATTAAAAATATCATTTATTGAAAAATATGTATTTAAAATTGTATATTTTTACAATTTTTAAGTGTAATCTATAAAATCATTTTGGTAAGGTGCTTGATTCCTGAATTTGGTGATAAGAGACAATTTTTAATTATTTCCGTGCTACGAGAAATAAAAAAAAAAAAAATTTCGAATTTTTTTTTGTTTGTAGGGAAAAAATAGATTTTTTTTAGACACGAAGAGATTTTTTGAAATTTCTCATGGCTCAAGTTTGTTAAACTATATAGTGATCTTGTGTAGTGTATGTTTAAAACGTTCTGTTCTGTTGCGGTTTTAAAGAGTTGACAGCGTAAGATGTGCGCGGAATTAATATTCTGCATGCAAGAAATCGCCTGAATTATGGCGCATTAAAAGCAGCAATATACTCGCGAAAGTCTAAAAATTATTGAAAATGTTAATGTAAAAATTGAAAAGGCAACATTTGTCAACCTTTTTTGTCTTTTTCGGTTATGCATAAAAAATATTGCACATTTTATTCATATAGTGGGTGAGATACGTTTTGTTTACGCAGTGCTATACTTTAGCTCTGAATTTGTGTAGTGTATGGCCGGCATTTTATTTTGCGAAAAAGAAAATGGGAAACGTAGCAACTCTTTTTTTTTTTTTAAATTCCTAAGCTTATCCCGAGAAGCTTTATGCTTGTCTGCAGGAAAGAAACCAGAGTCTCTGGCGGATATCGAACCCGCAACCCCGGCGCTGATAGACTAGCTCGCTACAGAGTTTCCGTTAGATTTTAGAAAAGAGCTACGATGTTTTGCTCTTTCGTAACCACTAAAACATTTTAAATCCCTAAAACATTTTAAATTGACATTTCAATCGATATCGAATGACAAATTTTAGCCCCTTAATTTTACTCGAATTTTATTATTTATTATTTTTCTTGACAACAATTTTGTTTCTTCTGTCTAAACGAATTGTAAATATTTATTTTTTTGTTTGTTTATTAATTCAATTTCATTTCAACTGTCTGGATTTCAACATAAAATACATTATTTTAAAATTACTTGCTTTACGTTTGATTTGCTTTTAGCAGTTTGTGTTAGAAAAATTTCTTTTATTTATTTTTTTACTTTTTTCCTGCCCTGTGCTATTGAACAGCTCTGCGCTGTAAACTTAATATAAACATAACAGTAAAAATAATCGATGTTGGATTGCATGTTTCATGTCTATTAAAAAAGAGCGTGTAATAAGTTTGTCAATATAATTGTGTTTATAAATATTTTGTAATAAAGCAAAATAAGTAGTTGGTTAAAAAAAGAGGAACTGCTATTAAATCATAAGCAAATAATTTGAACTGTTTCTAAGAATTCAAATAATAAAATAACAACAATGGCAATTTTAAGTTGCAAAGCAAGTAGAAAAACAATCATTACTAAATATTCCTTAAGTCTGAATTTACACGTTTCATCTTTTGATGCTCAACTTCTTTTCAATTCCCTTTTAAAGATGCCAATGTATTCACACAGCAATCGGTTTCAACTTTTTTCGGTACAGAACAACAACAATTTTATTAATAGCGAATCAAAGAGAAAAAGAAAAGAAAAAAAAAATTACATGCAGCCAACGTTGTGCACACACCAACGAATTAAAAAACACAAAGCGTACTGACCGAGTAGAGCATCTCCGTACTTACCCCCTTTCTTCTTTCTTCTCTCACGTAAAAACATAAGAGTTGAGCATCAAAAGATGAAACGTGTGAAAGCAGACTAAGCGAACAAATGCCTGTAACTTGAATGAGAACTTCTCGCATAGAAATGATGTAAAACAAAATTTTAATTTTAAACTATCAAAAAAGATTCGTCGTTACGTTTATTTACGCTTTAGTTTATTTATAAAATGAATTTTCTATGAAAAAAAAAATATTTTTTTATCAAAGTTTTTCTTGGGATTCAAAAACTAATTAACAAGGTGCTAAATTCCCATTTTATACTATTGATAAACTGAAATTTATTGTTAATGGGATAAGCTATTTCTATGCGCATTTCACTGGTTGCTTAGGCCAGATCGGCGGGAAACTTAATCAAAAGATTTTAGAAAAGCTAAAGATATTATAAAAATAAAACTGTTAAGCGAATAAGAATTATAAACCTCAGTTTTACTTGTAACAATATGAAAGCTTTAACAAAAACAACAACAATAAATAGTAAGTTTATCTTTTCTTACAGTCCCGACTACAATTGGTCGATTTTTGTCAACTCTTACGGCCATTTTCACCAAGTTCGTTTAAAACTAACTTTCACTTAAAGTTCCGGTTACCAATATGATTTGACAGCTATAACCGTGTTGCACGCTTAGTTCTACTAAACCTATCCAAAGAAAAGTACGTTTGGCATGTAACAAATGGTAGAACGACCAGCTCAGACGGTCAAAGGCGTTGTTCTGTACCCCAGTGGATACGTGCAATCATAGCAAATACATGCCTAAATACCGAAGCCATAAAAGAGCAAATTTACTTTACAAAACAGTCGAGAGAGTGGTGATGTTTCTCAAGGAGTGAATTTTTCCCTACCCTAACATTACAAATTGTAATACGCCTATGGCAATTTACACCCCATAATTTATCTAAAATTGCCCCTTTTAAAATAACGTAACAGTGTTTAAATCATTTTTAATAATTCAAGATGCTTTCCCATTTATTATTATTTAGCAATTCATAATTTTAATTGTTCATTTAATATATAAAAAAGAATATTATTATGTTAATAATTATATTAAGTTTACAATGTAAGAATAAAAGTTTACTTCTGTGATATAATTTTAAGAAACAATGCTCATAATTATATGCGATACTTTAAAAAAATATGATTTCAGCTTAAACGTTTTGATTTTGTTGAAATTTCATTGGGTAAAGCAAAATATAAATAAACACAAATTGTTAAAATTTACTCACATTCGATTCTGAAGATAAATTTTGTTGTTACTTGATGGTGAAAAAATTTAGATTTATATGAGGATGAAGTATTAATTTACATGATGATCGTTGCAATGGCCATTCAGCGAGTCATGACGAAAAGTGTTCTAATAAAAAAAAATTCTCTGAAAATATTAATTACTCAAATAACAATTAAATTTACATCTATCAATTTGACCAAACTTTTAGTTTTTGATAAATACCCATTTTTTTTATATATAAATTACACCAATTTCTATAGTTTGCTTTACCTTACATGTACATATATTACGTGTCACAAAGGTGGGACAAGAGGTTTTTATTAATATCAGTTTTTTTTCTTCTTATTTTTTTAAATAAACAAAATCTGCATACTATGTTTGCAATAGTCAATAAGATGTTGTTATTGCTGTTTTCTTCTTTTTTCCTCTTTCTCCTTTAACATTCCCCACAATATGATCCACACTCTTTCATAAATATATCAATAGTTAAATTTTTTCGTCTCTCTTATTATTATTGATCCAGTAAGTTTTAATGAATGATCTCACAAAATATGAATGAAAAAGAAATTATCAATTAGATTGTATAACGTGTAGTTCTCGTTTTTTTTTTTTATTGATATTTTATTTAGCGTAAAATCAGTGAGTAACGTGTAGTTACCCTATAGGAAATTGTTCTTTTCAAATTAAAATAAAGAAATAAAAAGAAGAAATATGTATATTTTTAGTTTGACAGTATTACATACAAAATAACTTTTATAATACCTCGTGGAGCACATACTGACGCAATTAAAGATGAATCTTTACATGGATTTATTGCATTAAATCTCCATTTATAATACCCAGCGAGTATTGATTATTGGTGTATATAAAACCTTCTAAAATATTTTCGTTTTAATTTCACAAACAAAATATCATAAAATTAATATTTTTACCTTTTTCAATGTATGTATGTACAATTATCCAGAAATGGCTATGGTTTGGTTTCATGGGAAATTTTAATCAATTAATATTGCAATGCACTGATCTTTAAGATTTTTGTTTTTACGTAACACTGTTAATTTAAATACAAATGTTGCAAGATTCTTAAAATATTTTAAGATTTATTTTAGCACACGTGAAAACTATGGCGTAATATTTTTTTTTGTCCTCACACTTTGAATGCAATTTATAAAGTGGACAGGAAATTCTGCAAGTCAAATTAAATTGCTCTCTCTTTTACAATCTTGAAGTTATTCAGAAGCTTGTAGGTAACAGTGCTACCAAATAAATTTTGTTAGTAAAACATATGTTAATAAGTGATATCGTGACAATTAAGGTGACCAGAGATAATGAAAGTTAATAAAATATTTAAGTTTTATTAAATGTGACATAATAAAATGTAGAGCACTTCAAAATAAAACTTTTTTTTTATAACTTAACGAAAGAGTTTTGCATATGCATAAGCAAAAATAAAAAAAATTCGCAACAACCGATAGTTAATTATAACCGAACTTGGTGAAAATGGCCGTTAATGTAGTTGTAAGTGGGTAAAGAAAAAACAAAAATAAAAACAAATTAATTTATTTTATTTTGCCAATTTATGAATTTTTTTATTAAAAGAAAGTGGTTAGTTTTTTATTATAATTTTAGTTTTGCCAAAAACGCACTTTTTAATTTAATTTTTGTAATACAGATTTACTTAAAACACGACAAAAAAAAAACAAATAATTAGAGATGTCATTTTTTGTGCCACATTCGATAAGTAGTCGACATCGACACAACACCTTTAGAAAATGCCAAGTAAACGTTAAAGTGATGTTGTCGTCGACTTGATCTGACAATAACTTAAAATTGACATCGACAGCGACTAAATAGGGGTGAATTATGTGCTGTAATTTTTGTTACATAAAAACTTTATAATAAAATGATTGAAAGTAAAATTATGGCATAATAAATAAAAATCCAGGAATCAAAATGTCTTCAAAGAAAATAATTATGGTATTTAAGAATTTCTGCCAAGTAGTCACAATTTTAATATTATTCGTTTTAATATTTTGCCTCTGTGTAAATTTTATGTGTAGCTAATCTTTTAAGTCGGTTCCACAAAATGGACTGCTGTCGACAGATTTTATTATAGTTTGATTTTATATTGGTTAACCTGTATAGATATTGAATAACAATTAATTCTCCCAAAATGAGCATAACAGCATGTGGTCGAAATGAGTATACAACAATTTTTAACAATATAAGAATTATATGTTTACAAAAGACAGAAATGCGTTGTCAAAATTAAAGCGAATGTAGTCAAATTGACAACGTGGCCTTCTTAAAATGTTGACACCATTCATGTTCAAATTAAGCACAAACGCAGTTCACTTTCAACAACGAATGGAAACGATTGGTATAAAATTTAAAAAAATAAGAAAATCGTGTTGTATTGATTGTGCAGAGTTCATGTATAGAAAAAGTTTTTAGTCAGTTCCACAATATTCGAGTAACATTATTTAGAATTTTGTTTATGCTTCAGAAGCATCCCCTATCTTTTTTTGTAAGCCGTTTATCTGTATAGAAATTTATTTTCCCTTTTCCTAGTGTGCAAAAGCTCTCTTTGTTCCTTGAATGAGTCTAAAAACCAATCTTTTCGAATTAATCCTAATTTTATTTTCCCCACTGTGCACAGATTCTTATAATCTACATGTATCATTGTCTTTATAAAACTATTTTCTTTTAATGATTTTTAATTATTTCGATTTTTTTCTTCTTCTATTTTTGCTCCTTAACTTTAAAGTTTTTCCTCCTCTATTTAATAACTTGTTTAAGATTTTTTGCTTTTAGGTTTTTAATTTTTTTTTTTTTTAGTTTAGTTTTCTTTTATTCTTAATATGTTAATTAAGTGAAACAACTTTTAACCACATCACACTAAATATTCCTGCATCATCCTTTTCATTTCGGTTTTCTTTTTTCCTAGAGCAGTAGTAATACATAATACCACCAACCATGAACATAATCATCGAAAACATTGCCACCAGCATCGACAGCAGTATAAACATCATTGCCGCCATGAGTGCAGTAACACCAAAAAAGCGTGTAAAGAGAAGTGACTAGCAACTAGCAACTAGAAAAATGTTGCCAGATTTATGGGTCTTCGTCTAAAGAAGGTATTGTAGACAGATTTTTATCGAATTTGGTAAAATGTTGAAAACATATTTTAGTTGCTGGTTTGTTTAAGTCTAAATTTACACGTTTCATCTTTTGATGCTCAACTTCTTTTCAATTCCATTTTAAAGATGCCAATATAATCACACGCAGCAATCGGTTTCAACTGTTTTTCGGTTCAAAACAACAACAATTTTATTAACAGCGAATCAAAGAGAAAAAGAAAAGAAAAAAAAATTACATGCAGCCATCGTTGTGCATATACCAACCAAGTACCAACGAATAAAAACATAAAGCGTACTGACCGAGTACAGGCATCTCCGTACTAACCCCCTTTCATCTTTGTTCTCTCACCTAAAAACATAAGAGTTGAGCATCAAAAGATGAAACGTGTGAAAGCAGACTAAGAGTTTTAATTTGCCCCTACAACAGCAAAGCCACCTAAGAGGAATTATTTGTCAAACCAGATAAGTGCAGATTCACATTCTTCAAGTTTTAGTCGCCAAGTCTTCAGTTTTTAGGAAAGAGGAAAAGAAATGGCATTATATGTTCCCTTCTCTACTAGAAGCTCAAGACTTGCTGGCTAAAACTTGAAGAGTGTAAACCAGCACCAATACAAGTCTTAAGTATTTTGGGGATAATACAGCCCTGACATGATGAGTTGTTATTATTTTTTAAAACAATTTTTTGATATTTTAATTAGGCTAAAGTTCATCGAACTTAATTTTCATTAAATTATTTTTATGAAGAAGGAATTTTACAACATGAAAATTAATTAAAATTTATTGAAAACTTTTCATTCTTAACTGCTGCTGGGTTCGAACCCAGGCATTTACGGACAGGTTACTTTTACATGTTTCGATTACAATCT
The DNA here is from genome assembly GCA_949318255.1 of Pollenia labialis. Lineage (NCBI taxonomy): Eukaryota > Metazoa > Arthropoda > Insecta > Diptera > Polleniidae > Pollenia > Pollenia labialis. Next base: position 33,448,069 of record OX439143.1, on the reverse strand, counting down.
CTTCAGAGGGGTTTGCCGTTTAACACTCGCAGCTGGCAGTCAATAGTCAAATCTACCTTTGGTAGATCGAAATTAGCTTTGAATAATTTTTCTATTATTAATTGATTTTACATGTACTTCCTTACTTCTGTTTTTTCGTCCTTTTTGTCAAGAAAGAATTCTTCTTGAAGCCCAAAGTACATTTTTTGTTTTTTCCTTCTTTTTTGTCTTTTTTGTTGACCTTGGTGTGACAGCGACTGTTTACATTTAACAAATCACAATTAAAACCAATAGTTTTTTTTTTGGCCAGTGACAAGAGAATAAGTGAAGTTTAACACAAGTCAAGTCAAGTCAAGTCTTGAGCTTTTAAGAGAGAAGGGAAAAGAGAATGCCATTTCTTCAATTTAGAATTTTTTTATTAGTACGGGGGAAAGTGCTTAAATTTTAATAAATAATTTAATAAAATCAGCACAAATGTAAATATAGCGCTTGTGGCCAAGCTTTAACAGTTATTAGAATTGTGCTTATTTTGTTCAGCTATTTATGGTTTTTAATCCAAATTTTTATATTTAAATTAGGCTAAAGTTAATCAAATTTAATTTTCATTAAATTACAAAAATAATTAAGATCAAGAAAGCATTTTCGTCAAAATACTTAAGGCTTGTATTACATTGTAAAATGGGTTTAACTTAAACGTAAACGCGGGAAGTTAGACAAAAAGAGACATCCGTGTTGCCCTTAAGAAATAAAATGAGAATGACGCAATATATGCGAATCTTTTTTTCTCTTATTTTTAAAATAATATTTTAAGAACTTCATTTAAGAATTAAGTATAAAATAAAAAAAATGGGAATTTTAATTTTAATAATTGAGCGAAAAGCTTTTTGGCAACACTTAACTCAACACAGATTCAGCTAAAGCAGCGGTAGTCGAACATCAAACCATCATCATCAACATCATCCACACCACTAGACACACAATTATCTTTTACAGTGATGTGTTGCTAACTACTTTTGTTGCAGTAATTCTACTGGATGGAGTTGAAATGGATGTTGGGATGGATGTTTGGCTTGTTGAATCTAATGTTGCTTTGTTGGTTGCTTTGTCTTGTTGGTTGACTTGTTTCTTTTAAAATGAAATTGTTTAATTTCATCCTATTTCAGCTTATATTACTTTTTCGTGTAGAATGGTAAAAGTGCATATTGTTTTACATTCTCTTGGTGGTTTTATTCTTATTGTTTTGCTCTCTGAGGCTTCATCTACTGTTTCAACTTGAAATGTTTCTTTTACATCTTGTCTAATGTTGTTTATTTAAGTTGTAATAAAATAGCAACAATCACTTCCTGTACTTCCGTTTTATCAATTGTTAAATGTTGCCAGTTACTTTTTAGTAACAGAATCAGCAGCAGTAGTAGCAACAATACAGTCTTACAATTGCTGTATGAACACAGCTGCACTTTCTGTGGCAAGAAATTGTTAAAACTACTTGTATTGTTTTATTATTACTCAAAGTTTGTTTTTGCTATTGTTCTTGGTCTTACGTTCTTAGGAACTTGTACTATTGTCTGGTAATGTTTTACTTGAAAAAAAGAAGCAAATAAACTTTCAGGCAAAAACTTTCATTGTCTTAAATTTCTTGTAACCCAGTTAACAATAGTCCATAGAAAACGAAAGAAAACAAAACGAATTTTCATTTGCGTTTAAAAGTTGTTTTATTTAACTTCAATTCTTTGGCAGAATTAGCAACAACAATTGTGCTACCAAATACAAATAAGAAGAAAAAAAAATGTTACTAAAACAAAAATAGAAAAAGAATAAATACCAAAAATAGTTTACAGCGTTTAATTATTCAGCCATTTTACTACTTAAAGTTGTGAAAACAATTCTAATACTTTCTAGTTAGAATTGAAAATGAAACAGTGGGATGAGGGCAAATAAATTTGGAAAAAAAAAAATCAACAATTTGTCTTGCTTAAAATGTTCCAACATTGAGTTTTTAGGAGAGAGGGGAAAATAAATGGCTTTCTCTTTTTCCTTCTCTTCTAAAAACTCAAGAGTGGACGAGTCAAACTTGACGTGTGTGAACCGGCACTTACTGGTGCAAATTTAACTAATTTTTAAATTAATAATACGAAAGTTTTAATTAAAATCAGTTTTTATTTTTTCTGTGTATGGACATTTCTTGCCGGACAGTAGAAATTTGTTGGTAATAGGGCCACGCTGTACGCGTGACGCACTTTTTTACTTTCTTACCCACAAACGTAGTCTTTCAGGCAAGAAATGTCGGTAGTGTTAATTGGGACCAAGGAGTTTCTGTCATAAAATAAGGTTGTATTTTATTTTTGAACATAGTGCAGCAAAGTTTTTTTGTAATAAAAATAGGCTTTGAAAAAAAATCACGTAAATTTTTAATACCACTATGCAGACCTTTAAAATGCATTTCATGATACGATTTGCTTCAAAATTCTTCTTGGGCATCTGTTGGTGGGCACTTGTAGAGCGCTAACGTTCGCGTCCATTCAACAAAGTAGATTTTATAACGAAGTTTAAAATTGCCGCCTTAGTCTGTCTTAAAATATGTGCTCAGTTCCAGGCAGGGCTCAGTGTCCCAAATGTGCGCTTGGCGATATTCATACGGTGAGCAATGGCAGCACTCGATCTTTCCATGCTGTCGATGATGGGTAGCCGTTGAGAATGATGTATTAACAAAAAACATAAGCGACAAAAACTAAATGGAGAAAATATTTTTTATTTCATATAAATTTTAGGAGATGCTGCAAGTGTTGCCAATAAAGCCAGTTATTAAAAAAAAAAGGAAATTGAACGTTATGTCGCTTAAGCTTTTTTTACGGTAATGCCTCGATATACAATAGGGAAATATTGTTAAACATTTCTGTTGAACCTAAAATTTTATCTTAGAATTTTAATAATTAATAGCAATTAGTTGCAGGCAAGACCACCGTGCAATATAGCAAAATAAATGTTTAAGCGAAAGGAGAAAACAAAATTTATTTTTTTTAAATTATATTTCCGCCTACTTGCTCCACTGTGCTCTACAAGCACATGTTTAAATACCAAACTAAACTTAACAAAAGTATTAATTTTTGTTGTTATTTTTGCTCGAAAGACTTTCGATATGCGGTGAATTTGCCGGGTTTTGTTTAATTCTGAACAAATTCATTATTTTGCATATTTGTTAAAACAATTTGTTGGGTTTTATTTCAAATGCATAATCACACACACAACCGCAAAGCAAAAACTTATACTCATACAATTTACTACAATACACCGGAACAAATTCTTGCCGTATACAAGGTGCCTCAAAATGAATCACCCAATTTTGTTTTTGAATAACTGTTTACTTAATTGTTTAGCTAAAATCAAAAAAAAAAAAAAGATTTTAAGTGATGCACCTCTTTAGTTGGACCTTTACAATTTCATCTAAGAGTGGTGGTGGAAGGTATAAAAATTGACTCTTGCATTTAAAGGCCTTATGACACAACATTTTTAATGCATTGTTCAAGTTTTGGTGAACAGTGCAAATATCATGTAATAGACAAACTTACTAAGTGCATAGAATTGAGCTGTAGTTAGAAAAATAGCAAACTGTTAATAATTTTAAAAAAGTTATCGATAACAAATGAAGTTATGTAAAAAAAAATGTAAAATTGTTCAACTTAAAATTGACATTTCAAGCTTGAAATATTAAAAGTGCTGCTGAATCAGCGGTTTATATGTTAATTTAGCGATTTAACGCATAAACAAAAAGTTGACAACATTTAATAGAATAAACAAAATCATAACAAAAGAAAAACTGAAAAAAATTTTTTGTTTACATTTTTTATAGTTTACTCTTTCCAACATTTTACTGTTTCTTTCTATCAATTCTACTCTATTTCAATTCAATGAATAAAAATGTAGTGTCATAAGGGCTTTAAAAGCACTTTTTCACTAAAAGACTGACGTTTTCAGCTTAAAGTCACTTTCATTAAAATTCGAAGACAATTTTATTTCTGAAAAAATTATTTCGATTCGTTCAGTATCCGATCACGACTGGCTGAATAGACCCCTGACTTTTTCACTAAAAACCGTCTTTTTCACTGTGTAACGGCTTTTCGTGCAGCACAGGTGGATTTTTCAGAGTCCCAGAAACAAAGATTTTTTTTGTTGACGTAACAACTTAAATAAAAATGCGCCTAGTGCTCATGATGGTTTTTGAATTAAAATCTTTCTCTTTGTTTCTGACACAATTATTCCATCCTCTTGTGGAGTATAGCTCCCCATTGTTTGTCAGTTTGTATATTGCATGGCCCAACTAGTAGGTCTGCGCGCAACTACAACAATCCAACAATAGAAAAAACAACACGCATTTTGTTTGTGTGAAAAATGATAAAGATGTCAAGAACAAAAGCAATTGTTAGTGTAAAAAATGGTATAAATGTCAAAAGCAATTGCTACAAAAACAATTGCACGTAAAAAACACAACTCTGCAAAAAATCAGCAGGCATTTCAAGCAGACCTACTAATTGGACCATGGTATATTGCAGATCTCTAGTTAACAAATGTCAAATATGATTAAAGTACGATGCCATTTATTAAATATATCTTTCCATAGGATGATATATTTTGCGCCACCTTGCACATACATATTTACAAGAACAATCGTGCATTCTCGGAACCACGAAATTTTTGCGTACAATCCATACAAATTTATTTTATGTACTTTTTTCGTATATTGTATGCCAAAATATTAAAAAAAAACTTTTAATAAATTTTACGAAATTATCGTTGCTTAAGGCCTTGTTACTCATACGTTAATGTTAAGGTCGACTTCATTCCTTGGTAAAGACATGACAACGAACGAATTCGTTAAGGCCAGTTTACACGGTAATACAATGTATTACGACTTTGTAAAATCAAAATATTATGAAATTCTCTCCGTGTTTAAAAGAAAAAAATTAAAAATCTGTTGTAAGTATTTTTCATGTTTACACGGATGGTACAAGTAAAATCAAAAATAATAACAAAAAATCAGATGGTTACAGTTTTACAATTTTTACAAAAACAACATAAAAATTTTCCGAATTGATTTTAGTTGTTTTTGTAATTGTATAAAAATGCTACCATCTTCAATATACTCTGTTAAAATACACCTCTGGTGTGATGAAAATAAATAACCCTACAAGAAGACTACCGGTCATTTTACTAGTTATATGACCGGTAGTGTTGACCAATATAGTGTTATAGTTATAGTATTTTTTTTAGTTTTGGTTATGCATTTCTTGTAGGGTAAGTTTCTAAAATGGTTTAGAAAAAAATCATTTACCGACCGCTTGTCAGATTTTGTGTTCGTATTCTCTCTTTAGTTTCGCAGAATTTCTGTAAAGTAAACTTTATCCGTTTTACAAACTAAACTTTTATAGATATTAATACGAAAAAAAATCATCAATAAATTTTAATAAATTTCATGTTCCTTCAGTAAAATTAATTTAATGAAAATTAAATTTGATGAAGTCAAGCCTAACTAAAAATATCAAATAAATTTCTTTCGTAAAATGTAACATGGATGATTTTCAGTGTAGTAACTTTGTTGTAAGAATATATTCATAATATTATGAAAATACCCTGCAATTAATATTGGACCAGCTGATCCGATTTGATTAAATGGACTACTCCATGGACTGGTCCGATGTAATGCAAGCATGGGCCATGTCATTGTTAAAAAGTGTTTGTAGTGAGACGACATGTCTTCGTTTTTTAACGATATGTTTTCGTTTTTAAACGAAGTTTAATCTAATCCTCTTCTGTATACAATGGAGTAGTTTTAAGACTTCTCCTTTGTAACCCAAAGCTGGGTTATATGTTCCTGCCCTTGGACATCGTAATGTAAAATAGACCATGTTTTTTTCATACGTTTGGGTTACTTTTGGAGTAGTCCTAGTCCCTTGTGGGCTACATTTTACACGCGTGTTTTGACTAGTCCTATTATTTGCAGGGTACTGTTAGTTGTTTTACAAGTATAAATGTACAATAAATGTGTGTGGGCTTATTCCCAGCAAACACAAACTGCATATATAAAATCTTTTTCGTTTGGTTTTCAGTCATATTAAAACTATATCAGCGACTTTAACTGAAAAATTATAAACCTATTAGGGACACTGTATCAAAAAAGTTGTTATTCCTTAAATATTTTCAATCTTATTTCCATTTAGTCATGCACATGTTCGCTGGGTTCTCGAAATATGTTTGCGTCCATATAAAATGTTATCGATGTGCGTTTAACTTTAGAGTATAGTTTGTAGTTTTAAAGCCACTTTTATTTCCTTTACCACTTCCTTAATCCAAAAAAAAACAAAAGAAAATCAAAATGTAAAACTTACAAAAACGAAAGTTAAAACGGATGATGAAACTAAGACGACTTTACAGCTACGGATATCATGGCCAATACCAATACTAAATCTTTTAAAATTTAACACTTTTATACACACAAATCGTTTGACGAGGGTAGGCTCAAAAGTTCTCTGAAAATTAAGGAAAATACGAAAAAGTTTTTCTTTAAATCAGTGTTGGCAAATAAACGGAACATTATTTAGCGTACGGCACACAAACAATTTATATTTTTTAATGTTTGTGTACTAGTACACAACACTTAATACCGTTCATAGCTATTTTCAGGGCAGTAATAAACATTGTTAACTGTTCTGTTTTCCGTTATAAACTAGTTGAATAGTAGTGGTTCTGTAGACATACATTATATTTAAATGTTAAGCAGTGTCTTTTTCACATTGCTAAAAAGATGAGCAACTAAAAAAATTTTAACAGCGCTTCTCACTAGGATTATTGTTGTTAGTTGGAAATTTGCACGGCCATAGCATGAATAGAAGGTGTGGGTATTGTCTTAATGTTTTCCTTTTGTAAAAAATTTTTGTTAGAAAAGGTAATTTATTTTTGTAAAATTTGTATACCCTCCACCACAATTAGCTGTGAAGAAAGTATACTAAGTTTGTCATTCTGTGTGAATCTTTTTTATTATTCATCTCAGACCCCATGAAGTATATATATTCTGGCTCCTTGAGTAATTCTGAGTCGATAAAGCCATGTCCATCTGTCTGTCCGTCTGGCGTCTGACGGGCGTCTGTTGAAAACACGCTCACTTTCGAAAAACTCAAAAGATATGAACGAACTTGGTGTTAAATTGCTTGTAGTTATCCTAAGCAGTTTAGGATTGAAGTCCAGCAAAATCGGTTCAGTAGGACCAGAGCTATTAATCAAAATGTGGAACCACCACCTTAAAAAATTGATAATTTTGTTACAAAAACTAACATAAATGGTGAAACAATGCACCGAATGATATAATGGTGTTTTCTTTTCTACAATAAATGTCACATTTTATTTAAAAAAAATGTAATTTGGTGTTCGTTTTTTTTAAAAATGCTTTGCTCTCTAAAAGGGCAGCGTGTTTGTTTTATTCTAAAAAATTCACCCTTAAATGTCATAAGGCATTGCACTTTACGCCCCGTATAAAACGAGGGTGTTGATAATGCCCTTTGAAAAGATGGCTTCTGTTTATATATGGGGTTACCAGACGAAGTTGGGAAAAAATCGCCATTAATCAGGACAGTAAAAATTTTAAGTTTTAATAGTTTTTTTTCTATTTTATTATAGTTAAATCAAAAGAAAGCATTACATTGTTAATGGTAGGCTGTCAGTGATATAAAATTGTTTAAAAAAAAAAACCCCAAAACAAGAAATCGTAAAAACTTGATGTTAATAATCGGCAATCTGACAAAGGTATATTCTTGTTTACATATATTATGAAAAATAAACTAAAGAAATTGGAACTTCGTCATTCATTTTGTTCATTTTTTTATTTATTTAATATCAATCAATAAACAAATTTGGGCTTATGTATATTTATTTTTTTTATATTTTGAAGAACGCAATTTTTGATTTATGTACATATTTTTTTATATAAATATTCAATATTCAATATTGAAGAACAGAGTTTTTGTCAGCTGTTAAAAACAGGGCGATCCATTTTTATGTTTTTTGCTCGTCAAATAAAAAATTGCAGTTTTACATGTTCGGCAAGACATTTTATACATGCACCTTTTAAAATGTGGTATTTTTTTTTTGTAGAAAAGAAAATACCATAAGATTTTGCAAAAATTCGTTTTATTCGAATTACGCTGTAAAATTTCGTGAAGATCCGTCCATAATTTACCCTAGGCCCCATGTAAACCCTACAACCGGAAAATAGTTTAGTATGCCTAAAACCGTAATAAATCATAGAATTTGGTACGTCGCAGTTTTATATGACTAGAAATTACACTGTGTAATTTCGTTAAAATCGTTTCATGATTTAGTTTAGGCCCCATATAAAGCCCACTCTGATAAATTAATTAAATACGCCTAAAACCGTAGCAGATTTATTTATTGTGGTAACATTTCTTTCAACTTAGGTTCATATGACCAGAAAAAATGTAATGCAATTTTGTGATATACGGTCCATAATTAACCTTTGATTCCGTATTTAGCAGCCTTTTAAAATTCACTGTAAACGCTAAAACTTATTTCCCCGCTGTATTGAAATTAATGTTTTTTTTAATACCAGATATCACTCTCCAGAATTTGGGCTCATAACTTATCATGGCTCCAATATAAATTACCCTCCTGAAAATCAATTAAGTTCGGCTCAAGCTAGTTAAAATTGCTATAAATAGCATAAAACTTTCTGATGAAACTTAATTGAAACGACAGAACATTAATGTGCTAAACCGAACACAACGAAGCTTGTGTCTTTTTATGAAATGTTCTCATCTTTTTGTCCAGTTGGATTATTACAGTATTTTTATTGTGTACGAAGATCACAAACATTGAAACGTCTGACTTAAAAACACACAACAGATGGCGTATATTCTACAAATGGTTTGTCTCCTAAATGACTTATCTTGCATTTATTCTCTTGGGAAAAGTATTGCTTTACTAAAATTCAAAAGAATACAGTTGAAGAACATCGATTTCTAACCGAAGCTTATCCTAAATATGCTTGATTCCAACGAGCGACAGATTGTTTATGCGGTTCAGAATTGGTAATTTTGACACTGAAGACAAAGACCAAAATCCATATATTGCCAAAAAGATGGGTAAACGTCGCAGTTGTGAAAATGATTTCATGAGCCCCAAGAGCCTTTTTCACGATGGATGCAAAAAAAAATTCATTTACAAACTGCCCCTTAGTTTAAACGGTACTCGCCCCTCGATTAGAAACTGAAGTATCTAACCTTCACTGCTTTTTGAAAAATGCTAGCAGCTTCTGATGGAAGCAATAGCAACTAGAGAAAATCCTCCGTCAGGCCGAGCCTTCCCAAAAGAAATTAAAATAAGTTCTTTAAGACTCAACAAAAGTATCCTGTCAACTGACAAGCGAAACTTCCACAAAAACAATCACTCTATAAGACAGAAGCTTTTCCTGTCAAAAGCATACTCCCAGAGAAAAACATGTTTAACTATGGTCACCTTAAACAAAACTATATTTTTAGAAAATTTTTAACATATTATGTTTAATTTAACCATATTATTGCCACCGACAAAAATATTATGGTTAAAATAGATTGCCATCAGGCAGCCACAACCATATTATGGTTGCCTTCGTACATGTTATGGTTAATAATAACTAAAATATGTTTACCACTTATAGTACCTGGTTGTATTTTAACCATAGAATGTTGCTCTTGGAAAAGAGGAAAATACTATTGTTAATGTTGAAACAAATTATTGTCATATTTAACAGGCAGTTTCTCGTTAAATTTAAAATTTTTTTCTCACCCAATTTAAAAAAATTAGTTTTTCAATTCGGTTCTTGTAAAACTTACAAAGTTTCAAAACCTTTGGCTTCAAGTCCTTTGATTAGAGTCAACCAATTTTAATGATAATTTTCAAAAGACTTTAAAGCCTGTCTTCGTTAAGTTCGTATGTTAGTGTAAGTATGTTTTTTTATAAAATCATTTAAAACATTTGATGAATATGAAATCTAAGCTTGACCTTTTTTCTGCTGCTTTTCTTGGTGTGTATACGGTCGGATGGTGTTTTGGTTGTTTGAAAACGGAAGGGTGTAAAAAGACCAAAAGTGTTCAAATACTGGCACACTACTAAAGCTATTGTAGCATGGCCCATATAAGTACTTAAAGGGAAACCTGAAAATCTAACAATGAGTTTGAAAATATTGTTAAAACTCTTGTTATATTGGGTATCCTCATAAGTTTTGGCAGGGTTTATAAAAAGTTCAGATGGTTTGAAATAAAGATAATTATTATGAGCATTTTATTTCTTGTAGATTATTTTTCCCTGATGTGCTTGTGTGTGTGTGTGTGTGTGTATTTAAAGACCGTCAAATGTGTCGCAGAACCGTAAACTTTGAGTTGTTTCTTAGTATTAACTTTTCAGGGATCACCGGGAGATACAGTTTAAAAACGTTGGCTTAAGGTCTGTCATTATCTGTTGCTTGTAGCCAGTGCGAAGCCAAAAGATTACCGAATAGACCCCAGAAACGTACACTTTTGAACTGTTTCTTAGTATAAACACTTCAGGCGGCAAGTTTCATTCGTAGATAAAAGTCCAATGTTCGGGAGTTACATTTTAATAAAGTTGGCTTCACGTCCCATTTTTTCTAATGCAAGTTGCAAGGATTGAAGCAGTTGCTATCCAGCACACAGTAAAACATGTAGTGGCAAGAAAGTTTAAGTCTGATTTGAACTTGTGTGTGTGTGTATGTCTAGTTGCTAGCCAACAGAGTTGCATAGCAATTTTAAAGGGGGTAACCTGCAAAGGTGCAAAACTTTTTAGGCAACCCCACCACTACATTTAAGTTTATATATGTAGGTATGTGTCATTTTCAACTTTATATTATTTTCAAAAAGAATGTTAGTCAAATTCACAAAAGAGCCACCCATGGTTCTTGCAAAAAAGTTAATGTTTCAATTTGCCACAAAAGGTGGTTTAACAAGGGGATTTTTTTTCGGTTTACATTTTTTAAACATAAATATTTTTACACAAACTTACATACATGTAAGTATATAGAAATATGTTTATGTATGCATATCTACATATGTAATCTATTCAAAGTTTGGTGAATAGTCGCAATATTAAATAAATCCATATTTTCCAATAAACGTATTAACTCGACAATGGAAATCAGCAGGAAGGAAATATATTTTTGTGGTTGCATCGTAAAAATACTTTTATGGTTAAATGTGTATGTGTTTTATGTGATTAAAAATGGCCTTGCAGGTGCTATTTTTTACTCGAAATGCTTAAAGATGCAATAAGTTTTTAGAAAGTTCAGGAAATGGAAGGAGACAAAAAAAATGTTAAATGTAATGAAATTTACTAGAACTCGAAGAAAAAATGGTTAACAAATGAAAATGACGATCGAAAAGTAAGCGCATTTTAAGGTTTGCGTTTAATTTAATTAAGGTTGTCTTTCAGGTTAGAAAAAATTTTCTAAAAATTAAAAAAATTTATATTGATGAACAGGGTGGTAAAATTTTAAGGTGGTTGAATGTGAGCCACACCTAAACGTCAAGTTTTTTTTTCTGCATTTCATTTGACATTTCTCAATTTCGGACTAACTCAATTTGAACCATGGAAAGATACACAATCGAGATTTAAAGTTATTCAGGCTTATAATGAAAAATGGGCGTTCAAATCAAAACGCATATCGTTCACTTCATCATCAGTGATGAGGCACATTTTCAACTCAGTGGATTCGTCAAAAGCAGAATTGGCGCATTTGGACGATTGAAAATCCGAGGGTGATTGTCGAAAACCCAATGCAACCACAAGGAGTTTGGTGTGGTTTATGGGCATCATCGGGCCGTATTTTTTCCAAAATGAGGCCGGTCAGGTAGTAACTGTGAATGGTGTTCGCTACCGGGAGGCGATAACAAACTTTTTATGGCCCGAATTGGAAGATATGGATGTGGACGATTTGAGGTTTCAACAGGACAGGACGGTGGCACTTGCAACACAGCTAACGAAACAATGGATCTTCTGCGTGACAAATTCAATGGCCGTGTTATCTCACGTGGTGGCGATAATTGGCCGCCAATATCATGTAATTTGACACCGTTGAACTTCTTTCTTTGGGATTATTTGATAGAAAAGGTGTACGTCGATAAGCTAGCAACAGTTTAAAAGCTAAACGATGAGTTAATATGGCACATTAACGGCATATAACCTCAATTATGCTTTAGAGTCATCGAACATTTGGACCATTTTTTTATTCCATACATAATTCAACCATACCAATATTATCATAATAAAAAGCAATTACCATAATTTCCTAAATAATTTTTGTTTTATTCAAAATCAATATCGGCCCTTAAAATTTAACCAGCCTTTAAAAAATAGTCGGCACAAATTACTGTTACATTATTCTAAGCTTCATAACATTTTTGTTCCGGTGGGTCCACAATAAGCCATGGCTCCCAAATAGGATACCCTCTCGGAAATTTGTTCTTATATACTGAGATGTAGGATATCATAAGATCGGACTAGACCAACTATACTTTCTCCCTTGATTGTTTTAAGTTTTTGTATACATAGATTTAACATCTTATAAATACTTAAAAGGAAGCTCTGTCACGTACGGTATGTCACGAACGATACTAAATATTGTTCTTTATGAAACCATAAAAATTATTATTTTTAAAGTACGAATTATAAAGGAAAAATATTTGGTTTAATGTTAGAAATTGAAAAAAAAATAATCACCTTTTATAATTCGCAGATTTTCGCGTACTCACTTCCGTTTTATGCCACGTACGATATGCAAAAAATTTTGCTACATATTTTATACAACAAGGTGCCGAATGTGATAATTTTTTTTCAAGTATAGTTCTCTCTAAATGAAACATAATTCCAAAACCATTTTCCAGTTACACATATTGTTGCAAAACCTCTACCTCTTTAATGGCATACAAATGTCACGTACGATGACATGAAATGCGTTTGTTTGTCGTTTATAAACTCCCCAAATACGGAACTGATTTACAGATATTTAAAGTAATTTCCCGATTACCAGTTACTTAGCATATCCTATGAATATTTGTAAATTTTTTAGGGGGCGTTGCACCTCTCCTACGAAACATGCCACTAAACATATATCACAGAATGTTTGGAGAACGGTTACAGTAAAAGTTTCAAAATTTGGAACAAATACACGAGAGTTGGAATCGTCCATACAAGCACAATAGTGATGTCTTAATATCTGGAGAAAGATAATAGTGGAAATATTTAAATTTGATACAAATTGCTTCGGCATCAGTAAACGAAATCTTTTTAAAGAAAATTTTAATAATTATATTTCTACCCCCGTAGAACCGGGCTATGCTAGTTTTATAAGATTTTATATATTAAAAGGCCTCGACTACGACGCTTTTTAGTGATTTAATAAAAAATTATCATTTAAATGCTAGCTGGTATAACAAATCGTCAGCTCATTATTGATTTGACCTACCGACCATGTTTAAAAAAATTTAGTTAGCAATGGAATTTATATGTATATTTTAAATACCCGAATCCGGTTTCACCATATTTTCAATGGTTTCTGAGATAAAAAACATTAATTTTGCTCCGTATCAACTATTTTAAAGTTTGTTAGGTATTGTTTTGCTCTACACGCCACTGTTTGGGAATGCCGAAAATTCTTCATAAAAAAACGAACAAAATATATTTAACTATTGCTTTACTTTATTGCCGTAAGAAAAATAAGTAGTTCAAGCGAAATCAAAAGAAAATGACAACAGGAAAGAAATTTCACTCATGCTTCGCTTCATTGCCGTAAGAAAAAAAGTAGTTAATGCAAAAGCAAAATAAAATGTCGCCAAATCAATACGCTGCAGTAAGTTTTTTTAAGCTACTTTTTAAAAATAAATTCAGAAAAGTGGCGTATGCGGCACAAAACGTTCACTTTCAATATATTGCTATTTTATGAACGAACGTTCGAAAAAATGTTAATTTTTCTTCAAAACATATGCCAGTAGCAGTAGTGGAAATACAAACAAAAATTGTATCGGGTTTGTTTTCAGAAAACTTCATGTAAACCTTTATTGTTGTTTTAGTTCACTACGACTTTTTGGCATATGCGCCAAATCCATAATGAGCTGACGATATCTGTATGTTTAATATGTGTGTGTGTGTGTGCATGTTCCCAGCGGGAAAACGAAGGAGAATGGATGCCTTCTAGAGGGCCTTTGTACTCCTTCTTTTGGATATATAAGGCCTGCTCGCTATATTCCATACTCATTTTCTATTAATATACGTTGTCATTGCAGAGTAGGCCTTCCGCTTTCGCTTCTTTAGCAGTAAGTAAAATAGGAATAGTAATGGGATCAACAAAAAAAAAAATATTTTGCTTTGACAAAAAAAACAAAACGAAAAATTTTAATCCTTCTCTTCTCCCTTCTCAAAGAACCAAATGTGGAATTATTGTATCATATCTTTTATACTTCTAGGAGAAAAGAATTGTAATTAAAACAAAAATTTTTGTAAGCCAACCTTTAAAAAGGCCTGAAGAAGGATGATCTTATGGGTTTTCTCGCTGGATTATTTTAGTATTTTTAATGTTTATGTTTGCCTTTATACACCTGCCATTTACTCTAAATTTCTCTGGCTCATGTGTTATGCATAATATATGACTTTAGAGCTTTCGCAATTTATAATTTTTTTTATTTTTAATTTATCTATTTTTGTGTTAATTTACTAGTTTTTCCCTTGGATTCTAATGCATTCTATACACTTGAGGCTCATTTGTTTGACCCAACTTAACCACTTAACTCTAACAAAAACATCAGCCACAAACGAAGCAGCAACGACTTTTTCATGGAGCATTAATGAACAAGAGAAAACGATACACCGGCAACAACAACAATAATAATAATGAAATTATTGTTATAATAAAAGGGAAATTGTATAATTAAATATTCCTTAATATCCTGAAAGTGTTGGTAAATTGTAAATGTCATAAAGGGTGTTTTTTGCGGCCGATAGAACCGATTGAAAATGTAAAAAATAACACAAAAAAATAATGTTTTATTAAAAAAAAAAAAATTCTAATCCAAATTTATCAAATCTAATTTAATTTTCATTAAATTATTTTTATGAAGAAAGGAATTTTACAACATGAAATGAATTGAAATTTATTGATAATTTTACAATCCTGACTGACCGGGGGATCGAACCCACGTTCACGGACAGGTTGATTTGACATGTTTCGATAGCAACCACACTTTCTCCTCAGAAATTTTTGCCGTTTTACACTCACCACTATTGACAACGGCAGCCAGTCAATTGCCAAACATTAATCATTAAACTAAATGGTATTTTTACTTGGCGGATCGAAATTTGTTGCTATTTTTATTGTTTTACACCATCTTCCTTACTTCTGGTTCTCATGCTTTTTGAAAAGAATTCTTGAAGCCGAAAGTACAGTTTTTCTGTTTTCTACTTTCTTGTCTTTCATTTTTTTTTGGCCTGTTGCGCAAAACTTGAAGGACAAATGAAAAAAACAAATTTTTATGCGGGCATATGGGCACCGCGGCACTTCTTGACAAGGCGTCCAAGTGTGGGCCACTTTTTCGAGTATTGCCTGCCATATGTTGGAAATTGAGAGGAAAAGTTTTGGCCTCCAAGGCATTAATATTTGCTGGTTTATCAGTGAGAGTCGAGTGCTGTCAAATCGCACAACCTTGCAGGCAAACTAACAGCTCCATTTCTCGAAATCAACTCATCGCCAAAATTTGATTTCAATATGTCGATGGTTGCAGTCTCCGTATGGGACGTAACGCCATACTGTTAGAATCGCAACACTCCCGTATCGATCAGAAAAAAAACTCTCGCAAATTTTTTTCAATTAAAACATTAATCAAAAATAAAATCAGTCTTAATTAAAAGTTTTATCAAGTGAATTAAACGTTTAATCAAGTGAATTGAACTTTTAATTATAATAATAAATTTTTTTACTAACATCAGAAATTTAGTAAAAGTAAAAATTCATTTTTTTCTGTGTATAGCGACACATTATCCATTAACTGTAAGACGAGCTCCGGGTTAATTTCTAGCGTAGTTTAAACGTGGAAACCGCACGAAACGGTGCATTTCTCCAGGCTTAATGGAGTCTGTAGTGACTACTTTTTGAAGTAAATTGGGATAGTTTGGTAGTGTTGTTCAAGCGTGTATCTATTAATGATGATTTAAAATGATTAAAAGTAATTGCAGCATGACACTTTCTTTGACGGCTAACCTTTTTGTAAGTTCCATAAGGTTAAATAAACACCCTTTAGTTGCTCTGTTATTGTTTGTATTGCTCTTGCTGCTGCAGAGGCTCCCACTTTGCACTTGTGTAAATTGCTTTCACAAGGTGCCCTACGGAAGAAGAAACTTTTTCGAAGTTTCATTATAATTTAATTTTTGTTGCCGATAATTATGTTGTTGCTTGTGCTGCTGCCAATGCGGACATTGTAAAGATTTTATTGTGTTTGTTCTCGCTGACTGGCCATTAAAATGTATAATTCATAAAATGTACTTTGTAGAGCCTTGTTTCCTTCCTTTCTTCCTCTTTTTCGAAATTCCCATTAACATTATATTATTAGCACACAGTTTAAAATGTTTGTTCTCTCTCCTCCCAACTTTTTGGTGTCCTGGTAATAATTTTCACAAAATTTTATTAATAAATATTTGATTTGTAACAGTAATTTTTTTATTTTTTCGGTTTCATAAATAATTGAAAGGACGTTTTCTTGGGTCTTTGGTTCGTTTATTCGTTTCTTTATTTATTCATACTTTAATTTCTTCATTGGCCACATCTCATTTAAAACAGGCCAAGAACATGTTGACCTGGGGTTGGCATTTGAATGGAGGAAAAGAATATAAAAAAAGGGGGAAAAATATAATTGGCTGTCATATTTGGAGCAACAAAGTCATAATTGCGACCACAAATGCAATATTACGACGGTTGATTACAAATTTTAGTTTTTTAATTAAAATATTTTTGTGAAAGCGGAAAATTTCGCAAGACTGAGAAAACAGAGAGATTCAATATAAAATGAGTTAATTTGAAAAATTTTTTTTTTTACTAAAACCAAAGAAAATTTTTAAAATTTTCCTAAAACAGAATATTTTTTTTTCTTTTAAGTATTTTTGAAAAATTTTCTTTAAGGTAATGATGTGTATAAATTCCTATTGAATAGTAAAATGTTATAATATTTTTTATAAGATTTCAGTGGAATAAAAAAAAATACATCGGGGAAAATCACGACTGCCTCTAATATTACCCATAAATTTCTTGTTGTCGTTGTTTTTTTATTTCTTTCAAAGTCAAAGTTTCAAAATAAGGTACAAGCATTTTGGTTATCAATACACAACCTCTTTAAAAAAATAATGGGAGAAGAAGGGGTGGCACTTCCCATACAAAGACATTATAAATTATTGTAAATCAGGAGAACAGAAAGACCTAAGGTTTCCAAATTAGAGACACGTACATTAGTTATTAATATACAACATCCCACGAAATATTAGCGGGATTGGTGAAGTGGGCGTGTCACAAAATAGTTTTTTTTTATGTATAAATAACGATTTGGTACACACAGGTGGGCCATTTATACACAATCTCTATACAAATATGGGCGGCATTGAGGTAGTGGGCGTGGTACTTTTCATAAATAGACATTATAGATTTTTTTAATATTTCGAGAACGGCAAGAGGCAACGTTTCTAAATTAGGAACAAGCATCGTGGTTATCAATACACAACATCCAAAATACATTTATTTATATCTAAAGAACAGTGTTTGCATAACTTTCTGAAGGGTATATAAGATTCGGCATAGTCGAATATATTACTTTTACTTGTCTATAATTATTTTCAAATGAAAACAAAATACGTTAACTACGAAATTTTAGGTAAATAGAGCGTATTTAAAAAAATTCAAGGCGTTATGTTGTAACATTTTACGGCCTAATTGTGTTCCAGGCACAAATATTAAATTTATAACTGATTCAGACTATGCGATATGTTTCACAATAATATTTCATGAAAAAAAGGTTCGGAATAAAGGCTGAGGAGACGCTTGCGGGGTAAATAATGTCGAACGAAATAAAAAATCAAGCAACATTTTGATGTTTAAAATGATCCGTAAGGATTTTTGAAATTTAATTTAAGACTTAAAGATCAACTTGTAGCTTGTGGCTTGCAGAATGAAAACGTAATGTCTAAACGTATACGAGTTTTCGAAAAGACACTAACAGAACATAAGCATACTGTTGCAGGTCTTTGTCGCATAGTCTAATACAGGTATTAGTAAAATATAAAATAAACTTTCAATACAGATTTTTGAAAATTTAAATAATGAAATATTTGCAGAAATTTTTTTGCTAAATTTTTACAAAACATAGAAATATTCGTAAAGTTTCCTATAACATATTTAAATAATTGTATTCAATGTTCTGCATTTAAATAACCCCCTTCGTAATTTGTTTTTTTTTTCTCTAAGCGAAAATTTTTTTTCTTTTAATTACAAATGACTGTTAGCAAGGCGAATTCATGTTAACGGTGGTCGCGATACTACAACAAGTAACAACACCAAAAACACAACATTGTTGGTCGATATGCCAAAAACACAAGTAACTTTTTGCATTCCTCTCTCTAATTTAGAAGCTGTGCTTTCAACGCCACCTTAAAAATGAATTCGCCTTGACAGTAAGCGTATATTGGAACCAACTTCCATAGAAGATTGCCTAGAACGAAAACTCACTCAAAACAAAATAAAAAATTTCTTTAACAATTTTGTATTTTTAAAAGTGAAATTATATATTTTGCTAAGCTGAAAATTTTGAAATGCTATTTAAAAGCCTCCATCTTTAACTACTATAAGTTGCTTTAACACTGGTTGCATTCAATAGAGAGCTTTTTTTGAGAGCCACAAGGCTAGGGTTATTTAGAATTGGTAATTTCCAGAAAAACATTGTTGAGATTTTTAAAGTTGGAGTTTAAGGTGGATCCATACACTATTCAAAACGTGCTAGCAGTGGTTGCAAGACTATTCAATTCCTGTGCATATCCATATTTGGTAAAATTTTCGTGTAAGAAACGAGATCAATTTTGAAGTTAAGAATCAAATAGGTACAAGTTCAAATATTAAAGTTCTGAATTAGCTTTGAAGTTTTTTTTTGTTATACAGTGTGGTCCAAAATTACCGAAGGGGTTTGAATTGATAAATACTTTTTCATTATAATTTTGTTTTTTCTTTTCTTTTCAGTATTTTGTAGAGAAGACTTGGGGAATGAAAAATGGAGCAGTACTCAATTGAACAACGTGCCCAAATTGTTGAGCTTTATTTTTCAAATTAGCGATCCATTGTTTTGACGAATTATTTCGCGTACAAGTGATTTTAACTGGCCTCCGCGTTCACCATCCAGTAATTCCACAACAATATACGCAACGAAATAAAAAACATAACACCTGAAGTTTTGCGAAAGGTTATGGAAAATGTGTTGGAAAGAGCTAGAATTTGCGAAGCAGCAAATGGCCACCACTTGCGGGATATTATTTTTCATAACTAAACTAAAAGTATTCCTCATTTTATACTGTATTAAAACAAAAATTTATAATTATTTCTTAAATAAAAAGTTATAACGAATTTAAAACCCTTCGTTAATTTTGGGCCACCCTGTATTTAATTGTATACTCAATATAAACTTTCGGTTAATATAGAGCAATTTGATATCGTTATAAATTTTTGTATAGTGACAGATATAAGTATTCTGTTATGAATCCTTTTTTTTTTGTCCGCTTCTAAGTCCCAATTCACATTGTACGATTTTTGTCGTTGCGATTATTGTCGTTTCCTCTTTGAAGTCGGTCTGATATTTACATTGTACGATTTTTGTCGTTACGACTTTTTCTTTTGCAACCGAACTTCAATACATTTTTCGTCAAGTGAGAGAACAATGACAGAACGAATGAGCGAACGAAATGAATCGAAGAGTACACTCGCTTGTGTATCCCTTTAAATTCCTCTCTCCCCTCTCGGCCATAAGGTAAGAATCGCAACGACAAAAATCGTATAATGTGAATGGGCACTAAGTTATCTTCTTAAACCACTTGAAATTTCTCAGACAGACCTCTAAGGGCTAAAAAATCAGAGCAAGTTTAACTTTCTTTTTGGTCTAAAATGTGTTTAAACCAACAAATCTATAAATCACTAAACATATAAACCATCTATAAGCCCATAAAATTGGGCGTTTAAACTACCACAGACCATATGAATTTGATAAGATTTATCGTAGTGCTGCCACTTGTTATTTTTTTAACCACATATAATACATGGGACACTGATTTGTTATTGTTAAGTTTAAACTACATATAAATTAAAGTTTAGTTCAACTAAACCAGCTTTTAAGCCATGAGTGATTTATTAGCCATTAGTAAGTTTTTATTTGCTTAAAACAAATAAAAAGTTAAATAGCCAACATCCGAAAACATTAGAAATTTAACATAATTAAAAGTTTTATGATTTTAGCAAATGTTACTGGCTGCCAGTGCTGCCAGAAAATGGTTGCCTCATATCTCTAATTGAAAGTTGCCGAAAACAATTCGTATTTTAAATCTCAAAACTCAAATCCCTAATTTATTTTTTTAAACAACTAGCGTTTAACACGCTTCTTCGCTATCGTCTCCCTCTCTTTCGTGGGCATCATTATCATCATCATACTTATATATTAATAGGAAAGTTCATTTCTTTTGCTCCCTTTTACGACTACACTATAAATTGGATTTAAACAAATGATACATCATTCGAAAGATTGTTTTTGGTAGAAGTGCACAACGTACATTTTATTAAAATCGGTTCAGTATTTTAGGAGTTATAGGCGTTAAAAATTGTTACTAAAGGCCGTTACACACTATTCCACAACGTCTTACGAATTTTTCAAAAACGCTTCCCTGAACTAATTATTCTTTGAACATTTTCAAAAAACCATAACAACTTATCATGACAGGGTTGCATTTTCGCAAATTACTAAAGACTTTGTGGGATGGTGTAAAACGGCTTTAATACATAGAAAATACTCACATACGTGTGAGCAAAAAAAAAAATGTAAACAAATAACAGAAACAAAAACTACTCCATAGTATACTCAAGAGGATTAGTTTTGAAGTCGTTTAAAAACGAAAGCACGTCGTTAAAAAACGAAGCCATGTCGTCTCACTACAAACACTTTTTAACGAAGACATGGTCCATGCTTGCATTACATCGGACCAGTCCATGGAGTAGTCCATTTCATGAAATTGCATCAGGTGGTCCAATAACGTGGGTAGAAAAACCAAAGAAAATTAAAAATTATTACAATCTTTGTGTTTTAATACCCACACTACCATAGATAGAGAGGATATTGTACTGAAGTATGTAACAGATAAAAATATTGGTTCTGAACCCACCCTTTAGTGTACCAATAGATTAAGTTCGTTTTGCTGGCTGGCATACACTAAACAAAGTCTTTATTTCTAGAATGCAGTCGATTGTGTCGACTGCTGGCGCATACTACACTGATAGAAAAATGCATCTTCATATTGATGATGCCCTAACATCAAAATTGTGACATCAATGTTACTACAAGTGGCATCAATGAAGCAAAAAGTAACATCAATCCAATGATTAACGTCTTCGTACAATTTTGTCATTTTTTTACGTGTCATCTATTTAATGACTATAGTGACATCAATTCGATGCCACATTTTGTGTATTTTTAACATTATTTTCATGATGACAATGTATTATAAAAAGCAAAAATTCCTATATTCTATTTTTTTTTAATTGTTTGCTTAAATACAACAAATTTTTAAGGTATAATGATTACGGAAACCGTATGAGGCATGGTGCTGGTGTCTTATTATTGAGAGTTCTGTTGTAAACAAAGGTCGTAATTCAACAAACGTGAAAGAAACTTATGTAACGGGTAAGTAAATAATAATATTCTCTTCCTTTGACTTAAGTCAATTCCAATGACTTTGACTTAAAGACAAACTGTCATTAAATTGATGCTAATGTGTCCTTTCTCCGATGTTACTTCGTCATCGCACTGAGGACATGTTCGTCATTTCTGTGATGTCGATGTGTCATCGCATTGATGACATAATTTCATTTTGACCCTGATGACACTTTGGCCAAGTGATGTTAAGGTTGACATCACAATGATGAAACGTGTCATGGGGTCAAAAACAAAGTGTTGTCATAGTACTGATGTCAAAATACATCAGCGTTATGACGTCTTTTCTATCAGTGTAGTATTATATGAATATGACAAACTTAATGTTTTTAGGTTTTAGCAAAAAAATAATTAATAGTGTAAAATATTTTGCAAAAAAAAAAAATGTATAAACAATATGTATGGTTTTACCCCTTAAACGTTTGAATTTCTCTGATTATTAAGTAGTTTTAAAGATACTTAGATGACCGAAATTCAAAAAAGTACCAGACACCTGTTCGACAATTTTTTTTAATGAATAACGAATTTGTATTAATTTTTTTTTTGCGAATTTACAAGGTTTGGCACGTTTTCTACACCCTAAATAATCGTATTTCAAGGTTTTAAAGTTTTGTATTCAAATTTTGTTTAACCACGGGGTTAAACAGCATTTAGCTATTTTTTCCTTTGAATTAACCATTTTTCGTCTTGAAGAGTTCGCACCACTCCAATTTTCGCTTAAGTCTTAGGCAACTTACCAAACAGGAACAAAACTTTCAAAAAGCAGAAAATAGTAGCAAAAGCTTTGACAATTCTTTAACAGCTTCACAATCTCGGAAAAATTCATGCTTTAAGAGCGGTTCGTATTTTCGATAATCGGACTCTGGTGATGAGGACTTTCATAGGAAAACCTCATTTTCAAATGAAGCTTGTCTCTGGCTCGATAGTTTTCTTAGCAAGAACAATATTCACTTTTGGACGAGTGAGCAGCCTAAAATGATGCAATTGGCATAACATTATCTATTACAAATTTTAACTGCTTAATTCGGTTATCATGACGGCGGCGTCATCTGCCCATTTTGCTTTCTTGATCTAAAAGGAAGTACGCCAACAACCGTTAACGGTTTTCGCTAAAGGGCCATGATATCGGAGTATTTTCAAGGGCCAGCTCGACGCTCTGAACTTGGACGATATGTGGTTGCAACAGCGCGGACGAAAGATCCAACCTCTTTAGACTTTTTTCTTTCGGATTTAAATAAATCACCCGCCCATGCCAACAACGTTGGAAGACCTCAATGCAAATATTAAACGCAAAATTCCTGGTGTTTTGGCCGACTTTAGAGCTCGATTCATAAGTGCTTTTGCGGCAGAAATTTCCATGATATCGTGTCTGGTAGCACATCTGGCTCCTGCTGTCACTTTTACTAGTGCCTTTGCTTATTGGCCTACTTAAATGTTTATAATACTACACAATTTTAGATAAAAGAAAATTCACTTTATATTTATTCACTATTCAAAAAAGGCTCTTTGCAACAAGGCTTTCTTCCTCTTTTTGCCCTCAAACAAACACATGAGCTTAATGTCTAGTTTTTGATTATGATGTTCGTATTTGTTTGTATCCTTTTTGTTTCCTCTGAACATGTTTGCTAGTTTGTGTTCCGAAATGATGTACTCAGTGAAATGGGTGGGTGAATGTGTGTGTGGAGGTCGTTGAATGAAAAAGTGTTTGTGTTTGAGTTTGTTTATGTTGGTTTTCTTGTGTGTGTTTTTCAGGACCTTTGGGGGTTTTACAAGTACTGGCTCTTCTCTACTCACTTTGTCTAGGCCATTCACAATTTCTACCATTCATTCATTCATTCATTATTTTATTTTTACTTAACATTTTCTCTGACTCCGAAAAACCAGCAAATTAAAAAAAAATTGACTCAACTAATTGACACTTATTTTACGGTTATTATAATATTTAAACATTTATACTAATGTTATACAATCTTTAGAATCAAATTATTTAAATACACAAACACACACACTCACAAAGGCCAATTTAAAATTTACACACCAACAGAATTAGAAACGCCTCTGGCCTGTATTTGAAATTTAGAACATTTTCATTTTAGAACCATTAATTAATATTTCAGTTGCCTTTAAATTAAGAGCTTAAGTTTGAAAAGTAATTAAGTGTTTAGAATTTTGTTTTATACGAGTATTTTAAAAACATTTTCAAATTTTGTTAAGGTTGAGTTGGAAAAAAGCATTTTATATTGTTGTTTTAGCTAAAAGTAGAAAAGAAAAAAGTAGAGTGTCCCTTTAGAAAAAAATTTTTCTAGGAGAACTTTTTAATTGTACTCTAAAAAGGTTGTACTCTTATTAAGACTATTGAACATATTAAGTCCAGTACAAATAATAAAAAATAGTTAGTAAAGAGTGTCCAAGTTTGAATTACGATCGGTCAATAGAAATCGCTACAGGTTGATGAAGCCTTTTGTGACAGAGAATTGATAATTTAGACGTAGAAAATATGTGGTTTCAACAGGATGATGACAATTGTCACACAGCAAAAGAAACAATGAATATTTTTTGAAAGAAAAGTTTAAAAATTGCATTATTTCTCGTACAGAAGACTACTTTTTTGGGGGGTTTTTTTATTAAATCGAAAGTGTACACTAAATATCGCTTCTTAGTGTTTGGTTCGGTAGAATTGTGGAAAACACAAACGCTAATAGTGTTTGTTTAGTATATTATAGTATATCAAAAAATAACGTTTCCCTATTTACCATCTGACGAACACAAAAATAATACTGTTCTTATCCAACTCAAGAAAACGATGAGAATATTTAATTCCGTTCGGTTAAAAAAAACACACAAACTTCATTGTGTTCGGTTCAGCTTATTAATGTTCTTTCGTTGCGCTTGTGCTTAGGGCACTTTTGGCTGGTAAAAAACAAGATAATTTTTAACAAAACAAGGTACACAATCGAAAAAAAAAGCCAGCAAAAAAATTTTCACAAACAAAACATATACACAATGCACACACAAGCTGTTCGTGGTGCGGTCGTTGCTAAATTTTTTTGTTTGTTCATTTCTTTATCGCTATAAAAAAAAAGAAACATTATAGAACACTAAAATGTAATGTTTGTCTACAGTATCACTACAATTGTTCTGTTACGAACGGTATTAAGATTTGTGTTCGTCTACACAAACACTAAAAAATAGATATCGTTCCTGGGTGTGCATGCCGAACGTTAAATAATGTTCTGTTTATTTTCGAACACTGGCTTAAAGAGAGACATCATTAATCTCTGGTAATAATCAGGGTTTAAAAAACTTCAGTCGAACCGAAAAAATGTCGAACAAAAAACAAAAAAATTCTTTTGTGTCATCTTTCCGCTTTTTGAGTTGGTTTGACAGCGACTGTTTACATTTGATGAATAAGAAGTTAATGCAAGTGTTTCTACTTTGACTGCAGTTTTTTAAACGCTGGTAATAATGATCAATATGACAGTATTCATAAAAAAAACTCCCAAATGTTTTATTCTATGCAAATTTGTATTTTTTTTAATGTCTAAAACTAAAACGTTCAAGCATGTTCTGAATGTTCTATTTCAGTGTTCATTCTCAATTTAATTTTTATTCTGATTCAGCATTTAGTTTATTCCAACGGTGTTCCATTGCAGGTTAATTATATTCTTCAAGGCCATGCCAGATAAAACTTCTTCGCTTTTCGTGACGTTTCTAACTTTGACAGAAAAGCGTTATGCAAAAGGTGTATGCCACAATTAACACTTTGACAACACACACGAATTGTTTGTTAAAAATAAATAAATAAAAAAAATTATACTAGTAGACTGTCAGAGCGCGCAAAAAGATGAGAGTTGCCTAACTTTTCGCTTTGCTCTGCGTTAAAAGTTCTTTATGTAACATGTTTCGTATAAGTATGAATAATTAATTTTGGATGTCAAAGCGAATCTCTAACGCAACGCGAAGCAAAAGTTTTATTTAACATGACCTTCAGTATTCTTATCGTAGAGTAAACGAACTGTCAGCCTGCGCTCATATTTTTCATTTGTGTTCAATATGGTCTGGAAAATCAAAATGAATAAATTTACGCTTGAACAATGCTAAGAAATTATCCAAACTACCTTTGAAAATCAGTCCTAGGTGCATGTAACTTAAAGACGACTTTGGATTTAGTGGCGCTTGTAATCGTCCATCTGAGCTAACCATCCGTCAAACTGTGAATAGACAAAATTGCCGCATATGTAGTGAATCCAATTCACAACAGATCCTGCAGATTTCCCTCAGGAGATGTACAACGCCTCCTACCTCTTAGTGTTACATCTCTGGGGGTAAATAAATTTTGCCTTGGTTATTTAGTTAACCTTGGCGCTTCAATATACTGGCATTCCTCGGAATCTTATACATATTTAAAACCTGGAATGCACCAAACATTCAAATAACATACCTCCTTGGGGTCCAATGGCCCTCAAGGAGTTCGAAGTTGTACCTCTGTACTTAACTGAGGTACCACGGGAGTCAGTAGCCCCCGGTGAGCGCATACACCGGACTCACTATTTTCAGTTAGTATGCTTCTTGCGAGAAAAACTACCTGTCCTTCAGGTTTATTGTATTTGCGAAAGCTTTTCTTTTCTGATAGAAGTGAGTTAATCGATGGGGTAGTGCATTTTTCAAGACATTAACTCACAAAAGTTTTACAACGAAGAGCAGCCTTTTGGACAAGGAGACGATAGCGGCGTGCACGTGGTGGCTCTAGCTTTTACCCAAAATAAAAAAAGTAAAATTCAAATGGAAGGCGGAATTTTCACCCTTGTGGGAAAGTTCGGCCTGTGTATGGCCTTAGGTGCTATTGATTTTCAACAGAAGCTGCTGGAATTAATTCAAGGTAGTGTAGGTTTGAAAGCTCCGGCTTCTAAACAAGATTGTTGGTGAATTCACTCACACAGGGGCTTTTGGTAAGTGCTTAATATTAACACACCAAGTGGTTGATATCCGCCATGAAGTTAGGTCGCAAGACAGGTATTCACATAAATCGATGGCACAGATCCTGCAGACTCCATTACCTACAGAAAAACTCACCGTTTTGTGCGATTTACAGGCTAGTAACTCCATTGGGTCTTCGGAATTTTCGAAAATTAAGTTAGAACTCACGTTACGGTCAATGGAGATAGTTACCACACCATGATCATTAGTTTTCTGATTGGTTTATTGCTTGAGACATTGAGCCGGGCGAAATGGGATATCAAAAGGATAGCGCTACGTGCAAGTCGGCGGAGATAGGTTAATTCCGAGAAATGGATCTGTCAATTGTCTCGATTATATGCTGTGGGGCTCCGTGAAGTCACTGGTGTATGTTGATTAACCAGCAACAATTGACGCTTTGGAGACCAACATCGTTCTTGTTATTCATGAAATACTGCCAGCAATGCTCGAAAAAGTGACCTAAATTACGACGCCCAGAATCCGCTACGGTAATGAGAGCTGCGGTGCCCATATGGCCGAACTAATTTTTTGAACATGAACAAGGTCATGTGATTTGACACCTCTGGATTATTTCCTGAGGAGCTCCATTAAGTCACTGGTTTGTGTTAATAAGCCAGCAACAATTGATGCCTTGGAGGCCAACATTGTTTGTGTCATTCGGACGTCTAGAAAGCGCGGCATCACGAAAATTATTTCAGGCCCATATGCCCAAAATAATTTTCAAATGTTCAAGCTACGTTTTGGTCTTTCGAACATATTTTTTTTTTTAATTAAATTGTTTGTGTTGTTTTTACAATTTCAAAATCTATTCGGCTTAAAAAACACCTTTTGAAAACAGTCATATCTAAAATAGATTTCAAAAAAAAAATTAGCTTTTCGGGTCACCCTAATTTGTTTGTAGTCAATTACAAGTGTTGTTTGGGCAACAAAATCTCAGTTTATTAAAATTTCAAGACAACTTTTGCCAACATCAACATTTGTTTAGGTTTCTTGTCGATATTTCCTTTACAAAAGTAATAAAAATAAAATAAAAAACTTTTTCACTTTCGAGTTTGAAAATAGGAATATTTAATTATAATTTCGATAATCAGAGAAATTTGATACCAGCATTTAGATTAAGTGTATTAAATTATCTAATATTTTTTTTTAATAAAGTACGCGTAATAAAAGTGAAGACTTAATAAAGTATTTGATTATGTTTGTTTAATTTTAAATTTTTACAATAGAAAAAAAAGTTTATTTTAAGCGCTGACTTTGAAATCTCTTTCAACATGAATTATGATTCGACTTCGGCCGGATCTAGCAGGACGTTAACTTAGATATGGGTCGACGTACGGTGTAGAAACGTTTTTACGTTCGCGCCAGCTATTGATTGTGCGCCTTTGTATACGTTTTAATTTGACAACATCTCTACGTCGTACGCTTCTACGTTCATACGCCGCAGTTGTGTTCATACGGTTATATATAATTTTTTTTTTGAAAATTACTTTAAATCTCCTTGATATGACAGCAAATTAATTATAAAAGAAAACTGCCACTTGACATAAAGGAAATAATCTGTTCATGCTTTTTAGCCTGGATGATCACTTTCATCAAATTTTGGGTAATCAGAAAGCAATTTGATTTGATAATTATTCCTAATTGAATCACAAAACCAATTTACGTAAAATTTGCCACAAGCCAACTCAAATTCGTAAATCCCTTTTACTTTTCAAATATTTTTAAAATCAATTTAAAATTTTGTTTGCTGGCAAAATATTGTGCTAAAATGTCATGATTATTTTGATAAAATATTTGCAAATGTGATGAAATATTTGATGCTCAAATAAACACGTAATCAGATTACCGCAATTATTTTCTTTTGTGTGAAATTTTACAAAAAAAAAAAAAAAAAAATCGAAAAAAAACTTCTGGGATTATTGAAATGTTTGATAAAGCGATGGAGGGGAAGAGAGAGGGTGACGTAAAATGCGTTACAAAATTGACTTTTTAATCTTTAATTTATTGTTTTATAATTTTATTTATCTAAACGAAAACATATTTAATCCATATTGATTTATTTTTGTGTTTATTCATTTAATAAGGCAAATAGAATTGACCTTCATCTCAGTGAATTCCATCTTTTCAATTCTCGAGTAAGTGTGTGAATGTGTGTGAATGTGTGTGTGTGTGTGTGTTTGTATGGGAGCGTGTGTTTTCAAAGAAGCCATTGTACTGGAAGCTGATTTTCAACTGGAAGAAAAGGTTTATTTATTACAAAGAAAAAACAAAATTATCAATGAATTGAACACAAAATATTTAAATAGAGAATGACAGGAAGGATGGAAGGGTGGTCGTAGGTTGATTGGGGGAGGGGCCGGAAAATCTTAAACTGGTGATAAAATGTTTTACACTTTAACACACACATGATCATCGTTAAAAACAATGTCTGTGTTTCCATATGTATGTGTGTATTTTTAGGGATATTTTCAGTATGTGTGTGTGCAAAAACTTAAAAAAAAGAAAGAGATTTTTTTCTGACAAACTTTTAAGTTAAGGAAAAATAGGCAGTAAAAATGTCATGTTATCATAACCTTAAACGTTGTTACGAAAAGAAAAATATAAAAAAATAAAAAAAAATAAAAATATACAAAAAATCTTTTAAATACAATAAATAGAAAAATGAGATTCCTATAATAAAAGTTGCACAGTTGTCAGTAGACAAGGCTGTCAAACCTTCATCAGAGAAATAATATTTCATACAAAACAAGTAGGAAAGGATAGTTGGTCAAGAAAATCCATTTGATGCGCTACAGCACCCCCTTTAAGGACTAATTTTCATGCTTGCACCCTATTGGGAACCCATGGCCAGTCACAGACCCAGCAAAATAAAATTTAGTTAAAAACTGTTAAATTTAAGATTTATAAAGAGTGTTTTTTTTAGAGTGTCATAACTTTGAGTTGGCATCACTGCTTTATTTGAGCACCCATTTAACAGCTGATATTTGCTTTTTGTTTAATTTGCATTGAAATTTCATTATGAATCGACTTTCACCAGAGCAACGAGTGAAAATCGTTGAAATTTTTAATCATAATAATTCGGCGAATGGGCTGAAGCACAAATTGATATTGATTTTGAATTTTCATTAAAAATTTTATTTTCCGATGAAGCCCATTTCTGCAAATAAACAGAATTATAGCATTTGGAGTGAGGAGAATCCACAAGCTTTTGTCGAAACACAATTTTATCAACAGAAAATTACTATTTGGTACGCTTTATGGGCTGGCGAAGTCATTGGCCCATATGTCTTCAAGAACTATGATGGTCAGAATGTTACAGTCAATGGTAAACGGTATAGGAACATCAATCGAAATGTTTTCGTACCTCAATCGCGTGGCACTAATCTTATGCGGTTCCAACAGGACGTAGCCACATGTCATAATTTCTCGTAATCGCCCAATTAATTGGCCACCAAAATCGTGTAATTTAACCCCTTTAGATTATTTTCTTTGGGGTTCTGTTAAGGTCACTTGTCTACGTCGATAAGCCATAAACAGTTAAACACCTGGAAATTAACATTCGAAGAGTTATCGACGAAATATGGCTGCAAATGCTGCCAAAAGTTGTTGAAAATTGCTGCTCCAGATTGCGCCTTTTACTTGTCAGGCAGAAATCATATTTAAAAATTTATTTCATAAAATTTTCTTTGCAATGAAGCCCGCTTCATTGATATTAAAAATATATTTCCTTGTTTTATTATGATTTAAACTTGAGACAGTCTATAAAAAACACCCCTTTTAAGACAATTTTACGAGATTTCTTCGTCTAAAAGAGAAGAATAGGACTTAAAGAGAATTATGAACCTACCAATACAAAATGTTGCCCTTAAAAAGTAACTATTATAAAAGTTACCGTTGCCAAAATTGTATCAATACCAACATTTAAAAGAAGTTATGGCACATAAAGCTATTTTCGGGAGAAGTATTTGTCTGAAGACTGTGGTTAAATATTAATCAATTTTAATTTGCTAAGCACGACAAACAAAATCTTGTAAAATAAAAATTTTGTTTTCCCAAAAAAAATTACTTTGATAATAAACTGGCAAGTGCACGGCTAAAATGCAAAACTGACAACATGCTTTATTTTTTGCGAAAACAATAAAGCAAGTTTTTTTTTGTTTTCATTTTGTTTTTTTCTTAACCTACTTAGTCCTGCAATTAATGTTGGAAGAATTCCAAAAAATTGTAGTGGAGAACTCACTGTTTATTGTTGTTGTTTTTGTTTAAGCGTTCATACGACCGTTTTCAATAGTCTGTCTTCCTATGACAATTGATATGTATGTACCAAATAGGGATTGCTTTTCGGTTTTAACCGAAATCGAAACCGCGGCTTTAAATGCCTAAACACCGAAACCGAAAACCGACAAAAAAAACCTCGGTTTTAGATTTTGCTTATACTCGTCCTTCTATACAAAAACTTTATACAAAACAGCCTGCAACAATGACAAGGTATTTCAAAATTCAAAATAAGTACAAATGTTACCTTTTTAACTCTTAAGTAGATACCTGATTTGTGTGGTACAAACTACCACCTGGGCCTGGCTGGGACCCTTGAATTTTGTATAGAGTTTTTTTTTGACTATAAAAAAAACTTACACTTACGAACCACTGGGCAAGGCTGGGACTACTTTTATATGTGTGTTGGGAAATAGAATAATTCTTCAAAAAAATGTGTAAAGAAAGAATTCTTATGTGTTGTGTATGATTTTTGATACGTTTCATTTTGATTTTTCTTAACTACAGAGCATATGTAATAGGGAAGGGCCCACAGCACTTTGGTCCATATACAAAACTAAGGTGAAACAATGTGGTTCCAATGTTTAAACAAATTTCTGTACTGTATTCGAATCTAATTAAATTACATGTAGGAAGAACCTTTTTTTAAAATTTTACAAGAAAAATTAAACTTAATTCATGCACTAGGAAAAAAATTATTAAACATTTTTTTTTTAAAGAAGTACCGCAAATTTTTTAGTTAGTATTTGTTAAAAAAGACATTCTTCTTTGATGTGAGCCCACACTTGGGTCGATTTTTCAACAAAAAATCTTAAATCCTTGCAACTAAACTCTTTTATATTTTAGTGATCTTTTTTACGAAAGGATATTTAAAAATACAGAAATCCTTGCTAGAATTTATAAAAAATAAAAGTACCTGTATTGGAACAAACAAAAAATTTTTATTAAATACAAAAAATGAGTTATGTAGGAAGTTTAACTTTGATATTTTCAAAGCCGAACCGAAACTGACCGGTTTTAATAATTTTAAAACCGAAACCGCGGTTTCACATTGGTACGGTTTTTAGCAAACTCTAGTACCAAATATCATGAAATTATCTAACAAATTGTAACTTGTACTTTGCGCACAAGGTTGCATGGACAGACAGCTAGCCGCCAGCCGGCCTGACGGACCGACATCGTAAGTCGATTAAACAAGTGATTCTAAGTCGATCGGTATACTGGTATACTGGTGCGTCCAGGGGCAATATTTCTAGGTGTTACACACATCATCACAAAAGCATAAAACCCTCTCCACTATTGTAGTGGGGGTACACAAAATTAACGCTTATACCGTTTAACGAAAGAAAATAAACTGTCATAATGCGCTTACTCTTTGACATTTATGGTAACTCATAACCAAGGCCCGGATTTTTATGCAAATGCACATTTGTTGTCGTCAGTCTGAGATCAACATAAACTTAATATCTCTTCGAATCAAGAAATTTTAAATAAAATGGCATCGATTTGTTAGTGCATATTTTTGCATGTTATGCTTTAAATGCATATTTTTCCATATATTGCTGACATTGCATATTTTTGGTGCATTTTTGGGGAAAAATTGGAAAAAAATATTTTTCAAAGCACATCGCGTTTTGTCGCATATTAGGAGAAGTATCCTATAACAACAATGCGGGAAAAGTGGCTAAAATCAGTAGTGTATTATGCTGAAAATTTTGAACAATTCAAGGATGTGATGGAACGATGGAAATGCAGTACAAAAAATAACAAATTTACAAAATATAAAATTTCGGATTTATTTTCAGTCTTCAAATTACGGTTTTATCTCTGAGACTATTGTAAAATTAGAGAAATCAAATCCATTGCGAATGCAAATTAAATTAATTGATAATGTCATAAATAGAATGTATGCAGTTAAGGGGAACTTAAGTTAACAAATTCGTATCAAACTTGGTAAAGTTTTTAGAAATATGAAGGACACAAAACGATAACACAAACTGCTGGCATATTTAATTTAAATTTTTACGAAAACAGAGTAGTGGAAAATGAATGTATATGAAAATGAGAATTGTTCTTAATTAATTTTATATGAAGGTTCACATATCTATCTAACAAGTGACTTAATTTACATTATTGTTTTACTTTATATTTTGTGTTTTACTATATTTTTGGTGTATCTTATTTTCGTTAACGAGACTGAATTTTTAGGGGTTTTATGCTATTTTAATTTTTTTCAATTTATAGCGCATTTTTTTCTATTTTAAGTGTATGTTTTATGCGCATAAAACTCGATTTTAACTGCATAAAAATATGGTCCCTACTCATAACGAATAGATTCACGCTGGAACAACTCTACCAACATATCCCAATTTACTTTGAAAATCAATCACAGATTCGGGCAACTTAAACTTCTTGATTTTTATGGTGTGCAGAAATATTCATCGAAGGAAGACAAATGGAGTAAGACAAATCCATAAAACACCATACACACTCCACTGCATCCAGTAAAATGCTCTATTTGGTGCGCTTTTCAAGCTAATGGCAGCACCGGATTTAATTTCTTTAATCGAAATTGGATATAGATAACGTCATCGATTTTTGGATTTAAAAATTGATGGCAGCCATAAGGCGACCGCAACCATCCACTAATTGCAATCAAAATTTGGCGTTAAGTTAATTTCGAGAAATGTTTGACACAAAACAATTCATTCTAAGAACACTTATGTATATTTTAGGCCCTTGACCAATAGCAAATCGTTTAAGCCATGTCTATTGAAATTAAAAGCTTTCATATATTAAATTTAATTTACGAATTATTGTCATTTATAAAAATTAAAGAAAAGCTTTCCAAATCTAAAAAGAAATTATTAGTTTTTCTATGTTTTCAAGGTATAAATATTTTGGTGCTTTTAAAAAAGCTCGTGAAAAACAGCTTTTCTTCTGTTATAAAGAAAAGCCTCTTTCCGTACATAAAAATAATATTTTTTCAAAACTAATCGGGGGTAATTTTGTTGTTCACATCACCTTGCGTTGAGAAAATTTTCATATAAAATTTTTAAAAATTCAAAAAATTTTATATGAAAATCGTCTTTAATTTCAGCTATTCAAATGTTTTAAAAAACCTTTTTTTAAAAGTTTTTATATATAAAAAGGTGTTGTTTTAACATTTTTAAAACTTAAGGTAACTCGATGTGAGAAAAGAAATAGTGAAACTTGTTTTTAATTTTTTTAAAAGCTTTTTTTAAAAACTACTTTATTTGAAATAACTTCTATGTAGCCATAAAAAGTAATAATTAAAAAAGATTTCCTTGTGTTATTAAATCACATTTGTACATTTAATTAGGAAAGTTTTATTTGATTTAATTTAAAAGCTTTTGGCTTATTTTGGAAAAGATTTAAAATACTTTTAAGACAAAACCGACATAAGCTTATCGAAAGCTCCGTTTAAGCTGTTTTTAATTATATTTTAAATCTTGGAATTTTTCAAACTTTTTCTCATTTTTGTGTCAGTTTAACTAAAAATAATTTTTTTTTATAATTCTTCTTTTTAAAGTTTTGCAACATTTACTCCTTTAAATAACCAGAGTTAATAGAAAACTTTTCATATTTTACAAAACTTTCCATGTTGCAAAGAAAAAATTATACTCCAACCGATAAACATCCTTACCGCCCGATTGTCCTTTTATTAGATTGAAATACTTCATATTATTTTCTACAAATTGAATTTTATTTAGTTTGTCATTTGAGTTTCCTCTTCCTCTGCTGTTTTCTCTTTCTTATGGCTGTCTGTTTTAAATTAAATATTTTCTTTAATATGTGCATGAATGAGTGAATGATGGTTGAAATAAATGTAAAAAATAATAAAATGCGTTTGATGCTAAACTTTTCTAAACATTAAGAATTCTCCTCTTATAAAAAAGGCATAAATGATGTGGAGAAGCATCATGAAAAACAACAAATAATAAACACTAAATAGGACAAGAAATAAAATGTTAAAGAGGAATGGTAAACCAAAATGAATAAGACATGCCCCAATACAAATATTTGCTCGTGCATATGGAAAAGTTAGAAAACATTTGAAAAAAGCAGGAAAGTGTGCCAAGAAAATGAAGATCATGCTGGCAGGAAACCAATTAAAGCAAATGTCGGATGGCAAGGGAATGTCAATATGTTAAGTTTGCATGTAGACGGAATAAGTAGAAACATTTTGCAAGCAATGACTTTTAGACATTTTAAAATACTTTAAAGACAAAAGCTTAAGGTAAGCTCTTCGTAGGTAGACCAAGTCTGAACAAGCTTTTAAATACTTTTAAGACAAAGCTTTTAGGGCTTTAAGAACTTCTAAGGAAGAATAATTTTTAAATTACTTTTAGCTTAAATAAAGCTTTTAATTAATTATCTCCGAGTAACCAAAGTGGGTTTTTACACAATTAAGCTTTATAGTATTTTTACATAATATAAAATCAATTTTTTTTATATAAAAAAAGCTTTTAATATTTTGTAATAAACAGGAGCTTTAACATGATTTTTGATACTTTAAAGATAAAAGCTTTTAAGTAACTAAGAACTTTAAAGAAACAATATTTTATTGGAAACTTACAAGCTTATATGCAGTTTCAACTAATAAGCTTCCTTAAAGTTTTCAATAAAAGCTATTAATTTATTATCTTAAAGCAATCAAAATTGGTTTTATACACAGCTTTAAAGCATTTTAATATAATATAAAATATTTTTTTTAATTAAAAAAGCTTTAAATATTTTGTAGTGAACAGGAGCTTTTACATGGTTTTTGATACTTCAGAAGTTAAAGCTTTTAAGTTACTTAGAACTTTTAAGAAACCATATTTAATTTGATATTTGCAAGCTTTTTATGCAGTGTAAACTTACAGCTTTTAGCTAAAGCTTAAATAATTTAAATTGTTTTAAGGGAAGCCGTTAAGCTTTTTGGAATTTAATATAAAAAAATGTTTACTTTCGGAACAACTTTTCTAATGAATTAACAAATGCAGAATCAGGAGAAAATTGGTTGTTTTTATATAATTTTTTTTTTTTAATTTCAAATAAAGTCAGCTAACAATTTCCAATTGGCTTTTATTTCATCCTTAAACATTTGTTTTCCCCCATTTAATCCAATTAGTTTTTTAAGAATGTTTTCCCCCAAAAAATTTAAAATATTAACTTATTTCCTGTTCTCAAACATCTGGCAAGTTAAAAGGGGTTTGTTTTTTTTTTTTTGTGTAAAACTAAACAATGTATGAAAGTGCTGGCGAATGTACTTCTGTGTGTATGGTAAGAAAGTGTTGTTAACGTTTTTAAAGGAATTGCAATATTCATTTTAATTCACACACATGTGGAGTGCACAGTGAGTTTTACAAGAAAAATGAGCTTGAAGTTTTTTTTTTGAGAGTTTTAAAAAACTCAAGCCAATATTTAACAATTCTTCAACAGCAATTCTATGCCACATTTTTTGTATTATTAACATTATTTTTATGATTAAAAAGTAATATAGGAAGCAACAATTCCCATATTCTATTTGTCTAAATTATTTAGTAAAAGACATACGATTTTCAAAGTAGAATGATTACGAATCGGACCATATGTGACGCATAATTGCGAGTTTTTCTGTAACCAAAGGGCGGAATACGACAAAACTAACTAAAACTTTGACTTAAATAAATCATCGCACTGACAACATATTTTTTAAATAACTCCGATATGTCATTTCTATCAGTGTAGTTATCGATATCGATAGTTCTCATGCAGCTAAAAATAACACCCATTATATAGATTGTTTTCTTAATCTTGTTTCGATCTTTCTAGAGCATTAAAAATTGTCTATTTAGCAGTCGAGTTTTGGATTTTTAATTATTTATTTTATAATAAACTTTTTTTAATCACTGTACTTTGATATAACTATATGACAGACGACTTACTTCTGCTCACATAAATTCATTTCACTTACAATGTGTTAAAAAACAAGGATAAAGAAGTCGTAAAGAAGCCAACAAAAAACTAAAGCAACATTTAAAACTAACAAAAAACAAAAAAAAAAACGACTTAAAACTAACTGTCACTTGTAATAAATGTATTTTTCTTTTTTTTTTACTTTTCCTCACAGTTCTCTAGGACATCAACAAAAATTCAACAAACTAACAATCAGACATGATTAAAATTGTTGAAGATAGAAGGACAGTGCTGCCAACTTAAATAGAATTGAAATGAAATGAAAGAAATCATCAACATCATCATCAGCAACAGCAACAGCATAAAATATGGTTTTGCTACTAAAACCAAACAAAGTAACCGAATTCCTGTCGTCATATAAAGGAAGTTGAAACAAAAAGTATCTGTTTTACAAATGACATCAACACAAGTCGTTTTTTCTTTTTTTTTTTTTTTTGTTTCTTAAGGATTTCATTCTGCAGAAGAATCATTAACAAGATGATACTTCATTTTACTCATATCTTTAGTGTTCATCCATCTATAAGTGTCTTAAGTGTGTAGTTTTGGGTCGGGGGTGGAAATGAAATTTTGCACAGAAAATGGCACATTTCTTTTTGGTGCTGCTATTGCTATACATTACTACTGTTGCTGTTAACGCAGTCGTTCTTCTTCTTATTCTTCTTTTTCAGCAAAAGTGCTTAAATGCTGAAATGTGTTGCAACTGTAAAAGGTTTGAAGGTCAAGCTTTCAACTTAAGTTAACATTGCTGGCGTTTAACGGGGATAATAAGATTTCAGTTGAAGCTACTGAACAAAAATTATGTGAAACTATTTGGCATTTTGTCTTGAAGTGCCCTCCATATTTAAAAAAATATTTTAATAGCCCGACCACAATAGTGAATAGGGTACAAAGAAAAAATAAAAATCGATTTCAATTAAAAACTTTGTGATATTAATTAGAAAATTAATTTAATTCTCACAAGTAAACAAATAAGTACGTAGTACCAATTAAATATTTTTTGATACTAACAACAATGATATATCTGCAGTAATGTTGTTGATACAAGTAAACAAATAATTCACTAACAAGGTTTCGTTTAAATGTTCTAAATTCCCATTTCATACTTTTGATAAATATTGAAATTTATTGCTGATGGGACCAAGCTATTCCTATGCGCATTTCACTGGTAGCTTAGGCCAGATCGTCAGGATACTTCATCCAAAGATTTTAGAAAATCTAAAGATATTATACAAATGAAACTGTTAAGCGAATAAGAATTATAAGCCCCAGTCTTACTTGTAATCTTATCTAATCTTACTCTTTTTTAATGCAGTACCTTTTAAATAATTAAATATAGTAAGAAAATGATTCTGTAATAATTTCAACTCGATACACGTGCCGCATTGAGCTTTAATACAGTTGTTTGCATATGTGAAGTAGACTGGTCCTTATTTTCTGATTTCAAAATTTTTAGAGCAGACCGTCGAATTTTTTTATTTTGGAAAATATTAAAAAAAAAAAATATTTTAATTTTTTATGCCGAAAAAGCCGGAGTCGCGAGTTTTTATTGGTAATTCGCCTTCGACTTCAGTACAAAAACCTCAATTCCGACTCCACAGCCCTGCTAAAATCACAAGCAAATCTCATAGAAAGGATGTCTTAGTAAGGCCCGTTTTCCCAACTTACCGATAGCTTAAAGTAGACTTTAACCGGCCTAATAAAAAGTGTTCCATTTTTAAAACTTTACTTTAACCTAAATTGAGCGATTCAATGAATTAAAATTCATTATATCTGGTAGGTTAAAGTAAAGTTGTAAAAATGGAACACTTTTTATACGACCGATAAAATTCTACCTTTAGCTATCGGTAAGTTGTGAAAACGGTCCTAAGAGTGCACTCTGAAATTTGGCAGCTGCCACAAATGTTTATTCCTATTTATAAAAATAAAGAGCTTTACGTAAAAATAACGAGTTTTAATTGTGAAAAATACGATGTGTGTGAAGATAAATTCGAATTTAACTAGCAGAGACGCAAACCACTTGTTTTAGCATTGCTCATTTTGCAGTTAACAGAGCAATGTTAACGACTTAACAGTCATAGTAATATACTACGGAGACACAAATCAATGATTTGAATGACCATTATGGAAAAATAGGGAGTTGCGCATATATCAGACTATATAGAAATGGTAGTCCAGAGGGTCCTAAATACGATTCCAAAAGTCACGTTTCTGAAATAATTTTGGAATTTGAGAAAATTAATTTTGAAAAAAGTCATTTTTATTTGAAATTTCTGGAGAAGATCAATGACCATTATGGAAAAATAGGGAGTTGCACAATATCCCACTATATAGAAATGGTAGTCCAGAGGGTCCTAAATACGATTCCAAAAGTCACGTTTCTGAAATAATTTTGGAATTTGAGAAAATTAATTTTGAAAAAAGTCATATTTATTTGAAATTTCTGGAGAAGATCAATGACTGTTATGGAAAAATAGGGAGTTGCACATATATCCCACTATATAGAAATGGTAGTCCAGAGGGTCCTAAATACGATTCCAAAAGTCACGTTTCCGAAATAATTTTGGAATTTGAGAAAATTAATTTTGAAAAAAGTCATTTTTATTTGAAATTTCTGGAGAAGATCAATGACTGTTATGGAAAAATAGGGAGTTGCACATATATCCCACTATATAGAAATGGTAGCCCAGAGGGTCCTAAATACGATTCCAAAAGTCACATTTCTGGAATAATTTTGGAATTTGAGAAAATTAATTTTGAAAAAATACATTTATTTGAAATTTCTGGAGAAGATCAATGACCATTATGGAAAAATAGGGAGTTGCACATATATCCCACTATATAGAAATGGTAGTCCAGAGGGTCCTAAATACGATTCCAAAAGTCACGTTTCTGAAATAATTTTGGAATTTGAGAAAATTAATTTTGAAAAAAGTCATATTTATTTGAAATTTCTGGAGAAGATCAATGACTGTTATGGAAAAATAGGGAGTTGCACATATATCCCACTATATAGAAATGGTAGTCCAGAGGGTCCTAAATACGATTCCAAAAGTCACGTTTCTGAAATAATTTTGGAATTTGAGAAAATTAATTTTGAAAAAAGTCATATTTATTTGAAATTTCTGGAGAAGATCAATGACTGTTATGGAAAAATAGGGAGTTGCACATATATCCCACTATATAGAAATGGTAGTCCAGAGGGTCCTAAATACGATTCCAAAAGTCACGTTTCTGAAATAATTTTGGAATTTGAGAAAATTAATTTTGAAAAAAGTCATATTTATTTGAAATTTCTGGAGAAGATCAATGACTGTTATGGAAAAATAGGGAGTTGCACATATATCCCACTATATAGAAATGGTAGTCCAGAGGGTCCTAAATACGATTCCAAAAGTCACGTTTCTGAAATAATTTTGGAATTTGAGAAAATTAATTTTGAAAAAAGTCATATTTATTTGAAATTTCTGGAGAAGATCAATGACTGTTATGGAAAAATAGGGAGTTGCACATATATCCCACTATATAGAAATGGTAGTCCAGAGGGTCCTAAATACGATTCCAAAAGTCACGTTTCTGAAATAATTTTGGAATTTGAGAAAATTAATTTTGAAAAAAGTCATATTTATTTGAAATTTCTGGAGAAGATCAATGACTGTTATGGAAAAATAGGGAGTTGCACATATATCCCACTATATAG
Source organism: Pollenia labialis (assembly GCA_949318255.1). Classification (NCBI taxonomy): domain Eukaryota; kingdom Metazoa; phylum Arthropoda; class Insecta; order Diptera; family Polleniidae; genus Pollenia; species Pollenia labialis. The sequence continues at coordinate 33,407,134 of OX439143.1, read as the reverse complement.
AAATGGTAGTCCAGAGGGTCCTAAATACGATTCCAAAAGTCACGTTTCTGAAATAATTTTGGAATTTGAGAAAATTAATTTTGAAAAAAGTCATATTTATTTGAAATTTCTGGAGAAGATCAATGACTGTTATGGAAAAATAGGGAGTTGCACATATATCCCACTATATAGAAATGGTAGTCCAGAGGGTCCTAAATACGATTCCAAAAGTCACGTTTCTGAAATAATTTTGGAATTTGAGAAAATTAATTTTGAAAAAAGTCATATTTATTTGAAATTTCTGGAGAAGATCAATGACTGTTATGGAAAAATAGGGAGTTGCACATATATCCCACTATATAGAAATGGTAGTCCAGAGGGTCCTAAATACGATTCCAAAAGTCACGTTTCTGAAATAATTTTGGAATTTGAGAAAATTAATTTTGAAAAAAGTCATATTTATTTGAAATTTCTGGAGAAGATCAATGACTGTTATGGAAAAATAGGGAGTTGCACATATATCCCACTATATAGAAATGGTAGTCCAGAGGGTCCTAAATACGATTCCAAAAGTCACGTTTCTGAAATAATTTTGGAATTTGAGAAAATTAATTTTGAAAAAAGTCATATTTATTTGAAATTTCTGTTATGGAAAAATAGGGAGTTGCACATATATCCCACTATATAGAAATGGTAGTCCAGAGGGTCCTAAATACGATTCCAAAAGTCACGTTTCTGAAATAATTTTGGAATTTGAGAAAATTAATTTTGAAAAAAGTCATATTTATTTGAAATTTCTGGAGAAGATCAATGACCATTATGGAAAAATAGGGAGTTGCACATATATCCCACTATATAGAAATGGTAGTCCAGAGGGTCCTAAATACGATTCCAAAAGTCACGTTTCTGAAATAATTTTGGAATTTGAGAAAATTAATTTTGAAAAAGTCATTTTTATTTGAAATTTCTGGAGAAGATCAATGACCATTATGGAAAAATAGGGAGTTGCACATATATCCCACTATATAGAAATGGTAGTCCAGAGGGTCCTAAATACGATTCCAAAAGTCACGTTGCTGAAATAATTTTGGAATTTGAGAAAATTAATTTTGAAAAAAGTCATTTTTATTTGAAATTTCTGGAGAAGATCAATGACCATTATGGAAAAATAGGGAGTTGCACATATATCCCACTATATAGAAATGGTAGTCCAGAGGGTCCTAAATACGATTCCAAAAGTCACGTTTCTGAAATAATTTTGGAATTTGAGAAAATTAATTTTGAAAAAAGTCATATTTATTTGAAATTTCTGGAGAAGATCAATGACCATTATGGAAAAATAGGGAGTTGCACATATATCCCACTATATAGAAATGGTAGTCCAGAGGGTCCTAAATACGATTCCAAAAGTCACGTTTCTGAAATAATTTTGGAATTTGAGAAAATTAATTTTGAAAAAAGTCATATTTATTTGAAATTTCTGGAGAAGATCAATGACCATTATGGAAAAATAGGGAGTTGCACATATATCCCACTATATAGAAATGGTAGTCCAGAGGGTCCTAAATACGATTCCAAAAGTCACGTTTCTGAAATAATTTTGGAATTTGAGAAAATTAATTTTGAAAAAAGTCATATTTATTTGAAATTTCTGGAGAAGATCAATGACTGTTATGGAAAAATAGGGAGTTGCACATATATCCCACTATATAGAAATGGTAGTCCAGAGGGTCCTAAATACGATTCCAAAAGTCACGTTTCTGAAATAATTTTGGAATTTGAGAAAATTAATTTTGAAAAAAGTCATTTTTATTTGAAATTTCTGGAGAAGATCAATGACCATTATGGAAAAATAGGGAGTTGCACATATATCCCACTATATAGAAATGGTAGTCCAGAGGGTCCTAAATACGATTCCAAAAGTCACGTTTCTGAAATAATTTTGGAATTTGAGAAAATTAATTTTGAAAAAAGTCATATTTATTTGAAATTTCTGGAGAAGATCAATGACCATTATGGAAAAATAGGGAGTTGCACATATATCCCACTATATAGAAATGGTAGTCCAGAGGGTCCTAAATACGATTCCAAAAGTCACGTTTCTGAAATAATTTTGGAATTTGAGAAAATTAATTTTGAAAAAAGTCATATTTATTTGAAATTTCTGGAGAAGATCAATGACCATTATGGAAAAATAGGGAGTTGCACATATATCCCACTATATAGAAATGGTAGTCCAGAGGGTCCTAAATACGATTCCAAAAGTCACGTTTCTGAAATAATTTTGGAATTTGAGAAAATTAATTTTGAAAAAAGTCATATTTATTTGAAATTTCTGGAGAAGATCAATGATCATTATGGAAAAATAGGGAGTTGCACATATATCCCACTATATAGAAATGGTAGTCCAGAGGGTCCTTAATACGATTCCAAAAGTCACGTTTCTGAAATAATTTTGGAATTTGAGAAAATTAATAATTATTTCAGAAACGTGACTTTTGGAATCGTATTTAGGACCCTCTGGACTACCATTTCTATATAGTGGGATATATGTGCAACTCCCTATTTTTCCATAATGGTCTTTGATCTTCTCCAGAAATTTCAAATAAATGTATTTTTTCAAAATTAATTTTCTCAAATTCCAAAATTATTCCAGAAATGTGACTTTTGGAATCGTATTTAGGACCCTCTGGGCTACCATTTCTATATAGTGGGATATATGTGCAACTCCCTATTTTTCCATAATGGTCATTGATCTTCTCCAGAAATTTCAAATAAAAATGACTTTTTTCAAAATTAATTTTCTCAAATTCCAAAATTATTTCAGAAACGTGACTTTTGGAATCGTATTTAGGACCCTCTGGACTACCATTTCTATATAGTGGGATATATGTGCAACTCCCTATTTTTCCATAATGGTCATTGATCTTATCCAGAAATTTCAAATAAAAATGACTTTTTTCAAAATTAATTTTCTCAAATTCCAAAATTATTTCAGAAACGTGACTTTTGGAATCGTATTTAGGACCCTCTGGACTACCATTTCTATATAGTGGGATATATGTGCAACTCCCTATTTTTCCATAACAGTCATTGATCTTCTCCAGAAATTTCAAATAAATATGACTTTTTTCAAAATTAATTTTCTCAAATTCCAAAATTATTTCAGAAACGTGACTTTTGGAATCGTATTTAGGACCCTCTGGACTACCATTTCTATATAGTGGGATATATGTGCAACTCCCTATTTTTCCATAATGGTCATTGATCTTCTCCAGAAATTTCAAATAAATATGACTTTTTTCAAAATTAATTTTCTCAAATTCCAAAATTATTTCAGAAACGTGACTTTTGGAATCGTATTTAGGACCCTCTGGACTACCATTTCTATATAGTGGGATATATGTGCAACTCCCTATTTTTCCATAATGGTCATTGATCTTCTCCAGAAATTTCAAATAAATATGACTTTTTTCAAAATTAATTTTCTCAAATTCCAAAATTATTTCAGAAACGTGACTTTTGGAATCGTATTTAGGACCCTCTGGACTACCATTTCTATATAGTGGGATATATGTGCAACTCCCTATTTTTCCATAATGGTCATTGATCTTCTCCAGAAATTTCAAATAAATGTATTTTTTCAAAATTAATTTTCTCAAATTCCAAAATTATTCCAGAAATGTGACTTTTGGAATCGTATTTAGGACCCTCTGGGCTACCATTTCTATATAGTGGGATATATGTGCAACTCCCTATTTTTCCATAATGGTCATTGATCTTCTCCAGAAATTTCAAATAAAAATGACTTTTTTCAAAATTAATTTTCTCAAATTCCAAAATTATTTCAGAAACGTGACTTTTGGAATCGTATTTAGGACCCTCTGGACTACCATTTCTATATAGTGGGATATATGTGCAACTCCCTATTTTTCCATAATGGTCATTGATCTTATCCAGAAATTTCAAATAAAAATGACTTTTTTCAAAATTAATTTTCTCAAATTCCAAAATTATTTCAGAAACGTGACTTTTGGAATCGTATTTAGGACCCTCTGGACTACCATTTCTATATAGTGGGATATATGTGCAACTCCCTATTTTTCCATAATGGTCATTGATCTTCTCCAGAAATTTCAAATAAAAATGACTTTTTTCAAAATTAATTTTCTCAAATTCCAAAATTATTTCAGAAACGTGACTTTTGGAATCGTATTTAGGACCCTCTGGACTACCATTTCTATATAGTGGGATATATGTGCAACTCCCTATTTTTCCATAATGGTCATTGATCTTCTCCAGAAATTTCAAATAAATATGACTTTTTTCAAAATTAATTTTCTCAAATTCCAAAATTATTTCAGAAACGTGACTTTTGGAATCGTATTTAGGACCCTCTGGACTACCATTTCTATATAGTGGGATATATGTGCAACTCCCTATTTTTCCATAACAGTCATTGATCTTCTCCAGAAATTTCAAATAAATATGACTTTTTTCAAAATTAATTTTCTCAAATTCCAAAATTATTTCAGAAACGTGACTTTTGGAATCGTATTTAGGACCCTCTGGACTACCATTTCTATATAGTGGGATATATGTGCAACTCCCTATTTTTCCATAATGGTCATTGATCTTCTCCAGAAATTTCAAATAAATATGACTTTTTTCAAAATTAATTTTCTCAAATTCCAAAATTATTTCAGAAACGTGACTTTTGGAATCGTATTTAGGACCCTCTGGACTACCATTTCTATATAGTGGGATATATGTGCAACTCCCTATTTTTCCATAATGGTCATTGATCTTCTCCAGAAATTTCAAATAAATATGACTTTTTTCAAAATTAATTTTCTCAAATTCCAAAATTATTTCAGAAACGTGACTTTTGGAATCGTATTTAGGACCCTCTGGACTACCATTTCTATATAGTGGGATATATGTGCAACTCCCTATTTTTCCATAATGGTCATTGATCTTCTCCAGAAATTTCAAATAAATGTATTTTTTCAAAATTAATTTTCTCAAATTCCAAAATTATTCCAGAAATGTGACTTTTGGAATCGTATTTAGGACCCTCTGGACTACCATTTCTATATAGTGGGATATATGTGCAACTCCCTATTTTTCCATAATGGTCTTTGATCTTCTCCAGAAATTTCAAATAAATGTATTTTTTCAAAATTAATTTTCTCAAATTCCAAAATTATTCCAGAAATGTGACTTTTGGAATCGTATTTAGGACCCTCTGGGCTACCATTTCTATATAGTGGGATATATGTGCAACTCCCTATTTTTCCATAATGGTCATTGATCTTCTCCAGAAATTTCAAATAAAAATGACTTTTTTCAAAATTAATTTTCTCAAATTCCAAAATTATTTCAGAAACGTGACTTTTGGAATCGTATTTAGGACCCTCTGGACTACCATTTCTATATAGTGGGATATATGTGCAACTCCCTATTTTTCCATAATGGTCATTGATCTTATCCAGAAATTTCAAATAAAAATGACTTTTTTCAAAATTAATTTTCTCAAATTCCAAAATTATTTCAGAAACGTGACTTTTGGAATCGTATTTAGGACCCTCTGGACTACCATTTCTATATAGTGGGATATATGTGCAACTCCCTATTTTTCCATAATGGTCATTGATCTTCTCCAGAAATTTCAAATAAAAATGACTTTTTTCAAAATTAATTTTCTCAAATTCCAAAATTATTTCAGAAACGTGACTTTTGGAATCGTATTTAGGACCCTCTGGACTACCATTTCTATATAGTGGGATATATGTGCAACTCCCTATTTTTCCATAATGGTCATTGATCTTCTCCAGAAATTTCAAATAAATATGACTTTTTTCAAAATTAATTTTCTCAAATTCCAAAATTATTTCAGAAACGTGACTTTTGGAATCGTATTTAGGACCCTCTGGACTACCATTTCTATATAGTGGGATATATGTGCAACTCCCTATTTTTCCATAACAGTCATTGATCTTCTCCAGAAATTTCAAATAAATATGACTTTTTTCAAAATTAATTTTCTCAAATTCCAAAATTATTTCAGAAACGTGACTTTTGGAATCGTATTTAGGACCCTCTGGACTACCATTTCTATATAGTGGGATATATGTGCAACTCCCTATTTTTCCATAATGGTCATTGATCTTCTCCAGAAATTTCAAATAAATATGACTTTTTTCAAAATTAATTTTCTCAAATTCCAAAATTATTTCAGAAACGTGACTTTTGGAATCGTATTTAGGACCCTCTGGACTACCATTTCTATATAGTGGGATATATGTGCAACTCCCTATTTTTCCATAATGGTCATTGATCTTCTCCAGAAATTTCAAATAAATATGACTTTTTTCAAAATTAATTTTCTCAAATTCCAAAATTATTTCAGAAACGTGACTTTTGGAATCGTATTTAGGACCCTCTGGACTACCATTTCTATATAGTGGGATATATGTGCAACTCCCTATTTTTCCATAATGGTCATTGATCTTCTCCAGAAATTTCAAATAAATGTATTTTTTCAAAATTAATTTTCTCAAATTCCAAAATTATTCCAGAAATGTGACTTTTGGAATCGTATTTAGGACCCTCTGGGCTACCATTTCTATATAGTGGGATATATGTGCAACTCCCTATTTTTCCATAATGGTCATTGATCTTCTCCAGAAATTTCAAATAAAAATGACTTTTTTCAAAATTAATTTTCTCAAATTCCAAAATTATTTCAGAAACGTGACTTTTGGAATCGTATTTAGGACCCTCTGGACTACCATTTCTATATAGTGGGATATATGTGCAACTCCCTATTTTTCCATAATGGTCATTGATCTTCTCCAGAAATTTCAAATAAATATGACTTTTTTCAAAATTAATTTTCTCAAATTCCAAAATTATTTCAGAAACGTGACTTTTGGAATCGTATTTAGGACCCTCTGGACTACCATTTCTATATAGTGGGATATATGTGCAACTCCCTATTTTTCCATAATGGTCATTGATCTTCTCCAGAAATTTCAAATAAATATGACTTTTTTCAAAATTAATTTTCTCAAATTCCAAAATTATTTCAGAAACGTGACTTTTGGAATCGTATTTAGGACCCTCTGGACTACCATTTCTATATAGTGGGATATATGTGCAACTCCCTATTTTTCCATAATGGTCATTGATCTTCTCCAGAAATTTCAAATAAAAATGACTTTTTTCAAAATTAATTTTCTCAAATTCCAAAATTATTTCAGAAACGTGACTTTTGGAATCGTATTTAGGACCCTCTGGACTACCATTTCTATATAGTGGGATATATGTGCAACTCCCTATTTTTCCATAATGGTCATTGATCTTCTCCAGAAATTTCAAATAAATATGACTTTTTTCAAAATTAATTTTCTCAAATTCCAAAATTATTTCAGAAACGTGACTTTTGGAATCGTATTTAGGACCCTCTGGACTACCATTTCTATATAGTGGGATATATGTGCAACTCCCTATTTTTCCATAATGGTCATTGATCTTCTCCAGAAATTTCAAATAAATGTATTTTTTCAAAATTAATTTTCTCAAATTCCAAAATTATTCCAGAAATGTGACTTTTGGAATCGTATTTAGGACCCTCTGGGCTACCATTTCTATGTAGTGGGATATATGTTCAACTCCCTATTTTTCCATAATGGTCATTGATCTTCTCCAGAAATTTCAAATAAAAATGACTTTTTTCAAAATTAATTTTCTCAAATTCCAAAATTATTTCAGAAATGTGACTTTTGGAATCGTATTTAGGACCCTCTGGACTACCATTTCTATATAGTGGGATATATGTGCAACTCCCTATTTTTCCATAATGGTCATTGATCTTCTCCAGAAATTTCAAATAAAAATGACTTTTTTCAAAATTAATTTTCTCAAATTCCAAAATTATTTCAGAAACGTGACTTTTGGAATCGTATTTAGGACCCTCTGGACTACCATTTCTATATAGTGGGATATATGTGCAACTCCCTATTTTTCCATAATGGTCATTGATCTTCTCCAGAAATTTCAAATAAATATGACTTTTTTCAAAATTAATTTTCTCAAATTCCAAAATTATTTCAGAAACGTGACTTTTGGAATCGTATTTAGGACCCTCTGGACTACCATTTCTATATAGTGGGATATATGTGCAACTCCCTATTTTTCCATAATGGTCATTGATCTTCTCCAGAAATTTCAAATAAATATGACTTTTTTCAAAATTAATTTTCTCAAATTCCAAAATTATTTCAGAAACGTGACTTTTGGAATCGTATTTAGGAGCCTCTGGACTACCATTTCTATATAGTGGGATATATGTGCAACTCCCTATTTTTCCATAATGGTCATTGATCTTCTCCAGAAATTTCAAATAAATATGACTTTTTTCAAAATTAATTTTCTCAAATTCCAAAATTATTTCAGAAACGTGACTTTTGGAATCGTATTTAGGACCCTCTGGACTACCATTTCTATATAGTGGGATATATGTGCAACTCCCTATTTTTCCATAATGGTCATTGATCTTCTCCAGAAATTTCAAATAAAAATGACTTTTTTCAAAATTAATTTTCTCAAATTCCAAAATTATTTCAGAAACGTGACTTTTGGAATCGTATTTAGGACCCTCTGGACTACCATTTCTATATAGTGGGATATATGTGCAACTCCCTATTTTTCCATAACAGTCATTGATCTTCTCCAGAAATTTCAAATAAATATGACTTTTTTCAAAATTAATTTTCTCAAATTCCAAAATTATTTCAGAAACGTGACTTTTGGAATCGTATTTAGGACCCTCTGGACTACCATTTCTATATAGTGGGATATATGTGCAACTCCCTATTTTTCCATAATGGTCATTGATCTTCTCCAGAAATTTCAAATAAATATGACTTTTTTCAAAATTAATTTTCTCAAATTCCAAAATTATTTCAGAAACGTGACTTTTGGAATCGTATTTAGGACCCTCTGGACTACCATTTCTATATAGTGGGATATATGTGCAACTCCCTATTTTTCCATAATGGTCATTGATCTTCTCCAGAAATTTCAAATAAATATGACTTTTTTCAAAATTAATTTTCTCAAATTCCAAAATTATTTCAGAAACGTGACTTTTGGAATCGTATTTAGGACCCTCTGGACTACCATTTCTATATAGTGGGATATATGTGCAACTCCCTATTTTTCCATAACAGTCATTGATCTTCTCCAGAAATTTCAAATAAATATGACTTTTTTCAAAATTAATTTTCTCAAATTCCAAAATTATTTCAGAAACGTGACTTTTGGAATCGTATTTAGGACCCTCTGGACTACCATTTCTATATAGTGGGATATATGTGCAACTCCCTATTTTTCCATAATGGTCATTGATCTTCTCCAGAAATTTCAAATAAATGTATTTTTTCAAAATTAATTTTCTCAAATTCCAAAATTATTCCAGAAATGTGACTTTTGGAATCGTATTTAGGACCCTCTGGGCTACCATTTCTATATAGTGGGATATATGTGCAACTCCCTATTTTTCCATAATGGTCATTGATCTTCTCCAGAAATTTCAAATAAAAATGACTTTTTTCAAAATTAATTTTCTCAAATTCCAAAATTATTTCAGAAACGTGACTTTTGGAATCGTATTTAGGACCCTCTGGACTACCATTTCTATATAGTGGGATATATGTGCAACTCCCTATTTTTCCATAATGGTCATTGATCTTCTCCAGAAATTTCAAATAAAAATGACTTTTTTCAAAATTAATTTTCTCAAATTCCAAAATTATTTCAGAAACGTGACTTTTGGAATCGTATTTAGGACCCTCTGGACTACCATTTCTATATAGTGGGATATATGTGCAACTCCCTATTTTTCCATAACAGTCATTGATCTTCTCCAGAAATTTCAAATAAATATGACTTTTTTCAAAATTAATTTTCTCAAATTCCAAAATTATTTCAGAAACGTGACTTTTGGAATCGTATTTAGGACCCTCTGGACTACCATTTCTATATAGTGGGATATATGTGCAACTCCCTATTTTTCCATAATGGTCATTGATCTTCTCCAGAAATTTCAAATAAATATGACTTTTTTCAAAATTAATTTTCTCAAATTCCAAAATTATTTCAGAAACGTGACTTTTGGAATCGTATTTAGGACCCTCTGGACTACCATTTCTATATAGTGGGATATATGTGAAACTCCTTATTTTTCCATAATGGTCATTGATCTTCTCCAGAAATTTCAAATAAATATGACTTTTTTCAAAATTAATTTTCTCAAATTCCAAAATTATTTCAGAAACGTGACTTTTGGAATCGTATATAGGACCCTCTGGACTACCATTTCTATATAGTCTGATATATGTGCAACTCCCTATTTTTCCATAATGGTCATTCAAATCATTGATTTGTGTCTCCGTAGTATATTACTATGACTGTTAAGTCGTTAACATTGCTCTGTTAACTGCAAAATGAGCAATGCTAAAACAAGTGGTTTGCGTCTCTGCTAGTTAAATTCGAATTTATCTTCACACACATAAAAATACGTGAGTTTATTTTAAAATGAAGAAATGCATTCTTACTGGGACACCCTTAAACGAATATATGGAAACAATATTCGGCTCAAAGAACTTTGACATGAGTTTTAACCTTGTAAAATAAGTTTGATCAGGCAGGTCGATGATTGCCCATGGGTACCAAATAGGCAACACTCTCGAACATTCATTTTTTATTTTTTGTGTTGTAGGGTATCTTGTGGTAGGGCTGGACCGACTTTACTTTTATACTTGTTTTTTTTTAGGAATATAAGGAAATATTTTTTTATTTTAAGGAAGTGTTCTAAAGAGTTTTTATATATGTATGGGTATTTCCACAGGAAAGTCTACTTTTTATAATTTCAAATTGTTTCTCAAAGAACAAGTTATATATCGAGCCCTAAGCGCGAAAATAACGTAAGCGCCAAAAATAAAATTTTACAGAAGAGAGTTTTTTATTTTATTTCATATAAATTTTGTATGAAATTTGTCGCTTACGATAAAATTGTTCTTGTTATAAAATCGTAACGGTGCCTTCTGTGAACCACGACATATTAGGAGATGACGTAAGTTAGTGTTGCCAATAATGTCATTTATTAAGAAAAAAAAAAAACGAAAATTGAAAATAATGTCGCTAACGTTATTTTCGCGGTTAGGGATCGATATTTTTAAAATGTTTTGTATTTTGGTGAAAAGCGCCATTTAGTGAAAGGGAGGAACAATTTGAACCACTTGGGTCTAAAATACAGGATTATTTGCTTGGTGGCGTAACATGACGCTCTGTGGAAGTGCATATATATTGAACTAACTTTTTTCCGCCGCAGACACTTTTATTGTTTTCAATTCAATTTGTAAAACTTTTTTTTATAATAATTCAAAAAGTTTTTATATAAAAATCTTTAAATTAGAAAAACAAACACCCACAAATTGAAATTATGTCGTAAAAAAATAAACTTTCCCTAAGCGTATTTCACTGCTCAAAAATTCTAATTAATTTCTAATGCCTGCGTAGATAAAACTTCTTTACATTTATGTATCATAAAACGATTTAGTCAAATAAGAACGAAAGTTTAGGACATATAAAAACATGCGAGTGTAAAATAAGAAAAAAGACCTTTTTTGCAAAAAAAAAAAAAAAAAAAAAAAGTTCTTTTGAATAAAAATAACTTTTAACGATTCAATCCTTCTTCGCTGCTGCCTTCTGGCTGGTTGTTTTGACGTTTTATGAACGTTAGCAAATTTAAACTCCCCCACACGCAACAACTGTAGAAAATATTCAGACACACAAGCAGTCAGACCGACCTACATACACGTGATGCCTACAACATTAACTGTTTTTTTAACAACAAAAAACTTCCTATTGTGATTGTTTTTTAACCTTCATTAAAAAATACGCAATAAAAAAAGGGAGAAACAATAAGAAAGTGAATTTTTTTTAACAATTTTTGTACTCTACACTCTTATGGAAGCTTGTTTGCTCAAGCTGATGTTTGCAACTACTGAAAATAATTGTCCATGATCATATTATTATACTAAAAATTAACAGAAATAAGAACAATTTTGATTTTTAGTTGAACTGTTAATTTTTAATTTTTGATATTCTTTAATTAGGCTTGAGTTCATCAAATTTAATTTTCATTAAATTATTTTCACTGAGGGAAGGAATTTTACAACTTGGAATTTTTTATTAAAATTTATTGATAATGTTTTCTGGCTGAGCTGGGATTTGAACCCGGGTTGATCTTTACATGTTTCAAGAAACACCACTTTCTATCGTCAGAACTCAAGCCTAATTAAACAATATCAAAAATTAAAAATTAACAGTTCAACTAAAAATCAAAATTGTTCTTAGAAATAGCTATGGCACAAGCTCTAATGTTTACATTTGTACTTTAATTTGTACAAATAAAAATGTCGACGAAAGTGGACAAGAAAACATAATAAACGAATGTATTCAGGTTTTCAAGACAAAGTCTTGACAGAAAGAATACGAAAAACAGAGGAAAACGGAGGCAACATGTAATTTGAAATTTAAGTGATAATAACAGCAAATTTCGAACCACCAGTACTACTGGTTAAAGATTGATGTTTGACTGTTGGCTAACGGGCACCGCAGTGGTGCAGTGGGTAGAACACAAAGATCTTCTGACGATAGAAAGTGGTGTTTCTTGAAACATGTAAAGATCAACCCGGGTTCAAATCCCAGCTCAGCCAGGAAAAATTATCAATAAATTTTAATAAAAATTCCAAGTTGTAAAATTCCTTCCCTCAGTGAAAATAATTTAATGAAAATTAAATTTGATGAACTCAAGCCTAATTAAAGAATATCAAAAATTAATTAACAGAAATTTTAAAACTGTAGAGAATATATTTTCATTGTGACTTATTTTTTCTTAGGAGAACAGCTACGACTTGTTTTTTAGTCTTAGGGTCTACGGCTTGCTTGCGGTGTAGTTAAGACTTGTTACGCCTTTTGCCTACAAAATTCAAAGTTATAACTATTCTTCCAACAAAAAAAAATCACAATAAAAATCCTGTCTGTGCAATGGTTTGTGATTTTAACTAGATCCTATACACACCAAAGATGCGCAAGAATGAAACGCTTGACTGCAGAGCAACCGATTGATTGAGCCCCCATCCGATTGATTGAGCTCTTTAAGTTCTTTAAAAAGTTTTGAAAAGGGGTTGCGGAGACAAAATGATAGCAAAGGCGCCATAACGCTAATGTATCTTAACATCAGTACTATGACAAGTGTCTTCGTTTTTGAACCCATGACACTTTTCATCATTGTGATATCAGCCTTAACATCAATTGGCCAAATTGTCATCAGATAAAATTATGTCATCAATGGGAAGCAACATCGGAATCACAGAAAAGACAAATCAAAGTCAGTTTAATAAAAAATTACATCAGGGCGACGACTCAGGAATATCGGAGAAAGGACTCATGAGGCTTAATTTAATGACAAAATGTCATTAGTTGAATTGAGTCATTGGAATTGAATTAAGTCAAAGCAAGAGCATATCATTATTAACCTATCCGTTACACATCTTTCTTTCACTTTTCTCAATTATAAGACACCAGTAATAATTTAAACAAATAGAATATGGGAATTTTTGCTTATTACTTTACTTTTTAAACATGAAAATAATGTTAATAATACACAAAATGAGGGAACGAATTGGCGTCAGTGCGGTCATAGCATGATGACGCATAAAAAATTACAAAATTTTAAGATGACGTTCGTCATTGGATTGATGTCACTTGTTCATAATTCTGATGTTTGGGTATCATCAATATCAAGATGCATTTTCTATGAGTGTAATTCGCAAGGGTGTTCTCTCGTCAAGGAGACAAGTCTTATAGCTCGTAGTGGAGTTTTCTAATCAAATAATCTTACGATAAAGGAATTTTCGTAATAATAAGGATCAAGGTTTGTTTCTATAAACTGCATAAATAACAAAAAACCCTATTTAAAAATGTGTTTTTGTACCATTGAGTTTCGGGTTTGGCATATCTGTCCGATAAACAGTATTTGGGATGTAAAATGCCCCTCAACATAAAAACTAATCATAAGTGTTGTTTTAAAGGTTTTTTTTATAAATGCTTCAGCTTAAGGTCCACAAAAAAATCTTGAGTAAATTAATAATTTTGGTTTTACATTGTATTTAACCGGGATATAGTCCCAACTGTTTTTGGTAAAATCGGCAAATTGATTAACACATTCAGATTGTTAGCACGAGATAGAAATAACTCCCAAGCAGGATAGAGTATTCTAAGTTCGGCCTTGCCTGCCAAAACTTTTTTATGTGTTTTGAAAATAATGATAATCGTAAGAGCTGTTGTTTTGTGTTAAAGGATTAATGTGTTTTACAGCAGTCCTTTGCTAAATTTTATTTTATTTTTCTTTTATTGCGCAAAACTGTCCCAAAGTGTTGACAGTTTTAGTTAAACTCAATTTAAGTAACCGCCTTAATCGTCTAAACGTTTTTCGAAGTTGTTCTTTGAAAAGTTTGAAAATGCTGGTAAACAGTAAAATCAAGTTATTTTAAAGGGAATTTAAAACTCGCAAGAAAAATATTAAAAAAAGAAGATAAATAAAAATAAAATAGTAAACAAAATAAAGAAATAAAAATAAATCGGCAAATTGCATTAGACAACAAAACATCAGCAGTAGAAAACAATAAAGTTTTAAAACCATACCCATAAATTCTTTATTCGAGAGAAAAATGTGACCATAAAGCAGCAAAACAAATTCCACATTAAACTTAAGTGTTAGAGCAGCCAGTGGTGAAAAAAATACTTAAGAAATATTGGATTCTTGGTTGCATTTTCATTAAATATGTAAAAAGCGTAAATGGAATCAAGAATAACAACGACAACAACAACAGACAGCAGCAGCAAAATTACACAGAAAAGTTAAACCCAACACCATTTTTACTTTTTTTTCTAAACGCCACCCACAACGGCCACGAAGTCACACAACTTTTTTTTGTACTTGAAAGGAAATATAATGTCAGTGTTCATTTACTGGCGTGACATGACCCGGAGCAGTTTAACATCGAAAATTGTTATTAATTTGGATTTTCAATTTCAATTAAATTTACTAATAGTGTTTGTGTAGTAAATACCTTAAAAATCGCTTATCTGTTTGTGATCTTCGTACACAATTAAAATACCCCACTAATCCAACTTAATAAAAAGAAGAAAACATTTCTTTGCGTTCGTTTTTTTTAACAACACAAGCTTCGTTTTCATATTAGTGGCTATGTTCTGTTTCACGCACAGTGGGATGGTTTCATAAATTTTTGTGCAAAAACTAAATGAAATGGTCTTAGATCATTAAAAGTTGACGCCGGAGATTGTATTGACTGAATTAAGAACAAAATGGAGTTTCATCAAAGTCGGCCACTATTGTAAAAGATTTTTCGCTGAAGACTTAATTATTTTTTGCACCAAAAAAAAAAAAAAAATACGAATGAGTATTCTAAGTCAAATAACAATCCTCCAAAGCTTTTATACTTTAACAGTCGTATTCCTTAAATATTTTCCAGGAATATTTTCTATGCACTATCAGAATTTTTTTTTTTCACCATGAGAAATAAATTCCCAGATTCTATAAATTATAAATATTTTAAAATTGTTACTAAATCTTAATTGTACCAAACAAAGGTACAATTGTAATAAACTATTCGTTAGGTCATATATGGGGCATTCCACGCCAAACTGGATGGCTAAAAAAAATTTTTTTTATGTCCCCAATTTTGTGATATTTTTTTAATACACTTTAAACGGGGTTTTCTGGTAAATTTTGACATTCTTTTTTTGATTACTCCTTCAAAAAGACTCTTTTTTTTAGTTTTATGTTCATAGCTTTCTTATTAATGGCCAAAATTGGATTTTTAAAATTTTAAAAAATCTATTTATTTTTGATTTTATTTACCGTTAAGGCTTAAAGTTTTTAGGTTTTAAAACTCCACATTCATTTTGGACAAATATGGAGTTGCACTCATAAAACCAGAAAAAGAGGCCTTTGAAAAAGCAATCAAACAAATTTAAAAATTGAATAGGAAGGTCCTTTTGAAGTGAACTTCAACAATATCACCATCTGATTCGGCGTGGAATACCCAATATATCTATACGTGTTTCATTAGGTCGTACGTGTTTTTAGGTCACAGAAAATAAAATATCGCTACTGTTTATTAAATAAAAAAAGTGTTTCAAATTAAAAAAAAAAAAAAACATGTGAATACTAAAAGGACTCTGTTGAGGTAAACTATATGTTTGCTTGTCGTCCAAAAGTTAAATCCAAAATTAAATTTAGCAAGATATAAAGGGTGTGCCAAAAGTAACGCATGATTTAAAATTTGTCACCATTTTCACAGTAAAGTGTAAAGTATAACCCTAAAAAAAGACTAAAAACTGTCTAATTAATTCATATATTGCGTTCAATTTTGGGACACCCTTTATTAAAAACCATACAAGCAAAACCTTTCCATAACATACAAACAAAAATCCTTATTCAAAGAAATTTTGCAAGACCACCTTCGATGTCGAAATTTTTCCATCGGCCCAATCTTTTTACGAAACGACTTAAAAAAAATTAAAAATTCTTATTAATAATTAGATCTAAATCTAGTGTTAAAACAAAATAGACTACAAGTAGCAGTAGCAAGGAAAATATATAAATACCAAATAGTCTCAGTTAAAACTTTTAAAGAATTTAAAGCCAACTTTTCACTTCTACTTTATTGCTACCTTGACCTTTTCTTATCAATAGTTGTAGTCATAACAGAAAAAGAAAATTCTAAGAATTGCAGTTGCTATAGAAATAGTCTAAAAATAAAATCATACAACTAACAAAAAAACACCAGTAGCAATAGAAAAAGCCTTAGCAATAAAAATAGCATATGATGTAGCAATAGAAGTAGCAATCAAGTTAATCAAGCAATGGTGTAGCTTTTGAACAAATCGTAATAACAACCAAGTTATTTTCGTCCCAATCATATAAGGAACTGCGATTCATTAACGAACAACTGACATTGACAACAACATTTTACATTTAAACGCCGAAATTAACAAAAACCTATAAAAAATGTTTTGTTATGCTAAATCAGCTCTAACAGCAATATTGTTTTTTTAACTGATTTATTGCTACATCAATTTTTCTTTATTGCTATGAAAACTACTTAGTTTCTACTCCATAAAATTCTAAAAGAAGAAATTTTTAAAAAAAAAACTACAAATAAAAAAGTAGCAAGTTTTTTTATATGCTATCGCTATTGCTCCACTTGGAATTTATTGTTTTCAACATTCAGCAATATAAATAATAATTAAATAGCTACAAAGTATTTCCATGCTATTGCTCTTTTTATAACAATAAAATTTTAAGAAAATTGAGCTTTTTTTAAATTAATACTACATACATAATTTCTATGTTCCAACTTATTTTAAAACATACCAAAATTTTTGAACCACTCAGTGAAAAAAACCGAATAGATGCTTTTGTTTGTGTTGGTGGTAGCAAAACACAAATTTTTTTTTCATTGTCATCGCAACAACTATTACACTTTGTTTGGTTGATGCTTGTTAATCTCGTCGTTGCTACAGCAGATGTTTTCAAATTGACTCTAGACCGTGTTGATGATGATGATGTCCCTGATGCTGTTGCTTGCTGCCGTGATATTGTGGTATGTTGGTGATATATGAAGTCACTGCTCAACCATCCATCAAACCAACAAACTAATGAGAAACAAACAGAGCAGTAATGACAAAAACCAAATGGAGTAACACTTACACATTTGCACATACAAATAAATGTATGTGATTATTAGGAGGGCTCACAGTTATACACGCAGAGAAAAAATATGGTTGGGTATGGTTACGGCAACCACACTGTGTTTATTGTAACAATATATTGTTGTTGTACACAAATAATTGTTATTTTTATTAAATATCAGCAATATTATAGTTACTGTAAACATATTAATGTTTATCGCAATTATAAATTTGAGTATTGTTGACCGAAAAATAATTATTTTTCTAACAACTATGTAAATTATGATAACTTTCAAAGCATATTATATTACTCACAGCCATAACATGATATTTAATAGCCATAACATGATAACTTTATATACATTTATCATAATAAGTTTAAGATGCAATCAAAATATCGTTACTCTAATAATATTTTGGTATCGCCATTTGTAAAATAATTTTGTATCAGTTGTGTCGTGTTTTACATAAACATATCGAATTATTTGTTAGTGAGTGGCTAAATAATAAAAAAATAACCATTAAAATAAACAAGAAATTAAAAAAAAATAAAGAAAAATATTAAAAAAGAAATAACAAAATAACCATTAAAATAAACAAGAAATTAAAAAAAAAAATAAAGAAAAAACATTAAAAAGGGTTGTAGTGTCACAAAATAAAATATCTTTGCTAAAAAATTTTAATAATCTTAAAGTGGTGGAAAAATTTGTGAAATATTGGTGCAAAATATTAACCATTACTGGTAAGTTTTGTGTTATTTTAAGAGCAAAATAATGAAAATCCATAAAATAATTTATAAATAATTGCGACCTACGACAAAAAGATTACAGTAACTATATTATGTTTTTTATTTTATCATAAGTATTTTTTTCCAATAAAAATATTATGTTTAAAGTTGTATCATATTATGATGTAAAAAATTTATGTATAACAGTTCATATCACTTTGCATCATAATATGATTACTTCTAAACTTATTATGATTGCCATGACAATAATATGATTACTTCTAAACTTATTATGATTGTCATGACAATAATATGATTACTTCTAAACTTATTATGATTGCCATGACAATAATATGATTACTTCTAAACTAATTATGATTGCCATGCCAATAATATGATTACTTCTAAACTTATTATGATTGCCATGACAATAATATGATTACTTCTAAACTAATTATGATTGCCATGACAATAATATGATTACTTCTAAACTTATTATGATTGCCATGACAGTAATATGATTACTTCTTAACGTTTTATGATTAACAGGATAACAATATGATTAAGGGAAAAATATTATGATGTAATATTACAAACATATTTGGTCATAATATGATTTAATAACAATCGTAATATGGTGACTACAATCATGAATCTTATCATAATATGTTGCTCTTAGAATATGTTTACCACAACCATGTTTTTCCTTTGCGTGTAAGGAGGCGGGAAATTAAAAATGAAAATAGTTATAAATTTATCGATGAAGTCATATCAATTGATCAGTTTCTTAAAAAAACCCCCCAATATAATTCTTTGCAAAAAATTTACGTTTTGTCTCGACCAGAAATTCGAGTGGGAGTAGGTCCATACATATTACATTAAAGCTCTCAAATCATTTAAACTTTTTGTAATCACGCACATCTACGTCCAGCACTAGTCCAGCACAAATAACTTTAATGAAATAAAATTAATAAAACATATTTTGAAACACACATATAATTTGAATTATAATGAAGGAATTTGTACCAAATTTTGATACTTTTACTGTTAAGCCACTGTCACACTTGTCAAATATTTGACGAAAAAACGTGACCCACCTGCAAACTGAAATAAAATTTTCTTTAATTCCAATATTTTTTTTTTTTGCTTATAATGCCACATCTTAAAAACAAACAGTTCTTTGCTATGGATAGCAGTATAATCAGTTTTATTTAATGTTATTAAGACTATGTTTAATCTCACTAACTATTAACAGAAGTAGTGGTTTTGCTTATTTGGTGAAATGTTTAATAAGTGTGACTGTAACTTTACAGTTCTCCATATACACAGAAATCTATTGTGTGTTTATATTAAAGTGACATATGCACTTCTCTAATTTAGCCTACATTTTAGTTGATGTTTCGTAAAAACTATTTGTTTTAAATTAACTGTAACCGTTCTCCAGATATACAGAAATCTTAAGTTTCCTAGTATGGGCAGTACTACACCCACTTCTCTAATCTAGCTCAATTTTCTATACACTCATAGAAAAATTCACCTTCATATTATGATGCCCTAACATCAGAATCCTGACATCAATGTTTTTAAAAACGGCTTAAATGCGGCAAAAAGTGACATCAATCCAATGACAAACGTCATTATAAATTTTTTTCATATTTTACACGTCATCTATGCTATGACTGCAGTGACATAAATTCCTTGCCCCATTTTGTGTATTATAAACATTGTTATCAAAGTAATTTCGTGGGAATACAAAAATTTTTAATTTAAATATTGTGTTTATCGTTCTTAATTCCCAATTTGTATTCTTGATAAAATCACTAAAAAGCATTTCACTGGTTGCTTCGGCCAGATCGTCAGGAAACTTCATCCATAAAGATTTTAGAAAAACTAAAGATGTTAAACCAAATAAAACTGTTAAGCGAATAAGAATTACAAGCAACAGCTTTACTTGTAACAATATCAAAGCTCAAACAAAAACAACAGCAATAAACAGTGAGATTATCTTTTCTTACAATCCCCAACATTAATTGTAAGTTAAGAAAAAAACAAAATGAAAACAAAAACAACTTGCTTTATTGTGTTCGCAAACCAAAATTAAGCATGTGGACAGTATCGTTTTTTTAAGCCGTGCACTTGCCAGTTTATTATCAAAGTAATTTCGTGGGAATACAAAAATTTTTAATTTAAAAGATTTTGTTTCTCGTGCTTAATTCCCAATTTTTTAGAAGCAAAAATTCCCATATTCTATTTGTTTAAATCTGTGGGATTTTTCTTAAGTCGATTAAAAAAAGTTGAAAAAAATTTTGCTAATCATACGAATATCCATTAAAAAACATTTTTGTTTACGTTTTGTATTATTAACGCAATTTTTCTATAATTTTTATTTTTATTATTTGATAAAAACTATTTTTTTTTTAACTTTTTTGGTATCTTCTCTCGACTTTGGAAGTTTTGTCAAAATGCCACAGATATTTTTAAAGTTCAATAACATTTTCAAAGTAGAAGAATTACAAAAACTATATCGGGTATGATGCTGGTGACTTTTAATTGCGAGATCTTTGGTAAACAACGGGCGGAGTACAACAAAAGTGAAACCAATATGTGTAACAGGTAAAATGGTTGGGAAGTTTTGTCTCCCACGCCTCATTGTCCAGACGTTGCACCGTCCGACAACCATTCTTTTCGGCCGATGCAGAATACCGCCACTAAAATACGCTTAGCTTCAAAACGGAATATCCGGAATTGGGTTGATTTGTTCGTTGCCTTAAAACAGAGTAAACTATTCTATTGCCGTGGAATCTATCAGCCCAATTATAAATAAAAATTCCCGGGTGTGTATTCCCTTTTCCCATTTTTACAATTCAATTTAAATAGGAAAAATGGGAGAAGGGGAAAAAACTCCCTGTCTGTTGCCAGAAAGATGAAAAAGGCGATGCCTAACGATGACCACAACTTTCATTTGATTTGAAAGTACCAATTTTTACAAAAAACGTACACAACTTTCTGGAAAAAAAATTGAAGTTCTATTTTATGATTTCTAGAAATAAATAAAAAAAGATAAATATGAAAAGTTAAATTCATTTTAAAAAAAATCGCATGCAATAAAAAATATATTAAAAAAATATCGCATGCGTATTTTAAAGAAAATACGTCTATTTACACGAAATTTTACAGTTTTTAACAAAAATCAATAATTTTTATTTAATATTTAAAACTAATTTGTTATTTTATTAGTCTTTTAATATTAAAATTTATGATTTTTGAAAAAATATGACAGAGTGAAATTCTCATGAAAGTGCTGTGTGAGGGATATGGCCACTGTGTCCAAATCCTACGATCTCAGGGAATCAAACCTAAAGGAAAATTAAGAGTATGGACAAGGCTACAATAATCTGTAAGCACTACATATATCCAAATTGTATTTGTCAAATTTTCAAAAATGTATACCATTTTTCATAAAAACTGTAAAATTTTTTGTAAATAGTCGTATTTTCTTTATAACACGCATGCGATAGTTTTTAAATATATTTTTTATTGCATGCGATTTTTTTTAAAATGAATTTAACTTTTCATATTTATCTTCACACACGTTTTTTCTTAATTATATGACCAATTGTTTTGGTGACATTTTAAGAGAATTTATTAAAAGAAAATGTTATTAACCAATATTACAGGACACCCTAATACCCGTCATTATAGACAGATAAATAAACCTACTACATAAACTATGTGACATATACACATACTTTCGCATAAACAAACAATAAAATAAAATAAACACATATGAGGCCAGCAACCGTAGCAAAAAAGGGTTAAAGTTTTAATGGTTGCCTGAATGTGTTTGCATAAGTGTGTGTTTAAGTGTGCATGTTTGTCATCGTGCATATGCGGGGGATGTGATTTGTTTTTCTGTTGCTTGTCGCTCATCTTTTTAAACAAAAAAAAAACAGAAGCAGAAATAAACATCATCATAAAAATAAACTACATATCAAGTACAATTGTCACACAACCACATGTGAGAGCCCTATTATTTTTGTTGTTGTTGTTATTACTCATTTGTGTCCTTTTGTCGGTTTTGGTATAAGCCAAAGCCGAATAAAGCCACAAAAAAAAAACATTGGCAAAAACTTAAAAAATTATGAAGTGTTAAAAGAATTTAAGGGATTTTATTTAATCGAATGGAATATTAAGGATAAAGATTTATACACAATTTTCACAAGACAACAAAGGAATTAATTGTCAGCAGCTTTACAAAAGAGGGTTAAAGGGAAAGCTAAAGAGAATAAGAAATACAGAAAGAGATAAAAGAGAGAACTTTGTTTTTTTTTAAAGGATTAATAACTTGTTTAACAAACTGTTGCATATTTTTTAGGTTGCATCTTAATTAAAGTTAATTGTTTAATTATGTAATGTTGTTAATAATAAAATGGAAAAAAAGTTTTTAAAAATTCCCTGGATAATTTAATGAAATATTAATCAAAAACATTTGCGTTTAAATGGCAGAGCTGGACGAGATTTTTTGTCAGGAAATATTTAAACTTTTTTAACTGTTGCATATTTTTAGGTTAACAATATAAACAGTTGAGTTGTAATTCATACAACTGGTTGTAATTATTGTTATGATTTTGTTGACCGCAATATAGCAAAGTTGTAAACCATAATACAAAAATTAAGAAATTACAACTCAACTGAGTTAAGTTGTGAACCGTAATATGGGCCTAAGATAATTCTCTGAAAACTTAACAATTAACATCGAGCGTTTTGGTTGATCATAATATAATAATTATAATAAAATTCATAAAGCAACATCGATTTTTGGAAATTTTCTTAGTCGAAAATCTCTGACACTGCCATAAATCTCCCTAAACTTATTTATATGGAGATAGTAATCGGCATTATAAAGTTTTATGTGAGTGAAATCTTTACTAAAAACGTCGTGTGGTCAGTTGCATAATGAAGAATAATAACACTTAAAAATGTTCTAAAGCGGAAATCATTTTCAGAGCGATGGACAGCCTATACGAGGACGATTCACTTGGGCCCTTCCAAATGTCTATTTGAAAATAAAAGTGATTAAATGATGTGAATATCACCCTAAGTGGCATTTTTTGTTTGTTATACCTCGCGCCCTTACCACAAAAATAGCTTTAGCGACATAATTTTCAAAATGTAAGGTCACATTAGGTACCGTTACGATTTTATAGCAAAAAAAAATTTAAGCTTAAGCGACAACCTTCAAAAAAAAATTTTATGAAATAAAATAAAATAAAACTCTTCCTGTAAAATTGTGATTTTGTCGCTAAAGTTTTTTGCGCTAAGGGCTCGATATGGGCTGGTGGTGTACGCTATCTTATGGTCGGATTTAGCCGATAAACTTTCATTTTTTATTCACATAAACACTTCCATACAAGTCTTACTTGGTGGCCTCACCATCAAGTTTTGCCTTTCAATTTCATTCGATTTGCAATACACTCTCACTTTTTTACTAACACTTTTTATATTGACCACGAGATTGCTTTCAATTTCATCTTTCCATTTGTTTGGCAATTTTACTTTCAATTTAACAGCTGATCATAAGTTTGTCTTTATAAATTTATTTCTTGATGACATCATGAAAGTAAATTACTTTCAAACTGAGTGCAGCCTACGTCACACCATTTAATTTATGTAAATTTTGACAAACAGTATATGTAAAAGACTATCAAGAAAAACTTAACCATGTGGCCGCAGGGTTACGTATTTTGAGAAAAATACATCCCTGAAAATTAGTCTGCTTTTACATTAAACGATTTTTGTCGTTGCGATTATTGTCGTTTCCTCTTTGAAGTCGGTCTCATATTTACATTGTGAGATTTTTGTCGTTACAACTTAAATACATTTTTCGTCAATTCAGAGAACAATGAGAGAACGAATGAGCGAAAAAAAGAATCGAAGAGTACAGTCGCTTGTGTACCCCATTTAATTCCTCTCTCCCCTCTCGCCAATAATGTAAATGGGCACTTACCAAGCAATAATTCGATCAGAGATGTATTTTCGTTAAAATACGCAAGAGTTGTGTGGTAGTGTAAAGTACCCTTAAAGAATATTAAATTTTGTTCTCAAATTATAGTGTCGTTCCTCGTCGCCAGCTCATTATCTATTCATTTTTACAACCAGAGTGGTGTGGCCTGCTACGCCTGTTAATTCTACATAAATTTTTTGGAAAATATATAAATTACAAAATAATACGACAAGAAAAACCAATATCATGATTTTTTAAACAGATAATAAATGTTACATATGTGTACATATGTAAATATTAAGGGAGTAACATTTGCAAAAAAAAAATAATTTCTTTTTGAAAAACAAAGATTCGATCCAGCGGACTCACAGTTTCCAACATTAACAAGCCCCCTAGACAACTGAGCCATGAAGGAACGTTGTTTGAATATCATTAAAATGAAATATGACCCGTTTTACGGTTCACAACTCAGTTGAGTTGTAATTAAAACAATTACTGCCTGTTTTTAGAACGCAAAATTTTAAAAATTGTTTTTGTTTGAAATGCAAGTTAAACGAGTCGCTTTTGCGCTCGTGTTCTAAAAACAGCACATTAGTTGCGGTGAGATGTAATTTCTTTTTAATGGATTTTTTTGTTCACCGTAATATAGCAAAGTTGTAAACCATTATACAAAAATTACAAGTCAAATGATTTGAGTTGTGAATAAGGTTTCTAAATTCCCGGGAAACGAAACTAAAAAAATCTTATTCCCGGGAATCCCGGGATTCTTTGAATAAAACAATTATTACAATAAATGAGTTCAAGACAAAAGTTTTTTACTTTTTTAAAAGAATATACACATAAACAACGGTTCAAATAATTTAATAGTTATTATTTTTTAGCAACTTGTTAAAATAAATTTTCTTTCACGCGAACATTTTTTAGTAATATTTAAGCATTTAAAAGCGCATCAGAGATTCTATTTCTAATCATTGTTGATTTGTATATTGCCTGTTACCGAAAACGTACAAAGATTATACATTTGTTGGCCTGTTACCCGTGACTTCATAGACGTCAAATTTTTTTTTAGATATTTTTAGGCTTTTGTATTCTCTTTATATTTTTTTTTAGAATTTGTAGATGGTTCATCATCTGTTGTTGCTGATTGTAGATTTTCTACTTCAAGAAGCTTTTTAGACATTTCATCAGCAATTAAAAAGGCCGTTGATTTATTGGCGTAGGAAAAAAGTTCGATTTGAAGGTAGTTTTTAGTAATTTTAGTAAAGAATATATATTTATTTTATTACAAATTAAAATTTAAAAAAATTTAATTTGTAATACCCGAAAATTACGAAAAAAATTTCCCGGATGAATTAAAAAAAAATGTCCCGGAATTCTTTCCCGTGTAGAAACTCTAGTTGTGAACCGTAATAGGGGCCTATAGTCACCATAATGGGTTTTACCATGTTTTTAAGTAGTAAAAAGAAACAAAAATTCCCAGTGTCTATTTGTTATAATTATTTCGTTAAAGAGATTAAATAATAAAGAAGAGTGATAACGAAAATCATATTGGGCATTATGCCTGTGCATCTAAACAAATACAAAGGGAGGGAGGGGAGAGGGAGAAGAGAGACACATCGTTAAATCAACTTCGCTTACATAAGGACCCAGTATTTATATACTTTTAAGGGTGTAGGATTAATATTGTGGAACTTACAAACGGAATAACAAAGTTATATACATATACGCTTAAAAAAAATCAATCAATCCGAAGCGGCATTTATAGTACGGTGAGCACGGATTTTCTTAAATCAAGTAAAGAAAGATTGATTTAAGTACGGATTTTCAATCGCAAAGTACTTTAATAATCCATATTCAATCGCGATTTCGTACTTGAAATAATCCGAAAATGAGATTGATTTAAGTAAAACTAAGATTGTACCAATCTCAAAATGCGCTTGATCCAAGTATTATAAAGTTGGTTTTATCCCGAATTAGAAAGAAAAAATTATTATGATTGATTTACTTACCCGTATTACAACTTACAGAATCATAAAACAACAACATTATACCCGTATGGTTTTTACTTTAGAACTCTTATGAACATATTTAACCAAAAATATAAACTAAATGAGAAGCAAGAGATAAAATTTAATTTTTAACCCTTCGTGGTATACATGAGTCTGGCCAGGCCTTTTTTCAATGTGTATAGAAAATCATATCATGCGTAAGCTGGAGGGTTTAATCTTTTTTTTTTACTTTATTTAAGAATTTAATAATTATTTCAAGAAATTAGGGGATTAATTTTCGAAAGTTATCCCATTTACGATTGTTTTGAGTACGTTTTAGTGTTATTCGTACTTGAATTTTTGAGTACGACTCGTACTTAAAGTAATCATAAAAAACTTGATTTAGCCCGAGTGTTTTTCTTTCTGCGTACACTCCTCTTACCTTCGGTGAAGTGCATAAAAAGAGTGATTTTTGGGATTTCAGTATTTTGGTCATAACTCAGGCATTTTTTAACCGATTTGACAGATACATATATACACCGACGTCTTTAGGCATAAATTTACAATTTAATTTGGTGATAAAACTTGGAATCGGGAAGACTTATGTTGTACTTTTCGATCTTTTGATATATTAGGTGTATCTATCGGACATATGGTAGCCCTAAAATTTAAGTTTTAATAAAATTGTTGATGTTTTCTGTTCGGTAGGTACCACGCCCACTTTTCCAATCCCACCCATTTTTTTTTTAGAGAGGTTGTGTATTAATAACTTAGGTGATTGAATCTTATTTGAAAACTTGATTCTTGGCGTTCTCCAGAAATACAAAAGAAAACAATAAAAAAAATAACAACAACAAGGGGTTTTTAAGTAAAATTAAAGGCAATCGTGGTTTTTTGCTCATATCTCAGTCACGGCCGATCTGGCTGAATTTCAATAGCAAACTTAAACGGAGCATATGTGACATAAATATATGACAACCTTGTCCCCATCATTTCTGGGCTCTTCGGAAACCCCATTTCAACGGACAGACAGACTTTGTTAGATCAACTTCGCTAACATAGCGGCCACACGATCAAGTTTTGCCTTTCAATTCCATTCAATTTACTCAACTCTCTCATTTTTTTACTAACACACTCACACTTTTTAAATTGACCACGAGATGGCTTTCAATTTCACCTTTCCATTTGTTTGACAATTTACTTTCAATTTAACAGCTGAGTACATGTTTGTCTTTATAAATTGTTTTTTTTTATGGCATCTTGAAAGTAAATTGAGTGCCACCTACGTCACAGCTCTCAATTTTTGTAAATTTTGACAAGCAGTATATGTAAAAGACTATCAAGAACATCTTGATCGTGTGGCCTCAGGGTAAGATAAATTTTGCAGAAATTATAAGAGGAATGACAAACTTATATATGTACACTAGGGCTATAACCAAATTTTTGGCATAGAACCACGGAGTGGCCAAGAATGTTTTAGTAAAGAAAACAACTGTCTCCCGTCGTTTTGCAAAAAAAGAAAACCTCACGCAGTGAAGCAAATTTCTAAAACCTTCTAAGAAATTTCGAACGGCGATGAATTGTAAACCGTGGGAAAATTTTCAAATCTAAAGCCGTTGATAAATTCCAAAATAGCATTTAAGTGATACGTATAGGAATATACACAAATATCAGGTGTAATTTTTTTAAAATTTCCGTGAGATAAAAATGGTTGATTTGAAACTTCAACCTGATCCCTGCGTGAACAATTTTTTAACAATTCGAAAAAATTATCTTATTTTTTATTAATAACTTTTAAAGTTCTACACGACTATACTATGCCGTTTGTGATATTCGCAAAAAGTGGGAAAAAGTTATAGCCCTAATGTACACCCTACCCACCAGCAGTGAAGGGTATACAAACTTTGTACTTCTTCGATAGTTGTCACATTTCTAACAGTAGCCAAAGCAATAAAAGCGATAGGTTTATTATACAATTCGAGTAAAATGTTGGTTCAATTCTAATATATTCATTTAAACATTAAATTTATGCCTTCAACTATTTGTGCTGCAAATGATTTGAAGTTTTCCCTAACCATTTTTGTTGTTTTTTGTTTCTTGCTCTAAGTACAGCTGCTGTTAGTAAAAATGTCTGTTGCCAGTTTTTTTTTATAGATTGTTATCGCTGCCAATATTTCCAACTAAATACATTTAATACTAAATAAACAAACTACTCAACAGTAATTTATGCGGTTGTAAGTAGTCGCCAAATAGCAAATAGTCTAGTAAATATGTTTATGTATGCGAAAATATGTTTAAAAGCAGAGATGCTCTATATAATTTAGAAAATGTACTCCAACAAAAAAGTACCAAAATGGAAATTTTTCTTTCTCTCTCACTCTCTTTAAATAATTCATTTAAAGAGATCATTAGGACTTCGTATTATTTAACAAAGGAAAATTAAAAATTCACTTTTAATGGTATCGTAATAGAATTCAAAAATGAATGTCTGAAATTCTGCTCGAGTTTAAATGGTACCAAAGTCCTTCTGTCCCCGGTTAACACTTTGTATTTATGTCTATACTAAATGTACTTAGGATTGAGCATGGTTAAGTATGCTGATGGTTTTTATTTTTATTATTGGTTTTTGTGGTATAATATGCTGCTATATTAGATTTAAGTTTTTGTTCAAGTTTTTATGCTAAATAACCCAGCAAACATTTGTATAGTCAATAACGATAATGAAAAAAATAGATTCTAATAAAATAGACCGGAATAGTTATTCAAAGCAAAAAGTATGGGAGTCAATTCAATAAGTGTTTCTTATCACCAGAATATGTAGAGATGTATCCCAGCTCTAAACGAGATACAGAAACGCGTTCATGCTCTTCATTTTCCATTATGTTTGATTCCCTGAGATCGAAGGATTTGGATACAGTGGCCATATCTCTTACAGAGTACTTTCATGAGAATTATTGGATAAACTACTAATAAATAAATATCCTTTCGGGTTATTAATAAGAACAGCGGATGTGATGTGATTTGATTGATAATTAAAATAAATTGTAAAAGTTTATTAACAACAGAATTCAGACACAATATAATAATTAGAAAAAATATGTTTTTCTTTCAATAACATAATATTCAAATACGAAAAGGAGACAAAAGATTATTGTTTTACAAAGTGTTTTAGAATTTCACTCTAATACTGTATTCACACTAGAGATGAGCGATCCCGTGATTTTTAAGGAACATCGTGATTAGTGAACGTGATTTTAAAATCACTGTTATTTAAAACTGTGATTGTGATCACAACTTTTATTTTTGTTCTAGGATATTTGAAAATTTTTTGTTATGGAGTTTGACAAAGAAATAAGGCAACAAAAACGATCACCTGTTTAGTTGGACATACTTGAACAAATAAACATTCTAATAAGGAAGAAGAGAGAACAAAAGAAAAAATAGCAACAATTACATTGATGAGTGCAAAAAACGCTATTACCCACACAAACAGTGAAATATCATAAATTTGTGTATGAAACAAAATAAGAAAGTTGTTATCAAGTACCTGTTACTTAACAGATTTGGTCACAACTGTGATTCGTGATTTTTCAGTAACAGTGATTAAATCACAGGTACGGAAATATCGCTCATCTCTAGTAGATAATGTGACCGCTAATAAATGAATTTTGCAATTTGTAGAAATGAGTGGTATTCTTTTACTTTTGAATGTTGTCATTGCAATTGTCTGTTGTATGTATTTGTTTTGAGTTGTTGCCACACTCTCTCTCTCTCTCTCAACTATTCATACGCACTGCTAGCAACTCGGTGCGGCGTCAGATTGCTTGCTGCATACATAGATAATTCATTGATCATATTTACTGATTTAATAACTATTTGGGACTAGTTTTAGTTGCCAAGCCAACAAATGGGAATGTGATCGATTAGTTTAGGATACAGTGAATTGCTGGTGCAGCAGTTCAACATAATTAATTTAAAAAAAAAATAGTATCCTACAGACTTTATTTGTTGCAAATAAACAAACAAATGGTGACATTCTTTTTTATTTTTATTGGCTAACTTTCGGTTTTAATTGTAGGGAGTTTGAAATTATTGCACATGTGTCTGTTAAGGAAATATTATTTTATTTCAAGTGATAAGATGAGATAAAATGAAGATACCGACTCTTTTGATTGAAATAACTGCTTATGTTGAGGAGGAAAGTTTCACTTTCAGGAAAAATTATCCGGGAATTTCAATTTTAAAATATTGCTCAAAGATTTTTGGATTCAGTTTTTTGAAAAATACACTTAAGCAATATTTTCTAATTTCAATCAAATAGTGAAGCTGTGTGCTTAAAAATCTCTTAAAATAACTGCTGTTTTTTTTTATCATAATATTTTCTAAATCTTAAGCAACATTATGCTAAAAACACAACTGGGACGAACGACGAATTATTCACAACGAATATTCGTCGTCAGAAATAGAACACATGTGTATGTAAGAAAATACACACAATCATTGCGTATACCGAAATTCGTCCTGCGTAACGAACACTCCGTTTGGTTTATTTCTATTTCTTACGCATACGAACGACAAATAAATTGGGACAGGGACAGCTTATCACAGCTAAATCGTGAAAGCAGTAAAGTATCACTGGGAAAATCGATTCTATTGCGAACATGGCTAAAATTTGCAAAAAATGGTGAAAATTCGCGAAATTTTTTAATATTTCAAACAAGCAACAAAATTGGCTCGAAGTCTCTGAAATTATAAGGAATGGCAAAAATTCGGTAAAAATTGCTATATTAACGGAAATTTGCTAAAAGCGGCATGATAGCAAAGTCTACTATTTCTTAAAAATCGTTAAAGCTGTAAAGAATCAGACAACTTACAGGAACAAATTTCGAACATGGCTGAAATTCGCGAAAAATTGCAAAATATGAGACAAACCCAAAAACGAATTTGGGTTTGCTAATTCGAAATGCAGAACATCAAAAATGCTTAAGTAATCCACTTTCGAGTGGATTCGAATTTTAGAACACACCCAGAAAACCTATGATTTGATAAATGTTAACAAACAAAGAAAAAAATGAAAATGGATAAAAAAGTTTTCTATAATCTAGCGACCAAGGTATTTACATATTTACATATTTTTATAAAAAAAAAAAAAAATCAAGTCACATTAATACCTGGAATTCACGCACTTATTGTGTCTCATTTGACGAATTTACGCAACGAATTCTAGCCGATGAATTCGTCGTTCGTCCCAGTCGTGTTTATACCACAACTAGCAAGCGCGCATTAATGAAACACGAATCTTAAGGCAAACAACTTTTGTCAAATTGCTGCTATGTCCCATAATGTCCCATATGTCACAAAAAAAGAGGACGGGTAGCATTGGACGCACTTGGATCTCATTTGTGTTGTTATCGTACCAAAATCACATTTAGCCGGAAATGGAACTCATCGCTCAAGATAATTTTTTGAAGAAACTTCGTCAAATTAAAAATTTTATTTTGTTTGATTTGTCATTGTAGTGGTCTCAATAAATGACAGCCAAAGCGACAGATGTAGGAAGCTCGAACAATATGGCCGCTTCAATTGTCAAAGTTCGAAAGTCCATATTTGAGCATTCTTTAGCATTGTTCCTTCTTCTTTTTGCTGTTAAAAATGAAAAAAGCACTATATTTATTTACTTTTTATGAACATTTATAATTTCTTTTGTTTAAAATTCGAATCACGTCAGCTTTAAATCCTTTTTCTTTGTGCCCTTTTTAGCGAAAAGAATTTTAAAAGGCTACTTGTGTGGATTTTTCTTTCCTTTGACCTCGTCTAGGAAAAAAGAATGTAGTTGAAATAAAATATTATTCATTTCATGGTTAAAGTTAAGTTTAAAAAGAAAAATTATAAACAAAAGTTTAGTGTCCTTTTTTATATAATTTGCCTTTGACAGGGTTAATTAAGGATGGAATGTAAAAGTCATTTTAATTCTTTTAGAAAAGGTCTTTGTATATGTTTTTTAAACAATTAAATAAAGTTTAATAAAAATTTTACTGCCAATTATGTAAATGGCGGAGTGTTAATGCCAATTAAACCGTAGCATAATTATAGGCAGGTAAAGCATACAAATACAGTGGGATTTAGCTAGACTAAAATAGTCCTCTGTGAAGGAAGTTTTTGTAGCAGACCTTAATGCCAGGGTTATAAGTGTATCTGTGCTCCGATATGTAGATTAATATTTTTTATTTCCGCCCTTTTAAAATTGAATTAAAGATAAACAGTTTAGTTCATAAGAATTTCTTATTTCAGCTTTAATGCTTACAATAGTTATTAAACACTTACCCGCTTATTCATAAAAAATATAGTTCATTTATAAAAGGCTTATTGAACACATTTTCATAGGAAATTTATTCAATAAACCTTTTATATATCAAATATTTTTTTTATGAATATGGGGGTTATTGTTTTATAAACCTTTAAAAAAAATCGGATTTATAAACGCTTAATAGGAGTTGATTAACAATTAAACGTTTTTATTAATTTTGCATTTTTATGTTGGCAACAACATGTTATTTTAACTGTCATTTTTGCTTAGTGATGCATACAACGAACAACCGATCATCAAGGTGGTGTGTTAAAATCTAAAAAAAATTAATATTTGTGTGTTAAATTATTTCAAAATAACTTGATAAATAGCTGAAACACTTTTCAATATCATTTAAAAATAAAAAAAATTGAAGAAGTTGTTAAATATTGCATTTAAACACGTTTTAACCCCGCCGACTGCAACAGGTAGTCAAATACCAAGAATTTAAAAAGTTTTGAATATTAAATATACATCAATCGAAATTTTAGCAAGTATTAATGTATAGTTAAGTCACTCTATCTTTAACTATATAATATCCTTTCAAGTATGTATATAGAAGTATTTTTATTAGGAGGCCTTATCTGTGATCTGTAGCAAATTAAGGGGTTACTTCGAGTGTGATGAAAAGCCTTGCAATATATAGAGAAAGATGGAAAGTAATTGTGACGGCTCTATGTTCCAGCAGGCATTAAAGGACTTAATATATATAAAGACAAATATGGGCAATATTAATTGTGGCGATATAAATGTAAATGCGAACTTTTTCGAGTCATAAAGACCGGGCTAAACAGACGGAGAGACATTTTTAAAACGATTAGGAAAATGCTTTAACGACGATTGATATATTTATACACATATTTTTATAGTAGAGGAGGGGGTATTTAGCTCTTGTGTTGATGTTTGCAACACATAAAAATTTTGGTTCTCGGCCTTTAAGTTTACCGATCGACTCATAACGATGTCTGGTTAAATGTCCATGCAAATCTTGTGCGCAAAGTGCAGATTGCAGTTTCGGAGATAATTTAATAAAATTTGGCATAAGCACCAACCCTATTGAAAATGGTGCGAATCGGTCCATAATTTCACTTAGCCCCCATACTAGCTTCTTTGGGGAAACGAGTGTTTGTATTCCTTAACCATCTTGATAAGTTGGCATTTAGATGAAATTTAGTCCGAACTTATTTGTGGTTATATTTTGACCATAACTCCCATAAAAATATCTATCTCGAAAATTGCTTTTAATGCAAGAACCTTCGTACAAATGTTGGTATGCTACTTTTGAAATACTTTTGAAATTTTTTAAAAAAAATCACAAATACAATTCAGGCATATGGGTACCATAGAAGGATAGTGTGGTCCCTAGTCCTCATTTTCCATATGGTCCGGATGAGTGACAACGAAGGATCTGTCCAAATATGGCCAAAATCCCATAGTGAACACCAAAAAAATTTCAAAGTTAAATTTTTGAAATTTTTTAAAAAAAATCACAAATACAATTCAGGCATATGGGTACCATAGAAGGATAGTGTGGTCCCTAGTCCTCATTTTCCATATGGTCCGGATGAGTGACAACGAAGGATCTGTCCAAATATGGCCAAAATCCCATAGTGAACACCAAAAAAATTTCAAAGTTAAATTTTTGAAATTTTTTTAAAAAAAATCACAAATACAATTCAGGCATATGGGTACCATAGAAGGATAGTGTGGTCCCTAGTCCTCATTTTCCATATGGTCCGGATGAGTGACAACGAAGGATCTGTCCAAATATGGCCAAAATCCCATAGTGAACACCAAAAAAATTTCAAAGTTAAATTTTTGAAATTTTTTAAAAAAAATCACAAATACAATTCAGGCATATGGGTACCATAGAAGGATAGTGTGGTCCCTAGTCCTCATTTTCCATATGGTCCGGATGAGTGACAACGAAGGATCTGTCCAAATATGGCCAAAATCCCATAGTGAACACCAAAAAAATTTCAAAGTTAAATTTTTGAAATTTTTTAAAAAAAATCACAAATACAATTCAGGCATATGGGTACCATAGAAGGATAGTGTGGTCCCTAGTCCTCATTTTCCATATGGTCCGGATGAGTGACAACGAAGGATCTGTCCAAATATGGCCAAAATCCCATAGTGAACACCAAAAAAATTTCAAAGTTAAATTTTTGAAATTTTTTTAAAAAAAATCACAAATACAATTCAGGCATATGGGTACCATAGAAGGATAGTGTGGTCCCTAGTCCTCATTTTCCATATGGTCCGGATGAGTGACAACGAAGGATCTGTCCAAATATGGCCAAAATCCCATAGTGAACACCAAAAAAATTTCAAAGTTAAATTTTTGAAATTTTTTAAAAAAAATCACAAATACAATTCAGGCATATGGGTACCATAGAAGGATAGTGTGGTCCCTAGTCCTCATTTTCCATATGGTCCGGATGAGTGACAACGAAGGATCTGTCCAAATATGGCCAAAATCCCATAGTGAACACCAAAAAAATTTCAAAGTTAAATTTTTGAAATTTTTTAAAAAAAATCACAAATACAATTCAGGCATATGGGTACCATAGAAGGATAGTGTGGTCCCTAGTCCTCATTTTCCATATGGTCCGGATGAGTGACAACGAAGGATCTGTCCAAATATGGCCAAAATCCCATAGTGAACACCAAAAAAATTTCAAAGTTAAATTTTTGAAATTTTTTAAAAAAAATCACAAATACAATTCAGGCATATGGGTACCATAGAAGGATAGTGTGGTCCCTAGTCCTCATTTTCCATATGGTCCGGATGAGTGACAACGAAGGATCTGTCCAAATATGGCCAAAATCCCATAGTGAACACCAAAAAAATTTCAAAGTTAAATTTTTGAAATTTTTTAAAAAAAATCACAAATACAATTCAGGCATATGGGTACCATAGAAGGATAGTGTGGTCCCTAGTCCTCATTTTCCATATGGTCCGGATGAGTGACAACGAAGGATCTGTCCAAATATGGCCAAAATCCCATAGTGAACACCAAAAAAATTTCAAAGTTAAATTTTTGAAATTTTTTAAAAAAAATCACAAATACAATTCAGGCATATGGGTACCATAGAAGGATAGTGTGGTCCCTAGTCCTCATTTTCCATATGGTCCGGATGAGTGACAACGAAGGATCTGTCCAAATATGGCCAAAATCCCATAGTGAACACCAAAAAAATTTCAAAGTTAAATTTTTGAAATTTTTTAAAAAAAATCACAAATACAATTCAGGCATATGGGTACCATAGAAGGATAGTGTGGTCCCTAGTCCTCATTTTCCATATGGTCCGGATGAGTGACAACGAAGGATCTGTCCAAATATGGCCAAAATCCC
Organism: Pollenia labialis; assembly: GCA_949318255.1. Taxonomy (NCBI): domain Eukaryota; kingdom Metazoa; phylum Arthropoda; class Insecta; order Diptera; family Polleniidae; genus Pollenia; species Pollenia labialis. The sequence goes on along the minus strand of OX439143.1, from coordinate 33,370,878 downwards.
ATAGTGAACACCAAAAAAATTTCAAAGTTAAATTTTTGAAATTTTTTAAAAAAAATCACAAATACAATTCAGGCATATGGGTACCATAGAAGGATAGTGTGGTCCCTAGTCCTCATTTTCCATATGGTCCGGATGAGTGACAACGAAGGATCTGTCCAAATATGGCCAAAATCCCATAGTGAACACCAAAAAAATTTCAAAGTTAAATTTTTGAAATTTTTTAAAAAAAATCACAAATACAATTCAGGCATATGGGTACCATAGAAGGATAGTGTGGTCCCTAGTCCTCATTTTCCATATGGTCCGGATGAGTGACACAGAAGGATGTGACAACTCCAATTTATTTTTGTTCGATTTTTTTAATTTGTCCATAGAAATTATTAGGAAATAATTTATAAATTAATTGGATATGATTTCTGCATTTTTTAAAGTATTTTTTATTAATACAACCACATCTTATATTTAAGCCCAGTTTAAAAATATATGATACTATGACATATTTAAATATGCGATAGTTAAATATGTCATATTTAATTATTTCGTTACGTCATTTCAGCCAGAGTTAAATATGTAGTAACGTAAGCCGTTACGTCGAAACATATTTAACTCGGCATATTTATCTTCACACACATCTTAGCAAGTACCTGTTACTTAACAGATTTGGTCACAACTAGGGTGATCGATCGAATAGTATTCGACCGGTTTTAACCGGTTATTTTAGTTTTGCCAAAGTCGAATATTTTAAAATGTCCGTTTTTCGAATATCGAATAAACCGGTTATTTTCGTAAAATAAACCGGTTACTTTATTAATGTGTAATTTATATATGTTTTCCTTACTTTTGTTATAAATGTACCCGTAATTTAAGTATTTTTCTAATTGAATATTTGGTAAACTTAAATTTTTTATAAAAAATGTCAAAACAACTTGTAACAAAATTCAAAAAAACATTATGAGCAACGCAAATATTTACAAATCGCTTATATAAGCTTATATATATATATATATATATATATATAAGCTTATATATATAAGCGTGTGTTCTTGTAACAAAAACCAAAAACAATTTAAAGTGCTACAAAAAAAGTTCAGCTTTAAAAGTAATTAGCAATTTGATAGTATTATAAATACTATATATATTAAATAATTGATTTGATTAACTATATATATTTTTATAAAGATGCCATCTCTGGTGATATTTCGAACTGACTTAAATGAAAATTGTGCTTAAATGGCCCTAAAATGATAAGTTGCAAAGGTTCTTTAACGTCACGACTTATTAATCACTTTAAATTAGACTACAAGCTTGATATAAATATACGCCAAGTAAAACTTGACCCTGTTCCAAGTAGTTTTTAAGAGACTGCAAATAATACTTTACATAAATATGCTGCCAATAATGAATGAAAAACTCTTAAGAAGTTCTAGCATATGCTTAAAACAAGAACATATTGGCGAAATCAACGATATGGGAAAATTCATCAGTTTTATTTATTAAAACACCAAGAACTTAAATAATGCTGAAACAAAAAAAATTTAAGTATATAATCCTGGATAACAGGTTTTGTTTTCCACTTTTCAAAAATATGGCTGAAGTTTACTGCTTCATATAGACATGCTTAACCAGCAACAAATTAAAACTCACTTACAATAAATTTAAAACTCACTTACAATAAATTTGCTTAACCAGCAACAAATTAAAACTCACTTACAATAAATTTGGGAGAATTTCTCAAATAATAAATTTATTAAATTCCTATATTTTTAAAACCAAAGTTTTTCAAAAATTCTAAAGTTATGTTCACACCTATTAAATATTTGACTCCTAACGTAACCACCAGTTTTCTTAAAGAATTGTTTGCTTTTGCAAAACGTTTGGCTAGACCAAACATTATTTAACGGTTTCTTAACTACATTATACATAAATGCAATTATCATCTTAGATATACATAAAGTTAAGCAAATAACTAAAATTGTTTAAAATAATGCTTAAGTTTAATTAATTTACTGGTCAAGTTTTTTTTTTATTTTATCGTCAAATATTTGTGGTCTGAGCATACCTTAAGTCATATCTATGTATTGAGGCCCTATGCGCCTTATGGGATCGACGGGAACATATGTATATGTATTTTGTTGGTTCCTTACCTTCGTGAATTGTTTTGTTTTTATTCTACTTAACTTTTTATTACAAGAACTAATTTGATTTTTGTATTTTTATGTTTTCGAATTAAAACCGGTTAACCGGTTATTTTGAAAATGCTTAACCGAAACCCGGTTTTTTTAAAATAGCAACTATTTGGAATATTCGAAAACCGGTTATTGAAAAATGTCGAATAATCGATCACCCTAGTCACAACTGTGATTCGTGATTTTTCAGTAACAGTGATTAAATCACAGGTACGGAAATATCGCTCATCTCTAATTCACACTGTTAAAGCTTAACATGTTTAAGCAACGTTTTAAAAAACTTAAACAAATGTGTTCAGACTACAAATATCATGTTTTGATTTGACACCTTGTCAGATGCTTTACCATCGGCAAGAAAAGCAAAATAAATTATAAAAATTGATTAAAAATCGATAAATAAAATTTTTGAGATTTTATTTAAATTATTATAAAGATGCAACTTCGCATCCATACCTTTAAAGCTGGCATTTCAAACATGAATATTTCAGCCCGCACCCCTTAGCTAACTAATATACTCCGATCTTTCTTTTATGTTTTTCCGTTATTACATTCATTATGTCATTTCTAAAATTTTTCCCAACACCAATTTATTTTTGAATTTATTTATTTTTCTTTTAATTATATAATTTTTGATGGAATGTCATTAAAAATATGTTCAGTAAAAAGCCAAAATCAAAAAAGCTACTGAACATACCTCAAAACACACTCCGAACCCTGGCTTTTACTTGTTTTGGAAAGAGTTGAATTTTTAAACACGAAAATTCTATGTGTTTTTATGACAATAAAATATATGGGAAAACATGTTAATTTAACATGTTTTGTCAACATTCTGCTTAAACGTGCTTAAAAACCTAAGTGTGAACAAAGCATAAGTCAAATTTTCAAAAATGTATAAAAATGTTCACAAATACATACATTTTGGATATGGTGCATAAAGATTATTGTAGTCTTCATTTTCCATTAGGTTTGATTGCCTGAGATCGAAGGAAGGCATAAGAATTTCAGTCTGCCATATTTTTTCAAAAATCATTAATTTTAATATAAAAATACTAACAAAATATCTAATTTGTTTTTAATAAAATAATTGATTTTTGTTAAAAACTGTAAAATTCGTGTAAATAGTCGTATTTTCTCTTATAATACGCATGCGATATTTTTTTAATATATTTTTTTATCGCATGCGTTTTTTTTTTGAAAAATTAATACTTTTCATATTTATCTTCACACACGTCAATTCATTAAAATGTTTTTAATATTCAAAATTTAACGCTGCGTCAACAGGTATAAACCCAAATTTCACCTACAATCCGATGCAAAGTAATGTGTATAGTAAGCAGTCATGTTCTAAATTGCAAACAAAAAAAAATTTTTGCTGGGATGCCATCATACATACCACCATCACAAAACACTTTCTAATGCATGATTATGCACATAATTACACATACACATAAACAAGAGTTAAACAAAATAAACAGAAAAATGGTCGTTATGGAAACGAGTAACGAAATAAAATACAAAATCACGAAATGTAATCGCATTTAAGTGTGTGTGAGAGTGAGTGGTTTATTATTGTTGCTACTATTGTTGTTTTGTGGTACTCATAGTTAATAACTGTTGTCAGGGTTTCTTGAATCGATTTTTAGTCGTATGTAAAAAATTAAAATTTGTATTCCAAAAATTCCCGAAATTGTAACTAAAACAAAATCCCAAGAAAAACTTTAAAACTAAAACTTTTCAGAGAATTATCTTAATATTTTTCATTATTTATGATAGATGGATCTTTGTCAATTATGTGTGCAACAAAATATTGGCTAAATGCTTGTCACTGCTTCGGTAGCCTACCTCTAGCCGATGGCCCATATTTTCAAAGACTCTGAGACATAAATGAGGTTCAATGTCCTTAATGCGCCGAATTATCTTATCCTTTAGCTCTTGAATTGTTCTTGGCTTATTGACGTACACTTTTTGTCTTAAATATCCCCAAAGTCCAACTTGTCAAATCACATGATTGTGGCGGCCAATTAATATCACCACGACGTTAGATAACACGGTCATTGAAATCTCGCGCAAAAGAGCCTGTGTTGCAAGTTGGCTGTATGGCAAGTAGCCCACATCTTGCCTCGTTCAGGTTCATATATTCAATTTCTGGCCACAAGAAGTCCGTTACCGCCAGCCCATAACCCACATCAAACAGCTGTTTTTGGATTTCTTACAGACCCGGTTTGCTGAAATTTGCGCACATTTCCCCCGATTGTGGACACATTTGGTCGATTGTACTGACCAAAAAAATCACGAAGTGCACAAAATGCATTTTTATTTGAACGCCCATTTTCGTAAAAGGCTTCAACAATTTTAACGCGCTGCTAATTGTGCACCTCTCCATGATTGAATTTGTCAAAGACTGAAACAAAGAAATGTCAAATTAAGTTTGGCAAAAAACTTTGGACCACCCTTTAACAGTTTAAGTTATCCCCAAAAATATCTACTAATAAAATTTAGGTTAGCAAAGCCACTATACAAACTTTACAGATTTTAAAACGCAACCATTTAGAATTTTGCAGTGTTACCTGTCCCAAAGTGAACCACAAATATTATGGGGAAGTGGGGAAGCTGTTTTAGTATTGAATTGAATTTTTCTCAATTGTTATTGAATGAAATATTTTAATAAAAGTGCAAATTATTCGAAAAAATTTCTGTTAAAAGAAAATGTTCAAACTTTAGAAATATCAAAATTTTCCTATTCCTTAATAAAATTTTATTATTCTCACTTTCAAAGTAAAATCCCCAAATCTGACAACACTGACTGTTGTTCATTAAAATTTGTAGTGCGTTTTGTTATTTTTTTCGTGGTTAATCGTTTGCTATGTTTTGTTGTAGTTATTTATTTTGTATTTGTTGTATTTTTATTTGGTATCATCAGTACTTAATACCAACTAATGACATTTGGGTGGGCGGGTTGTAGTTAGTGGGTGGGTTTTGGATTGGGATGTTTATTTTAGTCTACTAACTAATTCAAATGTCAATGGTATGGAGAGGAAAGGGATTCTCCATCTGGTCTCGTCTCAATTGGTTTAGTTTAGGGTTTTTTCTTTTTTGGTTTGGTTTTAGGTTGATGGATGAAATAATGGTTGAATGAATACTTCGATTAAGTGCGGTTGTGAATGAGAGGCGAGAGGAGAATAGAGAGGCCATAAATGACAATAGTCATCTGTGTGTAATAATGCTAGCAAAACCAAATAAATGTTTATAAATTGTATTTGGATGTGTTGTTGCCTTGTCTGAAAATTATATCTCATTTTATATTTCCACACTTACATGACGATTTTAGTTTGTTTATAAGTATTTGCAGTTGTATCTGTGTGGTTTGTTTTGTTATGAGTTTAACTGTTAAAATTGTATTGTCGGTGGCAACATTTGTTGTTTTGCCATTTAATGAGTGCAATTTGTGTGATATAATTATCTCTGGGTACAACTTCAAAAACTAATTCAAACCAAACGGAAGGAAGTTTAAAAAAAAAACACAGACACAATCAAATAAAAGACTCCGTAGGAAATAAATTCAGGCAAATAATTTTAATTGGATGGTTAAATTGCAACACATGCCTATTGTAGAGGAATATCGTGTTAAAGAGTTAAAGGAATTTTCAATAATTGTGGTTCTTTAAGGAGTGAAGGTGTGAACATAAAATACACCAAATATGTTCAACACGCTGTAAAAAAGTAAATGCTTTCAATAACAAAGTTTTTAATTTTTTACTTTAAACCATTTTTAAGAACTGAAAGTATCAAGGTTGGTAACCGATACCCTTATTAATATACTAAAATAACAGTTTCACTACTAAACTTATGCTAGGAACACAACTGGGACGAACGACGAATTTTTGGTCGCGAATAGTCGTCGCCAAATAAAAATCATATTTGTGTACATGAAAATACACACGATCATGGCGCCGGCCGAAATTCGTCATACGCGGCGACTTTTCAATAGATTTATTTATATTTCATACGCCGGCGAACGACGAACAATTCAGTACCAGGTGACCATGTTTGATTTTAGTTTTCAACTTTTTTACTTAAATAATTTATTTTTTGTTTATTAAATTATCGCATTTAAAATACCTAGACAAAGTAGATAGCTACAAGAATAGTTTTTTATTGTGTTTTTATTAATGTTCGTAATTTTTAAGTATATTTTTTTTATATGGTCACACTATTTCTCTCTCTTTGCACAAACAGCAAACAATTTTCTCAATTAGTAAAGCTGTTAGTTATTCGGCGTTAATGTGTTTCATACGAGGAATTTACTCAGCGAATTTTTACTAAAAAATTCGTCGTGTAGGGCAAAATTCGTCGTTCGTTCTGGTTATGTTCCTAGCATTAGGGTGGTGTCAATAAGTATGTGGCCAAACACTTTTTTTTTAATTTTACTTGCTTTTAATTATTTTTACATTTTTGTATTTTTATTTTTAATCAAACTTTTCTTGATTTAATAACAAACATTTTTCATTTTTTGATTATTCTTTTTTTTTGTACCCTTCACCGAAGGTAACAGGGTATATATAACTTTGTCAAACCGTTTGAAAGTTCCACAATATTAGTCCTACACCCTATAGCGTAAATATATTCTGGTTCGTTATGAGAAGTTCAAATCCGGTTGTCCGTCTGTCCATGTGTATGTTGAAATGGGCTTTCCGAAGACCCCAGAAATGATGGGGACTAGTTTGTCAAAACTTAAATTTTAGGGCTTCCATATGTCCGATAGATACGCCTAATATATCGAAAGATTGAGATCTTTAGTAGAACATATTTTCTCGGTTCAGATACAAAAAAAGTTATGACCAAAATATTTGTTTTTTTTTATTGGAAAAAATACCCATTTTCGGGAATCATAGATCTTCCCGAGTCCAAGTTTTATAACCAAAGTAATAAGTAATTTTCTTAATAACGACGTCGGTATATAAATCTGTCGAATCGGTTAATAAATGGCTGAGTTATAATTAAAGTACTGAAAAATAATTTAGTTTATCTTTTAGTATATTTAATAGCACGCAAACATGTGCAAATAATTAAATGCAATTAAGCGATTTATACTACATATATTTAAATATACGTATGTAAATATAAACTTCTTTATATCAAACTAGTTCCCATAATTTCTGGGGTCTTCGCAAACCCCATTTCAACAAACACACGGACAGAAGGACATCTTTAAATAAATCTCGCTGCTCATAACGACCCAGAGGATCTAATATCAATATTGTAGAAGTTACAAATAGAATGAAAAACTTATAAATACCCTTTCCACCTATGCTATGGGGTATAAAAATTGAACTGGCTACATCTATCCTGGAAATACCAGTTTGACCTCTTCACCTTTTCATAGCTTTTCAACAAGAGCAAAGCTCTTCAGGGTGTTTAAACGAAAGTCATTTAAATTATTGTTTTATGGGAGAGATGCACAGAAAAAATTACCGGCAATTCTTTTTGGAAGATTGGTTAGAGCCCTTGCAAAGTTTACTTTACAAAGTCTGGAGTTTGTAGGGGAAAAGGGAAAGAAAAATGGCGGCTTGTATATAATTTGCTGTACTCGGAAAATTGCTTTATTCTTCGTTTGTTTACATTTACATACTTGTATTTGATTGCATGAACATCAACAAAATATGGCGAGTAAAAGAAAATTTAAAAGAAAATTAGAAACTGATTTTTAAAAGCAAGCTTGGCAAGTAAGAAAGTCATAAATCGAGCCAGTCGACTCAAATCTATCACCCAAACAAATGAGCAAAAATATAACAAATTTAAAAAAAATTTTACATTTTACAGATTTATTTTTACTTAATAAAACTGAATAGAAAAAGTTTCCACGACTGATGAGTCAAGCAGTTCAATGTAAAAGCAGTCATGTTCAATATGCCCCTGTTTAAATACATAATTCTTTTTGAAAACCCCTAAATTTGTTTTTTTGTTTACAAAAGGACAACATTGTTTGTTGAAGCAATCCGTTTTGCAGCGTATGGACACACTTTTTGGAAGTTGTCTGCTTAAAATACTAAACTATTAACAAAATCCGAACCTCAAGCAAAGAAAAACTGATATGAAATGCGCCCTAATCACTGCTAATCCTCTTTTAAGCTTTTCTGTTCCAACTGGGTCATTGTACTGTGTTTTCTATGCATCCGTCTTTTTGGCTTGTTACCGCTGCTAATAATATTGTTTTGTTTTTTTTGCAATCTGTTTTATGTCATTGTTAAAAAGAAAAAAGCAAATAAAGTGAAAGAAGTACGGATAATTAAAGGTATGTTCACACTAAACAAACATTTGGCAAAGGCGAATTAAGCAGACTTTGTTTAAAAAGCAATGTAATAGAATATTTTAAATAATTTCTTCTAATGTTTTTTATTCTGGCAAAAGCTTTGTAAAATCAAAAAATATTAAATAAAAATATTGGTAACTTGTTAAGCGTCAAATATTGGTTAAATGAGACCCTTAGCTTAAGAATGCTACATTCGGCTGTGTCGGATTTTTCTTTCTATCTTAGCAGCTGAGTCGGAATACTATGGATCGAATCCTGGCCAAATTAATACTTTCGGATAATATGCATTTAAAGATCTCGGGGTACATCCATATAAAATCCAATTAGAATTAAAGCTAGCAGAGCATAAATTGCGTCGTGTGTTCGGTGAATGGGCTGAGAATCAACTAAAAGTTGAACCAGATTTTTATCGTCAAGTGATCTTTACACAGAACAATTTTCTAACTTTTTTTTTGAATTAAACCATTAATCAAAAAATAAAATCAGTTTCAATTAAAACTTTAATCAAGTGAATTAAACCAATAATCACAAATAAAATCAGTTTCAATTAAATATTTAATCAAGCGAATTAAGCCAGCAACACAAAATAAACCATTAATCAAAAATAAAATCAGTTGTAATTAAAAATTTAATCAAGTGAATTAAACATTTACTTATATCAACAACGTTACTGCAGAAAATGTTGATAATATCAAAAAATATTTAATGTGTGTGAAGTTAAATTTTCAAATGTATTACCCTTCTGACACATTCTGTTATGTTTACAGAACAATGTTAAACACTTAACAGACCTAATGTCAACGCTGTAATGAGTCCAGATTTCTGTAAAAGGAGTCAACATGAGCGAAAAAATATGATAAGTATTTGTGAACAATACTATTCTCCATCGTTTTCCATCCCCAGAATTTTTAAAAGAGCGAGTTGGAGCGACTTTTGGACAACTGACTCTTTTGAATTCTCTACTGGATGAGTCCAGATTTCTGGAAAAGGAGCTAACGGCGGCGATAAAGAAGGATTAGGATTTGTCGAGAGAGATGACAAGCTTCATGAAACATGGGCGATCTCAAATCCGAAATCGGTGACTGACGAACGGTACAGGAAAATGATTCTTGATTTTTTTTAATTCCTCATGCCATTGCAAATTATTTGATGGATAAATGGTTCCAACAAGTGGTACAACATGCCTTACAGCGCGTAAAATCATCACTTTGTTAGGCGAAACGTTTGGTGACCGAATTATCTTAAGAAATGGAGCTGTGAATTGGCCACCTCGACATCTTGCGACTACTTTCTATTGGAGTACGTCGAATCTCTGGTCTATGCTGATAAGGCAGCAACGAGTGATGCATTAAGAAGCCAACATTCGGCGAAATAAAACCGGATATGCTCGAAAAATTATTCCAAAATTGGACCGACAGAATGGCGTTCATAAGTCGCAGTCGCGGTGGCCATATGCCAGAAATTATTTTTAATGTTAAACAAATTAATAGTATCAATTAAATATTTTTTTGATATTAGCAACATTTTCTGCATTAATTTGTTGCTTTAATTAAAACTGTTTTATTTTTGATGATTTAATAAAAAAAAAAATTGGCGAAAATGTTTTCTGCGTACTTTATGGGGTCTTAATTGAATACTTCTTGGTGTTACACACAGAATGAAAACCTCATTAACGATTCGTGTTGGGTAGAGGGTATACAAAGAGAAAAAAAAGTTAAAAATAAAGCAGATGTGGAAAAATTAAAGGAAAAGTGTCGCTATTTAGTCTTTGCTCGAGTTTTCTTTATAACTTTAAAGCAGATTATTTAGTTTTATTTGACATTTGTTGCCTTTAATTATCCTTTAGTTCATTTTATGTCTCATTTATCTTTTAACGCCGTCTTCTTTTTATCGTTGCTGATGTTTTTTTCCATTTTCGTTTAACTATCAATTATAATTTTTCAGCTAAAAACTCATTAGCGTTTTTTTGGTATTCGTTTAATTTATTTTTGGGGTTTTTCGTCACTTAACTGCTTCAAGGAATATGAAGTATTCAATGTTCTACGTTTTTTTTGTTTAAACGATTTCAAGGAAAACTTTAATTTGTCTTGTCAAAGATAATTTTTCATCTTTAACAAGGGTATGAAATTAAGTTCGCTTGTATGAAAGAAACGAAACATGCATTAAACATAGTAATAATTTTGTTATTTTCAAGTTTTTCTTAAAATAATCAGAAAAGTGAGTTAAACCTAAAATGAGCTCAGGGGGTTCAAGAAGTTCTTTAGTAGCTACAAATATCTTAGGATTTCTTTGTGTTAACGAAAACGATGAAACGTACACAAGTTTTTTCAATAATTGCTTATCTTGCACATTTTTTAAATTCATCTTTGTCTTTAGCAGTTTTGAATTATAGTCAACACCAAAGGTGGAAGGGGTACATATTAGTTAGTTATTCCGTTTGTAACTTCTATAATATACTGTAAATATACTATGAATATATGCTGGGTCCTTATGCGAAGCGAAGTTTACGATATCTGTCTGTCCGTGTGTCTGTTGAAATGGGCTTTTAAAGACCGCAGATATGATGGAGACTTGGTAGTTATATATTTATTGTCACATATAGTCCGGAATATTTTGCTATTCAGTTTAGCCAGATCGATCCAGAAATAGCCGAGATATTATCAAAAAACCACGACTGTCTCCAATTTTACTCACATATCAACTGATGCTGTTTTTTGCTCTGCATATCTGGAGAACAGCAAGAGCCAAAGCTTCTAAATTACGAACAAGCAATAATCAATGCACAACAGCTGACAAAATGTGGGCGGGACAGAAAAAGTAGGCGTATTTATTCCTAAAAAACGGCACTGATAAAACTTTCTGTTCTAATCGACCGTTCTTATCGGTAAAGGTGGTGCTCGACGTGTTTTTAGATTGGCTCTGGTTGTTTCGAAAATGGAGGAGGTTGCACAACATATGTTCGCGTAACTCAAAAACGGTTAAGTTTGTTGAAATTAATAAAAAAAAACTGAAATTCCGCAATAAAATTTCCTTTAAGAAAAGTAAAACTTTTTTCTAATATGAGCAGTCGTTTTTAAAACATAATTTTTTTTATCAAAATTTCGAAATTTTTGTTTTTTAAAAATTCATAAAAAATTAAAAAAATGCGGCTGGGCTTCTAATTTTTTGCAGAAATATAAAAAACGAAGCTGCAAACAAGCCATAAATGATTAAAATCTGGGGGGTTACTGTGTATTTCGATTCGAACAATTTGTGCTGTGTATTACGATTTTCGCAATCGTTCGAAACGATGACAGAAGTTGTATTTTTTTAAAAATGGGAAATTTGATGAAAACTTTTTGTTCGTAATAGAGAGTGTACAAACTGTTCGAATCTGTAAATGATTTCTTTCGAATCGAAATGCGCGGTAACCCCCCTGTTCACAACTTTTGATTTTATTAAATAAAGGCGAAAAATTTAAGAATTTCAAAACACGCAATAACTGTATGGGAGCCTCCCTAAAAAAGGGGTAAAAAGTGGTAATGCAGGGGCCCAATTTAGGAATTTTATTAAACCGCCATATGTGTCTGGTTGAAATTCTTAAATTTGGCTGGTGCAGTGACTAGGATGCCTCAAGAAGGGCAAATGTATGACTAGCCCCACTTTATTTTTAGTTTTAATTTTATTAAAGGACATTTTATTGCGGAATTTCGGTTTTTTTTAGTAATTTTAATAACCTAAACCGTTTTTGAGTTACGCGAACACGTCCTGGACCCACCTTAAAGAATACCGATCGACTCAGAATCACTTTCTGGCTGGTTGTCCATGTGACCTTGTGCGCAAAGTACAGGGGCCTGATTCTGGCAGCCGTGATCGAATACTTTCTCGATCCGAAAGCAATTTAATATTTAACTACTTCAGTCAATACTGAACGAATCGGAATTATTTGTTCAGTATTATAAAGCATTAATTTGAGTTTCACAAAAATGAAAAAAAATTTCAATTCATTCAGCAGCGACAAAAATAAAATTGCTTTCGCATCGAGAAAGTACTCGATCACGACTGCCAGAATTAGGCCCCAGGTCGCAATTTGGAGATAATTTAATAAAATTGGGCACATATGAAGGTTCTGATTGACACAAGCACCAAGCCTTTTGCAAATAGGCCGAATGGTAATGCCACGAGGGGAGTTAGGGGCCGATTTCTGCCACTCAGAACCTATCAAACCGATTTTAATGGCATTTAAAACATAGAAAGATGCATATTTATATGGATACATAAGCATGATGCTCCATGGGTCCCGAATAGGGTGCACTCTCGTTAATGTGTTTAAAAATACTGTGGTGTTCAAAAAGTCGTTAGCAGGCAAATATTTCTATTTTCGATAATATAGGACAAATAAGATTTTGAGTAATAAGGATTTCCAGTTTAAGGGTTAAACGAACTTAATGAGATACGCTCGTTAATTTTCCTTTTTGTATCTTTAAGTTGAAGATGTGGGCACTCGCCAGCACTTGTTATCAATTAATAAAATCACTAGATTCGTTTCTGGTAGATGGATTTTCTCTCTTTATTTTTTTATTTATTTATTTTTTTTTCGGTTGAAAAAAAAACCTTTTTTAACGGATAATTACACAAATTAATGGCCACTTGAAAAGTCTTTAACACCATATTCAGCTGTTTGAGGAGAAAAAAAACTTTTAATGGTTTAAGAAACAAAGTTTAGATTTTAAATACTCTTTAATACTAATTGTCTTTACAAGAGTTTGATTAATTGCCTTAAGCTGTGCGTGTGAATGGATGTGTATTTTTAGCAGAAGTTTTTAAATGTGTATGTGTGTAGAAATTTTAAACAATTAAGCATTATTTCAACGCTTAATTAAAACTTTTAATAAAAGTAAGTGCCTGATGAGTTGAAGAGAGAAACATGATTTTTTTTACAGATAAATTCAATAACTCTCTTAAGACTTCATAATTTCTGTTTAAAAAGTTCAAGCTAATTAAAGTTTTATTTTTGAAATTTTTTAAAACAAATTCTGCTTTGCCAACTTACATCTGTGCCACTGCTCTGCAAAAACTTTGTTAAATAACTTTAATGAAATATTAAAATCATATTTTTGGCAAATGAAATACTGTTTAAGACAAGACATTAGGATTTATATTGAGAAAAAGAAAACAAATTTTCTTTTGGTAGGCGTTAGAAAGAAGTTATTTAATAACAAACTAGCACACGAACGTGACTTTGCTTGAAGAAGCTCTCTCTTTGTTAATAAGTTTTCTCCCTTCGCCTTTGGTTTTTATTTAAATAAAATATTTATCTGGCTGGCACTTGTATCAAACTTCTAATAGTTCGTGATAGAGAATATCAATTTCATTGAATACGAAGTAAAAGTTAAATAACATTCTGCATGACAATAAGGAACATACGTGTAAACAAAGGCGACCTTAAGAACTACTTAACTTGTGTAACCACAGCACAATAGTGGAGAAGGTATTATGCGCCTTTTAGTATACCGATCGACTCAGAATCACTCTGAGTAGATCTAACGATGTCTGTCCGTCCAGCTGGCTGGTTGTCTGTCGCAATTTTGAAGATAATTTGATGAAAATTGGTATATATGTAGGTTCTTATTATCACAAGGACCAAGCCTATTAAAAATGATTCAACCCCTTAATAATTTTACATATTTTCCATACAAGCTTCTTTTCGGAATAGAGTCTCTTTCTGCCCATAAGCCATCCTATTTTGTTGGTATTTAGATTAAATTTGGTCCCAGCTTATTTAATTGCTAATTAAATTATCTTACCAAATTTTATTGAAGTCAGTCCCTATTTTTCCATTGTTTCCATACAAATACTACTCCCGAAAATAGCTGTGAATGCCATAATTTTCTTGTAAATGTTCGTGTTAACATATGTTGTGTTAGTATGCCCCTCCCTGCACTTAAAACACACAAATCTCATACGCTGAACCAAAACTTTACCTAAATCCTACGAAATGCGGTGTAAAATTTAAGAAACGTTTGTTATTCTACAACTTACAAATGTTTTATTCAAGTCTACAGACGCTTTTTGTAAATACTAAAAAAATTAGTAAATAAACAAAATAAAAATTTTAAGGGCCGATTTTGATTGTGAACCACAAACACCTGAACGTCAAGTTTTTTTCTGCATTTTATTTGACATTTCTCAATATCAGACTAACTCAATTTGCACGATGGAAAGATACACAATCGAGCACCGCGTTAAAGTTATTTAGGCTTATTATGAAAATGGGCGTTCAAATCAAAATGCATATCGTGCACTTCGTGATTTTTTCGGCCAATTTAATCGTCCAAGTGGGCGCACAGTCGGACAAATCTTGCAAAAATTTGATCAAGCCGGATCCGGGCTGGCGGCATCATCGGCCCGCTTTTTTCCAAAATGAGGCCAGTCAGACATTTACTGTGAATGGTGTTCGCTATCGTGAGATGATAACGAAATTTTAACGGCCCAAATTGGAAGATATGGATGTGAAAGAAATGTGGTTTCAACAGGACGGTGCCACAGCTACAGAAACAAGGGCTCTTTTGCGCGACAAATTCAATAGCCGTGTTATCTCACGTTGTGGCGATGTAAATTGGCTGCCAAGATCATGTGATTTGACACCGTTGGACTTCCTTCTTCCTTTCTTAAACTAACTGTTTTAAAGCCAAAACTGTGATTTTTTCGCATTTTTATTTTTTATGAATTTTGAAAGAACTAAATTTTGTTTTAAAATTGTTCTTTTTATCTTTTTATCAAAACTTAAACAGCAGTCGTCAATGGCTGTAAGTGTTAAGCGGCAAAACCCTCTGAGCAGCAATTAAAACATTCGAGGGTAACCTGTCCTTAAAAGCCTGTGTTCGAGTACCGCGGCAGTCAAGAATGAAAAATTATCAATCAATTTTAATTAATTTCATGTTGTAAAAGTTCTTTCTTCATAAAAATAATTTAATCAAAATTAAATTTGACAAACTTTAGCCACATAAAAATATCAAAATTTGGATAAATACCTATAAAGGCTGTAGGAAATATCGCCCAAAGAAAAATGGCCCAAAAACAAAAATGAAAAATCGCCAAAAAAAATTGCATGTAAAATTGGGCCTGATTTCATATGAAAAATGGCCCAAAATTTTTGGGCTATTTTTCGTTATTGTTGGGTGATTTTTCGTTTTTGAAATTGGGTGATTTTTCATTATGAAAAATCGCCCAAAAATTGTTATATGAAAAATAGCCCATTTTTTTTTGGGCCATGGACGTTATGACACTCCAAAAAGTGTCATAGTGTCCATGGACTTTATGTCATAATGTCCGTGGGCATTATGGTATAACAAATACCAGCTTCACTAACTAAAGCTTCTCTGTACAGCCGGCCTTCGGCCGGGCGCAAGGAGTTTCTCCTCTATGGTATAACAAACACCGGCTTCGCTAACTAAAGCATCTCGGCATAGCCCGCCTTCGGCCGGGCGCAAGGATTTTCTACTCTATGGTATAAAAAAAACTGGCTTCGCTTGCTTAAGCTTCTCTGCGTAGTCGGCCTTCGTTCGGAAACAAGGCAGATTTTAGAAGCTTTACTTAGCGAAGCCGGTGTATGTTATACCATAGAGGAGAAAGTCCTTGCGCCCGGCCGCAGGCCGGCTGTGCAGAGAAGCTTTAGTTGGCGAAGCCGGTATCCTTATAAGTTTAGTTGTGGACATTATGACACTTTGCACTCCGCGGACGCTATGACATTTCTCTGATGGGCTTAAATGAGTATTACTGTCCATACTGCCGAACAGCTGTTGAAGGCACAATGCAAATTTTTACATAAAACATATATTTGTATATAACTAAATTTATATAAATAATAAACACTTTTTTGCAAATTGAGTAATTTTCAATTTTTTTTTTTTTTTTTTTTTGGGAAAAAATTCGTTTCTGCTTTTTGGGTCATTTTTCATTTTCTTTTTGGGCCCTTTTTCGTTTTTTTTTTTGGGCAAAATTCCGTATTTACCTTTTTGGGTCATTTTTCATGTTTGGTTGGGCGATTCTTCGTTTGGGCGATTTTTCATTTTTTTTTGGGCCATTTTTCTTTGGGCGATATTTCCTACAGCCCCCATAAACAGTTCAACAAAAATAACCTCAATACTAATTATTCTTAAACGATATCTCAGTAACTACTTGGCTTTAAAACCAATGTAAGCACGGCTTAAAGATAATGGTCCATATTCATAGTCAAAAATAAAGTCGACTTTAAATAAAAACCGGTTTTAAATGCATGTGAACACCATTGTTTTAAAATATACTTTAAAAAAAGTCGACTTTATTTTTGACTATGAATATGGGCCAATGTTGTTATAGTATTTGGAATTTTGGTTTTTAACTGAAAATGGTGAACCGTATTCAGTTATTCAAATAAAAGTATGTAGCGGATGTGCCTTAATTTTGGACATAACGGTATATAATGGTATATAACAAAAAGTCGATCTGATAGAAAAAAACTAAGTGTAGATTTGAATTCAGCCTCCCAAATTACCTTAAAAGCAACATTCAGTTCTAAATCAACAAAAACCTTGTTCCCTTGTGTGTCTTGACCGACTATACTTTAGCCTATAGTACACGGAATGTAAAAAGCTACATGCGCATGTGGTTCTGACGTAATTTTGTCGTCATCACACAACACGAACTTGCTATTGTGGCTTTGAAGTGACGTCAAAATTACGTCAGAATCACATGCACATGTGGCTTTTTACATTCCGTGTACTATAGGCTTTTCTTACTTGTTTTTGGTTACAGAAATCATTTGAAATAACGTTTAGAAAATCTGTATCTAAAACGTGTTCAAATGTTTCACATCCAACAAGGCCGACATTTGGTCCAAAGCTGGAAAAATAATCAAAATATTTTAGGGCAGCAAAAACTGCATCTGGTGCTAGGAACTCCCTTTGAAGTTTAAGGTTTTAAAAAGAATGGCTGTTTTGCAACATTTGACTAAAATGTATCGAATCTTAAAGTATCCTGGAATTGATTCAGGATGCTAATTGGGCCTATTTTTCCGATTTTCGATATGGTCATTTCAAAAAAATTTTTTAACAAAACAGTTTTAAACATACGGTTTCGCTTATCCAGAGCTGTGGAGTCGGAGTTGAAAATTCGGTGTTGAGGTTGTTGTATCGGAGTAGGATTCGAAGTACCCAAAAAAACTTGCGACTCTAACTTCAAAATTCTGCGGCATCAAAAATTTAAACATATAAACTATCGGTTTGAAATTTTTACAGAATAATTTTCTTGCATATTTAACCATTTAAAATGTACTGCTTAAAAAAAAGAGTCCAAAGTCTAATAAGGACCAGCCTCATATACATTTAGCATCAATGTAAGAGAATGAGTCGGAGTTGGAGTCGGAGCTGGAACTATTTTTTGACGACTCCATAGCCCTGCTTTTAACAAATTATTCTTGCCGGGAAAATATGATCATTAAATTGCTCCTCCATCAGGAGTGCACAACCATGTATTGGTTGCCTCTGTACGTGTTATGCTAAACAATAATATGTTTACCACTAATGCTAGTTTAGTTGTGTTTTAAGAAACATGTTATTGTTAGTTCAAAACCATACAATTGTAAGTAGTGAACGAATTATTGTTATTATTTACCATAACATGTTCACAGGCAAACAAAATATTGTCGTGGCTTCTTGATAGATGACGTAATTAACCATAGTATGGCTGCAGGTGATAATAATATGGTAAAATTTACCATAATAGGTTTGAAAGTTTTTTTTTTAAATACGTTTGTTGGGGGCCTAGTTATAACAAAAATATGTATTCTCTGTACGTATATTCTAAAAACAATATCAACCCATTTTAATATGAGCAGTTTCACCGTCGCCCGTTGTATTTGAACATCGAGGGAGGGGTGCGCTGGAAATTGAAAACGTAAAACCCAAGAATTTGGAAAGTGTTCTTAATACATTTTTACTCTAATTTGTATAATTTTTGTTATAAAATTCTGTTAAATAGAAAAATATTTGTCATAA
The DNA here is from genome assembly GCA_949318255.1 of Pollenia labialis. Lineage (NCBI taxonomy): Eukaryota > Metazoa > Arthropoda > Insecta > Diptera > Polleniidae > Pollenia > Pollenia labialis. The sequence goes on along the minus strand of OX439143.1, from coordinate 33,352,366 downwards.
AATTCTTTTATTAGAGAAATCTTATTAAATAACGACTTTTAAAATTCTTACGTTTTACCTTTTCGATCTCCAGCACATACCTGACAAGTTACGCCTGTGCGATATTTTTATTTTTACAATTAAAATTCATATCATACCATTTATGTTTCCAGCGGCACACATTTTCCAAATATTGAACTTTAAAGATTTTTTTACACATATTTGGGGTATTCACAAGGTGTGCTTTCATGTTATATTGACATAATGTTCTAACATTTTACAATGGTTTAAAAATATTGTTGTTGCTTTGTAAACAAAAAGTGCCCTAAATAAATCCGAAGAGCCTTGCGCTGAGCGGCTGTGCCGAGCCGCATTAGTTTTTGTAGCCGTCGCCGTAGATGGTATAGTTTTATCCGGCTAACATCCGGATTTAACCTGCATCTAGAAATTTTTGCAACAAATCACTTGCGGCGTCAAATTAGATCGCCTTAGGATACTGCTGTTTGGTAAGCAAAAATAAAATTTATTTGCGAAAATCTAAAATTTAATTCATGGATTAGAATTAAAAAAAATATTTTTATTTTAGAAAACTATTTATTTAAATTGAAAGTAGCACACTAAATTATGATGGTTTGTTCACAACAGTCGTATTTTTCACGTTATTATTTTAAGACTTATGACTTAGTGACACCTTGTGAATCCCCCAATTGTCTAAAAAGTTAAAACAAATAGAAATCCAGCCAAACATCTATTTCAACATTTGTACGAAATCACTTTTAAGCACCTTCATATCTGTTATCTTTTCCCCATTTCTTTGCTGTTATCTTTTAGGGCCGTAGGGTGCTTAAAAGAACTTTCCGTTGCTTCAACAAAGCCAAAGCCAACATGAACGGAAAAACAAATAAAAATGTTGCAGTAAATGTATTATTTTCAATAATATCTTTTAGTTTACACTAAATAAGTGTAACAGCAAAGCAACAAAAAAACAAAAACTTAAAAGAATTTCCTATAAACTACAACAAAAACAGTGGAAAAGGAAGTAGCGTTGAAAAGAAAATAATATGAAAAAGCTCAGCTGTGTTTTAGTTGTGAAAACAAAAAAAAAAAACAAAAAACAAAATTGTGTACGTGGATGCAGGCATACAAACGGTAATTTGTAACAGATGTTTCACAGTGCCGCTATGACGATTTGTGGCATACTTCACGACTCTAAGCAAAAAAATTTTATATTTCACTACACGCAGAGAAATTAATATTGATTTCATTTAAATAAGAGATACTCAGTTGGGAATTTAGTTAATAAAAAAAGTAAATTTTATATAAAAAATTTTTTATGGATCTTTTTTTTTCATTTAAATTTACATGGTTTGTGTCTTGAATAACTTATATATGACGTTTTAGATTTATTCTCACTTAGCGAAGACGGCACACTTGGATCGTTTTGTGACACCCTGTGCCAGTTTTGTTAGGCTTAGAGCTAGATTACTTAGTGTTAGAGCAAAATTACTTAGAGCTAGAGTACTTCATTCATACCATTCCCTGTACAGAAAAAAAAATTTTCATATTAAAATACGAAAATTGCATATTTGATTAAAAAAAAGTTTGAATTTTCTGCGATGACGCTTTTTGCGGTATTGATAAAAAGTTGTGTAGGTAAAGTTATTGTAATTTAAGCGAACAACGAAGTTTATTGAGTCAATAAAAAAAGTTTTTGCCCAAAATAATTTTTTCCAACAAAATGTTTATGTGATTTGTTAAAATAATTTGTGGGAAATGTTGAGTAAATCAACCAAAATCTTTATCGAATCTTTATTTATTTATTATGATGTGCTTAATTCTCAATTTGTAATCTTTGATTAAAACACAAACATTTATTAAAGGGAGGGGAGGGATAAGCTAGTTCCTATGCGCATTTTGCTGGTTCCTTAGGCCAGAAGAAAGACTTTGATTAAATTAAATATATTATACAAATAAAACTGTAAAGCGAATGAGAATTTGACTTTGATTGAAATATTTTTTTATTAAATATGAAGAAATCTTTAATAACTTCATTATTAAATATGTTTTATTGGGTGCTATTTTGCAAAGTGTAAATTTGATAAATTTTTTCATTGGATCAAATAAAAATATTGTTGACGTAGAATTTTATTTTTAAAAAATGTTTTGTTCTGTTTGCCCAAAATGTCTTAATCCTAATATCAGCGCATTGGCAGAGAGTGTGAAGTATCGTCTTTATTCTGACAGCTTCTAGAATACATTTTGTAATTTAGGTAAAGAACCATTGCAAAGGCCCCTATCAAGCAGTTAGCCGTATTGACCGATGCACTATTTTAATTTGGTTCATACCAAACTTAAGCAGCACGCTGCAATAAAAAAAATAAGGAGTCCTGGAGCGATCCGTTGAAAACCCAACTAGGTTGTCCACGAACATGTCTTAGAAACCCGTATTTGGCTTATCTGCCGGAAATGTGGTTTCTTAAACAGCCACTGTGACCTGGGATCCATGCCAACGTAACCTTAGAATGTCTCGAAGTCTCGATTAGAGTTATCGGTCATTCTGCAGTTTAATTTAATTTCTTGAAGCTGCAATGACAGCTTTACTCTACATAAAAATACATTTATCTTTATATACGCTATTCGGTTAATAGCAGAGAATTTTCGTCTGCATGACGCTGCTGTCATCGGGTTTTATTCTCACTTACACATTGAACGAAATAGTTTGACAAGCTCGCAAGAAAGAAAGTTCTTATAAAAAATAATTGCTTATAAAAACGCTTTTAAGAAACATTTTCTTGTATTTTTTTTAATTTCTTATATCCGTTACCTACTGTATATAAAATAATAACAGGAAGGGTTCATAATTAGTTCTCATTCTCTCTCTATCTCTCTCTCTTTAATTATGCTAACTTAAATTAAAATATAAAACGCGCCTTTAAAAGGTTAAATAATATTCAAGCTGCTTTAAAAGTTAATTTATAACAAATTTTATATGACTAGAAATCAAGATATTTCATTCACCATTCACAAAAATCGTTCAATTAAAATTAATAAAAAAAAATTACTTTTTCCTTGTTTATCATATATTTTATTCAAGGCTCTCTCTTCAATTCTAAATTTATATTATTCTTAGTCCGCGTTACCACTCGTCGACTGAAATCTTAATTTAAACCCTTTTTAGTGGTATGCGACTTTTTGTGCTACATTTTAAACCCTGACGGCCTTATTTATAAAAAAAAAACAAAACAGGTTAATAAGGCCGATACAATTTTGCCGTTTCCATTTTAGAATATTTGAAAATATAATGGTCTGGCATCATCGTCATAATATTAAAATCAACAAATTATTCTTCGATTGGCCACATTGTTTTTTATATCTTTAACATGGGGGGTCTTCACCTGACAACTTTTTGTCAAACCAAACGTGTAGGTCTATATCAATAAAACTTTAAAACTAGTGGCAGCGTTATCTTTTATATGAAGTTTGACGTTTATTATGACAAAAAATATAAAAGCAATTAGAACGATTATAGTTAGCAGTCAGATGTTTTGTCTCAATCTGTAAGAAATAGATTGGTCTTACTTTTTTACGGAAAGGTTAAGTTACTGTTACTCCCGGCTAACTGAGCCTTAAGACTGCTTTTTAGAGAATTGAAAAAAAGAAAACATTTTTATTAAAAAAGGTTTGCGACTTTTATTTTCTTAAGCGACTTTCTTGCGCGACTTTATTTGTTTAAAGCGTCTTTTGGTGGCACTTATTTAAAATTTCTAACGGTAACCCAGTTCTGAATGAAGGTTATTCAAGAGTCGGCATAACCAATTACGGCAAAGGTTTTTGCACGAAAACTACTTGTCGCTCTCAGCATTTCAATATTCTTTTTTTTTAAGTGTATGGTATGTACGTGCTACGGCATTGGTAGTGGAATTGATATAGTAATATGGCTTGTCTCTTATACCAGTAGTATACATTTGTAATATATGTATAACAGTAGTATAAAATTCAATATAATAAAGTTGTAACAAACTCGTGGAATACTAACAAAAAAAAAACTTTAAATCCGAGAAGCCTAATTTTATTAACCCTTTCAAGGTTTACAAAAAAAAAAAAAAAGACTTTAAATTAAAATATAAAATACTACGCAAGCACTACAAATGCAAATTAATGATAAAAGATTAAAACAAAAATTAAATAAACAAAAACTTTTTAGTGGTAAAAAGGGAAACTTTCAAACAGGAAAAACTAAATTAATTTAAAACATTTTCTTCGGCTTTTAAGCAAAAAACTTGCTTTGCCTCATGCAGATAATGATATACTTGATAAGCACTTCTGTACAGTAAGAAAAGGTGTTGGAAAATTTTGTTAATAAAACTATTAATTAAAAAAAGGCAATATGGTTTCCAAGCAAGTACAAATTGTGTATAAAAAATTATTTAGTATGATGATTAATTTATATTTAGGTAAAGGTATGTTCAGACCTAACAAATATGTGACGATATAATCAAAACAAAACCGTGACCGGTAAATTAATCAAACTTAAGCTTAATTTCTTTATAACTTCCATTTATTTACTTAACATTACTCCATAGATCATAATTATATAATGTAATTCAGAAACTATTAAATAATGTTTGCTTTAGGCACTCGTTTTGAAAAGCAAAGAATTCTTTAGGAAACCAGTGGTTACGTGTAGGACGTCAAATATTTAATAGGTGTGAACACAGCTTAAATTAACCTTAACCCACTATAAGCCCGAACATGTGAAACTGTGGGCTTTCACTTAAGTCTTATTTTTATCCTAAAGATATTGTGGATTGATTAACGTTTTCATAAAGTGTTGTTTTGGAATTTTGTTTTGGTACTAAAATGTTAAAAAAAATGTACTCGTGATAAGCGATTTTCGAAAATGGGTCAGCTATGGAGGCTATAGAAACTAATAGATAGTTCAATCCGAAAACATTAGATGGAACATATATTCATTACGAATACCGGCCTTAGCCAACTTAGAGGCCACCTGGCGGCCTTTCATTGCTAAAAGTATACTTTGTATCCTTGTAAAATTTCAAAAACCCCCAAATACCGTTCATAACCATTTTCACGGAAGCAACAAACATTATGTAGTGTTCTGTTTTCCGTTAAAAAAACATTACAATCGTAGTGGGTTTGTAGACATACATTATATTTTAATGTTCTGTAGTGTTTTTTTCACACTCATATAGGAATGAGCAACGCTTCTTATTAGTATTGTTGTTGTTATTTGCGATTTGCACGATCACAATACAAATAGCCTGTGTGTGTGGTGCGAACATGTTTTGTTTCTGTAAACAATTTTGGTCATCTTTACCAGTCCAAAGGGCGCTTAGCGCAACTTCCTGAATATCTTGAAAATATATTTAGTATATGAAAATATTGAACTTTTTCAAATCTTCTATCGATTTAGATTTCCAAATCATTTTTAAAAATTCCGAAAAATTTAGAGTTGTTACATTTTTGTTTTCATTATACTTATGTATATCTGTTAAGATTTCAAGAAAAGTTTGATAAATCAAAAAAAAAAGTTTGATACTTAAGGCTATGTGTGCTGGTTCCCACACGTCAAGTCTTGAGTTTTTAGGAGAGAGGGGAAAAGAAATGGCATTCTCTTTTCCCTTCTCACCTAAAAGATCAAGACTTGACGATTCAAACTTGACGTGTGTGAACTGGCACTGTGAGATAAAACTTATAGAGTTTTCTTTTCGGATAATAATGTTCCATGAACGCTACCATTCGCGCGGGTTTTTGTTATATTCTAAAAAAATATGCAAAAATGTGAGAAGTTGTCGTTTTCCTTTCTAAATATGTTGCAAAAATAAATGGCAAATTTTTTCCATTTCTTACACCCAATTAGTGCCGGTTCACACACGTCAAGTTTGAGTCGTCAAGTCTTTTAGGATAGAAGGGAAAAGAGGATGCCATTTCTTTTCCTCTCTCCCCAACAAACTCAAGACTTAACGGCTAAAACTTGAAGAGTGTAAACCAGTACTTATAATTAAGTGTGAGATAATACCCTCTTTTGCATCTGCGTTTAGTACTTTTTTATGCAAGCAAGTATTTTTTGTATTAACTTTCTTCTTGTGTTTGCGTACAATTTGTGTTGTATTGTGATTGATGGTGACATTGTGATGGGGAAAAAACTATTTGTTTTTCGTTTGTTTTACTTTTAATAATTATTTTTTTGAGCAAAATTTTTAACAACAGCTGACTTTAATTAATAAAAATCAGTGTTGCTAACGCTTATTGGAATTCAGAGAAAAATTAATGTTGAAAACCGCTACCACCGTGGTGAATATCGCTTATTTGTACAAACTTTGCATTCAATATTTAACACGTTAAATGCACATTAGTGTTGAGCTATTATTTTGTTCCTTTGTAATTTAGAAAAACATATCACTTTGTAAAGGGTGCGTGTAATCTGATATATGTAAATATATGTATTATACAATTATGATGCATTATTATTTTTTAGAAAAGAAAACACCATTAATCGCTTTGCGTGACGTTTCTAACTTTAACAGAGAAGCGTAACGCAAAAGATGTAGTCACATGAAACACCCCTTTGACAACACACGCGAATTGTTTGTTAAAAATAAATAAATAAAAAAAATTATACTAGCAGGCTGTCAAAGAGCGCAGAAGGAAGAGACTTGCCTAACTGTTCGCTTCGCCTTGCGTTAAAAGTACTTTATGTGACGACATGTTTCGTATGAATATTTCATCTCGGATGTCAAAGCGAATCTCTAACGCAACGTGAAGCAAAAGTTTTATCTGACATTGCCTTCATTTCTGTATTTAAAAACGATTAGTACTTTAAACAAACTTTTATTCAGTGAAATTAACATATACAATTTTTTAGTCGACATTTTAATAAAGAAATACATTTTTAATTGCTTTTTTTCATCTTAATAAATATTTAAAATGACTTAGTTCAACAGTTTTATAATAATGGTATTCACATCAAAAGTTGCACTCTTGCGATAGAGTAAATTTGCAAAAACATTACAACAAACACATAGACAATTATTTGTGTGAAATAATTGTCGATGGGGTTGTTTTTTCAATTTGGTTTTTCGCAAGTGAATACCTTTAAGGAATTTTCAATTCTGATGTTTTTACTAGAATGTTTATAAATGCAAAAGTTCTGCTACACATAATAATGTATGTTCGTAATTGAATTTAAATTAAGTTTTGAATTTTTTAACAACTTGTTAACAAGAAAAAATTATAATAAAACAAAAATAAAACGATATGTGGGGACTTCCATAACAAAACCTTATGATTCCGCGTAAAAAATTGTTTGTGCATCTCAATATGTTAAAATTTTACCAGATAAATTATTTTTTATTTTTTTTTAAGTAAAATAGTTGTCTAAAAACTGTACAATTTATAAAATAATATATATAGAGGTCAGATTTCCAAGTATTAATATAAGAAATTTTGGTAAGGCAGCGTTATTAAACGGCATATTGTATTTCTATCATTTTAAAATGAACTACGATCCGTTGTCAAAATTTTACAGGGACAATGGCAAACCTTTTCTTCTTTCGATGATATTTATTACCACTGTTGTTAAGAACCTACTTTCTTAAAAAAGTAAGATCAAATCAAAATATGTCAACAGTTCCACAATTGACGCTAACGTCCATATAATGGCATCCGTAATCGGGCAACGCCGCTCGCTCATGTTAAAACATACAAAAAATATTTTTATTTTAACAAGGGCGGCGTTGCCTGATTTTGCTGGTGGCAACTGCACTGCAGTTCAGTTCATTTCATGTAATTATCACATTAACGCATTTATCAAAAACAAGGTGGACCAAAAGTAATGTCACAATATGAATTGACTGCCATTTATAACAAAATTAAAAAGAGTTCTTATCAAAGTTATTTTCGGGAATACAAAATTTATTATTAATACGATTTCCGTATGACGTGCTAAATTCCCAGTTTTTCATATTTGATAAATACACTGAAATTTATTGTTGAGGGAAAGCTAGCTTCTATGCGCATTTCACTGGTTGCTTAGGCCAGCTCATCAGGAAACCTTTTCCAAAGATTTTAGAAAGGCCAAAAATATTATACAAATAAAACCCTAAAGCGAATAAGAATTATAAACACTAAAAGTCTTACTTGTAACAATATCAAAGCCAAAACAAAACACCAACAATAAACAGTGAGTTTATCTTTTCTTACATTCTGTTCTGTTTCCATAAAATGTTTTTTTTTTTAATAATCAAATGGCCATCTGACCATTTTTTCACCGCATTAAACAAAGGGAATGCCATGGCTCCTCATGCATTTAATGTGAATTTTCTATCCCCCAGAAACGTTAATTTTGTTTGGTAACATTACCACTTAATTGGAAATGGGCTTTGTAGCTTATTGCAATTTTTGCTACAAAATGTCCTCTTCTCGCACCAGGTTTCACAGAGTATGATAGAAATTATATTTAGCTTGTTCGACGGTCAGCTAGCAGGAAATCGTCACAATTTGCTCTTCAAATCTTTCACTAGTCTGCTGACGCCTTATTGTGTTCATCATTGTCTCGTTTATGTATTGCGATTGTCCCTGGTATCGTCGTCAACAGCAGCGATGATCTAAGGCCGAATGAGAAATACGAGGTCAGGTCTTTCTAGCGCCATCCCTCGTGGGCGTTGGGGTACCTCTGTCTTCTGCAAACGCAAACTACGGCGATTGCTAACGATAGATGGGTCGCCAACACTGATTGTAGGATTGCCTGGCGATTGTCGCCCCGCATGGATGACGGGAGTACCGTGTTTATACGTTCGAAAACTAAAAGGTATTTATACATAACTTTTGTCATCTGTTATCAAGGCATATTGTCTTAAAGGTAGCATGCACAGCTTCGCGGAGCCAGAAACTATGATAACGGCTGCAGCAGCGATGACGAATATGCGGAGGAACACATAGAACGACTCCTCTGTCCCTGATCCCCAACCTTCGACGAATTATAGGATCTATTTATCTGTCGTTGAAATTGGTTGCATTTTGGTCAGTGTTCGAAAATAAACAGAACATTATTTATAGTTTGGCTGACACACGCAAGAACGATATCTATTTTTTTTAGTGGTTGTGAGGACGAACTCAACCCTTGATACCGTTCGTAACTATTTTCAAGAAAGGGCCGAACATTATTTAGTACTCTGTTCTTCGTTAAAAAACAGAACAATTGTAGTGATACTGAAGACAAACATTTGGGGGATTCACAAGGTGTGGTATCAAGTCATATCGCCATAATGTCCTAAATAATATTTTACAATTGTTTAAAAAAATATTGTTGTGTTTCAAACAAAATAAAAATTGTAATGCTCTGTTCATCGATTCGTTATAAATATATAGTAGAAAGCTAAATAATAAGCGGTTGCCCACAGCAGTCATATATAGTTCTTGTAATTATTTTACGACTTATGACTTTACGACTTTATGACAACCTTGTGAATCCCCCAATTATATTTTAATGTTTTATAAAGTTTTTTTTTTACATCGATAAAGAACTGAACAAACAAAAAGTTTTAGCAACGACCGGCGCACGAACAGCTTGAGTGTTTATTGTGCTAATGTTTTGTAAAATTATTTGGCAGGCTTTTTGTTTTTTTTTCGTATGTGTATTTTGTTTTTTAAAAAATTTTTGGTTTATTTTTTACCATCCAAAAGGGACAAACATTACTGAGCCGAACCGAACACAATGAAGTTTGTGGATTTAAAAAAAAACCGAACGGAATTAAACGTTGTCATCTTTTGTTGAGTTTGATAAAAACAGTACATTATTTTTATGTTCGAAAGATGATAAACAAAAAAACGTTATATTTTTAAAGGATTAACTACACAAACACTATTTATTTATTTATTTGTGTCTTTCCTATGCAACAAGATTAGATCTTATTATTAAAGCATAGAAATTTTAATTAGAATAAACATTTTTTTTTTTTTTTTTTTTTTTTTTTCATTGTTTATTTATTGAATCTTCATATATTAAATATGAACTAACAATAATTAATCAAATCTTATTCTAATTCTTTATTAATGTCCTGCCAGTGCCAGACAAAAATTTTTTTCTTCACGGGTTCTGTTCACATATATAGGTGCTTATCGTTCTTCTAGTTGGGTAAGTGCTGCAGTGTCTCTTCTTCTTAAGCGAGTGTGGCCGGCATGATTTAGAATATTTCGAGCTAGTGGATTTGGGTGTTGTTCAAGCCTTTTTAAATATTTTACTGCATATTTTGTAATCATAGTTTTTACTAATGGCACATTGAGATCCTTATGAATGTTTGAATTTTTAACGTACCAGGGAGCGGCTGTGATAATTCGAAGAAGTTTATTTTGACGCCTTTGAATTTTTTCGATATTAGAGGCCGAGGCAGTGCCCCATAGTTGAATACCGTAGCACCAGATAGGCTTTAATATAGAGTTGTAAAGTAGAAGCTTGCAATCGAGACTAAGGACAGAGTTCCTTCCGATAAGCCAATGAATTTGAATGGCTTTAAGTTTCATTTGAGTTAATTTTGCCTCTATATGGCATTTCCACGTTAATCGCCGATCCAGATGTAAACCGAGATATTTTACATGCGAATGTTGAGGAATTATTTGATTATTGATTGTAATAGGGGGGCAAGATTCCCGGCGCAAGGTGAATGTTATATGTACGCATTTTTGTTCATTTACCATTATCCTCCATTGTCTTAGCCATATTTCTAGTTGAAATATATGATCCTGTAAATAACGAGATGCTTCATAACTGTTTTCGTGTACGCTTAGAAAAGCTGTATCGTCTGCAAATGTTGAAGTCTGTGTGTAGTTGTTTGTTGGCATGTCCGAAGTATAAATTAAGTATAAAAGAGGGCCAAGGATGCTGCCTTGTGGAACTCCAGCGCCAATTGGCTGAGGTGAACTTAAGAAATCTCCTTCTTTAATAATAAATTGACGGCCGACTAAGTAGCTTTCTAACAGTTTGTGAGTGTTTGCTGGTAAATTTTGCTTCAACTTATGTAGTAAGCCTTCATGCCAGACTTTATCAAACGCTTGCGAAACATCGATGAAGAGTGCTGAGCAATATTTTTTTTCTTCAAATGCTTTTCTTATGACATTTACTATTCGATGAGTTTGTTCAATTGTGCTGTGTTTTCTTCTAAATCCAAACTGATGGTTTGGAATACATCTATTGTCATTTAAAATTGGTGTTAATTTTGAAACTAATAATTTCTCAAACAGCTTTGACATATTTGATAATAAGCTAATAGGCCTATATGACTCAACTTTTGTATGATCTTTCCCTGGCTTTGGTATCATGGTAACTAAGGAAACCTTCCATTCTTGCGGGTAGTATTCAAGCCGTAAAATAGCATTAAAAATAAAAACAATAATTTTCTTTGCTATGCGAGGTAGCTCTAAAAGCATTTTATTACTGATCTTATCAATACCAGGTGCCTTCTTAGTGTTTAAGTCACAAATAGCCTTTTCGATATCTCTTATTTCAAATCTTATGGGAATAGCAGCTCTAGCAGCAACAGGTGGTAACTCGACCACAGTATCGTTAGATAAATTTGGTGTAAATACGTTTTTCAAGTGACTCACAAACAGATTTCCTTTTTCAATATCGTTTCTTGCCCAACTACCATTCAAGTTTCTTAGTGGTGGCTTAGATATAACTGGTCTTTTTAGATTTCTAGCCGCACGCCATAATGAGTAGTCAGATTGTGGAGTTGCATCAAGTTCCTTAAGATATTTTTCTAGAGAAGCCGTTTTCTGGGTCTGCAGTAAGTTTCTAAGCCTTTTTGTGCACTCTTTTAATAAATTCTTAAGTTGCGGGGATCTGTAAAGTTGCCACTCTCTTCGAACTCTCCTTTTTTCAGTCAAGAGCCGCTCGACATCTGTGGAATATATTTTAATATTTTTTGTTTTTTTGGGGGCAGTACTAGAATGTTGAACAGCTAGTTTCAGATAACTGTCAAAATTAACAATAGAGCGATCTACATTTTCCGGTGTTCTAAGCGGAATATTTTCTGTACAATGGGTACTGAGATATTTTTTAAATTTTAACCAATTAATTTGTGTGGCTGTCGGCGCAAAATAACCAGTCGGAGATACAATTCTATTGGGGTTCATTATAGTAACAACTGTAGGTGTGTGGTCGGAGGATAATTCTAAGGAAGCTTCAACATGAATAGTTTCTGTGGGGATGTTTTTAACCACGCCAAAATCTATAACATCTGGAATTTTTTGCTGATCAGTAGGCCAATATGTTGGCTGTCCGCTCGCGACCACATTTAAATCCATTTTAGAGATTGCATTAAACAAAACACGACCCTTTGGTGTTATAAGTCGTGACCCCCAGAAGGTATGTTTAGCATTATAATCGCCAGCGGCCAGAAAACAGGGTCCTAGTGATTTATAATATTCACAATATTGGCTTTCTGATATTGAAAATCTAGGTGGAGAGTATAAAGATGAAATTACTATGTTTCGATTTAGCTCTTCAACACAAACGTTTGTTGCTTGCAGATAATCCTCACGATGATCACACATTAAGTAGTGTTTAACTCGAGTTTTTATCAAAATGGCAGAACCTCCACAAGCTCTATCTCGAGGGTCCTTGGTATCATACAGTATATAACCATTAATTTTAAAACTATTTCTTGAGGTCAAATGAGTTTCAGAAACCATCATGACATCAATTTGTTTACTTTTAAGAAAATATTCTAATTCATTTTTATGTTGGCGGATGCCGTTTGCGTTCCAAAAACAAATTTTTAAACAGTTCATGGCTTGTTAAGTACAGCTTGCAATAACATCGATTGCATTCTAAGAATTTCTTGCATCATATTACCCATTGTATTTGTAAAGTTATTTACTGTTTGCACTAATGTTTCCATGGTTTTTTCTAGACGACTTAAATTAGAAACCGGAGTTTCATCATTACTTGGCGAGGCACCTTGCATAGGCACATGGTTTGATTTGAGAACGTTAGCATAGGATGTTCTGGTATTACCAGGCTGCGGAGCCTGTATGCCATTTGTGGTTACTTGATTTGTTACCTGCATTTGGGGAGGATTAGTTTTCGGACCAGCCGACTGCTTGACGATATTATATACAGGGCATCCTCTATAGTTGGCAGTGTGATTACCGCCACAGTTGCTACATTTTTTTACGTTGGGGTCGGTTTTAGACTTATCGCAAAGAACCGTGCCATGTAATTCACCACATACTACGCAAACAGGGGGTAAATAGCAGTATGCCTTAGTATGACCATACTCTTGACAGTTTAAACATTGAACGGGACCATTTCTTTTGTGCGGCTCTTCTATTGTTATTCTTCTGTAGAGAATATATTTTAAATTGTAAATAGGATGCGTTTCGTTTTTTTTAAGTTTTACGTCGCCGGGTTCAAACTCCACTCGAAAAAGTGGTTGGGGAATTTTTTCTCTATTTTTAATATTTACAACATGTTTTACCTTGAAGCCTTTTTCTTCTAGGAATGTTTTAACCTCTTCTGGGTCCACACATGAGTCAATACCCTTGATCACTACCTGAAGACCTTTACTGCTTTTCAGTTGGTATGTATAAAAGTTTTTTTTAAGTGCTTCAAAGTTGTTTATTATTTTGCGGAAGTCATTCTCATGATTGACTTGTATTTTTGTCTCGTTTATACTTCCACGCTTGATAGCCGCTACGTAGAACGAATTTTCACCTATCACCGATATCAGACTCTTTATGAGCTCATTTGAATTTTGCTCCCTAAGGTATATCGGGGGAGGCTTTGACGATCTTATGATATTTGGTGCTTCAGAGGATTCATCCTCCAGAATTGCAAAACGGTTTTGAGAATTTATCTTATCAAAAGATGGTACTTTTGAGGCCGAAGCAACTGCTGCAGAGGTAGGGCTGCGACCCCGTTTAAGAACTGTTATGTACCTGTCCATACCAACTTGTACTTGAGGCTTTTGACAACTTTTTATTTGTGATTTTTCCATTGCGTCTGTGTTTGAATTCATGGTAACATTTGTTACCAAAATTGTTTTTGCCGAAGCGGCAACACTTGCAGGCACTAGCGAGAGATTAATATTTTTTAATGTCTCAGCATCAACCGTCTTTGTAAAAACAGAGGGCGAAAGGGAACGTGTACGAACAATTGGTTTAGCCGTTAGGTAGTTAATATTATTTTGTTTTGTTTTATTTTTTTCAGTATTGCATTCTTTAGCATTGACTGTTACGTATGCATTTCTTTCATCTAGTTTTATTGTTGTTACATTGTGACTACTCATGCAAAAAGTTGTTTTTGTTTTTTCACCGTTTTGCTGTGCTTTTTTATTTTTATTATTTATTGTATTACACCAAAAATAAGAATTTTAAACTTAATGTTTTTGTTCAGTATATGTATACATACATATATTTTATTTATTTTTTTTTTATTAAATTTTTCGTTTTTGATAATTATTCACTTTTATTTTAAAAATTTATTTTAAAAAAAAATGCGTCCATTCGCTTAATTGTTATATTAAAATGTTATTAATAGTTAAAATTTTATGCGGGGTTAAGAATACGCGTCTGTATTGCAACAAAGCACAAAACTAACTGGTGAATAAACATGTTGATTATAAATTATTCTAGAGAGTTTACATATAAAAACTTATAAATTAATTAGTTTAAAGATAAAAAGATTTTTATTCAAAAGTGATGTGAAATTGAAGAATTAAAATGCAGAATCTTTGTCTAAATAAATGAAAAATATGATAAATAACAGTATAAAAGTTAGGTTGTAGAATACAATTTAAAAATTTCTTTTTTAAACTTGAATGCGTTACTATTTTGCTGAATGTTGTGAGGTAATGAGTTCCAAAGTCTGATAGTTCCGGTGAAAAAATGCCAGGAAGAGACAAGAGTTCGGTATCTCAAAGGAATTATCTTATTTCCCCTATTTGATCTTGTGAATGAAATTCGTTCATAAAGGTAGGCGGGTACTTTGTCATATATAATTTTATGTATACAAATGAGGCTTCTAATTTTGAGAAAATTTTCAAAAGTAACTCCGTAAAGTTTAGTTTTATGCGAAGAAATACTGTCATACTTTTTCAGACCATAAACATATCTAATAATATTATTGTTTACCATATTAAGTTTTCCCATGCTGGTCGAGTCGCAATTGGCAAATAATTCACAGCCATAAAGTAAACAAGGCATTAGATAAGCCTTCGCAATAAGAATTCTTGTTTTTAATGGTGTAAAATAATGTGTTGACCATAATGTTCGTAGCATGCCATACATTCTGCCGACAATTCTATTTACATGATTACACCATGAAAGAGTGTCATTAATAATTATGCCAAGATTTTTTACCGAAGTAACAATTTCAATCTTCTTGTTGTTTAGAAGAACATTAAAATCTCGATTTAGATAAAGGGTTCTTTTATGGATTACCATGCATTTAGATTTACCAGGATTAAGGCTTAGCCCATTTCCCGAAGCCCAATGATGAATTCGATTTAAATCATCATTAATTTTCACTATCGATTCATCAATTGACTGCACAGTGCTATTTAAGTAGACCTGTACATCATCAGCATACATATGTATTTTGCAGTGCCTTAACTGTAAAGGGAGATTATTAACGTACAAAGCGAATAGAAGAGGTCCCAATATTGATCCCTGAGGAACACCTCTCGTTACAGATAAAGAATTAGACGAGTTCTTATTCATGCATACAGATTGGGTGCGATTTGCAAGGTATGAAAACATTAATTTACATGAGGTACTTGAAAAATTAAACATATTTTTAAGTTTGAAACATAATATATTGTGGCCCACTGTATCGAATGCTTTTGAGTGATCCAGAAGTATTAAAAAGTCAACAAAACCATCATCAACTATTAGCGTTTGTGTTTTCCACAAATCAACCGGACCAAAGACTAAGGAGCGATATTTAGTGTTTATTTGGATTGGGTGGAGTTCTGTTTAGTAGAGCTACACGGTATCGAAATATATTGTTGGGCCGTAGCTTGCCAGAATAGTACTGAATGCTATTTATACCTAACCTAACCTAACCTAAAGCAATTGAGAATCGTGTTTAACATTTTTTTTTGAGAGTTCCTTATCAATCTTACGTAGCTTAGGGTTTCTAACTTATTTCCACTGACCGTTTACATCATATATCTCGTTGTAACTTCATAAAAATGTTATATGTTTATAACAAGGATACATTTTTGTATGCCGAATTAAATTTAATAAAAAGAAACAAAAAAAATTTAAAAAATCCTAGTAATTCATTTTGTTATGGAGCTCGCTATACGAGTTTATTTCACAAATTTTAACGTAAAATTTACACTTGAAATCAATATTGTAATTGTTTTAAAACCATATTTTTACAGCAACAGCATCACAAACAACAAAGACAAAAAATTGCTTGAGCAAAAAAGGAGGAGGAGTTTTTATTTAACAAACATTTTCTCTTAATGAAAATGTCAATGCATGTCAACGAAACACATTTTTTTTAAAAAAAAGGATACATCCACACTTACTAAGCTACATTTACACATAAACAGAAACAATAGAGATTTACCGAAATAGTAAATAAAAACGAAGAAAAGTAACAAGTTAAATTTTGCTAAATTGTTTTTGACACTAATTAGAATCTAAACCAAACCGTGACAATATTTCCCTTAAATCATTAATCATGTAAAGTTTTGCAAAACACGTGTTTGCGTGAACACCACCCCAAACCACATCCTGTTCTTTGCCGAGTTAACTTGTCCTTTCAAAGGCGATAAAAGTGATAGCAAGGAAATTGAAGAGTGAGGTCTCTTCATTGGAATTGCAAAAACGTTATACGAACGTAAAAGATTTCGTTTGAATGCGAAAATTTTTTGGATTTTATTTTTATAGTAAAAATTAATATGGGATTATTTTGTTTTACTTTTTATTTTTTGCACTGCATTAGGCGTATTTTATTATTGTTCTTCTAATCGGCTTTCCTAATGCGGCTGGGTATAAAAATAATGTGTATTTTAACGGGCATACGAGGACAAACTTAAAAGAGGCCATACAATACGATATGAAGCAATTGTTTTGAAAAAAGGGCACACATTTTTTTTTTTAAATTGGCATAATTTTATCGTTATCGTTTAAGAAATAAATTTAAATTATTTTTTTATTAAATTTATTTTCCAATTTATCGGGGAAACCCCACTAGAGACGTCATGCCCAAACAGGGTTGTCGTTCCTGGATGAATTAAGTGGCATTTCAGTGGCTCGCTGCAGAACTCTTATTAACTCTATCAAGATGGCGTAGACATGATACGAGAAAGAGAAATGTGTGTGAAGTTACAATTCAAAGTTTATAACCCTAGACGCAATCACATCATTTCTTAACACCATTTGATCGCTAGTGGGGACCTGGGGTGATGGGTCCTCTTGCTGCAGGGCACTCCTGAAATGACACTAAGCCCAAGTTTAATGTTAGAATAAAAATGAGGAAAAGACGATACTTCACTTTCTCTGCCAATGCCATGGTCTTAGGCTTATTAGGGCAATACCTGTTGGGAGACCAGAATTGCCCTGTTTGGAAGTTCTTCCAAGGACAATCTTTCTTTTCAGAAAGAAATCGAAAAGTCCTGAGGCTGCACAAATGCCCATGAAGTAATCTTGCTCTAACACTGGTCACTGTCATAGTTTTTTTTACAAAGGGAACGCTGTTAGGACCCAAGTTAGCCGTCCTAGTTAATTGGACCTAAGATGGTTTTTATTGTACACAAGAAATAACAAACTTAATTTAGCCTCATTTGCCAGTATCCGGCCAATTGCGGATAATAATTCGGACACTACCATCCAAGTTGGTGCCCAAAAGTTGAAGGCTATCGGACGCGTCACAAGTTGCGGATAGTGGTACGTCCCGCAGATATGCGGGGTAGCTGCTTTATGCAGTCGCGGACAGTAACCGGTTTCGAGAATACAGTCTAAGGAGGATCTCCACCTAAACTCTAAGTGCTAATGATAAACGACACCATTCAACACCAAAAGCTACTGTCAGGTGCTGCCGATTTGGTACGTCTGAAAGTCTTTTCTTGCATCAAGCGGCTCGCTATATAAATGTGTTCAGATGTTCTCCGTGCCTGTCTGGTAGGCTAGCAAGCAGCCCTAGCACCACTTATCATCCGAAGCTTAAATGATAAATGAAAATGAAATACAACCGAATAAGTTGACGAACTTTGTCATGAACGGCCCTGTGCTCCTTATGGGAACAACAGGAAAGGAGGGTGTAAAAATGAATTGTAATGGCATCTAATTGTTTTGATCCACTCGAAAACTGATCTATGAAAACACGGATGAAGCTAAGCGTAGAGCACGTTTGCAAAAAGTCCTTTAATTAAATTATCAGGAATTTCCGAATGGTAAAGTTGAGGGCAATTTTTAAGAGAATAAGACATGAAAATAGAGAAGTTACTTCACTATAGAAGTTAGAACCATATCAGATACAAGAAGATTTTGCAGAAGCATTAAAAATGATATTTTCTTTCACTTGAAATCTTTTTGATTCACAGATTCCGGTTCTTTGAGAGAGACTTCGCATTAGGATATTGCACGTAAGAAATGGTGCCTCAATAATATAAAAAAAAACAAAAGTTTTTGAATCGGTCTGGAATTGGGGATTTACATTGGCTTATTAACTTACTGCAATGTTAAAATAGGACTTTTTAAGCTAATTTATTAACTCTTTCAACTCCTTAATAAGTTATCAATTGCGCTAAGGCGAACTTTGAAATTTGAAAAAGGCAAATTAAATATAGAACGTAAATTTGTTGGAAGTTTTTGAGAAATGTGTTTTTTATGTGGCAAAATTGCTCGAGATATACGCATTAACTTAATTTTTAACTTAACCAGTTTATACTTAATTAAGTATTTCTAAAAAAAAAAAACAACTTTGAATCCTGACCTCCTATATATTTACCAAACTAAGCTCGTACGTAAGCTCTTAGAATTAATGTTGAAACACAGTAGGACACGGATGAAGCCAGAGTAAAAGGGAAATAGCTAAAGCAACAATACATTATTAACATGAAATCTTATCATTATTTTTTATAAATCACATCTGTACCCAACAATGCAAACAATTACATAAAGATAGCCACATAAACACACACACACACAAACACAAACATTTATAAAATGTACAACGACAATAACGATACTGACACATGAACTTTCTCTAGCCCACCCACGCTGCAAGACTTAACCCAATTGTAGAGATGACGACTAACAAATCACTTTGTTTTCAACAATACTCGTAACATGAAAGCAACAATTTCCTTAATACATTTAAATGTTGTTAATAACAGAAGAAACAAAAAAAAAAACTATAACAATTTATGTGATTTGATAGCAAGTTGAAGAAATGCTTTAACTTAGGGCCCTTTTACACTTTAATACAAAGTATTACGACATGTCAAAAATCCAAATTAATTTAAAATGTTAAATTTCGTATAAAAAATTTCGCATGGCTCTCACAGTTTTTTGTAAATTTTTCATAAAGTCCACTCCACATGTGTTACACGCTTTTGCGCAGCCTACACATCTGTCTAAAAAGTAGAATTTCTGTTGTTATCTGCACAAAAGTTAAGGATGCACTGATGCGTTGAATGCGGAAAGTAGGTTTACCTTCTACTGTTAAAATCGTAACATTCAGCTGCGTACGAACAAATCAACTGACTTTGACAAATGAAATTTTATTTTTACTTGTGGTGATGCCTCAAAAGAAGCGATGACTTCTATTTACCAATAAAAATTGGATTTTCTTATGATTTTAAAATGCGTTTTTCTATCGATACTATCGATGGTCTTAAAATATCGCAAATATCGATAGGAAAAATAACGATGTCGATATTATAAATATTTAACAATAAAAATGTTATGTAACAGCAGCTAATAATCACAGGTTTATGCCGCAATTTAAAATGTTTTATTATCATCAATGTTAACCAAAGGTTGGCTTAAGAAAAAAGTATGTGAAATATTGAGTGAATAAAACTATTCTTTTTAATTGAAATTCAACTCATAAAACCACATTCGAAAAAAATTGTTAATATAATTACATATGTATATATAAATCGGCAAAGGCAAACACTTTTCTCCTCTGTTTACCCAGCGCCTAGAAAAATACACCATTTGAAAGGTATTTACTGGCAAAAGTGCACAATATGATGGGGTGCAATAACGCCTTACGAAATAAGGCCTTTAAGGCTTTATTTCTCAGTGGAAAGTGAAATAAGGCCTTTATATCCAAAAAGGTTTTATTGCACTTTGAAAGTGAAATAAAGCCGTAAAGGTCTTATTTCACTTAAATTTCTTTTTAAATGAAGCAATAAAATTTCTTATTCTGCTTATATTTTATTGAACATTTTATTTTATTGAGCCACCTAAATCTTCACTTAATACAGTTTTTCTGCGTGGCGGCCTGCGGCCACTCTTAGGGGCTTTCTCCTCCATGGGACGCGGCAGGTGGCTTCGCTGAATAAAGTTTCCCTGCGCGCGTCACTAAACTTCTCACAGAATTAAGATGCCAATAGGGACACAGTTTAGTATGCGAAATGCTGTTATCAACAACCACAAAAAACAATAAATTGAACAGTGTAACAAAAGAATAAAAAAATATAAAATAAAGGCTTTATTGCACCATTGGCTAAACTTCAATAAAGGCCTTATGTCACTTTCAAAGTGCAATAAAGCCCTTTTCGCGAAAAAGGCCTTATTTCTCAATTGGAAGTGAAGCAAAGCCTTAAAGGCCTTATTTCGTAAGGCGTTATTGCACCCCACCGCACAATATACATTTTATTAAAATCTGTTCAATATTTTCAGAGTTATAATCCTGCAGGAGATTGAACTAGTACCTAATTAGTACCAACCTACACTGAAAGAATTTTTTTCGCAATACCAATCCCATGAAAAATTTTATTAAAAAGGAACCTATTAAATAAATTAAAATGTATTTAATGAAACATTTCATTAGATCGATGAATATTATTCATTGGATGAATACTTCAATAAAGTAAAAAAAAATTTTTTTTTTTTATTTCGTTTTTTTTTCTTTTTCATTATTTGGTTTTCTTTTAACTTTTTTTTCTATCTCATTTTTTTGTTCAGTCTGTGGCGGGAATCGATCCCGCAACTTCGGCGCTGATAGACTAGCTCACTACCAGCTATCCCACCGGGGCAATTTAATTTTTGAATAAGAAAACCATGTTTTTTGCATATTTATTGATTAAAAGTTTTTGTTTCATTACTATAATGAAATTTTTATTGTCATAATGAAAATTTAAATGTATGAAGGCATGCTTTTTCGAAATATTTTACACTCTTAATTATTGAGACTTATAGAGTTGACTATATGATGATTTTATAAAAAAAAATTTGATTTCATTAATTTAATGGCATATTACATTAGATGTATGAACTTAATAAATCTTTTATATTGTATTTTTATGTTCCCAATTGAAATTTTTTGTTAAACTTGGACAAACTTAAGTTTTTATATATCCAATGAAAATTTTTAACGTAATTACGAAATCCCATGAAGCGATTTTAACGAAAATACTTCATTATAACTATGAAATTCCATTTGAACAATGAACATTTTCATTTAACCAATGAAAATTTTTTTATGAAAATGATTCATCAAATATATGAAGCATTTTTCTTTCAGTGTAGTAAAAAAATAACCATCGTAATGCTCAAATTGAGCATTGAGTGTGCTTGGAACGTTAATAGTACTATTGGTTCTAGACGTGCACTACTAGTACACTTGGACCACATTGGGTGCTTTTTGAATTAGCATTTTGCATTTTAAAATTTTTTTAAAATAAAAATGTAATAAATAAATGATTTGAAATCAAATTTAAGTAGCAGTATCAAAATCGAAATATGTACTGGAATTTTAGTTTTGTTACAAAAAATTCTATCAGCCTACAAGTAGTGCCCTTGTTCTGCATCAAGTACTGGTACTCATATGCATTAGTATTTTTATATAATAACTCTAACCCCGGTAGCACTAGTTCTGTTTGTTCTAGTAATTGTACTAGTGGCATTTGGACAATTAACTTTAAATAATCTGCAGGGAAGCGTTCAAATTTGATACTAACACATATGCAAAACAAATAAATAAAAATTTGGTTTTTTTTTCAATTATCAAATAATAAAAAAAATAGCGTGCTCGATTATTCGACATTTTCAAAACCCGGTTTTCGAATATTTCCATTATATAAATCTTATAAATAAATCGGCACAGCCAAACCAGTTAAGAACGATATCTTTCTTTGTTTGTCAACCAATCAAGTGGAACATAACATATGAACTGGAGGTTGGTCCGTGTGCCATTCGTTAAAACTATGATTACGAAATATGCAGTGAAAAACTTAAAAAGGCTCGAATTGCAACCGAACCCACTAGCTCCAAATATTTTAAATGATAGCGGCAGCGCTGCCAGAAGTACGATTTTACCTTATTTTTTAAGATTTTTTAACCGAAAAAAGATTTTAAGATTTTTTCCCCAAAAACAAGACTTTTTGTTTTGTCTAGACGAAGGTTAGGTTCAATAAAAAAACCTTCTTTGTTCCCATTTAAAAATTTTTAAACTAAATAATACAATTTAGTATAAGAAATTAAATTTTTTGTAACGTTTTTTTTGTTTATTTTATGTATTAAATAAAATATGAATTGTTTTTATTATTTATAATAAAAAAACTACTTTTTTCCAAAAATAAGATTTTTTCTTCAAAAATAAGATTTTTTTCTGAAAATTTCTGGCAGCCCTGGATAGCGGCCATATTCGCTTAAGGAGAAGAGACACTGCAGCACTTACCCATTTAGATGAGCGACACACACCCAGATATGTTTGTGAACAGAACGCGTGTGATGAAAATTTTTTGATTAATTATTGTTAGTTCATATTTAATATATGAAGATTCAATAAATAAAAAAAATAAAAAAAAAAAATCTGAACAGCTTTTTATTTGTGGAAGTGTGATAGTCTAACGGCACCTTAAACACAAAGCACAATCTTAAATGTCTATTAGGCGCAGAGGCTTTAACGAAAACCCGAAATTATTCAAATGAATAATAAATAAAATAGAACAAATCTTATAAATATATATGGGGGATTTCATGTCAAGTGACCCAATTTTTAAATTGATGTCTTCCGATTTCGATGAAATTTGCACCATTTGCAGATTGTTTAAATAGCTATCGAAGCTACTTGGGACAAATTTTGCCAACACCAAAAGGTAATAAGTTACATAGATGAGGAAGAACACCTGTATGGCCAAACTTTGACCCCCTCTAACTCAGAAAATTTGTGTCTTATTTACTATCCAATAGGATTAACCTTGGTGCAAATTTCATCCAAATAGAAAGACATCGACTTCAAAATTGGGTCACTTGACATGAAATCCCCCATGTTTGTATGTTCTATTTTTGTTTTTTTTAATCAGAACAAAAATCATTGGATTTTGTGAGAGAAAAGATTTTATGACGTGCAGAATAGTGTAAATATGGCTTTACTGGCAAACCATTTAGTTAATTGTAATAATAAATGTAATAAGCTTTATCCCAAGGCCTTCCGCAGGAATAAAATGAACTTTAAACAATATTCGTGTTTGCTTTACATAAGATCTTATCACCTGGGTCCTTCAGTTGTCCCTTTGTGATACCCAGCGGCAAAGCCGATCCTACAAAGAAGTTACCCTAGAGGAAAGGGAACTAGCATCATACTTGTCACGTCAAAGTTCTAAAGTGCTAGGGACTGGATTGAGTTCGGTTACGTTATATGAAGAGGACTTGTCACTTTACACTTTGTATCAGGTTTAACACTTTGTATCAGGTCACTGAAATAACCTAAATGGACACATTCAATTTCAGTTAAAAGAATGTCTATCGCAGATATTGTCCCGAGTGAACTTCTGCAATAACTTTCCTTTTCTTTTCTCTGGACACTTTAAACACTTTATCAACAGTACAGTGATTTGTCTTGTTTTCACCTACACGTAGAACAAAAATATGGTTGGAGGTAACCATATTCTAAGAGCAACATACTATGGTTGGTTTTTAACAATGTTTATGTTGGCAGGTTACCATATTATGTTTAAAAATGACCATAATATGTTTAAAATAATTTGTCCCTAAATAAATCATAATATGGTTAAAATTAACCATATTTTAGTCATTATTAACCATAATAATGGTCAAAACTAAACATATTATTAAGTTCAAAATTAACCATAATATGGTCAAAATTTCCCAAAATTTTGAGAAAAGTAACCATATTATGGTCAGGATTAACAATAATATGGTGAATGCTAATCATATTATGGTTAATCCATTTTTTCAATTTGTTTGTTATGTGTCAAATTATAATTTTATATTCGTGATAGGTGTTACGTTCCACTTTTATAAAAAATCCCCTTTGGTTCATATTCTAGCCTGTGACGACCACCATTTTTTCTGTTTTACTAGTTTTGTTTACGTAAATTTATGTGTTTTGATCAATAATTAAAATAAAATGAATGAGAATTTTAAGCAAACCAAGTAAAATGCAAACCACCAGAATGTTGTTGCTTTTTAAACATATTATTTTAAATTTAAAATTAATCAAACAATGTTTTAAAATATTATAATTTCGAACATATTATTGTTATTTAATATTAACCAAAACATGTTTGGAGGCAACCATAATATGGTTATAGCTTTTGGATGGATGAATTTAAACATAATATGGTTACCGTGATAAAAATATGGTTAAGGTGACCATAATATGTTTAAGCGTATGGTTGTAGTTTTATTTTATTTAACCATTATATTGTTTAAATCAACCATATTTGAAGATTCAAGGGAGGTAAACACTTTATTGTTAAATATGAACAAAATATTATCAATCGTGAAAAAAGTTTTTTTTAAAAACAACAAAAGTTTGTTTGTTGCCATTACAGGGACCATAATATATATTTTTTCAACCATGTTTTTTCTCTACGTGTATCACAATTCGGTCGATCTTATTATAAAATGCTGTTTACTGGTCACAGGATTAGTGCTTCAGACACAATTGTCACGACTTCCCCGCAGGTTACTCTATAGGCGTCATTACAGAGTTCAACCAATTCATCCTTCAAATGAAGGGAAGAAGCAACCTTAGATAATACAAACATCAAGTTTTCCTGGTATCTCTCCTTAATGTCCAAAAATTCCAGGATATTGATACAGAAAATGAAACAGAGTATCCATTGCCTCCTCGTCAAGACAACTTCTGAAGTAGTCATTGAATTCTAGAATCTGGGCTCATTCTCCTCGCATGAAACCCCACCGGCCAGTGCCCAGTTAACACTGAGAACACTATTCTAATCTGTTCTTTATTGAACCCAAGTATAGAGCTGGTTCTCATTGGAATCTCTAACATGGTTAAAGAATTCTTCGCAATAATTCAAAAAAATTTTTTTATTCTAGTTTTACTAAATATTTATGTTGTATATTTCATTAAAAAACATCATGTTGCAGATTTCTTTGATAACTTGGTTTGTAAGTATTTTGGTTTTTCTTTGAATTTATTACCAACACATCATTAAAAAAAAAAGAAAATGTTGCACATTCTTTGATTTAAACCGCTTTCTTTGATGCTTTACAAATCTTTGTTGCGTTTCTGTCTGAGGTTTCTTTAAGTCTTTTATTTTTTTATCTTTTTATTTATAGAACCCTAAATAAAGTCATAAATAGATAAATGCCACATATAAATACAGTTCTACTGATAACATCCTTAAAATCAGCAGTATTTTTTATATGATTTTATTAATGCACATTAACTTTGTTTACAGGGTCATTTCAAGCGACTATAAAGAAAGAAATTTTCCTAACCTTAAATTATATTAGCTTTATGACTTTTGTATAATAAATACAAATGTAATAAATTTTAGTACTATGGAATATGTACACTGCACATGGGTCAGTATTTTACACTTACAAAGAAATAAAGAAAAAAAAACGCAGATTTAAGAAGATTTTCATTGGTGTTTTGACACATTGGAATATGTGTTTTACACCCCGTTTCCACATGCAAGTGCAAGTTCGAAAAACTCAATACACTCACACTTTTTTACTAACATTCACACAATTTGTGTACCTTCAGCCAATCGGCAGTTTCCTCGATTTTTCGATGATAATACGTATACACTACTTGCAAGTAATTATTTGCTTGTGGCAACGCCGGCTTACTAAAAAAACGCATAGTGTTAACAAGTAATACTAAGAACACAATTAAAACGTCATAACAATGTACGACGCATAGTGGCTCTTTTCCCAAAAATTCAAAATTTGATGTCAACATTTTTTGAAATGAATGAGAAAATCGTAGACAACAAACTTCTCGCTGATCATGAATCAAAACCGGTTACCTTGGATCGACGAAAATTATGGCGGTAGCAAAAAAAAGCTAAAAAAAAATTCACAATTTACAATTAAAGTGTCAGAAACATTGCATTTGATCGTTACTTTTTTTTAGTATTTTTTTAAGGTAAGGAGTGTCCAAATTGGAGGTCAACGAAAATCGCTACAGGGAGAGGATCCGAAGCTCTTTATGGCAAAAAATTTATGATTGAGATGTAGGGAATTTGTGGTTTCCACAGAATGGTGACACTTGCCACCCAACAAGAGAAATAATGGATCTTTTGAAAGAGAAGATCGAAAATATCATTATTTCTCGTAGAGGAGGAGTGAATTGGCCTCCACCAAGATTGCGCGATTTGAGCCTTAAAGACTATTTGTTGTAGTGTTTTTTAAAAACGAAGTGTACAGCAACAATCCTGCAACATTATCGAGCAGATATAAAACATTGACTACAGTTTATTTATAAACGTGATTTAGATTTTGCGTAAAAGATTGGTAGCCTGCCAACCCAGCACCGGAACCTGTTTGTAATAAACTACAATCAATATATTTTTAATAACTCATAAAAATCTCTTTTTTTTAATAAAATTAAAATTATACCTCAATTTTTGGACACCCTTTATATTTATTTTTGATTAGAAAAAAAGTAAGAAAATCTTCATCAGATTCCATACTTTTTCGGCAGTGGCCGTTATTTAGACACCCAATATTTAGGTCATTTTTGCAATAGTCTTGCCAATACTTTCTAAAATTTTTGAACTAATTCAACTTAATCTGGCTTCATTTAATAAAACAAGTATGTGAAACAAAAATAAAACTGTTGCAATCTCAATGGGAAACCAGCAGGATTTTGTTTCTATTTTTATGTTTGTACGTTTTTACTTTATAACTTTATAAAACTTATGGAATGAACAAAATGTCAATGCACAGCAACTGTCAGTAAGTGGGCGACATTGGAGAAGTGGGCGTGGCACAAAAAGAATTCTTAATATCTGGAGAACGGTACACTGGTAGAAAAAGGCATCTTAGTATTTATGATGCCCTAACATCAGAATTGTGACATCAATGTTACTACAAATGGCATCAATGATGCAAAAAGTAACATCAATCCAATGACTAACGTCTTCGTACAATTTTGTCATTTTTTTACGTTCCATCTATTTTATGACTTCAGTGACATTAATTCGATGGCACATTTTGTGTATTATTATCATTATTTTCATGATTACAATGTATTATAAGAAGAAAAAATTCCTATATTCTATTTTTTTAAATAATTTTGTTAAATACGAAACCGTATGGGGCATGGTGCTGGTGTCTTATTATTGAGAGTTCTGCTGTAAACAAAGATCGTAATTCAACAAACGTGAAACAAATATATGTAACGGGGGTTAGTAAATAATAATAGTCTCTCACTTTGACTTAAGTCAATTCCAATGACTTTGACTTAATGACAAACTGACATTAAATAGATGCTACTGCGTCATCGCACTAAGGACATGTTCGTCATTTCAGTAATGCCAAAGTGTCATCCCATTGATGACATAATTTCATTTTGACCCTGATGACATTTTGGCCAAGTGATGGAAGGGTTGACATCACAATGATGAAAAGTGTCATGGGGTCAAAAACGAAGACACTTGTCATAGTACTGATGTCAAAATACATCAGCGTTATGACGCCTTTTCTATCAGTGTAGGTGTTAAATTAAAAAACGAAATTTTATCTTCCACTCAAGTTCGTGGATGTCGTTGAACTTGGTATTGTCAGCCCAATAATATTAAAAAAATCAGAAAAAACGAATTCTAAATAAAAAGAATCAAAAAGTAGCCTCCTTTAATTTCATTATCACTCTGTACTCTGCATGTAAAATTTAAAGGTTCAGTATTAATAAAAATTCAAAAAGTACCAGTACCAATAAACAAACAGTAACAAAGAGATACCTCTTACGAATTCTCATTCACTTAGGACCTAACATGTTTAATTTTATGTATCTAATTCCAATATTTATGGAAATTCAAAAAGTACCAGGTGAAGAACAAAAAAGTACCAACAAGTTGCCTCTTATAGATTCTCATCTGCACGGGACATGGCATGTTTAATTTTATATTTCTGAGTCCAATATAAAAAAATTCAAAATGTACCAGTTGCAGAACGAAAAAGTACCAAATGGTCTAAAAGGTAGATGGGGTGACGTGTGTGACGATAAATATAAAAAGTTAAATTATATTTCCAAAAATATCGCATGCGATAAAAAATATAAAAATATTATATCACATGTGTATTATAAAGAAAATACGACTATTTACACGAAATTTTACAGTTTTTATGAAAAATCAATAATTTTTATTTAATATGTAAAACAAATTAGATGCTAAGAAAGTCTTTTTATATTAAAATTTATGACTTTAGAAAATATACGACTTGAAGTGAAATTCCCCAGAAAGAGCTCTGTGAGGGATATGACTGGCCACGGCGTTAAATAGACTAATAAAATAAGAAATTAGTTTTTAATGTTAAAAAAGAAAATAATTGATTTTTCATAAAAATTTTAAATTTTGTGTAAATAATCGTATTTTCTTTATAATATTTTTTATCGCATACGATATTTTTTAATATATTTTTTATATCATGAGATATTTTTAAAAAAAATTAATTAAGCTTTTCATATTCACGTTCAAACACGTTAATTAACTTCTATTCTAACTCAATTCGCCTTACTCTCGAAAACTTTTCTTTCTAGCTGATTTTGTTAAAATTTCGGACATATCATTATACTTATTTACATACTAGTCCAGTTTTTTTATCTGTAAAAACTTTATTCTTCTTTTTCTCTCCTCTTTGAAACCTTATGGATCTAACGCAAGTCTTAAATCCTGCGTGTTTTAGCCCCAACTTATTTCCATCACGACATTCAGCTGCATTCATTTAACAAATATCTTTAACCGTATTGTGGCAAAAGAAAACATAAGTAATTATATTTTTATAATAAATAAAAATTTGATTTAAATAGTATTATTTTTATTGAACGCTACTTAGGATATGTAATAAAGTTTGCTCATAAATTAATTAAGTAACGTCTTGCAAAAGTTTTCTTTTGTACATTTAAAATTAATAAGTAAAATTTTAAATGCCGTAATTTTTCACATTCCTAAGATGTAGCAGATGTCTTCTATAATACAACTTTTATTCAATATTTCACCGAATGTACTTGAAGAAGAGAATTTCACAATGAATTCTCCAAAGCATTAACTTAATAATAATTACACACCAGCCTTACAGTTAGGAAATGCGTCCAGGAATTTTTGCGTCCCGAGACTCCCAGGAAATCCCCTTTTTTGCTTTCAGAATTAAAATAAAAAAATATTTATATTATATTATAAAATAAAAAAATATTTATATTTTTTTATTTATCAAGTGGTACAAGAACATATCTGTGGCATTTCGACAAAACATCGTAAGTCAAATTTAAAAAGTTGAAAAAAAAAATTGTTGTTAATCAAACGAATTTTCATTCAAAACACATTTTTGTTCAAGTTTTTAAAATTTTGTAATATAAACGAAATTTTTCTTTAATTTTGGTGTACTATTTTATTATTTGATAAAAATGATTTTTCCACCGAGTTTTTTAAACGTTTTTGTTATCTTATCTCGACTTAAGATGTTTTGTCAAAATGGCACAGATATCCAAACACTGTATCGACCTATTTTTGCAAAATTATCATACGAATTTGATAGGACAAGCCAGCCATTAATAAGGCGGAGTTTATTCGTTTTGCTATCTGGGTAGCAAAATAACAGCCAGTAGCTGCCGTACTTAAACAAGAGGGGAGGGTGGAACGTTTTCTTCCGCTTTAATTTTACGCTGATATGCCACTAAACCAGAGCGTCAACGTTGTGTCACGAAAAGTAGTGTTAAATTTGTTATTAATTAAAACCCACATCATAGAAATAAAAAAATGGAAATAAAACCGCTCGATTAAGCAAAATAGGGGCCAACTTCACTATAAGAAAGCGCTGTCGAAATTGAATTTTCCAATTGCAAAGCGTTAACGCAGTGCTATTTAGGCATACAAAGTGTATGACCATGATAATTTTTGACAACTAGAAACCGCATGCCGCTTTGGTTTAGATACGGTTGTAAAAGTTCCATTTACATTCACGCTTATCGTGAATAAAAAGTGAAGCGTTTTTCCCACGAAAGTTTGCTTTTCCCAATACATTTTTTGACAGAGAAAATGGAACAAATATCGAGGAAAGTTTTATTCACGACAGGTGTGATTGTTGGTAGTAGAATTAATAAAGCGTGGCATTTGTTCTTGCGGCTTAACCCACTAACGGATGGAAGAGAATTTCTCTGGGTATCTATTGTTAATAAAAATTTGCTTCAGTTTTGTAAAAAGTACATTTGTTTAATTTGAAATAAAACAAAAGAAATTTAAGCGTTTTTAAATTTTGCTTTTCAAAGTACAAAAATTAATAATAATTGCAGCCTCAATGCAGCCAAAGTTGTTAGAGGCCTAACACAATATGGAGATCTCCTATCAATCCGAACTAAACTTAACCCACCGTATTCATAAACGATTATTAAATTCAACAGACGTTTATTAAGAAAAATTTTCATAGACTATTTGTTTTGTACAGCTTTTTTTAATTTAATATTTATTTTTTTAAATACAGGCCTGTGACAAGTCCGCTCTCTTATACGAATCCTGAAATTCATCTTCCCATGAAATTAATGCTCTCCACATATTCTCTAACCGTTTAAACGCACAATTATGCAAATCTGCTGGCCTAATATTATAAGCAATATACACTTTTGGGAGATTTCTTAGCAACAATCGCATTAGAAATAAGAAGGCGCAAACGGCGATGGGTTACTAGACGGTCTCTTGACTGGAACCCCCAGGGAAGTTGACGAAGAAATTGCCTACCACCTGCATGGCGATACCAAGTAGAAATCAAACACAAGCTTTTATATTGGGTGGCCCAATCATTTTGCACGATGTTAATTGTGAAGCACACCTAAATGTCAAGTTTCTTGCGAGCTTAATTTGGCATTTCTTTGTTTCAGTATTTGACAAATTCAACCATGAAGATGTCCAGAATTGAGCAGCGCGTTAAGATTGTTGAAGCCTTTTACGAAAATGGGCGTTCAAATCAAAATGCTTTTCGTGCACACTTTCACCTCAGCGGTTCGTTAACAAGCAGAACTGCCGCATTTCGGCAAATGAGAATCCACGATTGATTGTTGATAAGCCGATGGGGGCCGTACTTGTTCGAAAATTAGGTCGGACAAGCAGTTTCTGCGAATGGTGTTCGCTACCGCAAGATGATAACGGACTTCTGGTGGATAGAAATTGAGGATATGGACCTGGACGATATGAAGTTCCAACAGAACGGTGTCACACAGCCAGCAAAACAATGGCTCTTTTGTGCGAGAAATTCAATGGCCGTCTTATCTCACGTTGTGGTGATATTAATTGGCCGCCACGCCACAATCAAGTGGTTTGATAAAGTTGGGCATTGGGGATATTTAAGAGAAAAAGTGTACGTCAATAAGCCAAGAACAGTTCAAGAGCTAAAAAATCAGATAATTCGGCACATAAACGACATTCAATCTCAATTATGTCTCGAGCGTCTTTGAAAATATGGACCATCACCAGCGAAGCTGTAGCGAGCATTGTGCCGATATTTTCTTTTACATATAATTGTCATAGATCCTTCTATGAAAATAAAAAAAATATTAAGATAATTCTCTGTAATTTTTGTTTTACTTAAAATTAACATCGTGCGTTTTGGTTGGGACACCCTTTATAATTTGGACTGAAAACACAGCATTAAACAAATCTAAGTGGAATGTATTTATTGAGGCCCTATGCTTCCTATAAGATCAACAGGAACTTTTATATATATAGTGACTTTGACCTTAGGCCTGTTGCAGTAAAATAGACGCGAACTTCGTGCGGGAATCGAACCCATAACCCTCGCACTTGACTTAAATTGTTATGCTTATAACACGTTTTACTTTAAAAGTATAAGAATATTATTTTTTTTTGTTGGAATTCCGGCAGAAGCAAACAAAATTTTTTTCACCGCTTTCCCCGGAAGAGAAAAAGTTTGAGATTTTGCGATCCCTAATTACAGTTCAATATGGTTACGAAAAAAGCAAAAAAAAATGTTTATAAAAAAATATTTTGCTGAAGTTTGCAGTTAAAATTAAAGCACTTCGTAAAGTGCTATAATGAATATTTGTTTGTAAAACAACAAACATCCGCACACATAAGCAAACACAAGCACACAGATACTTATTACTTTCAACAATCTATTATATTGTATAATGTTGAAATAGATTGGAGTACGACATATTCGTACACAATGATGATAATAATGATGATATTAATACACAAAAAAAGCTGCTAGAGAATCCAACCAACAGGATAATGCAAACAAATAAACGCCAATATTTACTTAATAAACTTCAATTAAATTTATTAACGCTTAACACACGCACGCACACACACACGCACTTACACACACACCAACGCAAAAACACACAATTTACTCTCGCTTTTATCACTTTATAATTTCTTCATAAACTCGATTACTGATTTCACGGACGTACTCTATTTTTTTTTTTAATCTTCAAATATTTTCGTAAATTCAATACGTATTTTTTTGCTTTTTAACACTTTGAGAAGGAAACATTTATGTTTTCCATTTAGCATAAAATAAACTTCTTGCCAGGATTTGAATGAACTAACGCGTGCTAAAGTTTCGTTTGAACTGAATTTTGTTTGGGCTTAAACAAACGACAATTGTACTTGACTGTCATAAGAATGCAGTTGTAACAGCAGGATGTTATGGAGCATGTCATTTAGCCGCTGGCAACATGTTGCCGATGAGGGAGCATGAAAAAGAAAGAATGAAAAGAAAATAGCACATGTTTGTTATTGTGTTAAGGTACGAAATTGAAATTTTTGACAAGTGCAGTGGCAACATTGTTGCGCGACTTATGTTGCTAAGGAAAAGCAGCACATGTTGTTGTTTATCTAGTTATCACTGATTGTGAATTTTGTTGTGTATAAGAAGAGGACCAACTAAATTTGTGGGCAACCAATTGACAACCAGCCCAATAAAAAATTGAGCTTCAAACGAAGCAGGTTTGCAAGGGAGAAACGTAAGAGTTTCGCTTACAATACCGCTTAAGGAAGACATGAATTTTATATGGCGAGTTCCCACTTTGAAGCAATACATTTCTGACACAAAAATCACTTTTTTCAACGCATATAAAAACTGGGGAACGTAGCTATCAGCTTTACACACTGCATGTTATTTTTGATATTCTCCCTTACAAACCTGCTTCGTGCCGTGGCACTTGAAATATTATTTTTTCTTAAAAAAGTTAGTTTTTTTTTATTTTTTCTTTCATGAAACTTGTTAAGAGTTGCGTCACTTACTTTACTGCATCTTTGTATGTCTCATTGCGTAGCGCATAATTGTGCGCTTTTATTTTTAAATCTACCATTAGGCTTCGCAAAATGATACAAATTTGTATGGGGAGGGTCTAGGAGAAATAAAAGGGCAACGTTTTCCTTTAATGTTTTCGGAAAATATATCTTCGTAAAGGCTAAGAAAAATACAAGGCCAATTTGGGCAATTCCTTATTAGAATAAAAAAAAATGTTTAGGCCACCTTATCTTCTCTTTATATTTAGGCCATGTCTTGTTGATTGTCATTGTGTTTTCATCTTTTTCTAAAGTGACTTTTTTATAAAAGTTCAAGATACAATTTGGAGTATTTGTACGTCCTGCGATATACTTGTTCCAGAAGGACGTTTAGGAGGGCTTTAAAGGAAAATATTTTTTTTTAAATCAAATTTTTTAAATTTTTTTTTAAATAAAGAAGGTATGTATTTCTAAGATAATTGATGTCTTTAGCTAAATCCATGTGGCTAATTCAAATTCTTGTTTGAGAAGAATCAGGGCCGACATCGACTCCAACCGCTGACATTTTTAAGTCAGATTCCGACTCCAACGTTTACATAAATGCTAAATGACAGGGTTTAAAAAACTGCAGTCGAAGCCAAAAACTGTCAACCAGAAAAAGAAAATTTGTGTAAAATTTTTCACTTTTTGAGTTGGTTTGACAGCGACTGTTTACACTTAAGGAATCAGAAGTAAAAGCAACTGTTGTTTTTTGGCCAATGGCAAAAAAAGATGTGATAGAAATGGCAGTTTTTCTTCTTTGACTGCAGTTTTTTAAACGCTGCTTAATGTATATGAGACTGGTCCTGATTTGACTTTAAAGCTTTTTTTTAATACAGTACCGTTTTAAGGGTAAAAAAATAGCAAGAAAATAATTCTGTTGAAATTTCAAATAGACATTAAAATTTTGCATAGCCAATTTCGAAGAATTTTTATTTTGGAAAATATTAGAAAATTTTTTAAATTTCTTATGCCGAAGATTTTTTTTACTTCTACTCCGACTCCGGTACAAAAACCTCAACTCCGACTCCACAGCCCTGCGAACAACTAAGAATTTGCTTTAAGGCAAATTTTACAGTAATTTTCTAACCTCCAGTGCATCTCATGTCAACCATTAAATGAATTAGAGGCACGATTTGGACCAGATTTAATATCAAGTTTTCTTCCGGAAAAATACAATTAAAAAAATAACCATTTTAACAGATCCGTATAAAGTTTTTGATCAAAAATATGTAAAGCATTTCTGCATATTTGGATTTAGAAAAAAACGTGATTTTCGAGTTATGACACTATTGAGGCAAATGAGAAATATGAATGAGAACTAGGAATGGGTTTAGTCAGATAAAGAAAGTATTTAAAAAATATCACACAACACTATTAAAATATATATTTATTATAAAAATTAGTTGGTCCCATTAAACAGCCATCATGAAAAACTTTAGCCGAAGGTTGGCACGCACTCTTTCAACCATATCACGGCCTCCTGTTGGCATTATGAACTAACCTTTATCCATTATGAACTCCATCTATGTGGAAAGAGTTCGGTAGAGAGTTAAGAGCTACAAAAAAGGGGTTGGAGGTTTAAATGTTTATTTACTTTTAAGTCTCTGTTGTTGGCGATTTTTCTATTTACATTTTTCAAAATTCTCTCTAAATAGAGATACTAGACTTTCTTTGGATTCTTTAAGACTTGATACTTGGTTTGTTGGTTGGTTGGCTGGTTGTCTTTTCAGAGAAACCCCAATTTTAATGCTTATATTAATTAGAATTTGTATAAATGACATTTAAGCAGAAGATGTGTGAAAGTATTTGCAATTGTTTTTAAATGGCAGCATCTAACAAGAGCAATAAACCTAAAACAGAGGCAACTACAAAAATTAATACTAATGGCCGGAATAGTTAGCAGGACTTCTTAACAGGAACACCAAAAACAAAACAAAAAAACAACATCAACATCAAGGACTCAATGTCCAATTGTAGTGGAATGAAAGAAGCCAAATGATTAAATGGCATTGAGCACGTTTTGCCATAAAAATAACATCAACCTAAATAGCAAAATGGCAATGACACAAGCGGAAGTAAAACCCCATACGGATGTACGAGTGTCTACATGAAGCGCGAGTCCAAGTGGCATTTGTTTGTTGTCATGGTCCTTTTGGCAGCAACACCAGCAGCAGCAACAGCAACATCAACAACAGCAGGGAATTACCATCAGAAATGAACAAACGAATAAATAAACAAATGAACAAACAAAAAAATTACTAATGCGAGTTCACACTGACAACTCAAACACACACACAAACAAACACATTTTAGCACAGTGGTCAAATTCTAAATGCGAACTCAAATACATGAATCGCTCGCAATGAAGGGGAATATTTAAAAATATGTTGTTTTCTGTTGGTTTTTTGTTTTCAAATATTTTTAAGGAAACAGATGTAAAACTTGCACAAGTCGGAAGAGAGTAATTGGATGTTCCAAATATGACACTTGAGTTCTTATCTGATATTAAGGTCAATTGAGGGAGAAAGAAGAGTCGTAACAAAAATAATATAAGAAAAAAAACAGATGTCATGTTCCATGGCAACGATTAGAATCGTTGTGCGAGCAAATATTTGAACAAAGATTATCTTTTTTATGGAATAAAATTGATATGGACATATTGACTAGTTTTGAGCAAAATCATAGTTGACAGTTTGTTGTGTACTTTAAAGTTTATGATTTATTTTTTTTTAATCGAATAGTGAAATGTTTTTTTGGGTCAATTGTAGACAACGTTAATTAATTGCTTTAATTGGACAAAGTTGCTACTGATGAAAGTTGACTTGTGCCAAATTTTGCATCAATTACTTTAATGTTAAATAAAAGTTATTTATAGTAAATTTCATGAGAACATCTCTGTCTTTTAAAATAATAGAAAACTTATTTGTTACAAGGCTTTAGGTCAGCACACATTTATTCACGGCGATTTTTTATATACAGGGTAGCGTGTGATGACCGTTATAAGTAAATCCAAATTTTGATATTTTAATTTTTGATTTTTTAATTAGGCTAAAGTTCATCAAATTTAATTTTCATTAAATTATTCTTATGAAGAATGGAATTTTACAACATGAATTTAATAAAAATGTATTGATAATTTTTCATTCTTGATTGCCGCGGGGCCCGAACCCTTTCACGGACAACTTTCCCTTACATGTGTCGATTGTAACCACTCAATCTCTTCAGAGGGTTTTGGCGTTTAACAATAGTCAAACATCAATCTTTAAACCAGCTTGTACAGGGTGGCCCAAAATTAACGAAGGGGCTTGAATTCGTTATAACTTTTTATTAAAGAAAATTTCTGCTTCGCAAATTCGTGCTCTTTCCAACACATTTTCCATAACCATTAGCAAAACTTCAGGTGTTATGTTGTTTATTTCGTCGCGTATATTGCTTTTTATTTACTGGATGTTCTAGGCTCATTAATGTAGACTTTCCTTTCAAATAACCCCAAAGAAAACAGTCTGGGGCGGTTAAATCCGGTGAACGCGGAGGCCAATTAAAATAACGTGTACACGTGCAGTGTGCAAGTTAAGGTGTGATGTCACATTCCTTAATTTTTATTTTTCAAATTTATTTACTTTCCCACGATTTAAGCTACACGCGCAACGTATTTTATGCTGACGCAGTGTGAACGAAAATTATTTTAATAAATTTTTATATGTAACACTAAACCGTTGTTTTTAACTTTGACAACGTGATTGCATTTTTTTATTAAAACTGCAACGCGACTGCGGACAAAATTATGCTTCTTGCCAATTAAAAGTTCTAATTAAAGTTTAGTTAAGAATAACAATTAGCTCAGCCTGATCATACGCCAG
The DNA here is from genome assembly GCA_949318255.1 of Pollenia labialis. Taxonomy (NCBI): domain Eukaryota; kingdom Metazoa; phylum Arthropoda; class Insecta; order Diptera; family Polleniidae; genus Pollenia; species Pollenia labialis. The sequence continues at coordinate 33,314,583 of OX439143.1, read as the reverse complement.
CCTAACAAGCGGGTCCCTGAGATGGCTTAAATAAATAATAAACATTTAAATAATAATAATTTCTAAATATTAAGATAATAATAAACTTTAATAATAATAATCTTTAATATGAAATAATAAAATGAAATAAATATAAATAAAAAATAAAATAAAAAATGTATTTTTTTTAAACAAATAATAACCAATGTAATTAACTTGCACTGTGGCTCCATCTTGTTAGAACCATATGGTTTCCCATGACTGACCATAATTTTCCAACATCGTCCGACATCTGACACCATTGACGGAAACGGCGACCCCGTGTTCATTCATTTTCAAAAAAATAAGGAACAATTATCCTTTCCGATGAAACACCGCACAAACCGTACACTAAGGTGGGTGTGTAATTCTCGCTGTTGAACTACTCTCGGATTTTCCGTAGCTCATATCCTACAGGTTTGCCAATTAACGAACCCACCTTGTTGGAAATGGGCTTCGTCTCTCATAATTAAATTATGAATAAAATTATGATTGATTTAAAAAAAAAAACTCAACAATTTGAGCACGTTGTTCAATTGAGTACTGCTCCATTTTAAGTTACCCAAGTCTTCTTTACAAAATATTGAAAAGAAAAGAAAATTATAATATAAAAGTTATAAGCAATTCAAACCCCCTTCGGTAATTTTGGGCCTCCCTGTATTTAACCCTTGGTAGATTATCTTACTTATGAGTTTTCGTACTTTTTTTGTCAAGAATTCCGCTCGAAGTCCAAAGTAGATTAATTTATATATAATTTAACAAGTGAATATATTTTTTGTTGTTTTTTTCAGAATGAACTTGGAAAATCTTGGGAAATTTTTGATGGAGAGAACCAAAGTTTTTCCATTTGATTTAAAAAGTCAGAATTCGATTATTCAGACGCAAAGATCATATCGATTAAGGAGCGAGGGGCTCATTTTTACCTTAATGATCACTTCAATAAGTATATATGGGGCACCAAAATTCGAAGACTAATTGGTAAACATAAGATGCACCCACTCAGATACACAGTACGGTATGGAATAACATCAGAACACATTGTTCGACCATGTCATTAAATACCGCGAAATGATTGAAAATTGGTCAAGCCACGAGGAAGAGAGCAATTCAGAATTGTGGTTCCAATAATATGGAGCCAAATTTAAGACAATGGCATTATTTGTTAAGATTTTTCACAAGTTCAAATATTTCTTTGGGAGGGAGCTCTATATAGAAGATATATAACATGGCGAGGTATAGGCTGATTCACTCAATATTAGCCGTCAGAATTCTTATTCAATTTGTGCCAAATTTAAAAAAAAATATATATCAAAATGTGTTACTATTTTATAGTATTTTCTGAAAAAGGCGGATTAAAAGATGCTCAAACTTTAACAAACATTAAAATGTCAATATATGTATGTTAAGATTTTATATGATTTTAAAGTGACCTTGGACAAAGGCAAGCCATTAGTTTAGATTCAACTTAGTTCTGGATATTTAGACCCCTTTCAGTGTCGGCAAGTTACTTGCCGAGTACAACAAAGTCTGTATACAATTTTTCTTTCCTTACCCCGACGTCTACAAGCCAAGAGTTGTGCAAGAGACTTGCCGAGTGTGAAAGGTTTCTTATTGGTAAAGTGCATGAAGTTGGAGCTTTGTGTGTTATAACGTGCACCTTAGTGGGCGCTTAATAACAAATTTATAAATATTTATTGTCAAATCCTACTTAGGGCCTATTTCACCAATTCTATTTAAATATCAATTCATATTTAAGTACAGATTTTGATATAATTTTATTTTTATTTGAAATTTGAAAAACGAATTCGAAACATAAATTGATATTTAAATAGAATTGGTGAAATAGGCCTTTAATATTATAAATTTGAAAGTTTGTATGTATTTTTTGGATATTTGGATGTTTGTTAGTTTGTGCCGCAATCACGCAAAAACCGCTTAATGGATTTAGATGAAATTTGGTAGACGGAGAGCATATGGGCCAGATTCAAATGTAAAGTACTTCTTAAGAGGAAAATCGGTGAAAAATTGGTACGTTTTCTCTTTTTGCTTAAATTTGGTATGCAGAGTGCATATGGTCAGAATTAAAATATAGAGTACCTCTTAAGGGATCAAATTTGACTTTTTAAGGGGTAAAACGGGATTAAATTGGTACTTTTTCTCATTTTTTTAAATTTTATATACCAACAGATAAAAGCCTTCATTAACATGCAGTGTACTTTCTGGGGGCCTAAAATGGGGAAAAGCCGGTACTCTTGATATTCTTTTACCTCTGGTACTTTTTATATATTCGCAAATTTGGTATAGAGAAAGTATATGGCACCGAATAAAATACAGGATATTTTTATGATGTAAAATGAGAAAAAAAAATCGTACTTTTTGTATTTTTTTCTTTTATGATAAATTTGGTACACGAATTGCATTTGGTCCAGTGGCCGGAATATTCATACTGAGACACCACTTGCCTTGGTGGAATGCCGGTTCCCTTCTATGAGAAGGGAGCAGAAACGGAGTAAATTCTTTATTTTTTTTCCAAAGTAAAAAAATTTTTTTTTAGTTGATCCCATTACCATTATTAAGTAACTGCGAAAGAAGCGAGAGTGGAAGGCATACCCCGCAATGACAACGTGTGCAAAAAAGACATGAGTATGGAATAAAGCGAACAGGCCTTTTACATCCTTATTTTTGCCTCTGGGGTGGGATGTTTCTGCCATCTACATATGAATAGTGGCATATTATATTTTTTTTTCTGCACCATTTGCTGACGTGATTTTTTTGATGTCAAAATGGCTTTTGAAATATATTTGAGCATAAACATGGGAATAAAGACAGATTTGGAAACAAATTCTGGAATAGCTTATCCCATCAACAATAAATTTCAGTTTATCAATAGTATGAAATGGGAATTTAGCACATTTTAAAGAAACCTTGTTAAAAATAACATTCTTTAAACGTCAAAAAAAAAACTACACAAGCGATTTGATAACAACAAGATGTTTGTGTGAATATCAAACCACTTTCAAACGAATATGCTTCATACGTTTTCCATAATTTTGATCAAACCGCTTGTGTGGTTTATTTGGGCCTTAATAAACAAAACAATATTGTTAATAAAAGTTATGTTCGAATCAGTGAGGAATTAAGACCTTAAAGAGCTAAAATCAGTGTTCAAAAATAAACAGTACATCATTTAGCGTTAGGCTTACACACCCAGGAACGATATCTATTTTTGTTTTAGTGTTTGTGTAGACGAACACAACCCTTAAAACCGTTCGAAACTATTTTCAAGAAAGAGCCAAACATTATATAGTGTTCAGATCTGCGTTTAAAAAACAGAGCAATTGCAGTGATACTGTAGACAGACATTTCATTTTAATGTTCTTCAATGTTTCTTTTTTTACATTGATAAAGAAATGAACAAACAAAAAACTTTAGCAACGACCGCAGCACGAACAGCTTGTGTGTGTATTGTGTAAATGTTTTGTTTGTGTAAAATTATTTTGCATCCTTTTGGTTTTTTTTTCGTATGTTTATTTTGTTTTTGTAAAAAATGTTTGGTTTTTTTACCAGCCAAAAGTGACGATCATTAATGAGCCGTACCGAACACAATGAACGGAATAAAATGTTCTCATCTTTTGTTGAGTTGCATAAAAACAGTATATTTTTTGTGTTCGAAAAATGACAAACAGGGAAACGTTATTTTTTTAATGACTAACAACACAAACACTATTAGCGTTTGTGTTTTCAAAAAATCCACCGAACAGAACACTAAGGAGAGATATTTTGTGTTTATTTTCAAACACTGTCTTAAATAGATTCGAGAGTACCACAGAGCCATAAAACATTCAAAAGTGTCACAAATGGCCCAATGGCATCACTGAAACACACCAACTAAAAAAAACGATTAGCACTAAACAGATTCTCGGAAATGGGTCTTTATGGGTCAGTTCTAAAATTGCCTACCAATAAAATACATAAAATTAATTTTCTAGACTTGACTTTGTACGTGATCGATTCCCCAAAAGTGTGTTAGCATTTAATTTTGAATCAACAAATTTAATTTTAAACAACATTTTATAAGACTATCGTATAAATATGAATACTTTCAATTATACTTTTAGTAATTTTCGAAATTTTCAATCAAAACATTTCTCATATTTTTTTTATTTCCCCTAAAGCAATAAAATTTCTTAAGCTCTAACCTTTGTAGATGTTGTGAATAATTTAATTAAAGCCTCTCAATTTCAACTAATACTGCTTTTATTATTAACAATAGAGATTTGTTTTTAATGTAGGTCAATAAACAATCCTTGACTTGAAATTCTCGAATAAGCAACAAGAACAAATTTCATTATTTGCAATTCTACAGAAATCTAATTTACAAATAGTATTTCAAAAGAATGTATCCCTTCACTGAATGTGGACAAAGTTCATTATTAAATCCTTATTAAACAGTAATAGCTTATGGGACATTAATACCACCCATCACCTCCCTCACAATAACTTTTGCTACAGCAAAAAAATAAAAAAAGATTGAAAAAGACTTTATGTTGGTTGGTATTAGAGATGCCAAAAGGGAATGCGATATTGCCGGAGTTTAAAAAATATCCTTTTCAGGGATACTTTTTTTTAAATTACTCTATTATGTTAAAAGAGAATTAATGAACTTTCTAAAAGGCAATTGTTTGTTTTCTGCTTTAGGGTAATTTTTCAGGAATTGAAAATGTCGATTTAGGGAATCTGGCATCCTTAATTGCTTTTCATTTGGGACTTTTATCCACATTTATATTTTAAATCTGTAGATTTTATAACTAAAATATGTCTATGGAAAATATCTTTTTAGTATTTACAAATGAATGATGGACAGACAGACAGACCATTTCAGCCAATTAAGACAGTCAAAGTTGCAAATATACAAAGATGTATGCATTTATACAGAACTGTGTACATTTACTTATGTGCCATGTACAATACTGTATAATATGTGTAAGAACATGTTCATACATGCATTTATTTATATCTATAAATATTGTATATTCCCAATTCTCCTGTATCCGGTCCGCAGTTGCAATGTTTAAAAGGAAGTTAAAAAATAAAAATTAAAAAAAAACAACAAGAAAATATTGCAGTTTCATTACTTTGTTGCAAAGTTAAGCTTTTGGAATCCCCTTTTGTTTTTGGGTCCGTTTTGCTTTTACTTTAGTTGCTTTTTATTGCTTTAATTTTACATTTACTGTTGCATACTGTTCTGCGCCATTGAGCCTTAAACGTTCTTTAGTTATCCATGTTTTATACATGAATCAGGATTTGTATGAGTGTGTATTTTTGCCACTTGTTTGTTTGCAAAATTAATTTATAAATACAATTGACATTGAACTAAATAAAATTACAAGCACACAAATCCACACACAACTAAATTATAGGAGTGTGTGTTTGAAGCAGTGGTGGGCATTACAGATTCTATGGTCTTTAATAATTTATATGGTGTTTTGGAGAAAAAACATCTGTGATTTACTCTCACTTAAGGCCTCGTTACTCACACGTTAATACACATTTCATCGAAAATAGAAAATAGAAAATTATATTTAAAACAAAAACAAAATTCGAAAATGGATTATTGTTTTAAATGTAATTTTCTATGCGAACGTTGACGTTCGAAATCGTTAAACAGGCAGTTGGTCTTTTTATATTAAAATCCTGTTCAAATCCTTCATTCTCATGGAATCAAACATAATAGAAAATGAAGACTTTAGTCAGGGCTACAATAATCTATAAGCACTATAACGTGTGTGAAGATACATATGAAAAGTTAAATTCGTTTTTAAAAAATATCGCATGCGATAAAAAATATTTCAAAAAATTATCGCATGCGTATTATAAAGATAATACGACTATCTACACGAAATTTTGCAATTTTTATTAAAAATCAATCATTTTTATTTAATATTTAACAATAATAAGATATTTTATTAGTCTTTTAATATTAAAATTTATGATTTTCGAAAAGATACGACTTAGAGTGAAATTCTCATGAAAGTGCTGTGTGAGGGATATGCACACTGTGTCCAAACCCTTCGATCTCAGGGAATCAAACATAATGGAAAATGAAGCTTATGGACAGGGCTGCAATAACCTATAAGCACTTTATCCAAATTGTATATGTGAAAATGTTTATACATTTTTGTTTATACATTTTGTATAAAATTTTCACAAATACAATTTTGATAAAGTGTTTATAGGTTATTGTAGCCCTGTCCATAAGCTTATTATTGTTAAATATTTAATAAAAATGATTGATTTTTAATAAAAATTTTAAAATTTCGTGTAAATAGTCGTATTTTCTTTATAATACGCATGAGATATTTTTTTTAAAGATTTTTTATCGCATGCGATATTTTTTAAAAACGAATTTAACTTTTCATATTTATCTTCACACACGTAGCACTTTATCCAAATTGCATATGTAAAAATTTTAATACATTTTTGAAAATTTGACTTAGAGTGAAATTCTCATGAAAGAGGTCTGTGATGGATATCGCCACTGTGCCCAAATTGTAGCCTTGTCCATAGTCTTAATTTTCTGTTAGGTTTGATTCCTTGAGATGAAAGGATTTGGACAGGTTTTGAAAATCATTAATTTCAATATAAAAAGACAAATAAAATATGAAATTAGTTTTTAATTTAAAAAATATTGTTTATCGTGCTTAATTCCCAATTTTTATTCTTGATAAAACCACTGAAATTTATTGTTGAAGTGATAAGCTATTCCTATTTGCATTTTACTGGTTGCTTAGGCCAGATCGTCAGGAAAAACTAAAGATATTAAACAAATAAAACTTTTAAGCGAATAAGAATTATAAGCAACGGCTCTACTTGTAACAATATCAAAGCTTAAACAAAAACAGTTTTTCATGTTAAATAAAAATGATTAGTTTTTCATAAAAACTTTAAAATTCGTGTAAATAGTAGTATTTTCTTTCTTATATTTGTTATCGCATGCAATATTTTTTAATATATTTTTTTATCGCATGCAATATTTAAAAAAAAATAATTTAATATTACATATTTATCTTCACACACGTAGTTTAAAGTGGTTCCAACCATAATCAGCTTCTGAAATTTAGCCAGACGATGACGCGGGCCCTAAACCGTACACACTTGTTTGGTTTGAGGCAAGTATTGGTAGAAAAATGTATGTATTCTAAGAACGCTGTTACTGAAATAAGCCTCACTTTACACAGGACATCTTAAATTGGCTTAACTTGTTTTCGGCTTCAAAAAAGGTGCAGTCTTTTTTCGTGGATCACATATGTACATATGTGTAAACATAGCCAAAAATATAGGAAATGGGCAATGCTTAGGATGGCCAATACTTTTATTACATTTTTTACAATCTAAGTGTTGGCCTACAATCTCGCATATTTAAATTTTACAGCAAATATTTGCTATTGTTCGTGTAAATTTGCAAGAGAGTTGGTTTAAAGAAAAAACGAAGTTTTTTTCTAATTTTAGAAAAAATATAAAGAGATAATTTTATTGCCACGCGTGTAGAAAAACCGCAAACAAAATGTTTATGCCTAAGCCGACGCGTGCCGAGGAATTGAAAATGTGCCCATCCCTGATTTAAATGCATGACGGGGTATTTACAGATTGCCGTTTATCCAAGCAAACACGAAAGCTTGATATAAATTTAATAACGATTTAAAAGCTAAATATTCCTCTTAACATAAACGTGAAAAATTGGCAGTATTTTCGAAAAAAAATTTCAAAAATATCAATGCGGTCAATAAAATCTGATTGATTTTTTCCCAAATAAAACACAGTGATTTTTGTACGAACAAGTTAATTAGTAATACAGTGGGCTTATTCTGGCAGTCGTGATCGAATACATTTTCGATTTGAAAGCAATCTTATTTCGAAGTATTTCAGTCGATACTGAATTATTTTCTCAGTGTTCTTAAAACTAAAATAAAAGTTGACAAGACTGAAAAAAAAACGTTTCGATTCGTTCAGTAACGACTGGCAAAATTAGATATAAAATTGTGTACGAATGGAACAACGATTGTCAGAATAAGCCGCTTGACTTTAGCCAAAAAAATATTTTGGAAAATTCAAAATGCCAATTTTTAACTTACAAAAAGTGTGTTTTTCAAGAAAATTTAAAGCAAAGACATACAGTTTTAAGAGTTTTTATTTCCTGAAAATGACAAAAACGTCTATTTCATATTCAAAGTAACATCCAAGAAATATTCATTCATTTGCCAAACATTTAATTTATGTTTGCTGGGTAACTACACTCATACATGTTTATGCGAGGGAATAAATCAGTAATTTAAAAGTACCCTGTCGGACTTTTATGAGCTAACTCAAAATAAGGCTGACTTTTAACTAACTCATTTTTAACTAACTTTCGAAATAACTCAAATCTGATACAGAAATAAACAAAAATTAAAAAACATACAGGTGAAACTTTATTTTGTTGAAATATTTTTTGTTTTCATTAAACAGAGAAAAATTTGTCAAGTTATTTCATAAAATGAAAAAAATTTAAATTGAATTGTAATTTGACTTAGAATACACATTCGAATAATATGAAAATTTATATGTATAATAAATGTACTCACCATGAGAAATAAATTCCCAGATTCTATTATGTTAAATACATAAAATTTATTATAAATATTAATAAAAATATATACATACATAATTAGTTAATAATAATATAAATATGAAGGGTGGAGTGAGTGTTGACTTGTTCTGATGAACTACAAGCTGCCTAGTTAAACCCAACTATAAGTTAGTCAATTTATACTTAACTCATAGTGCACTCTTACTTTATGCACTACAAGCTAACTCATAATGAGCTAGCTTGTGGTTAGCTGAAACTTATGCAGAGTGAGTGAGTACTGACTCGCTCTGATGACACTACGTGTAAAAACTGAATAGAGTTTAACAAGGGAAATGAGCCAGCTTTTTAGTCACCTGTGACTCATTTCTGGTTGACAATAAGTTAGTTTTAAGTTAACTCAAAGTCCGACAGGGTATAGAAGAATATACATATATTTTGTGAGGTACCTACACACACACACACACATGTATTTATTAGTGTGTTGAAATATATGTATATGAATGTACTTATAGGCTTTCAAATGAATGTACTTTTAACACAAGGTAACAAAGTTTGGTTGATTAAGAACTTAATTTTGTGTTTAAGGGAATTTGGGACGTTGAATACAAATCTGCACTTAGTTTTTTTCGAGATGTACCGTTATGTCCAAAATGAAGGCACTTTCGCTTCATATATTGGAATAACTTGAAAACGGTTCACCATATTCAGTAAAAAAATATCAAAATTTGTTAACTTTAAGCTGTGCTTACGTTGGTTTTTAATTTACCCAGTAGTTTTAGAGATATCGTTGAAGTTTTGAAAAAAAGAACAATTAAAAAACATTTTTTTTTGTTTTTTAAAACTTCATAAAAAATAAAAATTCGACAAAATTCACAGTTTTTGGGTTTAAAACATTTAGTTCAATATGTTTCGAATCAAATGAGCTTTATTTTATTGTAATCGCTGCACCACTTTTGATTTTGTTCACAATTTATTGAGAAAACTTAAAGTATAAAAATAGTGATTTCCATACAAAAATAACATTTTTTAATGTGTGTGTGTGTTTGCTGCTGTTACATTTATGCGAAACGCGTTCATCGATGATTCATTTGTCGATGTTTATGATCATTTATGATCTATGTCTCATATTGTTTAAAGGTCGTGTAATATTTGGCAAAAGTAATAAAGATTAGCTTAATACCGTGTTCAGATATGCACCTTAATTGACTTTTACGCAATTAATGACATTATTGAGCTCAATTATCTATACAAAATTGCAATTTAGTTATTGCTCAATTAATACGAAATTGTTGTAAATATTGAGTAAAATTAAATGCGACCCTGTCACAAGTGTGTTTAGTGAGCAAAACACAACTTACTAAACAAAGTTTTTGAAATTTTTTTTTTTTTTAATTTCCTAAGCAAATCCGTCGAAGCTCTTCGCTTGTCTGCAGGGAAGAAACTAGAGTATCTGGCGGGAATCAAACCCGCAACCCTGGCGCTGCTAGACTAGCTCGCTACCAGCTAGCCTACCGGGGCACTCACTCTTCAACTGAATATACAACAAAACAAAGGCCCATCCATTAGGTCTGCGCAAAAGCCAGATGTTTATTCCCTAAAGATTTCAAAAGTTCTTTACATTTTGCTTACACATATCATTTTTTTTACGTTGAATGTTGTATGTAGTAGTAATATAAATAAATAAAAATATAAACAGAAAGATAATTAATTCAATAAACTGAATATTGACTCAATATCTGAACACGGTATAAGGAATTAAAATAAAAAAACTAACTTTTTCCCGTTTTGGATTTTTCCTGATTTTGTAACATACAAAATTTGTAATTTTTTTTTTATTTTTTTTATTTTACGTAAACAATAATTTCTTAGCCATTCTTTTTTTTTTTGATGATTTTCAAAATTAGATTACATCTTCAAAAAATTTTGAAAATCGCTTACTTAAGAGTTAAGTAATGACTTTTTGAACTTTTTATTCTTGGAAAAAATTCAAAAATAAGATTAGCACCTGTAACTTAAAAATGCGAGGTGATGGAGAAAAACGGAGAAGAGATTTGAAATCAACGACCTAAAATTTGTGAAAAAATGGAAAACAAACTTATAATCAACACAAAAAAACTTTAATTTTGTTCCCTTGTGTAACAGAATATTACAGATATTTATCAAGAGTCAAGGTGATTTTTGAGATACCCTAAAATGAAGACATTTAAAGCATTTTTACATTTTTACATTTCAGCATTTGGGTTGAAACGAAAATTTTTTTTTTTAAGAATTAAATTATAATTATTATTAAAATTATTTGTAAAATAAAATTTAAGTTTTGTAGTTTAAAAACTGTAATGAAAAATGAGGACTCAAATCTATTTCAATGATGGCAAAATGTTGATTTTTAATTTTTTTTTTTTTCTAAAGGTTGACTTTGCGGTACCCATTCATTCAGAAGTGGAATATAGATATTTTGCGGAAGCGGAAGCGAAGCATTAAAACTCTTTTATCTGGCTTTAGATTCGGTCGGCAGCAAGAATGTTGAGCAAATTGACCCTAGGGCGAAGGCTGGCCCAATTTTTATTGGAGAGAAAATACAGCAGAAAAAATAACAGATTTCTTTTAAGCTATGTAAAAGTAAGGATATGTATGCCATGGTCTTATGTTAAATATGTTCTTTTTATCAAGGTTCGAATCCTTATTTGGTTTTTTTTGAATTTGCTTTTTGCCTTTTTTTTAATTTATAAACCTTAGCTTTAACTAAATTATCAATTTAAATTTGTTCATTCATAAACGTCAAAAATCTGATAAACGTCAGCACTCGCAGTTTCAATTAGTTGACGTTATCCTGAGCGCACTGTATTAATTAAAAAATTAATTAAATTTGCACCAGTAAACAAATAAAATATGTTATCATATTAACAACATTTTCTGAAGTAATGTTGTTATTAAAAGAAAACTTTTAATAAACTTGATTCAATTTTTAATTAAAGCTTATTTTATATTTGATTAATGGTTAAATTGAAAAAAAATTTACGGGAATTTTTTCGTGTACTGAATTTTCATTATACATTCTTTGCCTTAAAAAAATTAGCAGCTTTTTTTTTAACGTAAATCATATTTTGCAAAAAAGTTGTGAAATTTTTATAGTTCACGATAATTTGTCGATGGTTTCGCAACTAACGCCCAAAGCAATTCAAACAATTGTTTTCAGCCTGATCGATGAATTGAAAAAAAAAATAAAAAATAACTGTGTGATTATTAAAAAGTCTACAAAAGTACTGTAGTTTAAAAAAAAATTATACAAAATTTATTGTGTCAGCGAAATTGCCTACTTGTGTTGTAGCATGAGCATTGAATTTTAAAATTCAAGCCTCAAAGTCCTACTTCGTAATCAGCAGTAGGCACATCATCATCGCCACCGTTATACTAAATGTTATTTAATTTAAAAGTGCACACATACATTCACAAATAGCTGTTTTATAGATTTATGAGTATGTTTGAGTGTACATTAATGTCGTTACGGCAACCCACTTGGCCAGATTGACGTTGACGGCATCGTCGGCATCTATCGAACTCTATGTGGGGCATATAAGCGACATTTTCTTATAAGTTGTCTTGTATAAAACACTATTGATGTCAATGTCAAAGTCTTCTTCTGCTGTAGTTGAAAGCTTTCAATCACTTGATTGCTTTGATTAAAATTCTCACATTCTTTTTTTTATTGTTGATTAAATATCTACATAAAAGGGTGTTTTTATAGAGTGTCACAACTTTGAGTTAGCATCACTGGTTTATTTAAGCAACCATTTAACAGCTGGTAGTTGCGACGTTGTCTTAAAAAGCGACGTTGTCTTTAAATTTTCTTCAATCGAACTCTATGTGGGGCATATAAGCCGTAGTTAAAAGCTTTCTATCACTTGATTGATTTGCTTGAAATTCTCACATTCTTTTTTTATTGTTGATTAAATATCTACAAAAAGGGTGTTTTTATAGAGTGTCACAACTTTGAGTGATCATTTAACAGCTGATAGTTGCTTTTTTGTTTGCTTTGAAATTTCATTAAAAATCGACTAACACCAGAGCAACGCGTTCAAATTGCTGACATTTTTAATCAACATTATTGTTCAATTCTAATCTCAAAAAATTCAAAATTTTATTTCCGATGAAGCCTTATTTTTGTTACATTTGGAGTGAGGAGAATCCACAAAGCTTTTGTTGAAACACAATTACATCCACAGAAAATTACTGGTTGGTTCGCTTTATGGGTTGGCTGAGTCATTGGCCCGTATGTTTAAAAAATAACGATGATGGTCAGAATGTTACTGTCAATGGTGAACGGTATAATTCGAAATTTCTTCGTACCTCAATTACGTGGCATTGATCTTGCTGAAATGTGGTTCCAACAGGACGGAGCCACATGCCGCACAGCGGGCGCTACAATTGATTTACTTAAAGAAATTTTTGATGAAAAAATTAAATCACGTAATGACCCATTTAATTGGCCATCAAGATCGTGTGATTTATCCCCATTGAATTATTTTCTTTGGGGTTTTGTTAAGTATAGGAGATATTATCTTCAATAAATTCGTCGACAATATTATTGCACAAACGCCAACTACATGGTGAGCTACATTATCGCTCATTTCGTCTAGTGTGACCTCAGTCATTTATCGAAATTATGGAAATCTCGTCTACGATTTAGATTGAGCTGTCCTCATTATGTCTTTGACGACATACTGTTGTCTTATATCCGTCTTTAAAGATTTCTTAAGAACGTGGCGAACTGGGCAAATAAAAAAGTAAAATGAAAAAAAAATAGCGTACACAAATATTTACAAAAATACTCATAGAAATTGTAAACATTCCATTGAGATCAAATTAAAAAAGTTAAAGAAATGCACAAAACTACAAATACGACAAGGCAAAGCAAAAGGATACACAGATCCAAACATTGACAATAGGCAGCAATGCCAACATCAACAGTATAAATAGCGGCAAATGACTGTGTAGATGTATTGGTACTCATAGCCCACAATACTACACAAGGATATGAGCAAGCACACTAACACAGCCATACAAATGTTTTGAAGCTTTTTAAGAGAATTTAAAATGAACTAGAAACAACAAACTATTGCTGCAGTGTATCGCTACTTAAGTTGTATGACAGCCTGGTTGCTGGCAATATTTGCTCAAGTTGTGTCTAAATGTTGAATAGTTTTGTTTAATTGTTTGTTTGGTGACTGGTTCTAAAATATTGCCAGATATAAGGAAATTTAAACATTAGATTTCTGCTGGAATTTTAACATTAAAAAACTCTTATTAACAGCTGAGACAGCTTTGGAATTATTTCTTGTCTGTATTTTCTGTTTTTGTTTTTGAATCAAAAGTAATTCATTTATCTGGCAATACTAATTATTGCTTGTTTAACTAATTTAAACGCCAGAGAAAAATATGTGAGCCTGTTCGAAATTCTGTTTGTATGTAAATTTACATAAATATGCATGCACATACTTCTATGGATATTCATACGTTATTTACAGTGCAAAGAGTGTATGCCAGTTTGTAGAAATACGTGAATGAACCTCTTTATACAAACAACATCTGTGTCTGTTTGTTACGACTTCATATTTGGGCTAGAAGCGAACACACAATGGGCAATATTTTTAAAAATTGTAAATATATTTTTGTAGTTACCTAACGCTTATAAGATATTTTTTTTTCATTTATATTGATTCCATCCAGAGCATGACTTTATATTGTGATGTGGTGTATGTTTTATTTAAGTTTATTTAATTCCCTGCAGGTAAATTCGTAAGTATTGTGGCTTTGGACCTGTTTATTACAAGTTGTCACGAGTACAACAATGAGAAAGATGTTGCAATTTAGACTGCACAGCTGTATACAAGACGACGTTATTTGTAGAAAGACCAACAACGCTACAAAAGTAGATAAAATACGATTTAATTGTTTTTTTTTTGTGGAAATATCAACACTGCAAGAAGGAAAACACAATTTTTTTTAAACAAGATTTTGGTAAACAAAATTTCTAAAAAGAAAGAAAAATTCCCGAATTCTATTTGTTAAAATTATTTAGTTAAATACATTAAATTTTCTCTCTCTCTCTCTCCTTCTATCTGATACCAGGGATAAGTGTTTAGAATTATTCTAAAATAAATACATATGACGCCACAAGCTTCTTACCACTGCTTTAGGTTTTTAAAGCGGCGTTGCCCGCTTAGAATTAATTTTTAGACAAGTATAAAAAAGATATAAATCCTGAGTGTTTTATTGTATGTTGATGGATCTAAAATGTTTCAAATTTTATCGAAATCGATAAGTTAGTTTGGAATAGGCAGAAATTGTCCATCTGTCCATTCGTATCCCTGGCTCCGAAAAAAAATATAAACCCTGTGTCTTTTTTACAAACTCAAAATCAGATATTTTCGGAAAGGCAGCAATTCTCCTCATCTTGGTCCTAGTTTTAAAAAAATCGATGTTTCCAATTTCATCGGAATCGGTTAAGCTATTTAGCCGATAAAGCGAAGCAAACGTCACTTTCGCATTTGGTCAGGGGATGGCTGAGAGGACTCACGTTAAAATTTCTTTATTTTTCTTTTGAGTACAGAAACTATTGCTTTAATATTTCTCTTTTTTTTAGCGCCCTTGAACCCTTTCGTAAGTCAGTAGCAGTAAGAGAAAAAAAAAGTACAAAAGAAAATCTCTTTTGAAGATTCTCATTCACTCATTTGATGTTTCTATGACCAATAGGAAAATAAATTAAAAAAGTATCATTTAAAAAACAAAAAAGTACCAAAAAGCCGCTTTAACAGATTCGTATTCGCTAAGGATGTTGCCTCTTTAATTTCATGTTTCTAGGTACAATACTATCGAAAATCAGAAAGTACCAGTTAAAGAACAAAAAGTACCACAATAGTTCCCTCTTATAGTTTCTCAATCACGGAGGACATTACATGTTGAATTTGATGTTTCCTGGTCCAATATTAAAGGAAATTCAAAAAATACCAGTTGACGAACAAAAAAGTACCAAAAAGCCCCTCTTACTGATTCTCATTCACTCCGGACCTTGCACGTCTAATTTTATGTTTCTATCTCCAATACTAACGGAAACTCAAAAAGTACCAGTTAAACAACAAAAAAGTACCACAAAAGTTCCCTCTTATAGATTCTCATTTGCTCAGGACCTTGGATGTTTAATTTTATGGTTCTAGGAGCAATATTAACGAAAATTAAAGAAATACCAAAAATCCCCTTTTACAGATTCGTATTCGCTCAGGGCATTGCATGTTTAATTCTAGGTTTCTAAAATTAAATTAAAAAAGTACCAGTTGTAGAACCAAAAAGATAAGGAAAGAAATTTAGTTTTCCGTATTTCTCCTCTTTAGCCCTTGGTTATGAATGGAGACAAATTTTGTGTTGAAGAGGTAGCAAAAATCGGTACGGTACGTTCGAATTTTGAAAAAGTACCAAATTCATATTTGAATTTTTTTAATAAGTTACAAATGTAATTTTTATTATGGGATGAAAAAAAGTTGCGAAATACAGGTTTTACCCGTTTACTCCCCAAAAAGGGCCGAATTTTAGAAAAGTACCAGACACTTATCCGCTTATTTTTTTTTTTATTGAACTATAAAACTATTACTTTACAAATTTTACGAGTTCAAACACGTTTTTACACACAATTTTACCACCCATCTTTGTGTATTGATTTGGCTAGAGACCAACCTCCGGTCCAAATTTTAATTTTTTAGCTTCAGGTTGTGCGATGTTAAATCAATCAATCAGTCAGTCACGTAAAAATTTTATCATGTACATATACATATATTTAAATAAACTTTGTTGCATAGTTTTTTTTTTATATACCCCACTGTGTAAAATTAAGTTGGTTTTTAGTTTGTTCGTTTGCGTTTTATTGGACAGACGTCCCCGGTTTATTTTAGAAGATTTGAACGCAAACACATGTAGACAGCACAATTTATGTCAACAATGTACGAGTATGTATGTCACAGGTTGCTGTTGTTGCTTCTGGTATTGTTGGATTATTGAAGTAGCAATAGTTGTAGTCATTTTGGATGTTGCTGTTGGTGTTACAAAGAGTTAGTTATTTTAATTCGGGTTGCTGGTTGTGTTTTTTTTTTCTTTTTTTTTCTTGAAAATATAAAAATATTTGTGTACTTTAGATTGTTTTTTTAGAACAACTTATGCATATGAATTTGTTAGTAATACTACCCTGCAAACAATTTCCATCGCCGGCCAGTTGTCTAACATCGCTGCGATGCATCGCGTGGAAGCTGAATGCGATCCTCTGGCGAATCGCGGAAACGTTCGCATGTGTCAACCACGCGATTCGTGTACCGCTATTCGCGTGTACATCGTTTGCCGCGATTCCCTTGAAACCTAATATTTATTTTCCCGTTACCTTAACAAAACAACAACACAAAAAAAATTCCATCGAAAGTTATAAAAAACACTGATGGGTAACGGTTCGTATTCCCTCAGAAGGATCGCGTAATCATCGCCAAACAAGCAATGGCCAAAAATTTTCAAAAATGTTTGTAGGGTATGTTCCAGTGTATGTTATTTTGTGTTTGTATGGTGTTTATAAATATATCTGTTTGCGTTTGTTTTTTTTTTTTGCAGACCTTAATTGTTATAGCATTTAGATAACAAATTCTATGTTTTTCTCATATCCTTAAGCACCCACTACTACACTTCACTTTAAACACTTTTCTTTTAAGGCACCACTTTCCCTTTCCTTGGTGGCAAAAACAAGTAGGGATGGGTTAAAAAGAAGTACCAATAAAAATAGAAAATTTTACAAAAAACTTTATATCTGTTAGCAAAAAAATATTAAACATATTTAAAAAGAATGTCTGAATAAATGACCTGGCTCATAAATAATTTTTATTTCATAAGCTTTATCAGTCTTAAAAAATTTGTAAAATATTGTAAACTTTATATTATATTTTTCTGTATACCCATTTTTACCCTTCAAATGACCAAGAAAGTACCATTTTACCCTCTGCATCTCTGCCTTTAAGTATTTCTTCTTTATATATATATTTAACCTCCTAAAAGTATGTGTGTTAATGGTAAATATTTTGTATACAAAAAGTATGCCAGCAGATTCATTGAAGGCTTGTACATATTTAAATTGTTTTTATTTTATTTAATTTTTTTTTTTTTTTTTTTTGTTATATTTTATTTTGTCTTATTTCATTGCATATTTTTAAAACCTACATTAGACATAATTATTTTGGTTTGTCAAGATGTATAAAAACTCACAAATTACGAGTGCTTAAAAGCAAAATTAAAAGAAAATATGTTAAAAGGTTTGCCTACTTTCGGGGAGATTTTTGTTTTTTTCCAAAACAAATTGAACATTTTCTGTTAATTCCTTTTGGAAAGTATAATTTTATAGTTATAATTAGGGCAAGTTTTTGAAATTCTAGTCTTGAAAGATAAGTTTTTCATGTTTCGCCAGAACTATTAGATGAAATTTATTTGAATAGTTGGCAATTAATTTATTAATTTCTTGCCTAAAATTTGATTTTAAGCCATTGAAGACGAAATTGAGATCTTTATAGGAATCTATGGCAAATAACTGGCCAATCGATGCTTTTTTTGTTTAGAAAATCACATCATGCCAACTTCCGCTGTGGCTTCGCTGGATTGCGTAATTTAAAAAGTTAATTTATTAATAACGCTTTCACTGTTAGCACCTAGTGGAATGGTAGCGGAATGTTACGAGGTCTCCTGAATGCAATAAAAGTGTTATATTGCTAAATCTCATTGTATGTTTTTGTTTGTTCTTGTATTCTTTTTATTATCTGTACTAATTTATGAAGCTGAAAAGTTTGTATGCTTGTAAGAGGTAATTCCGGAGCTGCCAGTCCAATTTTAAAAATGTATTCAACGAGATGAAAAATGGAACCTCCTAACGGATAAAGGCTATATCAGGTTCCACCAAAGTGCTTAGGATAGGGTCCAGGGGCTCTAAACCTTATATTATAACCTCGCTCATATCTCCAAAACTTAAAGAGACAGACAAAAATGTAAGACTCGTCGTTGTTATTTAGAAGATGAGCGGGCAGGTCTCCGGTACTTTAATGAAATTCAGCACGTTTAGGGAGTAAACGAGCAAAACCAGAATTTTGATACTTTTTTTGTCACCCCGTCTATCTTTCAAACCAATTAACGTTGTATCACATTCGACACTTATCTAAAAACTTAAATACTAATTTGGTACTTTTTAGAAATTCGAACGTTTAAGGGGTGAAGTTTGTAACTTTTGTTGGTACTTTTTTTACAAAATATTTTTCTCCATTCTTTGGCATATTGTATGGCCTCCCACTACAATATTGATATTTTTGATACTTCAATGGAGAGAAAAAAAAGTACCAAGAAGGGGAAATAACGAAAATTAAATTTTATTCTTGAGGTTTTTGGCTCTACAACTGAACATTTAAATATAATCAGAAACATTGGAAATATAATCA
Organism: Pollenia labialis; assembly: GCA_949318255.1. Taxonomy (NCBI): domain Eukaryota; kingdom Metazoa; phylum Arthropoda; class Insecta; order Diptera; family Polleniidae; genus Pollenia; species Pollenia labialis. Next base: position 33,295,437 of record OX439143.1, on the reverse strand, counting down.
GAAAATTTTACTTTCAATATCCTGAGATAAGATTCTATGGAGGAACTTTTCGGTAATTTTTTGTCTTAAACTGGTGTTTTTTTAAATTTTCTTAGTATTGGACTTAAAACATAAAATAAAACATTTAGGGTCCTCAGTGGATGAGAATCTTTAAAGGGATCTATTTGGTACTTTTTCGTTCTTTAAAAGGTACTTTTTTATTTTCGGTTGTATTGGACTTATAAACATCAAATTAAACATGCAAAGTCCTGAGTGATAGAGAATCTATAAGAGCGATTCTTTTGCTATTTTATATTTCTCTAACTGGTACTAAATTAGAATAGGGCTCAGGACCGCTAAACTTCCTATTTTCAGAAAATATAGATATTAATTACCGTTAAAGAGGAGATCTATTAAAGCAATAGATTGCGTATCCCAAAAAAAGAAAGCCATATTAACATCAGTACCCTGTTCACCTTTCACATCGCCTCCAATCTATCTTTGGGTTCGACCGCCCCCTGACCGAATGCGAAAGCGATCAAGACGGGACATGCGGAGAATTACTGCCACTCCGAAAATATCTAACTAATTTTAAAGAAATTTGAATAGATAGATCAACGTAATTAAAACACACAGGGTTTATATATTTTTCAAGGCTAGAAATATCAAGGGACAGATGGGCAATTTCAATTATGATTAAATTTAAATCTTATATAATGTATGTATGTAGATCAATAAAACACACAGGCGTTATATTTTTTTATTGTTAGTCAAAAATTCACACTGTTCATTTAGTTCATGCACAAATACAGACATCAGTAAGGAAAATTATTGAAATGGATTCAGGGAACCTTTTAATGTATAAATCCGTTGAAATTTCATAAAGGAAAAAAGTTTTAAAAAGTTAATATGTCACTTAAACGCCCATTTATGGCTTAAAGAATTTGTTGAAACCATCATCCAACTCCCGCCAAAAGCAGTTGATAATAACACTAGCAAACACTAGGGTTATTTAAATCTCTAAATGGGTGAAACTTTAGCGACCCTGAAATAAAATTCCGATGTTATCTTTTAAATCGCCCACACAAACATTCTTTTTTGTCTCCTCCACCAGACCCATTAGTTATTTTGAAAAAAGATTGAAATTGTTGTACTGTGTAATTGACAATTTCAATCAAAAATCTTGAAAAATAATTTTTTTCGAGACATATTTATGCTTTTTATTTATAATTTTTTTTTTTTTTTTGGTTTAAGCATACCTTGAAATTTTTTGTGCATATAAAAACTTAACTATCAATTTTCTTTTTATTGCCCCTTTATAAAATTAGTTTTGTCTACCCCATATATTTTATCAAAACGTATATCCTGTATGCAAATTATAAAAACTTAAGAAGGCTGTTAAATTCAAACGTTTTAAAGGCTTAAGAAATTTGATAAAAGAAATTTATAATTAAAACTAAATTTTTAATAAAAGAAAGAAATCATTTAAATTTAATTGCACATACCTTTTTAAAATGCCTTTGGGTCGACTTCAATCAAATAACTTTATTCAACTTGAAGTGGTCGTCATAGGAGAAAATTGTGTGTGGTTTAAACAAATAGATTCTTAAGAGATGTATTAATTTTTTTTTTATTTAAATTTGACCACAAACCCAGCAGAGTTGTACACTTGGCTTTTTAAAATATGCTTAAACTTTTACTTATTCCTTCACCACAGTTGGAAAGAGTATCTACATATATAAGTTTGTCATTCCGTTTGTAATTTCTAGATACTTGATCTCATATCCTGGGTCCCTATGAGTAGCAAAGTTGATTTAACGCTGTCCGTCTGACCGTCTGTCTGTTTGGATGTTGAAATGGGTTTTTCGAGCACCCCAAAAATTATGGTAACTGGGTTGTTACATATTTATGTCAGATATACTCCGTTAAAGCTGGATATTTAAATTCAGCCGAATCGCCACATAATTGACTGAGATGTGAGCAAAAAGCCACGACTGCCTCTAACTGTACTTAAAAATCTCATTTTGTTGTTGTATGTATGTTTGGAGAAAGGCCAAAGCCACAGGTTCCAATTTAGGTACAAGCATCTTGGATATCAATGCACAACCTCTTTAAAATGGGCAGGATTAGAGAAGTGGGAGTGGCACTTCTCATACAAAAGAATTAAAGATTTGTATATATGGGCATCAGCAAGAGCCAAAGTTTCCAAATAAGGTACAAGCAACTTGGTTATCAATAGACAACATTCGAAAAAGTTTGGGCGGTATTGGAGATGGGGGCGTGGCACAAAATAGATTTATTTATATCTAAAAAACGGTCAGAGAAAAATATGGTACACATAGCTTAGGTTATCATTACACATCCTCTTTAAAAAAAAATGGGCGGAATTGGAGAAGTGGGAGTGGCACTTCCATACAATTAAAAAATATATGTATTTCTATATATCTGGAGAATCGTAGAAGTAAAAGTTTCCAAATAAGGTACAAATAGCTTCGGTGTCAATGCGTGACAAAAAGTAGACAGGATTAGAGAAGTGGGCTTGACACAAAATACATTTCTTAACATCTTAAGAACAAAAGGACCAAATTTCCAAATTTGGCGCACATAGCGGGGTCGCCTAGAAATCCGTCAAAAAGTTGGTCTTATTGGATAAGTGGGCGTGGCATCTTCTATACAACATGGATCAGTAAAAGTGAAAGTTATAAAATTTAGTACGAGTACAAGACATCCGCAGAATATTTGGCGGTTTTTGTTTGAATGGTGATGGGTATATTAAATTTGAAATAAGAAAGTTTAATGAAAAATTTCCGCCACACATTCGTTCGGGTAACGCCACTGTAACGTAAAGCAATTGTGAGGAACAAACTTTGTTATGGATGGCCATCGCAAGAAAAAAATCTTGCGTTAATATTAAGGGACCCTTTTTAATAATTGGGGGATATACAGGGTAGTCATAAATTTGTAAAGTCCTAAAATAGTTACAAGAAATATATATATGTATGACTGCTGTGGGCAACCGCTTATAATTTAGATTTCTACTCTACAGTTATGACGAACATTATGACGATATGACTTAATAGCACACCTTGTGAATCCCCCAAATGTAAACTTTAATTGAGAATTCAAATTCATTAAAAAAAACCTTAAACCGTAAAAACTTGAATTTTGCGGGTTTAAAAAATACAAAACTCTTGCTCTTATCCTTCAATTTAATACGGCTCGAATTTTGTTTAAATATTTAAGATAACATATTTATTTTCATGTATTTCTACTGCTGCACTCTAATGAAATTGTATAGTTTTTAATATTTATTTATATTTGCTCTAAATATTCTACTTAAGCCATGTGCATAAAACTACACTTAACGAAAACTGCCCTACGTAGTACGAAACATTAAGCAAAATTATGATTTTTTTTTTCGTTCATTAATACGAAGACGAACGAACTCCTTTATCTTAAAGGGTTAGAAAAAATATTCTTCGTATTATAAACGAAACTTTTGTAAATATCACAATCAAATTTCCCACATAAGTTTCGCATCGTAAAATGTTTAATTGATTATTTTCAGTGTAATACGACCCACATATAATTTCGTATATAAAAGCGTATTGTAAGAAAATTGCTAGTTTTACGACAAATACGTAAAAGGATATTTTTATTGCACATTGTTAAAGAATGCAACACATGTGACACGAAAAAATTTACATTACACTTTACCAAGCAAGCTAAAAGAATGTACATACATATTTACACACAAAAATATAAAGTGAACCATAGAAAAATATTTTAGTACCAAAAGGGGTAATTCTATAAATGTAGAAATTAGTTGATAGAGATCTGGGAAAAACTGTTCCTGCATTTTCTTAAGGAATAATTTTAGATCTTTAAACATTATTCTCATGAAACTTATTGCCTAAAGGCTTCGTAACACTTACGTAAACATGTACATTGCCGATCAGCTGTTCTACTTTCCTTTGCAAGCTCATATTTTAATAGGTACTTTTAGGTAAACGTGAGGTTGCAGTGCGTGATGCTGACTTTCTATACGTAGTCATGCAATCAAAATATCTTTACTCTAATAATATTTTGTTATCGTCCATTGTAAAATAATTTTGCATCAGTTGTGTCGTTTGTTTTTAAATATGCCTATCGAATTATTTGTTAGTGAGTGAACAATTAAAAAAGCCATTAAAAATAAAGACAAAATTACCAGTTTAAGAAATTAAATTACAATCCTCAAAAGCTTTTATACTTTAATAGTCTTAATCCTTCAATATTTTCCAGGAATATTTTCTATGCACCATCAGAATTTTCGTTTGCATATTTCTGTTACGATCCTTTGGCAATGAAGTAAATTGTGCAGAAAATTTATAGTTACAACTATTAGCGACCAGCAGAATGTAATGCATTTTCTGGCCTGCTACGGCATAGAAAATTTTAAAGTATAAAAGCTTTTGTGGATTGTATTTTGACTCAGAATACACATTCGAATAATATGAAAATTTATATTAAAGAAATTACCAAAAATAAAAAAATTGTAGGTACATTCAAGGTACATTGACACAAGGTAGACTCATTTGGGAGTGCAGACATGCTGCTCTATAAAAATAACCGACTCCTTAAAATTGTCTTCATATAAAACACACACAATTTAACGCACACATATATAAGTGCCGGTTCACACACGCCAAGTTTGTCTCGTCAAGTCTTGAGTTTTTAGAAGAGAGGGGAAAAGAAATGGCCTTCTCTCTTCCCTCCTCTCCTAAATGCTCAAGACTTGACGAGTCAAACTTGACGTGTGTGAACCAGCACTCAATGTTGGCTCGCATACACACACAGAAAAAAACCAATGTAAAATTGTTGATTGAGAATCATAGTAAATTTCTTATTTAAATTTTAAATGAAAAATATTAAAATAACCTTAAATCAAGTTTATTTAATATCATTCACTGTTAAAATAACATTGTTCAATATTGAAACCATAAAAATCTGTTTTATATTCAAATCAAAAGTTTATCTTGTTAAATTGGCATGCATACATACTTAAGTATGTAATTTTTTTTATTTTCATGTTTAAAATATGTTATAAAAAGAAGACAATTCCCGTATTCTTTTAATTAAAATTATTTAGTTAAATAGTACATCATGTTTTCAAAATAGAATGATGACGAACACCATATCGGGCCATTCTGCTGGTACTTCTGTTAACAAAGGAGAATACAAGTTTTTGGAAAACAACGATTCATGTTTTTTATTGTTTGTGTGATGATCTCTCATAAAGTATGCGCGGAAATAAGAACTTTACGTGTTCAATATAAACTAATTCAATGCAGACCATTTATTTGCGCATATCCTATACCGAAATATCACGACGACTTGGGCATTGGGTGCTACTGGAAAGCATAAAGTACATATATAAGTAGGCTCCACAAATTTAAGAAATACTTAACTGACGGGAAATAAAATTTTTTTTAAGGGAGTAAAACAAAAAAAAAGGATAAAAGTCATAATTTTCGCTGATTTATCGTTGATGTTTCGAAAATCACATTTTTTGGTGTTTTTGTAAAAACATTTTACTTACTACACTTTACATTTTTCAATGACATATGGAAATATAAAATGCCCCAAACACACAAAGCAGTGCACAGTGGCGTAAAATTAAAACAAACAAAAAGTCAAAGTGAGAGGGAAATAAACAATACAGAGTAAAAAGGTAACATTTTTAAAGATTTATTTCATAAGCAATGAGTAAAAAAAATATTAAATGAATTTATTGTCATCGAAATTAAAAAGAGCAGTAAGTAATACTTAAATTTTTTATGACGTATACAGACACCGCCTAGAATCGAGACAGTTCAACAAATAATGTAGGTGTTTCGCTCTCAAGAAGTTAGCAACTTCTCTTCCCTCCTCTTCTAAATGCTTAAGACTTGACGAGTCAAACTTGACGTGTGTGAACCAGCACTCAATGTTGGCTCGCATACACACACAGAAAAAAAACCAATGTAAAATTGTTGATTGAGAATCATAGTAAATTTCTTATTTAAATTTTAAATGAAAAATATTAAAATAACCTTAAGTCAAGTTTATTTAATATCATTCACTGTTAAAATAACATTGTTCGATATTGAATCCATAAAAACCTGTTTTATATTAAAATCAAAAATGTATCTTGTTAAATTGGCATGCATACATACTTAAGTATGTAATTTTTTTTATTTTCATGTTTAAAATATGTTATAAAAAGAAGACAATTCCCGTATTCTTTTAATTAAAATTATTTAGTTAAATAGTACATCAAGTTTTCAAAGTAGAATAATGACGAACACCATATCGGGCCATTCTGCTGGTACTTCTGTTACCAAAGGAGAATACAAGTTTTTGGAAAACAACGATTCATGTTTTTTATTGTTTGTGTGATGAGAGAGATATAAAGTATGCGCGGAAATAAGAACTTAACGTGATCAACATAAACTTATTCAATGCAGACCATTCATTTGCGCATATCCTATACCGAAATATCACGACGACTTGGGCATTGGGTGCTACTGGAAAGCATAAAGTACATATATAAGTAGGCTCCACAAATTTAAGAAATACTGAACTGACGGGAAATAAAATTTTTTTTAAGGGAGTAAAACAAAAAAAAAGGATAAAAGTCATAATTTTCGCTGATTTATCGTTGATGTTTCGAAAATCACATTTTTTGGTGTTTTTGTAAAAACATTTTACTTACTACACTTTACATTTTTCAATGACATATGAAAATATAAAATGCCCCAAACACACAAAGCAGTGCACAGTGGCGTAAAATTAAAACAAACAAAAAGTCAAAGTGAGAGGGAAATAAACAATACAGAGTAAAAAGGTAACATTTTTAAAGATTTATTTCATAAGCAATGAGTAAAAAAAATATTAAATGAATTTATTGTCATCGAAATTAAAAAGAGCAGTAAGTAATACTTAAATTTTTTATGACGTATACAGACACCGCCTAGAATCGAGACAGTTCAACAAATAATGTAGGTGTTTCGCTCTCAAGAAGTAAGCAACTTATAGCGCTCAAGTTTCACCTTATTGCCAGTAAAAGATGGCACGATGAAACTACCTGTGGGGAAACCAGGAAAATCTGGCACATTATAGATGAAAAAAGGACACGGCGGGCATTACAGCTGCCCAGACATCACCTAAGGAACATAATTGCGGTTATAACTGACCACTGGCCCATTGGGAGGCACGCCCAAAGGCTTGGGCTCCCTTACAATGACTTGTGTAGAAGTTGCGGCGAAAAGGAGGAGGAGGAAGAGTCAACGGAACATCTTCTCTGTAATTGCGCGGCATTCGGAGATTTAAGACTCGAAATGTTTGGTCGAAGAGTCCTTAGGGACAAAACTTGTTGTTGAATCGACCGGGTGGCTGCATGGGAACACTGGCAGCCAGATAACAACAGATCACGGCTGCAAATTGAACCTAACCTAACCTAATATGCATTATAATAATTTTTATACTGTTAAAGTCACAAGAAAAATCAATCCTTCCGTACTTAAACCAAAGAAAAGCGGTGTCAATAGGACGGTAAGTACGGATTTTCTTACATCAAGTACAGAATGCTTGATTTAAATACTTTAGCCACATTTAATTCCCGACTAGTTTAATTTAAAACACCTGTGAGAAAGAACACCTGTATGGCCAAAATGTAAAATTTTCCTGAGCTGAATCAAATCATATTTGTCATGTAGAATTCAATCTGTAAAATTTAATACTGCAGTTTCGGAAAAAATCAATGTAAAATCTGGAGTACCTCAGGGTAGCCACATTGGTGCAATTTTATTCCTTCTTTTTAGTAATGATTTGCCTGAAGCAATTCAACATTGTAATGTTTTGATGTATGCAGACGACGTAAGTTTATTTTTGACTGAAAAACTTCCTTGTGATCAACAACATCTACAAAATGACCTGAATAGTTTTGACAAATAGTGTAAACTTAATTTGATGGAACTAAATTTAAAAAGTAAATGCAAACATATGCAATTTTCCAGAGTAAAAAATTGTGCTTACTCCTACGTTCGTGATGGATGTACTTAACAATATGTTAGTGAATAATGGATTTGGTTATTTTGGATATTGTTAGACAAAAAACTTAACTTTATTCAACATATAACGATGACTGTTAATAAATCCCGCAGTGTTCTGGCTTTTATTAAAAGATGGGCAAAGGAATTCAGCGATCCCTTAACTACAAAAAGTCTTTTTACTTCGCTCATCAGACCGATTTTGGAATACGCCAGCATTATTTGGGACCCGATCTATAATATTCACAGTCGCAATTCACATTATACGATTTTTGTCGTTGCGATTATTGTCGTTTCCTGTTTGAAGTCGCTCTGATGTTTACATTGTACGATTTTTGTCGTTACGACTTTTTCTCTTGCAACCGAACTTCAATGCATTTTTCGTCAAATGAGAGAACAATGAGAGAACGAATGAGCGGACAAAATGAATCGAAGAGTACACTCGCTTGTGTACTCCTTTTAATTCCTCTCTCCCCTCTTGTCCATAACGTAAGAATCGCAACGACAAAAATCGTATAATATGAATGGGCACATAATGATCGTATCGAATCAGTTCAAAAACAATTTCTTATTTTCTGCTTAAGAAGTGATTATAGAGGATGCCTGGTATTACCTGCATATTCAATAAGACTAGCTGAAATAAATTTACCATTTTATTTTTATTGAGTAACGTTACTTTTAATATTCCTCAACGTTCACTTCGGTTTATCAACTCTCTATATGATCACATTAATTTAATATTTATTACCTATTTTTTTTTTTTCTATTTCCCGCCATTGTGCAAACACATTAGTAGTTCAAACTTTACACAGTTTTTGTGGGTCACAGGATGCCAAGTAAAATATATAAGTAAATAAAAATTGTGTGTCAAAAAGTGCGCTAAAATTTTATACATACAAATAAGAAATTTTCTTATCATTCCTACAAATCGTTACAATTTTTGTTTTTTACATGCATATGTAAACAATTTTGTCGCTCCATTCACAAAAGAAATTCTTTAACTAGAAAAGAGCAATAATTAAAATGTTTTAGAAAATATAAGTAAATACACATTTAAAATTGCTTTAATACATTTTTAAACTTGTACATAAATGGTTTTTTTATTAAATACTTCTGTTTCATTTAAAAATAAATAATTTATTACCCCTCTCGAAATAAAATCAAAGAATTAAAATATTTAAATTGATGACAAAAAAAAAAAGAACAAGAAATGTGCTACTTACAATATCGTCCAAGTTGTTTGTCGTCGGTTCCTTCATACCATGACGCAACTACAGGAGCTCTGCAAAAAAAAACGGATATGCATATAAAACAAACATTAAATTCCAATTCATTTGATTATGTTTTTTGTTTTTAACAAAATAAATATTAAAATATAGGAAGAGCAAGTATTTTTATTGTGTTTTATTTCAGTTTTGTATTTCTTTGTTATTTGTTGAAAAAAAATTAGTTATGCCACTTCTATTTTTTTGTAACGCCTTTGTTGTTGTTGCTGTGTAGCTCAATCTGATGCATTGTTTAGCTAAATATTGTTATTTCGTATAATGCCAGCCCCGCACCCACACCCAGGCATCATCCACCCACCCACACAGGCTCATGTCTTAGTCAAATAAACACTTTATAGAAATTTGCTTAAACAAACATACACACACACACATATATTTAGACAAATGTGCAGAAATATTTTTTAAATATTTTGTCAGTGGGACTAAGGTAGGAAAATTGGATATAAAAGTCAATGACAAAAATTGTGCAAGGTCTGCCTTAATTAAAATAAATGAGTAGTTAAAGGAATATATTTGCATCAATTAAATATTTTGTGATTTAAAAAAAAATTCCGGAATTAATATTGTTCATATAAGTAAACGTTTAATTCACTTGATTGCATTTTTGATTAAAACTAATTTTTTTTTTTTGATTAATAGTTTAATTGAGGCGAGAATTTTTTCTGTGCTTTTGCCGTCCCAAAAGATTTTACTATCACAAATCTTGAATAAAACAAAAGAGAGCGCTATATTCCGCAACGCCGAATCTTAAATACTTTTCACCAGAACAGAAATTTATGTTAATGCTTCTAATATTATAAATGTGAAAGATTGTATACAGAAAAAATAGAAAATCGACTTCAATTAAACAATTCGTTCAGACAATTAAATATTTAACTAATTTTGCCCCTGCAAAGGAATTGATCATATCAATTAACGGATTTGTATTTTCGAGTCATGGGACACAAATTTAGTCAATTAAAAAATTAATTGTATAAACAAAAAATACACCACATATACACAAACATTTAATTTTATGGGTTTTGATTAAAAAAATTAATTGAATAATTAATGTTCACCAATTAATTATTTAATTGAATAGTTTCTTACAAATATTTTTTCTGTGTATTTTTGGATGTTTGTGAGTTTGTGGCTCAATCTCTCGAAAAATGCTTGATGTATTGGGATGAAATTTGGTAGACGGATAGCATATGACTCAGATTTCAATATACTTTTTAAGAAGAAAATAGGTTTAAAAAAAATTGATACTTTGGGATTTTTTCAATATTAGGTACTTTTTGAGGGATAAAATTGGTACTTTAAAACTGGTGCTTTCTTTTCAAAAAACTTGATATACATACAGATTATAGACTACATTTACATACAATGTACTTTCTGTGGGCCTAAAGTGAGGAAAAGCTGGTACTCTTGGTACTCTTGTAACTTTGGTACTTTTTCCCTCTTCGAAGAAATTGAAATAGGGAAAACATATGGTTCAGATTAAAATATAGGTTACGTTTTATAATTTTTATTATAAATTTATAATTTTATTAATGTTTTGGGCCAAATCTAATATAAATTCCAATATAATAAAATGATTGATAGACATAAAGGCTATATTTCCGAAAGAAGTTTGTATGAAGCTAGTTCCCACAAATTTCAAGACTCATAGTCCTTATGACAATTAAAACATATACCAACTTGCATTAAATTATCTTGAAATTGCGACTGGTGTGGCTGCCAGCCGGGCGGACGGACATTGTTAGAAAGTGATTCTGAGACGATCGGTATACAAAACGTCCAATATAGGACTAATATGTTACCCTTAACTACCGTGGTGTAGAGAAAAATAAAATAATTTTCCAAATTTTATATTTTTCCACCCCACTGTTAATTTAAATTAAATATGTACATAACATGAAAATCTAAATAGACGTCCGTCTACTTAATTTGCATTTGAATGTGACTTAAGTGAGGGATTTTCTTTTGTCATTTTGTCCAATTTCAGGCTAAAACACACTCTCTTCTTAAAGGATAATTCAAGATTATTAAATTTATAAACTGATTTCAGAAAATGTGTGCAATGCATTTGCGGTTTTTGGACTGAGAGTGCTTTGGGTATTCTGTGGAAAATCTAATTCTATTGTTTGCTAAGTGTTTAGATATGAAAAACAGAGCAAAAGTTTTGACAATTTCTTTTTTTTTTTAAATTTAGTCAGCTCAACAAAATTTTGAAAGTACAATGATAAAAAGCAGGATTACACTGAAAATAAACGAATTTTTATTTCAATTTTGTTCGTATTTTTTGCAAAAGTTTGTAGAAAACATTCGCACAAGAAAATAATAGCACAAGTCGTGAAAGAAATCCCTTAACTCGAGCATGTTCTGAAATACTGCCCATTATTAGGAAGAATTTGGTGGTGTCTTTAAGCAATTATTGAAGCTTGATAATGAGATCAGGGGCAAATTACGGCATTCGATATCGATCCAAATTTCCATTTAAGTTGTATGGTGATTTCGTTCGATATTAAATGCCTTAATTTGGCCCCAGACATGAGGCAGAACTATTCCATCATGACACCGCTACACGTTTCAAATCCAGTTTCAAACTTTTTAAAAAAGAGTTAGAAAGTTTTGCTTTACGCACTTTATAATCGAGACATGGCTCGACACGACAACTATTTATTTCGATGGATACAAATCTCGAAAAGTTTTAAATGAGCACCGGCCAAATGGAGTTCTTTCGTAGTGTGTCTTAGCCATCGATCGACAAACAGTGCGCATTCCAACCACCCCTGTGTGTGCTCATTGAAAACATACACATGTTGCAATTTTAATTGTTTAATTCTACAAGAATTGTAAAGGAGCTGGACCTATCTAACCACCGCTTCTTAAAAAACAGCAACATCAGCTAGAGTTGATTCTTCCTCGTAGGTAGTGTTCTCCACGTAGCTAGTGTTATCCACCAGCCATCACTTGATCCTCGAAAGTACACAGAAAAAAATTACGACAAATCAATTGTCATATTGAATACCAAATTCGTCAATACAATTAACTTTTTAATTGAAAAGGCACCAACAAACAAATTTGTAAATACAAACAATTTTTTTGTTAATAACAATTGTTAAAACCTAACAAATATTTTTAACAATGAGTATGTGATGTTAATTAAAATATTTGTTAACCATTAAATATAAATTTTTGTTACGAAATTGTCACATTAACAAAATATTTGGTTGCTAACTAAATTGAAATAAAAGATGCAGTTAAAAGTGGATTTTATTAGTTTTTCTTGGTAAAATTTATTTAACATCAATTCACAAACAGCATTTAACATTATTTAAGCTTCTGACATCAACACAACATGAAATCTTGGCATCTTTAACAGTTTTATTTGTAAAACTAGAATATATAACAGATGCATTAAAATTTCTTTATAAATCGTATAATAATTTACTTACCGTATAGATTGACTTAATTCCAAAACACTTATCGAATCGTTTATTCTTTATAAGATTTTTAATTGAAAATAAAGATTTTTTATTTCAGTTTTGAATTTTTTGACAATAAAAATTTTTTCTATGATATACATATGTATGTACATATTATTTTTCTACAAATAAAACAAATTGTTAATATGACAATTTACAAACATGTTAATTAAAAAAATTGTTAAAAATATTACAAAAATTTTACAAATTTTCTTTAATTGCTTAATAGCTTTTGTTATTTTTTTCTGTGTAAACCTTTATCCCCCATGGCCGGAGAACAACAAGCAAGAAACATACTAAAGAAGACCTCAGACCACCGGGGACATTTGCCTCCTTGGCAACAAATAAAAAGCATCTCTGGTGAACCGAAATCTCAAGAAATCTGCCGATTATGAATATTTTGTCGAGTTCCAGGTATAAGCAGCGCCTGATTACGCCACAGATTTTCGACACAACATAAATGTCATGGTCTTCTAGTCCATCTACCATATCTCTCTATGAAAGATCTTCATGACACTACGACTATAAAACAGAAATGAAAATTCTGCTGTAACCCCACGGCGTCTTCTTTATGTACGTTCCTGTTGCGAGGAGTTCATTAAACTTTGAGTCCTTTAAAGAAGTAGGAATCCCTTTTATGCTTAACTACATCCCCTGGGGGACGTAGTACATCCCCCGGGTGGAATCGATACAGAACGCTCTCCCTGAAAAGTTATACTTCATAAATTGGCTTGATTAGGAGTTCTGATGTTAAAGGAGATCTGATGTTAAAGCTCATGGCCAACGACAGTCTTAGCTAACTTTGAATAAATTTATACTGTACAAATGCTTTCAGTGTATTAACAAAAGTAAAGTGTTTCTTTATCATTTAAAAGAATTTTCGTAGTTTTATAATTCTTAGTCCAACTTTTTAGATAACTTTTGTTTTATTTCATCTTATTTTTATTATTGTGGGTTTCTTTAATTTCCTTTATATTTTGTATAAATAAAATGTGATTTGAAAAAAAAAAAATTTTTTTTTGTCAAGTTCAATGCCAATTGGGAGGTTCTAATGCTTCTTAGATGAAGCACTCAATGACTAACTGGCTGCTTGTACGACTGGATTGCTTTAGTTTGGATGACAATGATGCTGTTTAACTGGATGATGTTTATGATGATGTAGATGGTAAGGGAAGGCGGTTGATAACAATATTATACACAATTTTATGATTATAATACTAACACACTTAGGCACACACTCTTATACAATTATTTTTTTACAATTCGAAATAATAACTCAACATTACATTCCCCATAATAAAAATAATAATATAAAAAAAACCCACTTGATATGGTGCCCTGCTCTCTTCATATAACTCCCCCTTCAGCCATTTCTCCCTTTTACTTTCATCACTTTATCGTCATGATTGCTTTTAAAATAAACGGGGGGAAAAATCTAAGAAAAATTATTTTTAAACTGCAGAACATTTGTTTAATGTTTTTGGTGATTTATCAAAATAACAAGAGCAAAAAAAGTATTTTTAGAATTTTTTTTTTTAAGAATTTTATTTGTTTTTATATGAATATTGTTTATTATAAATTAAGAAAAAAAATTATATGGAAACAAAGATTTAACCTTGAATGGTTTAAAATGTATTATTTTATCCACTTTTCATGTTCTAAAATAAATTAGAATACTTTGTTTAGAGTTTTCTAAAAAACATAACAATAAAATTTGGAAAAGATCGATAACAATTAAAATTATGAATACTTTTTGTTTTTCAAGCAGTGTTGCCAGAAGTAGAAAAATTCTCTACAAAACGTTTTTTTTCTTTTCTTAAACTTTTTTTAAATTACCTTCGGTGATTGTGACTACTTTAAATGTAAAACCAATCATGAGAGGGAGAGAGAAACTATTGATTACATTAAAATTGAAAAATCGTGTTTTCTGTTGTCTAAATTTTAGGAAGTTGAAGCCAAAAATATTTATAACAAGTAAGAAAGTAGTCGGTCCATTTGACACCCTACACCACAGTATTTAAAAACAAACCATGCTTATTTGTCCATATTAATATGGATTTATCTATGTTTATAAACTTCATTAAAATCCCCTTGTGGTCATATTTTTGAAAAACTGCATAGCTTATGTGTCCATATAAATATGTTTCTATCTTTGATTTAAATTTCATTAAAATCGGTTTGATAGTTTGTAAGAGGCAGAAATTTCTCCATATCTTCTTTCGTGGTCCTATGTTTCAGCCGATTTTCAATAGGCTTGGTCCTTGTGCCACTAAGAACCTATGACCAAAATTTGACCAAATTATCTCTAAAATTGCGAACTGTACTTTGCGCACAAGGTTACATGGACAGCCAGGACATCGTTAGTTTGACTCAGAAAGCGATTCTAAGTCGATCGGTATACTTCAAGATGGGTCTAGGACCAATATTTTAAGGTGTTACACACATCAGCACAAATGCATAATACCCTCCCCACAATTGAAGTGTGGGTATAAACATTAAGTAGATGCTTTGTAGTATGCTTTGTGTTTTATAAATTTAATATTTATATTGTTTTTAAAATATTTATTAAAAGATTAAGTGAGTGTGCGTGATAGGGAGACTTTGAAAAATCCTTGTGCGGAGTTTATTTCTTTTCATGATGCGCGGCTGTGATCGTAACTCAAAAAGCACACTCATGCACACAGCTCTGGTCATATACCTGTTTTATACTTGCTACTTAGCCCTGCAACAATATCCATCCGTATTTCCGTTTATTGCCCCTTCGATAACTTGTATACGTGCAGACGTTACGTTATTTGCTGCAAGCCACACGCTATAATTTGACGTTGATCAATACTATCGGTCTTAATAACACAATCTGCGAAACAAAATTTTAAATTTTTTTTAGTGGTCACATTATCGCATATTGTGACACTTTTCTAAAAATTCACTATCACTAATTAATTTCAACAAAATTTTCTATAAACAGCAAAATTTAGCAAAATTTTGTTATAATTTGTTCCTAAAAAAGTAAATTTTTCAAAAAAATCCTTCAAAAGCTAAATATTCATAAAATTACCTATAGAACGTAGCAAAATTTTCTAAAAATGTAAATTTTATCAAAATTTCCAATGAAATATAAATTAATTGGATATAAAATAAAAATTTTAGCAAAATTTCCTAAAAAAAAATAATTTTACCAATATTTCCTCTAAAAAGTAAATTTAAGAGAATGTCCTATAAAAAGTAAATTTTAGCAAAGTTTCCTATAAAAAGTAAATTATAGCAAAATTTCCTAAAAAAAAAATTAAGGAAAATTTGCTATAAAATATTAATTTTAGCAAATTTCCTATAAAAGTATATTTAAGCCAAATTTCCAAAAGGAAAGTTGATTTTAGCGAAATTTCCTATAAATTATTAAATTTAGCAAAATTTCCTATAAAAAGTAAACTAGCAATATTTCCTATGAAAAGTTAATGTTAGCAAATTTTCCTATAAAATTAAATTTTAGCAATAATACCTATAAAAAGCAAATATTAATAAAATTTTAATAATTTCTATAAAAAGCAAATTTTAATAAAATGTCACATAAACAGTAAGTTTTGTCAATTTTAGCAATAAAAAGTTTATTCGGCAAAATTTCATTTAAAAAGTAAATTTTAGCAAAATTTTCTATAAAAGTAAATGTAAGCAAAATTTCCTATAAAATAAATTTTAGTAAAATTTCCTATAAAAGTAATTTTAGTAAAATTTCCTATGAAAAGTAAATTTAAGCAAAATTTCCTGTAAAAAGCAAATTTTAATAAAATGTCCCATAAACCGTGAGTTTTGTCAATTTTTGCAATAAAAAGTTAATTCGGCAAAATTTCTTTCTAAAAAGTAAATTTTAGCAAAATTTTCTATAAAACTAAATGTAAGCAAAATTTCCTATAAAATAAATTTTATAAAATTTACTATAAAAGTAAATTTTAGTAAAATTTCCTTTGAAAAGTTAATTTAAGCAAAATTTTCTGTAAAAAGCAAATTTTAATAAAATGTCCCATAAACCGTGAGTTTTGTCAATTTTTACAATAAAAAGTTAATTCGGCAAAATTTCTTTCTAAAAAGTAAATTTTAGCAAAATTTTCTATAAAAGTAAATGTAAGCAAAATTTCCTATAAAATAAATTTTAGTAAAATTTCCTATTAAAGTAAATTTAAGAAAAATGTCCTATAAAAAATAATTTTTAGCAATATGTTTTTCCTATGAAAGGCAAATTTTAGCAGCATTTCCCATAAAAGTAAATTTTAGCAAAATTTCCTATTAAAGTTCATTTTAGCAAAATTTCCTATGAAAGTAAAATTAAGCAAATTTTTTCTAAAAAAAAGTAAAATTTTAACAAATTTCTATAAAAGTATATTTAAGCAAAATTTCCAAAGGAAAGTTAATTTAAGCAAAATTTCCTTTAAAATATTAATTTTAGCCAAATTTTCTATAAAAGTAAATTTTAACAATATTTCCTATGAAAAGTAAATGTTAGCTATAATTCCTATAAAAAGCTAATTTTAATAAAATGTCCCATAAACAGTAAGTTGATTCGGCAAAATTTCCTTTAAAAAATAAATTTTAGTAAAATTTCCTTTAAAAAGTAAATTTTAGTACAAAAGTAAATTTTAGTACAAAAGTAAATTTTAGTACAAAAGTAAATTTCAGCAGCATTTCCTATAAAATAAACTTTAGCAACATTTTCTTTAAAAAGTAAATTTAGTAAAATTTTTCTATAAAAAGTAAATTTAAGTAAAATCTCCTATAAAAGAACATTTTAGCAAAATTTCCTCTGAACAGTAAATTTTGGCAAAATTTGCTATAAACAAAACTTGGCCAAAAATTGAAGTCGACCGTAATGTATAGGTGTCGGCAACATTTACCAATGAGTAAAGAGGACTTTTGAGTCAATCCGATTCTGATCAGAAATCTTCTGCTGCTTCTGTTAATCAAGTCAAGTAAGCGTGCTTTTAGGAGTTTCAAAAAATGTTGCCAATTAATTAATTTTGTTTTATTTACTGTCGCAATTTTAACAAAATTGATTTTCGTTTACAACATTTAATAACAAAAATTGTTTAAGGATATTGAAACTAGGAATTATTTTCTTCCGAAGGTTACTTTATATTATATTCAACATTTTTTATTTTTCGAATTTATTCTATGAGCTAAATTTCAGTTATGTATTTTATAAAGCTTTTTTGTAATAGTCCTATTCCTTCAATTTTAGTGGTAGTGTATAAAGTAATTTCTGAAAAATTTAAGGAATAGGACTATTACAAAAAACCTTTATAAAATACATAACTGAAATTTAGCTCATAGAATAAATTCGAAAAATAAAAAATGTTGTTTAAGGATATTGTAATATTATTTTTTTTTTAGAATCATGTTTTAAAGCACATCTATTAGTTTTCAATAAATCAAATTTATTTTTAAAATATTTTTATGCAACAAATCAATTGTAACAAAGAAGCGTAAAACACATTTTAGCCCACGAAAAGACATAAAAAAAAGTGTCCCAGTTTACATTGAGCAACATTTTATTCAGAAAATGCAGTTTTTTTTTAATTTTGAATTTGCTTCTTTTTACCCTAAAGAATCATTACAACGAGTGGGGAATGAAGCCTCATTAAGTTGTTCTTCCTTACATGTGTAACACCATGAACTATTCATTTACAATGCTTATATCGGCCCGACTTGAGAGAAAATAATAAATTTAATGTTAAATTGTTTTTAGTTCCCTTAAGCAATTTGGGATAGTAAAGTTATTGTCCTTAATGTGTACCAATCTCCCAAAAAACAAATTATATTTATATGCTGTTTATAGAGCATTTACTACTCAGAAACTTTTTAGAATATCCGAGAGATATTTTGTTGAAAAAAAGTTTTTACCCGTTTACTTGGCGCTACATCAAAAAAAAAACTTACAAAATCCATGGCAAAATGTATTTATCGTTCTGGTATTATGCGTTTCTTATGACTAGATATTGTAGTTTCAACTGACACTGATAAAGTCCTCTTTTGAAAATCACTTCAAACTTGTTTGTGCGAATTGTATAACGCAGAGTTCGAAAAATAAAAGTAAAGAACTATAAGTTAGTGTTCCATACCATATTTTTTTATGAACTGTACACATACATAAAACTTGTATCTACACACCCACGCATATAAATGTCTACTCTTATAATGGATACTTTGACTGTTCTAAATAAATTTCTCAAAGCAGACACACTTTTGTTTTTCCTAACTGTATTTTTAAGCGACTGTTATAAACACCCGTTTAGATTTATTTTTGGCATAAATACTATATATTCTTTAAACATTAGAACACTTTTGCATGTTTCTTATATTTTTTAACACCTGTTTTTTTTTTTTTTTTTTTTTTTTTTTGAAAATTCGATTAAATAAAAATTAAAAATACAGTAGACTCCCGATAATTCGTAATTGCAAGGGACCGGCCATTTCTTACGAATTATAGGGGTTTTGCGCTTCAGAGGGGTTTCGATTTAACGAGGTTAAAATAAAATTAATTCGAATTAACGGGGTTTTTTAATTTATTTATTAAAACGACAAAAAAAAAAACAAAAAAAACAATTGACATTTTTTTTATTGTTCATGTAACAAACTGATCTTAGGAAAATAAACACACACACAAGCAAAAACCCAAGCAAGAAAACGAAATGGAGATAAACAAAAAATCATTCTTTCCATGTTTCTGGTGTTTTTATTACGAATTATAAGTCGTAGTTAGCAAACAATTACGATTTATATGAGGTAAAGAAGATTTTATTTAAAAAAGAAATTACGAATTAGCGAGGGGACCAAAATGTACAGGCATTTTACGAATTAACGATATTTTTTCAAGGGACCGACAGTTTATTACGAATTATCGGGAATTACGATTTATCGGGATACGAATTATCGGGATTTGACTGTAATATAATGGATGGTTAAAATTATATTTCTTATTAACTTTCCAATACATACAGAGAATATATTATTTAAAATCTTTCCCTAAAAACAGTAAAAATACAGAACACGTAAGCTTTAAGTTCAATATGCGTTCACTGAAAAATGCAAAGCAAGTACCATAAAAAAAAACTCTACACGTTAGGCAAAACAAGGTTAGTGTTTGTGGTCGTAATTACAACATCGTTGTGTAACGTATTTTATTTTATAAATATATTTTTGTGTACAACTCCACACACATAAAAATAAGATTAAGAGATTGGGTTTTGAAAAAATACTCTAAGTTAGTGTACAGTTTTTTTCGAACTGTGGCATAATGATTGGCCTATAATTCTTGGTGAGAATTTTGATTTTATAAATTACTAGTTAGAAAATAAATACTGGACCTAAATGCACCAATTTGTTTTTATTAATGTTCAATTTTTCCAAAAATATTAGTTTTGCTTAATGTAAACACAGGCGAAGCAATTTCGTAAATCCCCATTTAAGTAAATTTTTATACTGGATTTGCATGTCATCAAATATTTATGCATTAAAATATTTATTATTTTTGTTAATAAATCCATCTATAGATGGTTAAATGAATATTTTTTTGTACTCAATGAATGTTTAATGTATTATGTATATATGTGTGTGTGTGTGTGTGAGTGTCTGTTTAAGTGTGTCTGTGTGTGTTTAAGTGAGAATAGTATTTATTCATATCCTGCGATTTTCTTATTTTTTATGCTTTTTGTTTTATTTTGCATAAAATACCCATGAGAATTAACAGAATAAACATTTTTTGCGTGCACACAGGCCAAAGTAGAAGAATTTGTATTGGGGTTAATAAATATACATTGCGGTTTAAACTACCAGCAGCAGGCGTATTTATATTAATATTCCAGTATTAATAAAATTAAATGTGTATCGTAATGTGGGATATGGAAGGAATGAATTTTCTCTGGAGGACAAGTACTTTAAGTGATGATTTACATATTTAGAATTGAGGAGCATAAACAAAAACCGAACTTACAAACAGAACATTTTAAAGTTACGAACATGTGGGGTGATCTTTAAAAAAAAAATTTTAATTTATTGATTTATTCGCTGTAGATGTTAATTTAATAAAAAGATTATAGAAACATTTGTTAGATTTGGAAATTTAATTCATATTTTTCAATACAAGTGATTGTACGTGCAGTAAAATTTATATGAAAAGCACTACTCAGTTTATTGATTTCTAGCTAAATTGTTCAGCAGTACAAAGTGGTTCAAGGCCTGGATAATTTTGTTGGACTTCTTTTTTTTGCGAATATTTAAAAGACAAACTGTTCGTCAATAAGCCAAGAACACTTCAAGAGCTTAAGGATGAGATAATTCGTTACATTAACGACATTGAACCTTGAACCTCATTTGTATCTCAGAGTCATTGAAAATATGGACCATCGAAAAGGGGTATGCCAGCGAAGCTGGCCGACATTTTGTTTCACACATAATTGTCACGATCCTTCTATAATATGATTGCTTTTATATCTCAACTCAACACAGAATCTACTCTTAAAATTATAATTGAAATCATTTATATTTCAAATTTTGTTTTATCAAAACTTCAAGAGAAAAAAACATTCCCACACAATAATAATAAATTGAAGCTTTTAAAATAAATATTTTTTTTTTAATATTTTACACAAGAGAATATCTTGCCTTTATCTGTAAATTACCAATGACATAATAACCACCAACTAAAACAAGAAGCCAAAATAAAGAAAAAAAAAACCAAAAAAAATGAATATGACCTGCAGCTCCTTATTAATCCTGATGTACACACGCAAAGCTGGAAACAATAGCACAAACCCTACCGACCGACTAACCGCTCTTGCACTTCATCATTTCTGTTGATTAGTGGTCTGGCAGTTGCAGCACCACAACGAGTTAAAAAAGTTAATATGGCAAATGCCCTGTAGGGCAGAAATATAATAATTTTTCATTTTTGCATTCAGTTTTTTTTTTTTTTTTTTTTTTTTTTTTTTTTTTTTTTTTTTTTGGTAAATAAACATTATTATCTTCTCATATGTCAGATTCATATTAAAATTATAACATTTTAATGAGAATAAAATGACTAGCAGGGAGAAAATGATATTTTTATTACTCTCATTGTGTGTAAACAAATGAAAAGAATTACAAACTTTTATACGAATAAAATAATTTATATACATGCAAACTTACATATGTAGATGTGCTTTTGGGAATATTTACATGGTTTGCAATAAATAAAACAAAATTTTTACATGAAACAATATGAATGATTGAATAGTTTTTAAAGTACACCAAACAACAAAAGTCTGCGAACGCACAGAAGAAAAAAGCAACGAAATTGCACGTTAAGCAAACGAACAACGTTTATTAAAATAGTTTTCGTTGGCTCAACGATTTATTCGTCAATATAATGAAAAACAAAATTATCCAGATATTGAGATTTAAGTACTGTTCATTGACACAATAAACATGCATTTATTAAAAATTTTATATAAAATGTACGCTTATAGTGTTTTCACACCTAAAGTTAAAACCTGATTTTAACATTAAATCTATTAACAGCTGATTTTGCGTTCACATTACAAGTTTTATTAAATCAGGTTTTAAATCACAGTTTGGCTAATTATTTTCTCCAAAATAAAATTAATTTCTAGTAGGAATAAGAAAATTTCTAAAAGAAGTGAATGAATTGAATGCTTGGAAATCAAACATTTTTGTATAAATAATTAATTTTAGAATATTTCATCGGTTTGACGTTTTTTATTTTTTTAAATTTATTTATTTTTATTAAGCGCCATCCCAGCTAGCATTTGGGTGATAATATTTTGTAAATATTACCTAAATGAGTCTTCTTAGATCCTATTTGATGATTAAATCCTGATTTATCACTTGAACGATTGCTAGTTCATATACCGTTACCTAAAACGCAAAAGGCCTCATTGACAAAAAATTAAAAATCATTGATTCTGATGTATTGCATTAACACAAATGTACTCATAATTTGGAAATTTTTGAATCTTTCGACAAAAAGTTGCGATTTTATAAACAAAAAACCAACGACCCAATATGCAAAAGATTAACTGCCTTATTTATAAAAAACATGTTAATAAAGGGTTTATGAAACAGATTTTGTATGAAAATCCAATTTATAAACTCTTTATTAACCTGTTTTATTTTTTATAAATTAGGCCGTAAATGATTAACGCTAAATGGCTGAAAAGGGATTTTACTAGGAAAATAGATGACAAATTAAGTATAAACATTTTAAGTAGATTTCTCAATTTATGAATTAAAAGAGAAAAATATAGTTTCTTATTTCCTTTTCGAGAACCCAATAAAATTTGTTTGGCTCATAATAAAATTTGTTCAAATAATCAGGGGTTACTTTTAACAAAGAAATCCAAAAAAACATTCAAAACATGAAAATTTAAAAATTTTGTAAAATATAATTAAAAGCTTTATAATTTACGATTAAAAACTGCGACGAAAAATACTAACTAATGATTATAAAACCTACCATTAAATTGATCAAAAAAAATCAGATAATTGCATCACGAATAATTCTTTGAGGTGATTGATCGGTAGTGTAGCTTTTTCTCCCAACAAGAGTATCATTTATGATCGAAATATGAGCTCATTCCTAAAAGATTCGATTGTGATATAAAATGCTAGCTGGGATTAAACATTATCAGCTGTTTTCAATCTTTTTAACTTGGTAGCACTGAATTTAGTACAACTAAAACATGGTTGTATTTCATAAAATCTACTTAAAACCAAATCAAAAGAGGTTTTAAGATGGTTTTAACAAAATTATTTTGTATGGTAAAACCTGGTTTAATGATTGGTTTTATCGTTTAAACCAAAATTTGTGGTAAAACCTTAAGTGTGAAAACACTATTAAGTAAAAAATATTTTCTTTGAGGTAACGAAACATTAAATAAGTCTTGTTAGCACAAATGCCCATTATTTTAAAGAACGTTCATTCATTGTTACAACGAACAAATTCATTGGACGAAAACTATAACATTGTTCGTTTGCTTAACGTACATTAGAAACTGTGATATGTTTAGAAGTTTGTAACTTACTACCCTAGAGGGAAGCGAACTGACACCAAAGTAGTCCCGTGATAAGTCTTTGGTGGTAGAGCCCGACTGTAGTTCTAACACTTTATAGGAATAAGACCTACCACTTTTACATGGGGTTGGCATTGGAGGGGGTCAATTGACACCATTTGACAAGCCACACATCTATTCTCAATGAATGTGCTTAGTGTCAGTTACTCAAATGTAGTATTATTTCAATAAAACAAGTCCAAGAATAAATTCCAGAACTTAATTGTAGAAAATACCAAAAAATGTGTCACAGCACCGGTACTGTAGTTCGTTACTTTTAAGGGATTGGTTCTTCTTTCACAGGTCATGAGTCCTTTCTTTTTGTACTTCTTCCATTTTCATAAATCCCAGGACCAGTGAACGCGCAAGCAACCTGATGTTTACACTACGGTTTGTATTTAAGTGCAAATTTTTATAATCGCGATCACGCTTAAAAATGGATTTAATCGCGATCATCGATTAATCACATGTTTAGGGCCTACTCCACTTAATCTTAACCACTGGGTGACAAACGACGCGTTTACCGACCCGGCCGCACGATTGTGAGCTTAACAAGGGATTTGAGTGCATAGTCCGGTATAATTATACAATCGCGCCTTGTTTAGCAGCTGGAGCAATCTTACCTCAGCTGCTGTCGAAAAAAATTGCTAGCAACATCAACAACACCTAAGGATGATACTCCCTAAGGCCGAACTCCCCATGAGTAGAGAAAAATCAGCCCTCTAGTTAAATGTTCATTATATCTCTTCCCACGAGCTTAGGTAGTAGACCCAAGCCACCACGTGATCCCCGAAAAAATATTTTCAACGGAAAAGCAAAACTTTCGCAAAGCCAATCTTCATGAAAGGCAATAAGCATTTCCCGCATGAAGCATACCAACGGAAGCATCAACCAATAGTCAGTCCGGTGCCATACCACTGGTGATCTGGCAATTTTGGGTCTAGGCTGCTCCCAGGTATTGACTGCTTCTGATTTCCCCGGAAAATGTAACCTCAAAAAGCAAAATATTCTTAAAATGATGCCTGCGAACCCCCGGGGCATCTCTGTAGACAACTCAACAAGCAGAATTATCGTTTCCGGGGCACCAAAACCCCGCGTATAACGCACGAACAGACATTACTCTAACACTAAAACGTATTTAAAACAATCCTACATGGGATTACTTTCAAAAATCAATCCCGGAATTTCTTAAAATCAGTAAAAATTCTTAAACCAAGTAAAAAAAGAGATTCAATTTTTCGTTGGTAGGGCAACTCTGAGAATAAAATAACAAAGTGAGCGTTTTAATCTCATTTAACTTATCAAAGTGTGTTGCAAAGAACAACAAGTACAGCACACAAGTAGGCAATAAAAAAAATTCTAGTTGTGTGCAGAAACAACACAAACAGCATAACAAGACGAAAACACATTTTATCACCAAAATTTTCGAAAATGGCGATGTTGCTCAACATATGTTCGCATAACTCAAAAACGCTTTAGCTTATTGAAAAAACTAAAAAACCCGAAATTCCGCAATGAAATTTCCTTAAGAAAAGTGTCCCACACCATTAATTTTTTGGCTCATGCCTTTTTTTACAAACTTCACAAAATTGGGGGTTCTAGCGTATCGAAATCTTGCTGCAAAGGATTTCCATATAACACTATTCCACCCCTAATGTGCATTTAGTTTTTAAAGGAAAACCCCTATCGGGAATGGTGCTGGTGTTTTAAAATTGATATTCTGTAAAGTGTAAAACGGGTAAGAACATCAATCATAATAAAATTCTCCTTCTAACTTCAATTTTGGTTTATTTCAAGTACGAATTCGGAATTAAATCAACTTTATAATACTTGGATCAAGCGCCTTTTGATATTGATTCAATCTAAGTTTTACTTAAATCTCCTTTTCGGATTATTTCATTTATTTTTCGAAAACGAATTGGACGAAACGACAAGCGTTACAGAGCCATGCTCCTCGACTTCCTCCTACGAATAGGGACTGCAGAAAATGTGGTTCTAACAGGATGGAGCAATAGCGCACACACCTTCAACCAAAACTCTGCGGCCTGCCTTGCCGGATCACCTAATCTCTCGTTTTGGTAATTTTCCCCTGCCGGTGAGATTGCCCCATTTAACCGCTCAAACTTCTTTTTGTGCGGTTTCTTGAAGTCACCAGTCTGTGTATATCGGGCAAGCCTCAGACTCTTGGAGTCCTCAAAGAGAATATCCGACAGAAAAATTTCTGGCAAGAGTGATGGAAAATTTCATAAATCGGGCCCGTATGATCATCAATTCTGGCGTCTACCCCTTGGCCGATATAAATTTAAAAAATTAAGACATCGAACAAACACAATTCAAAGGCAAAACTAAAGTTTTTTGTTTAAATAAAAAAAAATAATAGTCCAAGAATATCAGGTGACAACTTTTGCACTACCTTTTTTTATAAAAATCATTCAAATATTTCTTGTTGTTGTTTAAAAAGTAAAATAAAAAGCAAAAATTCCCATATTCTATTTGTGTAAGTTATTAAATTAAATACATCAGATTTTCAGAGAAGGATGATTACGAAAACCATATTGGACGTGCTGCTGGTGTCTTACAATTAAGAGTTCTTCTTTGAGCAAAGGGCGGAATACAACAAAAGTGAAACAAATATTTGTTTTTTTCTGTTACTTTGATTTTAGTTAATCCCAATGAATGTCATTAAATTGAACCTTATGAGTTCTTTCTCCGATGTTACGACATCATCGCACTGATGACATGTTTTTTTTAACTGACTACAACAATGAAACAATAATAAAACAACAGGCATTTTGTTGCTTGAATTGAGACGGCAAATGTCAAAATGCCTTTATAAAAATATAAAGAAACAAAAAAAAAAAAAAAATTACGGCAAACGTCACACACGAAGAAAATCACTGCAAACAGCTTCGCTTGTGAGGTCACTTTATCAGTACATTCTGATAAAAATCATTAAAATATTTCTTGTTCGCATTATTTAACATTCGGTCATGTTCTGACGCAAGAAGTTTGGCGACTTTGAATAGCAAAAGTATGCTCAAGTGAACTGGAATATTTTTAAGTAACTGTGGCAAATCGCAAGCAAAGCTCACGAGTTTCAGAACACCAAAAAATAAATCTGTCCTTTTGCGGCTTCAAATCGTGCGATTGTCACAAAATGGCCGATTATAATGGGATTGGCTGAATTTAAAATTTTGAAAGGTTTTAAAAGATTATGAATTTTGTATGATTTTAATGGATGGTGTTTTAAAGATAAACAATTTGAATCAAAAACTTAAATATTGAAAAAAATATATCGTCGGCTTAATATCGAGCCCCAGCCACGAAAATACCGTAAGCGCCAAAAATCAAATTTTGCAGGAAATGTTTTTTTTTTAATTTATTTTCATAAAAATTTTGTATGATATTTGTCGCTTTGTCGCTTTCGATAAAATTGTTCTTGCTATAAAAAAGTAACGGTACCTAATGTAACCACGACATTTAAGGAGATGATGCAGTGTAGCCAATAAAGTCATTTATTAAAAAAAAAAAACGAAAATTTAAAATGATGTCGCTTACGTTATTTTTGCGGTGAGGGCACTTTTTATGCAAACCTGCTAAATCTACTTTTTAAGTAAATTGAGATTTTAATACCGTGTGGTAGGCCTCGGCCAGCATGTAGCTTTTCTTCAATTTGAGTCTTCAAGTGTGCAAAACCACGTATGTTTTTGGTTTTCCTTTCAAGCTGCAAATATGAAATATGAAAAGTTTTTTGTCGCTCCTGTAGCATGAGCTGAAAGAGAGTTAGCAGGTTTGCATATTAAGCGGACGATCTGACAAATATAGAAAAGACTGAAACTCCTAATTTCACACCCACAACCGTTGAAACAAATTTAAACGACTTTTTTGGTTGCCTGCACTGTATCTGTGTCTGCACAGTTTATGTTCGAACAATAAAAATTCTAAATGTGTTTTTAAGAAAGTAAAAGATGAAAATGAAATATGACATTTTCTTAAAGTATTAAGAATCTCTTTTTTATGAACTCATTGTTTTGTGTTTTACATGAAATTTACTCATGCTAAAGCACAAAAGCCATAAAAAAGGAATAAACTTAAAAGACTTCCAGGCCAAGAATGGAAGAGGTGAGATGTTTTAAGAAAAAAATGGTGTTAATATTCGTTAAATTGTTTAAAATGTGCTATTCTTTAGATAATCAAATGCAGGAACTTTTAAGCATTTCTAATGCAAAATTGTTAATCTAAAAAAATTTTAATTGATTCCAGTCATCGATTTAGCTACAGGGTGGCTGAACAATTTTGCATGAGTTTTGCTACATTAAGAAACTGGAATGGAAATTAGAAAATTTTTCATTGTTTTTTTTATTTATCGACCTTTTTCCACTATATTAGTGTTTTTTTGGGATTTCCAAACAGGCTTTCAAGGTCTAAGTATTTCCTATATGTAAATAAAAGATTTATTTCATATTTTCATCCGACGTTTCGTAGGCTGTTTTCCTACCTCTTCAGGGATTATTTTTATTGAAATCTGGCAACAACAAATTATAAAAGGCAATAATAATATTTAGTACATTAACAAAAAAAAAAAAAAAAAAAAAAAAAAAAAAAAAAAAAAAAAAAAATAAAAAAAAAATTTTTCATTTGAAAGCCCATTGAATTTTATTAAAAATAGTTTAATTAGTCTTAAATATAATTGAATTTATATGACCGCCCTCAGGTCGGAAGGTTGAATTTCTTGAAATGAGCCTGTTAAGAAATTTTCTGCGTAATTCTGCCATAACCGGCTGTGCTATGTGTGCAATTGCATCATCTTGTTGAATCCACACAGAGTTGAAAGGAATTCTCTTTCAGCCCAGTTCCGGATAGAAAAAATTCTCAAGTAACGGTATCCACTAACCGTATCGCTGTGTATGTTTTGTACATAAAAGTATGACCCGACAATACAGCGTGAAGAAACTGCACACCAGACTGTGACTCGAATTGGATGCAATTCCCTCTCATGCAGTATTTCTGGGTTAAAACCACTCCATATGCGACTATTTTGTTTGTTTACGTTTCCGTTCAGATTAAGTTTTCACTCGGCTTTCATCAGTCACCCTGTATAAAAAACAAATTATCCATATCTCCTATTATCGCCTATTGGCCAAAAACGGCGAGGTAAATAAAATTATTTAAAATTATTTTGCAAATTATTCATCTCTATTAAATACGAATTTTGTTTTTATATTTTGAATTTTATGCTTCAACATAAAAATCTAAATGAACTGGAAAATGTTGTAAAATTTTCTGTTTAACAAAATCATTTGTTGACACAATTAAATTTAACTTGATTTTTATACGATCAGTATAATTTAGATAAAAACAGTTGAGTGTACAAATATAGTTCTCATAAAACTTGTATTTAATAATTAGTGTTCTGTTACAGCCTGTTCGTCGATTTCAAACGTTAACGTTCGCATAGAAAATTATATTTAAAAGAATAACAAAATTGGATAATTTGTTTTTGTTTTAAATGTAATTTTCTATGCGAACGTTAACGTTCGAAATCGACAAACAGGCTGTTAGTGTCCAACCTGTAAATCAGAGCCGGATACAAAAACTAAACTTCACCAAGCTTCAAGAAATAAAGGTCGTCGCCCACGTAAGCACTTATGTGTGTGCTGTTTTCACAACACAAGTTATTAAACGTCTGGTAAAATTTATATGAAAAGCATTAAGTTTATTGAGTGTTTTTCATATAAATTCCACTACACGTTTGGTAACTTGTGTTGTGAAAACAGCAGATTAATTGACAACATTGAAGTAGATATGCGAGACAGCCAGGGCTGACAGATTTTACGATTTATCGTAATATTGACGATTTTTTGTTCCGAAATTAGCAATGTGCCGATTTGCTGATTTTTTTCTAAAAAGTGACGAATTTTTCAGGCTCCAAAGTCTGAATAAAACATTACATTTTTTCAAAATTTCGTTTTTAATCTTGGAATGTTTCACAGCCCTACCTTAGCAAGAGCGGAACGCAAAGCGGTTTCATTCGCTTAGCTTTTACGCTGATATGCCATACCAAAGCAAGAGGTACAGAGGAACAGTAGTGAAAGATTTCTTGTTCAATAAAACCCACAAATTATAAATAACAATAGCGATAAAAACGCTAGATTGACCAACAAATTGCTATATTGCCATTATTAATTAACAATAGCAGTAAACTTCACTACTAAACGAGCTGTGAAAATCGGTTTTTTCAATTGCAAAGCGTTCAAAAACTAGAAAACGCGTGCCGCTTTTGTTTAAATGCGGCCGTAATTGGCAAGTCTTAAGAATTTCTTTGATTATTTTCAGAGTACAAAAACAATAATGTTAAACTTTGTTTATCTATCGTCAAACCATCATCGCATGAATCATTTACGGCTCTCTGTATAAATCAAATTTTCAACAATCATACGGTAAGCATTCCACGAGTTGTAAGCGAATATCTACATGAGTCTCATACGATTCTTGACATGAAAGTCTCGTTAGATTATCTTTACCCACGTCTTAAACGATTCCCACAACGATTGAAGAAGCGTTTTTCGCAGTGCTAAGGAAGAATCTCACTCGTGTTACAGTTTTTCCCGTGTAAGGAATCTTCTACGATTAAAATATGCGGTCATCGACGATCAAAGACGCTCTTCATGAGACTCCCAGTAGCTCTGACACGATTGAAAAGTATGTTTTTTTTGTTAAAATGTTTTTTTTTATAAGAATCAAACAAAAATTTAAAAACAAAACTAAATATTAAGTTGTCCGATTTTATTTTTGACGATTTTTCGAAACGACAAAGACTATTTTTTTTATTTTTTCTCAGTAAACTGACGATTTTCTTACAAATTTATCTGGCAGCTTTGGAGACAGGAAGAATTTAACACTCTCATACTAAAAATAGAGAGGAATGGGGAGAGTTGGTGAGAAAGCCAGCTTAAAACCACCCCTATTTGTAGAGCTTAATAGTGATGATGAAAAATGAGTGCTCTTTTAATGTGCTAATGTTTCTTATCAAAAAGTTAACCCTGATTTTTTTAGGAAATTAAAATAGCGAATTAATAAATAAAACAAAGTTGTACAAAATTAATAAATCGATTTTAGAAGGCCTGAATATTAATTCACAAACTTATCAACGCCCAGCCCAAACGGCTAATGCTACACTGAAAGAATTTTCTTCGCAATACCAATGAATTTTGAAAAATTTCATTAAAAAGGAACCTATGCAGCGCTTCGTTGGATCAATGAAACCTGTTTCATTAAAATGTATGTAATGAAACATTACATTAGAATAATGAATATTATTATTAATTGGATGAATACTTCAAAAAAGTAAAAAAAAATTTTTTTTCTTTTTAATTAATAAAAATTTATGATGGCATGCTTTTTCGAAATATTTTTATACTCTTAATTTATGAGATTGAGACTATTATTGAATGTTAAAAATAATTTTTTTTTTAAATTATTAAAATATGTTGCTTTTATAAAAAATTTTTGATTTCATAAATTTAATGGCATATTACATTAGATGTATGAAATTATTAAATCTTACATTTTTTAATTTACAATTTAACATTTTTTTAAGGAAACTGTAATTTTGTATTAATTTATGAATAAAGTTATGTTTGTATATTGTTTTTTTATGTTCCCAATTGAAATTTTTTGTTTACTTGGACAAACTTAAGTTTTCATATATCCAATGAAAATTTTTAACGTAATTACGAAATCCCATGGGAGCGATTTTAACGAAAATACTTCATTATAACTATGAAATTTCATTTAGACAATAAAAATTTGAATTTTACCAATGAAAATTTTTTTATGAAAATGATTCATTAAATATATAAGCATTTTTCTTTCAGTGTAGAGACTTCGGTACACAGACACCTATTTTCAGGCGCAGTTCACTAAAAGAATATTCGACTGTTTAGGGGCGAAAAAAGGGTAAAAACGTGTAAATTCGCTAACCTTATATCTCCTTAACTAAAAGAGACACAAACATCTTTAATACGATTGTTGTTCATTAAAAAAAATAAACGGGCATGTCTCTGGTACTTTAAGGAAATTAGGCCCTTTTTGGAGTAAACGGTAAAATCAGCATTTTGGGACTTTTTTGAACCCCATCTGTCTCTTAAACCCATAAACATAGAATAGGCATGACATTTGCATGCACTATATAAACGAAAATATGTACTAAAAAATACAAAATGTGCACTAAAAAATAAAAAATATGCATTAAAATCTTAAAAAATATAAAAAATATTCAGTATATTGTTTTTCAAAAATATCTAAAAAAAACTTACATAACTTATTTAAATTTTTGTTTGATTAAATAAATAAGTACAAATAAATAAGTACTGTTTTTTTAAATGTTACACTTTGTTTTGTACTTGAAGCATGCCAAAGCATTGTAAAAAAATTAATTTTCAGATCCCATTTTGATTCCAGGGGTCTAATCACCGCATTCGATATTATCGTATCGAATAAACTATCGAATGTTTTTGCATACGATAGACATTGACGTATCGAATGTAAACTCGAGAAATGTAATGTCGAGTTACTCTTTATCGAACGCTACTATTTCAAATTCAATAAATTCCATTCCATATCGAGAGTCGTGATACCAAAATAAATAATTTCGATCAATTTTGCTCGATATCGTATGCGGTGATTAGACCCCAGATCAGATCAGAAATACAGGGTGTCCGCCGGGAAGGTATACTACTTATATGTATGGCGGCGAAAATGATCTTGTGGAAGAAGCTGTTGTGTCAACTGAATCTCAAATGGAAACAAATGCAAATCCTTATGCAAAATTGTTATTTGAAGACCAATCTCCTGAGCACGGCGTCGAATTGAGGTTAATGGATTGTTTTGAACACTTTCTTGAGCAGCAGTAATGTTTTCATCCGATCTTGCAGTACGTTGTGGTCCATGCTTGGGCCTTTCACCTATTGACCCACTTTCTTCGAAAGCATTCAATACACGATAAATAGTGCGTTGTGTTGGCACGTTGTTTCTCCCAAAAATTTCACGCAACTCAATAATCGATGATTGATTTTGATAAAACGTTTTAACGATTAAAACACGTTGGTTTATCGGATATTTTTTCATAATAATTTTGCCACGTGTCTACTTCACGACTGCCAAATATGAACTTTCAAGGCTAATGTTTACCAAAGTGGCGACAAAACAAAGTAGTATACCTTCCCGGCGGACACCCTGTGTTTGAAATTAACTTTATTTTTTTTTAAATCCTTAATTTTTTTTTTTGCAAAATGTTTTGCATTTTTTTTAATCTGCACACATTGTTAATTTTACTTTTAGCAATACCAATTAAATAATTTGACTTGAGTATTAAGTGAACTAAAACCTTCCTCATAAGTTATTGTTTCACCAATGCTACATGACTTCTGATGTTATTTAAATTTAATATTTCCTTTACTTTTTTAATTGCATAATCATCGCTATCATCAAACTCTTTAAACATGCTTAAATTACTCCTGTTACTACTGGCTGCGGTGGAAGGACATGAATTTGCACGGAAATCGCACCCCTTGTTACAACACATTCCTAACTTATCTAAAAAACAAAGCAATAAGTGTGGTACTTTTTCGAAATTCGAGGGTTTAAGCAGTGAAAATCGTCCCTATTTTTGGTACATTATTTCAAAAAAAAAACATTTTTCTTCATTCATTGACTAATACGTATTAAATTATGGGCGCCAACTACAATATTAAAATTTTTGATATTTCAATGGGGAGCAGAAAAAAACATCAAAGAGCGGGAATACGGGAAATAAAATTTCTTTCTATTACTTTTCCGTTCTCCATGTGGTACTTTTTGAATCGCCCAATAATATTGAATTTAAAAACATAAAATATAAGCTGAAGGGTCCTAAGTGAGTGAGTAGTATGAATTTTCCATTGATTTAAGCCAACGCTAGAGATTATATCTGCTACCACGTGAGTCAGTAGCCCCCACTGATGCGGCACCGTCCTGACTATTGGTTTAGGTCTCTAAGGCTTCTACCGGGAAATGCTTTCTCTACTCCATAGTCGGGGGTAGAGCTATCCTGAAAGTCCCGCTAAATGGATGATTTTTTTAACACTTGGGAGACGCGCTTTTTGCGTTTGATCTCCACTGTATGTACAAAGTTTATTAGAGTACATATGTATATTTTATTTGCTATTGCTTTTGTTTTTGCTTTTAATATCTCTGTGTTGATTTAATTTTGAGATGAATTTATATGTAAATTAATGTATCTTATTACCAGATTTTTGTGGTTTATTTTAGTTGTTTTTATCCATCAATATTGTTTTCGTTGTTGTTATTTTGTTGTATTTTATTTCAATTTCCCTGCATGCATAATAATGAATACATTTTTTTATAAGCCACACTGTCACACAGTTCATCCTTTTATTATATTTTTGGTTTTGGCTTTAATTTTAATTTTTTTTTTTTTTTTTGCAAAAACTTTGTGTGGTGTCATGTTTAAACAGAATTGGAGGCAGGAAAGCAAAACAAAAAAAAATATAATCAGTATTAAATGAAATAAAAATTTCTACATAAATTTGCATAAAACTCCTCAAGAAACCAAAGCGAACATACAGCAAACTATCACGGGGGCTTAGCTGGAATCAAGTAAGTGACTAAGTGAATGATAGCTGGGGGACTGATTTTAAAGATATTAATAATTTATAGCGTTGCCAGATGAGAAAGATCATTTGCCCCGATACCTGGCAAGTCAACTTTACTTGGAGACAGATTTTCGTAGAGGAATTTTGGGGATTTTTGAACACTTTTGAATATAACTTTATGCCAGTGATGGAGAATAACCATTATATACTGTTCTTTAGTGTTCGGAGAGGTAGAAATATGGAAAACACAAACGCTAATAGTGTTTGTGTTCGGTTTTTGGTAAAAAAAAAATTAAAAAACATTGATGTTCGTTTTGGCTGGTAACGACAGCAAAAAATGTTTTACAAAAACAAAAACTGTACGCAATACACACACACGGTATTCGTACTATGGTCGTGCAAATTACCAAGCAACAACAACAATATTAGTGAAAGCCGTTGCTAAAATTTTTTGTTTGCTCATTCCATCATTAAAACGAAAAAAACACTAGGAAAAATTCAAATATAATGAATGCATGTTTACAGAACCACTACAATTGTACTGTTTTATAACGAAAAACCGAACACTACATAATGCTTGTTACTTTCGTGAAAATAGTTCTGCACGGGATAAAGAGTTGTTTACTAATACACAAACACTAAAAAATATATATTGTTTCTGATTGTGTGTACCGTACGCTAAAAAATGTGCGGTTTTTTCCGAACACTGCATCATAAAGGGTAGTCCAACCAAAATGCACAATGTTCATTGTAAGTCACACCTAAACGTCAAGTCAAGCAAAAAGCCAAGAACAGTTCAAGAAAGAGATAAGTCGGCACATTAACGACATTGAACCTCAATTAGGTCTCGAGAGTCATTGAAAATATTGGCCATCGGATAGAGGTATGCCACCGGGGCCGTGGCGAGCATTTGACCTATATTTTGTTTCACATATATTTTTCATCGATCGCTCAACATAACAAAAAATATTAAGGTCATTCTCTGAAAACTTTTGGTTTTATTTACAATTAACATCGTGCGTTTTGGTTCTTAGAAATTTAAATTTTGTTTTTGTTTTTCAATCCCGGGAAGCTCCCAAAAAAATATTCTGTCAAAAATATTAGCATGTTTTGAAATTGTGATCTATTTGTGTTTTCTTATTGTATAGATTTTCTATAAGGAAACAAGATGTAATCAATTTAACTTATTTCTAAAAATTTATTAAAATAATCAATTCTTTATTATTGATGTGACAAAATTTGGCTTTCTTGTTAAGGGACACCTGAAAAATAGTCGACTTGAACAAGGCCCTATAAACGTATGCAAGTTGGCGCGTTCGTCACAATAGAAAAATAAGCCGCTCAACATATATTAAAACTGGCATAAGACAAGGCTGTGTGCTCTCTCCACTTCCATTCAACATTTTTTTTTGACAAAATATTACAACGGGCATTGTCAACAGCCAGAGGCATAACCTGGGGAATAAAAAGTCGCCGAGAACACCTTGATTATGCGTACACAGAAAAAAATTAAAAATGTTCTCTAATCACCAATTTTATATTAAATTCATAATAGAATCAAGCAACCCATTTGTTGATTTTGCACCGGTTACTAAAAATTGTAAAATTTTATGTTTTAAATATTTTTTTTTTTTCAATAAATATTTTTAATTTTAATTAAAAAAATTATCAAAAATCTTTGCCGTTTCAACCAATTTGTTGACTGATTTTGACAATTTCCAACAACAATTTCACAAGTTTTAATTATTTTATTTTAAACGAAATAATTTTTTGTTATTTGATTATTAAAATAATTCAAAATGTATTTCAAAACAACTAAAATTTTTATTAAATCAAAATTATATTTTTAATTTTCGTTTAAGAAAAAAAAAATAATTGATTCAATTATTACATTAATTAAGTTTTATAAATTAAAAAAAATACTTAAAAAGTATTTAAATTTAATTAATGTGATAATTGCATCAATTATTTTTTTGTTTTGTTGAAAGTAAATTAAAAATATAATTTTGATTTAATTTTAGTTGTTTTGAAATAAATTTTTGGTTAAAATATTCATAAAATATCAAAAAATTGTTTCGTTTAAAACGAAGTAATTAAAACTTGTGGAATTGTTGTTGGAAATTATCAAAATCAATCAACACATTGTTTGAAACGGCAAATTTTTTGAATATTTTTTTTAATTAAAATTAAAAATATCATTTATTGAAAAAAAAAATATTCACAATTTAAAATTTTTACAATTTTTAGTAATCAACATAATCATTTTGGTAATAGCAAATTGTGCTTGGGCCTTAAGTATTTCTATTTTAAAATGGGAATTTTTGTATGTCATCAAAGCTAAAATTTAAACCCCAAAAATTTCTCTGGCAGCACTGATAATCCGTAAGAAGAAGATGTTTTCACAAAATGTTTGTTTCTTTGTTTGGCTGGGTGTGTGTTTGTGTGTGTTTAACAGGAAATTTTATAACCGCAAATTTGGGTTTCCTTAGTATCTTTTTTTTTTTGGTTTGTTTTCTCTCCGTGTAATACAAGTCAATTGTTATAAAATGAATAAATAAATTGTATTTTATTGTAAATAATAATAATAAAATAACTGTTTTTATTAGGGAGAGTTTTGAACATTGTTTAAAGTTATTCATTCACCTGCACATGTTTGTTTGTTAATTTATGTGTATCGTTTTTGTCTTTTGTAAGAATGAATAGAGAATTATTTATTTATTTGTATAAACAAAACAAAAATGTTTATTTAAATAAATTTATGTACTTTAACCAATAGAGCTTTAACCGCAGCACAAGTAAAAATAATCTCTATTTGATTTGAATCAATTATAAAATTTCAATCAATTTTAAATCATTTTAAAATCTTTTATTTTTTTTTTTTTTTTTGGTTTTTGTAAATTAAAGTTATTCAAAGAGTTTATTTTGGCCAAACAAAAATTAATTAAGAATTTTAAAGAATTCATAATCAGTTTAAAGAAAAATAAAAAATAAAATGCCACTCAATTAATATTTAAGAAAGTAAAAAGTAGTAAGTCTTTATAGGCAATGCCAGGATAAGACTTCATACGTAGGGTGACTTTGCCGTTCGGGACTAGTGCATTACACAACCCTTTTTCATTGCATTATTTACGGCTCATCCTGGAAATAGTGATGGGCTGCCCACACGGTACACAGTCTTTAAAATCAACCCTGAGCGTCTATACTGATGGTTCTCAGGAGGGCAGTAAGGTAAAAGGAGTTTTCTTCATCGAGAAACTAGGTAAAGCCCTTTTGGACATATGACTGACGGCCCATTTGCTGAGGTATTATCGTATATCGAGTGATAGCGTATGCTAGTTTATGCAGCCAACTTGACAAAACTAATGATGCAAAAGTTCTTATTGTTGGCACCACTTTCACGTGATATTTTCCGAATTGAGTCCCAAACTCATGTGTTGTACCGTCTTATTAAATAGATCTTATGAATTGTCATTTGTTTTTTGTTCAAATAAATTTAATTATATTTTGCTTAATTTTATGTTAAGCGGGAAATCCCGAGAAATTAAAAAATAAGTTCCACCTTCCCAAAAAAATGAAACTGTCCGGGAATAGAAAAACTCTACTATCGAGCCATGTAATGCGACTTAGCCTAAATTATAATGACTACTGTAGAAATTGTCCGAATGAGAAGTATGGTGAGACGGTGTTTCACTTTCTCTGCTCATGCTCTGTAAGAGACAGTGCGATAAGGAATGTTGTATCTCGTGTTGGACTAACTTCGATCTTTCTTTTCAGTGATGTGAGCCAAGTTGTCTGGCTTAACACAGGTCACTGTTTCGGGAACGTTAGAAATTTTCTTTTTATTTTCGGGATTTTTTAAACAGAAAATTAGATTTAATATCACGTGACTTCCAGAACATGCCCGATAGACCGAATTCATGCAATCTAGCAACTTAATGGCCACAATGGCACCACTGGTTTATTGGAATTCCAGGAAAATTCAATTCAACTTAAATGTTATTTTCCTTTTTAAAGTCTTTAGCAATATTTTTAATAAACAACATCAGAGCTTTAAACACAACAAAAACTTTTATTAAATAAATTAGTTTTTAAATCACATAATTATTTTAATAAAAAACTTCCTTCAATTAAATAGAAAGTATTTCCTTTAATAGATACAGCATTGTAAAAGTCATCTTTTATTTTAAATGCAGTTTTTTCAATCTGGCTTTTATGAAGTTTTTTTTACACAGACATTTAAAAAAATTAAAGTAACGATAGTTTTTTTTATCAATTATTAAATTATAAAGTTTTTTTTTAGTTCATTTTATAAATATTTATAATTATTTTTTAAGGTTTTTTCTTTTGAAATTTATTTTACATGTCATTACGCCATTTTTGTGCTTCAATAGATTTATTGAAAAAAAATCGTTGTATACATTTCGTGATAGAAAATTTATTTTTGTTTATTTTTTGTTTACCATGCAAATAACGCACAGTGGGCATTTTTCTTTAAATGGAAAATGAATTTTCAGTTTTTTTTTTAAAGTCTGATTTTGTTAAAAGTTAAAAATGCAAAATCATCGTTTGAAATCTGCCTACTTCGGTTTATGAGATTTTCTATTCTAAGAATTTGTAATGACTAAAAACGGATCTTTTTGTTATTTAAACAGATCTTTATTAAATAATGTTTTTTTGTCGACTATTTTCAGCCTTTAACTTGATGAACGTTATCTTTTGTGAAGTGTCGCAACCAGTCGTTACAGGTATTGGGTAAGGGATTTTCAGCAGATGGCTTTCTTTTACTTATGGTTTGTGTCTGTAATAACTTGAATGATACTTTTTACGGTAAACATCTGTTCTCGCTAATGGAAGATGTTAAAAATTTGACAAATAAATTTACACTTAAAAAATCTACATACTATCAATAAAAAATGTTACCACTTCTGAAAAAACAAAAATTTTTATTTTATTAAAAATTTTTTTTCTGCAAAAGTTCCAAAACTTTAAATGCAAACACCAACATGTATTTAGAATTAATTTTGTTTAATAATTTAAAAAATTATAAACAAAAAAAGACTTGCAAAAAAGGAAAACAGGGGTGTGCTGGAAATCGCAAACGCAAAACGCAAGAATTTGGAAGTTGTTTTTAATAAACTTTAAACCTAATTCTTATAATTTTTGGTTTAAAATCCTGTTTAAGAGGAAAATATTTGTTTAATATTTGTCATAAAATTCTTTTATTACAGAAATCTTATTAAAAACCAACGTTTTAAATTCTTGCGTTTTACGTTTGCGATTTCCAGCACACCCCTGAAAGCTTGACAAATGGTAACGCTGCTGTCAAAATAAATGTTTTTTTTAAGTGATGCCACAATAATAATAGACTTTATTGCCATTTTAAATTTTCCAAAGATAATGAGACGAATTTGGAAAATCATTGGAAGCCAACTATCCAAAAGCAAAGGAAAGAGTCAGAATTGAAGAATTTGAGTACCAAATAGAGCTGTTAGATATGTTGATTTATCGCCAAACATGACGATTTTGAAACACGTGTTTGGCGGCGAGATTTTCCATTTGGCGATGTGGCTATTGATAAAATAGTTCGCGATTTTGTTGCCTATTTTTGATGAGCCATGAAATTTTATGACAATCGTTTAAGTCATACGAAAAAAATAATAATAATTTTTTATCCTGGTATTTTTAATAAAAAATTTTTAAGCATGTAACTTTAGGATTTCCGTAAACATGAGTACTTTTATTTAAAGTTTACGAGCTTTTTCATTATAAAATGTGGCAATTTATTATAACAAACAAAATTCATTGTTGTTAAAAATATTAAAAAGATTTTTATGATCTTGGCGATTTTTGTATTTTGTCACAGTTTTTGGCGATTTTGTCAAAAATTTTATACCAGCGTTTTTCGTTTAAACAAAATTAAATTCAAAACAAAAAAAAATAATTTTATTTTTTTAATTAAACAAAATTGACTCTTGGCGATTTTTGACATCTGGTTTGGCGATAGAGTTCAAAAAAATATCTGACAACACCAAACAGCTTGAAACCGAAAGACGATTTTGTTTATGTTTACGAAATACTACTTTAGCTTTATAAAGAGATGACACGAAATCGTATGGTTTGCCCGGGCAATTAGTTAACACATTACCACAGCGATTATCGCGAAGATAATGCTTTGTATTTAGGGGAACCATAACTATCCTGTCTATAATAAGCTGCTTGAACACAATTAAGTCGTCTGAAGCGAAAGAGTGATAAAAGATAAGTTAAAAAACTATTTAGCAAATAGTGGTTGGAAAGTTTTGCCTTATCCGCCTTATAGTCCAATATTTTCCCGGTCGAATAATATTATTTTTAATTAATTCAGAATGCTCTAAATGAATTACGATTCACTGTAGAAGAGGGTATGCGAAATTTAAGTAATTCATTATTTTCTTAAAAAAAAAATGAGATTTTAATTTGATCCGAAATCCATATGATGTCAGAAAGATGGGAAGAGCTCATATCGAACGATGGCCAATACGTACAATAACTTTTTATTATATAAAAACTTATCTTTAATGTGCCCTTAACTTTTGATTCAGAAAAAATCGGGGGGCAAATAACGGCATTTTATATCGATTGAAATTTCCATTTTATTTGTATTGTAATTTCAATAGATATCGATTACCGTAATTTGCCCCCAGTTTACGAAAAAATGTACTCTTCTTTTTATCCTAATTAGTTTATTTAGCTAGAAAAATCGATTAGTGCTTAAAAGTCCCCACTGTGCAATAAATAAATATATTTTTATCAATTTTAAACAAAAATATACGTTTGTATATGCGGTAATTTAATTTGATGAAATAAACAAATTTAAAAAAGAAAAAATTTAAACCAAAAACTCAAAGTCACCCAGGCATAAAATTGTTTTTTTTTTTTTTTTTTGTAGAGAAGAGGTAATTATTTTATTTATTGGATTTAAATAAAAGATTTAAAACACATATATCTACGAGTATCTGCTTGATATTAAATAATTGTTAAATAAAAACATTTTAATTCGCTTGAGTATGTGCAAATTAAGGTAGGAAGGTG
The DNA here is from genome assembly GCA_949318255.1 of Pollenia labialis. NCBI lineage: Eukaryota > Metazoa > Arthropoda > Insecta > Diptera > Polleniidae > Pollenia > Pollenia labialis. The sequence goes on along the minus strand of OX439143.1, from coordinate 33,253,808 downwards.
AGTAACAAATGAGACATATAAGCTAAACTGTCCTCAAAAATAGATAACAGAGTCAGTCAAGCGACAAGGCCTATTTTATTTGTTCACTTAATTAATTTGACTTTTAAGTACGAGCATACAATCCATAATTAAAAAAAAATTTTAGATCGCAATGTTGTCCTCGCCACTTAAAATAAAATAAAAAAAAATCTACGTCTCTTTTCTACTGGCAGTCACTGTACACATTAGAGATGCCAGGTTTTTTTTCCTGGTCCCCAAAAAATTAAAAAAAAATCCCCAAACTAAAAATCAAAATCTTAAAAAGTTAATATTTTCTTTTGTTTTTTTTCTGACATGTCATGGTAACCAGCCGCCTGGGTTCGAATCTCAGGTCAGTCAAGAATGAATGATTATCAATAACAATTTTAATTAATTTTCATGTTGTAAAATTCCTTTCTTCATAAAAATAATTTAATGAAAATTAAATTTAATGAACTTAAGCCTGATTAAAATATTAAAAAAAAATTTTGGATTAAAAAACCATAAATAGTTCAACAAAATAACCACAATTCTAATTAAAAATTTTAATTTTGTTAATTAAAATTTTTTTTAAAAATAAAAAGAAATATTTTAATAGGAAATCCCCAAATGAAAATTTTAAGTAAAAAATTATTTTATTTTGTTTTTAGCGGCTGGTTTCGGCATGTTTTTTAAAATAATTTTTATATGATTCCAGCGAAGAATATGAACAATATGCTGTTTTTGAAGACGAATAAGTAAATTTATAATAATTTGGAGGTTATTCAATCGGTTTTAGGCATCCTTAAAATCAACAACAAAAATATATATATCCGTCATTTATTGAATACTTTTATGCATAATAAGTACTTTCCAATAGCCCAGCATTCTTTTCCCCAAACTTTGTTATATTGTCTTTCATATTTCGACACCTAAAACGATAAAGGCCCCTATCTAACATTTTGAAAATTTCACAGCAGAAGCAAAACCTATTCAAAATTATAAATTAATAATAAGGCGATTTATAATTAAATTTCTTGTAAAACCTTCCAGTTGTTTTGACAATTGACAATGTTGCATATTCAGCAAACTGTCAGTTAGGCCTTTTAGCGTTTATACCATAGTATATTTTGTAGATATGGCCTTTTGTTTTTTGATAATAAAATCGCAACTTTTAGTCGAAAGATGAAAAAATTTTTTGTGGACATTTCTGTTGGTGCAATATATCAGAATCAATGAAAAATTGTCGTAGTAAAAGCAGCTTAAAGATTTCTTCCTCTTGGTGTTAAATCCAATGGGGTAAGTAAATTCTGCCTTGGTTATTTAGTTAATCTTAGCTCTTTAATATATACTGGCATTCTTCGGAATCTCATACATTTTAAAATCAGGTAAATGCTACGTGGGTTGCATTAAGCTTCCAAAAGACAGAGCTGCTTGGGGTCATCGAGTTCGAAGTTGTACCTCAGTACTTAGCTTCTTTTTTTTAATTTCCTCAGCTAATCCCGCGAAGCTTCTCGCATGTCTGCAGGAAAGAAAACAGAGTCTCTGGGGGGAATCTTACCCGCAACCCCGTCGCTGATAGACTCGCTCACTACCAGCTAGCCTACCGGGGCACTGATGCTGCCACGGCAGCCAGTAGGCCCCGGTGAGTGCAAGCATTGGTCTGACTATTGGTGAGGTCTCCGCTGATATGCTTTTGCAAGAAATGCTTCCTGTTTTTCAGGAGGGTTGGCGAACGCCTTGCTTTTCTGATAGAAAATTAATTTTCAGCAAGTACTTCAACGTCCGATGGGAGAGTGCCTTTTTCAAGGCATAAAAAAAGATGAACGAAGAGGAGCTTTTTTTGGCGAATAGATACTATCGCGGCGCATGTAGTGGCTGTTGTTTAGGCCCAAAGTCGCGATTAGGGTGATGTCTAGTTGGAGGACTGATTTTTGTCCTGCGGCAAAGTTCGATTTGTGGAGGGATCATGAGGTGCTTTTGCTATTCGACAGAAGCTGCTGGGTTTGTGAATAAAGCATTGGAGGTTAGATAGCTCCGGTTCCTAAATAAGGGATGGGTGTATAATTTTTATTGAATTATACATTCGAATTGCTTCCTGTGCCTGCAATGATTCTTCACTCACACAGAGGCATTTGGTAAGTGATTAATATTAACACACAATGTGGTTGGGAGGCTCCACGAAAAGCCCCCCAATGAAATAACGCCCAGGAAATAACCCCCAATGAAATAAATCCCAAAAAATAGGAAATAACACCCAAAAAAAGTGAATGAAATAACATCGAAAAATAAATGAAATAAACCCCAAAGCGAAAACGAAACAACCCCCAATATTTGGGAGTTATTTCATATGAAATAACACCCAATGATGAAAATAAAATAAACCCCAATGAAATAAACCCCATCAGCAACAAAAATTAAATTATGCCCAATTTTTATAAAAGAGTCAGTTTCAGCAAGGATAACCCCCAAAAACCAACAGCTTTAAAAATGAAATAACACCCAAATTATACACGCTATGAAACAAGCCCCGAATTTTAAAAATTTGTTGGGTGTTATTTCATTGGAGATTATTTCATAATTTGAAAACCCCAAATGAGGAATGAAATAATTCCCAAAAAAAATGTAAAAGGGCCCAAAAAAATTGAGTGTTATTTCATATGAAATAACACCCAAAAATGTATGAAAAAAATTTGGGGAATATTTCATTTCTCGTTTGGGTGTTATTTCATTGGGGGGCTTTTCGAGGAGCCGGTTGGGATCCATCATAAAGTTAAGATATGTTATCCCGAAAATCAAATTCACAGCTTCGATAACCTATTTGTTTATAATGAGGACTATCTAGCAGCTTAAAATAGCCATCAATCGCAGAATCCACATTTTTTTTTTTATTTTACAAATCTCTTACAATCGGTGCCTGGTAAAGCACATCACCGTCGATATGTAAACTGGTGGATTGTTTTGATAAATCAGTAAAAGCAGCGCTCATATTGCGCACGACTTTCTTATCTTAAAATTGTCGATCACGAACTGACGGTCATACAAATTTAAGAATTATTTTTACCGTTTTCTGGCAAGAATATCTCGTCGTGGTAGTTCGTGGGCTTCTTGTAAACTTTGTCGCTTCATATTTTTATGTAAGTTGTTACCAAAGAAGCAACTTCCCCCGAATAAAATCCATCTCGGATTGTAACTTTTTGTAAAAAGCCTTAACAACGTAACGCCTGGAAACTTAAAACATATGTATTTCCTAGAGTTGCCATTTTTTACCGAAGGTTGGTTACGTTTGGGACAACAACTGTATAATATAAGAACATTTTAATATTATCTTAATATTTAGGCGAGTTTGAAATTTTCGAAATTTTGTTTTTTTTTAGAACAATTCATTCTCTTCCATAACAAAAAATATGATTAAAAATATGAACTATTAAATTAATTAATTTAAATTTCGGAAAAATTTTTATAAAGATTTTGTCGATTTACTACGGATTTCATCTGGCATCTTTGTCCATTAATTACTCATACACATGCATGAGTTTCTGTGGGTATTTGTTTTCAAATACTCTCGTACGAAAATTATGCACATTTAATTGAATTGCTAACAAATTGTTAATCAAATTAAAACACTAAAACTAAAGTTCCAATTCAATGGTAAAATTTAATTAAAAATGTTGAATAGTCATAGCTGTTGGTTTGTTTGTTTGTTTGTATTTTATTCGCTCATTTATTCTATTTTGCTTATTTGGTATTATTTTCTATGTTTTAAGTAAATAATTGTTATTAAATTAATTAAGAATAAATGAAAATTGCACGCGGCTGCAATAAATTTTAAATGAATTGACTTTTTTTCTACACTTAAATTGGTAAACAACAAAATGTTTTTGATAAAAGCCGACAAAAATTTAAAAAAAAAAAATCTTATTTAGTTAACGATAGAGTTTCTAAATCCCCGACTTTTCCCATTTCCGCAAAGTAATAACAATTTTCTTTTCTTATCGAAAATTTTAGGGAATAAATCAAAAAATATAAAATTGTTGGTAGTGTCAGACTCGTAGTGCGGGTATAAAAACATTTTTAATATAAATTTTAAGGACCGATGTTGGATGCGAACCACACCTAAAGGTCTAGTTTTTTTCTGCATTTCATTTGACATTTCTCAATTTCAGGCTAACACAATTTGAATCATGGAAAGATACACAATCGAGCAACGCATTAAAATTATTCAGGCTTGTTATGAAAATGGGCGTTTAAATCAAAATGCATATCGTGCACTTCGTGACACGCACTTTCACCACAATGGATTCGTCAATAAGCAGAATTGCCGCATTTGGTCGAATGATAATTCAAGAGTGATTGTCGAAAATTCAATTCACCCAAAAATAGTGACTGTTTGGTTTGGTTTATGGGCTGACGGAATCATCAAGCCATATTTTTTTCAAAATGAGGCCGATATTTTGTTCCACACATAATTGAACCATACCAATATTATCACAATAAAAAGAAATGACAATAACTTTCTAAATATTTTAAGTTTTATTCAACATCGGCCCTTAAAATTTAACCACCCTTTATTTACCAAAATCTACGTCATGAACAGTGTTGCCAAAACTTTTTAGAGGGAAAATCAGCACAAACACAAAATTGTTCATCAAAATATCTGCGTCAAGATTTTAAAATCGTCAAAACACATTTTTGTGTAGATTATTTAGAAAAAAATATTACAATTATTTTCAAAATATACAGCCATGTTCTGGAATTTGAAATCGATGGTTTTTTTTTTTTTTTTTTTTTTTTTTTTTTTTAAATTTTCCTAAGCTAATCCCGCGAAGCTTTATGCTTGTCTGCAGGAAAGAAACCAGAGTCTCTGGCGGGAATCGAACCCCGGCGCTGATAGACTAGCTCGCTACCAGCTAGCCTACCGGGGCAGTAGTTCTGGTTATTATTTAGATACATAAGTGGTCCTCGAAGTATGAGTTATAAATCAGGAAATATTTTTTTGAACTTTCAACACAGAAAAGTTGTTAAGATTCGTTCGATTCAATTGAATCAATTATTTCGAATTTTTTGGCGTTTTTTGTGGTTCACATAAAGACCGATATAGTGTGAGAATGAAAGTGAAAGCGGTGAAAAACAGGTTGCTTCTTAAAACTAATTTCGAAAAGGGCTCATCTCCATAATAATTTAGAATATTATATATTTGTGTTTTAGTAAACAATCGAAAAAATCTTCATCAAAATCTTCAAATTCAACAGGTTTGCAGTAGGGCGAAAGTTTTGAATATGTGGTCAATTTGTTATAAAAAACTTTGATTTTACCATTAAAAAAAAAATATTTATTTTCGTTTTGACAGATAAAAATGTACCGAAATGCTCTTATTGCTCCTTTATAATAAAATGTGTTCGTTGAAAATTTGGTTTACTTTTATTAAAACCCAAAGATTTCTTAAATAAATCTTCAAAGGTGTTAATCTTATCTTATACATTTTAGATTATATGAATATTTGTGTGATTCAATCAATTACATATATTTGATTAGGGTGCGTACAGAGTGGCCGCCTGCTGCCGAGCCGTTCCGACTGACGCTTATTGCTTGTTCAACTTGTTCATGCGGGAAACAAGTTTGAGTGTGCATAGTGGATGCGAGAATCAGCGCTGATATTTCATCTATTATTTGTGTTTTACGTATGTTTGCTTGCATTTGGGTTTGTTGTTCACTTGTTTTCGAAATTGTGAAAAGTTTTGGATTCGTCAGATGATGAGTATTTAGCTTCTTCTACTGTTTTAAAGTATTTTATAAATAAAACATCATTTGGAAAACATCCAATAAATTAAAAACGAAGTGAGTTGGGAGAATTGCATTACTTATGTATATACAGTCAAAGCCCGGTATAACGAATACGCAGTTTAACGAATATCCGATATAACGAATGGCCAAATTTTTACATTAACTACCTTATATAGCGAATTGCAAAAAAAAAATAATCCCGATTTAACGAATGACAAAGCAAAATAAAAAAATCATAACAGAACCGTTAGATTTTTGTGTGTGTTTTTGGCTTCTTTGCTTTGTATTTAAAGAACACGTGTGATGTGTTGCTTTTTTCGTTAAAGTTTTAGTAGTTTTGTTTGGTTCATTACGAAAACGAGATTTCAAATCGAAAAAGAATCTCTTTTGATAAAAAATTAAAGATTTCAGTAATATCCAAGTGAAAATATTAATTAAAGTTTTATTTCTACACTAAATTATAAATTCAATTAAATTTTGATGTTTTTCAAATTGTGGACCACCGTTTTTTATAAAATTTTAAGGTAAAAAATTACTGACCGATATAACGAATATCTCGGTATAACGAAAGGTCTAAACATTATATCATTCGTTAAACCGGGCTTTCACTGTATTGTGTATTTTCTAAACGAAGATGCACTTTTATGATACTTTTTATTAAAAAAAAAAAAATTAAAAATTAGAATTTTTCGAAAATTAGAACTACCCCAGGAACAAAGTGGTTGTTATTTACGAGAGTCTACTGTAATTATGATTTGAGTTTTGTTTTGTTGAGCAAAAACAACTGACATTATTAACGCATTTCTTCAATTATTCTTGAAATGTGTAACTCATTTTTTTTTAATTTTTTGTATTATTGTTATGATTTTATTTAATTTTTATTATTTATTTGAATTTTCTTTTTAATTTTAATTATTTTTTTAATTTTTTGATTTTTTTTAAATTTTTGTTGTTAATTTTTTTAAATGTTTTCCATACAAGTTAAAATCACAACAACATAACATAAACAATGTTTTCGGCGCTGAAAAACGCTTTGAAACTGTTTTCTCGCATTCAGTCATCTTTGCGCTCTGACCAGCTCGGCGCTCACTGAGAACTGTTCGCGCTTATTTGTGCTAATTTGTATAGTACCAGTTTTCTCGCATTGGTTCTCGCAATAAGCGTCAGTCGGCTCGGCTCGGCAACAAGCGGCCACTCTGTACGCACCCTTAAGATACAATTTCCTACTCAAACTACGAAAATTCAAAAATATTGTTCGAAAAATGATCATCTCTGGAAACTGTAAGGAGCATTTTCTCCTTTAAATATAACGGAGTCTTTAAATTTTAGGAAAAAATCTGCTTCAAAAAGTTTAACAGATAATCAGTTTTTTTTTATCTCCTGAACACTTTGTATTTTTGTAACTAAGCCGTTTTTGAAAAAAAATTATTCACTTTCACTTGACTGCGTGCGATTTTCAGAACATGGCTGATAATTTTTGGATATTTTTACATTACAAATATCTTTCCAAATTTCTCAGGCTGAGTAAGGATTAATTACATCTTTATTATTTTAAACAACAAATTAAAAGTTAATTTACAAGAGATCAACTATTTATGATATTTATGCTTAAGTACATATGAATATATACGTACAAATGCATATTATTTCGTGTAAAATAAGATGGCATAAGTCCGGCGATATTAATGTGTCAATACAATGCGAATTTTGTATTTTTAAGTAATATTTTGTTTATTAAATTCCTAGCGATTTCCACACGGCTCTTAAATAAATGATTGATACTTTTCGTTTATCAATGCAAGAAGTGAAAATAGTAGAAACATAAGTGGCAATTTCAAGAAGTTTCCACCGAGCTAAAATATCTGCAATTTCAATCAAAAAATCTTAAAATCTGCATTTTTGCAATTTTAGAGTATAAAATCTTCAAAATGCAAATAAATCTGCACTTCTGGCATCACTGGTCACGATCGAATTCATTGGTTTCGTCAAATCGCTAAACCTTTTCGTATTATAGAGGGTGGTCCAACCAAAATGCACGATGTTTATTGTGAGTCACACCTTAACGTCAACTTTATTTGGCATTTCTTTGTTTAAGTGTTTGACAAGTTTAATGATGCAGAGGTTCACAATTGAGCAGCGAGTTAAGAGTGTTGAAGCCAGACAGAAAGAAGTGAATGGTTAGTTTACAAAGAAAATCATAGTCAGCAACGAGGCACTCTTTCAGCTCAGTGGATTCGTTAAATGGCAGAATTACCGCATTTGGGCAAATGCAATTCCATGATTGATAGTTGAATTGCCGATGCATCCACAAATCTGTGGCTGTTTGATGCGGTTTATGGACTGGCGGCGTCATCCTTCCGTACTTCTTCGAAAATAAGGTCGTCCAAGCAGTTACCGTGAATGGTGTTTGCTATCGCGACATGATAATGGACTTCTTGTAGCTAGAAATTGAGAATATGAACCTGGACGATGTGCGGTTCCAACATGATGATACCACTAGGCACAAAGCCAACGAAACAATGGCTCTTTTGGGCGAGAAATTCAACGGCCGTGATATCGCACGTCGTGCATATGTTAATTGGACTTCTTTCTTTGAGAATATTTAAAAGAAAAAGTGTACGTCAATAAGCCAAGAATAATGTAAGACCTTAAGTATGAGAAAATTCGGCAGATTAACGAAATTGAACCTCAAATATGTCGCAGAGTCATTGCAAATATGAACCCTCGAATAGAGGCGTGCCACTGAAGCCGTGGCGAGCATTTGGCCGGTATTATGTTTCACACAAAATTGTCAAAGATCCCTCTATAATAATAAAAAAAATATTAAGATAATTCTCTGAAAACTTTTTGTTTAATTGCGTTTTATTTGGACCACCCTTAAAAATTGTTATAAACAATACGTTAAAAGTAGCTTCGAAAATTTGTTTCGAAAAACGTTGCAAGGATTATTTTTTATTGTATTTAGTATAAATATTTATTACTCTTGGGCAGGTGTAATAAAGTTAATCCTGAATAACGTCAAAAAGCCCTGATGTTATTCAGGATTTCTTTTTACTTATAAAATAAATCCTTTAGCAACATATTTTCACAACTGCTCCATCCAACAAAAATCGTAAATTTTATAAACTCGTGTATGCAAATTATTTAAAAGTAAAGCAATTGTAACTTAATATTTTGCATTAAAAAGGCATTATGTTGCATTTCCGTTTGCGACAATTATTTCTTAATGAAAACGAAATTTTAATATTAACAAAAAGTTGGAAAACATATAAATTTAATAAGATTTATATTTAAGCTTCTTAAGTACGATTAAAAGAGAAAAAATGAAAATTTTTCCAAATAAAGAAGCATAAAAATAAAAATACAGATACAAAATTTTATAATCATTCAATTCAACTCATTCAAAATTTAAATGTACCTGCATCTGACATTCATTTCTGTCAAGTAACCAGTAATTTTGCGATATTGTTATTGTTGTTGTATTTTTAATTACAGCTGTATTAAATATACAATTTTTTTTTTAATAAAATAGTAATTAAGAAATTTATATTTAAAACACAACTTAACATAAAAAAATAATAAAACAAAAACTACTAGTTTCTACCTTTTGACACAAAAGTGTCTACTTGTGTGCAATTATTTTTTAAAAAAAAGTAATGAATGGTATTTAAAAATTAACAAAAAAAAAAAAAATGCAAAATAGCAAAAAGAGAGTAAATGTTGCAACTATTTATGTTGGTTGCTTTACGGCAAAATTTCTCAAACCCTAAACAAGCCAACAAACTCAAAGCTGTTAATGACAGAAGACATGAAGTAAAACTGGGTAAAGTGTGTTCTAAAAGTGTTCGTATTACATTAAAGAAGAATTACTAACTTGTGCATAGTGACATAAAATTAAATAAAACCTATGATAACCCCACAAAGGTCAAATAAACGCAACTGATGCCAAATAATAAATATTGAGGCAACCGTAAACTTGTGGTTGCTGTGTGGATTAAAATAAAAACGGCGCCAAAAGCTGAAAATAAGTACATTTAGATTTTAACACTGGAATGAAAAATCAATCCATCCGTACTGAAATCGATCCGAAGCAGTGTCAAAAGTACGTTAAGAACGGATTTACTTGAATTAAAACTGAAAGATCGATTCAAGTACAGATTATACAATTTAATCGCAAATTCTTAAAATATTCCGAAAATCAGATTGATTTAAGTACAACTAAGATTGAATCAATGGGAAAGTCAGCCATGCATGTGGCACAGTCCCTTCCGGCGGTTTTGGAAATAAACCCCAGCCACTATGTGATCCTCGAAAGTATAATTTCAAAAAAGAGCAAGGCATCCTTCCGCAAGAGAATCTTCCTGTGGCACGAAGCATTTCTTGCAAGAAGCATACTTACGGATGCCTTGGCCAATAGCCAGACCAGTACCCGGTACCAAAAGTACCGGGGGCCTACTGACTGCCATAACTCCAGATGAAAATAGGGTACTCCGGAGAGCACCAAGAACTAAAGAAATTGAAGGCCAAGAAATCCTCTTTTCGGCTATCATTTGTTTGTTTCAAAACGAGCTGCATGGCAATACGACTATGAAACAGAACATAAGAATCTTCTCATATTTCCCACGGTTCCTCAATGGCACGAGTCATATTACCAGGTATTTGTATTCAATTTGACATATTTTGGATACCAGGGATTGGCTTGACTCCCGTAGAGCCAAGTTAGTACCCCACACTAAAGAAATCCGAAACCTTTAAGAGCCCTGTCACTTCGGATGTTTGTTGAATCCTTTGTATGCATGCACCATGATCGCCCTCCATAGGTTTTCTATATCCGAGGGGAGAATATCGACACAATAGAAATTGTCAGGCTATTCTAGCCCTCTTCCATTTTTTTGGTTTGTTTTAAAGGCAACTCCATGGCAATAAGACTATAAAAAGGAATAGATAAATCTTCCAAGGTCTCCCGACGGTTTCTCTATGCCACGAATGCTGTTGCCAGAATTTTTTTGTTTTCATTTTGTCACCTTTTGGATACCGGGAATTGACCGGATTTTATTTTCCCGAGAGGATGTAACACCAAAATGTTAAATATCTTTTGGATGTGCCCTGCACCTTGCGGCGGAAAATGCAAAGTGTATATTTCAGTTTGTTATTCCGTTTGTTAATTCTACAATATTGATCTTTGATTTAGCGATGTCCGTCTGTCTGTTGAAATAGGTTTTCTGAAGACCCTAGAAATGATGTAGGCTAGGTTGTAATAGATTAGTATAACAAACTTTTCAAATTATGCACAAGCATCTTGACTATCAATAGACAAAATTCTAAGAACCTATAAACGACTGTCTAGCAGAATCCGTGAACTCATTACTTATGACAAGGAAGATATTTAACACCAAATCAAGGAAGTGAGTGCTGCGCATGAGACTCTGAAAAAAAGGGAAAAGGGAAAGAGAATACATGCTATTATTCTCTCCCTTCTCATCAATAAGTTCAGACTTTCTAAAAGAAAACTTTTAAATTGTAAACCCAGACTTTGTAAACAACTTATGTAAACTTATGTACCGTTTACCTAATTTTATCATGCACTGTCGAACTTTCATTAGTATAAAACTTATTCATATGATTTAAGCAATTCATTATTTTAAAAGGTACATTTTTATTTAACTTTATTGTTTTTGTTTTAAATTTCATTTTAATGTCAGGACTGTTTGTGACAATTTTCAACTACTTGTATTAAAAAATACTTTAACTTAAATTAAAATAACTGGCAAAAGTTATAAGTGAAAACTGAAAAAAACACACACACATTATTTGTATTAAAAGTAGTCGTGTGGTGATTTTATGTTGTTGAAACAAAAAATATTTTAAAATTAATGGATGCAAATATTAAGAAATTGAAAAAGTTTAAAGCAGCGGTTCACACGGATTTTTATTTCAATCTTGACGTTTTTACAGAATCCTTCAATTGAAGACCAAAATTAGAGAATCAATATTTTTGAACTCCAAAAGATTAAATACTTGTTTTGTAAAATGTTATTAAAATATGTCAATATTTGTGAACAAGTTTGCCAATAGCAACAATGAAGACCAAATTCTTTCATTGATACACAATTTTAAAATGTTTTTGTCTTTCATGCAGTAATCGATGTTTAAGTGAAACAACGAAGTCATATTCAATTAATTGTGACAGTAAGCAAAGTTTCAAATATGACATAAGAGAATCAAAGGATAAATTATCAGCGGCAATTATACTGCTGTGATAATGATATACTTGGGCCTTCTATAATGGGTTTACCAACCGCCTCTTCCCGCTTGCAAGCGGTAGTAATTTGAGTGAATAATCCCGTAAGATTATACACACGCTCCTTGTTTAGGAGCTGGAGCTATCTAACCTGCGTTTCTTTTAGATAAATACTAGCAGCATCTGTTGAGTAGCGCAACAGGTAAAAGGCGTGGGCCTACCTCAGGCCGAACACCACCACAAGCGATGAATAATCAGCGGTTTAATGAAAATTTCAGGATAACACCTTCCGCGATTTTGGGTAATAAACCACAACCACCACTCGATCCGCGAAAGTATCTATAGAACGCAACTTTAGCAAAAATAATTTTGCTGAAAGACAGAAAGTATACTAACGGAGGCCTCAACTAATATTCAATCCGCTGCCGTGCCACCGGGGGCTACAGACTCACGTGGTAGCAGATATTATCTCTGGGCAGCCGCGATCTCAAGAGATCGTGAAGATCTCTTAAGAACTTTCTATTTTGGATTTCTTTTTCAATCCCAGGTATTGAATGCATTCCCGGATGATGTAAAACTCAAAGGTGAGTGCCCATAAGTTGATGCCCACAAGACCCCAGAGGTACTTTAATGAGCCCAGTTGTAAAGGTTAACTCGCAAATGTGGTTCTAACAAGATGGAGCCACAGGCAAAGAGATGTGCTGGCATTAACATGAGTACCTAAAGAACCGGCCTAACATTGTGTGTGCCTCTTGCTTACAAGCTACCTTCAGCATCAGGGCGGTCCTGCCTAGCCCTTTAAGCTCATTTTGAAAGATATTTCCGCGATTGTATGAATAAGCCACAGCTGCATGGCCGAAATATCAACCTCTTCTTAGAACGAAAGTCCTGCAAATTGAGCTTCAGGCGAAAAGCGGATATTGGCAACTCCTTTATCACCGGAGAATCTAACATAAAATAGTGAAATATCCTTAGGACGTATTCTTATATACCCCCGGGGAAGATAAACAGTACACAGTGGGCTTTTTACGGGATATTTTTGGTGAACGTTTTATTTCAAGAAGCAGCTATTTTGATTGGCTGTTTTTGCAAAGACTTGAGTGCGTATAAGAGGCTGAAAGAAATAATGCCATTTATTTTATTCTATCACTCTCTTTCCTCTCTCTAACTCTCTCTCTCTCGTCTTAACTAATTTCTTATTCAATAATGAATTAAAGTCTGGGCACGCTATGAAACTTTTCTTTTAGAAAGTCTGATTTAAATAATGAGAGGGGAAGAGAGTAACCTTTGCGGAGAGAAGATTAGCATGTCCTCTTCCTCTTTTACAATTTTACCATTTTTTGAAGGTAAACTTTTAGAGTTTTCTTTAGATGAATCTTTTCAAAGAATTTCTTGGAAGTCAAACTTAAATTCATTGTTGGTGGATAAGCTATTCCTATGCGCATTTCACTGGTTGCTTATAAGCAATGAAATTTTTAACCAAAAACGGAACGGGCTGGAGTTGAGGAACCAAAATATTTTTTTTTCAATTCATAAACACTTTTTACGAAATTTGTTTAAGGCAGTGTTCGAAAATTAACAGTACATTATTTAGCGTTCGGCTCACACACCCAAGAAAGATATATATTTTTTTAGTGATTGTGTAGACAAACACAACCCTTAATAACGTTCGTAACTATTTTCAAGAAAGAGCCGAACATTATATAATGTTCTGTTCTTCGTCAAAAAACAGAACAATTGTAGTGATAATGTAGGCAAAAAAATTTTTGCAAAAAATTATTCAATTAAATAATTAATTGGTGTACATTAATTATTCAATTAATTTTTTGTTTGCTGCAGTTAATTTTTTTAATCAAAACCCATACAATTAAATGTTTGTGTATATGTGGTGTATTTTTTGTTTATGCAATTAATTTTTTAATTGACTAAATTTGTGTCCCATGACTCGAAAATACAAATCCTTTAATTGATATGATCAATTCCTTTGCATGGGCAAAATTAGTTAAATATTTAATTGTCTGAACGAATTGTTTAATTAAAGTCGATTTTCTATTTTTTCTGTGTATATTTACATTGATAAAGAAATGAACATACAAAAAATTTAAATACGACCGCAGCACGAACCGCTTTGTGTGTTTTGTGTATGTATTTGTTTGTGTAAAATTATTTTGCTGGCTTTTTGTTTTTTTTTTATGTCTATTTTTTTTTTTTTTTTTGTAAAAAATATTTGTTTTTTTTTTGACAGCCAAAAGGGACGAACATTAATGAGCCGAACCGAACACAATGAAGTTTGTGGATGTTAAAAAAAACCGAACGGAATTAAATGTTTTCATCTTTTGTTGAGTTTGATAAATAAAAACAGTATTATTTTCTGTTCGAAAGATGACAAACAGGGAAACGTTATTTTTTTTAATGATTTTCTACACAAACACTATTAGCGTTAAAGTTTTCCACAAATCTACCGAACCGAAAACAAAGGTTTATTTTCGAACACTGCTTTAAAGTATAAAAAATACATAAAGGCAATTCACAAAGTCTTCTAGTTTGTCATATCGGTAGTATTTGCTATAATTTTACGAATGTGAAATTAAATTAAATCAAATACAACCAGTATGACACAATAAAACACTTTGTGAATTGCCCAATAGATTACAGTCTCGCATACAATTTAAGTGCTCAAATAAAATTTTAGTACTTAAATACTACATCATTTTTATCAATTTTTTATTTAAAAATTACATTAAAACTATCAATACACATAAGTTTTATAAGAACTTGTGCAATTTATCTTCAAGTCCTTTAAACGTTGTCTCAGCTTGCAACTTAATTGTATCGTCTTTCCCCATTATATTTTCTCTTCAATAAAAATGTGTTCGTTGATAAGCTTTCTAGTGTAATTGAATTTAATAATTTTTTACTTGAAAATAAAATAAGATTTTTGTAGCTCCATAATGCAGTTAAATTACTTAAATATTAAGAACATTATATTTCAACTATTTTTTTTTTTTTTTTGTTCTTCTCTTTACTTTTTCTGTAAGCAGAAAAAAACTTTATATGTCAACATATATTTACACACTTATTTAAACATTTCGCACTCATGCACACACACACACACTTATGTGCATGAACTTTATTCAACTTACACAAACTTGATACACCCACGACCCTGTTACAATTACAAATGTAAAAGTATGTTAAATTTATGTCATACCATCGAACATGTGAACTCATGTATTTTGTATGTGTTTTGTGTGTATGTTCGCTCGTTTTTTAAAGAAGTATATGTGTATGTTAGTTTGTTTGTTTATAGGTATTAGTTAGTTATGTCATCAGGGTAGTATACATATGTACAAATGTATGTACGCAAAAAAGTTTTACTTTTTTGTTCCTTCCTTTCGTTTTTTTATGCATTTTTACAATTATTTAAATGAAAAACAAATTTTATGCCTACTTGAATTTTGTTAAAGCACGTCCTTTATAAGAGTACGCAGGCAAAGTACTTCTGTTTTCCGTATATTCATAAACTTGTACATTGGCATAACGTTTTTGTGCTCTACAATATTTTCGGCAAGACAATGTGATGTTGATTATGATTTAAAATATGCTGTTATCTTGACCATAAACCAAACCAAATCTTCTCTACTAAAACTTTAGTTGGCCTGTCGGTTATAACTTTACCCACTATCCTATTTCTTATATTAATTCAAATCTAACTGTAGGCACACTTTGCATATACCCTTCTTTTAATTAACTGCCGCTTTAATCCCCCCTCCACAAGGGTGGGTGCAGCAAATTCCTGGGATTCTGCAAATATCCAAAATTGACAGATCGCAGGAGATCTTCACGATCCCTTACGACCATGGCTGATCAGAGAACCTAACTGTTGCCACGGGAGTCCCGGTGGCACCGCACCAGACTGAACTTTTGGTTAAGACCTTTAATTCGAACTCAATTTGTGCTTTGCTCCGATACAATTGTGCTTATCTTGAACTTTGCTTAAAATATAAGCAAATTCAGAACGAGCTATACTTGAACTAAGCTAGAGGTTTAATTCGAACTCAGCTAGAGTTCTCCTGGAACTCCTAAAGAGCACACAACTCGTCCTTTTCTCGAACTTGGCTTGCTTATTACTTGAACCTGGCTTAATCTCTACCCGAACTTAATAGTTTTTATATACATTTAAACACAGCACCAGGTATACTCTACAGTGTAGAGTCTACATCAACTCACCCTTTTCTCAAAGTTAAATCGAGGTCTACACGAAGCAAGCTTCCGCTTTATCTGAGTAAATCAATACTGTGGCCGTATTCTGTAATTCGCTAAAGCTAAATCTCTATCGCTAAAAATCTAAAAAGTTGTAACGTGCATTGCAAAATTTAGCAATGCCATAAAAATTTTATTCGCCGCAATTTTAGCTTTTAATTTCATCGCTAAAATTTTTCAATTTTGTATTCTCTAAGGCATTTTAGCGATCGAGATTTAGCTTTAGCTAAACGAATTACAAAATACGGGTGCTGAACGTAAAAAAACCCGTAAAAATAAAGAATAGTAAAGATACAAGTTATAATCGAACAACACTTGTGTTTTACTCGAACTTAAATTAAGTTTTACTCGAACAAACTGTTTAAAATCGAACGAACTGTTCAAACTAAACTAGAGTTATATTTAATTAAATTGGAGTTCTAAGCGAATAAATCTCTAGTATTTATCAAACTTAGCTCGAGTTCTACTTGAAATAAGCTCGAGTTTCACTCGAACATACCTAGAAGTAAAGAAAAGTAAAGACACAAATTCTTATCGAACTAAGTTTGAGTTTTGCTTAAACTTAACTTTAATTTTACTCGAAGTTAGCTTGAGTTTTGTTTAAACTAAGCTCGAGTTCTACTTAAACTTAATATGAGTTCTTATCAAACGAAGCTCGAGTTTTTATAGAACTTAGCTCGAGTTCGGTTTGCACTTAGCTCGAGCTCTACTCGAAATAAGCTCGAGTTCTGTTCGAACTTTGCTCCAGTTCTACTCTAAATAAGGTCGAGATTCTCTCGAAAACAGCTCGAATTTTTTTTATCGAAGGGAAAGTTTAACTCGATTTAAACTCGATATTTGCTAGAACTCAGCTCGAGTTCCTCTCAGGTTTTAATCTTTACATCAGCTCCAGTTTAACTTCGACTTAGTTCGGTCTCTAGCACTTTTTAATTTCTCTAGCCAACAAAGTTTTGGACTGGAGCAACAAAATATCTTTCCTAGGATAATTTGGTGGGCTGAATTCGAATCTGTAATTGATGGAGCATCAGATTTTCGAGATACAAAAAAATGTTTTTATTCGTTTCATTTACAAAAGTGAATGGCGTTTTTTGAACATGGTTTGTGTTTTGTTGGTTCGGTTTCACGTATTAAGAGTTCAGCAATAGTCTCCCAGCATGTTTTTGTCCTGAAATTTTTTTAATTTTAATTAAATCTTGGTGAGGACGCTCCCCTTGTTCGCATCCACTACACCTAGTTTTGTTTTTTGGAAAAAAATCTAAATGCGAGTGAAGAATATGCAAAACATTGTCGGTGTCCACGGTTTTTCCAAGTTTCTGACTGCATATGCATATTTTAATGATTCTGATATTGCAAAAATAGCTTGAATCAGTAACACACGATCTCCCTGACATGCTTAAACGCTACAATTATGAAGATTTAGAATAGTGTCAGTATTAACTCTGTTACAGGATTGCCAGCATGCGATCAAAATTGAACAAGACGTGATAGCCCAATTTGTATGCCACATTCAAATTCAGTACAACCAAATTACATAGTTAAAAAACATGCTTCGTTTCTGCAGTAAATTTTTTTCCAAATTTTTAGGCCAGTGTAATTACAGTTGGCGCAGAAAAACGTACGATTTATGTACGAATAAATCTAATAAAGGATCAGAAATAATGGATTTATGAAAAAGATTTCGAGTTGCTCCTTACATCAGCTCAAGCTCAACTTGAACGAAGCTCGATCTCTACCACGTTTGAATGGTGCCAGTTTGTAAAAAATAAGCTTACAATTCATGTACCTCTAACTAAAATAAAGGACCAGAAATAATGGACTTATAAAAAAGCTTACGAGAGATAATGCAACTGTAAATTATAAGTGTTTTGTACTTGTATTATTATTTTTTCCCATCGATATTTTGCACTTTGCCATAAACATATATTTTCTGTTTCCTTTTAATTTTTCACAAAACAGGGTAAATAAAACCTCTGTATAGTATGTCTGTAAAGTTCATGTTCATGTCTGTAAAGTAATGCGTGCCCGTGTGCGTTTTTGTTTTTTTTTTTTCTTTCGTCAGTATGCGTTTTCATGCCATATATGAACTATGTTGTTGCCTTATTTGTTGTAAAGAAAAGGAAAAAATGTGGCAAAAGAAAAAAATTGTTAACAAATGGGAAAACATGGTAGAAACAAATAAACGTTACAAAAAAAAAAAAAGAAAACTATAGAACCATTTAATATGCAGTCCAAAGTTTTTACTTTATATTTTTTGCAAACACGCTCTCAACCATTAGAATGTATTCATACACACATACAAAGTACATACTCACACATTAATGCAAGTAAAATTCTTTCCCACACGCACACAAACCCAAAGTAAAGGAATTTATGAAACTCTACATCATCAAAACTAAAAGCAATCGAAACAGTTTTTTGCTCTTGAAGAATGTTTTCTTCTGGTGGAATAGAAGATTATGACGCAGTTTGTTCCCGTCTACGTTCAGTTACATGTTGTTTGTGCTTTGATTTTCTAAATTCTGGAATATTAAAGAAGAAGTGCCTTAGGTGGCATAAATATATGCACAACAATTTTCTCAGTTTATACAACGAAAAGAACTATTGCCATGTTTAATGAAAACAAATTAAATATTTATTAGTATTTCTTTAGATAGTTTTTGGATCGAAATTTGTTTTAAACTATTAACACATTCGATTAAAACTGTAATAATAACTTTGTATGATTATCGACTTTTATTAAATGTTTGATTTGAATGTAACACGCCTTAAACACACAACTTCCCATTAAGAACATAAAAGACTACAATTTATTGACATAGTGAAAGGAACTGACACATTTGCACTGTGACATTTTCAATTGACAACACGTTTGTAAGAACCAGGGATGTGGAGTCGGAGTCGGAGTTGAGGTTTTTGTACCGCAGTCGTAGTACCCACAAACTTTTGTAATATTTTTCAAAAAGAAAAAATTAAATTTAATTTTCATTAAATTATTTTTATTAAAAATGTACTTTGGACTTCAAGAAGAATTCTTGACATAAGTACGGAAAAAACATAAGTTAGGAAAAACATGTAAAATCAATTAAAATGGATAATCATTCAAAAAAAAAAAAAAAAAAAAAAAAGCAAATTTCGATATACCAAAGGTTTAAATACAATTTGGTTTAAGGATTGATGTTTGACTATTGACGTCAGCAGTCGTCGATGGCTGCGAGTGTAAAACGGCAAATCCATCTGAGGAGATCGAGTGGTTGCGATCGAAACATGTCATGGTAACCAGCCGCCTGGGTTCGAATCTCAGGTCAGTCAAGAATGAATGATTATCAATAACAATTTTAATTAATTTTCACGTTGCAAAATTCCTTTCTTCATAAAAATAATTTAATGAAAATTAAATTTGATGAACTTAAGCCTGATTAAAATATTAAAAATTTGGATTAAAAAACCATAAATAGTTCAACAAAATAACCACAATTCTAATTAAAAAAAAAAAATATTTTAAAAGATTTTGTTTTAATAATTATGAGTAGGTGAGTTTCAAAATTGAGATAACAATTGATTTTGACACATCCTTTAACGCTTAATGAGAATAAATATGTATATTGTATCAAAGCATGTCTGTTTCTATGTTTTTATGAGTGCAGGAGGTTTTAAAACTGGTTCGATCCACTCACCAGACATTTTCAAAACTTTGTATCTCCTTGCATTTTCCGTGTAACAAAACTAGCTGGGTCACTGTTTCAACCGTTCTGTTTGAAGTGCGCCAAGGTATTGTTGATAAAATAGAGCCGAATAAGGGAATTTAAAAAATGTGTATGAAGTTAAATTTTAAAGTGTATAACCCTAGACACATTCTGTTACGTTAACAGAATGATGTTAACCACTTAACAGAACTTATCTTAACGCTGTTATGATGCATGCGTCCAGATTTCTGGAAAAAGAGTCAACGTGGGCGATAAAAAATGATTAGGATTTGTGGACAATACTATTCTTCATCGTATCCTATCCCCAGAATTTTTAACAGAGCGAGTTGGAGAGTCTAGATACAAAGTTTCAAGTTTCTGACTTAAGTTATTTGGACTGGGCGATGATCACACAGTCAAACATGCTTAATTTATAAAAATATATGAAGTCACCAAAAATTATCTGGTTACTGGGGTGTCAGGTGGAGGCAGCTGATATGTATAGTACTTACTTGTGATACTTAACAGCACTAGATATAATTATAGCTTAACCTATGTGTGTGAAGATAAATACGTATTTAACTAGCGGAGACATCCACCACAATTTCTTAACAGCAACTATTTTCAGTTAACATTGTACTTAACAGTGCTACTGTATTAGAAAAAAGAGTATTTAGGACGATTTTTAGGTCAATGGAACAGGTTAAACATTAGAATATAGATCTTTTTAGGATTCAGGTAGTGGGATATCTGATATAATTTTGGAATTTTAGAAATTCAGATTTGAAAATGTAAGTTTTTTACGGAAATTTCTGGGGAAGATAAGTGACCATTTTGGAAAAATAGGGAATGTTACCAGTAACACACTATATGGAAATGTTGCTCCAAGGGGTCCTCTTTAGGACCGTTTTAGTGGTATATCTGAAATAATTATGGAAATTCAGAAAATTGAATTTTAAAAAAGTGCTATTTTGAAAAATGTTAAAAGTGGACTTTATGGGCATTGGACAATTTGGAGAAATGGTGATAGTTACTAATATGACACCATATAGGAATGGGGGAGAAGAGAGTCCTAAAGAGGATTCAGGTAGTGGGATATCTGAAATAATTTTGGAATTTCAGAAATTCAGATTTGAAAATTTAAGTTTTTTACGGAAATTTCTGGGGAAGATAAGTGACCATTTTGGAAAAATAGGGAATGTTACCAGTAACACACTATATGGAAATGTTGCTCCAAGGGGTCCTCTTTAGGACCGTATTAGTGGTATATCTGAAATAATTATGGAAATTCAGAAAATTGAATTTTAAAAAAGTGCTATTGTGAAAAATGTTAAAAGTGGACTTTATGGGCATTGAACAATTTGGAGAAATGGTGATAGTTACTAATATGACACCATATAGGAATTGGGGAGAAGAGAGTCCTAAAGAGGATTCAGGTAGTGGGATATCTGAAATAATTTTGGAATTTCAGAAATTCAGATTTGAAAATTTAAGTTTTTTACGGACTATCACCATTTCTCCAAATTGTCCAATGCCCATAAAGTCCACTTTTAACATTTTTCAAAATAGCACATTTTTAAAATTCAATTTTCTGAATTTCCATAATTATTTCAGATATACCACTAATACGGTCCTAAAGAGGACCCCTTGGAGCAACATTTCCATATAGTGTGTTACTGGTAACATTCCCTATTTTTCCAAAATGGTCACTTATCTTCCCCAGAAATTTCCGTAAAAAACTTAAATTTTCAAATCTGAATTTCTGAAATTCCAATATTATTTCAGATATCCCACTACCTGAATCCTCTTTAGGACTCTCTTCTCCCCAATTCCTATATGGTGTCATATTAGTAACTATCACCATTTCTCCAAATTGTCCAATGCCCATAAAGTCCACTTTTAACATTTTTCAAAATAGCCCTTTTTTTAAATTCAATTTTCTGAATTTCCATAATTATTTCAGATATACCACTAATACGGTCCTAAAGAGGACCCCTTGGAGCAACATTTCCATATAGTGTGTTACTGGTAACATTCCCTATTTTTCCAAAATGGTCACTTATCTTCCCCAGAAATTTCCGTAAAAAACTTAAATTTTCAAATCTGAATTTCTGAAATTCCAAAATTATTTCAGATATCCCACTACCTGAATCCTAAAAAGATCTATATTCTAATGTTTAACCTGTTCCATTGACCTAAAAATCGTCCTAAATACTCTTTTTTCTAATACAGTAGCACTGTTAAGTACAATGTTAACTGAAAATAGTTGCTGTTAAGAAATTGTGGTGGATGTCTCCGCTAGTTAAATACGTATTTATCTTCACACACATGCTTAACCTTCCCTAGTCCCACCTGTTTTGTTATGGTCTCTTGAAATTTGGCTTACTTTAGGTTTTATTTATATTTAAAGTGTAATAACAATATCTACCTGTTTAAACAAAACTTTGATTTGTTATAATATTGTTTTCATTGAAATTGTTCAAAATACGATGGATAGAAAATCGTTTTAAATATTAAATAAACCATACTTTTTTATAAAAAAAAAGGGTTGTGTAAATTAATTTTAACATAAAGTAACTCACAATCAAGTCACTTATCTACACACAGAAAAAAATCAAGTTAAAAACGTCGAAAACAAGGTTGATTTAAAATTTTTCGGTGTTGATTTTGCTTCATACGTTTTTCATGCTAATTCAACCTGATTTTACAATAACTTGCGAACAACATTTTTTTTCTTTTAAAATATCTATAATTCATGTTAATTTAACATTGCAGTAAAGTAAGAGCAAAATGCCATTTATATTGAAATAACAATCCGAATCACGTTGAATGAAAGTTATTTCAAGTTGAAACAGTGTTATAACAGTGTGAAGAAGCTGCAGAGACAACATATGCATTTATTTAAGAATAATACAAAGCACTCACCCCTGTAACACATGTTTCACTTATTTTGTAGTCTCCTTTGTTAACAGATCAATCAGCAGAATGGCCCAAAATGGTTTTCGTCATCATTCTACTTTGAAAACTTGATGTACTACTCAAGTAACTAATTTTAATTAAAAGAATACGGGAATCGTCTTTATTTATTTTAACATTGAATAATATTAAATACGCGTGGTTTAAGATTATTTTAATATTTTTCATATGATTCTCAATCAACATTTTTTCATGTTAATTTTTTTCTGTGTGTAAAAAAATAACGCGCACAAAATCACAATTATCACATGGAATGATTAATTGCCAGGGTCTGGACTTTTATGCAGTTAAAATCGCATTATATGCGCATAAAAAATGCAATAAAAATAGAAATATATGCGCTAAAAATTTTAAAAATATGCAGTTAAAATTATCTTGAATTTTTTTTATTAGTGATAAAAAAAAAACATAAAAATAACAAGAAAAAACAAAAAAAAGCACGAATAACGTTGAAATTCAGTCTCATAAACGTAAATAAGGCACAATAACCACAAAAGTAGAAGTTTAATTAAAGTAGAACACAAATATATAAAGAAACATTAAGACAATCATGTAAATTAAGTCACTTGAAAAGGCCCATCTATAATATACATAAGCTGGCTTAAGCAACTGTGCGAAAACATGTTAAAAACATGTGGTGTATTCATTTTCATTACGCTGTTTTCGAAAACAATTTAAATTAACTGCCTGTTTTTAGAAAACGTAAGCAAGTGAGTGAGTGAGAAATTATATTGAAAACAACAATAAAAAACGAAAATTTGTTTTTGTTTTCAATATAATTTCTCACTCACTCACTTGCTTACGTTTTCTAAAAACAGGCAGTAAATCTACTTCATGTTAATATAACAAATGTTACTTACTATCACTGTAATTTATAAGATTTATTCTTGTTGTGATAGTAATTCAATAAAGAAATTCAATTCAAAAACAAACAAAAAAATATGCAAGCAGTAAAGGATTTAAAACAATTAATTTAAATCCTTAATTTTTTGTTTAATCTTTATCAAGCTTGATACGAATTTGTTAACTTAAGTTACCGTCCAAAAAATGCATCTTAAATTTACAGCACACGATACAATCATGCTGGTACAATCAAACAAATATCAAACTATTTTTGATAAAGCACCATCAGCTGGTACAATCGCACCACAAGCTCATACACGGCCAATCAGCTGGCACAATCACTTGATTGCACAATCATGATGGTGTTGTGTATGGGCCCTATTTTGTATGTACAGAGTTAGTTAGCTCTGTTGTTTATCTCAACCCATGGTGAAATAAACAAGAAGTCGTTGAGGGCAGTTGATAAAGTGAAGTCGTTGATTGCAGTTGATTTAAAGTTGATGCCAAGTCGTGTATTCTAAATTTTATATACACATTTAAATAAACTACAATTGTGTCAATCATTTAAAAAAAACCAAATTTTTACCAATTTATTTAAATAAACTAATAATACCTACTCAATAAACAATTAAATTATTATTTTATTTTACATGTATGGCAATATCAATTTACTTAAATTCACCGCTGTTGAATCCTTTTACAACATCTTTGAATTGGCAAAAGTTTTCGGCATAATACATACATACGTCCCCCATCTGGTTGTTATAGGCTGCAGAGGAAGACATTTATCCGGATAATTCTTTTTATATACGCCAACACGCGAAGGTGCTTTACAAAATATTTTTCCCATAAGAAATCAATAAATAAATATCATCGAAGTTGTCTTTTACCTCTTCTGCGGAAGGGTGCATGGCAAAATAAAGCACATAAAACAAGTTTTTTCAAAATATGCAACAAAAATATGCAATATCAGCAATATATGCAAAATCAGCCATATATGCAAAAATATGCACTAACAAATCGATGTCATTTTACTGCAAATTTCTTGATTCGCAAAGATATTTTGTATGTGGTAATTTCCGACTGACGAGAACAAATATGCATAAAAATTCGGGCCTTGCTAATCACTAATACGGCTTAAACATAACGTGCTTATTTACAAAGAAAACTTTAAAGGAAAAATCATAGCTTACTTTTATTTCAAAGTACAAAAATCAACTTTGAAACCCTTAAATTTCTAAGAAAAAAAATGATCTACTTTGCTCCAGTATTAACAGTTAAATAGTTATCCAAGAGCCAAATTAAGAAATGAGTTGTATGTTTTGAAGTGTTCGCTTTAATCTGACATCAAAATTTTATTAAAATTAAAAAAAAAAGTAATTTTTGGCCGGAATTGACCAGTGTGCAAGGAAACATTTTAGTTGATGCTTAAAATTATAGAACAGTCTGTTTAATTAAGATAAATCTTTTTGGGTACGTTTTTAGTTCATTTGTTAGTTGTCTTGTGCTCTTTTTTCAATTTCGAGTACCACATGCAGCGTGGCCATTTTGGCATTTTTGCAGCTAGATTTAGCATTTTTTTGTCTGATTTAGCTGCAAATTTTTCATTTAGCAGTTAGCATTTTGTTTAGCATTTTTCAAATGCATATTTAGCATTTTTAAGCATTATTTAATTTAAGAATATTAAAGTAATCTTTTTTTGAAAAACGACCACACACTTTTGTTGAATGCAAATACAAACCCCTACTTTTTGCTATAGAAACTGTACAATCTTTTAAAGGACATTTCATATCAAATGGTTTTAAAATTTGATCAGTTGGATCCATTTAATTCATGTTAAGACGATTTTTTCATTCAATTACGATTTTTAATTTTTTGGAATCGAAAAGAGATACCCAAGGCGAATTCATTCCAGGTAATCTCGGTACTACACCAAGTACAACTCGTACAAAAACCACAAGCAATTTGTACAATGCCATAAACAGAAATTGTTTTATTTCACAGAAACAAAGATAATAAAAACAAAATTTTGACATCAGGGGCCTAATTCTGGCATTCGTGATCGAGTACTTTCTCGATTCGAAAGCAATTTTATTTTAGTCGATACTTAACCAATCGAAATTATTTTTTCAGTATTGTGAAACTCAAATTAATGCTTTATAACACTGAAAAAATAATTCCGTTTCGTTCAGTATTGACTGAAATAATTAGATAATAAATTGCTTTCGAATCGAGAAATTACTCGATAACGAATACCAGAATTAGGCCCCAGGGCTTTTAAGACCACCCATAATAAATTCGACTTGGAGATAGCATAACTTTTGAAATAGAAAAAAACAAGTATGAATTACATGCCCAGATTTTATAGCTCAATTTATATGTCATCTTAGAAAACCGTTTAAAAACTAATAAATGCAAATTAAGCGAACGAAAGAATTTAATGTGTGTGAAGTTAAATTTTAAAATTTATAACCCTAGACACATTCTGTTATGTTTACAGAGCAATGTTAACCACTTAACAGAACTTGTGTTAACGCTGTTATGATGCATGATTCCAGATTTCTGGAAAAGGAGTCAACGTGGGCGATAAAAAATGATTAGGATTTGTGGACAATACTATTCTCCATCGTTCTCCATCCCCAGAATTTTTAACAGAGCGAGTTGGAGTTACTTATGGCCAATTTATTCTTTTGAAGTCTCTAGGGGATGAGTCCAGATTTCTGGAAAAGGAGTCAACGTGGGCGATAAAAAATGATTAGGATTTGTGGACAATACTATTCTCCATCGTTCTCCATCCCCAGAATTTTTAACAGAGCGAGTTGGAGTTACTTATGGCCAATTTACTCTTTTGAAGTCTCTAGGGGATGAGTCCAGATTTCTGGAAAAGGAGTCAACGTGGGCGATAAAAAATGATTAGGACTTGTGGACAATACTATTCTCCATCGTTCTCCATCCCCAGAATTTTTAACAGAGCGAGTTGGAGTTACTTATGGCCAATTTACTCTTTTGAAGTCTCTAGGGGATGAGTCCAGATTTCTGGAAAAGGAGTCAACGTGGGCGATAAAAAATGATTAGGATTTGTGGACAATACTATTCTCCATCGTTCTCCATCCCCAGAATTTTTAACAGAGCGAGTTGGAGTTACTTATGGCCAATTTACTCTTTTGAAGTCTCTAGGGGATGAGTCCAGATTTCTGGAAAAGGAGTCAACGTGGGCGATAAAAAATGATTAGGATTTGTGGACAATACTATTCTCCATCGTTCTCCATCCCCAGAATTTTTAACAGAGCGAGTTGGAGTTACTTATGGCCAATTTACTCTTTTGAAGTCTCTAGGGGATGAGTCCAGATTTCTGGAAAAGGAGTCAACGTGGGCAATAAAAACTGATTAGGACTTGTGGACAATACTATTCTCCATCGTTCTCCATCCCCAGAATTTTTAACAGAGCGAGTTGGAGTTACTTATGGCCAATTTACTCTTTTGAAGTCTCTAGGGGATGAGTCCAGATTTCTGGAAAAGGAGTCAACGTGGGCGATAAAAAATGATTAGGATTTGTGGACAATATTATTCTACATCGTTCTCCATCCCCAGAATTTTTAACAGAGCGAGTTGGAGTTACTTATGGCCAATTTACTCTTTTGAAGTCTCTTGGGGATGAGTCCAGATTTCTGGAAAAGGAGTCAACGTGGGCGATAAAAAATGATTAGGATTTGTGGACAATACTATTCTCCATCGTTCTCCATCCCCAGAATTTTTAGCAGAGCGAGTATGAATTACATGCCCAGATTTTATAGCTCAATTTATATGTCATCTTAGAAAACCGTTTAAAAACTAATAAATGCAAATTAAGCGAACGAAAGAATTTAATGTGTGTGAAGTTAAATTTTAAAATTTATAACCCTAGACACATTCTGTTATGTTTACAGAGCAATGTTAACCACTTAACAGAACTTGTGTTAACGCTGTTATGATGCATGATTCCAGATTTCTGGAAAAGGAGTCAACGTGGGCGATAAAAAATGATTAGGATTTGTGGACAATACTATTCTCCATCGTTCTCCATCCCCAGAATTTTTAACAGAGCGAGTTGGAGTTACTTATGGCCAATTTACTCTTTTGAAGTCTCTAGGGGATGAGTCCAGATTTCTGGAAAAGGAGTCAACGTGGGCGATAAAAAATGATTAGGATTTGTGGACAATACTATTCTCCATCGTTCTCCATCCCCAGAATTTTTAACAGAGCGAGTTGGAGTTACTTATGGCCAATTTACTCTTTTGAAGTCTCTAGGGGATGAGTCCAGATTTCTGGAAAAGGAGTCAACGTGGGCGATAAAAAATGATTAGGATTTGTGGACAATACTATTCTCCATCGTTCTCCATCCCCAGAATTTTTAACAGAGCGAGTTGGAGTTACTTATGGCCAATTTACTCTTTTAAAGTCTCTAGGGGATGAGTACAGATTTCTGGAAAAGGAGTCAACGTGGGCGATAAAAAATGATTAGGATTTGTGGACAATACTATTCTCCATCGTTCTCCATCCCCAGAATTTTTAACAGAGCGAGTTGGAGTTACTTATGGCCAATTTACTCTTTTGAAGTCTCTAGGGGATGAGTCCAGATTTCTGGAAAAGGAGTCAACGTGGGCAATAAAAAATGATTAGGACTTGTGGACAATACTATTCTCCATCGTTCTCCATCCCCAGAATTTTTAACAGAGCGAGTTGGAGTTACTTATGGCCAATTTACTCTTTTGAAGTCTCTAGGGGATGAGTCCAGATTTCTGGAAAAGGAGTCAACGTGGGCGATAAAAAATGATTAGGATTTGTGGACAATACTATTCTCCATCGTTCTCCATCCCCAGAATTTTTAACAGAGCGAGTTGGAGTTACTTATGGCCAATTTACTCTTTTAAAGTCTCTAGGGGATGAGTCCAGATTTCTGGAAAAGGAGTCAACGTGGGCGATAAAAAATGATTAGGATTTGTGGACAATACTATTCTCCATCGTTCTCCATCCCCAGAATTTTTAACAGAGCGAGTTGGAGTTACTTATGGCCAATTTACTCTTTTGAAGTCTCTAGGGGATGAGTCCAGATTTCTGGAAAAGGAGTCAACGTGGGCGATAAAAAATGATTAGGATTTGTGGACAATACTATTCTCCATCGTTCTCCATCCCCAGAATTTTTAACAGAGCGAGTTGGAGTTACTTATGGCCAATTTACTCTTTTGAAGTCTCTAGGGGATGAGTCCAGATTTCTGGAAAAGGAGTCAACGTGGGCGATAAAAAATGATTAGGATTTGTGGACAATACTATTCTCCATCGTTCTCCATCCCCAGAATTTTTAACAGAGCGAGTTGGAGTTACTTATGGCCAATTTACTCTTTTAAAGTCTCTAGGGGATGAGTCCAGATTTCTGGAAAAGGAGTCAACGTGGGCGATAAAAAATAATTAGGATTTGTGGACAATACTATTCTCCATCGTTCTCCATCCCCAGAATTTTTAACAGAGCGAGTTGGAGTTACTTATGGCCAATTTACTCTTTTGAAGTCTCTAGGGGATGAGTCCAGATTTCTGGAAAAGGAGTCAACGTGGGCGATAAAAAATGATTAGGATTTGTGGACAATACTATTCTCCATCGTTCTCTATCCCCAGAATTTTAAACAGAGCGAGTTGGAGTTAATTATGGCCAATTTACTCTTTTGAAGTCTCTAGGGGATGAGTCCAGATTTCTGGAAAAGGAGTCAAGAGTCAATTTTTTACCACAAAATAAAAAGAATTTCAATACCAATACTTACAACATTTCTAAATAATGAGTATAATCTCTTCTTTTGCCTGTACTTTGATTTCATTACATGGCCAATCAAGATAAATTAAATTTTTCAAAAAAATCTAATAGTAATCCATTACTTTTCCAGTTTTTGAAGTCACTTAATGAACCGTTATGTTTTTCTTTTAAATTCACAAAATATATCTTTGCAAATAATTTAAAAAAACTATTTTTATTCATTGTTGTTAAAATCACAAAAACTATTTTTTAAATATAACTTTAACTTGCAGCACAGAATGATCAACTTTATCGCCGTTTAAATAACAAATTAGACAGTAATGGCATTTTAGTGCTTTTTGCCTCTTCATCATAAGCGCGAATTTATGAGCCTTATTTAGTTAATGGCTTTACTTGGTTCGCGCTTTAAGTACTCAAATGAAATAAGTTGGCATCACAGTTTCTTTTTAACATACATTTTTTTACTCAACATAAAATGAGTGATAAAATCCTCTCTTACGGCCGTTACACACTATCCCACAAAGTCTTACGTATTTTTCAAAAATGCTTCCCTGATCTAATAATTCTTTGAACATTTTTAAAAAACAATAACAACTTATCATGACACGGTTGCATGTTCGTAAATTACTAAAGACTTTGTGGGATAGTGCAAAACGGCTTTTAGCAGTCATAAAAAACCAGTGTTACCACCAGCAATTAAAAATTACACTTGAGATGAAGCAGCGATTTCAAATAAATTTCCAATTACCGTTTTATTTTATGGAATAGTAAATGAGTAAATAAAGCAGAGATTTAAATGAAATTAAGCCATAAGTCGCTCCAACTCGCTCTGTTGAAAATTCTGGGGATGGAGAACGATGGAGAATAGTATTGTCCACAAATCCTAATCATTTTTTATCGCCCACGTTGACTCCTTTTCCAGAAATCTGGACTCATCCCCTAGAGACTTCAAAAGAGTAAATTGGCCATAAGTAACTCCAACTCGCTCTGTTAAAAATTCTGGGGATGGAGAACGATGGAGAATAGTATTGTCCACAAATCCTAATCATTTTTTATCGCCCACGTTGACTCCTTTTCCAGAAATCTGGACTCATCCCCTAGAGACTTCAAAAGAGTAAATTGGCCATAAGTTACTCCAACTCGCTCTGTTAAAAATTCTGGGGATGGAGAACGATGGAGAATAGTATTGTCCACAAATCCTAATCATTTTTTATCGCCCACGTTGACTCCTTTTTCAGAAATCTGGACTCATCCCCTAGAGACTTCAAAAGAGTAAATTGGCCATAAGTAACTCCAACTCGCTCTGTTAAAAATTCTGGGGATGGAGAACGATGGAGAATAGTATTGTCCACAAATCCTAATAATTTTTTGTCGCCCACGTTGACTCCTTTTCCAGAAATCTGGACTCATCCCCTAGAGACTTCAAAAGAGTAAATTGGCCATAAGTAACTCCAACTCGCTCTGTTTAAAATTCTGGGGATAGAGAACGATGGAGAATAGTATTGTCCACAAATCCTAATCATTTTTTATCGCCCACGTTGACTCCTTTTCCAGAAATCTGGACTCATCCCCTAGAGACTTCAAAAGAGTAAATTGGCCATAAGTAACTCCAACTCGCTCTGTTAAAAATTCTGGGGATGGAGAACGATGGAGAATAGTATTGTCCACAAATCCTAATTATTTTTTATCGCCCACGTTGACTCCTTTTCCAGAAATCTGGACTCATCCCCTAGAGACTTCAAAAGAGTAAATTGGCCATAAGTCATTCCAACTCGCTCTGTTAAAAATTCTGGGGATGGAGAACGATGGAGAATAGTATTGTCCACAAATCCTAATCATTTTTTATCGCCCACGTTGACTCCTTTTCCAGAAATCTAGAATCATGCATCATAACAGCGTTAACATAAGTTCTGTTAAGTGGTTAACATTGCTCTGTAAACATAACAGAATGTGTCTAGGGTTATAAATTTTAAAATTTAACTTCACACACATAGAATTTATTATTGATTTCACTGTAGAAGAAATTACAACTTTGGAACATCAGTGGCTGAAACCAAATTCATATGACAGTTGATTTCTGGATAAATGTATATGGATACACACATTCATTACATGAAAATCCATTCAGTAAATTAGCTTTTTTTGCTATGCAGTTATTGGTTTTGCCAGTTAGCAACGCGGAAGTTAAAATTGGGTTTTAGTGGTATAAATATCTAAAAAACGAAAATTCGAAACAGAATGACGTTAATATATTATAATGATATCTTGATCGATTCTTCAGAAGCTAAAGAAGAATATTCATTTGATGACGTAATTAATTTATAAAATGAAATATTTTATTAAACATGTTATATATAAAGACTGAAATATGTATATTTCTTTTATAGTTTTAAGACTTTTTATGTTTCATAAATATTATATTGTTTTTCTTTTATCAGTTTGATTTATTGATACGATGTGAGATTATTTTATAACTAAAATAACAAAAAAATAAAACAATTTAAACTTTAGCATTATTTTTTGGCAGTTTAGGATTTTTGTTAGCATTTTTTAGCATTATTTTTAAGCCGATTTAGCTGTAAAATATTTTTGGATATGGCCACACTGACCACATGTGTATGCAAAAAAAAAAAAAAAAAAAAAAAAAAAAAAAACACACACACACATTTGATAATTATAATTACCGGGGCAAGTTCTTAAATCTGCGGTGTTCTACAGTTCTGCGCGATAATTGATAATTTTACTTTTAAAATCTTTTGTAATAAAACAAAATACAGTAGTTTTGACTTAGCTGCACAATCTCCTTTGCACGATTTTTTGTGCAGGTAAATCAAAAATGCAGTTATCTTAAATGCATTTAGCTGCCTTAATGTGCAGGTACACAATTGTGGTTACCTGCACAAAAGTGCAGCTAAAGTAAAGTGTTTGATTTAAAAGTAGAATAAAAAAATTATATTTTTTATACATAAATGTATATTTTATTAAAATTTTATTTCAACACAGGAGCTTACTGGGAATCTCACAAAGAGTCTTTTTGATCGTCGACGAGCTCATTTTTTAATTGTAGACGATTCCTAGCACGGGAGACTGTTACACGTGCTGATTCGTAAGAGAGATTCTTCCATAACGCAGCGAAAAACGCTTATATTAATCGTAAAGGGAATCGTTTATGATGTTTGTTGAGATTATCTAACGAGTCTTTCAAAAAGCATGCTAAGAGTCGTATGAGACTCATGTAGGTATTATTTTACAACTTGAAATACTCAGCCGTATGACTAAGCTACCAAAACTTCTAATTTTCATACAATTTCTATAAAACAAACTTTAAGGTCGCGAAATCAATACCATCCTGTCGGAAAATCCTTTTTTGCAGATCCTTAGACCGGTTTGTTTTATTAAAATTTTATTGGCAATAGCATTTTCATACTTCAAAAACTGTCTTATTTAGGTAGCTCAGTAATTTTTATACGACTCTTACAGAGAATCCCAAAAGGTTCATTTCAAGATTTAAAGACGAGCGTGTCAAAAAATAAATAAATTAAAAAAAGATTTAGATGTTTTTGTTACTCGTCAGATAATCACCAGAAGATTCTTTAAGGAGTTGTATATTAAACATAATCGTCTAACAAACAGCCTATGCTAGCTGGGAAATAACAGATCATTTTATACATGTATGTATGTTTATTTAATATAAAAGAAACATTAACAAAAACAATGAGAATTCACAAAGAACATAAAACATAAAAAACAAAATAATTGCGATTTATATTTTTATAAACAGCTTAAATTGGATATTTGTGTGAAAAAGTGGCCACCATATATTTTTATGTGTGCAGCTAACTTTTATGTTTTGTATGAAAATATTTTAAAGCTGCCCAAAAATATGAAAAATGTGCAGGTATACAAAATGCACGTAAACAAGGATTTTGAAGAATAATTCCAGAAAATATATATTTTGGGCAGTTAAGTCAAAGTGCAGCTAACTTTGATATTTTATATGAAAATAACTTTAAAATGCCAAAAATTTTGTGCATTTATCTTAAATGTGCAGGTATAGAAAGTGCACTTAAAAAAGGAATTTGTATGGAATTAGAAAGAATAATTCCAAAATTATCAATTTTGTGCAGTTAAGTCAAGAGTGCACGTAAACAAAAGGCAGTTAAGTCAAAACTACTGTAACAATAATAATTTTTATATAAAGTTTTGAGCTTTAAACTGTTTTATGCGAATAAAAACTTGCATTCAAATGCAGATTTAATGGGGCTGTGTAGATTTGTATTCAGAGCTGTATAATTCATAATCTTCTACAATTTTTTTTTTTTTTGAATTTATTGAAACTTGTGTGTGCGAGGATGGTTAGGTAAGTTAGCGAATTAAAAAAAAAATTGTATGAAAAAAAACAATGACTTCAACGAATATTCCAAAGGCTTAACATTGAGAGTTTTAATTCTGAGAAAACTCACGAATCTAAATGTTACCAAACTTTGTCTGAATCGGCCTTCTTCTGAAATCTAAAGACTAAAACAGAAACCTTATCTTATAGGCTCAAAGCTGCATATTGCTCTACTGCTAAAGGGTACTTTACACTATCACACAAGTTTTAGGTATTTTGAGAACAATACAACCCTGTCATGAGAATTGGTCGCTGTTTTTTTTTAATAATAAAAGATGAATTTTCTTAAAAAAAACGTAAGACTTGTATGAAAGTTAAGTCGAAATTAGCTATTTCGAAAATCTTGTCATATAGAAATAACATTTTTTTATAACTTCGAAGTTAAAGTGGATGAAATTCGCCGGACAGAGCTGTGAAATTTGACACACCATTACAAATACATACATTCACATCTGCTTATTTACTCAATAAAATAGTAAACAGAAATTATTGAGTGATAAAGAATTTGTAAAAAAAAAAATCCATTCTTTCAAAGGTTTGTTTTCCTCTCATATCCCTCGTTCAGCAAACATTTACATGTGGCAACTTAAAAACACATCAACTGCTATCACAAGTACTCATACAACACCCCGCAATGTACTTTCAGCATTAGTAATACCCAAAAAGCCAGAAAAAAAGAACGACAGCAACAAAAACATTTAAATTCACTTTGGGTGTTTTTATTGGACTTTGGTAATTTTTTTCTTACCAACTTATATTTCGTACTCCCTGGTTGTATTTGTAAATTTTCCAAAACTGTCTGTGTTTTACAAGCAACTGAAAAAAAAAACAAAAAATTCTATAGAATTTAACAAAAAAAAAAGGAAATACAAAGTCTCCAGCGTATTGAATAAAACAAAAACTGAGCGAAAATAATAAAAACAAAAATTGAAAAATAACTTTATAATGTAGTCACAGGCAAAGCCAACTGAGGCAAACCTACCTACCCACGTACAGTGGGAGACAAAAAAAAAAAAAAAAATGTTTGAAAAGTTTGCAATTTCAAAAATTTGTTTTTGCTTTCATTATAGATAAAAATTGTACAAAAAAATATTAAACAGCTCTAGGGAAAATTGAACAAAAATTGATATGGAAGTGAGAAAAAGTCTTGCTCAACATTTTAAACCCCTACTAAATGTTGGACAATTTATAACCCTCGTTATTTCTGTTCACTTGAACTTCAATTTATCTTAACCCACTTTGCACGGCATGTAGTCATAACTTAATACTGCATAAATATCAAGTAGTAAAAAAATGATATTGAGCGCACATTGAGAACTGACTTCAAAACAAACAAAAAATTTAATATTTCATAGATTTTTTCTTTCTTCTATTTGCAAATAAAACGCACAAATCTTAAGAAAAAAACAAGCAAAATTGTTATATTCGACTACGCCGTATCTTTGATACCCTCCACCGATAGTGAACAGAAAATATGATTGCGAATCTTTTTCAATTTAACTGTTAATTAAAAATAAAATCAGTTTTAATTAAAAATTTAAACATAATGCAAAAATGTTAATATCAAAAAATATTTAATTATATTACATATTAATTTGTTTACTGGTGCAAATTTAATTAATTCTTTAATTAAAATCACAAATTTTTTAATTGAGGTTTATAATTCTTATGCACTTAACAACCAGCAACCAGTGAAATGCGCATAGGAATAGCTTGGTCCCATCAACAATAAATCTCAGTATCTCAATAGTATGAAATGGGAATTTAGCACATTTGAACGAAACCTTGTTAATTAATTTTTGAATCCCAAGAAAAACTTTGCTCACTAATATGCATGTGGCAGAGTAAATAAACTGAACTGGCAAAATAAAATAAAGAGCGAACGGTGGAAAGTTTTCTTCCGCTTAGCTTTTACGCTGTTATGCCATACCTAAACAAGAGCGTAAACGTTGTGTCACAAACAGTAGTGTTAACTTTCTTGCTTAATAAAACCAACATCATAGAAACAAAAAGAAAATAAAAAACCGCTAGATTGACAAAAAATAGCTAAATTTGCAATTATTTTTTAAAAATTGCGGCCAACTTCACTATTAAGCGCGCTGTCAAAATCGGATTTTCAAATTGCAAAGCGTTGACACCTCGCTATTTGGGGATGCTTCATACAAATTGTATGGACATGAGAATTATTGACAGCTAGAAAACGATTTCTTCTGCTCTTATTTAGGTACGGCTGTTACAGTAAGCGACCGGCAACATTTTAACTTCAGCCTAAGTCCATCTTTTGTTTGAACTTTTATCGCATTTTCTTTTGAAAACTTTTTTAATACTTTTTTCCTTTTTAATAGTTTTCATTTTCATTTGTTCTTTATTAAGAGTAGTAAATACAGTACGGCGCTAAATATGCCAGCTGTTCTGCACTTGTAAATAAATGCAGTAACAACTTTTACTACAGTTTTTAGTATTGTAGATGGTCTAAATATGATTAATTAAAATTACTTCCATTTTGTTATTGTCGTGTTTTAAATTTATCAAGATTTACTAAAGTTGCAAGATGCAAAAGTCTTTAAAAGCAATTTCGCTTATAAAGGATGGTTCAACCATAATGCACGATGTTAATTGTGAGTCACTTAATTTGACATTTCTTTGTTTCAGTGTTTGACAAATTCAACCATGGAGAGGTCCACAATTGAGCAGAATTTTAAGATTGTTCAAGCCTTTTACGCAAATGGGCGTTCTAAACAAAATGCATTTCGTGCACTTTGTGATTTGTTTGGTTAGCATAATCGACCAAATTTGTCTACAATCGGGAGAATTGTGCGCAAATTTCAGCAAACCCGGTTTGTAGGACATGTCAAAACACCTGTGCATGCTAGCACAGTTCTGTGCTGTGGTTCTCGATAGTTCGTAAATGAGGTCGGCCAAGCAGTTACAGTGAATGGTGTTCGCTATCGCGAACCAACTGGATGGTACCACTTGCCACACAGCCAACGTAACAATTGGTCTGTTGCGCGAGAAATTCAATAGTCGTGTTATCTAACGTCGTGGCGATATTAATTGGCCGCCACGATCATGCGATTTCACACCGTTTGACATCTTTCTTTGGGGATATTTAAATGAAAAAGTGTACGTCAGTAAGCCAAGAACAATTCAGGAGCTAAAGGATAAAATAATTCGGCACATTAACGACATTGAACCTCAATTATGTCTCAGAGTCATTGAAAATATGGACCATCGGATAGTGGTATGCCACCGAAGCCGTGTTAAGCATTTGGCCGACATTTTATTTCACACATAAGTGTCATAGATCCTTCAAACAAAATAAAAAAATGTTAAGAAAATTCTCTGAAAACTTTTTTGTTTTATTTAAAATTAATATCGTGCGTTTTTGTTGGAGCACCCTTTATTATAATTCGTTGCAGTTTTTGGGGTATTAAAGTCTATTCCAAAAGTACGAATTATATGGAGCACATGGTAAATTGTGGATCTTCATCTTCACTAACTTAGGCGGTGTGGAAACTTAAGTAAGCCAAATTTCACCAAATAAGTGTAATTCGTAAGGTTTTTTGGAGCTTTTGATCTTATAAGTAGACCAATTTTTACCAAATTTAGCTGCGTGATTTCTAGTCTTATGAAACTCAACTAAACCAAATTTTTACTACAAACATTATTCGTTATGGTGCTTTCCGAGAGTGCGCTTTATGCTAAATTATGAACCGATCTGCACGAAATTACGCAGAGCGTTATGAATGTGACTGCGACATACTGAATTTTATTGTAATAGCATTATACGTTACGGATTTAGACTAAAGTGTTTTTTATAATGTGTGCGAAGTTACATTTTAAAATGTTTTTATAACCCAAGACTCATTCTGTTATGTTAACAGAATCATGTTAATGGGCGATGAGTCCAGATTTCTGGAAAAGGAGTCAACGTGGACGAAGAAAAATGGCTAAAACAATTTGACGACTATAATATTCTCCATCGTTTTCCATCACAAGAATTTTTAACAGACCGAGTTGGGGCGACTTATTCCCAATTTTTCTGTGGAGGATGAGTCCAGATTTCTGGAAAAGGAGTCCACGTGGACGAACAAAAGTTACTAAGATTTTTGGACAATACAATTCTCTATGGTTTTCCATGACAAATCCTAATCTTGTTATTTTGCCCTCGTTGACTCCTTTTCAGAAATCTGGACTCATCCCCTAGAGAATTAAAAAGAGTAAATAGACCATAAGTTGCTTCAACTCGCTCTGTTGAAAATTTTGGGGATGGAAAACGATGAAGAAACTTATTGTCCACAAATCCTGATCATATTTTTCGCCCAGACATCTGGACTCATCACCCATTAACATAACAGAATCTGTCTAGGGTTATACATTTTAAAATTTTACTTCACACACGTGTTTTTTTTTTTTTGTGGGATTATGGAAAATTATGGACTGATTTTCACAAACTTTAGCGATGTAATTTCTAGTTATATAAAACGAATTTGTACAAAATTTTATGAGCATTCCGTCACCAATTTGTGATAGTTATTATGTATAACAGAAATATAATTTTCTTAGGCAGCCTGTTCCACATTTAAGTTGATAACTTTTTTCCTACTAACTGAGCCAACTGTGCTGGATTTCAATTCCAAACTATAAATAGTTTGACACATATGTCAAAGGATAGCACTTGTGACTAAGATAAACGTTAGAAATTAGTTTTGATTTTTATTTTGTTAGAAAATAAATATACAAAGGCAATTCACAAAGTGTTCTATTGTGTCATATTGCTGTAATTTTATAAGTGTCATTTAGAAAAATATATGCATTTGCTTCCCGCTCGTATTCTGCCGTGTCCACGATTTATAGTTTGTTTTTAAAAGTATATCAGGCTTCGTCCAATAGTTACAGACGACAGTGTTGTTTTTATTCACATGGTATTTCTAACTTGACACCACATATATTGATTGTTATTGTCTGCTAAGTCTTTCGAAAGTGCGCGTCTTTTTAACAGACAGACTGACGGACATGGCTAAATCGACTTAGGCCCGTTTTCTCAACTTTCCGATAGCTAAAGGTAGAATTATATAGACGGTAAATATTGGTCCATTATTATACCTTTTCTTTAACCTTCCAGGTAGGATGAACCTTCCTTTAACTTAACGCTCACTTTAAGGTTGAGGTAAAGTTGTAATGATGAAACACTTTTTTGCGGCCGATAAAATCCGACCTTTAGCTATCGGAAAGTTGTGAAAGGAGGCCTTAGAGTTACTAAAGGACCCATTATATATAATAAAATAAAAATAATAAAATGTTTCATACGGAATGACAAACTTAGTATACCCTCATTTACCACTAGCAGTGGAGGGTATAAAAAGGATAAAAATAAATGTTCTTTACTATTATTGTTGTACAGGTTAAGCCAAAAGTCACCATGCTGTAAGTTACCATGGTGCTTAAAAATTTTATTGCTTTTTCGTTAGTACAGATGTTTTATTATCTTTTCAGTTTAGAAAATTAACACCTGGGCATTACGGTAGAGACAACGTTTTATTCGCACCTCTCGCGTCGAGAATGTTTTCGATTGAAATGTGTGAAATGAAACAAAAATGTCATATAATGAAACAATCAGTTGTTTTTCTCACGTAAGAAAATTACTCCCCAATTTACAGAAAAAGTGGGCCTGTAACATTTTGGTGCGAAAAGTTCCCGCTTTGAACTGTCAAATAAACTCACGAATAAAAATGGGGTTAGAAAAAATTTTAACACTAAAAAACAATTAAAAAACAATTAAAAAAGAATAATAATGAAACTATTTTGTTTTTGGCACATTATTTCATTGTTTTCTTATTTTGCTTTTAACATTTTTATAAAATATACGAATTTTTTCAAAACTCGTTTGCAAACAACAAACCTTAAAGTCGCACTTTACATTATTTGGTATAGCCGATGGTTGTATTTTCGCCGCCGTCGTTGAAAAAATTTCTATTTTAGTAAATTTTGGTCGCCGTCAACGATATGTGTGATTGGCGTTCTCAACGTCTGCGATGTCACATCGGCTTCGAGTACAATGTTATGACATTTATAACGTAACGACGTAATCTCTTTTGATAGCCTTTGACATGAGTTACAGAAACAGTTTTTTTCTTACTTTACGAGAAACGATGGAATATTTTGTTTCACTTCTTTTCGATGTGAGAACTTCTGACTAAAGTTACAGAACATGCACGTAGAAAAAAAATATGTTTGGAGGTAACCATATTCTAAGAGCAACATACTATGGTTAGATTTTAACAATGTTTATGATTGCAGTTTACCATATTATGTTTAACTATGACCATAGTGTACTTAAAATCAACAAAAATTTTCCCGAAATCAACCATAATATGGTCATAATTAACCATATTTTGGTTAATATTAACCATAATAATGATCAAAACTAACCATATTATGTTTAAAATTACCATAATATGTTCAAAATTTCCCTGAATTTTGACAAAAGTAACCGTATTATGGTCAGAATTAACAATAATATGGTCAATGTTAATCATATTCTGGTTATTTATTTCATAAATTTTTTTTATTTGTTTATAGTGTCAAATTATAATTTTATTTAAATAAACTTTTATAAAAATAAATCCCCTTTAATTCATATTCCAGCCTGTGACGACCTTCATTATTATTTTTTCTTTTATACTATTTTATTCTACGTAAATTTATGTATTTTAGTCAATAATTAAAATAAAATTAATGAGAATTTTAAGCAAACCAAGTAAAATGCAAACGACCAGAATGTTGTTGCTTTTTAAACATATTATTTAAAATTTAAAGTTAAACATACAATTTTTACAATTCCAAACATATTATTGTTATTAACAATTAACCATAACATGTTTGGAAGCAACCATAATATGGTTATAGCTATTCGATGGAAGAATTTAACCATAATATGGTTGCCGGCATAATAATATGGTTAAGGTTACCATAGTATGTTTAAGAGTATGGTTGTAGCTTTATTTAATTAAAACAATGTATTGTTGAATTCAACCATATTTGAAGTTTCAAGGGAGGTAAATAGAAACAAAATATTATCAATCGTGAAAAAAGTTTTATTTGAAACAACAAAAGTTTGTTTGTTGCCATTGCAGGGACTATAATATGTTTTTTTTAACCATACTTCAACCATGTTTTTTCTCTGCGTGTGGGTACTGTTTTATCTTTATGATTAAGAAGGATAGTATAAAAACCATTTCCATTCTAATCTAAAGAAAAAAATATAAAAACGAAAAATTTATTAAATTTGTAAGCCTCATGGTGACTTTTGGCCCACTCTGTATAATCTCTAGATAAAAGGTTGCAAAATTGCAATAAATAAAAAAATTTACATACAAATCTTTTGACTGTGCGAATCCATATCAACATCATGTTTGTGATTATTATTTTTGGATTAAAGGCGCATTTAGCATTAGAAATTTTACACAAATCTAACCTGCAGTTTTGATATTCATTTAAAAAGGGACTGGTTACGCTACTGACTACAAGTAGTCAATCGTCGGGACATGAAGTGAATAAAGCGTTTTATTTATAAAAACTTTTTAAATTTATATGATATTTTATACAAATCTCAGAATTTTAGTTGGTTTAAACCAGCATTTAAAAAACTGCAGTCAAAGTGGAAAAACTACCATTTCACCCACTTCTTTATTTAAAAAAAAAACTGGTGCTTTTTCTTCTGATTCATTAAATGTAAACAGTCGCTGTCAAACCAGTTTTTGGTTTCGACTGCAGTTTTTTGAAGATGAACTTTTCCTTTTTATGCCCAATAATAAACATTTTTTGTTTTGCTTTCTGATGCATAAATAACTGACCCCTTCCCCGAACTGTAGGGCACACGTTAGCCACATTTCCCAGCCTAGATTACGCTTTATTAACATTTTTGCACGTTTGTGTGTGCGAGTTCATGTTTTATTTTCGTCAGTCAATGTTTAAAAATTCTGAAAAAGAATTTTGTGTAAAAAAATTTGAAACTTTTTTTTAAGTGGCATAATACTTTAACAACTGAAAGCAAAAGCTGCTGAATTTTTTTTTTTTTTTGTTTGTTTGTATGTGAAAGGAAAAAAAACTGAAAGTTTAATATGAACTAAAAAAATGTTGCTGCAAGTTATTTTATTAAAGAAGAAACTGAGTTAACATGCACTTGAATTAAATCAAATATTCTTTAGAAAATAAATAAAAATTATTTTATATTAAATGCAAATGGTCTGAAAAGAGATTAAATTGTAAGTTCAATTGGAAAAAAAATTAAATTAACCCAGAAATAAATTCAATAATACAAATTGGGGTAAGAAAAGAATTAAAAATAGGGTGGCCAGATGTTTATTACTTTATAAAAAGATTGTTTTAAATGTTAATATGTATGTGATTCACTCATGATCGTGATTGCTTTAAACGATAATTACACATGAGCTTGTAAGCTCTTCTGCTTGATGAACAATTTCTAGTCGTTTACGATTCCTTAAGCACGTGACTTGAAAACTTTTAAATACATAAAAATTTAGATGAATTTAAATGAAAAAAAAATTTTATAAGGCACTGTAATTGGTTCCAAGAAATGCTTTAAACGCAAATTACAATAAAAGAAAATTTAAGGTCTCATAAACGAATAAATTGACACATTAAGCCTAACCCACTTAACAAAACCGAGACTGTTCCTAAATACGTTCCTAATTTTTCCCTCTGATTCTCTAATCACCAAAAATGCTTAATAACCACATTTTATTTTCCCTGGTCACATTAATTTCTTAAACAATTTTCATCCGAACAATCAACAGGCTGCAATAATGACGATGATTCAAAAAATTCAAGCTCAGAAATAAAATTTAATAAAAAGTGAAAACAGTCAATTCATGTGGGGAGTGCTGACGGCATGAATAGAATTCCAACTTAAACACACAGGTATTAAAGATCCCCTTAGAAACAGTAAATGTGAAGGCAGATTCACCCAACAGCACACAATTTTTTCTATACGAGTTTGACGTCTTTCTCTGTCAGGGATGGGTATTAGTCCGCCTTTACTGATGCAGGCGTGACACTCTAAAATGATGAACCCTTTTTTTATTTATTTGTATTGAAACACGGACGTTAAACAAAACAAATTCTGTACAATACCAAGCGCAACAATAAATAACAATCTAATTCGTTTACAAATAAATTTTAAGCAACAACAATAAGTTTGCATTATAAATTTAATACAATAAAAACAGCAGAAATAAAATTTGGCAAAAAAAAAAAAAGTAAAAAAAAAAATGTTTGTATATAAATAAACAATATAAAATAAATGGAATTCTAATACATTTAAATTTATATTTAAATATTTATCATATAAAATAAATGTTTGTGATTTACGTTTAAATCCGCGGAAGAGAGTGATGAACATGCAAATTGTTAAACAATGAATTTTGATGAGCAAAAAATCGCTTAAAAGGATTTTTTATTCTGAAGGGGTGAAATTTAAGTTCCCTAAAGTTTATTTCGGCAGCACTTTGTGTAAAGGCAAATAAACTAAAATTTAAGAGTCGGATCTGAAGACGAATCCATACAAAATTCAATA
The DNA here is from genome assembly GCA_949318255.1 of Pollenia labialis. NCBI lineage: Eukaryota > Metazoa > Arthropoda > Insecta > Diptera > Polleniidae > Pollenia > Pollenia labialis. Next base: position 33,210,248 of record OX439143.1, on the reverse strand, counting down.
GTGTTTTAAATCCTTTATGGAGTGTTAATAAAATATTATTTCAGAAAATATGATAACGAGATGGTATTAATCAATATAAAGAAGAAATATTTGATATTTCTAAAAATGTACTAAGTAAAATTATTGATAGATAAAAAATACAGCAAACGTAGCACCACCAGCATCGTCATTGGTAGGTCTTGTTTGGCCCACCCTGTATGCAAATAATTCGGAACGAAGTCTAGTGTAACACAATAATCTTTTTTTACCCGCACCACAATAGTGGAAAGATTTTTTTTGCGTTTGTGCTCATATTTGTAATCAGTGTCCGTACTTAATATCGCTCCTTAGTGTTCGGTTCGGTATATTTGTGGAAAATACAAACGCTTATAGTGTTTATGTAGAAAATCATTACAAAAAATAAATAACGTTTTCCTGTTTTTCACCTTTCGAACACAAAAATAATACTGTTTTTATCCAACTCAGCAAAAGACGAGAACATTTGTTTGGTTTTTTTATTTTGTTTTTTTTTTTAAACCACAAACTTCATTGTGTTCGGTTCGGCTCATTAATGTTCGTTCCTTTTGGTTGGTAAAAAACACCAAACATTTTTTACAAAAACAAAATACGCATACGAAAAAAAACAAAAAGTTAGCAAAACAATTTTACACAATACACACACAAGCTGTTCGTGCTGCGGTCGTTGTTTGCCCATTCCTTCATCAATGTGAAAAGCAGTACAGAACATTAATATACAACGTATTTCTACAGAACATTAATAATCAGGGGTGTGCTGGAAATCGCAAACGCTAAACGCAAGAATTTTAAAAGTCGTTTTTAAATAAGATTTCTGTAATAAAAGAATTTTATGACAAATATTAAATAAAAATTTCCCTATTTAACAGGATTTTAAACCAGAAATTATAAGAATTAGGTTTAAAGTTTATTAAAAGCAACTTCCAAATTCTTGCGTTTTGCGATTTCCAGCACACCCCTGAATGATTGTTACTTTTTTGAAAATACTTATGAACGGTTTTAAGGGTTGTGTACTAATACACAAACACTATTAAAATATATATAATTTATGGGTGTGTATACCGTAAGCTAACTCTAAATATTATTCGGCAAAAGGACTTTTACATAAATCTTCATTTCATGACATAATGTTGTTCTAGCGGCTCCATGTTTGGCCATGGGCCCCAATAAGGTACACTCTCCAAAATTTATTTCTGGATATTGTGGTGGAAGTTATCATATGGTCGGGCGTGAGCGACTCGACTATCTTGTTTTAATTTATTTTTTTTTTATGTCTGTTCCAATCTGTACAGTGATAACCATCAAATGAACACGGTGAATTTTTAATTTAATTAACGTAAAGGATTAGCTGTCAAACGAACTGTCATAATGCTCACGTTTTTAACGTGTTATACAACCCTGCCGGTGATTGAACTACCCTGCGGGAAATTTGTGTCAATTGGTCCTGGGATTTGTGAAAATAGAACAAGTACAAAAAGAAAGGACTCATGTCCAATGAAAGAAGAACCAATCTCTTTACTGGTTTATGAAGAACAAAAAGGTAGAAAAAGTAATGAATTACAGTGCAGTCCTCACCGGTGCTGTGACACATTTTTTTGTATTTTCTAAAATTTGGTTCTTTGGTTCATTAAGAATAGATGTGTGACTGGCCAAATGGTGTCAATTGACCCCCTCCAATGACAACCCCATGTAAAAGTGATAGGTCTTATTTATATAAAGTGTTAGAACTAGAACCGGTCTCTACAACCAAAGATGGGACTACTTAGTAACAAACTAGTACAGAAATATCCAGTACTAGTTCTCAACAATAAACTTTTATATACCATTTTAATGCTCAAATTAGCATTGAATGTGCTTGAAAAATCACTAGTACAATTGGTTCTAGACGTGTACTAGAGTACACTTGGACCACTTGAACCAGTTTGTTACTAGTTCTTGAGTATAGAAAAAATCAGCATTTTGCACTTTAACATTTTTTTATAATAAAAAAGGCAAAAATAAATGATTTGAAATCAAATTTAAGAAGCAGTATCAAAAAACAAATACTTACTAGAATTTTAGTTTTGTATGTAACACAAAAATTATATCAGACTACAAGTGAAGACCTTGTACTACATCAAGTACTGGTGCTCATAAGCACTAGTATTTTTATATAAAAACTCTTAACCCATTAGCACTACTAGTACCTCTTGCTCTAGTAATTGTACTAGTGGAATTTTGCCAATTAACTCTTAATGTCCTGCAGGGAAATTTTAAGCTGTTTCGTAAAAAGGCCGAAAGTTATCTATAAAACTGAGACCTAAGTCAATTGGCATATGGGCTCTTCCACAGAAATGTCACGTTACGCCACCACCAATATATCTTGTATTTTGGTCAAATTTTTCCTCTCCTTCACTAAGTTACACTTTACACCAAAATTCAAAAAAATATATAAATTATTCTTTGAGAAAGAATTTAAAATGCTTGGTGCCGTAACGTAAAAAAACAGACTTTCCTGTGGAAATACCCATATCAATGAAGGGTACTTAAAACAATGCCTTTCTGTTTTACTACCAACACATCGTTAATATACAAATAACCCAACTGCAATTACTTTTAAATAACAAGAAAAATCGTCGATTTTTTCCACCCAACAACATAAATTTTACACAAAAAAAAAAAAAAACCTGGAAACACAAAGTTTAAAACAGCTATAAAAATAATTGCTTTAATTACAAAACATTTAGACATTTTAATGCTAAAATGCCAAAACTAAACTTGTAATAAAATACGAAAAAAATATAAAAATAAATAAATAAACAAAAAATGTTACTGACCTTACATTACAACATGTAACAAAAACCGATTTATCACAATTAAAATCCAAAAACGTACAAATCAGCAGCAGAAGAGAAGTTTTTTTCTTTAAAAAAATATAAAAAAAATGTTGAATAAACGACGTCAGTAATAGTGGAGACAGCCGCGGCACAGGGCAAGGAAACGAAATATCACAAAATATGAAGACAGGTATTGAATTTAAAACTTTTTTTCTACACCGATTGAAGTCTTAAATCACTTTTATTACACAAACAAACAAACACACGCGTTTACAGTAGACGACAAAACAAACTTGTTAAGAGCAGGCGCGCGCACCTTTTTTTGGGATTTTTTTCTTTTATTGAATTTTTTTTTTAATTCTAAACTTTTTATTCACTTTGAAAATATATTTTAATTTTTTTTTTTATTTATTTAAATTTTCTCTTTTTTTGTTTGATTATTTTCGTTGAGGAATTTCTCTTGTATTTAACACCTAAAAAGAAAAAAAAAATACATTCATTATAAATTATAACACCTTAAGAAATTTTCCCTTCTTTCTTGAAAAAAAAAATATAAACAAACTGGTTAAACGCAATAAAAAAGCATACAAAAATTTCTTTCTTTTTTTTCTTTCTTAATTTGAATTCTTTTATTTCTTCAATGAAGTGTCTTTTAATTTCTTTTTGTCAAAATGCAAACAAAACGTATCTTTCACATACAACAAACCTAAAAACTTAAGTCTAAAGAGAGGTTTTGTGTATTCAAGAGTTTCGTTTTAACCGCCAAAGACGTAGTTAATTTGTTCCACAACAATTTAAAACGAAGTTTAGCAGCCGAATGAATTCCAGTTTCAAAACAACTTGAGCTCAAACTCAATTTGTATCTCAAACAATTAAATAAAGAGCAAAAGAGTGTATTCGACGAGATACGCCAGAAGAAGTGAGTGGAAAATAAATCGCGTATTTAAGAAAAAAAAAACACACGTACGTTCGGTTGGTATGACGTTTAGAAAAAATAAAAATCAAAATAACAATCAAGTCTCCCAAAAGAATGTGGTCGTATCCAGTTTGAAAATGTTAAAAAAAAAATATTGAAAAACGCCATCAGCGAAAAAACAACAACAACGATTACTACGAATTCAAAGTAAAAATACTCGTTAACTATGAATTTCGAATTGAAATAAAAAAAAAGAACTCTGGACAGAGCGAAAATATTTAAAGGTTTAAGATAATGTCGTAAAACGCTACACTTAATCGTCAATAGTAACGAACAATTTTAGTAAAATTTTAGTAAATTTTTCTTTTTCATATAATCTAAACAATTGTAGGTTACATAAAAAGTTAAGTTAATTAAAATATTTAATAATAGTTTAAATAAAATTTTGTAAAATAACCAAAAGCATTGTTAAGCAAACAAAAACATTGTTAAATCAACCAGCTTTTTGTTAAATCAAAAACGAATTTTGTCAATTTAAGAAAATGTTACCCCCGATAGAAGCGCAGGTGAAGTACAACGCGGCACTCGCGGCCGAACGGCTCTTATCTCTCGGCGAAATATTTATAGGCGACTAAAGGGCTCGTCAGCAGTGTATATAAGATACATTGACTGGATACACACGTTCATCGGACATGCCCGACCGAATAAAAGAGACGGAAATCATTGGATACTGCGAGATTATGGTCCTTGATAGAGGATCATGGTCGAGTGAAAATTTAGGGCCAAAGCCTGTGGGGATCTGTTGCTAAACTGGATTATAAAAAAGGCATGGGGGTCTATGTTGAAAACCCTGAAACAGAGATATTTTACCGTCTTCCTGATCACAACTTTAGCATCCAGGCGGAAGTCCGTGCTATTACGAAATGTGTTGGATGGATTGAATCGAATATGGGGCTTGTAGACGCAAACATATTTACCAGTTAATAGGGTCAAGTGCAAGACCTTATTGGACTGTATGAGAGCCATTACCGAATTTTCTTTGGGCGGTAGGATCATCCGTATCATATGGGTGCTGGGTCACTCGCGGATAATCGCTAACAACAGAGCCAATATAATCGCTAACGGGAGAAGAGAACTCGAAGCAGTTAACCTGACGAATGCGAAGCCGTTTGAAGTAACGAAAACGGAATTGAAGGCGTATGTTAGGGAAAACCTCACGGCAAGTTTGCATAGTGGGTCTGTGGGTAGGACCACTAGGAATTTGTGGGATAAACCAGACGAGAGGAGGACAAGAAGTCTCCTTAATGAGAGTAAGTCCGAGGTTAGTATAATGGTGGGTATCTTGACTGGTTATGCAGGACTACGGGCACTACTACACCAAATTGGACGGGCAGAATCGATACGAGTGTAGAGCTTGTGTCGACGAGAGCGAGACGCTGGAACACTTTCTTTGCCACTGTCAGGCCTTTGGCAGTTTAAGATCCAAACACCCCGGGAGCGATGTCATGTTGGACTTAACCCGAAGAATGTTTACTGTAAAACGCTAAGGAATTACGTACGGGATAATGAGTTTCTTAACGCCGGACGTTAACGCCATCCCTATAGGTGGTGGTAACACGATTCACCTGAATCTTCATTTTTTTAAGAACGCACAGCAGGCCAGGTAGAGGCCTAGGTGTATATCGTAATGATATGAGATTGCATCCTTGATGCGTTTACCTTCTTTCGACCTAAGCTAACCTAAGAAAACTTTGTGTTTATTTTTGTTCCTGACTTTTATTTAAATAATATAAATTTACTTTAAAATCTTTATAAATAAAAATTTGTTTAATATGTATAAGTTTTACAGAAAACTACTTAAAAGTCTTAAATTTACACACAACATAATGGAAGGAAATGTTTCTTCTATCAAGAGTTTAGTTTACAATTTCTTCATATGGAATAATGACCACTTTATACAACAACTAATTTATAAGGTTAGGTTAGGTTTGGTGCGATGGGAAGCCGACACGAGGACGGCTCACTTGGGTCCTTATCCATTTGTAATACCCCAAGCCAGTGACAAGAGTCAGCCAGTATTCAACAGACTTTTCCACAGAGGTCACTGCAGCAAATTAACACCCCACCCCCTCTGCAGAACAGAGAGATCGATTTTAGTTCTACATTAGACATATAGTCCAGAACACGGGGCATTGGCAGAGAAAGTAAAACACCGTTTTCTCCTCCTCATCATCAGACAACTTCTACAGCAATCATTATAATCAAGACCCATTCTCCCCCGAACGAGTCCCTATGACCCAATATCAGTGTCCTTATCTGTTCCCTACCGAGACCAAGTAGCACGCGTTGTAGCCAGGTCATTGAGTCCTGGCCATCTTAGTGGTTTTAAGACATGCTAACTAACTCAATTGGCTGGCATTAAACTTGCTGACATGTGATTCAATTAGGACAGAGACACATGCCACGCAGTGCACACTTCAAATTGTCCCAGCGATGACTAGAATGACGAAAGAGGCCTAATAGACGTCCTTATTTAGCAGACAAAAGCCCTCTTCTCCGTGCTCCGTACTTATTTATTTTTTACACAGGTTGTCATTGGGCGCAAGCCCTTGCACACACCTTTTCACAGCAACTTCGTTCCCTTCCCCAAGAAGGGAGTAAGGAAGGTCTTAAAAAAAAATAAAAATAAAACTAAACATCTTCGTTTTCCCTTCTCAAAGAAGGGAGTAGCGAATGTGTACTGAACATTTTATAAGGTCTTTCAAAAAGAAATTTGTACCTTCTAGAAGGCAGGATATCAGTCGAAGCGAATCTTTTGGAAAGGAGTATAGAGGCCGCTTTGATATACCTAAAAAAACTTTTGGTGGTGTGAATTAACCTCATTGGATGTTTAGGCAATCACATGATCCAAATAATATTTAAGAACTATAACGTCAGGATGTTTAAGTTGGTCCGTTTTTCATTTCTATGATATTTACGAGGAAGGGAGTTTATTAAACGATTTCAGTATGGCCTTGTGGTTGTAATGGGTTTTTTAATGGACCATATAAAAGCTCGCGACTAGAATATCATTTATTTGGATTACAAATAGTTCAAAGGAATTTCGATTGGCTTCATTTAGGAGAAATATTGTTCGCTTAAAGGTTTGATTTTTTGTTCTGATGTGGTAACTCTGTAACCATTTGAGTGCCGATTATTTAAGTATTTCAAATTTTTAAAACTGATCCATAAATCTCGATTTTCAGACAATCGCATCGCATTTATGCCAATTGTAGAAAAAGAAACTGCATCTAGAATATCTCCATAAATTTGTTGACAATACATACCACAACATTTGGCTTTTTCCCCATTAATTGCATCGTTTTTTTTTAAGCTTTAAAAAACATATCTTTTTTTAAAAAAAAAATAACCGGTATAAAGTCTGTAAAATAAAACTTCAACTTCATTCACAATGATGGATGAAAAACGAAAAAAAAAATAAAACTAAAAAAAAAATTCAATGTAACAAAAATCAAATCAAGCAACAATTTTCGAAATAACACTCACACAAACAGACTCTGATCGCAATGAAAAGTCGTTAAAACATAAAATAAAAACAACAAAATTCAGACGCCATAAATGAAACTGGTTGGTTGTTGGGCCCGTGTTTATTGGATGTTGTCGTCATACCAACAACAAATTTTTTATATTGGCAACAAAAAAAGAAACAAACAAACAAAAACAAATAAAATACAGAAAAAAATATTAAAGCATCGTTGTTTCTTGACATCTCAATGGGTGACAGAGAGTCCAAAACAACACGAATCGGGACGAAGTACTTAAATACTCATTATTTTGTAGTTGGGGTTTTATTAAAAATAAAAAAAATAAAACATTCATGCATTCACTCCTTCTAGGTAACTGTTTGCTTGTGTGTCAGCAACAGAGATGGGACTTTTATAATGATAAAAAAAATATTGCACTAAAAGGTATCCAGGTAAAAATTTGCTTAAAAAAGAGCAGGCTTTTACTATGGAAATGCAAAATAATCGCTTACAAATGTGCTCTTGGCATAATATCCTCAATCATTATTAAGAGTGGAAATTGGTTTTGCGCTTGAAGTTGCCGGTAACACGCAAACAAACTTTTGTATGAGGAGTTCCCGGTTTGGAGGACCACATACTCCTGAAAAATAAACGCTGATTTAACCTGTTCAAACAAGCAACTTGCTTTTAATTATTTATTTAAGCATTTGTGAGATTACGAAAAATAATAATTTACGAGAACGGCTTGTTAATGTTCGTCTTCTAATTGACTTTCGTTGGCATACGTTTGTATGTGTTTGGAATATTTGTAAAGGTTTTCGCTTTAAAACTAGTCAGCCAAAGCTTAAAATGACAACACAACTTTTTTTTAAAGCTTTAAGCGAACTACCCAGCAAATAAAATTTTCTGTATCTTTATACTCGTATGACAGTTTCTAATTAATAAAATGTGACGAATTTAACTTATTACTTTGCATGTTGCTCACAGAGATAAAGATGCAATAGTATTTTTTTTTTAAATTCAGGATATTTTGTGTGTTGATTGGAAGTTTGATGCAATTTCTTTACTAATTTGAGGTCGCTGATTCAAATCTAATCTCCGTTTTTCTCAATCAGCTCGCATTTTGAAGTTACAGTTACGAAAATTAAAAGCGCAAAAAATCATTACTTTACTTTTCATTAAGAGATGTAAAAATCACCAAAAAAAAAAAAAAAAAAACAAATGGTTGTTTACGTAAAAAAACACTAAAATAAATTAAAAATTTTGTATTTTAAAAAATCATGAAAAATCCAAAACGGGAAAAAAGTTAAAGTCTTAATACTTTCACCAAAAGTCACATAACCTATAAACAAAATGAGACATTGATCATAAAAATCGATGAACGCGTTTCGCTTTTATTCACAATTAAGTGAAGATACCGTATTTATAAGTGAAGCAAAAAACGTCCAGAAAAACATAGAAGAGCACCAAACACACACACATGAAAAGGTGTAATTTTTGTATGGAAATGACAATTTTCATCCATTCAGTTTTCTCAGTAAATTGTGAATAAAATCAAAATTTGTGCACCGAATACAATGAAATAAAGCTCATTTGATTCGAAATATGTTAAACTGAATGCCGTATTTTTATTTTTTATGAATTTTTAAGGAATAAAAATTTTATTTTTTTTTTAAAAATTGTTCTTTTTTTAAACTTCAACGGTATCTCTGAAACTACTGGGAAAATAAAAAACCAATGTAAGAACGGCTTAAAGATAATATTGTTGACGAATTTTTTAACTGAATATGGTGAACTTTTTTCAAGTTATTCCAATATATGTATGTAGCGAAAGTGCCTTAATTTTCAACATAACGGTATATCTGAAAAAGTCGATCTGATAAAAAAAACCAAGTTCAGTTTTGAATTCAGCATCCCAAATTCCCTTAAACAAATTTTATCATTTTTACTGGAGCATCAAATTCGCTTCCAAAAATTTTCAGTTCCATTTCATAATTACAGTGCGCCCTCATGTTGTGCAAACATCAAAAAATGCAATTCGCATATTGAAACAGCTAAAATTTTTTACATTGTAGACTCTACTAGCGCAACACTGCAAAATGTTGTAACACGTAAATAAATTCAGAAGTTAGCGAAAATTATGACGACATAGAAGTTATTGGTACTCAGTCTGGCCATCTTAAAATACAATTAAGATATGTTGTTAATTCTTTTTACAATTAAAGCACTGCCGCGAATAACGTTTTAAGTTGCAAAATAATTATTTTTCAGAAGAGCAAAAAAACGTTTTTACCAGGCAAGATAATTAAGTTTTTATTTTTGTTCTTTAAATTATTAATATAGTAAATGATAGTAAAAACTTTATGGCAAAATATCAAGAAATTTAAAATTTCAATTACATGCAAATTTACAGTTTATAAGTTTTTTTTTAGTGGAAAAACGTTTCATATCCACAATCGCGATGTTATTTAAAACGTTCTTTCACTACGCAAGCAACGTTTAAAACGTTATTCCACGTTCCAAAATCATTTATGTATTTTGTATCATTTTGAAAGTAACTTAAAACGTTCTTCCACTAGTTGAATCTTTGTATATAATTTTAAGGTGTTAAGGTGCATAATTCTGGGTGATTTGAAGTTTAAACCAGGGACCGGAAATAAGAGTTATTTTTCAATTTTTGAAGAAATAAATCATACATAAATGAACATCGTAGAAAACTTTTAATTACACCATCATGATTTTTAGGCGAAATGATGTTGGATGCATTGATTTTGATGATTTTTAAATTTTTGATTTTTATTTTAACAATCAAAATTAAGAGTTATTTTTGATTTTTATTTTTTTAAATGAAAAATAAAAGTTATTTTTGATTTTTATATTTTTAAATGAAAAATAAGAGTTATTTTTGATTATCAAAAAGTAATTTCAATTTTTGGGAATACAAAATTTAAATTTCAAAAGATTTTGTTATTCGTGCTAAATTCCCAGTTTTTATTATTGATAAAAACACTTGAAATTTATTGTTGATGGGATAAGCTATTCCTATGCGCATTTCACTGGTTGCTTAGGCCAGATCATCAGGAAACTTCATCCATAAAGATTTTAGAAAAACTAAAGATGTTAAACCAAATAAAAATGTTAAACGTATAAGACTTATAGCAACAGTTCTACTTAGAATAATATCAAAGTTTAAACAAAACAACATCAACAATAAACAGTGCGTTCATCTCGTCTTACATTCCCCGCTACAATTAGTTGAAATTGATTTTTATTATTGACATAAAAATATAAAAATCAAAAATAACTTTTATTTCTTGATTTAAAAAAATAAAAATCAAAAATAACTCTTATTTTCTATCTAAAAATATAAAAATCAAAAATAACTCTTATTTCTTGATTTTTTTGATGAAAGTCATAACAGTTACGGTCCCTGGTGTAAGCAGTGTTAGAGAATAATGTTAACGGTTATCTGCAAAAAAACTATTTTTGCAAAAAGTGGCTTTTACAACGTTATTCGCGCCTGTGCTTCAATTGTATAAAATTGTAATCGAATATTGCAACAAACTCGGATTTCAAAGGCCGAGGGCGTACTGTATTCATATAACTATGAAAATAATTATAGTTTTTTAAAATAAAAAAGAGGACATAAAAAGAAAAAAATTAAAAAATTTATACGATTTCATTAAATTTTTTTACAGGCAAAATAACATTCACATATTTATATATGGGCATTTCCACAAAAATGTCATGTGAATGAGGGATTATCAATAACAATTTTAATTAATTTTCATGTTGTAAAAATTCCTTTCTTCATAAAAATAATTTAATTGTAGGGGAATGTAAGAAAAGATAAACTCACTGTTTATTGTTGGTGTTTTGTTTTGGCTTTGATATTGTTACAAGTAAGACTTTGAGTGTTTATAATTCTTATTCGCTTTAGGGTTTTATTTGTATAATATTTTTGGCCTTTCTAAAATCTTTGGAAAAGGTTTCCTGATGAGCTGTCCTAAGCAACCAGTGAAATGCGCATAGAAGCTAGCTTTCCCTCAACAATAAATTTCAGTGTATTTATCAAATATGAAGAACTGGGAATTTAGCACGTCATACGAAAATCGTATTAATAATAAATTTTGTATTCCCGAAAATAACTTTGATAATTTAATAAAAATTAAGCCTGATTAAAAATATTGAAAAATTTGGATTAGAAACCATAAATAGTTCACCAAAATTGCCACAATACTAATTTTAAGTAAAATTAGTTTAAAAAAAATAATGAAGCTTAAAAATTCCTTGGACTAACTTATTCAAAATTTCAAACCGCAAGTGTATGAGAGTTCAGTAGGAGTATGAACAGAACAATCATCTCACGATAATTTTCACAAGATTTGACAGAAAACCCCGGTGACCGTTGTGAAATAAAATTTATTTTAATTTATAAAAATAAACATGACAAAGATGACGGATTATAAAAAAAGATAACAAAAAGAGGACACAAATTTTATAGATGACAGCCTGTTTAAATAGATGATTGTATTCTGAAAAATTGTATATATGGTCACGTTACTTTTAAGGACATTCTCTATTTTTTTCCTTCAATATTTGATAACATATAAGTCATTGCAAGTTACCAAATACGTTACTTATCATGAACTATTTTTCGGTAAATTAAAAGAAATTGGAAATGTTTGCTGGATAAGTGGTGAGGTGGTATCAGCACAACTCTGCTATGAATTGGCTGCCTATGATTTAAAAACTTCTTTGTTAAAAGCACTTAAACAAAGATCTTTTTTTTTTGTAAAATTTTGTTTATGAGCGTCTTAAGCGCTTCAAAAAGACTGGGTACTGTTTAAGTCATAAAGCGTAATTGCTTTGAAGGTGAAACTTCATATTCTATCCTGTTGGAAAGTCAGAAGTCGCAAATTAAATGGGTGTCAAATGAATGAAGAAAATATTTTGAATCTAAACTCAAGCATTATACTTGAAAATGTCAGTCCCATGGTTTGGATTTATATTTGTGTAAAACTAGGTGATATATGATTGTTGAAGTCCTACTTTGAAGGATGTTTTATATGAGAGTCTGAAAAATTTTTGGAGCTACAAACACTTATATAAACCCAGTGAAGGGTATCAGCTCTCGCTGGTAGCGCAGGGTAAAGTAATAATTTTTTAGAGAATGGGTTTATGCGTTTCTAGAACTCGTTTCAGATTTGTTATCTGCATGCAATAACGTGGATTTAAGCAGATCTCTTTCTTTTCCGACTGTAATTTTAATGCCCAATTTTCAGGATGGTTTTTAAATCTAGATTAAGTTAATTTTCATATAAACTTAAATCGTATTTAAATACAGATTGATTTTTTTTTGTTTTATTTGTAAAGTCTTATTTATAATTAAGATAAAAGTATGCTAGCACGACTAAATAAAAAAAAAAGTTAATTTATTTGCAAGGTGGTCTCAAGAAACAGCTGAATGTTATTGATTTGCCTTTGTTGTTGTATTGTTGTCATATTCAGCCCACCTCGCAAAGTTATTCCAATGGAAACTCAAGTTAAATTTAAATGTGCCACATCGGTGAATTAAGTTTTGTTTAAGTGTTTAGTGAAGAAAAATGTTTGTATTTAAAACGATTTTAAACATAAATGTGTTTAAATATCAAGCCTGAAAATTGGTCATAAGGCTGAGAATGGCCCACTATTTTTCTCTTTTAAAAATGTATCAATACTCTAATGAAATTGTATCTCTAATGAAATTGTATCTCTTCACTTTCCCATTCCTGTGGTATTATTATGTACTCATATGCCCCGTTTAAAAAGTAATTTTAAAATTGCCTTTGCTGATAGCCATGCATGATTGCTCGTGTTTTGTTTTTCATGCGATCTTTTTACGAAATTGTTATTAAATTTAACATCAATTTAATACTCCATAATCATCATCATTATGTCAATGATCATGTTGAGATCATGATCATTGTCAGCATCATTATTATCGAGGTAATTATTTGTCATACGAATGTGAATTTTTTTTGTTGTTGCATTCAGTCTTGTCTTTAGTTTGTGGTAAGTTTTTTTCGGCCATTCTTCAAGTTTTATGTTTAACTAACGAAATTCATTCACGATCAATAGTTTTCGTAGATTGTTGGTAGAAAAACAGCTTGTTTATTTTGATATAAATGTTAGTTTTATTGTTGTTATTGTTGTTGTTGTTTAAAGAGCAGTTAGTTAAAATAATGGCAAGAAGTAGGAATGCTTTTCTACGACAATTAAACAAATGGAAAATAAAACGAAAAAGAGACCAAATCACAGTTAAATGTTACAAAAGCAGTAGCAACAACATCGGTAGTAACAACAACTGAAACTTAATGCGACATTTTGTCGTGTTTACTAAAAAAAAAAAAAACATAACAAAAAAACATAAAATATTTTTCATAACGGCGTTGGAAAAATTACAAGCGGTACGTTAACGTTAAAAATATGGCGACATTGCGCTTCGGATTGATTTGAGGACGGATGGATTGATTTTTCTTTTGAGTGCAGGTTATTCTCAGCTCGTACCACAAGCCACAAAAGTCAGTAGCACCAGGGAGACCCTTTTAGGTCTCACTTGGTGTATGTGGTTTAAACCTAAAGTTGCGGGAAGAAAGATCCTCTGTCGGGAAGTTCATTTCGATTTACAGATTATAGTGTTCACTATTAAAAAAGTTTTTATGTGTGCAGAGTGTTTTTAAACACAATGTTTGTAATTCCCATTCACTCTGTAGTCTTATTTGTATAATATCTTTAGCCTTTCTTAAGTCTTTGAGAAAAATTTTCCTGATGATCTGGCCTAAGAAACCCGTGAAATGCGCAAAGGAAGGAAGCTTATTCTCCAGCAAAAAATTTAAGTGAATTTATCAAAAATGAAAATTGGGAATTTAGCATAATAAACAAAATATTGTTAATGAAAATTTTGGCCATTTGCCATGAAAAATAAAGGGTCAGCCAAATAACTTTTTTTTCGAAAATGCTATAAAAAAAACTACTGAATATTTTCTCAAATTTCTTTTTTTATTTGAAAGTGCAATCCTTCCGGTTAATAATGAAAAATAATTGCATTCAAATGGCTGCCTGCGCCGGCCATGCAGTAGCCTACACGATCGGTCCGAAGCACAAAGCAGCTGTATTTCACCAATGGCTTCACGAATATTGTCCTTTAAAGCGTCAATTGTCTCTGGGTTGTCGGAGTTACACTTATCTTTGACGGCGCCCCAGAAATAATAGTCCAACGGTGTCAAATCGCAGCTCCGTGGTGGCTAAACGACATCAGCTTTACGGCTGATAATGCGATCTTCAAAAACAGGGCGCAAAACATCGAGTGTAGCTTCGGCTGTGTGGCACGTAACGCCGTCCTGTTGAAACCAAATGTTGCCAATATCCTCCTCTTCAATTTTTGTGACAAAAATTCGTTCAACATGGCCCGATAACGATCGCCATTGACTGTAACGGCCACTCCCTGCTCATTTTCGAAGAAAAATGGCCCAATTATGCCTCTGGACCAAAATCCGCACCAAACAGTGACTCGTTTTGGGTGCATCGGCTTTTCAATGTATACGTGCGGGTTTTCTGTGCCCCAAATGCGACAATTTTGCTTGATTACATACCCGCCAAGATCAAAATGAGCTTCATATGAAAAGATGATTTTTTTGGCAAAATCGGCATCTTCTGTAAGTCGATCGCAGACCCACTTAGCGAAGCGAAAACGCATTGGATGGTCAGTTGTTCAAGCGTATACACAACCATATTTGTTCAGCGGAAGGATAAAACTAATTATCTGTCAAATCAGTCATGAGCTAAGTGTTACCATTCACAAAATAAGCACCAGTTGAAAAAAACAACGTAAGATGGCGGACCCGTTACAAGTGCTTAATTTCAATCCATAACTTTTAGCGATATTAAATTTCAACAAAATCGCTTCAGGCGTTTGGGAGTGACAATGTTCCGTTCCCGCCTATTTTTGCGGTTGTCTTATAACCCGGATATTTTGGATTTTTGCTCGTATCTTATAAATATATACCATTTTAGCCCCCAGCTTGTCTGGGATCTTCGCAAACCGCACCTTCAACAACCACAAAGACAGAAGGACAACGATAAATCGCCTTCCCCTAGCTTAGACCCCTTCTGGGGTTCAATATCAATATTGTGCAAATTTTAAACAGAATTTTTTCTGCCCTTTTCACACGTTGTAAAGGGCTTTAGTTCCCGTATTCATAGACATTTAACGTTGCTTATTTACAGAATGAACTTTGCGATACCGACTACGAAGTACAATTTCGAAATAGTTTTTTATTGCTTAAACGTAGATACGTTGTTTAAATAAAACGTATAATATTTTATACAAAAGCAGGCAATATCTGACGTAAACGTTAAAACTTATCAGCGTCGTACGTTGACTTAGATCCAATAGAAAAAGGCATCAATGAGGCAAAAAGTGACATAAACACAAAGACGAACGTCATCACAAAATCTTGTTATATTTTATGCGTCATCTATGCTATGACTGCAGTGAGTTCAATTCGATGCCACATATTTCGTATTATTTACATTATTTTCATGTTTAAAAAGTAAAATAAGAAGCCAAAATTCCCATATTCTAATTGTTTACATTATTTAGTTAAGTACCTCAAATTTTTAAAGTAGAATGATTACGAAAATTATATTGGACATGCTGCAAGTGTCTTATAATTGAGAGTTCTTCAGTAAACAAATAGCGGAATACAACACAAGTGTTACAAAAATGTGTAACGGGGTAAGTAAATAATTATATTCTCTCACTTTGACTTAAGTCAATTCCAATAATTATTGAGCCAAAGTCATTGGCCTACTCTCCGATGTTACAAAGTCATCACACTGATGAAATTTTTTTTATTAAACTGACTCCTATTCGTCATTTCTGATGTGGCATTCCATTCATGTTATAATTTCACCTGATGACAATTTGGCCAAGTGATGTTTAGGCTGACATCACAATGATGAAAAGTAACATTGGGTCACAAACGAAGATACTTGTCATAGTACTGATGTCAAAATACATCAGCGTTATGACGCCTTTTCTATTAGTGTAAAAGAAAAGAAAATAAACAACAATAGGAATTAATTTTCAGTTTTATAACATTTATTTCAATAGAAAAAAAAATACGTTTTACGGCGAAATTGTGGGTAATTGCATGTCCTACTTTCCTACCGGCTTACGACACAATCGTAAGCCCTTGCATTATCAGAAATTTAAATTGCCCGAATGTAGTCCGTAATTTGATCAAAATTCTCTAAAGCTTTATCCCTTTTCCAAGTTTTGCGATTGAATCTTAAAAGGAAAAAGTGGAAGAAGGGAAAAACTTTACCGCGGAAACGTTATACATAATTGGGCTGTAAAAGACTCTATGCGAATGGAAATGTAGTATAAAATCGCTCTAGTTTGTTTTAGTTCGTTGGCATTTAAAATATATTTAACCACTGAATCTGGGTAAATTCATAAAAATAATTACAATTCGGGTGTCTGTTAACGCGAAATTTAAATCATCCCCCTTTTTCGCATTGTAAAATGTTAATTTATTGAGATGGTAACAAATTTTATAATCTTGAGAAAAATGATTACATACTATTTTAAGATCATTCACAGTACGCAACAGTCTCAGCCTTTTAAATTTATGTGTGAAAAATGTCTGACAAAAAAAAAATTAGGTCTTTCCTACCTTTAATTTTCAGCAAATGTTTTGAGTGTCCAAAGTGAAGTCTAAGATCTAGATAAACAATACAATTCGTAACTTCCAAAAATACTTTTGTAACTTTTGTAACGAAAACGTACGTGGCAGTTTGTGTGTCCAACATTAAGTTTTTGCGTTTTGTTAAGGGTCATTAAAAATAAACTTCAAATAAATTCCCACATAAAGATCTACAAGATCAAAAATGTTTTCTGTTCCATTTCTTTAAATTATTTCTATGTATATTGAAAAACAAAGAAGTCGGGGGAAAAACGGTTGTCTGCCACCACCACCGCGCGTAACATTCCATCACTCGCTCCGTTAACGCTTCAATATGGCAGCTACTTCATTTAACTGGCTTCGTTTGTCAAAACGTTTATTTTCTTCTTCTTCGATATTTTTTTTTCCATTTTTAGACCAAACGTCTTAAACTTTAAGAAATAATCACTTAACTAAGAATGTGTGTGTGGTTTGACTTAATTTTTTTTTTTTTTTTTTTCTTTCAGCTCGATGAAAAACAGTTCTAAAACAAGAAATTGATAGTAGACGTTGGAAATAAAAACAGAAGAATAAACTATTAAAAACGAATAGAACACAGAATGAATCCATAAAAGCAACAAAAATATTTCAAGCAGAACCAATGAATGATGCTGAAAATTATGTCGCTATAACGATGATGGCCATTAATGGTGATGATGATGATGATGAAGAGGTCAATGATTATTATATTGTGATAATGATAATGAAACTACTTACTGGTGTAGTAGCGACAATTGAAACTATAACAGTTAACGAGACTGAAGCTAAATTTTTCTTATTATTCTAATAATATTAGAGATTGTAAGGGGTTCTTTTTCAGGCTTCCCGGGAAAGCGGGAAAATATTTTAAATTTCCCGGAATTCTGGAAATGTTTGCTCTGAAGCATATAAGAAAAATGAAAAGTTTTGACCCTAACGGAAGATGCTAAAATTTTTTATACTTTATTCTACTTTGACATATGTGACCTTCTCCGAGAAAAGGGACCTAGAAGTTCAAAATGAAGTTTTTAGAAAAGCGTATCTCACCTTATTTTTCAACCTTTTAGGTACCAGAATCTACTCTTAATTCCAAACCCGTTTTTGATACACGAGGTCCCTTTTCTGGGAGAAGGTCACATATGTTTAGTAAATAGATACAAAATACATGTCAGTAGGCAATGAAGCGACAAGGAGGAAGACAATTTTTTTATTCAAAACTATCATGTGGCTACCTGAATAAGCGGAATTATCGCTTCTTGGGCACCAAAAATCTGCGTCTACCGCAATCGAACCCACTCAAAGTAACTGCTTGGTGTGGTGTTTAGCCTGGAGGCTTCAAGGGTCTTATTTTTTCGATAACGCCGGGCCAAATACTACTATGCATAATTTGTTTGAGGAATGTGTGCCAAAGCTTTTCGTGATTAAACATTCAGGACCACCGTGGAATTCTCCGCATCTATCACGATTAAAAAATGTAAAAAACAAATGCTATAAAAAATATAAGCAATATCGAACAGTTTATGATTATGGCAAATACTGTGTATCTCGAGCGGAATATAATCTTCTCAACCGGAGACTGTATATAAATTACCTTGAGAAAATGAAAAGGAACTTTAAACGTGACCCAAAATCATTTTATAATTTTGTAAATTCGAAAAGAAAATCTACTGGCTATCCTAGAGTTATGAAGTATTTATCTAATGAATCCCATATTAATATGATCAAAAGCAATATGTTTGCCGATTTTTTTTCAACAACATATTCAAAGCAACAGTACGATACATCAACTGAATACCCGTTTTCTCTGATGGAACATCAGGCAATATCATTTTCTTCTATTGATACTTCGCAGGTTGTTTTATCTTTAAAAACAATAAAATCATCATTGAGAAGTGGACCTGATGGCATCCCTGCTTGCGTTTTAAAAAATTGTGCTCATGCTTTGGCTACTCCTTTGGCTATTATGTTTAATGTGTCATTAAAATACGGATATTTTCCCCAATTTTGGAGGAAATCCTATATCATACCGATATTTAAATCAGGAAACAAGTCGGACATAACGAATTATAGAGGCATTGCCAAATTGAGTGCGATTCCTAAACTTTTTGAAAAATGCTTAACAGACTCTCTCTTCCACAGTGTATCCTCAATGATATCACCATACCAGCATGGTTTCAGAAAAGGTTGTTCTGCAGTAACAAATATTTTACAACTAACAACTCTAACAAATCGAGCTTTTAAGGATGGACAACTAATGGACGTTATTTATACTGACTTCAGCAAGGCTTTTGATAAAATCAACCATAACCTTCTTCTCACTAAGCTGAATTTGTTAGGGTTTACTAGCAACGCTTTGAGTTGGTTACGGTCGTATCTAACCTGCAGAACACAGTGTGTTATTCTTGATAATACCATCTCCAATGAAATTTGTGCTATCTCCGGTGTCCCCCAAGGAAGTCACTTAGGCCCTTTGCTATTTTCGCTTTTCATAAACGATTTGCCGCTTGTAATGAAGCATTGTAATATTTTAATGTACGCTGATGATGTTAAGATGTTTCTCAGCTACAAATTATCTTCAGCTGGGGCGTATTTGCAGCAGGATTTAAATAGTTTTTACGCATGGTGTAAATATAACCAAATGGAGCTAAACTTAAAAAAATGCAAGCACATGCGATTTTCTAGAAATTGCACTTCAATGATACACTATTTCCTGGACGGGTATCAACTAGAGTTAGTTGGAGAATTTCTAGATCTTGGTATTCTACTTGATCCTAAGTTAGATTTCTGCAAGCATATAACAATGACGATAAATAAAGCTCGCGGTGTGCTTGCTTATATTAAACGATGGTCTAAAGAGTTTTCTGATGCCAATGTTACGAAACAACTATACACATCCCTAGTAAGACCAATTTTGGAGTATGGGTCTATTGTCTGGGATCCTGAAATTAATATCCACATAGACCGAATAGAATCTGTTCAAAAGCAGTTTCTCTTATTCTGCCTGAGGAGCTCATTTGGTCGTTATTCTGGGAATCTTCCTTCGTATACTGCGAGGTTATCATTAATTAAACTACCTACCTTAAAAAGCCGAAGGACTATGCTAAATGTTGCATTTCTAATTAATTTGATTAATGGCGATGTCCTCTCCGACTTCCTTCTTCGTAACATAAATTTTAATATTCCACGACGTTTTACCCGACACCTAATTCCTCTGTACCTTCCTGTTGTTCAAACAAATTATGCTGATGCTGATCCTTTGAGGAGAATATGCAAAAATTTCAATGAATTGTATAGCTTAATCGATTTTTCTATTAATGTAAAAGTAATTAAACGCAATATTATCCTGTTTTTAAATACTTAATATGTCTAAACAAAATTTTTTCGTTAATAATCTTGTAATATATAGTAGTCTGTAAGGATTAATATCCATAGATGTAATCAAATAAATAAAAAAAAAAAAAAAAAAAAAAAATGACTACAGTGAAAGGCAATTGGTATAGAGCCATGCTCAAGACCTTTCTTCTAACTCGACTAGACAAATTAAGACAGGAAAACATGGGGTTCCAAGAGAATGGAGCTACAGCGCTAACTGCACGACCCACAACCGAAATTCTTCATTCGTTTTGGCAATTTATACTGGCCGAAAATGTCGCCTGATTTAACCTATGGGCTTCTTTTTCTTTTTCGGATTTTCTTGAAGCCACTTTTCTATTTCAAAAAGTCTTGGACACCTGAAGTCCTTAAACAGTGTATCAGTCAGGAATGCGGGAACCTATCGCCGAAAGTTCCGGCAAGAGCAATGGAAAATGCCACAAATCATGCGAATACACTGATAGAAAAGGCGTCGCAACGCTGATATATTTTGACATCAGTACTATGACAAGTGTCGTTCGTTTTTGACTCCATAACACTTTTCATCATTGTGATGTCAGCCTTAACATCACTTGGCCAAATTGTTATCAGTTGAAATTATGTTATAAATGGATTGACACACGCGGCATCACAGAAATAACGACTTGGAGTCAGTTTAATAAAAACTATCATCAGTGCGATGGCTCAGTAACTTAGGAGAAAGGACTCATTAGGCTCAACTTAATGACAAACTGTCATTAAATTAAGTCACTGGGATTGACTGAAGTCAAAGTGAGAGAATATTATTATTTACTTAAGTCTGGTACTCTGCTCAACATTACACGTGAAATGCTGTCAAAACGCATATGAAAAAAAAATTGTGCGGAATATCCATGAAATAATGATGATGGAGTTGTACTCTGTTCATTTTGTGAAAAAGTTCCAAAATGTTTCTAGGAACATTTTCTTACAATTGCGAAATAATGTAAGCTGCACTTATTTCTCGTGGAATTTCAAGCAAAAAAGCATGAACTGATTATTAAATAAGAATTTAAAAATTAAAATAACACAAACGGTAACAGTTTTTATCCTTATTTACTTTATTTTTTATTAAAAAAAAAATTATTTCTAGTAAAATACACATCTGGGGTTTGTTGCCTGGCTAGAAATGGAATGGAAAATAAACGGTAACCCGGCTAAATGTTCTCACTTAACTTTGACGATCAGAAGGCAAACGAGCCCAGATGTAAAAAATCATGTAAAGTACTTGGGAATTCATATAGATAGACGCTTAACCTGGCCTCGTCATATTGAAGAGAAAATAAATAATGTCCTTAGATAACAAAGTTCTCTTATACAATTCTATCATAAAACCAATATGGGCATATATTAGCCAATTATGGGGTACTGCATGCGCATCAAACATCCAGATGCTGCAAAGAAGACAGTCTAGTATATTACGGCAAATCGTCTGCGACCCATGGTATATACGTAATGACATTGTCCACAGAGATCTTAACATCGCTAACGTCCAGGAATAAATAAAAAGTATTCAGTCAAATTCATAGATAAACCAAGGTCCTCCCTACTACCTCGCTCGAGATCTAATGAAGAACCGAAACTTTGAGCCAAGCAGGCTTTTTGACACCTGAATGCAATAAATTAGCGGTTACATTGGCAAAGCCCTTATGACACTACATTTTTTATTCATTAATTGATAAAGAATTGATAGAAAGAAACAGCAAATGCTAGAAAGAGCAAACTATAAAAAATGCAAGCAAAGTTTTTTAGTTTTTTTTTTCTCTTGTTATGGTTTGGTTTCAGGGATGGCGTTGAGAATTTTTAAAATTGTACCAACAACCTTTAAAAATTTTAATTTTTTACCCTAATTGTACTAAAAGATTTTTTTAGTTGAAATAAATTTTATTTATGTTCGTAAAAAACACCACAAAAAGGTATTATAAATCTTAGTTTAAAAAGTATCAACAAAAAGTACAATTGAAACAACTTAGCCATCCCTGTTGTTTTAGTTGCATTAAGTGCTGCCAACTTTTTCTTTATGAGAAACCTAAAAACAAAAAGCGGTTAATCGCCGAATTTGCCCATAAACCGCTGATGCAGCAACACTTTTAATATTTCAAGCTTGAAATGTCAATTTTAATTTGAACAATTTTAAATTTTTTTTGACATAACTTCATTTTTTATCGATAACTTTAGTAAAATGTTTGACAGTTTGTCATTTATCTTAATAATAATCTTAATGAACCCTTCGCACTTGGTAAATTTTTCTATTACTTTATATTTGCACTGTTCACCAAAACTTGAGCAATGCATTAAAAATGTAGTGTCATAAAGGCTTAATGGCTAACAAATACAAATAAAAATTATGCATTTCGACGAGAAAGAGTCAAATAAAAATTATGCATTTCGACGAGAAAGAGTCAATGAAAAAATAAAAAAATCTACTTTGAAAATTTAAGGTATTTAACTAAATAATTTCAACAAATTGAATAGAATATGGGAATTTTTGCTTCTTATTTAACTTTTTTGAACATGAAAATAATGTTTATAATACACAAAATGTGGCATCTATAAAAATTTAACATGCATCAAAAAAGCAAAATATGCGCTAAAAACTTGAAAAATGCTGCAAAAAGGTTATTTTAACTAAATTATGCAAAAGTATGCTCCAAACGGTAAAATATGCCAAAATATGCACTAACAAATCGATGCCAAAATTCATAAAAACATATAAAACCGGTAAATATATTGTTTCTGCATTCATTGGTCGCACAAGGAAAAACATGCAATTGTATATTTAGGGTTTCCCTGGTAATAACATTCATGTCACAATTCTCATGCCACAATTCTGATGTTGGGGCATCATCAGTATGAAGATGCATTTTTCTATTAGTGATGTGGATCTCAAAGATTTATGGCAGAAGAAAATTTGATTAACTATATATTGTTCTATTCTCTACGTTTAACAAAGTCTTGATCCCGAAAAAATCCGTTCCGAATATCATTTCCTTTTTCTATTGTGGTTTTTGAAGCTTTTGTGCCAAAGTTTCTTTTAGACGAGTAAATTTAGAAACTAATTTAATTTCTTTGGCCGTCTTTTATCTCTAAACGAAATGGCGGAGCAATTTCATATCAAATTCGTATGGTTACCTGGGCAAAGGGATGTATTGGAAAACATTAGGCCGATAAGCTTGCTAGAATCTACAGCATTTAACGGTTTTAACTAGATTTGGCAAACGTTGGAGTACCTGTGCTCTACACAAAATATAAACATCAGCGATTGGCTATGAATACAAGTAAATATATATGGATTGCGAGCCATGCCTCCACTATCGATGAACAGAAGGGATGTGTCACCTTTTAAAACTGTGATCACGGGATATTTTCTTATAGGTAGGCCTAAAAAGCCTGCATTGGTTCGTTGGCCTGATGGGATTTGCCACTTTCGATTAATTTGTATGATATCACTGACATTAAACTGAAGTGCATTTTTAATTTTATGAAACTTTCGGGTTGGTTCTACGGTAAAAGATCTGTTTCGTAGAATTCCAAGGAATCACAATGAGTCTAAGTGCATCAGTTGAGGACTAACGTACATTTATATTGAACATAACGAGCTCTAAAAGCAAAAATGATGTAACCAACAACATTTTAGATTTTTGTTTTTTGGTAGAAATCGATAATTTTTGATCGTTTGCATCATCTCTAAAAATCTCATATCGCTGGGAAGTACCAATACGAAATAAGAGCTAAAGCAATTTCAAACGAATACTTATGCCTAATCAATCACATAGGGTTTAAACACTGGTTTAGTTGAACTAAACTTGAATTTATATGTAGTTTAAACTCAACAACTATAAATCAGTGTCACATGTATTACATGTCGTTTAAAACATAACATGTGGCAGCTCTACGATAAATCTTATCAAATTCATATGGTCTGTATTGGTAGTTTAAACGCCCAACTTTATGCGTTTAAAGATGGTTTATATGTTTGGTGGTTTATAGATTTGTTGGTTTAAACACATTTTAAACCAAAAATAGAGTTTAACTTGCTTTGATTTTTTAGCCCTTAGACTTGAAGTAAAAATATTTAAAAAAAATCCTTCTCCTGTAACATTTTATTTTTGTTGGTTACATCATTTTTGCTATAAAGGCTCGATAACCTAATGCCAAACAAATTGCATAATAGAGAAATTATTTAAGTCGAACTTAATCCACAGATACGTTTTAGGTATATTGGAATATATTTTATATGACAAATGATGAACATATTCGACAAAAATTTCATTCCGGTATATTTTCGTTCTTGACGCTGCTTTTGTATTTCAACTCTTATTCTAAAGGGTGTCCAAATTTGAAGTATCGTCGGTCAATGGAAATCGCTAAAGGGAGATGATCCGAAGCTTTTTATGGCGAAAAATTGATGATTTAGTCGTGCAGAAAATGTGGTTTCAAAAAGATTGATGCCACTTGCCACAAAGCAAGAGTAACAATTGAACTTTTGAAAGAAAAGTTCAAAAATCGACTTATTTTTCGTAGAGAAGGAGTGAATTGGGTTTTTTGAAATCGAAAGTCTACAGTAATAATCCCACTGCAGTTTAAGAGCCTAAAACAACATAATCGAACAAATATTAACCATTGACAACAGTCTATTGAAAAACATGATTGAGAATTTTGGTAAAAGATTGGGAGCCTGCCGAGCCAGTTGGTGGGGGGGTGGGGGTACTCTTGACCGACATAATTTTTCATTTTTAAATTTTTCCTTTACACGAAAACTCTTTTATCTTTAAGTTTGTATTTTTGACAACTAGGTAGGTACCTATTATTTCCCAAAAAAAAAAATGAGCAAAGTCCTAAAGTTTGCTCTCCTTTAGGTATAGTGACGGTTTTCAATACATTATTCCAAAATACTACAAATCGGTAGGATCTCAGACGCTAAAAATTGGCTTTAATTTTTTGGTTTTTTTTTCAAATCAAGTGAGAGGAAAACTGAAAATGTTTGCCAGCTCTACACATAAATGCAAACTCTCAGGCTTTTGTCAAATTTTAAGTAAAAAATAAACATTTTCAAACCGTAATTATGAAAAACTTTTTGAAATAAATAGAAGAAATAGTTATTTCTACTGCTGCTGCTGATGATGATAATGAACGACGAAACTGAACGATAATTGTCGCAATCGTGACTATAAAAAAAAATTACGTTCATTTCCATCCAACATGTTTCTCACTCACTGCCTGACTCTACGCTCGGCCATCATCTTCCTTTGCTGGCATGTTCTGTTTTAAAATCATCGTCACTGACATTCTCAAAAAAACATCATTTTGTTTTGTATCATCTACGATTACAACTAGTTGCCAACAACTAGAGCTAAAAACAACATTAACAACAACAACAGCGACACGGACACCGACAGCAGCAACAATAGCGGCTACAACAAAATATGGTAACAACTACATTTTAAAAATAATATTCTGTGATTTTCTTCTGCTTTGCTGCTGCTGCTGCTGCCGTTGTTCCTACTCTAAAAAGGAAATTCACACACTATACAAAATGGACCATAATTTAATTTTTTCCATCGTCTGCAGTTTCGTCTCATCCCCGTCATCCGCATCGTCATCATCTTGCTGTGACCATCAACATTAAATAGTTGTGTACTTTATTTTATTTTTGTTTTTGCAATTGCACTGTGGGTTTAAGTTGGATAGTTTTATTCAAATATATTTTCTAAAATTGTCACCGCCAGGGCCGGCCGGCCTTAGCCAACTTGATGGCCTGTGCAAGTGTGCGGCGCGGCGCCCCTTCGTAACCAAATTCGTATTTTATTTAACAACTGATTTTTTACAGTTATTTTATAGCAAAATTCGATAACGATGGCCTAAAACGGTAAGGAGATGAAGAATTAAGGCATAACTTGATAAAAAAATCCCTGTCAAACGCAACAAAAAAACCTAACACAAGATGTTAAAAGGCGAATTATTTCGTTTCAAATCCACGAAATATGGCCCCTACAGAAATGAAAATACGACCCAAATATTTTTAAATGAAATTTCACTAAAAATGTAAAATAGCGCTAAAAATAAAATAAACTTATCAAAGTTATTTTCGGGAACAGGGCTGCCAGGTACTTTTTACCTTGACCCCAAAAAACTAAAAAAAAAAAAAAATCCCCAAACTAAAAATCAAAACCTTAAAAAGTTAATATTTTTTTTCTGACCAAATTTTAAATCTTTTTAATTTTAAATTAAGAAAATTTTTAATAAGAAATCCCCAAAAATCCCCAAATAAATAGTTTTAGCAAAAAAATTACTTTTATTTTGTTTGTAGCGACTGGTTTCGGCATGTTTTTTAAGATCATTTTTATGTGATTCCAGCGCAAAATTGCAAGCAGAACAATTTGCTGTTTTTGAAGACGAATAACTAAATTTATAAGAATTTGGAGCTAATTCAATCGGTTTTAGGCATCCTTAAAATCAACATTAAAAAAATATATCCGTCATTTATTGAGACTTCGATGCAAATTAAGTACTTGCCAATAGCCCAGCATTCTTTCCCCAAACTTTATTATATTGTCTTTCATATTTTGTCACCTGAAATTTTTTTTTGAAAATTTCAAAGCACAAGCAAAAACTATTCAAAATGATAAATTAATAAATCGCTTTAAACTGTTTATAGTTAAATTTTCTTTTATTTTTCTTGTAAAACCTTCAAGTTGTTTTGACACTTGACACTGTTGCTTGTTATGCAAACTGTCAGTTTGGCCTTTTAGCGTTTACCATCGTATCTTTTGTAGATAGGGCCATTTGTTTTTTGATAATAAAATCGCAAATTTAAGTCGAAAGATTTCAATAATTTTTGTGGACATTTGTGCTGATGCAATACATCAGAAACAATGAAAACGTTGATTTTAAATTTTTCGTTAGTTAGGGCCTTTTGCGTTTCAGGTAACGATTTACTTATTTTTGGGAAAGAAATATTTGCTTGAAAATTGTCTTTAAAAAAAAATCAAAAATTGTATTTGTTGTCAACCGTTTTAGATTCCTTTCTTTAATTCTTCCTTTTTAAAACACACTCAAGCATAACATAAGTAAAAAAAATCCCCCATCCCCAAATTACTTTCTTTGTCCTTTTTTATTCGCATCAAATCCCCAAGTCTGGCAGCCCTGTTCGTTAATACAAATATTTTGTATTCTTCAACAAGGTTTTGGTGTGTGCTAAATTTTCAATTTGTTTTCTTGATAAATGCACTGAAATTTATTGTTTGGGGATAAGATAGTTCCTATGCGCATTTCATTGGTTGCTTGGGCCAGATCATCAGGAAACCTTTTTTTTTAAGACTGTGAAAAAGCAAAAGATATTATACAAATACAACTGTAAAGCGAATGAGAATTGCAACGATATCAAAGCCTAGACAAAGCACCAACAATAAATATCTTACATTCCCAACTATCTTAAAATTGGTGTAAATCGTTCATATGACCGAAACTCAAAATCCCGAATATAAAATCCCAAATTCCAAAACTCCGAGTTTGAAAATCCTGAACTTTAATATCCCCAATTATTGCACTGCTTTGGTTTTAAAAATCACACGATAGTTAGCATGCCTGGTATAAAAAGCACCAGGCTCTGCTAACTAAAGCATCTTGCGCAAGGATTTTCTTCTCTATGGTATAACGTAATTAGCATTTCAATTTAAAAAAAAATAATAATAGTTTTACTTCCGAAATATTATTTTATATTTTTTAATAAAGGGCCGATTTCACCAACTGTATTTAATATCAATTTATATTTAATTATAGATTTTCATATAATTTTGTTTTTGTTTTGACATGAAAAACAAAAATAGATATTTTGATACAATTGGTGAAATAGGCACTGAGTAAATAAAAAATAGTCCCAAAGTAAAAATTGCAAATTGACTTTTGGTCATTTTCCATCTCCTGATACTGGGATAGTTTTTCATTTCACTTAAAATGCAAAAACATCCCAACGAAAAAAAATGTAAAAAAAAGCGAAAAAAACGAAAAAAAAATTGTCCCAAAATTTTTTGTTGTTGTGTTTCCATTCGTCTATACTTAGGGGCATATTTCCTGGAGTCAGCTTATGCACCGCCTTTCGTTTCATTAAAAGTAGTAGAATTCGGTTGGATGCTTTGTAAACAGGTACCACATGAATAAAAGCTACTGAAATTGATTAAGGCAACGATCCAAAGTACAAATTGGAAAATTTCAAACGAGTGTAAATAGAAAGAAGACAGAGAACCCAAATACCAATTACGCTTATGCTTATAAAAATGAGGAGAATCAGTTTTGTTTGAGACGAGAATTAAGGGCAAATTCAAGTACGAAGTTTTTCCCTTTAAAAAAACGAAATCAACGAAAAATGTCTAGATTATTTCACCAGACATGAAGCTTTTCTTTCATAATAACTCATGAACTTAAGTTATGTTTATCGATTCGAAAGACCCTGTCTGGAATACGCAACACTTTAGTTAAAAGTTTTTAAAATTTCTTATAAAACGAAACTCATATTTAGCTAGAAAGGCAGGAAATAGGCACAATTAACAGTGAAATATTCGTCTTGGCGAAAATCTGGATTTTTACGGGTAATTTTGAAAAGTTCTTTGCAAAATCTTAGAAAGGTGTAGTTTACCATAAGAGTGGGTCCTACAATGATTGAAGACTTTTGTCTTCAGATATTCGGTATTTAATATTTTCGTTCTATAGGGGGTACTACTCTTCCTCCGTCTACCCCGCCCATTTTTTATTTTGAAATTTATAATTTACAATAGTCAAAAATTGGACTGATCGAATGGACCATGTAACTCGTAGCCGCGGCGGACATATGCCGGAAATAATATTAAACAAAATAAATGACTTGAAATTAACTTCCAGATTATTATAAATATATTTCTGTGGCATTTTGACAAAAAATCTTAAGTAAAATTTAAAAACTTGAAAAAAAAAGTTGTAAAGGCCCAAATACACTGACCAAAGTACTCATAAATCAGGTAGTATTAGTGAAAATGTGTTTGTATGTGTGACACCGACAACGCTTGATGAAAAATCAAAGAATTTAGATATGACGGCGAATATTAAGTCCAGCACACGTACACATTGAATTCGCCGGCTGGACAAGCATTTGACAAGTGTATTTGGCCCTTAAATCATTAGAATTTTTATTCAAAACCCAATTTTGTTTACGTTTTCAAAATTTTATATTATAAACCAAGGCGAATTCATGCAAGGTGGTGTTTATTTGAAAACGTTTACAGCACTAAGTAAGGTAAGCTGTGGCCGTATTCTGTAATTTGCTAAAGCTAAATCTCTATCGCTAAAAATCTAAAAAGTTGATTTAGCGATTTTTGGCTACGAATGCAATACTGTAACGTGCATTGCTAAATTTGGCAGTACCATAAAAATTTAATTCACCGCAATTTTAGCTTTTAATTTCATCGCTAAATTTTTAAATTTTGTATTCTCTAAGGCATTTTAGCGATCGAGATTTAGCTTTAGCTAAGCGAATTACATAATACGGCTGCTAGTGTTAATTCACCTTGTTATAAATGAAATTTTTCTTTAATTTTGTCGTACTATTTTATTATTTGATAAAAATTATTTTTTACAGAGCTTCTTTTTAACTTTCTTGCTATCTTATCTTGACTTAAGATGATTTGTCAAAATACCACAGATTTATTCAAACAATTTTTTTGTCTTAAATTAGAATTTTAAATTCGCATACAGCTAAAAAAATAAACACGAAATATTTCGAAATTAAATTCCCAGATGTTACAATATTTTTCGAAATAAAATTTCCCAGAATCAAAAAAAGTATTATTCCATTGAAGGGGCACTGGAAAATTAAAACACAAGCCTTGAATACTTAAGGCCCAAATACACTGGTCAAATTGCCATCCAGCATTAAGGTAGTATTAGTGAAAATTTGTTTGTATGTGTGACACCGACGATGCTTGATGGAAAATCAAAAAATTTAGATATTTAGCATGCTTGACGAGTGATTTTGATGAATATATTGGCGTTGCTCTTCAAGCACCCACACACTTTAAACGCGATTTCAAACCGAACATACACTAAAAATGTCGGATGAAAAACAAAAAAATGCTTTGGAGGAAAAACAATGTTATTTAATAATTTTCTCCTTCTTTTCTTCAATTCTTTTTTTATTTATTAAAAAGCAACACAGTTAAAAGTATGTAATCACAATTAAACACTTTTTATCTATATTTTAATATTTTTTGCTTCTGCTGTTGTCACTTCAAAATAAAATGCAAAATGAATGCTTGACAGCTCATCCAGCAAATGTATGTTCTAATGTCAAGCACACGTACACGAGCTTGATGTCAAGCATTTGACAAGTGTATTTGGGGCTTTAGAGAAAAAATTTTTTTTGTAAAATTTTTAAGCGCTTCATCCCATAGTGTTTCTGTTTTATTTTTTTTAATATGTTCTGGTCTTTCTATTGTTGTTGTAGACGATGATAATTCTTTTTTTAATAGTATTATTTTTTGTTGTTGTTGTTGTTGTTGTTTCTCAAGAAACCAAACAAAATCACGTTTATACCGTTGATGAGATGATGGTTGTGGCATTTTTTTTTGCTGTTGTTTTTGTAGGATAAACGCTTCAATTGCTTTAGTGGAGAAGAGCACCATCAGCAACAACAATAACAAGAAAAATTAAATAATATTCACAGCCACACAAAAACGACAATTTGGAATTTATTATAATTTCTGTTATTGTTGTTGTGTTTGTATCTTTTAGTTTGTTAATAAGATTTCTTTAAAGCTTTCGAATAGATTTAGAGTAATTTTAGAATCTTTTCTTTCTTATCTTTTTATACTTTGGCTTATTCGCCTTTTATTTTGAAATTATATTTTAAAAGAATATATTTTCCTACACAGCGATTTTGTTGTCTGTATCTTAAAGATACTTTTTTTGGGAAATTTTAAATTTATTTAGATTTGAAGGTGAACTTTTGGTTTTAACTGGCGAAATTTGCTTCTTTATTTATTTTTCAATAGGTATGTACACTTACACTTATTTCCAAATATTTATTTTTTTCCTAAAATTTTAGGCTGACAAGCACTTTTTCTTTAAATATCTTCTGTGGATTTTTTCAAGCTTGTTTCGCCCTGAATTAATTAAAAAAAACCCAAATTTTTAGTAAATATTTGTATATATTTAACAAAATCAACACTGTTGTTTGCTTTTTTCTCTGTAAACTTGTAATTTTTTTTTTAACAATTTGCCACAATTATTTTAATGTTAACACCAAATTCGTTTTCCGTTTTTCGCTTTTAACAATTTACGTCTACAATAAGATAAACTCTTAATAAAACTAACTCTTTGTAAAAACGTTTTCAATTGTATTCGCTTTACCTGAAAGATACATATATTTTTACCTTAACCAGTATTCCAGTCTGTCTCTTTCTAACCAGCAGTTTGTCGCTTTAAATGTCTATTTAACGATCATTTTCTTATTGTTTATTTGTAAGGAACTCACTTTGCTCTGGTATCTTTCAGTTACAATAATTTCTCTTAAAGTCAATGAATTTAGTTCTAACTTCTCTTTTTACTCAAGCTCACCTGTGTGTTGGCGTCATTGTTTTACGTGAGAGTACAAGTGAGCTATTTACCTGTTTCGATAACGTAGATACAGTTGTCTTTGTTGTACAATTCAAAATTTGTTAGTCGGAATATTGACGGTGGTTGAAATAGTGATTGGCAAGCCGCAACAATATGGTCAATAAGGCGCTTTTGTTAAAAAAAAAATCAGAAATATGTTGACCAACTTTCATAAATTCATTTTGCAGAATTTTAAGTCAACATTTATCAAAAAAAGAAAGAAAAGTTCTACAAGCGACATTTATTAATTCGAACCAATGCGAATTCATTTAAGGTGGTCTTAAAAGCCCTGCTGATAACTTTTTTTTTTAGCTTTATTATTGTTGGATGTCAAAATTTTGTTTCACATCTTTGTTTTGGTTTTAATTAAAAATTGTGCCTGTTAAAATCATTTTGTTTTGCTCTCCTGAAAAATGAAATTTTTGTAACTTAAAACGTTATTCGCGGCTGTGCTTCAATTGATTTACTTAAATACGGCCGAAAATGCTGCGAAATGTTGTTGAAATCCAAATTGCGCCTTCTACGCGCCCGCCGTGGCGTTACTCTCTAAAAACACCGTTTACTTACTAAACGACTTATTTATTGACTTCCAAATTTTATTTGTTAAATTTTAATTGGTTTTTTCTACATTTCAAATTTAAAATTTTACTTTAAGAATTGTCCTTTGAAAATAAATAAAGCAATATGAATTAAAGCCGGTATTTTCCTTTCTCTAACCTCGCTTAAATAGAGTTGGAAAATCCTTCCTTAAAATGACTTTTACATAAAGGTGTAATACAAAATTAAAATATTCTCAAAAAATTTCTTGATTCGTATGTACATATGTGTGTATGTATTAAAAAAAGAAGAATAAAATAAAGTACACGGAGGGATGCCAAACAATAAATCCCTTAATTTTGGGATTAACAAAAATTTGATTGCCACGATATTTGAAATAAAAGTTCCAGTACTTACCCTGTAGTAAATGAAATAGTCAGTTGAGAAAAAAACACTAACTAAAAATTAAATATTTTTCAAATGACTACAAATTGGTTTAAATCTCATGCAGATATCAACCAAACATATTGCCTAGAGGCACACGTAAAACAAAAATTAAAGCAAAATAAGTAAAGCAAGCATGCCATGAAGTCAAATGAAAAAAATATATACAAACATATAAAAATAATTAAAAACAAGTTAGAGTGCTATATTCGGCTATGCCGAATCTTTGATACCCTCCACCGATAGCTCAGTGGGTTTTATATGGGGCCTATAGTAAATTATGAGCCGAGCATCACGAAATTTATTAGTGTGAGTAGTGAAGTATTTAATTTTATTTTGATAGCATTATTAATTACGGTCTTAGGCGTACTAAACTGTTTTCCGAGAATAGGGTTTCTATGGGGCCTAGGGAAAATTATAGACGGATCTTCACGAAATTTAACAGCGTGATTTCCATTCGAATAAAACAAATTTTTGTAAAATCTTATCTCATTCCGTGCCTTGTTCCACCATTTACATATGTTATTTTTTGTAACAAAATTATCATTTTTTTAGGTGGTGGTTCCACATTTTGAGTCATAGCTCTGGTCCTACTGCACCGATTTTGCTGAATTTCAATCCCAAACTGCTTAGGATAACTACAAGCAATTTAGCACCAAGTTTGTTTATTTCTGTTGAGTTGTTCGAAATTGAGCGTGTTTTCAACAGACGGACAGACAGACGGACAGACAGACGGACATGGCTAAATCGACTTAGAATCACTCAAGGACCCAGAATATATACACTTTATGGGGTCTGTGATGAATAATAAAAAAGTTTCACACGGAATGACAAACTTAATATACCCTCTTCACAACTAATTGTGGTGGAGGGTTAAAATAATGAGTCGGCGACAAGGAAAAAAGTCACTTAATCAACAAGATGTGGTTATTAATAAATCAGTTAGAAGTTACTTAAAAATGTGTTTGCCTTCCTACAGGGTATTAACAAAAATTTTTTTTTTTAATATTGGCGTTGTGTAGTGCTGTTACTTACGCTTTATTTACACATGAAAGTAATTTCTTGAAAGTTCCATATTATCAACACAAATTTCGAAAAAATTACAGAATTTCATTAAAAAATTTACACGAAAGTAAAATTTAATTTTCAAAATGTCGAACTTCTGCCAAAAATGGTTATTTTTCTTCTTTCATTTTATAATCCTGGGGTCTAATCACCGCATACGATATCGAGCAAAATTTATCGAAATTATTTATTTTGGTATCATGAATCTCGATATAGAATGAAATTTATTGAATATGAAATAACAGCATTCAAGATCGAGTAACTCGACATTACATTACTCGAGTTTTCATTCGATACGTCAGTGTCTTTCGTATGCAAAAACATTCGATAGTTTATTCGATACGATAGTATCGAATGCGGTGATAAGACCCCTGAAATTTCAAGTGAAAATTCTAAATTGGCAGCACTACTTATTTCATTGTCATTGAAAGTTTGACCGATGCTCATTATTTCTACAAAAAGAAGGCTGGTCGAGTTCGCACCTAACAGTTATCTTTACCTATTTCAACTTTCATTTGGCCAACGTGTTTTTACCTTCGATTTTCTTTTGAAATATGGCAGCATTTGCATCATAGATTTCTCTGTGCATAAATCTATCAAGATTTCTTTTTGCAGAAATTGCGGGCATTAAAGTAAAGAAAATGTAAATGTGTTAGTGAAGTGTGAGTGTATTGCGACTTTCAAGAAATTATAATCAGTGTTACCGTTCAAAATTTTCAAAAAGGGGCACAAAAAGGGGATTTTCAAAAAAAAAGTGTCACAAAAAGGGGAATTCTGAGAAAAAAGGGGCAACTTTAAAAAAAGGAATATTTAAAAAAAACGTATGTATTTATTAAATTATTTTCATCGAAAACTAAACATAACAAAAAATAAATTTCATATTTATAAAAAAATACATTATAGGAATATAATACAAATTGTTTGGGGAAAACACACATATGTATATATATATACATATATCGTGAAAATACATGTCTTGTTTGCAAGTAAACGATAATGAACTGTTACATAAAACTTTTATTTCAATTATTTAAACAAATACAGTTACTAATTACTTGTAAATAAAACGAGCTTAAAATAGTGTAATAACAATACTTAAAAAACAAAAAATAGTTCATAATATGATTTGATACAAAAAAACTTTACATTTAAATAGATAGAGATATGTATATATGTAAGTATATGTACATAAATATTTGACACTTGGATTATTTTACTTTTATACCAAAAAAATTAAGTTACGAAAAAACCTCGAGAATAAGCATATAAAACTATTGATAGGAAGATAGTTAATATCAGGTACAGATCCATTTTTTTATAAATTGCAGTGTTATGTTGTTTCTTCAACTATTAAATATCTATTTTTTTGAAAACGTAAATCTATATTTATTAATCAATTCATCACTTGGAATCCAATCTTCCAAGTCATTTTGATGCAAATTTAAAGCGGATAACATAGACTGACAGGTATCTACTTTCAGTCTATTTGTCACTTTATTTTTTAAATATGCTAACTTAGAAAAAATCCGCTCAGCGGATGCACTACTATGTGGTAAAGTAAAAACATACGAAGCAAATTTATACAAGTTTGGATATAAATTGTCACTCAAACAGTTTTTTAAATTGTCAATTTCGTACCAAAATGTTTCAGGCTTAGATATTTTAAAAATTGCTTCATAGCTTTTATCGTTTGATCTGGTTTCTAAAAGTTTGAACTCTTTTACAAAATCATCTGGGTTAGTAATTATATCAATAAAAACGGTAACTATTTCAAAGTAATTTATGTCTTCAGCTGACTTAATAAATACTGGATCTAAAACCTTTAATGAACTCAGCCTCTTATCGTTAATATTAATTCTTGATAAAATTTCTTTGCACAGCTTTTGGTAAAAAATTAAAATGTTGTTTTCAATTTCTACAATATCACTACTTAAGATGTTGTTAGTACATATATCTAGCTCGGATTCGTGGCCGATATATATATTAAGAGTTTCTTTTATATGCAGAACATCAACAAAATCAATTTGTTCTATATTTGTTTGCATAACATACTCTTTTTTAAAAAATGTTTAAAAATTTCTAATACAATATCTTTCGTGGATGAAACTAAATATATAATTTGTGATGATTCGTTTTGAAAATTAAGGTTTAATTTATTCATAATATTTAACACATATACTAGAAATTTGAGGTAAATTTTATTGTTAATAGATAGCCCTTGCTGAATTATTTTAATTTTTTCCAAATTAGATGCTATTTTCTCTTCAAATTGAGCTCGGATTCATTGATTGACAGTATAAAAAAAATTTGGTTCAAAAAGGGGCAAAAGAGGCACAAAAAACTACAAAATGATACAAAAGGGGATTTAAAACAAAGGGGTCAAAAAAGTGGCACGGCAATCAAAAAGGGGCAAAAATGCGACTTTAGTCGCATAACGGTAACACTGATTATAATTTCACTTTCAAAACAAAAACTAAATTTTTTTATAGATTAATCTGTAAAATTTGCTTAAAAATTTCTTATTTGGAACATACTTCTTAACAATAAATATAGAGATGTTTATACGATATTAGTGAATTTCCAAACCACATGAATACAGGGTGGTTTATAAAACAAAAGTTTTATTTCTTATAAATTTACGCGACTGCCGGTGTTTGACTTTGAAAACCCTGCTGGCTGTTCGAAAATGCTTCTCAGCCGTTGCCACCACCATTGCTTTTCGAAGTAACATACTTAAAGGGTTTGTGAATTAAATAAGTAAATTATACGATATTTTATATCGTAAGTGATTTATGTCATACAGTACTTTAATACAAATAAAAATTTAACTGTCAGTTCAACAACTACGAACGATGTTTGTAAGTCTGAATTTACACGTTTCATCTTTTGATGCTCAACTTCTTTTCAATTCCCTTTTAAAGATACCAATATAATCGCACGCAGCAATCGGTTTCAACTTTATTCGGTTTAAAATAACAACAATTCTGTGGTCACAAGCGATAACCGCCTAAGTCGACTTAAGAATCAATTGAGTTTTTATTTGTTTTTATTAAATATTTCTGAAATAAATACAACTTTTGCTATAATTTTTTTAATCTTAGCATTGTGGGAGTAAGAATCTCTGATTCTGAATTACTTGTTTGCTAATGCAATTAATTTTTTCATGTAATTGTTGTTGAGAGGGTCCATGCAGGAAAACTGGAATTAAATGACTCCAAGTCGCCAGTTTTGTCGATTACTTTGGTGGATTTATGGCGACACCGTCAACAAAGCGTTTACACTTTTTTTGTTTTGGAGAATCGACAGAAATTCTTGTCAGCTGTAAAACAATACACAGCAAACCAATTGGTTGGAAAAGGATTGCAGTAATAAAATTTTGATCAAGTTATATAATTAGGGTATTCGCAAGGTGTCATAAAGTAATATGTCTTAAAATAATAACATGAAAAAAATACAACTGTTGTGAACAACCCCTCATAATTTAGTGTGCTATTTTAAATTTAAATCAGCTGATTTAAAACAAATATAAGACATAAAAATATTTTTTAATTCTAGTCCATGAATTGATAAATAATAATTAATAACAACATAGTTAAAAATTTCAATCAGGTGGCATCTTTGTTAATTAATAAGTACACATAATTTAATGAACACTGTCATCGAGTGCAAGCCACTTCTCGTGTGGAACTACTTGAAGTACTTTTGAATCAAACAAAACCCCACTTAGGTTTTGCTTGTCTAGCGTAAGTAGCAAAAATTCGGTAAATTTGCAAAAATAGCGAAAATTTTTAATTTACCAAACATGCGTCAAAATTGATTAAAAGTCGCTAAAACTGTAAGGAATTGCAAAAATTCGGTAATAATTGTTATATTAGAGTAAATTCGCAAAAATTTGCAACCAGCGGCTATTTATTAAAAATCGTTAAAGCTCTAAAGAACCACAGGAAAAAAATCGCTTGTATCGCAAACATGGCTAAAATTCGCAAAAAATTGCAAACTTGAAAAAACCCGTAAGATCGCTTTAAAAAACAAGTTGTCGGAATATATATTTTTTTTTTGCAAAAATAGCGAAAATTCGCGAAATTTTTTAATATTTCGAACAAACCATAAAATAGTTTTGAAGTCACTTAAACTCCAAGGAATGGCAAAAATTTGGTAAAAATTGCTAAATTGGGGGAAATTTGAAAAAAAAAATGTTTAAAACAGTGGCATTATGGTATAAGTGACTTAGTACGGTGCGAGCTCACGCCAAAAATGGGTTGATTCGATTGAGGGGGCGTGGCGCTTTTTATACAAAACAAGTTGACATAACAAATTTAACAATTTTTAATTAACAATAATTAACAAATGCAAATTTACTTCGGCAGATATTTCTGAAATTTTTATAATTTGTTTGTATAGCTATCATTTTCATCATTTTTTATACCAATTTTCATAAAAATGTAATATATAACAGCATTAATTTTTTTTTCTTGCACCTTTTCAAAGAACCAAACATTAAACAATTCTCTTTTGGTGATAGACATCGCAACTAAATGGTTTGATATGAAAGCTTTCAGGCAGAAATCGGCAGGAAATTTTTTTACCATTAAACTGGCCACATATCATAGATGATAACAATATACAATATTTTGCTAAATCGGGTTAAATTCACAATTACAACTCTAACACAAGTTATAATGCAATTAAAATTGCACAATTAACGAATACATCTCAGTTCTCACGTATTTTTATTCTGAACGAAATGCAAAATCGTCGGCATATTAGAAATTAAAAAAATA
This sequence comes from Pollenia labialis, assembly GCA_949318255.1. Taxonomy (NCBI): domain Eukaryota; kingdom Metazoa; phylum Arthropoda; class Insecta; order Diptera; family Polleniidae; genus Pollenia; species Pollenia labialis. The sequence goes on along the minus strand of OX439143.1, from coordinate 33,171,386 downwards.
CATACCCCAATTGTATAAATAAAACCCCCAAATAATAAGGAATATATTTTCGTTGTATTTGACAAGATCTCCAAACCGAACTAAAATATTGTCTACTCTGTTATAAAAAAAAACTTAATCTATTGTTTGTCTTTAAAACAGTACTGCAGTATTAATATTGCTGATATAATACAAAAATGTATACCGTTATGTAGGCTGGAGACTTGTCATTAAAAAACCAAACAAAAAATTCACATATGTACGATCCGACAAAAAGACTTTTTTCGGGCTAAACTTGTCATTGGGACCACCGTGAGACGTGGCTATAATTCGCGAAAAATTGCAAACTTGGAGAGGAACACTGAAATTTATTTGAAATCGCTAAATCGGTTAAAAAAAACAAAATGTCGGAAATAACAAAAAAAAAACGTTTAGCATTTCATTTGACATTTCTCAATTTCACACTAACTCAATTTGAACCATGGAAAGATACACAATCGAGCAACGCGTTAAAATGCATATCTTGCATTACGTGATTAAATCGTCCAAATGTGAGTACAATCGAAAAAATCGTGCAAAAATTTAAGCAAACCGGGTCTGTAGGAGATGTGAAAACATGCTCGTACAGCGGAAAATATTGCTGCTGTTCGCGATAGTGTGGCTGAAGAGCCGTCCCCCTCAACTCACGCGCTTACAAGGTAAAATTGACTCAAGAACTAAAGCCTCTTGACCATTCCAAAAGTCGTCAATGGTCAGAATGGTGGCAAGAAATGGCAACGGTGGATGATAAATTTTCGAAGAAAATAATCTTCTGTGTTGAGGCACATTTTCACCTCAGTGGATTCGTCGATAAGCAAAATTGCCGCATTTGAGCGAATAATAATCCAAGAGTGATTGTCAAAAAACCAATGCACCCACAAAGAGTGACTGTTTGGTGCGGTTTATAGGCCGGCGGCATCATCGGGCCGGGCCGTATTTTTTCCAAAATGAGGCCGGTTAGGCAGTTAATGTGTATGGTGTTCGCTATCGTTTGGAGATATGGATGTGAACGATATGTGGTTTCAACAGGACGGTGCCACTTGCCACACAGCTATCGAAACAATGGCTCTTTTGCGCGACAAATTCAATGGCCGTGTTATCTTACGTGATGGCGATGCCAATTGACCACCAAGATCATATAATTTGACACCATTGGACTTCTTTCTTTTGGGTTATTGGAAAGACAAGGTGTACGTCGATAAGCCAGCAACAATTGAAGAGCTAAAGGATGAGATATTTCGGCATAGAACATCAATTATGCCTCAGCGTCATCGAAAATTTGGACCATCGGATGGCGGCGTGCCGCCGAGGTCGCTGCGGCCATTTGACCGTTATTTTGTTCCACACATAATTGAACCATACCAATATTATCATAATTAAAAGAAGTGACAATAATTTCCTAAATAATTTTCGCCCCTGCAAATAATAGGACTAGTCCAAGCACGCGTGTAAATTGTAGCCCACAAGGAAATAGGACTAGTCCAATAGTAACCCAAACGTATGGAAAAACATGGTATATTTAACATTACAAAGGAGTAGTTTTAAAACTACTCCATTGTATACACAAGAAGATTAGTTTTAACTTCGTTAAAAAACGAAGACATATCGTCTTACAATAAACACTTTTTAACAATGACATGGTCCTTGCTTGCATTACATCGGACCAGTTCATGGAGTAGTCCATTTAATCAGATTGGATCAGGTGGTCCAATATTATTTGCAGGGTCTCTACAACGTGTGTGCACACGTACGTAATAAAAGATAATAAAAGAGAAAAAAGAAAACTGAATTTGCCTATCGCATCTGTAGTACAATATTGTAATGCATTGTCTGGTCTACAGTTATAAAAGTAGTACCTGTAACAAAGTCAATAGTGAATTAGTACAGTTTCATTATTGAAGTTTGATACAGGGGTATTATGCGCTTGTTCTGATGTGTGTAACCATAGAATAAATGTACATCGAGATGTAAAACTCATGTCGTGGATCCACCTTTTAGAACACCGATCGACTTAAATACACTTTCTGAATCGATCTAACGATGTACCGTCCGCCCAGCTGGCTAACTGGGGACGCGATAACCTTCTAAATATAATTGAAAGAAATGCGACAAATCATATTAATCGTCTCTGGCTGGAGAGAATATAAGCCTCTTAACTTTAATAAATTCATCATGTTGCATCTAAATTTATACTGCTTAGCTAAAAACGTTTAATTTTTTTTTACTTATTAAAATTCTTTATAAAATAATTATTGCCTTAAGATATCCACTTTCGCTTTTAATGACATTTTAAACAACAAAAAAAAACAATTTAAATGCTTTCATCATTTTTTTTTTTTGCCACTTTTCCAGTTAACTACATCACCGGAGGTGTAATAAAAATCGCCCCCAAACGAATAACAATCAATTTTACACATTCAGTGAAATTTTATTTTCCTTTGAGATTTTCTTTTTTACGAAGAAGGTTTTGTTGAAGGGAAAAGTAAAATTAAATAATAAGAATGGAATATTTGGGGTTGCCGAATCTTTTATACCATCTTCTTAAAATTAAAACTTTCATAAATAAAAAAAATACAAATGAAAAAAAATCCTTAAATGATCTTAAATCACAGAAACATCAGTATAATCTCCCTTAACTGCCACCCTTTCTAGGCAAACAACCTGTTTCGGCTGCCACCGGTCGCATTCTAAAAGAAGGCATTAATATTTTTGGGAGGCATTTCCTTTGTATGGACACATTTTAATGGCTCTTTCGGTGTCCGGCCATGTGAGAAATCACTGTATTTAGTCACATGAAACTAATGCTGGGTACACACTATGCAATGCATTTGCGCAATCTAGCAAATTAAATTCATTTTCATTCATTCGAGATTTCATCAACATCAAAACGTTTAGATATTTTGAGATTGCACTGTCTGTACCCAGCGTAATGTGTAGACCGATTCTCACCGTATGCATAGACTTCGTCCTAAGTACAATTAAAATTAATTTGATCAAATTTTATCAAATTATCAACTCACTAAATGCAACTTGTATTTTGCGCACATGGACAGGCAACCAGTCAGACGGACGGCTGGTCGAGATCTCTATGTATTGCACACATCGCCAAAAAGGAATATAATTGCATTTTCCTTAATTTTTGCTTATCTTTTTATATAAAATTGTAACGTTGCTGACTGCCTGATTCATCAACGCACAGCATAAACGCCTGAAGCTTAAAACTTGAAGTTTGGACCAGAGATTGGTCACTCCCCAAATCGATCCAATAAGACGGGATTTTTGGAAATTCGAATGCTTAGGGGGTAAAAAAAGAGTAAAAACGGGAAAATTTGGTAACCTTTTATCTCCAAAACTAAAAGAGACACACACAAAATGTAATACTTATCGTTGTTATTTAGAAAAATAAGCGGACAGGTGTCTAGTATTTTTTGAAATTCGGTTCTATTAGGGAGTAAACGGGTCAAACCTGAATTTTAGTACTTTTTTGACACCCCATCAATCTTTTGAACTATAAAAACTTATGCCACATTCGAAACTTATCAAAACAGTACGAATACAAATTTGGTACTTTTTCGAAATTCGAATATTTAAGTGGTGAAAATCGTAACTATTTTTGGTACTTTTTTTACAAAACATTTTTCAACCAAATTTTGATATTTAATTAGGCTTAAGTTCATCAAATTTAATTTTAATTAAATTATTTTTATGAAGAAAGGAATTTTATAACATGAAATTAATTAAAATTTATTGATAATTTTTCATTCTTGACTGACCTGAGGATCGAACCCAGGCGTTTACGGACAGGTTACCCTAACATGTTTCAATCGCAACCACTCGATATCTTCAGAGGAATTTGCCGTTTAACATTCGCAGCCATCGACCATCTTTAAACCAAATTGTATTTAACCTTTGGAAGATCGAAATTTGCTTTGAATGATTATCTATTTTTAATTGATTTTACATGTTCTTCCTTACTTCTGTTTTTTTCGTACCTTTTGTCAGGAATTTTTCTTGAAGTCCAAAGTACATTTTTTGTTTTTTAATTCTTTTGTCTTTCTTTTTTCTTGCTGACCTTTTTCAGCACAACTTGAAGGAAAAATGTAAACATAGAGCTCGTGCCTTAGCTTGAACAATTATTAGTTTTGTGGTTATTTTGTTGAGCTGTTCTATGGTTCTATTCATTGACATATTCGTACTAAAGTATGGGATCCCACTACAATACTGAAATTGTTAATACTTTAATGGGGGGAAAAATAGTACCAAAAAGGCATGAGCAGTATGTGTCTATGGAACCCTTTAGAAAAAATTAAAAAGATAATCAATGTTGGTTCTAAAAAGTAAAAACTGTGAAAAGAGAATTGATCCAAATTTGGGTAAATAACAGAGATCAGCAATGATTAGTGAAACAGTGGGTAGGCTGAATCATGATTCATAATTTATTGTACTTATACGCACTCATACTTATTGCAATCTTGTTGAAACTCATATGCACTCAGAGGTTTGATGTTGCTCATCAAACTAATACATACTTAGCAACATTTATGTAGTGAACAGCAGCAATATTTTCTGCAGTACGAGCATGCACTGGTGTTTTTACATCTCCTGCAAACCCGGTTTGCTCAAAGTTTTGCAAGATTTTTCCGATTGTACGCACATTTGGACGATTAAATTTACCGAGAAAATCACGTAGTGCACGATATGCATTTTGATTTGAACGCCCATTTTCGTAATAAGCCTGAATAACTTTAACGCGTTGCTCGATTGTGTATCACTCCATGGTTGAAATTGAGTTGGTCTGAGAAATGTCAAATGAAATGCAGAAAAAAACTTGAGGTTTAGGTGTGGATCACATTCAACATCGGCACCTAACAATTTCGTGAGTCAGTACGAGTAGCGAAAAAACATTTCATTGCTAATCTCTGGTAAATATTTCATTATCCTTTGGACCCACTGTGCTGGATTTCAATCCGAAACTGCCATTATTCACTTTTCGGATGTGGTGGCATCAGCAATTTGATCTTCCTTAGCGTGTAATTAAATATGCTAACAGGATCTAGAATAACCCAAGGACTCAAAAAGCTTAATCTTAGATGAAAACTTCTTAGAGTTACACACGAAATGGCAAACTTTTGATACTATAATTCATCTCAGCAGTGAAGAATTAAACAACGCCATTCAATGTAAATGTTAAAGAGAACAAGAAGCGTGTGTGTGTGTGTATGTCCGTTACTGTGCCGAACAAAAAAGAATATAAAGGCAGTTGAAAGTGGCTGTTTACAATAAAACTGAAGGATGAAGGAAATTTTTATTATCCATCTGCTGTCAGTAAGTGTGTTAGCTATCAAAAAAACCTGTTGAATTTACTTTCCTTAACTTTTCTTTTTAAGTTCTTCTTTGCTTCGCCCCTTCTTGCTCAGTAATTCCTTTTACCTGAGTCTTTGTATCCATCGTAAGGATACAACACGAGTTTTAAAAGGAATAATTGTGCTTGTGTATTTTTTTTATTCCTCTGTTTGTGGTGTCTACGTTTTATTCTTATTCGTTATTCGCTACGTCAAATGAAAGAAGTTGCTTTGTTTTTTTTTTTTGCGTGGATTTTGTTTTTTTATCTGTATTTTATATTTCGTGTGCGTTTTAAAGCCATAAATCATTATTTATGTTGAAAATTGTTTATTACTTTCTTGACTTTCTTTGAGTCATCACATTATCGTTTAAAAGTGGCTTAAAAAAATCATAAATCTTCAATTACCCGTAAGAATGAAAAATGTAAAAGCGACATAGTGATTTGGGAAACTGATTGGAATGAGATTTGAAATGAAATCAAGTTTTGAAATGGAATAGATTTTAAACGGCGTAAACGATTTTAAATAAATTATTTGGTTGTCCTTTGGATATTTTCTAAAATATTGGAAAAGTACAATTCAATGTTACTAACAGTGTTCGAAAAAAAAACACTTATTATCGCTACTTAGTGTTCGATTCGGTAGATTAGTGAAAAACACAAACGCTAATAGTGTTTGTGTAGAAAATCGTTAAAAATCGTTAGTCATCTTTCGAACGCAAAAATTATAGTGTTTATATCCAACTCAATAAAAAGATAAGAACATTTAATTACGTTCGGCTTTTTTTAAAAAAACAACACACATCATTGTGTTCGGTTCAGCTCATTAATGTTCGTTAGTTTCTGTTGTGCGTAGTGCTCTTATGGCTGGTTAAAAAAAAAACACTTTTACAAAAACAAAACACACATACGAAAAATAAAGAAAAAAAATAATTTGACACAAGCAAAACACATACACAATAAACACAAAAGCTGCTAAAATGTATTGTTTGTTTATTTCTTTATCGATTTAAAAAAGAAACATTAAAATGTAATGTTTGTCTACAGTATCACTACAATTGTTCTGTTTTTTAACGAAGAACAGAACACTATATAATGTTCGGCTCCTTTTAGAAACTAGTTACGAACGGTATTAAGGGTTGTGTTCGTCTACACAAACAAAATATATATTTCCTGGGTGTGTGAGCCGAACACTGGTTACTAATATCAGTTTACGTATAAAGTAAGAACGTATCACACCCCGAGATAAAAAAAAGGTTTGATATGGTACTAACAACTTATTGAATATGGTTGCAGAAAATTTACCAATGATGATTACTTTGCAAAAAAAAAATATGACTTATAAATGTGCATATTTTTTATCATGTTGCACACATACTTACAGAGTGTTACATTTTGCACTTAACCCTAATATTAATTTAGCGTGTCAAATATTGAATGCAAAGTTTATCATAATAAGCGATATTCACCACGATTGAAGGGATTTTAAACATTCAGTTTGTGTGGTTGCCAATAATAGTTAACAACAATGATTGTGCGCCATATTTGTTAAAAAAAAGAAAAATTTTCAATAAAAGTGAAAATCAACTTTCATACCCATTTAAATTAATTAATTTCGCTTATATGTACAATATAAAAGCAATTGTTTGCAAATATCACAATAATCAAGTTAATAAGAAAAATACTTGCTTGCAATAAAAAAAATGGAAATGCAGTTGCAAAAAAGGGTTTTATTGCACCCTGAAATACAACTGGGGGTACGATATGGAACATATTTAACATTTACTTGTGCAACTTATTTAGAAAGAAAAAAAACCTTGATACTATCTACTTATTAAATCCTCAAACACTAGTTGCCAACGAGGGTGTACTTAGTTCTATACTCCGTGCGAAACTTTTTTAATATTCATCTAAGACCCCATAAAGTATATATATTTTGGGTCCCTGAGCAATTCTAAAGGCTCAGTTAGCCGGGAGTAGCAGTAACGTTGCAAATCAGATGCTTGATTTTGTTTTATGTAAAGCAATTAGAACGATTATAGTTAGCAGTAATTTGTAACGTTTCAGTCTGTAAGAAATAGATTGGTCTTACTTTTTTACGGTAAGGTTAAGTTACTGTTACTTCCGGCTATCTGAGCCTTAAGTTTATTTAGCCATGTCCGTCCGTCTGTTGAAATTAAGCCCACTTCGAATAAAGTGTTTCTCGTTCTCCTAAGCGGTTTTGGAATGAAAAGTAGGAAAATGAACACAAATGTCTTAAAAAGTATTTATTTTAGGTACAAAATTTACATATATTGATATAAAATTCGTCAATTCGTTCTATATGACTAGAAATCACACTGCTAAATTTCGTGATGACAGGTCCATAAATTGCCAAAAGCCTCATATAAAGCCCACTCTCATCAACACACTTTAGAACGCCATAGTTTTATTAAACTAAAAATCATACTGCCAAATTTGGCTTAAAGCTCAACGGCTATCGCAGGTTAGGTGCCATTGGCAGCCGTAATCAAGCACAGCTCACGTGGGTCTATTAATAAGTTTCCGTTGTGTTACCAAGTCGCACCGTCTCACCCAGCCATCCGATCCGGTTGATTCAATGAAGGAATGGATCCGCTTCAAATCAATGTCAGAGAGACAGGTTTTGTCTCTAAGGATTCTTTGACCAAACAGTTTGAGTCTTAAGGCGACCGTACACGACAAGTATTTGTCATCCGACATGTCAAATTTCCCACTGCAAAAAAAATGCATGTCGTGTGTTACCTTTTTAACTTTGCTTCTGTAAAAGTCAGACGCAAAGTCATCTGACAAAATTTCAATAAGAGCGTAATCTATTTTCTTCTGACAGACATCTATGCCGGGAAGAAACCGGAAGCGGCGTCCACTATTGACGGAATTATGAGCCGGCTGAAGTTAATATTTTACAATACCGATATACATGTGTATGATAATTTCACCATTGAATAGAAATTATGTACACTTATTAAGAAAATACGTCTCATTATAATATCCTAAATTGGTATCTTCCAATTGAAAGAAAAAAATGTTTAGATGGCTGAACTCTTTTTCGGCGTAAACAAAAATTTGTATGGCGGCCGCACGCTATTTTAAAATCAAAAACTACTTTGGTTTCTGCAATGACTATGCGAAAAATACATACACAATGTCAGAAGCAAATTACATGTACGTTTGTGACCGCGTATTATAAACCATATGTAAAACAGCAATTTTGACAGACATGCACAATTACATGTGACTTTAAAAGTTGACACGTCTGATGTAAAATACATGTCGTCTACATGCACCTTTAGGTCTCCAAATGCCGGGCAGAGACAGAGAAAATGTTTCGTTGACTCCTCATCCTCGTCGCAGCAACGTCTATATTGGTAATTGTAGGGGAGCCCCAGCTTTTGGGCGTGTTTCCCAATGGGCCAGCGGCCAGTTTTAACCTCAATTAGGTTTCTGAGGTGAAGTCTGCACAGCCCTAATGCGCAACGTACCCTCTTTGCATCTATGATGGGCCAAATTTTCCTGGTTTTCCCACATGTACTTTCATAAACCACATCTGACTGGTAACGAAATGAAATTTAATTACTAAATTAAATCGTGTGTGAAATAGGGCAAGAGGGGTAAAAGCTCCCCCTTTATATATCTTCCTAACAAATCAACCGAATTTCTTAAAATTTTGCATGCAGACACTGTAACTTCTGAAAGGAAATGGGGAATAAGGCCAGAGGGGTAAAAGCTCCCCCTTTATAAATCTTCTAAACAAATCAACCGGTTTTCTTTAAATTTGGCATGCGGACACTGTAACATCTGAAAGAACTAAGTTGTATGGCAAAACAAGGTTTGCCTGGTCAACTGGTACAACTACATACACAGCCCAATTATATATAAAAATTCCCATTTTTCCTATGTTAATTCAATTGTAAAAATGGGAAAAGGCAAAAACTCCCGGGGAATTTTTATTCATAATTGGGCTGATATTATTCAGACTAAGTTACATCGATTTGAAAGTGCAAATCGCCTTTAAAAGTGGCGATTTTGATATGAAAGACAATGGAAAAGCACAAGAAAACCAAAAAAAGTTTTGAGATGATTAATTGGAGGGATGACTCCATGGAGGAACCCACTAAGGCAGCAATTTCAAAACGTTTGTCAGCAGAAGGATTCCACAAAAGCGGAAAAATTGTGTACCACAGTCAGGCCAAACAGCCAAACTCAAGCTCCAGGGCAATGTTTTGTATTTGGTGGGATCAGGAGGGTCCTATTATGAACAACTGAAACAAGAGCAGATGATGACAGAGGACTTAAATTTAACACAGTAGACTTATTTAAAGCGAGCATTGACCAAAAACGGCAAAAATATGCAAAACCAGTTAAAAATGTCTTAAAAATTAAGGCTTGCGAAGTTTTCACTCACCCTCCTCATAATAATGTGGTAAACAAATTAATGTTTCATTTACCGATAACCTGTTCCGAGGCATCCGTAACATGGTTTAGGTTATTGGAAAATTTTCCGTCAACATAAATTATTGGTTTTTAAATATGTGTGTGTTTTCTTACGTGTGATAAATGCTAATTTAAAAATATCCTTCCCTGTCTTCTAATATTAATAACCCACACCCTCGATCAATTCCTTTAATTCATTATTTTAAATCAAATTCTCCCCATTCAACACAATTGACATTGTTTTTGTTCAAATGTCATCATTCATGAACTTCATTAGTCAAAGACTAAGTCAGAGCCATCCTCTTAACGAAATCAAAAAGGAAACCTTCATTTGCGAAAGGAAAGGGAAAAAAAAGAAATTCGTTTTGTTCTCCCCTTCTATGGGTGTGTGTGTGTATGTTTATAACTCTGTGCAGTTCAAATGTATGTGTTAGTATTTTGTTAATCTTAAAAAAATCGTGCTGTAATGTCGTCACAAAAAAAAAAATAAAAAATTTTGCCACCAAAATCTCTTTCTTTTTTCTTTCCTGCATAAATGTTGATTTAAATCAAAACATCTGTTTAAGTAAAACTGTCGGACAGACAAGTCTAAATGGTAAACAACGAAGTAAAAAAAGAATACTACCAAAGTATTATAAATAACTAAGTTAAATAATTCTATTCATAAATACACTTGTTCACAAAGTTATTCATACACACAAAATTATGTGTTTATGTCTGTGTGTGTGTGAGAGAGAATGAAAATGTGTAAAAATGTAAGTTTCAAGACGAAAACTTTTTTGATTTCCGCTGATACGCACACAATTCCATACATTAAAGCTGACATACAGTGTCTGCCAAATGTTCGTGAATTAAACATTTTTAACATTTACATTTTAACATATATAACAAAGTATTAATAATATCCTACAACACCAAAGGTTAGGAGTTATTGTGCTAGCGGTCTAGCGGTCTGAGTTAAATAAACATTTATTAAATTTAATAATCGTTTTTGAATGCTGAAAGTAACCTAAAATGTTGTCCATAATTTTTAATTGTATTATTAACTTGCACATCTTTTATACAATTTTTATTAAATTTATGAGCTTCTAGTTGCAGAAGAAGGCGTCCAGTAGCCGTTTTCTGTAATTCGCTAAAGCTAAATCTCTATCGCCAAAAATCTATAAAGTTTATTTAGCGATTTTCGGCTACGAATACAAATACTGTAACGTGCATTGCTAAATTTGGCATTTCCATACAAATTTAAAGGGCCAAATACACTTGGCAAATGCTTGTCCAGCAGGCGAATTCACTCCTGTAGGTCTGCTGTACGTAATATTCGCCGACATATCTAAAATTTTTGATTTTCCATCCAGCATTTTCGGTGTGACACATACAAACACATTTTCACTAATACAACCACAATGCTTGATGAGTATTTTGATCAGTGTATTTGGGCCTTAAGGCATTTTAGCGATCGAGATTTAACTTTAGCTTAGCGAATTACAGAATACGGCTGCTGCTTACAGATGGCGAAGGCAAATTATTAGAGAGAGAAGGACAGTGAATAAAAGCTGGAGCGAATTAAAAAAAATATTGCGATGGACAGATCTTAACGTAAAAAGTTTAAGAAGAAACTATGCTCCTTATAAAAATTTCCGGAAAGAAAAGACATTAAAAAATTATTTTTTTTTAAATTATATAAATTAATACAGGGTGGTGAATAGTGAACGTTATGATTTAATAGGTAAATAAATTTTCTGTTCAGATTTTTTTTTCAGAATTAACATTTAAAAGCGTATGATGAAAAGACTCAGCACGGATAAAGGAACCAAAGCTGTTCCATTTTTTTTTTTAAGTCGGCATTCAATATTCAGAATTCGAATTGTATAATTTTCATTTTAACCTCAATGGTCAGCAAATTAACAAACAAATGCAGAATATGGTGCACCCAAAAGCCAAAAATAATTGTCAAATGTGTGGAATAACTACGGAAAATAGCATTGGACCATATTTTTTTCCAAAACGACGAACAAGTTGCGGTTAAGGTGAGTGGCATTAAATACAGGGCAAAAATTTAAAACTTTTTAGGTCCCGAGGTAGAGAACAATCCAGAAGCTGTAGCTGTGCCTATTTGGAAAAACATTTTTGTTTTGCGTGTATATTTTTCTTTTAAATAGTCGAAATCGGCCTATTATTTCGTCTTTCTGACGAAGTTTTTCGCAATCGAAAAAAAATATTCATTTAAATATAAAACAACAAAAATTGGCAATTCAAACCAATGGTACCACTTTTGTTCCTTACTGTTATTATTGCCACATTTAATTGATGAGCAAACCAAATACAACCATTAATGGGTTTTGTTCTTTACCCAGCGAGCATTTAAAAGATCATTTATTTTAAAAATTACTTAGCTGAGGCTTCTTCGAGTGCAGAAGAACCTTTTTTTAGCATAAGGCTCAGACACCCAGGAACGATATTTATTTTTTAGTGTTCGTGTAGACGAGCTCAACTCTAAATACCGTTCGGAACTATTTTCAAGAAAGAGCCGAACATTATATAGTGTTATGTTCTTCGTTAAAAAACAGAACAATTGTACAGATACTGTAGACAAACATTATATTTTAATGTTCTAAAATTTTCTTTTTGTATTAAGAAATGAACAAACAAGAGATTTTAGCACCGGCCACAGCACGAACAGCTTGTGTGTTGTATGTTTTTGTTTGGGTAAAATTATTTTGCTGGCTTTTTGTTTTTTTTTTTCGTATGTGTATTTTGTTTTTGTAAAATTTTTTTGTTTCTTTACCAGCCAAAAGGGCGCTACGCACAACAGAAACGAACGAACACTAATGAGCTGCACCAAACACAATGAAGTTTGTGGTCAAAAAAAAAACCGAACGGAATTAAATGTTCTTATCTTTTGTTGAATTGAATAAAAACACTATTATTTTTGTGTTCGAAAGATGACTAACAGGGAAACGTTAATTTTTAATGATTTTCTACACAAACACTTTTAGCGTTTGTGTTTTCCACAAATCTACCGAACCAAAGACCAAAGGCCCAACTATAATATGCTTAAGTTGGCTTAAGCAATTGTGCGAATTCATGTGATTCATATGCGTCGAACCATATTGAACTTAAGAAAACTTTTTGGTTATTTTTATGAAACTGGAATTTGCATAAGCAAAGTGCGAAACTGATCGCACTTTCCGTACGGAATAAAATATTTTTTTTTTGATTTTATTTTGTTTTTTTAAAAGCGCTTTTTGTTAATTTCTGACAGTAGCTTAAGCCAGCTTATGCATATTATAGTTGGGGCTTAAGGAGCGTTATTTAGTGTTTATTTTCGAACACTGGTAAAAACTAGTTAAAAACTCAAAATAAAATTGCTCTTTCATATTAAACCTGGTAGATTCAAAACAGAGCAACAAAATGTACAAAAGATGCTAATTTATCATAAAAAAAATTGTAAATTGGACTCTTTGGAATGTTTCAAAAAGAGGTATACGTTATACAGTTTTTAGGAAGATATTTTGCTCTGTTGCTGCATAAAATTACAATATTTTACTTATTTTTTTGATGGAATTTAAAATTTTCCTTAATAAATGTGAACAGAGTCGTGGCGGAAAGTAAATAAAAGTATATATTTATGAACAAATTTTAATCTACGTATTCAAAAACGATTATTCAATTTAACAAACGTTTATTAAGGACAATTTTCATAGTAAACCTTTAATATACTCAAAAAAATACAAGTTAAGGGAGAACATTTTCAAAAAAGGGTTTAAAAAATGCTTAAAAACGGTTAGAAATATGTTACAATTGAATCTAATGGGGTTTTCTTTTGTAGCACAAAAACCAAAAATATGTTACATATTCCAATCCCAAATTAATTAAAGGGCAAGAAATGCAGCATTATTAAAACAGCTGTTGTTTTGAAAACAACTTTTCTTTAATTTCGCTTGTGTTATTTGTATTTATTGATTAAAAATATTTAAGTTAAATTGTTTAAAACCTACATAAAAAAAAATTAAATAAATGGGAATGATTTTTGTTCTTTTGTGATCGCTAAAAATTTAACACATTATAAGGGTGTGCAAATTTGGCTTCAGAAAAAAAATAGATCGCAACAGTCTTCAACAATTTTCATTAAATGCTTGCTGGTTGTGTTGGATAAAATGTCTAGTTCTACTTGGCTGTGTGTGTATATGAACGTTAACAAACATGAAATCCCATAATAATCATTTTACACAGTGTTGCCAGATAACTTTTGGCTCATGTTCCCAAGCAAAATTTTAAAATCCCCTAGAATCATTATCAAATTTAACAAACGTTTATGAATCTAAATTTTTATTAAATTAAAAATTTTTTTTCATAGGAATGTCCAACTGTGTACTAAATTTTGGAGATAAATAAAAGTGATCATACCCTGTTTTGTGTTGCCATTTCAGACACATTTTTTCGCAAAGAATATCAATTGTTCGAAAAGAAATTTGATACTTCGTGGAAAAAATGAGATCATAATTTTCTACCCATTTTATTTTAAAATCTCTAGATTAAAAATACCTCCAATTTTAGGTTTTTCTTTGCCGAGAATCAAATTTTGAGAGGAAAAGCAAAAAAAAGAAAAAATAAATAAATGAAACGAAAATTCTTGAATACTTTTTGAGATTTTTCAATTTTTTTGTTTAACTGTTTGTTGTAAAGGGTGGGTAAATTTTAAGGGCCGATGTTGATTTTGAATAAAACACAAATTATTTACGAAATTATTGTCATTTCTTTTTATTATGCTAATAATGGTATGGAACAAAATATCGGCCAAATGGGCGCCGCAGCCTCGGCGGCACACCCCCATCCGATGATCCAAATTTTCGATGACGCTGAGGCATAACTAAGGTTCTATGCCGTTAATGTGCCGAATTATTTCATCCTTTAGCTCATGAATTGTTGCTGGCTTATTGACGCTTATTTTCTCAAATAACCCAAAGATAGAAGTCCAACGGTGTCAAATCACATGTTCTTGGCGGCCTATTGACATCGCCACCACATGAGATAACACGGCGCAAAAGGGCCATTGTTTCGTTAGCTGTGTGGCAAGTGGCACCGTCCTGTTGGAACCACATATCGTCCACATCCATATCTTCTAATTCGTTACCATCTCACGATAGCGAACACCATTCACAAATATACGGCCCGATGATGCCGCCAGCCCATAAACCGCACCAAACAGTCACTCTTTGTGGGTGCATTGGTTTTTCGACAATCACTCTTGGATTATCATTTGCCCAAATACAAAAATTCTGCTTTTTGACAAATCCACTGTGGCGAAAATGTGCTTCATCACTGAAGAGGATTTTCTTCTGCTGCCATTTCTTGCTACCATTCTGACCATTGACGATTTTTGGAATCGTCAAGAGGCTTTAGTTCTTGAGGCAATTGCACCTTGTCAGCGTGTAAATGCAAGTCTTTATGCCTAATGTTCATCAAAGACAAGTGTGAGAGGTGCAATTGTTGTGACGGCACTTCAGCCACACTTTCGCGAACAGCAGCAATATTTTCTTCAGTGCGAGCTGTAGGAGCATGCACTTTTGTTTTCACATCATCTACAGGCCCGGTTTGCTAAAATTTTTGCAAGATTTTTCCGATTGTACGCACATTTAAACGATTAAATTGACCGAAAAAATCACGTGGGGCACGATATGCATTTTTAATTTGAACGCCCATTTTCATAATTAGACTGAATAACTTTAACGCGTTGCTCGATAGTGTATCTTTCCATAGTTCAAATTGAATTAGTCTGAAATTGAGAAATGTCAAATGAAATGCAGAAAAAACTGGATGTTAAGGTGAGGTTCATATGCAACATCGGCCCTTAAACTAGTAAATGAAACACACAATAATTTTGATTTTTTTTTTTTAATTACAAATTCAATTAAAAACCCGAACTCCAACTAAAACTGAAAACCAAATAAAATTTGTTGCATGAATTAATAAATGTTGTTAACAATTTTTCACAAATTTGAACAGAGTACCAGGCTTAAGAGGGGCTGCAATAGGCACAAAAGCAAAAATTTAAATTCTTAGTAATTAAGTTTTAACGTTAAGATTGGGATCTTAATATTTCCATAAAAATCTCCCACCAAAATAAATCATAAAATCCCCATTTAGGGAATAAAAACCCTCATCTGGCAACACAGAGAATACATTTAAGTTGTCAAAACAGTTAAGAACGCATACGAATTCGAACAAACATTTAAACAGACTTGTAACGGAAAAAGTTTTGTCATTGTACCAGTCATTTCCTCAACTTAAAAGCGAAGACGAAAAAAATTTCTATTTGAAACGAAATAAAGAAATCGAAGACATTTAAGTTAAGCAAACTTAAATTTCTGTTGATTTTGTGAAAAAAAAGAATTCAATTGTATGCAAATTAATAATAAATTTGATGTTTATTGATTTGAATATTTCTTTTAACCATAATTTTATTCTAAATTATTAAATTACAATTGAAATAAATCAAGTTTTATAATAGATTTTTATAAAAAAAAAATAATTATCATAAATTTAATTAAATACACGCACGAGTTATTGGCATTGATGAGGATAACTTGAGCTCGATTATACAGTGTTGCCTAATTAGCGATTTACATAGATAATTTCCATATGTTCTTAAAACTTAAAGGATGAATGAATGAAAAGAAAAATTTGCATAATGAAACTGAAGGTATGACTTGTACCAACAGAAACAAAGAAATACAAATTTTTAATACAGTATTTATCGCTTGGATTCATTTCATAATTTGCACGTTTTTTGGTGCTTTTAGACGTGAATTTAATCTATTGAATCTTGCTGATAGAAAAACTCGCTTGATTTTATAAACATTAGGAATAATGACTACTTGGCTCCAGCTTGAAACGATGCTTTCTATTATTTATTTTAATGGGTCTTGTATAAACTTTAACATCCAAATTTTTAAAGTTAATACCAGCGCTCAGGGGATGACTGCTACTAACGCATTGATTTGTGTTGGAACTTGGAAAATAAGGAATGGGAAGGAGGATAGAGGGAGAAGAGTTTGTGAACATTCGACTTGAACTTATTCATGTTCGAATTCGAATCTCCCCTGTAATGCGTTGTACAATGCATCGGCCAATCGACCACCAAAGGATAGGCACTTCAGGAAAAACGTATATTACGAAAAAATAAACGAATTTTGGGAACCAAATCTCTTATTTTATCAGAACACATCCCATTGTAGTAAAAATAAAAAGGCGAATCCAACCCACATATTGTCAGTGCTCAAGGGAGTCAACAGAATTGGATCCCCTACTGTCAACAATGAGAACCTTTGCCCTCTCTTGCATAAGGTCGAGAAACTCCAACAACTTTGAAGATCCAGCCCACTCCTGCGGGTTGTATTCCATTCGCGTTTGGATCTAGATGGTATAAATAGTAAGGAGATCAGATGGAGTGAAGTATCTCTTACACCGTTTTAAAAACCCGACGTACTTGAATGCTTCTTTCTACCCCTTGATTTTATGTTTTCTCCACCGGACATCACATTGTATCAACATTAGGAATCAAATTACGGCATTCGATATCGATCGAAATTTCCATTTAAATTGTATTGTAATTTCGATTGATATCGTATGCCGGAATTTACCACCTGCATGCATCATTTGGTCGTTCGGGCATTTAAATCGACCCTATTTGCACGATGCCATTCCAAAATAAGGTCCAGGTTACGCCCAAACGTATCGCAAACATTCTTTGCAAACAAAATATTGCATAAGGAAAGTTCTTCTTCACCTTTTCAAAAAGAAATCGTAAGTGAAGCAATTGAGCAATTGAGGGCTCACCGAAGCGAATCCTCGACAAGATTCAACGATTTTGCCGCGCGAAAGATGTTTCGCGGTAAATTTTGACATGGAAGACTAAGACAAAGAAAAAGGTAAGTCAAAAAAGTTAAAAAATTGTGAAATGGAGGCCTGTTTACACACTCTGAAAGTATTCACCTAGAAAGTCAGAGGTTATTAGTGAAGAAGAGAACTTGTATTTCAATAAGCTCCGACTTTCTGAAAGAAAACTTTCATAGTGTGAACCCAGATTTTATAGAGTTTTTTCAAACTCAAGAAATTTTTCAAAATCATTTGGAGCCACTCCAACAGCAATTTAAAAAGCAAAGCGATTGATTCCACGCGAGTTGAAACCAAGAGACCTCGAAATAAAAAAAAATAATTTTTGAGAATCTTTACTGTTGATGAAAAGTGAATCTTTAACGATAAAAGACGTGCAAGAAATCGTATAGGAGGGTCCGTTAAACAGCGAAATCAGCGGCAAAACCAAATTTCACCAAGCTAATTCTAGGTTTCATGAGCTGCTGAAATCCGTCTTGTGTGGCAGGAAACCTGTAATAAACACGATTGATTGGTTTGAAAAGAGCTTTAGCTAAAAAATTGGCCGGAATATTCGACTAGAGATGAAACCGTAATATTTCATTATGACAAAACTCTGCCCAATGTTTTTAGACCAGCCTTATAGCCAAGAGTTTGTCCCGTCCGACTAGCATTTGTTTCGATCGTAGAAAACGCACTCACTGGAATACGGAGAAGAGTATACGAAATCGGCTTAATCTGCTATTGGCCTTAAGGAATATTGAGATTACGATGGCTTATACATACTTTAAATACATTTAGATTATACCACAATGTTTTCCAATTAATGCTTAAAATTTGCTAAATAAGTTACACACAAACTCGGTTTTCCTTTTCTTACTTATTTTTTTTTCTTCCCACCACAATTTATCTTTTTTTATCGCCTTTACAATTCACATTTAACATTGTAAATGCGAGGAAATGCTTACAAATAGCATTAAAATATAAATAGAGGAAGAAGTATGTCCTTACAATGAGAAAATTGCTACACACATACATACATGCGATTGAAGGATAAAGGATGTTTTTGAAAGTCGAAACCAAACTACAAAAACTTTCACTGTCCAACACATACTGTTGCACACACACCCACGCACATGTTAAAGTCATGTTTAGGGTTTCTTGTCAGAAAATTATTCTTCAAAATCTCAGAAATTTGAAGACTCAGAATGTGACTTAAACTTTTAGTTTCCGGCCATGTTGGCAACCGATACCGTTATTAACATCGATACCGCTTAAATCCCATTTTAAATTAAATACCGGTGTTGGTACCGATACTAAACTAACAACAAGTTTAAAAACGGTATTGATACCGAAACCTAAAGTTTTTTTACCCTTAGGTCCCTTTCTCTATGCGCTGTCACATATGTATGTATGTGTGTATAAAATATTGTAACATTAAAAAAAGTTTTTATAATAAGAACAATTTAGATTTTTAGTTGAACTGTTAATTTTTAATTTTTGATATTCTTTAATTAGGCTTGAGTTCATCAAATTTAATTTTCATTAAATTATTTTCACTGAGGGAAGGAATTTTACAGCTTGGAATTTTCTATTAAAATTTATTGATAATTTTTCTTGGCTGAGCTGGGATTTGAACCCGGGTTGATTTTTACATGTTTCAAGAAACACCACTTTCTATCTTTCTGTCAAGACTTTGTCTCAGCTCAGCCAAGAAAAGTTTGTGAGGACGACTTTCAAAATTTCTTTTTTATCTATTAACAAATACTATTTTTTTTTGCTTTCACTGTAATAGTTGTTCATTTTCAAAATTAAATTCAAATTCTACATTTTATATTTTTTTTTTAAATTATAATAGGCATCGATTTCATTTGTCAAATGAAATATGAAAATTGTTCCTTATTATAAAAATAATTTCTGTGTCGTCAGTTCAAATGAACTAAAATTTTTATAAAACAGTTCGGTTATTTGGGAAGATTCTTTGAGCGGAAATACTATTTAGTGGATTTTGTTCCAGAATTTCTATAATTTTCATTATTTTGGTAAGTTATATTATTATTACCGTTTTTGTTTAACGTAGTGGTATATTTGAATATCGATTCGTTTTTATAGAACATAGTGCTTCTTTGTCTGGGAGTCCAGGACACTTTCGTTGGAAGATCAATTCCATTGGGCTGTCCACCAAATCCTAACGTTTGACAGCATGGAGGGAGGGTTTAGACCAGGTGTGGCAATTAACATCTTACGCTACACCCCATTCATCTTCAAGCGGCACTGCTTTCCTAATGCCCCGGTATAGTGTATCGCGTTTGTTTTTTTTTTTTTGCTACCTAAAGTTAAGTTCTCCTGTAGCGGTTCAGATAATTAGTTAGATTATCTTTCATTGGGAACCAGAACACCCCCCATCCGACGAGCACGGCCGCATCTATTAGGTAGCCCTGTTCCCAAATAAATACACCTAATCGCAAAGAATCGTTACAAGTTATCAATAAATTTTAAAAGAAAATTCCAAGTTGTAAAATTCCTTCCCTCAGTGAAAATAATTTAATGAAAATTAAATTTGATGAACTCAAGCCTAATTAAAGAATATCAAAAATTAGTTTTTATAATAAACAATATGAATATTTAAAAAAATTTCAATTGTAAAGTTTTTACTACATTCATAAAAATCAATGTTAAAGAAACTAGCACTTTTGTTTTTAACTGTAGAACAATTTAGCACTTTTTTTTGTCGATTTAGCCCTTCACTTTTAATTTAAAGTCTTCTGGCAAGCCTGCTTGCAACGAGAGAGTGAAAAAGAGCATACAAATTTGAGAGATAAAAAATTTGTGGAGAATTTCTGATAGAAAAATTTTTTCTAGCAAGAATTATTTAACCACCTGTTTCATGTTTTTGTTTACAAAACAAAAATAACTTTCATATTGTTAAATAAACAGTTTTTTAATAACCTAAAAAATGTATCAATGTTTTTCTTGGGATTCAAAAAATGAATTAACAAGATTTCGTTTAAATGTGCTTATTTCGTATTTCATACTATTGATAAACTGAAATTTATTGTTGATGGGACCCTGCGCATTTCACTGGTCTTGAATTCCCTCTCCCTTGGTTAAGCAATTTGATACCTGGATTAAATGGGTCCCAGGGCACGGCGATATATGTATTAGGCCAGATGAGCTTGCTAGACTTCTTCCTACCTTACGGGTGCAACCGGATTTGGAAAGAGTTGGAGTGCCTTTGCTCTTCTCGAACTCGAACTTCGGCGGTCGATATTGCTCATGACAGATGGGCCGCGATCCCTGGATGCAGGACTGCCAAGCAATTGTGACCAGCATGGTTGACGGACCAACCACCATGTCTCTACTATCGATTACCAAGAGATACGTATCACAGCGTATGGGAGCCGGACACTATGATTACTGCTGCAGCTGTAATGACGAAAATGAGGAGCAGCACGTATAATATCTTATCTGTCACTGTTTTGCACTGGCGATAAGATGACTGGTTTTTCGATATCTCATATTAATTTTCATACATTTTGACTTAAAAAGTTGCCGTTGATAGCCGTCGTGAAATAGATTCTACTTTATTTGACAGCGTTTTCTCTTATGCTCTCACATATAGACACACATTCTCTCAATAATGCTGACATACTTTTATTAAGTCTTATAGCTTTTGTATAAAATTCAACAATGCAAACAATAAAATGGGGGAGCATTTTAAGTTACTGCCGTCGATTTAATTATGGGCTTTGTTTATTTGAACTTGAGGACTTAGGGCTAAAAAATCAGAGCAAGTTTAACTCTCTTTTTGGTTTAAAATGTGTTTAAACCAAAAAATTTATAAATCACTAAACATGCACCATCTTTAAACGCTTAAAATTGGGCGTTTAAACTACCAATACAGACCATATGAATTTCATAAGATTTATCGTAGTGCTGCCACATGTTAGTTTTTTAACAACATACAAATACATGGGACACTGATTTATAGTTGTTGAGTTTAAACTTCATATAAATTCAAGTTTAGTTTAACTAAACCACCGTTTAGATCAGTGATTTATAAGCCATTATGTATTCTGTTTCACTACTAAACTGTATTCAATCCAAAGGCAACAAAATTCTAGACAATATCAGTTTGAATGTAAATGATGCTTTTTACTACACAATCCCGGGAACTCTCGGAATTTAAAAGATTCCCGGTGATGCAAAAATGCCGGGAAGTAAGGAACACTAGTCATGTCACACACATCTCCTACATCATACAAACATATTTCGCTAACAAACATGTATGCATACTAAATGCAAAATTAAACACTTAACGAAATTTCGGAAATTTAAAGTTAGCAAGTAAGAAAATCTACGTATGTAGTTGGTAAAGTCCGACCATAAAATATATCCCAACACTTTGGCGTATATATTTATTTAATTTAGGTTAGAAATATGGGGGTTTTCAACAAGAACTTTGTTTTCTAATTGTGGTTACCCCCAAAAAAATGATAGTTTTGACATTTAGTTTTTTACGTATTCGTAGTAGATGCATTGGCAATTGTTACAATGAATTCGATTTCGCTTGAAATTCGCATTAACATAATTAAAATCCACTATGAAAATGGAGGTTCTGTTTAAGTTACATTAAACACGGAAATTATCAATTAATTACAAACCAAATTTCACAAACATCAGGCCAGCCAGATCGTGTGATTTACAACCACTGGATTATTTTTTTGTAGGCCTTTGTTAAAGACAGAGCGTATACGGAGCCAATGATGCGAATAACGAAAAAGACCCGCCAGTTTGCTAAGAAGTGATTAAAAACTTTGATGAAAGAAACGACATCTGTCAGCGTGCTCGTGGTGGACATTTGCCAGATATAATTTTTCATTCATAGTTGTCGAACTTTGCTCTTCGTATTACACTAAAAGTTTGAATCATCTTCATCTAAATCGTTTGATTTATTTTGTTTTAGAAAACAAAGTTATTGTTGAAAACCCCGATACTAAGCAAAACAACACAGATCTTTGGCACGTTTTAGTCAAACAAACTTGAGTGTCTGGCGAGAATTGAACCCGCAACCCTCACACTGATCGACTTGAACACTACCAAGTAGCTTATCAGAACATCGAGGTGCACAAAGATGATGTCTACTAACATCAGAATTGATTATCTGATTATTGCACTTAACGATTTTTAAAATAGAGAGACATTTTTGAAAGAGGTTATCTGCTTATTAAAGGCCGTTACACACTGTCTCACAAAGTCTTATGTATTTTTAAAAAATGCTTCAATGATCTAATTATTCTTCGAACATTTTCAAAAAACAATAGCAACTTATCATGACAGGGGTGCATTTTCGTAAAGTACTAAAGACTTTGTGGGATGGTGTAAAACGGCCTTAAGGAATTATCGTTAATTTTAAAACAATTTCAGAATAGAAATTTCATGGTTCATTTTAATTAAGATAAAAGTGTGGTTAAGTAGTTATACTTATGGCTGATAAATCACTGATGGATTAAAAGCTGGTTTAGCTGAACTAAACTTGAATTTATATGAAGTTTAAACTCAACAACT
Organism: Pollenia labialis; assembly: GCA_949318255.1. Classification (NCBI taxonomy): domain Eukaryota; kingdom Metazoa; phylum Arthropoda; class Insecta; order Diptera; family Polleniidae; genus Pollenia; species Pollenia labialis. The sequence goes on along the minus strand of OX439143.1, from coordinate 33,148,132 downwards.
ATAAATCAGTGTCCCATGTATTTGTATGTTGTTAAAAAACTAACATGTGGCAGCACTACGATAAATCTTATCAAATTCATATGGTCTGTATTGGTAGTTTAAACGCCCAATTTTATGCGTTAAAAGATAATTTGTATTTTTAGCGATTTAAAGATTTGTTGGTTTAAACACATTTTAATCCAAAAAGAGAGTTTAACTTGCTCTGATTTTTTTAGCCTTTAGTGGATTTGATTATACTTTCTAAAGATCTTTCGAAAATAAACATTTAATTTTAAATTACTTTAAAGGACTTAGCAAAGTCATTCGTTAATTTAATAAAATCAAGATTCTTTCGTAATATGCACAATAAATTATTTAGAGTGTACTTAATACTGCAAAACAGTCAATATCGTTACACAACTCTATTTAAGTTTTTCTTTTTTCGTTTTACAAATACAGAGTGTTACAAAAGGAATTCTAAGAAAGGGTATTGTATTATCTAACAAATAAATTGACAATATTTACAAAATGTTATCAATGCATCAATATAAATACTTATAAATACAAATAAATATATTTAAAATGTAATACAATATAAATAACGAAAGTTAATGTAATGAAATGCAATAATGGAATAAAACAGAATTAAAGAAAACCTCTGAGAATGAAATGTGAAATGTATTTTTCATATGGGGAACAATAATTTTTAGACGGAGAGTGAGAGATTTTTATTTATAAGCAAATAATTTTAAATGTTAAAGATATCAGAAGGAGACATTGTTAATGTGTATGAAATATATGTTAAGAATCTAAGAAAATTTAAGAATAAAGTGTACAGGATGGCACTGAATGAGCGAAATGGTTTAAAATTTTGTATACATCACCATTATAAATGTTTGGGCTGAAGTGTGTCATACCCTTCTACCCACTGTTAAGTAACGAGCACTTTCTGAACAGATCTTACGATGCCCGTCCTACTAGCGGGCTGTCCATGTTAACTTTGTGCTCAAAGTTTAGGTCGCAATTTTCAAATTAATTTCATTAAATTGTGTATATACAGGGTTATCCATTTAGTCGTTTCAAAATCCCCGGTCTGCTTAAATAAGTGTCATCTGAAGTTTTATAAACTAATGGTGTTTTTTCTTTTTGAAAAATACTAATGCATTACAATTGTGTTGTATATTTATCAGGTTACACGCAACCTTACAAAGTGATACATTTTTCTAAATTACAATGGAACAAAAAAAATAGCTACGTTTTCCACTCAACACTAATGTGTATTTAACGTGTTAAATATTGAATGCAAAGTTTGTACTAATCAGCGATATTCACCACGGTTGTAGCGATTTTCAACAATAAATTTTCTTTGAATTCCAATAAGCGTTAACAACACTGAATTTAAATAACACTGTGCTAGTTGAAAAAATAGACAAACGCTGAATCCAATGGTGCTTACCGTTTTTTTTTAGGTTAGCTCTTGTTTTCGAGATATGCCGTTATTTCGAAAATGGAGGAGTTGCACAGCATGTATTCGCGACTTAAGTAGTTTATTAAAACTACTTAAAAAAACCGAAATTCCGCAATAAAATTACCTTTAAGAAAGGTAAAACTTTTTCTAATATCCGCAGTCGTTTCAGAAACATGATTTTTTTTTTATCATTTTTTTGATTAAAATTTTGAAATTTTTGTTTTTTAAAAATTAATAAAAAAATTGGATAAAAACATCAAAATAAAGTGGGGTTGGTCATACATTTGACCCATCTAGGGGCGCTGTACCGGCTAAATTAAAGAATTTATCTAAATACGGATTGATTGTTTTAAGGTTTTATTTGTAAATTCTTATTTAATTAAGATAAAAGTATGGTAGCACTACTAAATACAAAAAAATATCATAAAAAAGTTTATTGATTTGCAAGGTGGTCTCAAAAAACAGATGAATGTTATTGCTTTGCCTGTTGTTGTTGTATTGTTGTCATATTGAGGCCACCTTGCTAAGTTAATCCAGTGGAAACTTAAGTTGAATTTAAATGTACCACATCGGTGAATTAAGTTTTATTTAAGTGTTTAGTGGAGAAGGGAATTTTGTATTTACAACGATTTAAAACATAAATGTATTTTACTATCAATCCTGAAAATTGGCCATAAGAAAGAAAAACGACAACTTTTCACATTTTTGTATAAATATTTTTAGAATAGAACAAAGCCCCGCGCGAATCGTAGGTAACATACGTAAGATTGTCAGAAAAAAACCACCATAAGTGAAAGGGTGCCACTTACTAATGTGGATTGTTTAACACCCGAAGAATGCGTAAAACTAGTTAAAAGTTTCTAAAGAAGTGGTGTTCAAACTTGGCCACATTTCGCTATTACAGGATGATTATGGTCGACATAATTGACTTACTGGGTACAGCATTGGCCAGATTATAAAGAAATTAAATGATACTGGAAGCCTGTGCATCCTCGCAATGATACTTCGAAATTGTTGATTATCATTATTATGGCCGTATGATAACCGACTTTTTTTTTTTGTCTGCAATTAAAGATTATGAACTGGACGATATGTGGTTCTAACAAGACTGTGCCAGGAGCAACACAACACGACCGGTTTTTGTTTTCGCATGGGAAGTTTCTATAACGCTTAATTTCACGTTCTGGCGACGTAAATTGGTCACCATGATCATGCGATTTAGCGTCGTTAGACTTTTTCCGTTAACGCTGGAGCATTTGAAAGCCAACATAAGGATAAAGTGTCCGGAAACTATCTCAAAAGGATCGACTGGTACATCCAATCTAGAAACTATAATTAAAATTAACAAAAGTTTAATCGAAATTAACAGCATGGTGCACGATGTCGACCGCTATCGTTCGCTTGCATTTCCACCGGCAAACAGCTGATTTGCGGCCCACTAACAATTTTCAGCACGAAAAGACGATAGACAATGTAAGCGAAGGATAACGTAACAGTATTTTTTTCATACAACATACATACAACGGCTGCTGTCGATCGAAATCGTGGGCCAGGCTGTAAGCTTTATAGGTGTATTGTTGAAACCGGAAAATGGAAAACCCTTTATATGTTTTAATTGCCATAGAGACCAAGCCCATTGAAAATGGTGAGAATCGATCAATAATGTCACTATAGCCCCCATATAAACGTCTTTCCGGAATAGAATTTTTACCACACAAACAATCGTATTATGTTGACATTAATTGCGTTTTCTTTTCTAAACAAAAAGTGTTGCATAAGTTTTACATGTGACTTGGCAACATTTTTAAATGCTCCCCTAATTATTAAGTTACAAAAGAACACAAATTTCGGCATAAAACAATTCGCCTTGATCTAGTGCTGCACTCATGCCCCTTTAATTAAAATGAGTGTTGAACATGTAGCATTTTTTTAATTTTAAAGGGCACATTATCAGAAAAGAACGCTTGACACTGTTGAAATAACATATGTTTTTCAGAAAAGAACATAAAAAAATGTAAAAGGCAGAATAAATGCAGAGTTTTATTTAGAAAAGAAAACGCCATAAGATTAAATTTCTCCCAAAAATATTTGATTGGAATCTAAATTATATTGAAATCGGTCCATATTTGACCACAGATCCAACACCCGCGAAAGGCTTTGAACTCCATAACTTTTTTATTAATGTTGGTATTGATATATAATTCAACGCCAATAACTGCTGAATGTAGCAGCGTTTATGCCATGTCAAATTTTTTTGCTGGCAGGCCTAGAATAGACAATTTTTCCCCCATTACCCCCTTTGGGAGCCTATGACTTTTGCAAAGCATCTCTGCATCTTACAAGATTTGCTGTATGTAAGATTTTACTGTCCTAGTTCTTAAAGTATCGATACGTTCAGTATTGTTATTTTAGCTTTGAATCATTTTCGTGAATCGGTTGTTGTTCTAGCTCAGATGATTGGCCTGCTGTAGCAGATAGATAAGATTGCAAGATTGCACTGACCCAGTTCTTGGAGATCGATCAGTCTTTTGTTTTTTTTTTAACTTGTATCAGTTTCTTTAATCGGTTGTTGTTCGGGCTACGAAGACGATTGGTCTTCTGTAGCAGGTTCTAGGATAATGGTGCTGCTGCCATCTGTCGATGGCTACAAACAACGCCCTCCGTGTATTTGGTGTAGTGGTGGGGAACCTTGCTTATCTTTGATTCCTACCTTTTCTTCCAAGGGGGCCGGTTGCCTGATCTTTGCCATGATGTCATCCTTTTTTCCAGGGGATGATGGTCAGGGGACTTCTTGGATGGATTGATTCGAGGGGGTTAAAACCATTTAATTTTAAGACCGACAAACCACGATAAAAATTGTTCGTCTTTTGCCAAGGATCGAACCTGGCATGCGTGGTTTTGAAGTCAAGCACTAAACCACTACACAACGCCGCTACCCCCAATATGGCCCATATAAACCCGCTCCCAAAAATCTCTTTAAGTTAAAAAAGTTCATAAAGATGTAGTGGGCTTTATATGGGGCCTATAGTAAATTATGGATCGATCTTCACAAGATTTAGTAAAATGATTTCCACTCATATAAAACCAATTTGTGGAAAGTTTAATCAAAGAAAAATTTCTTGACATCTGGTTTCCCAGCTTTTTTCCTACTCATCCGATTGTGCTGGATTTTAATCCCCAACTGCTTAGAATAACTAAAAACTATTTGACATCAAACTTTTTCTATTAAATCTTTCGGAAGTGACCAACAGACATATATACGGAACGACAGACGGAGAGGGCTAAATTGACTTAGAACCAAAATCAAGCAAAAACCCATAATTATCATCAAAAAATCTGCAAAGTCCGCCATGCTCTGGAATTTGGAATCGATGTAGATTTTAAATTAATGTTTTTATACAATAGTGGAGAGGGTAGTGTGCTGATGTTAGTAACACCTTAAAGTATACCGATCCGTGGCTTGCTGTCCATACAATCTTGTGCGCAAAGTACAGGTCACAATTTTGAAGATAATTTGAGAAAATTTTGCACATAGGTTCGCATCGTGGGACCACGAGGGGAGATATGCAGCAATTTTGTCCAATCTGCATTTTTGCAATTTTGGGTATAAAATCTGCAAATTGCAGATAAATCTGCACTTTTAGCATCACAGCTTAGAACCAGAATATACATATGTATATATACTTTATAAGGTCTAAGATGACTATTAAAAATGTTTCGCACGGGACGAACTTAAGAAATTTCCTTTTAGTTATTTTTATAAATGCCCTAACTTCAATAGTTGTAAATTTACAGGAGAGGGTAACAACATCAAATAAACTGTATGTATCATAATGTAAATTTGCTCCTACGATTGCTTTTAAAACCGTTATTTTTTTCACTATTCCAATCACTTTTTGTGACGAGGTGTATTTGTTTGAAATGTATTGGAATCATTGAGAAACTCAATTTCGTTAAAAATACTAGTTAGGGCTTTTCTATTTGAGACCATTGCTTGTTTTTTTTTTTAATATTCGGAAACCAAAAACATAATAATCATCAATAGCCACTTAGAAGTAAAATTTTTCTGTTCTAAAAAGTGAATGTACATAAAAGAAAAAAAAAATCCAATGTTGGCAAAGTATCTAATAAAATGTTTGTGGATAATTTCGTTCAGATGTCCTTTAAACAAGCAAATATTTAAATAAAATAAAAAACAACGCATTTGTTTTCATTGTCAGTCTATTGTTACAAATTTAATTTTATGCAATGGCAAAAATAAAAAGGCCTTTATTTTATAGGCCTACCCCCACCATTTTTTTTAAAGACCGGACTCCTTTAAGAAAGATCTTTCGTAAAGGAGGTCAGGGTCTTACAGCAAATAATAAACTGTGCAAAAAAGAAACATTAGTTGGAAATCTGACAATCAATGACCATCGCTTTTGAAGACAAATGAGCAAATACGCCACCAGCCCATAAAGCGATCCAAACAGTTATTATCTGTGGATGTAATGCTTGTGTATTCTCCTCACTCCAAATGCGACAATTCCGCTTATTTACGTACCCATTCAACCAGAAATGGGCTTCATCGGAAAATAAAATTTTGAATTAAAATTCAAAATCAATATAATTTTGTGCTTCAGCCCATTCGCCGAATTATTTTTATTAAAAATTTCAACAATTTGCACGCGTTGCTCTGGTGTAAGTCGATCCATAATGAAATGTCAAAGTAAACTAAACAAAAAGCAACTATCAGCTGTAAAATGGGTATTCAAATAAAGCAGTGATGCCAACTCAAAGTTGTGCCACTCCAAAAAAAAACACACTTTAGTAGTTGTAGAATTTTGCTAAGGCCTCTTTTTTCAGGTTTCTTTATTCCTCTTACTTACCGATGGCTTAATGTTATTGGAGGTCTTGGCCCTACAAAGCAGTTTCATAAGTGTGTGTGATCATGGCTACCCTGTATAGTTGATTTATAGTTTTTATTCAATAGCAGCAATTTTAGTTTCAAAAACAAATTTAAAAGCTTTCGATTTCAAGTACAGGGTGATTTAAAATAAACGGAAAATGTTAATTGGTCCATAACTTAAATATTCACGCGGAGGAAATTCATTTTTCTATATGGTCACCTCTAACAAAACTATTGTTAAGGAAAAGTTTTTAAACATAATGTGGTGGACCGGAAACGAAATTATGATTAAATTGATTCTCCATCGAAAAGCCACAACCATACTATGGTTGCTTATTAAAATGTTATGATTACTTTAACAATAATTTGAGAACCACTAATAATTTTATGATTTCAAATAAACAATAATATTTTCCTCTTTTCGATTCGCAACATGTTATGCTTGAAAAACCACAATGTTATTGTTAGCGGTAAACATTAAATATAATATGTTCGGCGACAACCATACAATTTTTGTAGCTTCTTAATAGAGGAATTATTTAACCATAATATTGTTTCTGGAGAAAAAAATTTGGTTTTATCTACTACATATGTGTTCGTTCCTCTAACACCCATTGGAGCAAAGGTAGTCCCGTTTCCTTAGCGATTCGTTGGCAGTTTTGGGTTCAGAAATGTGGATTGCTAACCCTCGTCCCCTAGATTGGTGACAGGGCTGCTATCTGTGTGTCCAATCCCACGTACTTCAGTGGTATTCGCCTACTTTCCTTAGACATTTTTAACCATTCAGGATACCTGGTAGATGTGTCTCTTACCTCTAGTTAGCTTTGAAGTGATTGCAAAGCAATTGTCCAGGGTATACTTGGTCGAGGCATTATTTCAAGAAATAGACGGATTTAAACGGTCATGGGGTTTTCTCTTCTTTGGGGGTATTTGAAAGGAAGTCTGTAAATTAAAAAGAAGCAGATAATAGCAAACTAAAAAATAATTTCCCTCAACAATAAATTTCAGTGTATTTATCAAATATGAAAAACTGGGAATTTAGCCCGTCATACGGAAATCGTATTAATAAAAAATAATCAGTCGGTTTCCGGTTGTTGATATCGATCAAGTCGTTTTTTGTAAGAGATTAAAGAACACTGGTTGTTTGTTACTTTAATCTCTTACAAAAAACGACTTGATCGATTACGACAACCGGAATAAGGCTGAATATTCGTCAAGCACCGCAGTGGTGCAGAGGGTAGAACTGCAAAGAATTCTGATGATAGAATGTAGTTATTCACGAAACATAAATTCGACCCAAGTTCGATCCCCAGCTAAGCCAAGAATAAAAATTATCAATACATTTTAATTCATTTCATGTTGTAAACTTCCTTTCTTCAATAAAATTATTTAATGAAAATTAAATTTGAAGAAATCAAGCCCAACTAAATATTAAAAGTTCACATCGAGAAGAACTTCTTGAAAAAAAGTCCTGAAAATGTTCCTAAAAAGGCTGCATTGTAGCTTCGCATTAGAATAGGCGGTATTAACGAAATTTTAATTCTATGGACTTCCCCGGTTTGGCAGGGACGAAATTAGAACAGCAATATCGGTCACTACGAGTTATTGGCTGACAGTAACCCATGAGATTCCATTCTCATCCTGAATTAAAATTGGGCTAATCACAAGGTGTGCTATCAAGTCATATCGTCATAAAGTCCTAAATTGTTTAAAAAAAATATTGTTGTGTTTGAAACAAAATAAAAATTTTAATGCTGTGTTCATTATTTTGTCGTAACTGCACATTATAAATCTAAATTATAAGCGCTTTCCCACAGCAGTCATATATATTTCTTTTAAATATTTCAAGACATATGACTTGACAACTTTATGAGTACCTTGTGAATTTAAAAAAAAATCATTTTTATAAAAAAAATAAAATATGTAAACCAAAATTAACGAAAAACGTAAACAAACATGTTTTATGATGGAGAATTCGAATGAATAACCACATTTATTTCAACTTTTTAAATTTGACTTAAGATGTTTGTCAAAATGCCACAGAAATATATAAAGGTTCACGTCGGAACTTTAAATAATAAATCTGTTCCATTGAGTTCTGTCCACTGCTAGTGCTTTAATCTCGTTCCAATCTTAGGTAATTTCTATTTGACGGCGCCAAGTGTGAGATGGTCCACCTTTTTTTAGGACTACCTTGTGGATTCCATTCAATGGAGCTTCTTGTGTTGCCCTCTATTGGTCATCGCAAGGCATGTCTAATCCAGCGCCACTTTCTTCTTCTTATGGCCAATTTTACCAATTCTATTTAAATATCAATCCATATTTAAATATAGTTTTCCATACAATTTGATTTTTATTTGACATGAAAAACGCACTTTAAACATAAATTGATATTTAAATAAATTGGTGAAATCGGCCATTAGAATTTTAATATTTATTGGGGTTTGTTGCGTTTTTATTTTCCAAAGTCTCTCATTTGAAATAGTTTACGGCAAGACAATTCTCAAGATTCTGAGCAGAGGACTGCTAAAAAAAACTTGAAATCAGATGGGGCTGTATTCCAAGATTCGCTTCCGTAAAACAGTAGAGACTTGATGCAGGAGTTTAATATTTGGATTTTTGTTCATTTGGATATAAGCGGAGACCGTCGGATGGGATTCAGGAGACCAAAGGAATAATTACTAGACTTGTGATGCGATTTAAACATCGTCGCTGGAGCCTCTAGTCGCTGTTATTACAATGCCTACGGTAAAAGTTGTTAGGATAAGGAGGAGCAGGTAGGTAGGAGCTCTGTCTCCGATATTCAGTATAAGGCATTTTGGGAGACCCAAAGTATCCAGTTTGGATATTCGAATATAGAATAGGACAAAGGTCAATCTTTCTCTTCAGCAAGGAATCATAATGATTGAAAGTTTGGATGAGTCCTGTGAGGTAATCCGGATTTAACACTCGCTTAACACTGGCTCATGGTATCAGAAAAAGGCCGCCAAAAGGACCCAAATGAGGTGTCCTTGCAGCGGCTGCCCATTAAATTTTGTTCACATCTAAATGAACAAAATTCCACACTTAATAATCAAGTGCATCCTTCAAAATTTAATGAGCTTTAAAGTAGACACGATTTAAGCCTCTTTTATTTATTTTAGAGCACCCAGTATTTGCTTGTTATTTTTTTTTCTATACATCTAGAGAAGAGCCAGCAAAAGAAGGACATCCAAAGGTTATATTTTAATTTGTTTGGTTTCAATTCTGTTTACAAACAACTTTCTTTGTTGGCTGGCTGTATATTTATGATATCTTGAGTAAATTGTGTCTTTTATTTTCATTTTGATCCAAGTAGAATTGTAATATAATATTTTGTCTTTTGTGTTTTATTGACTAGTGTCACAGCCAAGAAAATTCAAAACAAAAGCCATGACATTTTGACTGAGACATAAAATCTTTATCTGAATTTAATACAAGAAATTGGGTAACTAAATGTTTAATGAGTTGTTATGTTGTTTACTTAACGTTGCAAGATTTATTGTTGTATTATTAATGATGGAGAAAAATAACTTTATTTATATTAAACATATGTATGTATGTATAAGGCTCATCTTTTTTAAGCTTATGCCATTTTAGATTATGCGTTTCTGCCAATATTTTGTGTGGCAATGATAATGATTCTTCTGCTTAAGACAATAACGAAAAGTTGGCTCATATTTGTGAAAGTGAATAAAATATAAATGTACGTATGACTTTTACTTTGATACACAGAGGGGAAAACTGGTATAAATATACCAAAATTTACACCATCCGTCTACAAAAGTGGACCAACTACGTCTGAGTTCAATTTGATAACGAATGGTGTCAAGATTCTTGAGCCTCTCTTTCTCAACTCAACTCATTCTGACAACAACCCATAAAATTCTCATTTCGACAACATGTTGATTTTTTTATTTAAACATCATACCGTTGGTAAATGGAAAATATTTATGTAGTTGTCATTTCGAGAACATATTCTTCAAAGTATTGTAGAGAAAAACCCATTGTGAATCCAACCAATAAAACACACACTTTTTAAAAAAAATAAAAATTTGCAGGTTTAATTTAATAATAATTGGCATCTTTGCATATAATTCACGATGTTAATTGTGAGTGACAGCTTAACTTCAAATTCTTTGCTTAACTTAATGTTTTAGTGTTTGACAAATTCAACCATGGAGAGGCACACAAATTCAATGGGTGTTTGAACAGGCAGAAGTGAATGGTGGCTGTACAAAATGAATGATATTCAGCGAAGAGGCACGTTTCCGCCTCAGTGGATTCGTTAACAAGCAGAATTACCGCATTTGGGCAAAAGAGAATCCACGAGTGATTGTTGAAAAACCGATGCATCCACAAAGAGTGATTGTTTGGTGCGGTTTATGGCTGGCCGCGTTAACTCACACGTGATTTGACACCGTTGGGCTTCTTTCTTTGGGGATATTTAAAAGAAAAAGGGGAATGTAAGAAAATATAAACTCACGGTTTATTGTTGTTATTTTGTTTAAGCTTTTATATCGTTGCAAATAACACTTTTTGAGTGTTTGTAATTCTCATTCACTCTACAGTTTTATTTGCATATCTGATTTCATTAGCTTTTCTAAAAAATTTTGGGAGAATGTATCCTGCTGACCTGGCTTAAGCAACCAGTCAGATGCGAATAGAAACTAGCTTATCCTCCAACAATGAATTTCAGTGTAAAAATTGGTTATTAAGCACTTCAAAAAAAATCTTAATTAAGAAAAAGTGTACGTCAATAATCCAAGAACAATTCAAGAGCTTAAGTAAGAGATATTCGGCACATTTACGACATTGAAAGTATGGACCATCGAACAGAGGTATGCCACCGAAGCCATGGCATAATACAAAAACATTTAGATAATTCTCTGAAAACTTTTTGCTTCGAGCACCCTTTATAACGCTTTAATGCCTACTTCTTTATTAAATTCACTCTCTTGCAAACATACAAAATATGTCACGTACATATTGAGAACTTATCGCAAAAATAGCTTAAGCGACATAATTTGAAATGTTCGTTTTTTAATAAACAAATTTACAACACTTGCATCATCTCCTAAAATGTCATGGTCACATAAGGAACCGTTACGATTTCATAGCAAAAACAAATTTAGCTTAGGCGACAACCTTCATACACAATTTGTATAAAATAAAATAAAATAAAATAAAATAAAATAAAAAAAACCATCTCCTGTAAGATTGTGTTTTTGTCGCTTAAGCTTTGACTGCGGTAAGGGCTCGATATTATCATAATTGCCAATTTCATTGTAATTGATATTTTTGATTAAATTTAAACAATTTTGAATACCCATGCCGCCAAAGTCTTCCTAAAGGAAAATCGAAACGTTACTTTAGTGAGCATGTGTTTAAATACCAACAGCTTAATAATTTTGCTTCTGAATATTTTCTACTGAAAATAAAAAAAATTATGTTTAAAAGAAATTGTAATTTATTTTACCTGAGAACAGGCACTTATCTACACAATGAAGTATGTATTTAAACATCTGTGTGTTAAGAAAAGTTTTAATTTAAAGGTATTTTCTTAAACATATTTAATATGGGTGTTCACCATATTAAGCAAACATTATGTTAAACAGTTACGTTACGTATATATTTGAAGGACAGAATTAGCTTTCGGTTATTGCGAAATGTCCATTGGACACCTGAAACGAAAATTAATACCGTTTGTTTTTAAAAGAGTGCTTATCGCTTTTGTACTAAATTTGACGCTGGATGATTTCAACCAAGGTCTATCCAATAGGTCTGCTTAAGAAGCCAGATGTTTATTTGGTTTTTTCCTCAACGATATCAAAAGTTGTGGTTTTTTGCCACACATACATGCACACAAAACACATTTTTCCTTTTGTTTTGCCTATGTAGTAGTAAGATTTTGACAACGGCGAGGAATTTTACACAAACAAAATGCCTGTTGTTTTTTGTATTGTTGTATTGTTGTAGAAGTAAGCAGACCTATTGGATAGGCCTTGATTTCAACATTTCAATGACAATCTGCTAATCCTTTTTTCACAGAAAGAATTGTTGCCAATTTTTTTTTTTCAATAAAACCCTTAATTAAAAATAAAACCAGTTTTAATTAAATATGTAATCAAGTGAATTAAACGTTCACTTATATCAACAACATTACTGCAGAAAATTGTGTTAGTACAAAAAATTTTAAATTAACGTATTAATTTGTTAACTGGTGAAAAATTTTAAAATGTAAGTTTTGTTCACAATGACATGCTGCAGCAACAATATCGTTTTTTCTTCTTTCTCATTTCTTCCCAAAGTATTCCATATATTTTCCTTTAATTTTTCAAACCTCAAAACACTCGTCAAAACTAATCAAATATAAATTGTCTGGTAATAGGATTCGAGTCTTCCCATCCCATCCCATAGAGAAAATTTTCGGTACTCTGTATCGCCGGTGGGAGCTGGTCGTTTCAAAAATAAGCAGAAGCTGTTGGATTGCTTCAAATTAGTGTGGGAATCAATGTCATCGACAATTTCAACAATTCTTATTGATTCTTTGTCAAAACGATGTGCGAAGGTCATAAAAAACAAAGGCTATTATACGAAGTACTGAAAGTTTCTAACAGTTATTCAAAGTTATAGTTACTATTACGAAGTATTTGCATAATATAATAAAAATTAACTGTGTTGTTTTTATTAAATCTGTGTTTATAAACATATGTATGTATATGTGATTCTTTCTTTAAATCAGGGCTGCTAAAATTTACGAAAAAAAAATAAGAAATGCATTTCTATTTACATATCCTTTTATTCGTTACTTTCATTTCGCTATAAACACAGAAAAAAATTTTTGCGCCAGTAAAAGAATTAATCAAAAATTAAATCAAGTTTAACTCAATATTTAATCAGGTTAATTAAGTATTTAATCAAGTGTATTAAATATTTAATTGATAATATTTCAATTAAACGTTTAATTCACTTGATTAAATATTTAATTAACCTAATTAAATATTTAATTAATACTGATTTTATTTGTGATTAATTCTTTTACTGGTGCAAAAATTTTGTTCTGTGAAATCATAAAAATTTGTAATTCATACACAATTATTAAAGAATTTATTGTTAATTTTCCCTGAAGAAGTCACACAAAGGCGTGATATCGGATATCGGATAAAATAAAATAAATAATTTTATAAAAAAAATAACACACCTCAAGCTTAATAAATAAATATTCATTAAAAAATAAAGATAAATGACTACAAACAAGGACTTTACTGTAGCAAAACAATTTATCCAAGTTCGAGAGAATCTGTTCGTTTATGCAGGTGTGTACAGCTGTGTTTGCAAGTGAATGTATTGTCTTAACATAAATAAATCATTTATTAAAAACATTAGTTTCCAATTTATAATTTTCACACTTACGATGTCGCACGTGACCAACTTTATATTAGTACAAGATAATATTGTAAGGTTTCTTTTATCATCCTTGTAAGGTTTCTTATATTTTAATTTTATAAAAAATGTATGTTTGTTCTCAATATTTGATGAGTTTTCTGCATTTACTTTCGACGCTCTGATAGAAGATGCTGTTTTTTAATGTCGCACGCCACATCGAAATATGAGATAATACAAAGAAAAAATTACAATTATTTGCAACCGCATACACAGAAAAAATTTTTGCAAATAATTATTCAATTAAATAATAATTTGGTGTATATTAATAATTCAATTAATTTTTTGTTTGCTGAAATTAATTTTTTTAATCAAAACCCATAAAATTAAATGTTTGTGTATGTGTGGTGTATTTTTTAGTTTATGCAATTAATTTTTTAATTGACTAAATTTGTGTCCCATGACTCGAAAATACAAATCCGTTAATTGATATGATCAATTCCTTTGCAGGGGCAAAATTAGTTAAATATTTAATTGTCTGAACGAATTGTTTAATTAAAGTCGATTTTCTTTTTTTTCTGTGTAGTTTCTAATGCGGTTTCTTTTTTGACACTTTGCACCCTCCGAAAGATAAAGTCAATGCATAATGTCTGTTTTAAAGAGCATTTATTAAAATAAAACGTGCAATTGAAATATTCAAATAAAAAATGTTGCACTTGTTAGACTTGAAAAAGGTTATTAATAAATATAAAATTTTCTTAAACAGATTTAAATTGTTGTTTTCCTTTGAAAATATGCTGAAACAAAGTCTTTTCAGGAACTTATAATTTTTTTGTTTTGGTGGACCTATCAGTGGAAATGCCCATATTTAATGTCCCAGGTCTGATGCGTAAGTAATATTAGTCGCCAATTGATTATGCTGGGATACTGAAATTTCAAGTCCGCTATTGATTTAAAATCCCGATTCATTGAATGTTACAAATTAAATAATTTTAGGTTTTAACCTAAAATATTTAAGTAAATAAGCTTAATAAACCTTAGATATTATAGTGAATAGCCTTAATAAGCCTTAAAGTCATTTTAGACTAGACATTTTTAAACACTTTTTAATATGAAATCGTACAGATGAGTATTTGAATTCAACTTTCGATTTTTCAATAACTTAATGCTTTTGAACAACACTTCAAATTGAAAAAGGACTACGAAGAGTACAATCTATTGCCAAGAACAAAATTATCTACACTTTTTTTATCTGTTTTACGTATCCGATGAATTTAAAAGTAAGAAAGTGTAGTCAGGCAAAACCAACCGTATGATGCCCTACAGTCCGGACTTTTCCGTGTTTAAAAACTATGGTCAAATATGAGTCTAATAGCACAAAATTTAAAATGTAAAAGATTTATTTGTTGTGAATTTTATCTGAATACTGAAATCAAGGCGAATTCACTAGAAGGTGGGGTTCACTCTACAACAGCACTGTTTTTGTGGTCCGATTGTCAAATATATATCTAATAAGCAAATATGTTTGTTTACATAAAAAATTTTAGTTTCTAAACAAACTTGGACAACCCGACCAGAAAAAAAAGCCAGCGGTTGACTTGACCTCACCTTCTTAGAACTCGCCTTGACCAAAATTTTTCTTAAGGCCAGGGTTGTTAGACTTTTTTTTCTTCAAAAATCGTCAAAAGTTTTAACAAAATTAGAGACAAGTGATATGGTTAAAGGCCCAACCATAATGTGCTTAAGCAAATGTACGAATACATGTAAATCATATGAAGCAAACCATATTGAACTAAAGAAAACTTTTTGTTTGTTGATTTTATTTTTGTTTTTTTAAATACATTTTAGAGACTTTTTTTTAATTTTTGTCAGTAGGTTAAGCAAGGCTATGCATATTATGGTTGGGCCTTAAGATTAATTCTATTTATTTCAGCAAGTGGGCTGATATATATTTATCATTTGAAATGAAAAAAAATTTATTTATTTCATTTATCCATATTCACAAAAATATTAAATAGTTCCAAATTCTTCTCTTTGCTCATTTTTCTACACAACTTTTTATTAAGAACTAACTTCTTACTTCCTAACACGCAATTTTACTAAGAATAACTTGCCTAACAGAATTCAATGGGAATTCGCCTTTTTACACGCAAATATAAAAATTCTTCACAAGTGATTATGACTTCATCCCAAAATGCAATTGCATGTAGAAATCGAATTCGAAATCATAAAAACGCAAAGCGGATTTAACCAATTTTTAAAAAGCGGCCAAATAGAACTCACGCAAATCGGCGCTCTAGTGTATATTTTTTGTAGTATCGATGGCATTTATATAATTGTAGAATTTGATGGGGGATGAATTTTTTTTGTTTAATTTTAAAAAATTTTTGTATTCGAAAAACTGATTTTTACGTATTGGACTGTTCTTTGTTATTGTTTTAAATGTAATTTTCTATGCGAACGTTAACGTTCGAAATCTTTGAACAGGCTGTAAATATTTCATGTAGGTGTTTCATTGATGCCAGAAAATCGTCATAACACTATTACTTTAACAAGGTTTCTTTCAAATGTGCTAAATTCCCATTTTTTATAATTCTTATTCGCTTAACAGTTTTATTTGTATAATATCTTTGGCTTTTCAAAAATCTTTGGATGAAGTTTCCTGACGATCTGGCCTAAGCAACCAGTGAAATGCGCATAGGAATGGCTTGTCCCTTCAACAATAAATTTCAGTTTCTCAATAGTATGAAATGGGAATTTAGCACATTTGAAAGAAACCTTGTTAATTAATTTTTGAATCCCAAGAAACACATTGATGACTATTACTTTAAGTTAAAAAATCGTCAATCGTCATTTTACTGTATTCTGTATGAAAAATCGTCAAATCTAGCAACCCTGCTTAAGGTCCAAATACACTTATAAAAATACCCACCAAGCATTGTGATTGTATTAGTGAAACTGTGTCTGTATGTGTGACACTGGCGATACTAGATGGACGACGAGCACACGTACAAGAGTGAATTTGCCTGCATGACAAGCATTTGACAAGTGTATTTGGCCCTTGAGATTTTTTCGTTTTAGTGTGGCTTAAAGAAACGCTATAACTGACCCCATTTGTGTATTATGGTACATTTCAAACCTCTCTACACACAATTTATAAATGTTCTTGTATGGGAGCCTTGGTCAAACATGGTTTGATTTTAATAAAATTTTCTATGTGATAGTGTTTGCATTAAAACATTTGTAAGCTAAATTTAATTAAAATGCCAAAATAATTAGAAAGTTTATGGTTAGTTAGAAACTCTTAAAACCGGTAGGACATCTATCTGTATGGGGACTAAATGAATTCAAGCACCGATTTTTACCATTCTTATTTTTGGAAAACAAATGTTTGCATACAATTTTTCATTTGCACACAGACAACGAGCCGTTTCTGAGCCGCTGGAAACACTAAAAAGAGCGGCTAGCACAAAAAATATTAAGGGGTAACGAACTTCAGGACAAACTTATAACAACCTTCCCAGCTTTGCAAGTGTAGGGTTTATTAGGAGAATATGCGTGCTTGGTATGGCTTAGTATTTAACAAAAATTATAAGGAAACTTTTAAAAGCTGCATATGGTTGTATATAGATGTGTAAGTACGTTCATAAAACAACATGTCTGTAATTTTTTTTTTTTGCTATAAAACTTTCTTATTTTAAAGCAAATTCAATTTTCTTATTGGAAAATTCAATTTTATTGGTTGTCAGAAGCAGTAAAAAAATTAAAAGACAACACAAACACTTAGATTAAGGAGCATTTAGAAGGATCTAACCACGTATGAAAGTGTAAAAAACGTTTCTGGCTGCTTATTCACAATACAGATACGATGATGAGGATGAGTTTTGGTATCCGAACAGCAGCAAATAAGTGCGGCAATGATGCTGCTACTTTTGCTTAAGACAATATTGAAAAATTGGCAAATATTCCTGAAAGTGATAAGAAAATCTAATTTTAACGTTTGACTTTAGCTTTCATCAGAAAATGTGAAACGTTAAGAAGCTTTAAGGGTATTCGTTTACTCTGGTGTAGATTTTGTAATGTTTTTTTTTTGTCAATTTTACAAAGAAAATCTTCAATTATCGAGCATACTGTCAATATTTATAAGGGCTGTAATTTTTTACTCGAAATATTTAGAATTGAGAACTAAAGCATTTTTTAATGACTTAATTATTGTTGTCTTGATGTTGCCGCCGCACAGTGGGTTTTTTATTCTTAAGAAAAAATCATTTAATTGCTCAAGCCTTCTTGGCTCATTCGATATGGCATTTAAATAATTTTAGGAAGGGGGCTTCTCTCGGACCTGTGTTTAATTTTGATCATACCAGCACAACATTTTTGTCATGAAAAAATTCAAAAAAAATTAGATAAGACGGAATATTACGTCCAGCACGAGTGAATTCGCCTGCTGGACAAGCATTTGACTAGTGTATTTGGCCCTTAAGTCGTTCGATGGATTCATCAGTATTTTAAGATGCCACAAACATCAGCAAAAAGGTTAAAGCTTAACAAATAATAATTCTGTATTACCCCAGGTCTGCATTAAAAATAACTATCTCAGCAATTTGGAATCATTGTGGTAAAAGCCTGTTCCTTAACATTCTTAAAAATTAATAATTCCCAAAATTCCCAAATTCAGTTTTTGTATAATATTTAAAAAAATTGTTACTGGAAGGAAATGTACATGAGTTGAGACACAATAAAAGGGTATTTCAAATGTGCCAGCTTGTTTTTTTTTTCATAAAAGAATAAAACTAAAACTGTAAAAAAAACAAATTTTAGATTAATAATAAATTATTCATTAATCGAAGATAAGCAATTTTAAATTATTCGAACAGTTAATCGCCCAAAATTAATCGATTACTCGAACAACGGTTAATCGGGCGTAGACCCTAGTCGAGCGATGTCGACCAATTTATCTTTTTGAATCATTAAATTTGCGTTAAAATGGCATCGATTTGTTTTTGCATATTATGGTGAAAATGCATATTTTTGCATATTTTAACATTTTTGACTGATTTTTTTATAATTTTGCTTGGCACACAGGTTATACCGCGTCGCTTGTCAAAACAACTCGAAAAGCGAAAAGTTGTACACAAATTTTCGTTTTTTATTTGTCAGTTTTTGGTTTCGACTGCAGTTTTTAAACCCTGATTAGAAAACAATTAACATTTTTATTTTCCAACTACGGATATATTGGTGAAACAATAACTGTTTAGGAAGGATTTACTTCACTTAATACTCAAGTCAAATTAATTGATATTGCAGAAAGTAAAACTAACAATGTGGAAGGAAAAACAGCTCGACAAATTAAAAATAAATCCCAAACGATTTCCAAAAAAATTAAGGACTCAACAACAATATTTCATAATTTGTTTTTGTTTTAAATGTAAATTAAGCGAACGAAGTCCTCGTTCAGAAATAGCTGAATAGGCAGACAATTCAAAATTTTTATTCTTGATAACAGCACTGAAATTTATTGCTGATGTGATAAGCTATGCCTATGCGCATTTCACTGGTTGCTTAGGCCAGATCGTCAGGAAACTTTATCAAAAAAGATTTAAGAAAAACTTAAGATATTAAACCAAATAAAACTGTTAAGCGTATAAGAATTATAAGCAACAGCTTTGCTTGTAACAATATCAAAGCGTAAACAAAAACAACAACAATAAACAGTGAGTTTATCTTTTCTTACAGTCCCGAATACAATTGATTGATTTTTTGTCAACTCTAAATGTAGTTGTAAGTCGGTTTTTCTCTGTGCATAAAGAAACGCCATTCATTTGGTTGGTATTATGAAAGAACAATTTCGATAACAATGCCATGTACATCCGAACAAAATTACAATATCATTTACCTGACGCCAACAAAAAGAAGCCAATACCTCTGCACTGGAACTTTAAAATCTCTAATCAAATCATTTAATTTTCTTTTGGCAAAAAGTGTTGGGTCTGTGGACGCTATTCCTTTAAAATCACTGTCGCTACTCCCACCCCATTAATGTTTTTCTTAAACAATCGTTCATATATCGAATAAAATGTTGGAACAATTTGGTACTTCCTTTGAAATTTAAGGTCTGGATAAAATTTTTCTTTTTCTTTGACTGTCTCAAGAGTTCATATCATACGGTGCAAATAATTTATGTGCCCCAATTTCCGTTTTAAAGTATAAAAAAATCATTTCCTTGCAGCAATGTAACAGAAACCCATTTGGGTCATAAAAATCAATTTATTTATAGAAATAAATCGATAAGAGCAAAAAAAAATAAGATAAGAAAAAAATTAAAAATTTATTCCATTGCGCAAACAATAACACGGCTTTTACAATGTTGTATTGCTTGTATTAAAAATAACCAGCAGGTAAATTCTTTGTATATTTTTTTTGTAAAATGTTGCCGATTAAATAAAACATTGCAGTTAAATTTTTGCCCAAAAATATATAATTTTTTGCACAAAAATGTAAATTGTTTTTTTTTGTTTGTTCATAAAAACGTCTAGCTTTTATGTTAAATTTTTTTTATTAAATTTCAAATTGAAATCCATCCCTGGTGCAAAAACTTTGTAAATATTTTTTTTTAGATTCTTTTATTCAAATTTGCTAAATGACTGTCTGGCAAAAGCTTTAATTAAATTTGTTTTTTTTTTGTTTGTTTTATAAAATTTTTTTTATCACATTTTTATTGCATCCTGTTGTTGAGGTTGAGAATTGAGAGGCTTCACTGGGTGAGTGATGTTAATTTCCTTGGTGGGCTGATACTTTGGCTTATCACCGGAAACACTTTTTCTCTCCCTCTTTGGAGTGAAATTTCTCTTCGTTTGAATACAATTTGGAAAAGTTTTTATTTTTGTTGTTTAACAAATTTTTTTGTTGTTATTATTTTACTTTAGTTAAATGTTTTTTTTTATCAAATAAGTTTTTATTCATTCAATAATTTTTGTTATCAACTGTATGTATGTAAAAAAAAGAAAACAACGCTTTTAGAGGAAACAAGCAGTTGGAAATGTAAAACAATTGCATTGTACAAAACTTATTTCTGTTAAGCGAATAGGAATTATAAACACTCAAAAGTCTTACCCGTAATAATATCAAAGCTTAAACAAAACACCAACAACAAACAGTGAGTTTATCCTTTCTTACAATACCGACTACAATTGGTTTATTTTTTGTCAACTCAAATTGTAGTTGTAAGGAGAAAACAAAAAAACAAATTTCATATTTTTTATCAGGCTAAAAATCATCATATTTAATTTTTATTAAATTTATTTTAATGAAAAAAGGAATTTTACAATATGAAATTACCCCAAGTTCGAACCCCAGCTCAGCCAAGAATAAAAATTATCAATACATTTTAATTATTTTTAATGTTTTAAAATTCCTTCCTTCAGTAAAATTATTAAATTAAAAACAAGTAAGAAAGTATAGTCCGTCAAGCCTGATTATATGATACCCTACACCACAGTATTTAAAAACACATCATTCTAATGTGTCCGTCCATATTAATATGGATGTAACTATGTTTTTTAACTTCATTATAATCGGTTTGAAATTTTGTGAGAATCAGAACTTGCCCCCTACCTCCACTTGTGGTCCTATTTTTGAAAAGCTGCACAGCTTATGTGTCCATATAAATATATAAATATGTTTCTATCTATAATTTACATTTCAATAAAATCGGTTTGATTGTTTCTGAAAGGCAGAAATTTTCCCCTATCTTCCCTCGTGGTCCTACGTTTCGGCCCATTTTCAGTAGTCCTTGTGCCACTATGAACCTATGTCCCAAATTTTATCAAATTATCTCCTTTGCGCACAAGGTTCAATGGACAGCCAGCCAGCCGGACGGACATCGTTAGTTCGACTCAGAAAGTGATTCTAAGTCGATCAGTATAATTTAAGGTATATTTACACGTGTTATACACATCAGCATTAATATTCAGGTTATTATTTTTAAAGTAACAGCGCCTATTTGAAAGCGGCCAAAGGGCTTTCATGGATTTTAGGGCTTTTTGACACGTTTGGTCAATGTGTTTTTTGAAGAGTAACTTTTTGTCTACGATAACGCCGAGATATTTTACATCAGCCCTAATATCGATGTTATTATTGAAATTATAACATTCACTTCTGTTTCAGTCTATATGTTATGGTTATTAATATTAATAAACACACCCTGTAGTTTCTATTCTTAAAACATTAGTTGTATATTTTGTAACTACTTATAATTTTTGTACATTAATAAAGTGAATTTTCTAGAAATATAACACGTTCCTTCGGCCATTATACTTTCTTTAATTCAAAAGTTATCACTCCGAAAGATTAATTGGCGTTGTGCAAGCCTTTAGGGAGATTTATTGAATGGGAATATTATGGCTTGTGTCTTGTTGGGGTTGATCTGGATTTTTCGTTTGTAGAAGTATTTGTTGCAAGCTAAGAGTCCTTTTTCCATTTTCTTACGAAGTGCACTGGTTAGTTTTCCCGAAGTAATTAAAGCTGTGTCATCTGCATATTACGTTGTTTCCATGTAATTTGGGTCTGCGAAATCAGAGGAGAGCCTTGGGGTAGCCCAGTTGAAATGTTTTTTGGGGCTGAGCATACATTATTAATGGATACCATAAAATTCCTGTTACTTAGAAAATCTGCAATAAGTTTACATAAGTATTTGGGAAAGTTAGATTCTAATAGTTTAAAAAACAGGCCATTATACCAAACAATTTTGAATGCTTTTTCAATGTCTAAAAGTATCATACCTGTAGACCGTTTGTTACGTTTGTTTTTAACTATTTTGTTTTTTATTCTGTTTATACGACGAGTAGAACCTAAATTGCTTACTAGAAACTACACAATTTTCAGAAGCAAATTCACTAAGGCGTACATGAATAATTTTTTCGGGGATCTTTCCAACGTTGCTTAAGAAACTGATTGGCCTGTAGCTATCAGGATTCTTTTTAGGTTTATTTGGCCTTTGTATTGCAATGACCTTGGCATTTTTGAATGCACTCGGAAAATAATTTAGTTTGATGCAACTATTAAAGATTATAACCAGTAGTTCTATAGCTTTATTAGTGAGTTTTTTCAGAAGTAGGTTGGGTATATCATCAAAGCCAGGAGATTTGGAAAACTTAAGAGACGATATCAGATTTGTAATTTCGCTTAGTGATGTAAGTTTTTATCTTTCAAATGAAGGAGGCGCATTCTTGAAATTGTTTACCCTTGCGTTTACACATTGATCGAAAGAATGCTTGAATTGTGTTGTAAGATTATTAGCCTTGACAAATGTATAAATATTTCAAATTAAAAACCTACCGTCCAACTAAAAAATCGCAATTAATTAAAAGTTATTGATAATGGAAAATGTTAAAGTTATTCAGGCTTATTAGGAAAATGGGCGTTCAAATCAAAATGCATTTCGAAGAAAATCATCTTCAATGATGAGACACATTTTCACCTCGGTGGATTCGTCAATAAGCAGAATTGCCGCCTTTGGGCAAATCATAATTCAAGACAGACTGTCGAAAAACCAATGCACCTACAAAGAGTGACTGTTTGGTGCAACATCATCGTGACGTATTTTTTCAAAAATGAAGCCGGCCAGGCAGTTACGGTGAATGGTGTTCTCTATCGTAAGATGATAACGAACTTTTAATGGCCCGAATTTGAAGATATAGATTTGGACGATATGTCGTTTCAACAGGACGGTACCACTTGCCACACAGCTCACGAAACAATGGCTCTTTAGCGCGGCAAATTCAAAGGCCGTGTTATCTAACGTGGTGACGATGTCAATTGGCCGCCAAGATCATGTGATTTGACACCGTTGGACTTCTTTCTTTGGGGTTATTTGAAAGAAAAGGTCTACGTCGATAAGCCAGCAACAAACAATTCAAGAGCTAAAGGATGAGATAATTCGGCTCGTCTACGGCTTAGAACCTCAACTATGCCTCAGCGTCATCGAAAATTTGGTACCATCGGATGGAGCTGTGCCGCCGATGTCGCGGCGACCATTTGGCAGTTATTTTGTTCCATACATAATTGAACCATACCAATATTATCATAATAACAAGAAATTACAATAATTTCCTTAATAATTTGTGTTTTATTCAAAAGCAACTTCGGCCCTTAAAATATAATCACCCTTACAATAAAAATATTATATAGAACAAAATAAACCGAATGAGAATTACAATCACTCAAACCTTATTTGCAACGATATCAAATCTATTAAGAAAGTGGACTCGAATTTGTTAAAATTCGAGTCCATACTTTGATTCAAATATTTTTGTTTTATTGAGTGTAAAGAAATATTTAATAATTTTATTATTAAATATGTTTTATTGAGTGTTATTTTGCAAAGTGCAATTTTGAGAAATTTTTTCATTGAATCAAATGAAGAGCTTGTTGACCTAAAATTTTATTTTTAACATTGTTAAAAATTTACTTGAGATATTTTTTTTATCGGGCTTTTTTGTAATTTACCCGCTGATGCTGGCGCATGTTTTGAAAAAAAAGTAAATTCTTATAACCGTCCATGAACGAACTTAGATAATTGTTGTTGTGAAAATTATTGTTTTGTGCCGCAAACGCCAGATTTTTAAATTTATATTTAAAATGTAGCTTTTATTGCTGCATACGTATACCTAAAGCTGTGCATTGAGTTGTTGACATTTTATTTTGCTTAAACTTCCTTCGTTTCTAACGGCAATAAAGCGAAGCAGGAGTGAAATTTATTTTGTACGAGTTTGTATGAGAAATTTTCTGTTTGGTGAAACAGTGGCGTGTAGAGTTAAACAATACTAAATAAACTTAAATAAAAATCGTGAAACCCATATTGGATTTAGAGAGGGGATATTAAAAATAAATATACCTCATAAATAATTAATTTTTTTTTTAAATGGTTGGTGGGTCAAACCAACAATGAGCTGACGATTTGTAGAATTCAATTGGATTACACAATTTTAACCATGTTTTTTTTTGTCTCTACTGTACATTTTTGAATGCAATGCATGCTCTTACTGGACAGCCAGGCAAGCATTTAATTTTTTTTAATTCCATACAACAAGTGGACAACAATATTGTGTCATGACGACGATGGCAATAATCGTCACTGCACTCAACACTCAACGACCACTTCAAAATAATTAAGTGGATAGATTTACAGAATGAAATATTTCCACCATGCAGCATTAAAGGAATACGATTAAAAAAAAATGCAAGTAATTAAACATTGTACAACTTACATGAAACCATTTGTGATGAGCAAAAAAAAAAATAAAATAATATGAATTACCTTTTAACCAAAAATATATAAAAATTCTTATGAAAACTCAGAGCTTTTCTGTGACGTCATTTAAGTATATTCAGCAAAGGGCCGTCTCTAAAGTAGATTTACTCTCTTTGGTTTTTTGCTTGAGTTTTGCTTTTTGAGCTGAATAGTTTTAAATTCCTGTTGAATATTTTTGTTTCAGTTTTAATTGGGTTTTCTAGGTGAGTTTTGTTTTGAATATTTTTTTTTTTGGGAATTTCTTATGCGAAATTCCATGAAATAATAAAACTAATCCAAAATTCTGTGGTGAAATGTTTGAATGAATGCTAAAAATATTTAAGAGGCAGTAATATGACTTTTAGTGGTTTTAATTCCCAGCTGGGAACAGGTGTTTTTACTTAGAAACCGGTTCGTTTAATAAGCAACAGTGCTAATTGTGTCGAATTACTTTTGTAAGTACGAATTAATTTTTTTATTTTCCTTAAATCTCTTTATAAATCTTATTAAGTAGTGGTTCTCATTCTTCAAGTTTAAGCCTTCAATTCTTGAGTTTTAAGGATAGAGAGAGAGAGAGAGAGAGGAAAGGAAATGACATTCTCAAGACTTGACGGCTAAAACTTGAAGTGTGTGAACCAGCACTAATGAAAAATGTTTATGCCATAAAAATATAAATTTTATGCTCGTCAATTCTTAAAAACTCTTCAAAATTTTGGCTAAATTTCTTGTAGATTTTTACTTTATTTTTTAAAACAACATCAGTTGGGTTGCTCACGAAAGGTTGGTTCTCAGGTTATAGGGCTATTTATATCAACAACAACAATACAATTTATTTAATTTTTTTTAAATATACTTTGCTGCTGTTTATATGACTACATAACCTTATAATTTGCTAATCCGCCTTCCGTGAACAACTCAAATAATTTTAATGGAATAGAAAATTTTAAATTGGAATTTTTTTAAATAAAATTATAAATCATATTGAATGACTAAAAATTAATCGAAAGTTTGGACCCTTTTCACTTTTACCTCTTCTGTAACCTTTTTTTAAAATGTCTAAACTCACTTTATTAAACTGCAAATGAAATATCCATCATTTTGAAACCGTTGGCTTGATTGATTACCCAAGAATTTTCCATTTATCGTATTATGAAGTCTCTGCACATTTTGTAAATGTCAAGAATCTTAAGCTTTTAATACACTTCACCTAGTGCGTCGTAATAAAGAGCATATTAAGTTTATCATTCAGTGTGTAACACCATGTTAATGGGGAATTTACTTTATTTATATTCTCTGGGTCCTTTTGACATTCTTAACGGACTAAGCCACGAATTTTAGTCTACCAATCTATTGAAAACACTTTCACATCCGATCGACTTGCCAGAAATTTATGGTTGTGGTACACAGACAAAATTCTTGTTAATTTTTTTTTTTCAATTGAAGCATTAATCAAAAACAAAACATTTTTTATTAAAAATTTAATCAAGTAAACTAAACGTTTAATGAAATGAATTAAACTTTTAATTGATGATATTAATTTGTTAACTGTTGCATAATTAATTAATTTTTATTTTTTTTTTTGTGTATTTCTTAAAGATCATTCTATAAAACAGGCCAAAAATGATTAAACCGTAGACCAGAGTATAATTTTCATAGGGTTTAGGTTGAGTTGAATTCGAATCTGTACTCGGAATTTCGTCATCACACTGTTGTCGTGATATCTTAGCTTAAAGTTTGAAAAAACTCTGTTTTTCGACAAATTGGAAACGATATAACTGCGTGAATTCATATTTATTTATAAAACCTAATATGTCGTCTGAAAGTTATATTCCATATTACCTTTAAAATAAACGGCCAATTTTAAATCTATCAGAACCAATGTTCGAAAATAAACAGAACATTATTTATCGTTCGGCTCACACACCTAGAAACGAATTCTATTTTTTTTAGTGTTTGTGTAAACGAACCCAAGCCTTAATACCGTTCGTAATTATTTCTAGAAAGAGCCGAACATTATTTAGTGATCTGTGCTTCGTTAAAAAACCAGAACAATTGTAGTGATACTGTAGACAAACATTATATTTTAATATTCTTTAATGTTTCTTTTTTTCACATTGAAAAAAAAATGAACAAACAAAAATTTTAGCAACGACCGCATCACGAACAGATTGAATCTGTATTGTGTACATGTTTTGTTTGTGTTTTAAAAAAAAAACGGAAAGGAATTGAATCAGGGATGATAATTGAGAAAACCAAAATCGTACTAACGTACTTTTTCGGCCCCAATTGTACTAAATCAGCATTTTATAAATTATTTTTTATTATATTTTTAAAAACAAAAATTTAATACAACAAAAAGAAAATTTAATTTAGCGCTTGTAATATCTCCTTCAAAATTATTCGGAGTAAAATAATAATGGAGTGGTATCCTACTGTTCCAAAATTCTGTTGATTACTTCTTGACGTTACAACCATCTTGTTGACAAATACTTGGAAATATTATGAGTTCCTTCCAAAATAATCTTGAATTGAGAGGAATTCGTCTCTTCTTCAATGTAGAACTTTTGCAGAAGTGGTTTCCTATATCTTTTAAAAATTTGCCAATACCATCAGAAAATGCACGCTTATATGCTGCCGCTGATACTAAATTTAGAATGTGGCATAAGCAATCGTTCAATGAACAAGTGAAAAAATCTTTTTACAATAGCGGAGTTCAGTGTTTCGTGCAAATGGTCTTGCAAAAGTATAAATGCAAAATATCATAGCTGTTTTGGTAAATCCAACAACAAAAAGTAGAGCTTCCCTAAGATTTCATAAAAAAAGCCACGACATTTTGCATTTTCGCAAGATTATTTGCACCAAACACTAAACTCCGCTTATAGTCATTGGACAGTAAACACGAGTTGCCATTTTATATCAGTTATAAATATGTAGGTTTGAAAAATTTGGAAATAGTACCAAATCAGTCACGGGGGTACCAGCGTACTTTTTAGTTTCGAATTGTACCAAAAAAAGTACAATTGTACCAACTTTATCAACCCTGAATTGAATGTTATCTTTTTGTTGAGTTGGATAAGAACAGTATTGTTTTTGTGTTCGAAAGATGACAAGCAGGGAAACGTTATTTTTTATTGATTTGCTACACAAGCACTATTAGCGTTTGTGTTTTCCACAAATCTAACAAAGCGAACACTAAGGAGCGATATTTAGTGTTTTTTTCGTATACTCATCAGAAAACTCTAAAAAGAGTATCGGCGTATCGACAGAAAAATATTGCCGATACCGATATATCGACAAACATGAAGTTTCGGCGATATATCGGTATTCGTTACATCCATAATTTTAACCTTAATTTAAAAAAAACCCAGGTTTGCCTTATGTTCATGGTATTTTCGCTATTTATTTTCTTCTTTTACTTTTTATGTATATTTTTTATGATATTATTTTTATTGATTTAAATACTGGTGTGATGGAGAAATTCTGAGTAGAGGTTTGGATTCAGTGCAATTCAAACCTTTAAAAAATTAAACCACAGTTTCATATAAAGTACACAGTCAAATTGTTTCCTAATTTTTCAGAGCTGTGTAATTTAGCATAGAATTTTTACCTTTCATGAAATACTATTAATGTTTAGTTCGTTCATGAACGATCACAAAAATTAACACTTTTCTATAAAATAGAAGCAGTGGTAAAAATCCAAAAAAATTCTATCGGGTATAAATATTTTCAGAAAACTTTATGTAAGCCTTCATTTTCGTTTTTCTCCACGACTTTTGGCATATGCGTCAAACCAATAATGGGCTGACGATACATAAAATTCATATTTTTGTAGTTCACTTAATTATTTTAAGGCAGGTAGTATAGAAAAGGAAAATAGACGAAAAAACAAAAAATCCTCAACTCCACCAGTAACAAAATAACAGCGCTTAAAAGACTGCAGTCAATGTAGAAAAAGTGCCATTTATTCTACATCCTCATTTGCCATTGGCCAAAAAAAAACTGTTGTTTTTACTTCAAACCAACTCAAAAAGCGTAAAGTTGGGCACACATTTTCGTTTTTTACTCTACAAAAAAGTCTTGCCGCCAAACAAATCTAGACAAACTGTTTTTCATTTCGAAAGTAG
The DNA here is from genome assembly GCA_949318255.1 of Pollenia labialis. NCBI lineage: Eukaryota > Metazoa > Arthropoda > Insecta > Diptera > Polleniidae > Pollenia > Pollenia labialis. The sequence goes on along the minus strand of OX439143.1, from coordinate 33,118,979 downwards.
GAATTTAGCTGAACGTGGGTCCTTTTTGGAATTGTTTTTAACACGTAACCTTTTTTTGAAACGTTTTATTGGAAGTGGCAAAATGGTATAGGAAATATTGCAAGTAATGGAGCCAATCTATTAAACCCTATGCTATTGATAACAAGTAAGAAGGTAAAGCGGTCAAGCCCGACCATTTGATACTCTACAGCAGAGTGTATGGACAGCATGGGCCCGACGAAACGAAAAAAATTTTATGGGCTTAAGATTCATATAAAATTATTACAAAAAAAATTCATATAAAAGTTCTTTGTATTAAATATTATAATTACTTTTAGGCCCGTTTTTATATTTAAGCTTGAGGTCTTTTTATTTATAAAAAATTTTATTATATAAAAATATAATTTTTTATAAATAAAAAGACCTCAAGCTTAAATAACTAAAAGTAATTATAAAATAAAGGTCAAATAAGAATAAATATCAATTAAATATTTTACTGATAAATACATTTACAATGTAAATTCTATAAAAATAAGATTTTTACTTCAAGTGATCATAGGGAAAAGTTCATATGGGACCCAAAGTCAATTCTAGACCTATCAGCACAACATTTTGCCGTATCATAGTCAGGCGCGGATTCAGGGGGGGGGGGGGATATAAGGAAATTTCCCCCCCCCTAAATTATAAAAAAATGTTTGGTTTATCTCGATAATACAAAAATTTCCAAAAATAATATTTTTTTATATGCAAAAATTTTAAGAAATCCCAGCAAGGTTTTTTTTTTGAATCTAACGAAATTTTCAATAAGTATCCAAATCTTAATTCTAATAGTTATTTGTTAGATATTTTTAATGAAACATCTTGTTTACTGTATTCAAATACTTATTATTCTACATTCAATCCCAGCAGGGGCTGGTTGAATTAGTATATGTTATATGAATCAAAATTCTATTCGATAATTTTTGACGAAAACACAAACTTGTAGGGGAAAACCCAGATTTCCTTATCTTAAAGATATTTAAACATACAACAAAAAGTTGTTAGGAAAGCATTTATTGGCTTTGTTGTAAACGCATTTGAAGAGGCTTTAAAGGATATTGATAATGACGTTGATGTGTCAATTGATGCGAAGGCACTATCATCAATAGTTCTAAAAGCTTTGACAAATTTTAGTCTTGACCTAAAATATTGTGTAGGAAATGGAACAGATGGGTGTCCTCTGATGTCATCAAAAAATGGAACTGTTATAAAATTCTGGACAAATGCAAAACAAACGCCTTGCTATTCCCATAAATCAAACAACTCAATTTTAAAAAGCAACAAAGTGCCATTAATACAATAAATTGTATCATTTGTTAAAGAAACGACAAATTTTTTTATATATAATCATCCCAAGCGAAACACAGTTTTAGCAAAGTATTTGGGAACCAAACTCTCTACATTATGCGAGACAAGATGGTTGGGCCGTCAAGTAGTAGAAGCTTTGGAAAAAATATCTGAGTGGAAAGGTGGAGATACTTCATCAAAAGCCTTATATTAAGGAACTGGCATAGTTCTTTTGAATTCATTTGCGGAATAAACATATTAAGTGTGATACTTATTGTATCACAGCCGCCTAGTACCATTTTACAAAAGCACGATACAGATCTTCAAAAAGGATCAAGCCTAATCAAAACTTAAATCATGTGCCTTGAAGAGAAAAGAAATAAAGCCGAAGAACTATTTAAAGCGATTTTTGATAAACTTAAAGTTATCAGCGTTCAAATAGAGTTTTCAATCACATTCAAAATGTTAAAGATTACTACCGAGTTGTAGGTTACATTCCTCTTATTGAATTTATTTTTGAAGATCTCAAAAGACGTTTCCCAATAGATATCCTTAATGTATTGAACATACCAAAACTTCTACCTCAAAGTGTAATCAAGTCAAATACAGATACAAAACTTTTAAAATCACAACTTGCTGATGAGCTGATTATGTTTGATAAAAGAGATAGATAAACACCTACTAACATCTAAACTTGAGTCTGAACTGTTGCATTTGCAACAAACATGTAGATGCTTTAATAAACTGTGATGAAGATATCTACCGAAATCTAACAAAAATATTTCAAATTTTCGTTTCAATGCTCGTCAGCAGGGCAAGTTTAAAATGGCATGAAAAATGGTTAAAAATGGCTGGCAAAATGGCACGAAAAAGTATGAAAAATGGCACGAAAAATGACAAAAATAAACATGTTATTTTATTAAGTTTTTATTGTAATTACAATAGTATGTTTTTTCAAATTGTCAAAAAAAAAAAATACTGGAGGCAAAACGCAAGAATTTGGAAGTTGTTTTAATACACTTTTAATCTAATTTTTGTTATAAAATTCTGTTTAATAAAGAAATATTTTTTATATATTTGTCATAAAATTTTTTTTATCAGGGAAATCTTATTAAAAAACGACGTTTAAAATTCTTGCGTTTTGCGTCTTCGATTTCTAGAACACCCCTGATTATCTCATCTTGTCACTTAAAACAGTTATATAAATGAAAACACTCTTTCAACATCGCAAGATGTACCTGGAGCATATTTGAACACTCAAAGTTCAGATGGAGAAAGGTTGTCAATAAATTCATTTGCCTCACTTTCCTTAAAACAAAATTGTGAAAAAATCGATTAACACACTTTTTTAAAATTGAAATGCCGAGCCATATAGATTTTTCAGGAGTATTGAATAATTTACCACATGTATTACGATCTAAAACTTTTTTAAACTTTTCAACAAAATCTTTTTTACTGACATCTTGTATTATTTTCCTTAGCACTGTCAATTAAGCCAGAGCTTTCATTCATAGAAATCCCTTTCGTTTGTAACTTCAAGAGGCTTGAGCAGATGCTTTGAAAGTACTTTTTACGTCCGATTTTTGCATTATTCAGTTAGCATTTCGAATAGATTCTGCCTCATATTCGCTGAGCTTATTTAAACATTTTTTTCTCGGTTGCAAAAATGTATTCTTTAGCAAGCTGGACCAAAAATTGCTTTTTAAAAAAATAATTGAAGAAATGGCAAAAATGGCATATGCCATAAAAAACTTGCCCTACTCGTCAGTAATCCTACGAGAGAGAGGTCATTTCCTACCCGTCGTCTTATAAAAACATGGTTCATATCAACAACGACAGAGAAAGACTGTACTATCTAAATTTGCCTCATGAGGAAATCATAAATTGCTTATTTAAAAAAATTAAATTATACAGTACTGATCTTATATTTCATTTAACCTTATTGTTGAGTTTTTTTTTAATAAATATACACATATTAATTTTAATAAACTTTTTAAAACAAATTTTTTACTTTTTTGTATCAATTTTCCCCCACTAAGACTCAAGCTGGATCCGTGCCTGATCATAGTAGCATACCAACATTTGTAAGAAAGTTATTGCATTGAAAAAAATTTTCGAGAGATATTTTTATGGGAGTTATGGTCAAAATATAACCACAAATAAGTTCGGACTAAATTTCATCTAAATGCCAACTTATCAAGATGGTTAAGGAATACAAACACTCGTTTCCCCAAAGAAGCTAGTATGGGGGCTAAGTGAAATTATGGACCGATTCGCACCATTTTCAATAGGGTTGGTCCTTATACCAAATTTTATTAAATTATCTCCGAAACTGCAATCTGCACTTTGCGCACAAGATTTGCGTGGACATTTAACCAGACATCGTTATGAGTCGATCGGTATACTAAAAGGTCGAGAACCAAAATTTGTATGTGTTGCAAACAGCAACACAAGAGCTTAATACCCCCTCCTCTACTATAAAAATATGTGTATAAATATATCAATCGTCGTTAAAGCATTTTCCTAATCGTTTTAAAAATGTCTCTCCGTCTGTTTGGTCTGGACTTTATGTCTTTATGACTCGAAAAAGTTCGCATTTGCATTTATATCGCCGCAAAGTTCTCCATAAATGGTTTTTTATTTAAAATTGCATTTCACTAATTAATATTGCCCATATTTGTCTTTATATATATTAAGTCCTTTAATGCCTGCTGGAACATAGAGCTGTCACAATTACTTTCCATCTTTCTCTATATATTGCAAGGCTTTTCATCACACTCGAAGTAACCCCTTAATTTGCTACAGATCACAGATAAGGCCTCCTAATAAAAATACTTCTATATACATACTTTAAAGGATGTTATATAGTTATAGATAGAGTGACTTAACTATACATTCATACTTGCTAAAATTTCGATTGATGTATATTTAAAATTCAAAACTTTTTAAATTCTTGGTATTTGACTACCTGTTGCAGTCGGCGGGGTTAAAACGTGTTTAAATGCAATATTTAACAACTTCTTCAATTTTTTTTATTTTTAAATGATATTGAAAAGTGTTTCAGCTATTTTTCAAGTTATTTTGAAATAATTTAACACACAAATATTAATTTTTTTTTAGATTTTAACACACTACCTTGATAATCGGTTGTTCGTTGTATGCATCACTAAGCAAAAATGACAGTTAAAATAACATGTTGTTGCCAACATAAAACATGCAAAAGTAATAAAAACGTTTAATTGTTAATCCACTCCTATTAAGCGTTTATAAATCAGATTTTTTTTAAAGGTTTATAAAACAATAAGTGTTAAATAACTATGGTAAGCATTAAAGCTGAAATAAGAAATTCTTAAGGGCGGAAATAAAAAATATTAATCTACATATCGGACCACAGATACACTTATAACCCTGGCGTTAAGGTCTGCTACAAAAACTTCCTTCACAGAGGACTATTTTAGTCTAGCTAAATCCCACTGTATTTGTATGCTTTACCTGCCTATAATTATGCTACGGTTTAATTGGCATTAACACTCCGCCATTTACATAATTGGCAGTAAAATTTTTATTAAACTTTATTTAATTGTTTAAAAAACATATACAAAGACCTTTTCTAAAAGAATTAAAATGACTTTTACATTCCATCCTTAATTAACCCTGTCAAAGGCAAATTATATAAAAAAGGACACTAAACTTTTGTTTATAATTTTTCTTTTTAAACTTAACTTTAACCATGAAATGAATAATATTTTATTTCAACTACATTCTTTTTTCCTAGACGAGGTCAAAGGAAAGAAAAATCCACACAAGTAGCCTTTTAAAATTCTTTTCGCTAAAAAGGACACAAAGAAAAAGGATTTAAAGCTGACGTGATTCGAATTTTAAACAAAAGAAATTATGAATGTTCATAAAAAGTATATAAATAAGTATTGTGCTTTTTTCATTTTTAACTGCAAAAAGAAGAAGGAACAATGCTAAAGAATGCTCAAATATGGACTTGCGAACTTTGACAATTGAAGCGGCCATATTGTTCGAGCTTCCTACATCTGTCGCTTTGGCTGTCATTTATTGAGACCACTACAAAATGACAAATTAAACAAAATTTTTAATTTGACGAAGTTTCTTCAAAAAATTATCTTGAGCGATGAGTTCCATTTCCGGCTAAATGTGATTTTGGTACGATAACAACACAAATGAGATCCAAGTGCGTCCAATGCTACCCGTCCTCTTTTTTTGTGACATATGGGACATTATGGGACATAGCAGCAATTTGACAAAAGTTGTTTGCCTTTAGATTCGTGTTTCATTAATGCGCGCTTGCTAGTTGTGGTATAAACACGACTGGGACGAACGACGAATTCATCGGCTAGAATTCGTTGCGTAAATTCGTCAAATGAGACACAATAAGTGCGTGAATTCCAGGTATAAATGTGACTTGATTTTTTTTTTATTTTATAAAAATATGTATATGTGTAAATACCTTGGTCGCTAGATTATAGACAACTTTTTTATCCATTTTAATTTTTTTCTTTGTTTGTTAACATTTATCAAATCATAGGTTTTCTGGGTGTGTTCTAAAATTCGAATCCACTCGAAAGTGGATTACTTAAGCATTTTTGGTGTTCTGCATTTCGATTTAGCAAACTCATATTCGTTTTTGGGTTTGTCTCATATTTTGCAATTTTTCGCGAATTTCAGCCATGTTCGAAATGTGTTCCTGTAAGTTGTCTGATTCTTTACAGCTTTAACGATTTTTAAGAAATAGTAGCCTTTGCTGTCATGCAGCTTTTAGCAAATTTCCGTTAACATAGCAATTTTTACCGAATTTTTGCCATTCCCTATAATTTTAGAGACTTCGAGTCAATTTTGTGGCTTGTTTGAAATATTAAAAAATTTCGCGAATTTTCACCATTTTTTGCAAATTTTAGCCAAGTTCGCAATAGAATCGATTTTCCCAGTGATACTTTACTGCTTTCACGATTAAGCTGTGATAAGCTGTCCCTGTCCCAATTTATTTGTCGTTCGTATGCGTAAGAAATAGAAATAAACCAATCGCAGTGTTCGTTACGCAGGACGAATTTCGGTATACGCAATGATTGTGTGTATTTTCTTACATACACATGTGTTCTATTTCTGACGACGAATATTCGTTGTGAATAATTCGTCGTTCGTCCCAGTTGTGTTTTTAGCATAATGGTGCTTAAGATTTAGAAAATATTATGATAAAAAAAACAGCAGTGATTTTAAGAGATATTTAAGCACACAGCTTCACTATTTGATTGAAATTAGAAAATATTGCTTAAAGTTAATTTTTCAAGAAACTGAATCCAAAAATTTTTAAGCAAGATTTTAAAATTGGAATCCCCGGATAATTTTTCCTGAAAGTGAAACGTTCTTCCTCAACATAAGCAGTTATTTCAAATTACGGACTCTTCATTTAATCTTATTTTATCACTTCAAATAAAACAGTATTTCCTTAAGAGACCCATGTGAATTAATTTTAAACTCTCTACAACTAAAACCGAAAGTTAGCAAAGAAAAATAACAAAGAATGTCACCATCAACAAATAAAGTCTGTAGGATACTAATTTTTTTCTTAAATACATTATTTTCAACTGCCTCACCAGCAATTCACTGTATGCTAAACTAATCGACCCCATTCCTATTTGGTGGCTTGGCAACTAAAACTAGTCCCAAATAGTTATTTAATCCATAAATATGATCAATGAATTATCTATGTATGCAGCAAGCAATCTGACGCCGCACCGAGTTGCTAGCAGTGCGTATGAATAGTAGAGAGAGAGAGAGAGAGTGTGGCAACAACTCAAAACAAATACATACAACAGACAATTGCAATGACAGCATTCAAAAGTAAAAAAATACCACACATTTCTACAAATTGCAAAATTCATTTATTAGCGGTCACATTATCTACGCATATTGTGAACATTTTTTTCGAATCGAGACAGTAATCGGGACAATGTGGTCACACTATTGACTATTGTGATTTATTTTTGTTTATTTGTTATAATAAGCAGACATCATTTAAATATTTTTAAAATCGATTTCGCTCAAAATAAGGAAATAAAAATAATATAACTATGTAGTAAATTTTAGAAAAATTTCCCAGAAATGGTACATTTTATATATTTCCTATGAAAATTAAATTGTTACTAAATTTCCTACAAAAAGTTAATTTTAACATAATTTTTTAAAAATGTGAATTTTAACAAAATTTTTATGAAAATAAGTTTTAACATTATTTCCTATAAAAGGAAATTTCAACAAAATTTCCTATAAAAATTAAATTTTACCAAAACTTCCTATAAAAAGTAAATTTTAACAAATTTTCCTATAAAAAGTAAATTTTTTCAAAATTTCCTTTAAATTGTAAATTTTACCAAAATGTCCTTAAAAAAGTAAATTTTAACAAAATTTCTTATAAAAATTAAATTTGCGCAAAGTTTTCCATAAAAAGTGAATTATAGCAAAATTTCCTATAAAAAGTAAATTTTAACAAAGTTTTGTATGAAAAGTAAATTTTAACAATATTTTCTATAAAAAGTAAATTTTAACAAAATTTCCTATAAAAAGTAAATTTGAGAAAAATTTCCTATAAAAAGTAAATTTGAGAAAAATTTCCTATAAAAAGTAAATTTTAGCAAAATTTCCTATAAAAAGTAAATTTTAACAAAATATCTTTAAAAAAATAAATTTTAACCAAATTTTATATAAAAAGTAAATTGTGAGCGAAATTTCCTATAAAAAGCAAATTTTAGCAAAATTGTTTATAAAAGTAAATTTTAATAAAATTTCCTGTAAAAAGCAAATGTTAAAAATAATTCCTATAAAAAGTAAATGTTAACAACATTTCCCATAAAAAGTAAATTTTAAAAAAATTTCCAATAAAAATAAATTTGAATAAAATTTCCTATAAAAAGAAAATTTGAGCAAAATTTCCTAAAAAAAGTAAATTTGAGCAAAATTTCCTATAAAAAGTAAATTTTAACAAAATTTGCTATAAAAGTAAATTTTAAAAAAAAATTATATAAAAAGTAAATTTTAACAAAAATTCTGGGTGTAGAGGGGATTTTTCGATTCGTCATTGCCAAATACAGCATTTAAACTGGTTTTGTTTACATCCTTCATTTATCTCGAGATACTTAATAATTTTCTTTTAAACTGAAACCACATTTCCAAACCGATAAAAACTAAAACTCGGTTACTTTTATACACTCACTGGTCTTCCAAGAAACTTCATATTAAAAAGGACTAAAGTTTCTTTTTGTTTATTTTTTATAAAAAAAAACTGTTTCCTAACAATTTGGCCTTTTCTAGCGCCGAAAAGGTGTCGCAGTTTGACTTACGTTTCCTTTTTAAAATTAGTGAATAAAACTTTAGCTTTTCCGTTTGACTAGAATATTAAAATCCCACACAAAACCCTTAAGTATTGTTTGTCGAAGTAACAGAAAAAATAATCTTTTAGAGCAAAAAATTTCCTAAATCATTTACAGCCTTATTCAAAAAAAAATGTTAATTTTGGTTTAAAGAACATATTAGTTAATAAGCACTTTACGCTTAATAACCTTATTGTAAAAATTTGTATACAAAAAACGTATATTAGTTAATAATGACTTTTAGAATTTTTTTAGTTTAAGACTGGTAACACCGGTTCATGCACTTATATGTGTGAAGTTAAATTTTAAAATTTATAACCCTAGACACATTCTGTTATGTTTACAGAGCAATGTTAACCACTTAACAGAACTTATGTTAACGCTGTTATGATGCATGATTCCAGATTTCTGGAAAAGGAGTCAACGTGGGCGATAAAAAATGATTAGGATTTGTGGACAATACTATTCTCCATCGTTCCCCATCCCCAGAATTTGTAACAGAGCGAGTTGGAGTGACTTATGGCCAATTTACTCTTTTGAAGTCTCTAGGGGATGAGTCCAGATTTCTGGAAAAGGAGTCAACGTGGGCGATAAAAAAATGATTAGGATTTGTGGACAATACTATTCTCCATCGTTCTCCATCCCCAGAATTTTTAACAGAGCGAGTTGGAATGACTTATGGCCAATTTACTCTTTTGAAGTCTCTAGGGGATGAGTCCAGATTTCTGGAAAAGGAGTCACATGGGCGATAAAAAATGATTAGGATTTGTGGACAATACTATTCTCCATCGTTCTCCATCCCCAGAATTTTTAACAGAGCGAGTTGGAGTTACTTATGGCCAATTTACTCTTTTGAAGTCTCTAGGGGATGAGTCCAGATTTCTGGAAAAGGAGTCAACGTGGGCGATAAAAAATGATTAGGATTTGTGGACAATACTATTCTCCATCCCCAGAATTTTTAACAGAGCGAGTTGGAATGACTTATGGCCAATTTACTCTTTTGAAGTCTCTAGGGGATGAGTCCAGATTTCTGGAAAAGGAGTCACATGGGCGATAAAAAATGATTAGGATTTGTGGACAATACTATTCTCCATCGTTCTCCATCCCCAGAATTTTTAACAGAGCGAGTTGGAGTTACTTATGGCCAATTTACTCTTTTGAAGTCTCTAGGGGATGAGTCCAGATTTCTGGAAAAGGAGTCAACGTGGGCGATAAAAAATGATTAGGATTTGTGGACAATACTATTTTCCATCGTTCTCTATCCCCAGAATTTTTAACAGAGCGAGTTGGAGTTACTTATGGCCAATTTACTCTTTTGAAGTCTCTAGGGGATGAGTCCAGATTTCTGGAAAAGGAGTCACATGGGCGATAAAAAATGATTAGGATTTGTGGACAATACTATTCTCCATCGTTCTCCATCCCCAGAATTTTAAACAGAGCGAGTTGGAGTTACTTATGGCCAATTTACTCTTTTGAAGTCTCTAGGGGATGAGTCCAGATTTTTAGAAAAGGAGTCAACGTGGGCGATAAAAAATGATTAGGATTTGTGGACAATACTATTCCCCATCGTTCTCCATCCCCAGAATTTTTAACAGAGCGAGTTGGAATGACTTATGGCCAATTTACTCTTTTGAAGTCTCTAGGGGATGAGTCCAGATTTCTGGAAAAGGAGTCACATGGGCGATAAAAAATGATTAGGATTTGTGGACAATACTATTCTCCATCGTTCTCCATCCCCAGAATTTTAAACATTGGTTCTATAAAACTTAGTGTTTCCATTTTAAATACCAATATAATATTGTAAAATTTATATTTTTATTATTTTGTTAGTTTTCTCAAAGTTTGTTGTGTTTGTAATATTATTAATTTTGGTTTAAAGTAGGGTTGAAGGTACTTTAAAATTCTTTCTTTTAATATTGAGTTACTAAACGTATTTTAGACTAATAATTGTTTTTGAATAATACTTTAACGATTTTTACTTAATAAGTCTTGGTAAACCTTTAGTAACTTTTTTTGAATAAGGCTGTTAAAAATTAAACTGAAATTAAAAAGATTATTAGAAAACACTTTTTATTCCTGCCGTTAAAGTCTGCTTACATTTTCTAGAAAAACATATTTTTTAAATGTTTTATAATATTCTTACGCTTCATTAAATTTATTACACAATATTTCCAGACTTTTCTTTACATTCAATTTCACTTTAAACTGTTTTCCCACTTTTGTGTTTCTACTTGTCATCTCATCACTGTTTAAATATTGACTTTTAACTTTTTTAAATGGTTGATTAAATACGTTTTTTGTAAATACATTTCTTTTTAAAAGGAAAACATACGTACAATTTATGTCAGTCTTTTAAATTAAGATTTTAAAGACGTTAATATCATAGATCTCGTTAATTATAAATACGACAGCTTAATTGTAAAACATTCCAAGTCGATTAAGTCGATTTTTAATGTTTTGAAAAAACTTATATTCTGTCATATTTTGGTGTTGATCTGCTAATCTCCTCCAAAGTTATGCAAAAAAAAAGGACTGAGCATACAACTGAATGTTGACTCGCCCGTCAACTTCTCTTGCGAAATTCACTTTTTCGACTTAGCCGGTTTTGGAATTGAGTATTTTAAATTCAAGTTTCGTTAACAAATTAAAATTAAGCACACATTTTTAACTGAAATTTATTATTTGCTTATTTGTACGAGGGCGATTCAACAAGTCACTTTTTTAATTTTCCACCTCTTAACTAAAATGGCAACATTGCTTCTGTTAACAGGCAGGTCTCAGTTGACGCCATTCAAAATTTTAATAATCTGTGTCATTTAGCCATTGAAAGCAGACTTCCTTGTAAATTGAGGAAAAAAAGTGATTTGGTGTTCAGATTATTCTTAATTTTTCAGAAACTGGTTTTCGAATAAATTTGATGTATAAATCGGCACAGGCAAAACAGTTAAGAACGCTTTTTTCCTTTATTTGTCAACCGAACCTCAATGTAGAGAAGAAAAAAAGCAAAAAGGAGAAATATCGGAAATTTAATTTGTTTCTTTTTCGTGCTGCATGTGATAATTTTTAAATTTTCTATAATATTGAATTTAGAAACATAATATTTTAGGTGCGGGTTACTAAGGGAATGAGAACATATAAGATACAAATTTTTGGTACTTTTCAGTTTTCATCAGGTACTTTTTGAATTTTTTTTTCATATTCGACCTACAAAGATAAATATAAACATGCAATGTCCTGAGTGATTAAAGCCAATAGTACACGGAATGTAAAAAGCCACATGCGCATGTGGTTCTGACGTTAATTTGACGACACTGCAAAGCCACAATAGCAAGTTCGTGTTGTGTGATGACGACAAAATTACGTCAGAACCGCATGCGTATGTAGCTTTTCACATTCTGTGTACTATAGGCTTAAGAATCTATAAGAGGGAGAATTTTGGTACTTCTTCGTTCTACATCTGGTACTTTGAATAATTTTCGTTAATATTAGACATAGAAATATATAATTAAACATGCAATGTGTTCAGTGGATGACAATCTGTAAAGGATACTTTTTGATACTTTTTTGTTTTTCAATTGAAATTTTCTGATATTTTTTATATTGCACTTACAAGACCCCTCGCCAAATCGATCCACTCAGACGGAAAAAATAAAAGATCAGAACATGTTAATTTATAATAACTTAGCTATCTTTTCTTCATATTAACATGAAATTTTTGATCGAATTTTGACCATTAGGCAAACACTTGTATGTATAAAACTGTACAGTAAATGAGAATTACAAACACTGTTTTATTATTTACAGCGATATCAAAGCTTAGACAACAAACATCAACAATAAACAGTGAGTTTATTTTTTCTTACATTAAATAATGAGAGTTTTTTGTAATTACCTGCATTATTATAGATTTAAAAAAAATATCGTGGGAAAGTAATTAGTATTGTTGTTATTTTGTTGAACTATTTATGTTTTTTAATCCAAATTTTAAATATTTTTAATTCGGCTCAAGTTCATCAAATTAAATTTTTCTTTAAATTATTTTTATAAAGAAAGGAATTTTACAACATGAAAATTAATTAAAATTGTTATTGACAATCTTTCATTCTTGAACGTTGCCAGGGCTCGAACCCTGGCCGGCAGGTTACCATGACATGTTTCGATCGCAACCACTCGATCTCCTCAGATGGATTTGCCGTCTTACACTCGCAGCCATCGACGACCGCTGACGTCAATACCAAATTGTATTTTAACCTTTGGTAGATCGAAATTTGCATTTTTGAATGATTATCCATTTTAATTGATTTTACATGTGTTTCCTTAGGAAAGGTTACCACTCAAAACCATTTTTACTGTGCATTGAAATTTTCTACTCCTTCAAATGATCTCATTTCTTTCAAGCTTTGCAGAAAAACTTATTCTAAAAACTTATTTTAATAAAATACTGTATTAAAGAAAGAATTAATTATGAAAGCATAAACAAGTTTTAAATTTTTCTCTTCAAACTTTGGCGAACTGCTTAGTTACCTTTTTTTAACATGAAAAAGTGTAAGAACGTATTATTTAATATTTTAACATGTTAAAGTTAAAAAAATCTCTAAGGACATTAGTTTTTTTCTGGGACTTCCTGAGAATTTTTTTTTTTTAATAGAAATACGAAAGCCTAAAGCTTCTGTAAAAGCATACTCATCAATCAAATAAATTTTAACAATTTTATTATATTTCTTTTTATTATGTTTCTCCATTATTTTGCACATCAAAACTAAGTAAAAAGATTTTTATGTAAAATTTTATTATGGCCAAAATTGATTTCATATTCAAACTAAACAGCACTATGAAATCTTTAAACAGAGAACACAATATTGATATGGCAATTTTTTCAATATTCAATATTTTGTATTAAATTTATAGTCTTTGATGTTGTCCATAAATCGAATAAAAACTAATCTGTAGATATTCCTAAGAGCTTTTACAGGATATCAACTAACACACGTGTATGTCCTTCCGTCTATCAAGCTCTCTGCAAGCAGCAATTCTATAGCAACTTCAGATACACTTGTGTGTGTGTGTGTGTTTTTGTCTTTGCACATAAGTGGAGAACTTAATAGCATTAATTATATTTTACTAAACATCATGATACAGCAAAGCTTTTAATAAAATGTTGTCTTTGTGCATAATAAAAGTCAAAAAATTCTTAAGGAAATTTTGTTTTGCTCATTTGGATTAAGTAAAAAATTTAATTAAAAAATAACAAATTTTAAAATACTGAGTACTTTTATTCTAGCGGGCACGCTTTATAGATTCCAAATTTGAGTTGCATAAAATCATAGGGTACATATATGCCCAATAATCTCGAGAAGTAGCAGAGTTCAAAAAGGACACAAGACCGCTTCAGTGATGGTATTGTGAGGAGTCACATATAGTGGTGTTTTAAAACTCAATTTTTTTCGAAAAAGGAGGAAAACATCTGTAGCGGTAAGAGTGCATGGTCTAAATGGTGGCAATTTTGAATAGTTTCTTTTTTAATTTTATATTCACGCAGAGAAGTTGTGCTGAAAAAGGTCAAGAAAATGAAAAACAAAAAAATGTAATTTGGACTTCAAGAAGAATTCTTGACAAGAAGTACGGAAGAACATGTAAATCAATTAAAATAGATAATTATTCAAAGCAAATTTCGATATACCAAAGGTTAAATACAGTTTGGTTTAAAGATTGATGTTTGACTATTGACATCCAGTCGTCGTCGATGGCTTTGAGTGTTAAACGGCAGACCCTTTTGAATATATCGAGTGGTTGCAATTGAAACATTTAAGAGTCACCTGTCCGTGAAAGCCTGTGTTCGAGTCCCGCGGCAGTCAAGAAAGAAAAATTATCAATAAATTTTAATTAATTTCATGTTGTAAAATTCCTTTCTTCATAAAAATAATTTAATGAAAATTAAATTTAACGAACTTTAGCCTGATTAAAATTTCAAAATTTGGAATAAAACCTATGAATAGTTCAACAATATAACCACAATACTAAATATATTATGGTTACCTTAACCATATTATTATCACGACAACCATATTATGGTTAAATTCATCCATCCAAAAGCTAAAACCAAACTTATGGTTGCTTCAAAACATGTTATGGTTAATAATTTAATATGTTCGAATTCTAATATTTTAAAACTTTGTATGTTTAATTTTAAATTTAAAATAATATGATTAGAAAGCGACAACATTCTGGTCGTTTGCATTTTACAATAGTTGCTTGGTTTGCTTAAAATTCTCATTAATTTTATTTTAATTATTTATTAAAATACATAAATTTACGTAAAATAAACTAGTAGAACAGAAAAATGAAGGTCGTCACAGGCTGGAATATGAATTTTTTATAAAAGCGGAACTCTATTTTTGGTTTAAAATGTCATTTAACCAACAAATCTCTAAATCACTATACAAATAAACCATCTTTAAATTCATAAAATTGGGCGTTTTGACTACCAATACAGACCATATGAATTTTATAAGGTTTATCGTAGTGCTGCCACATATTATTATTTTTTAACAACATATAAAACATGCGACCAGGGTTGTTTGATGTGACGATTTTTCGTCATTTTGAAAAATTTTTTGAGAAAATACAGTAAAATGACAATTTTTTAAAATAAAGTAATAGTATTATGACGATTTTCTGACATCAATAAAACACTAAACAGAAATATTTACAATTATATTGGAAACAGTCCAAAACGTAACAATAAATTTTTGGAAATTAAACACAAAAAAATTTTCCCCCAGTCACAAACCAGGTGGCTTTCATTAGAAGCATTAGTAATTTAAATTCTTTAATTATATGAATGGCATCGATACTGCAAAAAAAAAATATACTACTAGAGCCCCGATTTTCGTGGGTTCTATTTGGTCCGCTTTTTAAAAATTGGTTGAATCCGCTTTGCGTTTTTATGATTTTGATTTCTACATACAATTGCATTTTTCACTTTTCAAAAGTCATAATCACATGTGAAGTATTTGTCTATTTGCGTGTAAAAAGGCGAATTCCCATTTAATTCTGTTAGGTAAGTTATTCTAAGCATATGGCGTTTTCTTTTCTAAAAAAAAAACAGTGTACCATAAGTGTTACATTGGGATCTGGCAACATTTTTAAATGTTAACCTGATTTTTAAGAAGTGTTGTATATTTTACGTTTACAAAAGAACACAAGTTTCGGCATAAAACAATAAAGTACAATTATTGTTAAAAATGTGGAGCCTTTTATACCGCTAATTTCTAAGTATAAAATACGAGGGACGAACTAAAAAAATTATTTATTTTTGCTGATCTAATAACAAAACCATCTGTTAATCTAGAGCTACACTCATGCCCCTTTAATTGAAATGAGTGTTGAACATGTGGCATTTTTTTTTTACGGGGAACATCTTCAGAAAAGAACACGTTGCACTTTTAAAACAGAACACATTTTTCAGAAAAGAACATAAAGAAATGTAAAAGCCAGAATAAATGCAGAATATTAGGTTAGGTTCCATTGGCAGCCGTGATCAAGCACAGCTCACGTGGGTCCATTAATTAGTACCCGTTGTATAACCATGTCACACCGTCTCCCATGGGTCCTATGTTATCTGGCTGCTAGTATTCAAATGCAGCCATCCGGTCGATTCAATAAAGGAGTGGATCCTGTTTACATCAACATAAGAGAGACAAGTTTTGTCCCCAAGGACTCTTCGATCAAACATTTCGAGTCTTAAATCTCCGAATGCCGAGCAATTACACAGAAGATGTTCCGTTGACTCTTCCTCCTCCTCGTCACCGTAATTTCTACACAAGTCATTATAAAGGAAGCCCCAGCCTCTGAGCGTGCTTCCCAATGGGCCAGTGGCCAGTCGTAACCGCAATTAGGTTTCTTAGATGATGTCTGGACAGCTGTAATGCCCGCCGTGTCCTTTTTTCATCTATGATGGGCCAGATTTACCTGGTTTCCCCACAGGTAGTTTCATCGTGCCACCTCTTACTGGCAATAAGATGAAACTTGTGCGCTATAAGTTGCTTACTCCTTGCGAGTGAAGCACCTACATTATATGTTGAACCGTCTCGATTCCAGATGGTGCCTGAATACACCAGCGAATCCGCCATGCAGTTCCCCTGTATGTCTCCGTGTCCGGGGAAATGCAGAATATTACTCAGAAAAGAAAACGCCAATAGTTGCGTGTTAGGAAGTAGGAGGTTAGTTCTTAATAAGAAGTTGTGTACAAAAAAGAGTGCAAAGAAAAGATAATGCATTAGTTTGGAACTGAATTTGAATGTTATAAAACATTTCAAGTGCCTCCAACCATAATTGTTTTCTAAGTGTTCACAGAAAAAATTAAAAATTTTCTCTAATCACCAAATTCATAGAAACAAGCAAATAATTTGTTGAATTTGCACTTATTACCAAAATGATTATAAAGATTGCTAAAAACTTAAGATTGTGAATATTTTTTTTCAATAAATATTATTTTTAATTTTAATTTAAACAATGTGTTAATTGATTTTATTAAATATAGTCCAGGTTTTGACAATTCCCAACAACAATTCTAAAAGTTTAAATTATTTTATTTTAAATGAAAATTCCAATTAAGATTATTTATTTGTTATTTAAATGATATTTTAATTAAAAATTAATTTCAAAACAACTAAAACGTTAATTAAATCAAATTTATATTTTTAATTTCCTTTCAACAAAAGAAATAATTGATTCAATTATCCCATTAATTAAATTGAAATACTTTTTAAAAAAATTTTGATCAAAACAAAACTACTGATAATTTTTTCTGTGTTAAGAAATGGGTGAAAAAACAAATATTTTTTAGGATCATATTGTGGTTTTAAAATATTTTTTATTCGAACCGATTAAGATCGATTTCAATTTCAAACTGCTCAGCAGAAGTAGAAACAACTTAAAACCCAAACAGTTTATTTCTGTTGAGTCTTCAGTGAACATTAAAGTGAACATTTTGTACAAAGGCAAACGGAAGTAGGTGTAAAATAAATATATACGCAATAAGATCTTCGATTAATATCTTAAGGCGTTACACAATTAATGCCGAATTTATTTCACTCTTCGCTAATTTTGTAGATTTTCTAATTTAGATCCTTCAAGGCCGACCATAATTCATGTAAATTCCAAAATCTTTAACTTGTACTGGACTTTAATACTTCTGTTTTGGATTTATGACGTTTAGAATAACGGATTATGTATTTCGAAAATGTCGATATATTTACCCTTTTGTCCAAAATTCTCTGTCGAGTACTGTTAATACTATAATAACATTATTTTGTTGTTAAACTTAACAAAAGAGCTGCGATATTCTGCATTTGCGCTTTTGAAAGCCTAATGCTGAACTTCGCTAATTGAAAGCAAAAACTAAGTCAAAAATATTTTATAATTTTGTTGTTGTTTCTACAGAAATTCATGTATCGTTTAAAAATTTTCAACGCCACAAGTTGTGAGGCGTTTTAAAATTTTTAAGCCAATACATGTACAAACTTGAAATTTGTGTTTGGTCTAAAACCAAATACAATGTGAAACTATGAAACGATTTTTCCCAATATCAATGAGGGACTCTTCTCTTAGTGACTGCTTTATTCAGTTATCATATGGCAAAATCAATTTTAATCCTGGAATATGACAAGTGTGAAACATCTAAATTTCTACCAAAATATTTCAGCTGCTTTATTTTATAGTTTAACGTTACAATAAAATTAAAGTGGTCACATACTAAAAAAACAACACTGCTGTCTCGCAACCACCTACAAAACCAACCATAGAGCAAACAATTGCAGTAAGATAAATTTCATATACTTCATATGGGCAATGATGGGTTGTTTGGTTCGGTTGGGCGGGTGGTTTGACCTCAACCATCAAAACGGTCATTATTAATTCAAATTTGTGGATTTCGTTTTCACAAGTTTCGAAAATATTTGAAACTAGGAGAGAAGTTTAATGCAAATTTAGCCAAGTGCTTATGAAGGTTACAGTGGGATCTTAATTGAGAGGAGTTTATTACCTAAATGGTATTCGTTAGTCTTTCACAGATTCCACTGTAATCAAAAATGTACGCATAACTTAATATAAACTACGTTAATGATAATAAATGTATGAACTAAAATAATGCAGAATTTAATTGTTAAATTCTAATGGCAGATTAAAATTTAAATAGAATTTATACATTTTCACAATAAATTCCAGATTGATAATCGAAACGTACGTATTTTGGATCGGTATTAAATTATTTGTTATTTCGGTATCGGTACTTCAGTATCTGCATAATTTTAAATTTCGAAGTTATTTAAACTGTTAACTATTAAAAAAAATTGTTTGTTTTCAAATTAGAAACAATCCTCCATTTTTGGATCAGCTGGAGTAAAATCAAAAACCAATTTTCTTTAAGAGTTATTTCAATAGTGTGTAGTGGAGAAGAGTTGGGGAATGGTGACTTTACAATGGGTGAATTTTACAATGCAGAATGGACTTTACAATATTTTTGTTTTAATTTTTATTTTATAATATCTTTGAGAGACTGATATGATACCGATTCCGGTAAGCAGGGAAAAATATGGGCGGATGAAGTTTAATGGAATTAATGGATGTGCCGTTTTTTTTTATTTATGAAAATAAAACGTCAGTTTGTAAAATAAGGAAGGCATATGTATTTAAATTGTTTGACAAAAACATTAAATAAGAAAATAGAAATTTTTAAAAATAATCACGCCATCTCGAATAAAAATTAAACAGATTTTCGCATACATGTTTTAGGGAAAAGAGAACCAATTTCGAGGCAAGAAAGGATCTGAAGTGTCACCTAAATTCCATATATAAAAATTTAATTTATAAAAATTACGCTCAGAGTAGGCGTGCGACGAATGTTTGGCATTTTATTTGCTAACTATTTGTTTATGTTTGCTATTTGCATTAATTAAAGGAATATTAAAAGGATTATTAAAAGATCAAAAACGTTTGACAATTTTTATAATAAAAAAGTGCGCCAGTTCCTTGTTCCTCCACCTGGTTGTGTTACAAGAGAAAAAATTTTTAGCAGAGATAATTTAATTAACTGTTCTTAACCCACTACTCTTAAGATTGATAAATCATCAAAACTTATATTAATAAAATATAAATGTGCTCAAGTGAACTGTGAGCAATAAGATGAGTCCAAATTGAACACACGAAACGAACGAAATTTTAGTTTAATGTGACCATAGCTTTAGAGACCTTATGTTACAAAATTATGTCTGATTTTTAATACGTGCATCTATGCATATCGGGAACCGAACAAAACCCTAAATTCTTCATTTCAGGGACCGTAAATAACTCTCAACGGAGCCCTATAATGTGATATACCAATAGATCTTGAAAAAATTATTATTTTGAATCCAAAAAAAGTTATATAAATAAAAACTCTTTTGAGGAGTTTAATTTTTTCCGTCAGAAAATACATAAAACAACTACCTATAAGGGCTTTTTCCTTTTCCGTCTTAAATAAAACTTTATAACATTTATTTTATAGTTCCAATATTACGATACGGCAATGTGTATTATCAACAGGGAAATAATTAAATAATTGAAATAAGGTTCACAAAATAATGAAAAAATAATAACAATTGTCACAAAGAAAAAAGTACTTACAATTAGAAAAATTTTTATACAAATAATCTATTACATTCTAACAAATATTTTTTAATTTCCTGTTTTGTTTTTATACCTACACTAAATAATTAAATTATATTACAATTTAATAAAAAAAGGTTAAATAAAATAAAATGTATACCTACTTAATTATTAATTAAATTATTTTTATAGAAACCTATTTTCACTTTTTGCATGAAATGGATGTAGGTATGTATGTACAAGTGGTGCTACCTACTCACTGTAAAAATCTTAGATTAACTTCTCTTGTGCTTTGCAAAAAAAAATACAATTGTTCCTATCCCCCTTTGGAGTATAAAAGTACATATCAAAAGAAAACAGTTTTTTGTCTCTAGGTACTGAAAATTTATAAATTTTGAGTTAACCCCCCTTTAGAGGAACCAGACCGATATGTAAGGCATATTACAACCCTATACCTATCTATAGGTACATAACTATATATTTTACATTTCGCACAAATTTAACCAAATTACAGGAACGCGTTCGAATTCGCATAAGCTTACAAAAAAAAAATCCAGCAACTTTTGACTTCAAAAATTAACTTCCGTATTCACAAACGATTATTAAATTTAACAAACGTTTATTAAGGATAATGAAAATTAAATTAAATTTGTTCTTTAAACCTTTATTAAATTTTAAAAATGTTTGTGAATACAAGCTTAAATGTTTAAAATTTATTAATTTTCGATTAATTAATTTAATAAAAGTTAATTTTAATTTTTAATAAAACGTTTTATGAAGAAATACCTAGTCGTTCCAAGAAAAACTAAATAAATAAAACTAAAACCAAATTGGTCAGATTAAGATTAAAAATTAAATTGTATTTTCCAACATTAAACATTCAGTTTAATAGTCTTTTAATTAAAAATAAAAATATTCAAAATTAACTTACTCTGCACATTAATTACTTCCAATATTTATTAACTCCATTTTCAGTTTCGACAAACGCGCGAACCGCTACCCGTTTTATTAACCGTATAACTAACTTTGGTAACTCTATTACACACTTTTTGCTTTCAATTGTAAGCAAAATAAACAAACTAATTTACTGCGTTAAATTTGCATTGATAAAAACAACAAATACCTATAGCCCTTCACATTTCTTTGCTTTTGCCTTTTTGTGACATTTTTTTTTCTTCTCTTTTGACATCTCTTCATATTTTAAAATGCAAAAACTAAATATCAAACACCAACAACAAAGAACTAAAAAACAATGGCAATAACAGCAACAACAAACCAAAAATTTTACACATAATTTGCTAATCTGCTTTATTGAATGATATTTTTTACCGCCATTTTCATTCTACTACTAATAAACACTAAAATTAATAACTTTTTAATATCAAATTAAAGATACCACTTGTAGGAATGTTTTTTTATTAATTTCTTTTAAATTAAAACTTTTTAACTATATTTACTTTTTGTTTAAAGACGGACGACATTTATTTGAAGACCGATTTAAGTAACAACAACAGAAAAACTAAATTGATGTTAAGAGTAGAGTTACCAAATTCTTAAATTGTATGTATGGAACATGGGAAAAGCGAAAAGGGTGCCAACTATAAAATGAAGGAACATTTTTCAAGTGAGTTAAATATATTTTATATTATGTATTTTTAGGATTTGTTTTGCGTACTTTGACTGGTTTCTAGCCTGAATTTTATGAAAATAATAATTATGATATTAAAAGTAGGAAGGAAAAGATACGCATTTTTGTAAAATTAACAAAACTCAAGTAGAGTAATTTTTTATTATAAAAAATTACTGTGTAAGAGTTAATTAATATTTAAAATGGATATTTATGAGTTTAAAAACCAAGAATTTAATTTGGCAAAATTGACAAAAGTTAAATTATTAAAAAACAGGGTGTTAGAGATTATTAATTTAATATTACATAATAAGATTTTGGTTAAACAAACAAAGTATTTTGCAGAGACACATAGATAATTTCGCGAATCCGTTTAAAGCAGAACTGCAGTGGAAAATAGTTTCTGATGCGACAGAACTCATTTGAAAACTTATGTATATCTGTGCGATGTTCTTAAATTTTAGGTATAGCATTTGATTCCGTCAGAAAACGAGCGTTATCTCTAGACCTCTTCTTCCTTTTCGAAATTTTCTTTTAGCATTTTCACAAACGCTTCAAAGGTCAACACTTATGGACCTATCATGGTTATGGTTAATATTGCCTAAAACATGGTTAATTTTGACCATATTATGGTTGATTTCGGGAAAAATTTTGTTAATTTTAACCATACTACATATATTCATTTTTAAACATAATATGGCAACCTGAAAACATAAACAATGTTAAAATCCAACCATAGTAGGTTTAGACAATTCCCAACAACAATTCTACAAGTTTAAATTATTTTATATTAAACGAATAAATCAATTACGATTTTTTGTTATTTATTTAATATTTTAATTAGGGTGTTCAGTCGATTAATTCTTGTTCGATTAATCGAACAATTTTAGACTATTAATTGTTCGAATAATTTGAAATTGCTTATTTCGAAGAATAATCGAAGAATTTTTACCGATTAATCGAATAATAATAATATATAGTATTTTTGGTAAATGTATAATTTTTTTGAAGTTTTAAGTTGAATTTGCAAATTAAATGCATGTTTCCGTAGGAATTAAAAAAAAAAATTCATGTTTAGTGAGTAAATTAGCTTAAATTTTTGGTACATTTTCTCAACACAATCAAAAAATTAATTTCACAAAAGAAAAAATGGCAAAGGTGTGTTAACTCAAAGATTTATATTAATTTATCGGGTATGTTTTAGAAATCGAATTAAAGTAAAATTGAAATCGAACGATAATTTAAATTCAATTATTTACAAAATGACCACAGTTTAAAAAATTTGCTCGATTTTAAATCAACTTTCTTTCGATTTCTAGAACACGCCCGTATTTTTTAACAAAATAGTTCATGCGTTTCTCTCTTTAGAAAGAGTTTGGCTTAAAAATATTGTACAAAGGATAAATCTAATAATGCTAAATGAAACAGGTGTCCAAAAACGTATTAACCTAAACGCTCTTCAACAACTTTAGTTCTTTACAACTAACAAAGTGACTATAAAATAGTACATACTTGAAAAAGATGCTCTACTAACAAAATCAAAGGGGTTACAAGTGGACTATTGAAGAAATATTTTTAACAAGGTACTTCCATCGATTCACTAGAGGATGTTATTTGCAGAAGCATAGCAGAGGCTGGAATGTCCGTGAAAAGTTTCAAAAATTCCAAAGTTTTAATGACTCTTTTAAAATGTAAGTGTCCGAGAGTGAAACAACAATTAGCAGCAACCTTGACAAATTTTATTTAAAAAAGAATGTTTATTTACTTAAGTGCTAATTTTTTTCTAGAATTATCGACAAAAAAATCTCGTAATTTATAAAATTAAAAATCAATTTGCTTGGAATTTTAAATGTTTATTTATTTAAAAATGACTTAACGGAATACTTCTTAAATAAACTATAGTCCGTTACTGTAATAATATTGTGAGTGTAGAGAACAAATTTTTAGCAGAGATAATTTAATTTACTGTTCTTAACCCACCACTCTTAAGATTGATAAATCATCAAAACTTATATTAATATAATATAAATGTGCTCAAGTGAACTGTGAGCAATAAGATGAGTCCAAATTGAACACAAATTCGACAAAAAAAATCAAAAAATGCATGGCCACTGAATATTATCTACTTTTAACTTTCTTTTTAATAATTTTTGTTGTTCTTTTAAACGTTACATTTAACTAGAAAACATTCAAGAACAATGCAATTAATAAAATGTTTATTGCAATTTGATCTGGCAAACGTTATGCAAAACCAAACAAATGTTTAATAAAAGAAGCAGTTACTTTGAAAATGTTACACTCTAAAAAAATGGGAAAATGTAGGTTATCTTTCAGTGTAAAGAGTTTTTTGATTCAATGTAACTTTGGGATGTTTTAAAACTATACAACGAAATTTTAGTTTCATGTGACCATAGCTTTAGAGACCTTATGTTACAAAATTATGTCTGATTTTTAATACGTGCATCTATGCATATCGGGAACCGAACAAACCCCTAATTTCTTCATTTCAGGGACCGTAAATAACTCTCAACGGAGCCCTATAATGTGATATACCAATAGATCTTGAAAAAATTATTATTTTGAATCCAAAAAAAGTTATATAAATAAAAACTCTTTTGAGGAGTTTAATTTTTTCCGTCAGAAAATACATAAAACAACTATAAGGGATTTTTCCTTTTCCGTCTTAAATAAAACTTTATTTGTTTATATTTATTTTTTTAATGACGATTTATTTAATCGCAATGCAAGCTGATCAGACTACACTTCTTTAGAGATTGTTTTTATTTTATGACGGCTAAACTCTCTTCCTTAGAGTTTGATTCGACTTACTATGTACTATTCTACGTTGAATAATAGCTGTGTAAGACGAATTTTTTGTTAATTCACAAAATAACTTTTTTGAGAGCCCTTAGTAATATTAATAATATTCCTTTATTTATTATTTTTTGCTTGTTTGGTAGTAAGTTCCATTGAATTTAAATTAATTTACTGGAATGAATTTATTTTTCAAGCTCTTAATATTCTTTTTTAAAACATAATTATTAATTTGCAATATAATTTTTTACGCGTGAGGTTTTTATTTTTATATAAAAAATTAGATAACATTTATTTTATAGTTCCAATATTACGATACGGCAATGTGTATTATCAACAGGGAAATAATTAAATAATTGAAATAAGGTTCACAAAATAATGAAAAAATAATAACAATTGTCACAAAGAAAAAAGTACTTACAATTAGAAAAATGTTTATATGTACAAATAATCTACCTATTACATTCTAAAAAATATTTTTTAATTTCCTGTTTTGTTTTTATACCTACACTAAATAATTAAATTATATTACAATTTAATAAAAAAAGGTTAAATAAAATAAAATGTATACCTACTTAATTATTAATTAAATTATTTTTATAGAAACCTATTTTCACTTTTTGCATGAAATGGATGTAGGTATGTATGTACAAGTGGTGCTACCTACTCACTGTAAAAATCTTAGATTAACTTCTCTTGTGCTTTGCAAAAAAAAATACAATTGTTCCTATCCCCCTTTGGAGTATAAAAGTACATATCAAAAGAAAACAGTTTTTTATCTCTACTGAAAATTTATAAATTTTGAGTTAACCCCCCTTTAGAGGAACCAGACCGATATGTAAAGCATATTACAATCCTATACCTATCTATACATAACTATATATTTTATATTTCGCTTTTACACAAATTTAACCAAATTATAGGAACGCGTTCGAATTCGCATAAGCTTACAAAAAAAAATCCATCAACTTTTGACTTAAAAAATTAAATGTTTACAATTTATTAATTTTCGATTAATTAATTTAATAAAATTAATTTTTAATAAAACGTTTTATAAAGAAATACCTAGTCGTTCCAAGAAAAACTAAATAAATAAAACTAAAACCAAATTGGTCAGATTAAGATTAAAACTTGAATTGTATTTTCCAACATTAAACATTCAGTTTAATAGTCTTTTAATTAAAAATAAAAATATTCAAAATTAACTTACTCTGCACATTAATTACTTCCAATATTTTTAACTCCATTTTAAGTTTCGACAAACGCGCGAACCGCTACCCGTTTTATTAACCGTATAACTAACTTTGGTAACTCTATTACACACTTTTTGCTTTCAATTGTAAGCAAAATAAACAAACTAATTTACTGCGTTAAATTTGCATTGATAAAAACAACAAATACCTATAGCCCTTCACATTTCTTTGCTTTTGCCTTTTTGTGACATTTTTTTTTCTTCTCTTTTTACATCTCTTCATATTTTAAAATGCAAAAACTAAATATCAAACACCAACAACAAAGAACTAAAAAACAATGGCAATAACAGCAACAACAAACCAAAAATTTTACACATAATTTGCTAATCTGCTTTATTGAATGCTATTTTTTTACCGCCATTTTCATTCTACTACTAATAAACACTAAAATTAATAACTTTTTAATATCAAATTAAAGATACCACTTGTAGGAATGTTTTTTTATTAATTTCTTTTAAATTAAAACTTTTTAACTATATTTACTTTTTGTTTAAAGACGGACGACATTTATTTGAAGACCGATTTAAGTAACAACAACAGAAAAACTAAATTGATGTTAAGAGTAGAGTTACCAAATTCTTAAATTGTATGTATGGAACATGGGAAAAGCGAAAAGGGTGCCAACTATAAAATGAAGGAACATTTTTCAAGTGAGTTAAATATATTTTATATTATGTATTTTTAGGATTTGTTTTGTGTACTTTGACTGGTTTCTAGCCTGAATTTTATGAAAATAATAATTATGATATTAAAAGTAGGAAGGAAAAGATACGCATTTTTGTAAAATTAACAAAACTCAAGTAGAGTAATTTTTTATTATAAAAAATTACTGTGTTAGAGTTAATTAATATTTAAAATGGATATTTATAAGAGTTTAAAAACCAAGAATTTAATTTGGTAAAATTGACAAAAGTTAAATTATTAAAAAACAGGGTGTTAGAGATTATTAATTTAATATTAATAAGATTTTGGTTAAACAAACAAAGTATTTTGCAGAGACACATAGATAATTTCGCGAATCCGTTTAAAGCAGAACTGCAGTGGAAAATAGTTTCTGATGCGACAGAACTCATTTGAACAACAATTCTACAAGTTTAAATTATTTTATTTTAAACGAATAAATCAATTACGATTTTTTTTTATTTATTTAATATTTTAATTAGGGTGTTCAGTCGATTAATTCTTGTTCGATTAATCGAACAATTTTAGACTATTAATTGTTCGAATAATATGAAATTGCTTATTTCGAAGAATAATCGAAGAATTTTTACCGATTAATCGAATAATAATAATATATAGTATTTCTGGTAAATGTATAATTTTTTTGAAGTTTTAAGTCGAATTTGCAAATTAAATGCATGTTTCCGTAGGAATTAAAAAAACATTCATGTTTAGTGAGTAAATTAGCTTAAATTTTTGGTACATTTTCTCAACACAATCAAAAAATTAATTTCACAAAAGAAAAAATGGCAAAGGTGTGTTAACTCAAAGATTTATATTAATTTATCGGGTATGTTTTAGAAATCGAATTAAAGTGAAATTGAAATCGAACGATAATTTAAATTCAATTATTTACAAAATGACCACAGTTTAAAAAATTTGCTCGATTTTAAATCAACTTTCTTTCGATTTCTAGAACACGCCCGTATTTTTTAACAAAATAGTTCATGCGTTTCTCTCTTTAGAAAGAGTTTGGCTTAAAAATATTGTACAAAGGATAAATCTAATAATGCTAAATGAAACAGGTGTCCAAAAACGTATTAACCTAAATGCTCTTTAACAACTTTAGTTATTTACAACTAACAAAGTGACTATAAAATAGTACATACTTGAAAAAGATGTTCTATTTACTAACAAAATCAAAGGGGTTACAAGTGGACTATTGAAGAAATATTTTTAACAAGGTACTTCCATCGATTCACTAGAGGATGTTATTTGCAGAAGCATAGCAGAGGCTGGAATGTCCGTGAAAAGTTTCAAAAATTCCAAAGTTTTAATGACTCTTTTAAAATGTAAGTGTCCGAGAGTGAAACAACAATTAGCAGCAACCTTGACAAATTTTATTTAAAAAAGAATGTTTATTTACTTAAGTGCTAATTTTTTTCTAGAATTATCGACAAAAAAATCTCGTAATTTATAAAATTAAAAATCAATTTGCTTGGAATTTTAAATGTTTATTTATTTAAAAATGACTTAACGGAATACTTCTTAAATAAACTATAGTCCGTTACTGTAATAATATTGTGAGTGTAGAGAACAAATTTTTAGCAGAGATAATTTAATTTACTGTTCTTAACCCACCACTCTTAAGATTGATAAATCATCAAAACTTATATTAATATAATATAAATGTGCTCAAGTGAACTGTGAGCAATAAGATGAGTCCAAATTGAACACAAATTCGACAAAAAAAATCAAAAAATGCATGGCCACTGAATATTATCTACTTTTAACTTTCGTTTTAATAATTTTTGTTGTTCTTTTAAACGTTACATTTAACTAGAAAACATTCAAGAACAATGCAATTAATAAAATGTTTATTGCAATTTGATCTGGCAAACGTTATGCAAAACCAAACAAATGTTTAATAAAAGAAGCAGTTACTTTGAAAATGTTACACTCTAAAAAAATGGGAAAATGTAGGTTATCTTTCAGTGTAAAGAGTTTTTTGATTCAATGTAACTTTGGGATGTTTTAAAACTATACAACGAAATTTTAGTTTCATGTGACCATAGCTTTAGAGACCTTATGTTACAAAATTATGTCTGATTTTTAATACGTGCATCTATGCATATCGGGAACCGAACAAACCCCTAATTTCTTCATTTCAGGGACCGTAAATAACTCTCAACGGAGCCCTATAATGTGATATACCAATAGATCTTGAAAAAATTATTATTTTGAATCCAAAAAAAGTTATATAAATAAAAACTCTTTTGAGGAGTTTAATTTTTTCCGTCAGAAAATACATAAAACAACTATAAGGGATTTTTCCTTTTCCGTCTTAAATAAAACTTTATTTGTTTATATTTATTTTTTTAATGACGATTTATTTAATCGCAATGCAAGCTGATCAGACTACACTTCTTTAGAGATTGTTTTTATTTTATGACGGCTAAACTCTCTTCCTTAGAGTTTGATTCGACTTACTATGTACTATTCTACGTTGAATAATAGCTGTGTAAGACGAATTTTTTGTTAATTCACAAAATAACTTTTTTGAGAGCCCTTAGTAATATTAATAATATTCCTTTATTTATTATTTTTTGCTTGTTTGGTAGTTAGTTCCATTGAATTTAAATTAATTTACTGGAATGAATTTATTTTTCAAGCTCTTAATATTCTTTTTTAAAACATAATTATTAATTTGCAATATAATTTTTTACGCGTGAGGTTTTTATTTTTATATAAAAAATTAGATAACATTTATTTTATAGTTCCAATATTACGATACGGCAATGTGTATTATCAACAGGGAAATAATTAAATAATTGAAATAAGGTTCACAAAATAATGAAAAAATAATAACAATTGTCACAAAGAAAAAAGTACTTACAATTAGAAAAATGTTTATATGTACAAATAATCTACCTATTACATTCTAAAAAATATTTTTTAATTTCCTGTTTTGTTTTTATACCTACACTAAATAATTAAATTATATTACAATTTAATAAAAAAAGGTTAAATAAAATAAAATGTATACCTTCTTAATTATTAATTAAATTATTTTTATAGAAACCTATTTTCACTTTTTGCATGAAATGGATGTAGGTATGTATGTACAAGTGGTGCTACCTACTCACTGTAAAAATCTTAGATTAACTTCTCTTGTGCTTTGCAAAAAAAAAATACAATTGTTCCTATCCCCCTTTGGAGTATAAAAGTACATATCAAAAGAAAACAGTTTTTTATCTCTACTGAAAATTTAAAAATTTTGAGTTAACCCCCCTTTAGAGGAACCAGACCGATATGTAAAGCATATTACAATCCTATACCTATCTATACATAACTATATATTTTATATTTCGCTTTTACACAAATTTAACCAAATTATAGGAACGCGTTCGAATTCGCATAAGCTTACAAAAAAAAATCCATCAACTTTTGACTTAAAAAATTAAATGTTTACAATTTATTAATTTTCGATTAATTAATTTAATAAAATTAATTTTTAATAAAACGTTTTATAAAGAAATACCTAGTCGTTCCAAGAAAAACTAAATAAATAAAACTAAAACCAAATTGGTCAGATTAAGATTAAAACTTGAATTGTATTTTCCAACATTAAACATTCAGTTTAATAGTCTTTTAATTAAAAATAAAAATATTCAAAATTAACTTACTCTGCACATTAATTACTTCCAATATTTTTAACTCCATTTTCAGTTTCGACAAACGCGCGAACCGCCACCCGTTTTATTAACCGTATAACTAACTTTGGTAACTCTATTACACACTTTTTGCTTTCAATTGTAAGCAAAATAAACAAACTAATTTACTGCGTTAAATTTGCATTGATAAAAACAACAAATACCTATAGCCCTTCACATTTCTTTGCTTTTGCCTTTTTGTGACATTTTTTTTTCTTCTCTTTTTACATCTCTTCATATTTTAAAATGCAAAAACTAAATATCAAACACCAACAACAAAGAACTAAAAAACAATGGCAATAACAGCAACAACAAACCAAAAATTTTACACATAATTTGCTAATCTGCTTTATTGAATGATATTTTTTTACCGCCATTTTCATTCTACTACTAATAAACACTAAAATTAATAACTTTTTAATATCAAATTAAAGATACCACTTGTAGGAATGTTTTTTTATTAATTTCTTTTAAATTAAAACTTTTTAACTATATTTACTTTTTGTTTAAAGACGGACGACATTTATTTGAAGACCGATTTAAGTAACAACAACAGAAAAACTAAATTGATGTTAAGAGTAGAGTTACCAAATTCTTAAATTGTATGTATGGAACATGGGAAAAGCGAAAAGGGTGCCAACTATAAAATGAAGGAACATTTTTCAAGTGAGTTAAATATATTTTATATTATGTATTTTTAGGATTTGTTTTGTGTACTTTGACTGGTTTCTAGCCTGAATTTTATGAAAATAATAATTATGATATTAAAAGTAGGAAGGAAAAGATACGCATTTTTGTAAAATTAACAAAACTCAAGTAGAGTAATTTTTTATTATAAAAAATTACTGTGTTAGAGTTAATTAATATTTAAAATGGATATTTATAAGAGTTTAAAAACCAAGAATTTAATTTGGTAAAATTGACAAAAGTTAAATTATTAAAAAACAGGGTGTTAGAGATTATTAATTTAATATTAATAAGATTTTGGTTAAACAAACAAAGTATTTTGCAGAGACACATAGATAATTTCGCGAATCCGTTTAAAGCAGAACTGCAGTGGAAAATAGTTTCTGATGCGACAGAACTCATTTGAACAACAATTCTACAAGTTTAAATTATTTTATTTTAAACGAATAAATCAATTACGATTTTTTTTTATTTATTTAATATTTTAATTAGGGTGTTCAGTCGATTAATTCTTGTTCGATTAATCGAACAATTTTAGACTATTAATTGTTCGAATAATATGAAATTGCTTATTTCGAAGAATAATCGAAGAATTTTTACCGATTAATCGAATAATAATAATATATAGTATTTCTGGTAAATGTATAATTTTTTTGAAGTTTTAAGTCGAATTTGCAAATTAAATGCATGTTTCCGTAGGAATTAAAAAAACATTCATGTTTAGTGAGTAAATTAGCTTAAATTTTTGGTACATTTTCTCAACACAATCAAAAAATTAATTTCACAAAAGAAAAAATGGCAAAGGTGTGTTAACTCAAAGATTTATATTAATTTATCGGGTATGTTTTAGAAATCGAATTAAAGTGAAATTGAAATCGAAATCGAACGATAGTTTAAATTCAATTATTTACAAAATGACCACAGTTTAAAAAATTTGCTCGATTTTAAATCAACTTTCTTTCGATTTCTAGAACACGCCCGTATTTTTTAACAAAATAGTTCATGCGTTTCTCTCTTTAGAAAGAGTTTGGCTTAAAAATATTGTACAAAGGATAAATCTAATAATGCTAAATGAAACAGGTGTCCAAAAACGTATTAACCTAAATGCTCTTTAACAACTTTAGTTATTTACAACTAACAAAGTGACTATAAAATAGTACATACTTGAAAAAGATGTTCTATTTACTAACAAAATCAAAGGGGTTACAAGTGGACTATTGAAGAAATATTTTTAACAAGGTACTTCCATCGATTCACTAGAGGATGTTATTTGCAGAAGCATAGCAGAGGCTGGAATGTCCGTGAAAAGTTTCAAAAATTCCAAAGTTTTAATGACTCTTTTAAAATGTAAGTGTCCGAGAGTGAAACAACAATTAGCAGCAACCTTGACAAATTTTATTTAAAAAAGAATGTTTATTTACTTAAGTGCTAATTTTTTTCTAGAATTATCGACAAAAAAATCTCGTAATTTATAAAATTAAAAATCAATTTGCTTGGAATTTTAAATGTTTATTTATTTAAAAATGACTTAACGGAATACTTCTTAAATAAACTATAGTCCGTTACTGTAATAATATTGTGAGTGTAGAGAACAAATTTTTAGCAGAGATAATTTAATTTACTGTTCTTAACCCACCACTCTTAAGATTGATAAATCATCAAAACTTATATTAATATAATATAAATGTGCTCAAGTGAACTGTGAGCAATAAGATGAGTCCAAATTGAACACAAATTCGACAAAAAAAATCAAAAAATGCATGGCCACTGAATATTATCTACTTTTAACTTTCGTTTTAATAATTTTTGTTGTTCTTTTAAACGTTACATTTAACTAGAAAACATTCAAGAACAATGCAATTAATAAAATGTTTATTGCAATTTGATCTGGCAAACGTTATGCAAAACCAAACAAATGTTTAATAAAAGAAGCAGTTACTTTGAAAATGTTACACTCTAAAAAAAATGGGAAAATTTAGGTTATCTTTCAGTGTAAAGAGTTTTTTGATTCAATGTAACTTTGGGATGTTTTAAAACTATACAACGAAATTTTAGTTTCATGTGACCATAGCTTTAGAGACCTTATGTTACAAAATTATGTCTGATTTTTAATACGTGCATCTATGCATATCGGGAACCGAACAAACCCCTAATTTCTTCATTTCAGGGACCGTAAATAACTCTCAACGGAGCCCTATAATGTGATATACCAATAGATCTTGAAAAAATTATTATTTTGAATCCAAAAAAAGTTATATAAATAAAAACTCTTTTGAGGAGTTTAATTTTTTCCGTCAGAAAATACATAAAACAACTATAAGGGATTTTTCCTTTTCCGTCTTAAATAAAACTTTATTTGTTTATATTTATTTTTTTAATGACGATTTATTTAATCGCAATGCAAGCTGATCAGACTACACTTCTTTAGAGATTGTTTTTATTTTATGACGGCTAAACTCTCTTCCTTAGAGTTTGATTCGACTTACTATGTACTATTCTACGTTGAATAATAGCTGTGTAAGACGAATTTTTTGTTAATTCACAAAATAACTTTTTTGAGAGCCTTTAGTAATATTAATAATATTCCTTTATTTATTATTTTTTGCATGTTTGGTAGTTAGTTCCATTGAATTTAAATTAATTTACTGGAATGAATTTATTTTTCAAGCTCTTAATATTCTTTTTTAAAACATAATTATTAATTTGCAATATAATTTTTTACGCGTGAGGTTTTTCTTTTTTATATAAAAAATTAGATAACATTTATTTTATAGTTCCAATATTACGATACGGCAATGTGTATTATCAACAGGGAAATAATTAAATAATTGAAATAAGGTTCACAAAATAATGAAAAAATTAAACTCCTCAAAAGAGTTTTTTTTATGTGTCTTTTTTTGGATTCGAAATAATTGTTTCAAGATCTATTGGTATATCACAGTATTGGGCTCCGTTGAGAGTAATTAACAGTCCCTGAAATGAAGAAATTAGGTTTTTGTTCGGTTCCCGATATGCTCAGATGCAGGTATTAAAAATCAGACATAATTTTGAAACATAAGGTCTCTAAAGCTTTGGTCACAATTAACAAAAATGTCGTTGTATGGTTTCAAAAAATCCCAAAGTTACATTGAATCAAAAAACTATAGTTTTCTACACTAAAAGATAACCTAAATTTTTCAATATTTTTAAGTGTATAAAATTTTCAACGTAACTGCTATTTTTATTATTTGATTTTGCATAACGATTGCCAGATCAAACTGCATTTAACATTTTATTAATTGCATTATTCTTTAATTTTTTCTAGTTAAATTAAACGTTTAAAAGAACAACAAAAATTATTAAAACGAAAGTTAAAAGTAGACAATATTCAGTGGCCATGCATTTTTTGAATTTTTTTTGTCGAATTTGTGTTCAATTTGGACTCATCTTATTGCTCACAGTTCACTTGAGCACATTTTTATTATATTAATATAAGTTTTGATGATTTATCAATCTTAAGAGTAGTGGGTTAAGAACAGTAAATTAAATTATCTCTGCTAAAAATTTGTTCTCTACACTCACAATATTATTACAGTAACGGACTATAGTTTATTTAAGAAGTATTCCGTTAAGTCATTTTTAAATAAATAAACATTTAAAATTCCAAGCAAATTGATTTTTAATTTTACGAGATTTTTTTGTCGATAATTCTAGAAAAAAATTAGCACTTAAGTAAATAAACATTCTTTTTTAAATAAAATTTTTCAAGGTTGCTCCTAATTGTTGTTTCACTCTCGGACACTTACATTTTAAAAGAGTCATTAAAACTTGGAATTTTTGAAACTTTTCACGGACATTCCAGCCTCTGCTATGCTTCTGCAAATAACATCCTCTAGTGAATCGATGGAAGTACCTTGTTAAAAATATTTCTTCAATAGTCCACTTGTAACCCCTTTGATTTTGTTAGTAGAGCATCTTTTTCAAGTATGTACTATTTTATAGTCACTTTGTTAGTTGTAAAGAACTAAAGTTGTTGAAGAGCGTTTAGGTTAATACGTTTTTGGACACCTGTTTCATTTAGCATTATTAGATTTATCCTTTGTACAATATTTTTAAGCCAAACCCTTTCTAAAGAGAGAAACGCATGAACTATTTTGTTAAAAAATACGGGCGTGTTCTAGAAATCGAAAGAAAGTTGATTTAAAATCGAGCAAATTTTTTAAACTGTGGTCATTTTGTAAATAATTGAATTTAAATTATCGTTCGATTTCAATTTTACTTTAATTCGATTTCTAAAACATACCCGATAAATTAATATAAATCTTTGAGTTAACACACCTTTGCCATTTTTTCTTTTGTGAAATTAATTTTTTGATTGTGTTGAGAAAATGTACCAAAAATTTAAGCTAATTTACTCACTAAACATGAATGTTTTTTTAATTCCTACGGAAACATGCATTTAATTTGCAAATTCGACTTAAAACTTCAAAAAAATTATACATTTACCAGAAATACTATATATTATTATTATTCGATTAATCGGTAAAAATTCTTCGATTATTCTTCGAAATAAGCAATTTCAAATTATTCGAACAATTAATAGTCTAAAATTGTTCGATTAATCGAACAAGAATTAATCGACTGAACACCCTAATTAAAATATTAAATAAATAACAAAAAATCGTAATTGATTTATTCGTTTAAAATAAAATAATTTAAACTTGTAGAATTGTTGTTCAAATGAGTTCTGTCGCATCAGAAACTATTTTCCACTGCAGTTCTGCTTTAAACGGATTCGCGAAATTATCTATGTATGTGTCTCTGCAAAATACTTTGTTTGTTTAACCAAAATCTTATTAATATTAAATTAATAATCTCTAACACCCTGTTTTTTAATAATTTAACTTTTGTCAATTTTACCAAATTAAATTCTTGGTTTTTAAACTCTTATAAATATCCATTTTAAATATTAATTAACTCTTACACAGTAATTTTTTATAATAAAAAATTACTCTACTTGAGTTTTGTTAATTTTACAAAAATGCGTATCTTTTCCTTCCTACTTTTAATATCATAATTATTATTTTCATAAAATTCAGGCTAGAAACCAGTCAAAGTACACAAAACAAATCCTAAAAATACATAATATAAAATATATTTAACTCACTTGAAAAATGTTCCTTCATTTTATAGTTGGCACCCTTTTCGCTTTTCCCATGTTCCATACATACAATTTAAGAATTTGGTAACTCTACTCTTAACATCAATTTAGTTTTTCTGTTGTTGTTACTTAAATCGGTCTTCAAATAAATGTCGTCCGTCTTTAAACAAAAAGTAAATATAGTTAAAAAGTTTTAATTTAAAAGAAATTAATAAAAAAACATTCCTACAAGTGGTATCTTTAATTTGATATTAAAAAGTTATTAATTTTAGTGTTTATTAGTAGTAGAATGAAAATGGCGGTAAAAAAATATCATTCAATAAAGCAGATTAGCAAATTATGTGTAAAATTTTTGGTTTGTTGTTGCTGTTATTGCCATTGTTTTTTAGTTCTTTGTTGTTGGTGTTTGATATTTAGTTTTTGCATTTTAAAATATGAAGAGATGTAAAAAGAGAAGAAAAAAAAATGTCACAAAAAGGCAAAAGCAAAGAAATGTGAAGGGCTATAGGTATTTGTTGTTTTTATCAATGCAAATTTAACGCAGTAAATTAGTTTGTTTATTTTGCTTACAATTGAAAGCAAAAAGTGTGTAATAGAGTTACCAAAGTTAGTTATACGGTTAATAAAACGGGTAGCGGTTCGCGCGTTTGTCGAAACTGAAAATGGAGTTAAAAATATTGGAAGTAATTAATGTGCAGAGTAAGTTAATTTTGAATATTTTTATTTTTAATTAAAAGACTATTAAACTGAATGTTTAATGTTGGAAAATACAATTCAAGTTTTAATCTTAATCTGACCAATTTGGTTTTAGTTTTATTTATTTAGTTTTTCTTGGAACGACTAGGTATTTCTTTATAAAACGTTTTATTAAAAATTAATTTTATTAAATTAATTAATCGAAAATTAATAAATTGTAAACATTTAATTTTTTAAGTCAAAAGTTGATGGATTTTTTTTTGTAAGCTTATGCGAATTCGAACGCGTTCCTATAATTTGGTTAAATTTGTGTAAAAGCGAAATATAAAATATATAGTTATGTATAGATAGGTATAGGATTGTAATATGCTTTACATATCGGTCTGGTTCCTCTAAAGGGGGGTTAACTCAAAATTTTTAAATTTTCAGTAGAGATAAAAAACTGGTTTCTTTTGATATGTACTTTTATACTCCAAAGGGGGATAGGAACAATTGTATTTTTTTTTTGCAAAGCACAAGAGAAGTTAATCTAAGATTTTTACAGTGAGTAGGTAGCACCACTTGTACATACATACCTACATCCATTTCATGCAAAAAGTGAAAATAGGTTTCTATAAAAATAATTTAATTAATAATTAAGTAGGTATACATTTTATTTTATTTAACCTTTTTTTATTAAATTGTAATATAATTTAATTATTTAGTGTAGGTATAAAAACAAAACAGGAAATTAAAAAATATTTTTTAGAATGTAATAGGTAGATTATTTGTACATATAAACATTTTTCTAATTGTAAGTACTTTTTTCTTTGTGACAATTGTTATTATTTTTTCATTATTTTGTGAACCTTATTTCAATTATTTAATTATTTCCCTGTTGATAATACACACTGCCGTATCGTAATATTGGAACTATAAAATAAATGTTATCTAATTTTTTATATAAAAATAAAAACCTCACGCGTAAAAAATTATATTGCAAATTAATAATTATGTTTTAAAAAAGAATATTAAGAGCTTGAAAAATAAATTCATTCCAGTAAATTAATTTAAATTCAATGGAACTAACTACCAAACAAGCAAAAAATAATAAATAAAGGAATATTATTAATATTACTAAGGGCTCTCAAAAAAGTTATTTTGTGAATTAACAAAAAATTCGTCTTACACAGCTATTATTCAACGTAGAATAGTACATAGTAAGTCGAATCAAACTCTAAGGAAGAGAGTTTAGCCGTCATAAAATAAAAACAATCTCTAAAGAAGTGTAGTCTGATCAGCTTGCATTGCGATTAAATAAATCGTCATTAAAAAAATAAATATAAACAAATAAAGTTTTATTTAAGACGGAAAAGGAAAAATCCCTTATAGTTGTTTTATGTATTTTCTGACGGAAAAAATTAAACTCCTCAAAAGAGTTCTTATTTATATAACTTTTTTTGGATTCAAAATAATAATTTTTTCAAGATCTATTGGTATATCACATTATAGGGCTCCGTTGAGAGTTATTTACGGTCCCTGAAATGAAGAAATTAGGGGTTTGTTCGGTTCCCGATATGCATAGATGCACGTATTAAAAATCAGACATAATTTTGTAACATAAGGTCTCTAAAGCTATGGTCACATGAAACTAAAATTTCGTTGTATAGTTTTAAAACATCCCAAAGTTACATTGAATCAAAAAACTCTTTACACTGAAAGATAACCTACATTTTCCCATTTTTTTAGAGTGTAACATTTTCAAAGTAACTGCTTCTTTTATTAAACATTTGTTTGGTTTTGCATAACGTTTGCCAGATCAAATTGCAATAAACATTTTATTAATTGCATTGTTCTTGAATGTTTTCTAGTTAAATGTAACGTTTAAAAGAACAACAAAAATTATTAAACGAAAGTTAAAAGTAGATAATATTCAGTGGCCATGCATTTTTTGATTTTTTTTGTCGAATTTGTGTTCAATTTGGACTCATCTTATTGCTCACAGTTCACTTGAGCACATTTATATTATATTAATATAAGTTTTGATGATTTATCAATCTTAAGAGTGGTGGGTTAAGAACAGTAAATTAAATTATCTCTGCTAAAAATTTGTTCTCTACACTCACAATATTTTTACAGTAACGGACTATAGTTTATTTAAGAAGTATTCCGTTAAGTCATTTTTAAATAAATAAACATTTAAAATTCCAAGCAAATTGATTTTTAATTTTATAAATTACGAGATTTTTTTGTCGATAATTCTAGAAAAAAATTAGCACTTAAGTAAATAAACATTCTTTTTTAAATAAAATTTGTCAAGGTTGCTGCTAATTGTTGTTTCACTCTCGGACACTTACATTTTAAAAGAGTCATTAAAACTTTGGAATTTTTGAAACTTTTCACGGACATTCCAGCCTCTGCTATGCTTCTGCAAATAACATCCTCTAGTGAATCGATGGAAGTACCTTGTTAAAAATATTTCTTCAATAGTCCACTTGTAACCCCTTTGATTTTGTTAGTAAATAGAACATCTTTTTCAAGTATGTACTATTTTATAGTCACTTTGTTAGTTGTAAATAACTAAAGTTGTTAAAGAGCATTTAGGTTAATACGTTTTTGGACACCTGTTTCATTTAGCATTATTAGATTTATCCTTTGTACAATATTTTTAAGCCAAACTCTTTCTAAAGAGAGAAACGCATGAACTATTTTGTTAAAAAATACGGGCGTGTTCTAGAAATCGAAAGAAAGTTGATTTAAAATCGAGCAAATTTTTTAAACTGTGGTCATTTTGTAAATAATTGAATTTAAACTATCGTTCGATTTCGATTTCAATTTCACTTTAATTCGATTTCTAAAACATACCCGATAAATTAATATAAATCTTTGAGTTAACACACCTTTGCCATTTTTTCTTTTGTGAAATTAATTTTTTGATTGTGTTGAGAAAATGTACCAAAAATTTAAGCTAATTTACTCACTAAACATGAATGTTTTTTTAATTCCTACGGAAACATGCATTTAATTTGCAAATTCGACTTAAAACTTCAAAAAAATTATACATTTACCAGAAATACTATATATTATTATTATTCGATTAATCGGTAAAAATTCTTCGATTATTCTTCGAAATAAGCAATTTCATATTATTCGAACAATTAATAGTCTAAAATTGTTCGATTAATCGAACAAGAATTAATCGACTGAACACCCTAATTAAAATATTAAATAAATAAAAAAAAATCGTAATTGATTTATTCGTTTAAAATAAAATAATTTAAACTTGTAGAATTGTTGTTCAAATGAGTTCTGTCGCATCAGAAACTATTTTCCACTGCAGTTCTGCTTTAAACGGATTCGCGAAATTATCTATGTGTCTCTGCAAAATACTTTGTTTGTTTAACCAAAATCTTATTAATATTAAATTAATAATCTCTAACACCCTGTTTTTTAATAATTTAACTTTTGTCAATTTTACCAAATTAAATTCTTGGTTTTTAAACTCTTATAAATATCCATTTTAAATATTAATTAACTCTAACACAGTAATTTTTTATAATAAAAAATTACTCTACTTGAGTTTTGTTAATTTTACAAAAATGCGTATCTTTTCCTTCCTACTTTTAATATCATAATTATTATTTTCATAAAATTCAGGCTAGAAACCAGTCAAAGTACACAAAACAAATCCTAAAAATACATAATATAAAATATATTTAACTCACTTGAAAAATGTTCCTTCATTTTATAGTTGGCACCCTTTTCGCTTTTCCCATGTTCCATACATACAATTTAAGAATTTGGTAACTCTACTCTTAACATCAATTTAGTTTTTCTGTTGTTGTTACTTAAATCGGTCTTCAAATAAATGTCGTCCGTCTTTAAACAAAAAGTAAATATAGTTAAAAAGTTTTAATTTAAAAGAAATTAATAAAAAAACATTCCTACAAGTGGTATCTTTAATTTGATATTAAAAAGTTATTAATTTTAGTGTTTATTAGTAGTAGAATGAAAATGGCGGTAAAAAAATATCATTCAATAAAGCAGATTAGCAAATTATGTGTAAAATTTTTGGTTTGTTGTTGCTGTTATTGCCATTGTTTTTTAGTTCTTTGTTGTTGGTGTTTGATATTTAGTTTTTGCATTTTAAAATATGAAGAGATGTAAAAAGAGAAGAAAAAAAAATGTCACAAAAAGGCAAAAGCAAAGAAATGTGAAGGGCTATAGGTATTTGTTGTTTTTATCAATGCAAATTTAACGCAGTAAATTAGTTTGTTTATTTTGCTTACAATTGAAAGCAAAAAGTGTGTAATAGAGTTACCAAAGTTAGTTATACGGTTAATAAAACGGGTGGCGGTTCGCGCGTTTGTCGAAACTGAAAATGGAGTTAAAAATATTGGAAGTAATTAATGTGCAGAGTAAGTTAATTTTGAATATTTTTATTTTTAATTAAAAGACTATTAAACTGAATGTTTAATGTTGGAAAATACAATTCAAGTTTTAATCTTAATCTGACCAATTTGGTTTTAGTTTTATTTATTTAGTTTTTCTTGGAACGACTAGGTATTTCTTTATAAAACGTTTTATTAAAAATTAATTTTATTAAATTAATTAATCGAAAATTAATAAATTGTAAACATTTAATTTTTTAAGTCAAAAGTTGATGGATTTTTTTTTGTAAGCTTATGCGAATTCGAACGCGTTCCTATAATTTGGTTAAATTTGTGTAAAAGCGAAATATAAAATATATAGTTATGTATAGATAGGTATAGGATTGTAATATGCTTTACATATCGGTCTGGTTCCTCTAAAGGGGGGTTAACTCAAAATTTTTAAATTTTCAGTAGAGATAAAAAACTGTTTTCTTTTGATATGTACTTTTATACTCCAAAGGGGGATAGGAACAATTGTATTTTTTTTTTGCAAAGCACAAGAGAAGTTAATCTAAGATTTTTACAGTGAGTAGGTAGCACCACTTGTACATACATACCTACATCCATTTCATGCAAAAAGTGAAAATAGGTTTCTATAAAAATAATTTAATTAATAATTAAGAAGGTATACATTTTATTTTATTTAACCTTTTTTTATTAAATTGTAATATAATTTAATTATTTAGTGTAGGTATAAAAACAAAACAGGAAATTAAAAAATATTTTTTAGAATGTAATAGGTAGATTATTTGTACATATAAACATTTTTCTAATTGTAAGTACTTTTTTCTTTGTGACAATTGTTATTATTTTTTCATTATTTTGTGAACCTTATTTCAATTATTTAATTATTTCCCTGTTGATAATACACATTGCCGTATCGTAATATTGGAACTATAAAATAAATGTTATCTAATTTTTTATATAAAAATAAAAACCTCACGCGTAAAAAATTATATTGCAAATTAATAATTATGTTTTAAAAAAGAATATTAAGAGCTTGAAAA
The DNA here is from genome assembly GCA_949318255.1 of Pollenia labialis. Classification (NCBI taxonomy): domain Eukaryota; kingdom Metazoa; phylum Arthropoda; class Insecta; order Diptera; family Polleniidae; genus Pollenia; species Pollenia labialis. Next base: position 33,076,625 of record OX439143.1, on the reverse strand, counting down.
ATAAATTCATTCCAGTAAATTAATTTAAATTCAATGGAACTAACTACCAAACAAGCAAAAAATAATAAATAAAGGAATATTATTAATATTACTAAGGGCTCTCAAAAAAGTTATTTTGTGAATTAACAAAAAATTCGTCTTACACAGCTATTATTCAACGTAGAATAGTACATAGTAAGTCGAATCAAACTCTAAGGAAGAGAGTTTAGCCGTCATAAAATAAAAACAATCTCTAAAGAAGTGTAGTCTGATCAGCTTGCATTGCGATTAAATAAATCGTCATTAAAAAAATAAATATAAACAAATAAAGTTTTATTTAAGACGGAAAAGGAAAAATCCCTTATAGTTGTTTTATGTATTTTCTGACGGAAAAAATTAAACTCCTCAAAAGAGTTTTTATTTATATAACTTTTTTTGGATTCAAAATAATAATTTTTTCAAGATCTATTGGTATATCACATTATAGGGCTCCGTTGAGAGTTATTTACGGTCCCTGAAATGAAGAAATTAGGGGTTTGTTCGGTTCCCGATATGCATAGATGCACGTATTAAAAATCAGACATAATTTTGTAACATAAGGTCTCTAAAGCTATGGTCACATGAAACTAAAATTTCGTTGTATAGTTTTAAAACATCCCAAAGTTACATTGAATCAAAAAACTCTTTACACTGAAAGATAACCTACATTTTCCCATTTTTTTAGAGTGTAACATTTTCAAAGTAACTGCTTCTTTTATTAAACATTTGTTTGGTTTTGCATAACGTTTGCCAGATCAAATTGCAATAAACATTTTATTAATTGCATTGTTCTTGAATGTTTTCTAGTTAAATGTAACGTTTAAAAGAACAACAAAAATTATTAAAACGAAAGTTAAAAGTAGATAATATTCAGTGGCCATGCATTTTTTGATTTTTTTTGTCGAATTTGTGTTCAATTTGGACTCATCTTATTGCTCACAGTTCACTTGAGCACATTTATATTATATTAATATAAGTTTTGATGATTTATCAATCTTAAGAGTGGTGGGTTAAGAACAGTAAATTAAATTATCTCTGCTAAAAATTTGTTCTCTACACTCACAATATTATTACAGTAACGGACTATAGTTTATTTAAGAAGTATTCCGTTAAGTCATTTTTAAATAAATAAACATTTAAAATTCCAAGCAAATTGATTTTTAATTTTATAAATTACGAGATTTTTTTGTCGATAATTCTAGAAAAAAATTAGCACTTAAGTAAATAAACATTCTTTTTTAAATAAAATTTGTCAAGGTTGCTGCTAATTGTTGTTTCACTCTCGGACACTTACATTTTAAAAGAGTCATTAAAACTTTGGAATTTTTGAAACTTTTCACGGACATTCCAGCCTCTGCTATGCTTCTGCAAATAACATCCTCTAGTGAATCGATGGAAGTACCTTGTTAAAAATATTTCTTCAATAGTCCACTTGTAACCCCTTTGATTTTGTTAGTAAATAGAACATCTTTTTCAAGTATGTACTATTTTATAGTCACTTTGTTAGTTGTAAATAACTAAAGTTGTTAAAGAGCATTTAGGTTAATACGTTTTTGGACACCTGTTTCATTTAGCATTATTAGATTTATCCTTTGTACAATATTTTTAAGCCAAACTCTTTCTAAAGAGAGAAACGCATGAACTATTTTGTTAAAAAATACGGGCGTGTTCTAGAAATCGAAAGAAAGTTGATTTAAAATCGAGCAAATTTTTTAAACTGTGGTCATTTTGTAAATAATTGAATTTAAATTATCGTTCGATTTCAATTTCACTTTAATTCGATTTCTAAAACATACCCGATAAATTAATATAAATCTTTGAGTTAACACACCTTTGCCATTTTTTCTTTTGTGAAATTAATTTTTTGATTGTGTTGAGAAAATGTACCAAAAATTTAAGCTAATTTACTCACTAAACATGAATGTTTTTTTAATTCCTACGGAAACATGCATTTAATTTGCAAATTCGACTTAAAACTTCAAAAAAATTATACATTTACCAGAAATACTATATATTATTATTATTCGATTAATCGGTAAAAATTCTTCGATTATTCTTCGAAATAAGCAATTTCAAATTATTCGAACAATTAATAGTCTAAAATTGTTCGATTAATCGAACAAGAATTAATCGACTGAACACCCTAATTAAAATATTAAATAAATAACAAAAAATCGTAATTGATTTATTCGTTTAAAATAAAATAATTTAAACTTGTAGAATTGTTGTTCAAATGAGTTCTGTCGCATCAGAAACTATTTTCCACTGCAGTTCTGCTTTAAACGGATTCGCGAAATTATCTATGTATGTGTCTCTGCAAAATACTTTGTTTGTTTAACCAAAATCTTATTAATATTAAATTAATAATCTCTAACACCCTGTTTTTTAATAATTTAACTTTTGTCAATTTTACCAAATTAAATTCTTGGTTTTTAAACTCTTATAAATATCCATTTTAAATATTAATTAACTCTTACACAGTAATTTTTTATAATAAAAAATTACTCTACTTGAGTTTTGTTAATTTTACAAAAATGCGTATCTTTTCCTTCCTACTTTTAATATCATAATTATTATTTTCATAAAATTCAGGCTAGAAACCAGTCAAAGTACACAAAACAAATCCTAAAAATACATAATATAAAATATATTTAACTCACTTGAAAAATGTTCCTTCATTTTATAGTTGGCACCCTTTTCGCTTTTCCCATGTTCCATACATACAATTTAAGAATTTGGTAACTCTACTCTTAACATCAATTTAGTTTTTCTGTTGTTGTTACTTAAATCGGTCTTCAAATAAATGTCGTCCGTCTTTAAACAAAAAGTAAATATAGTTAAAAAGTTTTAATTTAAAAGAAATTAATAAAAAAACATTCCTACAAGTGGTATCTTTAATTTGATATTAAAAAGTTATTAATTTTAGTGTTTATTAGTAGTAGAATGAAAATGGCGGTAAAAAAATATCATTCAATAAAGCAGATTAGCAAATTATGTGTAAAATTTTTGGTTTGTTGTTGCTGTTATTGCCATTGTTTTTTAGTTCTTTGTTGTTGGTGTTTGATATTTAGTTTTTGCATTTTAAAATATGAAGAGATGTAAAAAGAGAAGAAAAAAAAATGTCACAAAAAGGCAAAAGCAAAGAAATGTGAAGGGCTATAGGTATTTGTTGTTTTTATCAATGCAAATTTAACGCAGTAAATTAGTTTGTTTATTTTGCTTACAATTGAAAGCAAAAAGTGTGTAATAGAGTTACCAAAGTTAGTTATACGGTTAATAAAACGGGTAGCGGTTCGCGCGTTTGTCGAAACTGAAAATGGAGTTAAAAATATTGGAAGTAATTAATGTGCAGAGTAAGTTAATTTTGAATATTTTTATTTTTAATTAAAAGACTATTAAACTGAATGTTTAATGTTGGAAAATACAATTCAAGTTTTAATCTTAATCTGACCAATTTGGTTTTAGTTTTATTTATTTAGTTTTTCTTGGAACGACTAGGTATTTCTTTATAAAACGTTTTATTAAAAATTAATTTTATTAAATTAATTAATCGAAAATTAATAAATTGTAAACATTTAATTTTTTAAGTCAAAAGTTGATGGATTTTTTTTTGTAAGCTTATGCGAATTCGAACGCGTTCCTATAATTTGGTTAAATTTGTGTAAAAGCGAAATATAAAATATATAGTTATGTATAGATAGGTATAGGATTGTAATATGCTTTACATATCGGTCTGGTTCCTCTAAAGGGGGGTTAACTCAAAATTTTTAAATTTTCAGTAGAGATAAAAAACTGGTTTCTTTTGATATGTACTTTTATACTCCAAAGGGGGATAGGAACAATTGTATTTTTTTTTTGCAAAGCACAAGAGAAGTTAATCTAAGATTTTTACAGTGAGTAGGTAGCACCACTTGTACATACATACCTACATCCATTTCATGCAAAAAGTGAAAATAGGTTTCTATAAAAATAATTTAATTAATAATTAAGTAGGTATACATTTTATTTTATTTAACCTTTTTTTATTAAATTGTAATATAATTTAATTATTTAGTGTAGGTATAAAAACAAAACAGGAAATTAAAAAATATTTTTTAGAATGTAATAGGTAGATTATTTGTACATATAAACATTTTTCTAATTGTAAGTACTTTTTTCTTTGTGACAATTGTTATTATTTTTTCATTATTTTGTGAACCTTATTTCAATTATTTAATTATTTCCCTGTTGATAATACACACTGCCGTATCGTAATATTGGAACTATAAAATAAATGTTATCTAATTTTTTATATAAAAATAAAAACCTCACGCGTAAAAAATTATATTGCAAATTAATAATTATGTTTTAAAAAAGAATATTAAGAGCTTGAAAAATAAATTCATTCCAGTAAATTAATTTAAATTCAATGGAACTAACTACCAAACAAGCAAAAAATAATAAATAAAGGAATATTATTAATATTACTAAGGGCTCTCAAAAAAGTTATTTTGTGAATTAACAAAAAATTCGTCTTACACAGCTATTATTCAACGTAGAATAGTACATAGTAAGTCGAATCAAACTCTAAGGAAGAGAGTTTAGCCGTCATAAAATAAAAACAATCTCTAAAGAAGTGTAGTCTGATCAGCTTGCATTGCGATTAAATAAATCGTCATTAAAAAAATAAATATAAACAAATAAAGTTTTATTTAAGACGGAAAAGGAAAAATCCCTTATAGTTGTTTTATGTATTTTCTGACGGAAAAAATTAAACTCCTCAAAAGAGTTCTTATTTATATAACTTTTTTTGGATTCAAAATAATAATTTTTTCAAGATCTATTGGTATATCACATTATAGGGCTCCGTTGAGAGTTATTTACGGTCCCTGAAATGAAGAAATTAGGGGTTTGTTCGGTTCCCGATATGCATAGATGCACGTATTAAAAATCAGACATAATTTTGTAACATAAGGTCTCTAAAGCTATGGTCACATGAAACTAAAATTTCGTTGTATAGTTTTAAAACATCCCAAAGTTACATTGAATCAAAAAACTCTTTACACTGAAAGATAACCTACATTTTCCCATTTTTTTAGAGTGTAACATTTTCAAAGTAACTGCTTCTTTTATTAAACATTTGTTTGGTTTTGCATAACGTTTGCCAGATCAAATTGCAATAAACATTTTATTAATTGCATTGTTCTTGAATGTTTTCTAGTTAAATGTAACGTTTAAAAGAACAACAAAAATTATTAAACGAAAGTTAAAAGTAGATAATATTCAGTGGCCATGCATTTTTTGATTTTTTTTGTCGAATTTGTGTTCAATTTGGACTCATCTTATTGCTCACAGTTCACTTGAGCACATTTATATTATATTAATATAAGTTTTGATGATTTATCAATCTTAAGAGTGGTGGGTTAAGAACAGTAAATTAAATTATCTCTGCTAAAAATTTGTTCTCTACACTCACAATATTTTTACAGTAACGGACTATAGTTTATTTAAGAAGTATTCCGTTAAGTCATTTTTAAATAAATAAACATTTAAAATTCCAAGCAAATTGATTTTTAATTTTATAAATTACGAGATTTTTTTGTCGATAATTCTAGAAAAAAATTAGCACTTAAGTAAATAAACATTCTTTTTTAAATAAAATTTGTCAAGGTTGCTGCTAATTGTTGTTTCACTCTCGGACACTTACATTTTAAAAGAGTCATTAAAACTTTGGAATTTTTGAAACTTTTCACGGACATTCCAGCCTCTGCTATGCTTCTGCAAATAACATCCTCTAGTGAATCGATGGAAGTACCTTGTTAAAAATATTTCTTCAATAGTCCACTTGTAACCCCTTTGATTTTGTTAGTAAATAGAACATCTTTTTCAAGTATGTACTATTTTATAGTCACTTTGTTAGTTGTAAATAACTAAAGTTGTTAAAGAGCATTTAGGTTAATACGTTTTTGGACACCTGTTTCATTTAGCATTATTAGATTTATCCTTTGTACAATATTTTTAAGCCAAACTCTTTCTAAAGAGAGAAACGCATGAACTATTTTGTTAAAAAATACGGGCGTGTTCTAGAAATCGAAAGAAAGTTGATTTAAAATCGAGCAAATTTTTTAAACTGTGGTCATTTTGTAAATAATTGAATTTAAACTATCGTTCGATTTCGATTTCAATTTCACTTTAATTCGATTTCTAAAACATACCCGATAAATTAATATAAATCTTTGAGTTAACACACCTTTGCCATTTTTTCTTTTGTGAAATTAATTTTTTGATTGTGTTGAGAAAATGTACCAAAAATTTAAGCTAATTTACTCACTAAACATGAATGTTTTTTTAATTCCTACGGAAACATGCATTTAATTTGCAAATTCGACTTAAAACTTCAAAAAAATTATACATTTACCAGAAATACTATATATTATTATTATTCGATTAATCGGTAAAAATTCTTCGATTATTCTTCGAAATAAGCAATTTCATATTATTCGAACAATTAATAGTCTAAAATTGTTCGATTAATCGAACAAGAATTAATCGACTGAACACCCTAATTAAAATATTAAATAAATAAAAAAAAATCGTAATTGATTTATTCGTTTAAAATAAAATAATTTAAACTTGTAGAATTGTTGTTCAAATGAGTTCTGTCGCATCAGAAACTATTTTCCACTGCAGTTCTGCTTTAAACGGATTCGCGAAATTATCTATGTGTCTCTGCAAAATACTTTGTTTGTTTAACCAAAATCTTATTAATATTAAATTAATAATCTCTAACACCCTGTTTTTTAATAATTTAACTTTTGTCAATTTTACCAAATTAAATTCTTGGTTTTTAAACTCTTATAAATATCCATTTTAAATATTAATTAACTCTAACACAGTAATTTTTTATAATAAAAAATTACTCTACTTGAGTTTTGTTAATTTTACAAAAATGCGTATCTTTTCCTTCCTACTTTTAATATCATAATTATTATTTTCATAAAATTCAGGCTAGAAACCAGTCAAAGTACACAAAACAAATCCTAAAAATACATAATATAAAATATATTTAACTCACTTGAAAAATGTTCCTTCATTTTATAGTTGGCACCCTTTTCGCTTTTCCCATGTTCCATACATACAATTTAAGAATTTGGTAACTCTACTCTTAACATCAATTTAGTTTTTCTGTTGTTGTTACTTAAATCGGTCTTCAAATAAATGTCGTCCGTCTTTAAACAAAAAGTAAATATAGTTAAAAAGTTTTAATTTAAAAGAAATTAATAAAAAAACATTCCTACAAGTGGTATCTTTAATTTGATATTAAAAAGTTATTAATTTTAGTGTTTATTAGTAGTAGAATGAAAATGGCGGTAAAAAAATATCATTCAATAAAGCAGATTAGCAAATTATGTGTAAAATTTTTGGTTTGTTGTTGCTGTTATTGCCATTGTTTTTTAGTTCTTTGTTGTTGGTGTTTGATATTTAGTTTTTGCATTTTAAAATATGAAGAGATGTAAAAAGAGAAGAAAAAAAAATGTCACAAAAAGGCAAAAGCAAAGAAATGTGAAGGGCTATAGGTATTTGTTGTTTTTATCAATGCAAATTTAACGCAGTAAATTAGTTTGTTTATTTTGCTTACAATTGAAAGCAAAAAGTGTGTAATAGAGTTACCAAAGTTAGTTATACGGTTAATAAAACGGGTGGCGGTTCGCGCGTTTGTCGAAACTGAAAATGGAGTTAAAAATATTGGAAGTAATTAATGTGCAGAGTAAGTTAATTTTGAATATTTTTATTTTTAATTAAAAGACTATTAAACTGAATGTTTAATGTTGGAAAATACAATTCAAGTTTTAATCTTAATCTGACCAATTTGGTTTTAGTTTTATTTATTTAGTTTTTCTTGGAACGACTAGGTATTTCTTTATAAAACGTTTTATTAAAAATTAATTTTATTAAATTAATTAATCGAAAATTAATAAATTGTAAACATTTAATTTTTTAAGTCAAAAGTTGATGGATTTTTTTTTGTAAGCTTATGCGAATTCGAACGCGTTCCTATAATTTGGTTAAATTTGTGTAAAAGCGAAATATAAAATATATAGTTATGTATAGATAGGTATAGGATTGTAATATGCTTTACATATCGGTCTGGTTCCTCTAAAGGGGGGTTAACTCAAAATTTTTAAATTTTCAGTAGAGATAAAAAACTGTTTTCTTTTGATATGTACTTTTATACTCCAAAGGGGGATAGGAACAATTGTATTTTTTTTTTGCAAAGCACAAGAGAAGTTAATCTAAGATTTTTACAGTGAGTAGGTAGCACCACTTGTACATACATACCTACATCCATTTCATGCAAAAAGTGAAAATAGGTTTCTATAAAAATAATTTAATTAATAATTAAGAAGGTATACATTTTATTTTATTTAACCTTTTTTTATTAAATTGTAATATAATTTAATTATTTAGTGTAGGTATAAAAACAAAACAGGAAATTAAAAAATATTTTTTAGAATGTAATAGGTAGATTATTTGTACATATAAACATTTTTCTAATTGTAAGTACTTTTTTCTTTGTGACAATTGTTATTATTTTTTCATTATTTTGTGAACCTTATTTCAATTATTTAATTATTTCCCTGTTGATAATACACATTGCCGTATCGTAATATTGGAACTATAAAATAAATGTTATCTAATTTTTTATATAAAAATAAAAACCTCACGCGTAAAAAATTATATTGCAAATTAATAATTATGTTTTAAAAAAGAATATTAAGAGCTTGAAAAATAAATTCATTCCAGTAAATTAATTTAAATTCAATGGAACTAACTACCAAACAAGCAAAAAATAATAAATAAAGGAATATTATTAATATTACTAAGGGCTCTCAAAAAAGTTATTTTGTGAATTAACAAAAAATTCGTCTTACACAGCTATTATTCAACGTAGAATAGTACATAGTAAGTCGAATCAAACTCTAAGGAAGAGAGTTTAGCCGTCATAAAATAAAAACAATCTCTAAAGAAGTGTAGTCTGATCAGCTTGCATTGCGATTAAATAAATCGTCATTAAAAAAATAAATATAAACAAATAAAGTTTTATTTAAGACGGAAAAGGAAAAATCCCTTATAGTTGTTTTATGTATTTTCTGACGGAAAAAATTAAACTCCTCAAAAGAGTTTTTATTTATATAACTTTTTTTGGATTCAAAATAATAATTTTTTCAAGATCTATTGGTATATCACATTATAGGGCTCCGTTGAGAGTTATTTACGGTCCCTGAAATGAAGAAATTAGGGGTTTGTTCGGTTCCCGATATGCATAGATGCACGTATTAAAAATCAGACATAATTTTGTAACATAAGGTCTCTAAAGCTATGGTCACATGAAACTAAAATTTCGTTGTATAGTTTTAAAACATCCCAAAGTTACATTGAATCAAAAAACTCTTTACACTGAAAGATAACCTACATTTTCCCATTTTTTTAGAGTGTAACATTTTCAAAGTAACTGCTTCTTTTATTAAACATTTGTTTGGTTTTGCATAACGTTTGCCAGATCAAATTGCAATAAACATTTTATTAATTGCATTGTTCTTGAATGTTTTCTAGTTAAATGTAACGTTTAAAAGAACAACAAAAATTATTAAAACGAAAGTTAAAAGTAGATAATATTCAGTGGCCATGCATTTTTTGATTTTTTTTGTCGAATTTGTGTTCAATTTGGACTCATCTTATTGCTCACAGTTCACTTGAGCACATTTATATTATATTAATATAAGTTTTGATGATTTATCAATCTTAAGAGTGGTGGGTTAAGAACAGTAAATTAAATTATCTCTGCTAAAAATTTGTTCTCTACACTCACAATATTATTACAGTAACGGACTATAGTTTATTTAAGAAGTATTCCGTTAAGTCATTTTTAAATAAATAAACATTTAAAATTCCAAGCAAATTGATTTTTAATTTTATAAATTACGAGATTTTTTTGTCGATAATTCTAGAAAAAAATTAGCACTTAAGTAAATAAACATTCTTTTTTAAATAAAATTTGTCAAGGTTGCTGCTAATTGTTGTTTCACTCTCGGACACTTACATTTTAAAAGAGTCATTAAAACTTTGGAATTTTTGAAACTTTTCACGGACATTCCAGCCTCTGCTATGCTTCTGCAAATAACATCCTCTAGTGAATCGATGGAAGTACCTTGTTAAAAATATTTCTTCAATAGTCCACTTGTAACCCCTTTGATTTTGTTAGTAAATAGAACATCTTTTTCAAGTATGTACTATTTTATAGTCACTTTGTTAGTTGTAAATAACTAAAGTTGTTAAAGAGCATTTAGGTTAATACGTTTTTGGACACCTGTTTCATTTAGCATTATTAGATTTATCCTTTGTACAATATTTTTAAGCCAAACTCTTTCTAAAGAGAGAAACGCATGAACTATTTTGTTATAAAATACGGGCGTGTTCTAGAAATCGAAAGAAAGTTGATTTAAAATCGAGCAAATTTTTTAAACTGTGGTCATTTTGTAAATAATTGAATTTAAATTATCGTTCGATTTCAATTTCACTTTAATTCGATTTCTAAAACATACCCGATAAATTAATATAAATCTTTGAGTTAACACACCTTTGCCATTTTTTCTTTTGTGAAATTAATTTTTTGATTGTGTTGAGAAAATGTACCAAAAATTTAAGCTAATTTACTCACTAAACATGAATGTTTTTTTAATTCCTACGGAAACATGCATTTAATTTGCAAATTCGACTTAAAACTTCAAAAAAATTATACATTTACCAGAAATACTATATATTATTATTATTCGATTAATCGGTAAAAATTCTTCGATTATTCTTCGAAATAAGCAATTTCAAATTATTCGAACAATTAATAGTCTAAAATTGTTCGATTAATCGAACAAGAATTAATCGACTGAACACCCTAATTAAAATATTAAATAAATAACAAAAAATCGTAATTGATTTATTCGTTTAAAATAAAATAATTTAAACTTGTAGAATTGTTGTTCAAATGAGTTCTGTCGCATCAGAAACTATTTTCCACTGCAGTTCTGCTTTAAACGGATTCGCGAAATTATCTATGTGTCTCTGCAAAATACTTTGTTTGTTTAACCAAAATCTTATTAATATTAAATTAATAATCTCTAACACCCTGTTTTTTAATAATTTAACTTTTGTCAATTTTACCAAATTAAATTCTTGGTTTTTAAACTCTTATAAATATCCATTTTAAATATAAATTAACTCTTACACAGTAATTTTTTATAATAAAAAATTACTCTACTTGAGTTTTGTTAATTTTACAAAAATGCGTATCTTTTCCTTCCTACTTTTAATATCATAATTATTATTTTCATAAAATTCAGGCTAGAAACCAGTCAAAGTGCGCAAAACAAATCCTAAAAATACATAATATAAAATATATTTAACTCACTTGAAAAATGTTCCTTCATTTTATAGTTGGCACCCTTTTCGCTTTTCCCATGTTCCATACATACAATTTAAGAATTTGGTAACTCTACTCTTAACATCAATTTAGTTTTTCTGTTGTTGTTACTTAAATCGGTCTTCAAATAAATGTCGTCCGTCTTTAAACAAAAAGTAAATATAGTTAAAAAGTTTTAATTTAAAAGAAATTAATAAAAAAACATTCCTACAAGTGGTATCTTTAATTTGATATTAAAAAGTTATTAATTTTAGTGTTTATTAGTAGTAGAATGAAAATGGCGGTAAAAAAATATCATTCAATAAAGCAGATTAGCAAATTATGTGTAAAATTTTTGGTTTGTTGTTGCTGTTATTGCCATTGTTTTTTAGTTCTTTGTTGTTGGTATTTGATATTTAGTTTTTGCATTTTAAAATATGAAGAGATGTAAAAAGAGAAGAAAAAAAAAATGTCACAAAAAGGCAAAAGCAAAGAAATGTGAAGGGCTATAGGTATTTGTTGTTTTTATCAATGCAAATTTAACGCAGTAAATTAGTTTGTTTATTTTGCTTACAATTGAAAGCAAAAAGTGTGTAATAGAGTTACCAAAGTTAGTTATACGGTTAATAAAACGGGTAGCGGTTCGCGCGTTTGTCGAAACTGAAAATGGAGTTAAAAATATTGGAAGTAATTAATGTGCAGAGTAAGTTAATTTTCAATATTTTTATTTTTAATTAAAAGACTATTAAACTGAATGTTTAATGTTGGAAAATACAATTCAAGTTTTAATCTTAATCTGACCAATTTGGTTTTAGTTTTATTTATTTAGTTTTTCTTGGAACGACTAGGTATTTCTTTATAAAACGTTTTATTAAAAATTAATTTTATTAAATTAATTAATCGAAAATTAATAAATTGTAAACATTTAATTTTTTAAGTCAAAAGTTGATGGATTTTTTTTTGTAAGCTTATGCGAATTCGAACGCGTTCCTATAATTTGGTTAAATTTGTGTAAAAGCGAAATATAAAATATATAGTTATGTATAGATAGGTATAGGATTGTAATATGCTTTACATATCGGTCTGGTTCCTCTAAAGGGGGGTTAACTCAAAATTTTTAAATGTTCAGTAGAGATAAAAAACTGTTTTCTTTTGATATGTACTTTTATACTCCAAAGGGGGATAGGAACAATTGTATTTTTTTTTTGCAAAGCACAAGAGAAGTTAATCTAAGATTTTTACAGTGAGTAGGTAGCACCACTTGTACATACATACCTACATCCATTTCATGCAAAAAGTGAAAATAGGTTTCTATAAAAATAATTTAATTAATAATTAAGTAGGTATACATTTTATTTTATATAACCTTTTTTTATTAAATTGTAATATAATTTAATTATTTAGTGTAGGTATAAAAACAAAACAGGAAATTAAAATATATTTTTTAGAATGTAATAGATTATTTGTATAAACATTTTTCTAATTGTAAGTACTTTTTTCTTTGTGACAATTGTTATTATTTTTTCATTATTTTGTGAACCTTATTTCAATTATTTAATTATTTCCCTGTTGATAATACACATTGCCGTATCGTAATATTGGAACTATAAAATAAATGTTATCTAATTTTTTATATAAAAATAAAAACCTCACGCGTAAAAAATTATATTGCAAATTAATAATTATGTTTTAAAAAAGAATATTAAGAGCTTGAAAAATAAATTCATTCCAGTAAATTAATTTAAATTCAATGGAACTAACTACCAAACATGCAAAAAATAATAAATAAAGGAATATTATTAATATTACTAAGGGCTCTCAAAAAAGTTATTTTGTGAATTAACAAAAAATTCGTCTTACACAGCTATTATTCAACGTAGAATAGTACATAGTAAGTCGAATCAAACTCTAAGGAAGAGAGTTCTATTTAGCCGGAATAAAATAAAAACAATCTCTAAAGAAGCGTGGTCTGATCAGCTTGCATTCCGATTGAATAAATCGGTATTAAAAAAAAAAATAAACAAATTAGTTTTATTTTAGACGGATAAGGAAAAATCCCTTATAGTTGTTTAATGTATTTTCTGACGGAAAAAATTAAACTCCTTAAAAGAGTTTTTTATAAGACTTTTTTTGGATTCGAAATAATTGTTTCAAGAGCTATTGGTATATCACAGTATTGGGCTCCGTTGAGAGTTATTAACAGTCCCTGAAATGAAGAAATTAGGTTTTTGTTCGGTTCCCGATATGCTCAGATGCAGGTATTAAAAATCAGACATAATACATAAGGTCTCTAAAGCTTTGGTCACAATTAACTGTCGTTGTATGGTTTCAAAAAATCCCAAAGTTACATTGAATCAAAAAACTATAGTTTTCTACACTGAAAGATAACCTAAATTTTTTCAATATTTTTTAGTGTGTAAAATTTTCAACGTAACTGCTATTTTTATTATTTGATTTTGCATAACGATTGCCAGATCAAACTGCATTTAACATTTTATTAATTGCATTGTTCTTTAATTTTTTCTAGTTAAATTTAACGTTTAAAAGAACAACAAAAATTATTAAAACGAAAGTTAAAAGTAGACAATATTCAGTGGCCATGCATTTTTTGAATTTTTTTTGTCGAATTTGTGTTCAATTTGGACTCATCTTATTGCTCACAGTTCACTTGAGCACATTTATATTATATTAATATAAGTTTTGATGATTTATCAATCTTACGAGTAGTGGGTTAAGAACAGTTAATTAAATTATCTCTGCTAAAAATTTGTTCTCTTGTAACACAACTAGGGATGCCAAATGGGACCAGGTTTTTTGAAACCCGGGATTCGGGATTTTTTATTCAAAAAAACGGGATCCCGGGACGGATCGGGATTTTTCGGGATTTCATATATAATAGCAAATTTTTAAAATTCATATACATAATCATAATTTAATGTTTATGTATAAGTATTAAAACAAATTAATTCATGAAGAATATTAAACTCATTACAAAATAAAACAGTTTAATGTATTCTTTTAAAGTAATATGGACGAATTATGAATTAATACATTTTTAAAAGCTTCTAAAACAAATTAATGACGTCTGATAATCGATACCTTATTTAATTGCGAGCATATGCTGCAACATGTCGAGGAAACCAATATTCGCATTCAACAATATTTAATTAATTGTATCTGAAATATTCATATGTATATTCAAGTGTAATCTAATAAAATAAACTTAAACAAATATGTGTCGAAAGACTTTTTTGGTAAAATCCCCTAAAGTTTGTAAGACCTTTTTGCACAACTTGCATACGTTAGACACTGATGTATCGAATGAAAACTCGAGAAATGTAATGTCGAGTTACTCGATATCGAATGCTATTATTTCAAATTTCATTCGATATCGAGAGTCATGATACCAAAATAAATAATTTCGATCAATTTTGCTCGATATCGTATGCGGTGATTAGACACCAGGGTGACTCACGTTTATTTAAATATACATAGTTGTAATTAATTTTTGTGGTTAAGTACTATGTACTAATTTATTTTTAAATTATTTAATTTCTTTTAAATTTTTTATTATTATTGAGTAGAAATTTGTAAGCCGGTTATGGCCAAAGGGCTAGGTTACTGAAATTTAATAAATTAAATAAATAAATAAATAAAAAAAATAAAAAAACCACATATTTACTAAATCCAAAATTTCGGGATTTTTGCATAAAAAAACCCGGGATTCGAGACTAAAATTTTTAGAATAATCCCGGGTTTTCGGTATTCGGTATTTCGGGATTGGCATCCCTAAACACAACCAGGTGGAGGAACAAGGAACTGGCGCACTTTTTTGTCAAATGTTTTTGATGTTTTAATAATCCTTTCAATATTACTTTAGTTAATGCAAATAGCAAACATAAACAAATAGTTAGCGAATGCAAATAAAATACCAAACATTCGGCGCACGCCTACTCTGAGCGTAATTTTTATAAATCAGAGTTTATTTACAGTGGTTGCCAACATATATGGAATTTAGGCGACACTTCAGATCCTTTCTTGCCTCGAAATTGGTTCTCTTTTCCCTAAAACACGTATGCGAAAATCTGTTAAATATTTTATTAGAGATGGCGTGATTATTTTGAAAAATTTCTATTCTATTATTTAATGTTTTTGTCAGACAATTAAAATACATACGTATGTCTTTCATATTTTGCAAGCTGACGTTTTATTTTCATAAATATGAAAACGGCATATGCATTTATTCCATTAAACTTCATCCGCCCATATTTTTCCCTGCTTACCGGAATCGGTATCATATCAGTCTTTCAAAGATATTTTAAAATAAAAATTAAAACAAAAATATTGTAAAGTCCATTCTCCATTGTAAAATTCACCCATTGTAAAGTCACCATTCCCCAACTCTCCTCCACTACACACTATTGAAATAATTCTAAAAGAAAATGGGTTTTTGATTCTACTCCAGCTGATCCAAAAATAGAGGTTTGAGTCTAATTTGAAAACAAAAATTTTTTTTAATAGTTAACAGTTCTATTGTTGAATTTTTAAATAACTCCGTCACGGCAACAAAATTTCGAAATTTAAAATTATGCAGATACTGAAGTACCGATACCGAAATAACAAATAATTTAATACCGATCCAAAATACGTACGTTTCGATTATCAAACCTGAATTTATTATGAAAATGTATAAATTCTATTTAAATTTTAATCTGCCATTAGTATTTAACAATTTCTAAAGTGCTTAAAATGATTTTTACAATTAAATTCTGCATTTATTTAGTTCATACATTTATTAGCATAAACGTAGTTGATATTAAGTTATGCGTACATTTTTGATTACAGTGGAATCTGTGAAAGACTAACGAATACCATTTAGGTAATAAACTCCTCTCAATTAAGATCCCACTGTAACCTTCATAAGCACTTGGCTAAATTTGCATTAAACTTCTCTCCTAGTTTCAAATATTTTCGAAACTTGTGAAAACGAAATCCACAAATTTGAATTAATAATAACCGTTTTGATGGTTGAGGTCAAACCACCCGCCAAACCGAACCAAACAACCCATCATTGCCCATATGAAGTGTATGAAATTTATCTTACTGCAATTGTTTGCTCTACGGTTGGTTTTGTATGTGGTTGCGCGACAGCAGTGTTGTTTTTTTAGTATGTGACCACTTTAATTTTATTGTAACGTTAAACTATTAAATAAATCAGTTAAAATATGTTTGGAGAAATTTCGTTCTATCACACGTGTCTATCCCAGAATTAAAATTGATAATGACATTTGGTAACCAAGAGGTTACTGCATATTTCGATTTGAAAGAATTAATTTACGAGTTCGAACAGTTTGAACTGTGTTACATGATTTTCGTATTCGTTCGAAACGACGACAGATGTTGTATTTTTAAAAAAATGGGAAATATGATGAACATTTTTTGCTCGTAATAGAGAGTGGCTGTTAAGAAAGGGATTTTTTTGTTTTCAATAAAAAAAAACGTCCGTTTATTCGAAACAAATATTACGAAAATCGTAAGACACAGTACAAATAGTTCGAATTCGTAAATGATCTTTAGAATCGAAATACGCGGTAACCCCCTGAATAAAGCAGTCCCTGCGATAGCCTTATTGATATTTTTTAAGTGAGTTTTATAAATTTTGTGTTTTTTTTAGGATTTGTTTTGCGATCTTGGCTGCTTTCCAGCCTGAATTTTTTTGAAATAATGATATTAAAATTGCGATTTACATAAAAGTTACTCTTAAGATTATGGATTATATGGGAGACAAAATTTATTATGAACCCATCACTGTTTAGAGGCCTTCAGCCGCAAAGAAGTTTATCCTACAGGGTGGCCCAAAATTAACGAAGGGGTTTGAATTCGTTTAACCTTTTTATTTAAGAAATTATTATTAATTTATTTTTTAATACAGTATATAAATGGGGAATTTTTTTAGTTTACCTTTGGAAAATAATATCTCAACACATTTTCCATAACCTTTCGCAAAACTTCAGGTGTTGTGTTGTTTATTTCGTCGCGTATATTGCTTTTTAATTGCTGGATGGTTCTAGGCTTATTTATGTAGACTTTTCCATTCAAATAACCCCAAAGAAAACAGTCTGGGGCGGTTTAATCTGGTGAACGCGGAGGTCAATTAAAATCACTTGTACGCGAAATAATTCGTTCACCAAAGATGTCCCGTAAAAGAGCCATTGTGTCCCTTGCAGTGTGCGCAAAAAATTACCAAATTCATAGAATCAAGCAACCCATTTGTTGCTTTTGCCCCTATTGCCAAAATGATTATATTGATTACTAAAAATTTTAAAAATTTAATATTTTGAAAACTTTTTTTTTAATAAATAATATGTTTAATTTTTATTTAAAAAATGCCCAAAAAACTTTGCCGTTTCAAACAATGTGTTGACGGATTTTGACAATTTCCAACAACAATTTCAAAAGCTTAAATTATTTTAATAACGAAATAATTTTTTTTTTAATACGATTTCCGTATGACGTGCTAAATTCCCAGTTTTTCATATTTGATAAATACACTGAAATTTATTGTTGAGGGAAAGCGAGCTTCTATGCGCATTTCACTGGTTGCTTAGGCCAGCTCATCAGGAAACCTTTTCCAAAGATTTTAAAAAAGCCAAAAATATTATATAAATAAGACCCTAAAGCGAATAAGAATTATAAACACTCAAAGTCGAACTTGTAACAATATCAAAGCCAAAACAAAACACCAACAATAAACAGTGAGTTTATCTTTTCTTACATTCCCCGACTCGAATTGTAGTTGTAAGTGGGTAAAAAGAAAAAAACAAACTGCTTCATTCTACTGTCTTCGTAAGAAAACAACAAAAAAAAACCAATTTGCCAATTCAGTTTTTTGCTATTTGGTTATTATTTTAATTAAAAATTTATTTTAAAAGAACTAAATCTTAATTAAATCAAAATTATATTTTTAATTTTCGTTTAACAAAAAAAAAAAAAAAAAACAATTGATTTAATTATTACATTAATTAAGTTTAAATACTTTTTAAATAATTTTTTTAATTGATTAAAAACTACATACTAATAATTTTTTCTGTGAGGATACAGTGATTTCAAGTCGAATGGTTTTTTTAAAGGTGAAACCGCCCCATTATGCTTTTGGCGTTACAAAAACCATCTCAAACACACAATAACCTTCCTTCGCAACATACGGTATAAATTTCTTTAAAAAAAATAATAATAAATATTGTGCATGTAGAGACATAAATAAAAAGTTTTGCCATAAAAGAAACTTAATTTTATATAATTTCAATTTGCTGTTTATACCTATACTTTGAAGAAGACGCAAACGATGTTGTCATGCCATTTAAAACATTGACAGTAAACTTTCTGAAAGATTTTCGGGGATAACAATAGTATGCCGGTTTCATTAATAACGTTAATACCACCACTTTAATTTTATCAAAAGTGGATTCATATTTCTCTAATATTTAAGAAAATAATCCTAATGGCAATTTTCTTTTAACTCATATAAAACTTAACATTAATTAGTAGTGTTTTATTTGATTAAAGAAGTTTCGGTAACCTTTCATACAACTTTTGTTAAATTTTTTTAAAGTTATTTTTACTCCATAAGTACCATGAAATATCTTTGCATGAACATATGTATAAAACTCTCCCTCACCACAAGTGCTAAATAAGGGGTAAACCCTTATAAAGGTAATTATACATACATATGTATATGCAAAGTTTGTCATTCCGTGTTCAACAGCAAGTTATATTTAGCTTAAGCGCCACATCCTTTATACAATATTATTGTATGATCAGCAGGGAAACCAGAAATATGCTCTAAAACACGTTTTACGCTCATTTAATATGCACTAAAAACTTGAAAATATGCCCTCAAAATTGTTAAAAATATGCCCAAAAAATTGCTAATTTGAAAGCGAAATTTTCAACAATTTAATAACAGTTCCATTTGATAAAAATAATCCTAAAATTATAACCGGTAAAGCCCAAACCCCATAGTATTTAATTTAATTAATTTTTATACGTCTGGAAAATTTTTTTTATGAATTTTTAAAAAACAAAAATTTCGAAATTTTAATAAAAAAAATTATGTTTTTTTTCAAAAAAAAAAAAAATATTGTTTCCTAAACAACTGATCATATTTCAAAAAAAAATTTACTTTTCTTAAAGGAAATTTTAGTTTTTCCAATAAGCTAAAGCGTTTTTGAGTTATGCGAACATATGTTGTGCAACTCCGCCAATTTCGAAATTTTGTATGGGGACCACCCTAATAATTAAAGATGGATACTAGGTATGTTCTGAAAAAATGCTCGGGTAGCAAAAATATTGGGGTTCCGTTATATATTTGACTTCTCTAGGGGCACTCTGGGGCTAGTTCGGGCGGTGGCGGATAATTTTATAAAAAATAATGTTTAGTATGGGAGCCTCCTTAAGGAGCACAGATAGGTTAGTATGTTAATAAAAAATGTAGGGGGGGGGGTGGGAAATATTAGTGGAAGTCAGTCTTACAGTTAAGCCCTCTAGGAGCGACTCATGGACAGTTGTGAAGCTTTTTTTGGCTTTTGTATCATTTTTCACTAGCTTTGACCCCGATGAGGAGCCATTTACCCCCATCCAACACCCCTAATTTTTTGGCTTATGCGTTTTTTTTACAAACTTCACAAAATTTGGGGGGTTCTAACGTATAGAAATCTTGCTGCTTAGGATTTTCATATAACACTATTCCACCCCTTATGGACAGGCAACTAGCCAGACGGACGGATGGTTATCGTCACATCACTTTGAAAATGATTCTAAATCGATTGATATACTGAAAGATTGATTCAGATTTCTATGCATTGCACACATCGCCAAAAACGTATTTTCCCAAAATTTTTGCTTATTCATATAAAAAATTTTAAAGTTTAAAATAACATTAATCTTTAATTACAACCGGCTTTGTCTCACAATTTTCGAGTAAAAATTAAATGAAGATGGCGAAATCGAAGCAACAACTTATCTGTTGCGAAAGCTCTTGTGGGCCTCTTAACATGTATCAAAATATGACTCAAAAAGGCCAATGGTGTTTTCTTTTCTACAAAAAAATTTTCCTTTTTAAAAAAAAAAAAAATGAAATTTGGTGTTTGTTTCTTAAAAATTTTGCTCCCGAAAAGCATGAGTTTTTTAGAATAAAACAAGCCACCCTTTTCGGGAGCAAAATTTTTAAGAAAAAGACACCAAATTGAATTTAAAAAAAAAACTTAAAAAATGCTGCAAAATGAAAGCGTTCGTAGCCGAGTTGCCTAAGTTGCCGCCTAAAGCTGGGATCACACGATTGCCGCAAATGCACCAATATTACATAATTTTTATAGTGCTTTACTGACGCACAATAATGATATTGCACCAATCAAATATTCTGAAATCACACGATTGCCCTGTTTTAAACAAATTTAATTGCCACTAGTTGGTACAAAGCGAAATGGTTACAACAATTGCCGCAGCACAATCACAGGATTGTTCTTACTTGTGTTAACTGCGAAAACAGCTGTTGTGGTAGGTTTTTTATTACGTAGTTTGAATGTTATGGTTGGTTTTTTTTTTATTAACAAAAATTAAATTTGTATCAAATACTTAAACAAATTTTTTAAGAAATTCAAAAAAAAAAACAGTCTGTTCAACAATTTCGTATGTTAAGGTTCGCATAGAAATATCTTTAATAAAAATATTCGCATTGAACAGCTAAATATGCTTGTGAACCAGTGTTGCCAATTTAGCCATTAAGTGGCTAGATTTAGCCATTTTTCACCCGGTTTAGCCAGTAAAAAATGAGTTTAGCCATTAGCCATTTTTCAACTTGTTTAGCCATAACATTTGTATTGCCGTTATTCTTTTAAAAGAATAATTTTTATTTTATTTTAAAAATTTATAAAAGTAAAATAAACATTTTTTACAACTAAAACGCCTTTAATTAAAAGCACAACTTTTACATATGCTGTAAATCGCTATAAACTATGCTGATGAAAAATCTTTCAAATTAAAGGAACAGTATTCCAATATTAAATTTATAAAATGGATCAACAAAAACATCGGTGGACTCAAAAGTTGTTGGGTAAACGTTGTCGTGATTATGATTTAATAACGACATCGAATTTATCGATGACTTAATTTTTTAAATATCCATCAAAATAATTAGTATTGTGGAAATTTTGTTGAACCATTAACGGTTTTTAGTCCAAATTTTCATTATTTTTAGTCAGGCTTAAATTCATCAAATTTAATTTTCATTAAATTATTTTTATGAAGAAATGAATTTTACAACATAAAAATTAATTAAAATTGTTATTGATTATCATTCATTCTTGACTGACCTGAGATTCGAAGCCAGGCGGCTGGTTACCCGGACATGTTTCGATCGCTACCACTCGGTCTCCTCAGAGGGACACTTGCAGCCATCGACGACTGCTGACGTCAAAATATTCTACAAATTGATCTTTACTTACAATTTCATCGTAAACTATTAATTAAATAAAATGTTTTCTTATTCAATTTTAATGTGTTTTTATTTTCAAAATTTTTTTGAAATTTTTTAGCCATTTTTTCCGTAATTTTAGGCATTTTTGGTCACCAAGTTTTTGCAACACTGTTGTGAACATACATAAACATTTTGTTAATAGCAGTAATTAAAAAAAAATTTAATTCATAATAAATAAATACATATTTATCTTCATTACCTAAATACTTAAACAACCACAAAAAAGTAAATTTATTAAAAAAAAGCAAATATTGGCGCGTTGTTATTGTTATTGACGCGCAGTTTCATAGCAAACAGTCAAACGATTGCCGCACCAGGGTTGCATTTGGTTGGTAAAAACAAGCACAATATTGTCCTCTATTGGTACATGAGCCATTTGGTTGTGCAGTCACACGATTTGGGCATTGAAAAGTGTGAAAATTGGTGAATTGCAGTAATCGTCTGATTCCAGCTTAAGACTCGTGAGCTTGCCAGATCGAATCTGGATTGTCAGACATTCGAACGCCTTAAAAGTGAAAAAAACATACACCAAAAAATTATTTTTTGGTTTTTGACTTTGAGCAATTGTTCGTTTTCAAGATAATTAAAAAAACCAAGGCATTTGCATGCGACAAAAACAGAAGTCGCCTTTAAAGCAAACAGTTCAAACACTGATTTCAGCGAAATCTGATGAAATATTTAAATGATATGCATTGATGTATCTTAATAATGCTTTTTATTTGATTCAAAAATATTGTGAAGTTTATTTTTAATTTAATTTGAATCACTGTCGCACGCTACATATTGCATGCGACATTTTGTTCCATCATACTTTTATGTTTTTACTTTTTTTATAATAAGACATGCGTAAGATGATTCTACATTATTTTAAATACACTTAATATATTTATTTTCCGAAAAAAAATTATTAACTTACAAAAATATCTTCAATAAAGAGAAATACAAATGTAGAACAAAAACACACTTAACTGAAAATAGTATTGCTGGGCTCAAATAAAGTTTTTTTTAATGTTCTTGCTGCTTGTAGTTGTTGGCCATCGCAAATAAAGATCATCTAGAAAAACATTATTTTTGAATTTATGCATTTTACACTTCCGATGTCGCACGCTACAAATTTAAAATAAGTACCAAGAGAAAAGCACTGATTATTTTCCAGCAAAATTTTTTTTTTTATTAAAATTGCAACAAAAATATCTGTTTGTTACTAATATTTGATGTGCATTGCACAAATACCATCGACGCACTGATAATAAATGTTCTTTTTCAATGTCGCACGCTACATCGAAAAAAAAGAAAAAAATTGCCGTAACTGGCAATCGCAATGTTCCGTTTACATTTTTCTTATATTGTTTGAAAATAAACCGAAATTTATGCATAATCTTTCTCATTAAGATCATTTAGCAAAACAAAACGTGCAATAGAAATGTTCAAAACAGAAATTTTGCACTTGTTCGACTTTGCATTTGAATATTTCAAAGTGTGTCATGAATTAATGTAAACTTTGTTTTCAATATTGGAAGTTGATAGATTCCCTATAAAAATATGTTAAAACAACATAAATACTTTTATAGACTTTGCATTTTTTGGCTGCGGTTGACATTTCTGTGGAAATGCCCATATTGTGTTTTATGTCCTAAAAACGTTTTTAAACTTATAAAACGAATCTAAAACATCAACTTTGGCAAAAGAGGAAACGGACTTATAATAATTTTTTGATTTTATCATATTCATCGGCATGACGAAATTAAAAGTTAGCTTGGCTCAATTAATATTTATTTATATCTAAAGCAGGGTTTAAAAAGCTGCAGTCATAATCAAAAAATTGCTTTTTCTTCCACTTTCTGATTTTTCATTGGAGGAAAATAAACCATTGCCTTTACTTCTGATTCATTAAATTAAAACAGTCGTTGTGACGGCAAAAGCAAAACACGAAAAGTTGAAAACAACAAAGAACATCGGCACTCGACATGTTCGGAAGTGTTTCGTTTGACAGACTGAAACTTTTAATAAATACCGAAGTTAACGAAGATGGGACGTTGTGTTTTTTCCGCATTTTTTTTTTTTTTAATACATGTGTACATAAATACATACGTTAATTGTTAAGCATTAAAATAAATACATATGTATGTATATATGTACACATGTAGGTATTATTTAAAAAAAAAAAAAAAAATTCGGAAAAAAACACAACGTCCCATCTTCGGTTATTGTGGTTACCTGCATAAAAGTGCAGCTTAAGTAAAGTGATTAAGAGAAGAAAAAAAATCGTTTTTATTAATAAATTGATATTTTATAATGGAAAAAATGCCCACCATATGTTTTTCATGTGTGAAGATAACTTTAATGTTTTGATGTTTCTTCAATATTTTTCAGGAATATATTCTTTGCACTATCAGAATAGTCGCTTGTTTTCTTTTGGAGCTTTGCTTTAAATACAAGATTTTCAAGATTTCGGCAAAAAATCCTTCTATTTAAACCGATGCAGCTCCTTACATGGTAAAGACTTTCAATGGTTTTAAAATATTTTATCCAAAACTGTTACAAGTTACTTGCTTGGCACATGTGTTATACCGCTTTGCAGAGGTAATTGGAAGCCAATTCGTTAATATTGCAATTTTAAACAGTGTTACCGTTATGCGACTAAAGTCGCATTTTTGCACCTTCTTGACTGCCGTGCCACTTTTTTGACCCCTTTGTTTTAAATCCCCTTTTGTATCATTTTGTAGTTTTTTGTGCCCCTTTTGCCCCTTTTTGAACCAAATTTTTTTTAAACTGTCAATCAATGAATCCGAGTTCAATTTGAAGAGAAAATAGCATCTAATTTGGA
Source organism: Pollenia labialis (assembly GCA_949318255.1). NCBI lineage: Eukaryota > Metazoa > Arthropoda > Insecta > Diptera > Polleniidae > Pollenia > Pollenia labialis. The sequence goes on along the minus strand of OX439143.1, from coordinate 33,051,812 downwards.
AAAAATTAAAATAATTCAGGAAGGGCCATCTTTTAACAATAAAATTTACCTCAAATTTCTAGTATATGTATTAAATATTATGAATAAATTAAACCTTAATTTTCAAAACGAATCATCACAAATTATATATTTAGTTTCATCCACGAAAGATATTGTATTAGAAATTTTTAAAAAATTTTTAAAAAAAGAGTATGTTATGCAAACAAATATAGAACAAATTGATTTTGTTGATGTTCTGCATATAAAAGAAACTCTTAATATATATATCGGCCACGAAGCCGAGCTAGAAATATGTACTAACAACATCTTAAGTAGTGATATTGTAGAAATTAAAAACAACATTTTACTTTTTTACCAAAAGCTGTGCAAAGAAATTTTATCATGAATTAATATTAGCGATAAGAGGCTGAGTTCATTAAAGGTTTTAGATCCAGTATTTATTAAGTCAGCTGAAGACATAAATTACTTTGAAATTGTTACGTTTTTATTGATATAATTACTAACCCAGATGATTTTGTAAAAGAGTTCAAACTTTTAGAAACCAGATCAAACGATAAAAGCTATGAAGCAATTTTTAAAATATCTAAGCCTGAAACATTTTGGTACGAAATTGGCAATTTAAAAAACTGTTTGGGTGACAATGTATATCCAAACTTGTATAAATTTGCTTCGTATGTTTTTAGTGTACCACATAGTATGCACATCCGCTGAGCGGAATTTTTCTAAGTTAGCATATTTAAAAAATAAAGTGACACATAGACTGAAAGTAGATACCTGTCAGTCTATGTTCTCCGCTTTAAATTTGTATCAAAATGACTTGGAAGATTGGATTCCAAGTGATGAATTGATTAATAAATATAGATTTACGTTTTCAAAAAAATAAATATTTAATAGTTGAAGAAACAACATGACACTGCAATTTATAAAAAAATGGATCAGTACCTGATATTAACTATCTTCCTATCAATACTTGTATGTGCTTTTTCCTCGAGGTTTTTTCGTAACTTAATTTTTTTGGTAAAAAGGTAAAATAATCCAAGTGCCAAATATTTATGTACATATACTTAGTCTGAGTTTAGACGGTTCATTCTTTACTGAAAAGATTCTTCCTTTTTCTTCTTTGAACATGAATTGGCGTTCAAATGATTCATGTCATGTTGACGACATGTTTTTTATGTTGTATAGTTGTGCGTATGCATGTGTGCTTGTTGATATTGAAAACAAAAACAAAATTAAACAACGAATGTAAAAGCAAAGCGTACTGACAGTACAGACATGTGTGTACTCGTTTCTTTTCCCCTCTCCCCTCTCGCCAATAAAGTAGCAATCTTTTCAGTAAAGAATGAACCGTATAAACACAGACTTACATATCGAGCCCTAACCGCGAAAATAACGTAAGCGACATAATTTTCAATTTTCGTTTTTTTACTAAATGACTTATTGGCAACACTTGCATCATCTCCTGAAATGTCATGGTCACAGAAGGTACCGTTACGATTTTATAGCAATAACAATTTTATCGTAAGCGACAAATTTCATACAAAATTTATATGCAATAAAATAATAAAACTCTCTCCTGTAAAATTTGATTTTTGGCGCTTACGTTATTTTCGCGGTTAGGGATCGATATATACATATCTCTATCTATTTAAATGTAAAGTTTTTTTGTATCAAATCATATTATGAACTATTTTTTGTTTTTGTAAGTATTGTTATTACACTATTTTAAGCTCGTTTTATTTACAAGTAATTAGTAACTGTTTTTGTATAAATAATTGAAATAAAAATTTTATGCAACAGTTCATTATCGTTTACTTGCAAACAAGACATGTATTTTCACGATATATGTATATATGTATATATATATATATGTGTTTTTCCCAAACAATTTGTATTATATACCTATAATGTATTTTTTTATAAATATGAAGTTTATTTTTTGTTATGTTTAGTTTTCGATGAAAATAATTTAATAAAAACATACGTTTTTTTTTAAATTTTCCTGTTTTTAAAGTTGCCCCTTTTTTTCTCAGAATTCCCCTTTTTGTGACACTTTTTTTTTGAAAATCCCCTTTTTGTGCCCCTTTTTGAAAATTTTGAACGGTAACACTGATTTTAAATGAAATGTATCCCTTGATTCCCCTTCCACCATAGCAAGTAGTAACAAGATGGGGGTCTGGCTAGATGCTTCAGAATTATATTCAAAAAACTGTGGCTACACAGAAAAAATGAAAAAACCAACTTTAATTATCGCATTTGTTAGAAATTTGTAATATTAATTAAATTCCGTACTGATTTTCCGCCTGCAAACAAATTGATCATATAAATTAACACATTTGTAAGTTTGAGCTTTTCTTGATGTCCAGTTTCAATCAATAGGTTTAATTAAAATGTGACCACCAGCAAAAGAGGCTAAATAAACCGTAAACACAAATCAAAATATTGTTTTCAAACAACACAGTTAATTGAAACAATTAAAAAATTGTTTGAAACTTTAAAATATTTTGAAGTTTGAGTGTATGTTTTCATATTTGCAAATGTACACACAAACATTATAATTTTTATTTTTAATTAAGGCAAATTAATTGGAACAATTCAAAAAATTGTTTGAAACAGCATTATTGAATTAATTGAAAAAATTTTGGTGAAAAGTTTTTCTGTGTAATAAAAGAATGTTAGAAGATCTTGTTGATATGCAATTAACAAAGTAAAAGAAATATTAAATTTAGATAACATCAGAAGTCAATACACGCATTTGTATTTTCTAATTACGGAAATATTGGTGAAACAATAACTGAACAGGAGGGATTTAGTTCACTGCTTATTTAGTTCACTAGTGCTCCAGTCAAATAAGTTGATATTGCAGAAAGTAAAATTAGCAATGTGAAAGGAAGTATAGCCCGAAAAATTAAAAAAAAAATCCAAAACGTGTTTGATCTGCTCTGAAATCAAAGTGGGATCTGAAAATTATTTTTTTTTTAAATGCATTGGCGTTCTTTAAGTACAAGACAAAGTTTTACTTTAATTCAGGGTTTAAAAAGCTGCAGTCAAAATAAAAAAATTGCTTTTTCTTCCACTTTCTGATTTTTCATTGGACGAAAATAAACCATTGCCTTTACTTCTGATTCATTAAATGAAAACAGTCGTAGTGAAGGCAAAAGCAAAACACGAAAAGTTGAAAACAACAAAGAATATCGGCACTCGACATGTTCGGAAGTGTTTCGTTTGACAGACTGAAACTTTTAATAAATACCGAAGTTAACGAAGATGGGACGTTGTGTTTTTTGCCGATTTATTTTTTTTTAATACATGTGTACATAATAGGGTAATCGATTATTCGACATTTTTCAATAACCGGTTTTCGAATATTCCGAGTAGTTGCTATTTTAAAAAACCCGGTTTTCGGTTAAGCATTTTAAAAATAACCGGTTAACCGGTTTTAATTCGAATACATAAAAATACAAAAATCAAATTAGTTTTTTTAATAAAAAGTTAATTAGAATAAAAAAAGGAGAATTCACTAAGGTAAGGAACTAACAAAATACATAGATATGACTTAAGGTATGTTTAGGCCTAACAAATATTTGACGATAAAATAAAAAAAAAACGTGACCAGTTAACTGATAAAACTTAAGCATTATTTTAAATATTTTCTATTTATTTGCTAAACTTTATGTCTAAGATGATAATTGTATTTATGTATAATGTAGTTAAGAAACCCTTAAATAATGTTTGCTCTAGCCAAACGTTTTGCAAAAGCAAACAATTCTTTAAAAAAAATAGTGGTTACGTGTAGGAGTCAAATATTTACAATTCTTTAAGAAAACTAGTGGTTACGTGTAGGAGTCAAATATTTAATAGGTGTGAACATAGCTTTAGATTTTTTGTAAAACTTTGGTTTTAAAAATATAGGAATTTAATAAATTTATTATTTGACATACATTTTCCCAAATTTATTGTAAATGAGTTTTAATTTGTTGCTGGTTAAGCATGTCTATATGAATCAGTAAACTTCAGCCATATTTTTGATAAGTGGCAAACAGAACCTCTTATCCAGGATTATATAATTCAATTTTTTGTTTGTTTCAGCATTATACAATAGTAATATGATCATGCTTTTTATATGAAATATCTGTCAATTCGTCGATCACGCAATTTAAACCCTTCTAGGACATTTTTGATTCCTTCAATTTTATTTTAAGTTCTTGGTGTTTTAATAAATACAATCGATGAATTTTCCCATATCGTTGATTCCGCCGGTACGTTCTTGTTTTAAGCATGAAGATATGCTAGAACTACTTAAGAGTTTTTTATTCATTATTGGCAGCATATTTTCGTAAAGAATTATTTGCAGTCTCTTAAAAACTACTTGGAACAGGGTAAAGTTTTACTTGGCGTATATTTATGTCAAGCTTGTAGACTAATTAAAAGTGATTAATGAGTCGTGACGTTAACGAACTGTTGTAACTTATCATTTTAGGGCTCTTTAAGCACAATTTTCTTTTAAGTCAGTTCGAAATATCACCAGAGATGACATCTTTATAGAGATATACATATATAGTATTTATAACACTGTCAAATTGCTAATTACTTTTTAAGCTGAACTTTTTTTGTAGTACTTTAAATTGTTTTTGGTTTTTGTTACAAGAACACACGCTTATATAAGCGATTTGTATTTACATTGCTCATAATGTTTTTTGACTTTTGTTTCATTTTGTTTTGACATTTTTTTATAAAAAGTATAAGTTTGCCAAATATTCAGTAAGAAAAATACTTAAATTACGGGTACAGTTATAACAAAAGTAAGGAAAACGTATATAAATTACACATTAATAAAGTAACCGGTTAATTTTACTAAAATAACCGGTTTATTCGATATTCGAAAAATGGACATTTTAAAATATTCGACTTGGGCAAAACTAAAATAACCGGTTAAAACCGGTCGAATACTATTCGATCGATCACCCTAGTACATAAATACATACGTTTTATTTAATTTCAAAAAATTAAAAAGATTGTTAAGCATTAAAATAAATACATATATATGTATATATGTACACATGTATTATTTAAAAAAAAAAAAAAATTCGGGAAAAAACATAACATCCCATCTTCGGTAACTACGGGATTTTTTAAAAGTTTCAGTCTGTCAAACCAAACACTTTCGAACATGTCGACTGCCGATGTTCTTTGTTGTGTACAACTTTTTGTTTTTTGCTTTTGCCTTCACTACGACTGTTTTCATTTAATGAATCAGAAGTAAAGGCAACAGTTTTTTTTTGTCCAATGACAAATGAAGATGTCGAAGTTGCAGCACAATCTTAAGGCCCAACCAGAACATGCATGCATTAGCTTAAGCATCTGTCTATTTAACAATTGTTGCATATTTTTGCAATATTTTGTTTTTTTGCGAGTACTTTAAACTAAAAAGTACCAAAAAGTCCAACCGTGTATTTGTTTATTTTATGCTATTTAATTTGTAAAGAATTTAAAAATAGATCATTTGTGAGTGCTTTAAAAAAAATGGAAAATAAATTAAAATAAGTAAAAGTCCATTTTAATTTATTTTATTTTTTATTGTTATACATACACAGCTGTTTTCGTACGGAATGTGCGTTCAATTTGGCACTTTGCTTAAGCAAATGACATTTGACGAAACTTGACGAAAAGCATCATTAAGTACATTGTAGCTTGCCATTTATGTTTTATATGTATTCGCACCGATACTTAAGTTGACTTAAGCGCCCTCATTCATGTTCTGGTTGGGCCTTTATGACTTTTACTATCTCAACTGCAGTTTTTTAAACGCTGCTTTAATTTTACCAGTAACGCTATGTTCACAACTATTAAATATTTGACGTCCTATACGTAACCACTAGGGTGTTCAGCCGATTAATTTGTGTTCGATTAATCGAACAATTTTAGACGATTAATTCTTCGAATAATTTAAAATTGCTAATTTCGATTAAAGGATTAATAGAAGAATTTATACCGATTAATCGAATGATAATAATATACAGTATTTCTGTTAAATGTTTAATTTTTTCAAAGTTTTAAGACGAATAAACAAACCAAATGTATGTATCCGTAGTAGTAGTTTAATTTTTTCAACACAATTTAATAATTCTTTTTACAAAATAAAAAAAAAAAAAATAAAACAAAGGAATGTTAACTCCAAGATTTATATTAATTTATCGGGTATGTCCTGGAAATCGAAATGAAGTAAAATTTAAATCGAACAATAATTTAAATCCAATAACCGTAGTTTTAAGCGGTTTTAAGTGTTGTTTTGCCAAAATAAAAGATCCTTAAGGAATCAATTTTAGATAAAATGGAAAATAGTTCATGCGTTTCTCTCTTTAGAGTGATTTTTAGTGTTCAAAAACATTGTAGGAAAGATAAATCTAATAATGCTAAATGTAACAGGTGTCAAAAATTGTATTAATATAAATGTTCTTCAACAACTTCACTGTGTAGACTATAAAGAAGAAAATGCTCCACCAACAGTGGTCCAACGAATAAATATTTTAAACAAGATACTTTGATTGATTCTCTTAAGGAAATTATTTGCAGAAGCATAGCAGAGGATGGAACGTCCGTGACAAGTTTCAAAAATCCAAAGTTATATTGATTTTTTTAAAATCTTAATGCCCGAAAGTGAAGCAACAATTTGGAGCTACATTGACAAGTTTTATTTAAAAAAGAATCTTTATTTACTTAAGTACTAATTTTTTCGAAAATTATCGAAAAGAAAATTCGTAACTATAAAATTTTTTGATTTAGAATATTCGATTATTCGAATAATCGATAAAAAAACTATTTTTAATGAACTTTTTTCAAGTTTTTACTGCATTTTTTTGGAGGGTTCAACTATTTGGGCACAGACTTACTTTTTTTTTATTGTACATTTGAACATGAACATGAAACTCACTAGCCAAATATGGATTTTTTTCGAAAACCAACAATAACATAACAAAACTACTACGAAAGTCTTAAACAAACCCCCGTAAGCATTTTGAATTGTGTGCTGTCAGAATTTGATATCAGCAAATAACAACATAACTGCCGTGCAGTTTTGAAATAAACTCTTCTCTTTACCAACATCGTATACACCATTTAAAGAACTGTTTTTTTTTTTCTTCAAAACGAGTAGTCTTAAGGCCAAACCAACATATTTGATAGGTGGTGAAACAGCGCATTAAAATATGGATCTTCAAACCACAGAGCATACGAGATGAAAAAAGTGACGTATGAAAAATGCCCAAAACATTTGTGAGGGCAGCTTTTAAAGAAATAGAAAGAAAACATTTTTTTTTTGTAGTGAAGAGGCAATGTGTAAAAACTGGCCGTCGCAATCAACACAATTGCGTGGCCAAAACAAAAATGCAAAAAGGGCAGCATTCTAAGAAAAAGACAGAAAAAGCACAATATTTTCTGCCTCGTGATGCCTCTGTGTGCTCTGTACTTCAAACATAGAAGGCTGGCAAGACGTGAAAGTTGCACTTATCATCTCGATTACGAAAGTCATTATTTTTTTAACGAGACTTTCCGCTTAGAAATAACTAATTTTGAATCACTAACGCACAGACAAAAATATCTCAAGAAAATTGTGAACAACACAGTTTGTTAAAAATAAAATTTAAGGTCAACAAACTTTTTGTTTGATTCAATTAAAAAATTTATCAAATTTACACTTTGCAAAATAGCAATCAATTAAACATATTTAATAATAAAATTATTAAATATTTCTTCATATTCAATTTAAAAAACAAAAAATATTTGAATCAAAGTAAATACGGTATTTTTACAACTCTTGTCTACATTTTAATAGCTCATAATTCTCATTCGCTTTACAGTTTTATTTGTATAAAATCTTTAGTTTTTCCAAAGTCTTTGGGAAGATACTTCCTAAGCAACCAGCGAAATGCGCATAGGAAATAGCTTATCCCCCCACAATATATAAGTATAATTAATAAGTAAAGATTCGATAAACATTTTGTTTGATTTATTCAACATTTCCAACTATTTTTTTTAACAAATCTCGTAAACATTTTGTTTAAAAAAATTATTTTGGGCACCAGCTATTTTTTATTGTCTAAATATACTTGGTTGTTGACTAAAAATTCAATAACTATACCTACAAACTTTTTTTTATTTTTTTTTTTTTTTTTCGTACGATGGAGCGGGGAGGTTTCCCCACAGTGACAGGTACCGCGACCAGGTTAGGTCTATTGTACCCACTCCCCTTAGTTGGCCAAAAGACCCTCTGCTTCCCATAGGAACCCAACCAGGGCCTTTGCCGGTATATCACCGATTTGGGACGCACACATTGTACCATGCCCCAAGTGCCTCCTCCTGGCCCATGCCAGCGCCGGGCAGTCACACAGTACATGCTCAGTCGTCTCGTCCCCGTCTAGACATAGTCTGCATTCCTGATCCTCAGCCAGGCCCATCCGATAAAGGTGGTATTTGACCGCGTGGTGACCAGTCAAGTAGGCCACCAGCAGTCGCAGATCCTGTCTGCCGAGACCATTCGTCATCATCACTCTTCCGGGAGAGATAAATCTCCTTGCCTGACGCATTCCCGGTAGCGATACCCAGTATCCTCTATGTTCGCCCAGAGCCCAGTCCTCCATGACGGACTGAACCCCTGCCCAACTTAGTCCACAGAAGGGCTCGGGACCCACCATCTGCGCGCTAGAACCAGCCCTGGCCAGTTCATCAGCCATTTTATTACCCGGGATCCCTGAGTGCCCCGGCACCCAGCAGAGCGTCAATCTGCTCCTTGTCCCCAGCTCCTGTAGCTTTCCACGGCACTCCGCCACCAGCTTCGAGGACATTCTCCAAGAAGAGAGTGCTTTGATGGCCGCTTGGCAATCAGTAAAGATCACATTACCGCCACCAACCATTCCCCTATCAAGAATGTTGCTGCAGCACACATCAATGGCGAAAATCTCGGCCTGAAAAACACTCGGTGATTCGCCCATTGCCATCGAGAGTCGTGTATTAGGTCCAAAGACCCCTGCACCCACACCGTGCTCCGATTTTGACCCGTCAGTATACCAGTGCAATTAACGGTTTCCCCGACATGGATTCCCGACACTCCAGGACCTTTCGTCCGGAAAGATTGCCCTGAACCTTCTGTTGAAGACCAGTTCCGTGGTCATTATGTCTGCCCTTGTACAGACAGATAGACCCGGAGCCACGTCCATCAAGCAAGCATGCCCCTGGACCTCAGCAAGTCCCGATGTTAGCTTGATCCTAAGGAGACCGGACATAGCAGTCCTCCTTATATGGATGTGTAGTGGCAATATGCCCACTATAACCTCAAGTGCTGCCGTGGGACATGTGCGCATTACCCCCGTTAGGGCCAGACACACCATCCGTTGCAGCTTGTTGCACTTCCTCACCGCAGTCTCCTGCCGAATCCTAGGCCACCATACCAATGATCCGTAAGTGATTATCGGTCTGACCATCATAAAGTATAGCCGTTTTACCATACCTGGACTAAAACCCCAAGTTCTCCCAAAGAAGCTCTTGCATGCCCAGAAGGCCCTAACTGCCTTTCCGAGGGTTTGATCCAAGTGCGAGTTCCAATTGAGCCGTCTGTCCAGAACAATTCCCAGATATTTGACCTCATTGGAATACTCAACCTCAAATCCGTCCACTACTAGCTTCTCAAGCCTGTAGTTGTACCTCCTCGTGAACGGTATCACGACCGCCTTGTTAGGGTTGATGCTCAATCCCCTTTCATGGCACCATCCAAGAACCCTATTGAGAGCACCCTGCATCACCTCCGTGATGGTGCTCTCGAATTTTCCAGTCACCAGCCAGGTCGTCTGCATAGCCAATGGCCCGAAGGCCATATCCCTCGAGCTTGACCAGCAGATCATCAATCACCAGGCACCATAATAAAGGTGACAGCACCCCCCCCTGTGGACAACCCTTAACAGCACTGATGCTGACACTAGTGTCATTCCAGGAGGCAGTAATTTTCCTTCCCCTCAACATAGCCCCGATCCAGTTGACCGTGAGCTCGTCTATCCGCTTCCGCGCCAGAGCATCCGTAATAGAACCGTAGCTCGTGTTGTCAAAGGCACCCTCCACGTCAAGAAATGCACACAATGCGATCTCCCCATTACGTTGTGCCTTTTCTATCTGCGCAACCAAATGGTGCAATGCCACCTCAGTTGACTTACCCTTTTGGTAAGCAAACTGCGTTCGGTGCAGTGGTGTGGAAGCCTGCAGTTTTTCCCTAATGTGCAGGTCCAGTAGCCGCTCAACAGTCTTGAGCAGAAATGAAGTAAGGCTGATAGGTCTATAGGATTTCGTCTTCTCCAGCGGCCTGTTGCCAGCTTTGGGAATAAATACAACCCTGACCGTACGCCAAGTGGTTGGAATGTATCCCCAGGTGAAGCTTGCCCTAAAGAGTCCAATCAAAGGCCCTACTATCATATCAAGACTCTCCTGTAACAATACAGGGAAGATTCCGTCACCTCCTGGTGACTTGAATGGGCCGAATGAGCCAATTGCCCACCGTACCCTATCCTCATCGAAAATCCTACCGGCCAACCCATTTGCCCGGCGAGTCCCCGGGATCGCCGCCTCGACGTTTGTGTGCCCAGTATCATCCACAACAGTCGAGCCCGGAAAGTGTACCCTCAGCAAGGTTTCCAAAGTTTCCCTGCGGTTTGTCGTGAAGGAACCATCTGTCCCCTCCACCAGACCCACTCCATTTGAGTGTCCCTTGGTCATTACCCTGTGAAGTCTTGCCACGCTAGGGAGGCCAGCGACACTACTGCAAAAGTTCCTCCATGAATCCCGTTTGGATTTACGTAAGGATTTGTTATATTCCGTTAGGGCACCTTTGTACTCCTGCCAGTTTTTGGTCCGTTTCGCCTTGTTGAATAACCTCCTGACATGCCTCCGTTTCTGCTCGAGCGTCTCATTCTACCATGGAGTCCTGCGGCTGGAGCTTAAGGGTCGCAATGTCGTGCTTCCTCGAAAGGAGGAGAGCAATGTTTCTTCAACAAGGTTGGCTGCTAGCTCAATCTCATCAACAGACCCGATATCTGTCATCAGGAGCTCAGCCTTCCGGTTCACAAGGGACCTGAACTCATTCCAGTCCGTTCGTCTGGGATTGTAAGCGCCTCTACGCAAATCCTCCCCCCCCCGGTATGTCAAACCTAATATGTTGATGGTCCGACAGCGAGGCCTCATCCGTAACCCTCCAGTTACGAATTGAATCGCGCAAAGCGCCGCTAACCAGTGTAAGGTCTAATACCTCCTCCCTGATCGCATTAATAAAGGTCGGCTTACAGCCGACATTTGCTATGTCCAAGTTCGTACCCACCAGATACTCCAGTAGTAACTCACCTCTTTTGTTGATGTTGCTGCTTCCCCACACGGTGTGATGGGCATTGGCATCGCAGCCCAGGATAAGCTGCTTTCCATGCATACCGCAGTACAGCACCAGGTCCGCCACCTCTTTTGGTGGGGCTACATCCTCTTCGCCGGGAAAATAGGCCGTCGCAACGACGATCTCCGACGACCCCCGTTCAGTGGGTATATTTATCTGTGCTGCCACTAGATCTCTGAAATAAAATTAGTCAATGGGGTTATGTCAACACAATTGTCGACAAGCAACGCTGCGCGCGGCTTGTCCACTGACCGATCATAAATCAGCTTACTTGATTGGGATTGTAGTCCCCGGATCTGGCCACTATTGATCCATGGCTCCTGCAAAAGCGCAAGACCGATGTTTTCTTCGGCAAAGATCCTGCACAGTGTGGCCGACGCCCCTTTGGCGTGATGCAGGTTTGCCTGTAGCACCCTAATGGTGCCCATCGCCATCCCTAATGGACCGCTGCACTAGCTCCCCCAACCGATTACGTCGGGGTCCCTTCCCTCGCGACCCTCTGGTCGGTTTGTCTGATCCTACACCAGGGTTGGGTGTGCTGCTTTTGGCCGGGGGTTGAGGCCTTGGGACGATTTTCGCCACACTTCCCTTATCTGCCCGTTTACTCCCGCGAGCATAAGCTGCCCCGCTGGTAGACGGGCCATCATCAAGGGCGGATTCTCCCCCTTTGATTGGTGACGATTTGCCAGCTTTTTTTTCCGCATTCTCCGCCGGCTTCTCGTCTTCTTTCTTGCCACCATTCTTTGAACCATTGTTCTTGAGGTGCAGTCTTACCTGCCCAAAGCAGTAGCTGACCTTTCCTCCCATCTTCACAAGCTTCTGGTAGGAGCAAGTATCCACTGCCAGACGAAGATGGAGAAATTCGCCATGTACTTGCCTTTGAGCCACTGCCCAATGAGTTGCAGCTAAGTCATTCTGAGCCGCTATGAAGGCCAGGACCCTCTCATTTGACAGCTCAAGGCTGTGTGGGAAGTATCCTCTCACAAAGTGTGCGCGGGGGAATTCTTCCTCAAGGACGATCCTAAATTCTACCCCTGATTTCTCCTTGATGTAATCAAGGTTGGACTTAGTCCATTCCGCCGTCTCATTGTTGACGCACACAAGCATCAACCAGTCGGTGCGCCGTAGACAGCTTTCAAATTGTGGTTTGAAAGTTCCTGCTTTCTCAATAACCGCCTGAAGAATCGTATTTTTGATCCTTTCGATCTGGTCGGCGGTTAGAGACGGAGCTTCAAGTGCTGAGACAAAACCCAGTCTAACGCCCTTTGGCGTCTGGACCTTTTGGGCATATGTTTGTCTCGCACATGCACGCTTTGCCGGAGCTCCAGTAGAGGGAGAGTTTTCCGATCGTTCCCTCTTTAGTGTTGCGACTGCCGGAGCCCTTGTGGCGTCCCTTAAGGCATCTTCCCTCGACAGTCCTTTTTTTAAAGCCGCTTTGAATAGCCGCCGCTCCCTAGAGTTGAGCTTAACGAATCCCATTCCGGATTCCAGGCTCAACGCCTGTAAATTTACGCCTCGCACTGTGCTGCCAGACTTCACCGAGTTCAAGCTGCAAGCATCATCCTGCTCAGCGACTTCGGTGTCAGAACCAGAGGACATTATCTCCTCTTGCGGTATTCTAGGCACTTTGGTTGCGGCACAAGTTGCCGTCTCCGTGGACCTTTTGTCCTCCGCCTTCAGGTTGGTACCTCCAACTGCTTGCCCAGTGGCGTTGCCATTGTTGTCGGTTGCCAGGTTTTTTGTTGGGTTCTCCGAGCTAGAAGACAGTACCCCTTGCTGCGGATTTCCGATTGCTGAGGTCGTTTCCTCACCTGCTTCATTCACGAACCACCTGTCCGCTTCCAGAAGCTTGGTACCAGCGTTAACGTGCCCAATGGCTCCGCTAATGTTGGTGGTGGATGGTTTTAGAGTCTCATCCAACTCATTTTTTTCATTAAATTGTTTTTCCATTAATATTTTTTCATAATGTAGGGATGGGTATGGTCACCCATGGCAGAGCCCGTGTACCATGAGAAGTCTAAATTAAAACTGGAGGTCGACCTGTATTCGGAGTCCGCTTACTAACGACCAAACTCCCCTCTGGCCATGCATCCATCGGCGTAAGCTGTTCCACCTTGGATTGGGGTAATTTTTTGTAGAGTTGTCTTCTCTCCGCCCGACTACCATTAGCCAGCATCCAGAGCAGAGACATGACCCACGTGGAGGGTATAGTCGCACTTCCAGAAGTGAGACACAGTTACGGCACGATCACAAAGATGCGTGTTAGTCCCCCTGTGTCTCCATCTGGCTGACGGCCGCTTTTTTTTATTAATATTGCAAAAATCGTCATCGCAGAAAATTTAAAAAATTGTTTTTTATCAAATATGCGATTTTCGTATTCAAATATGAAAATTAGTTATTTCTGTGCGCACATAAAAACTGGTGGGTGTAACGATCAGTTTTACCCACTGATTTTTTTGTTGCTACAATTGAATCGCTTAGTGCAGAAAGGGGACTTGTTAAAAACATTCATTTTAAGACAATCAATTAAAACCATTCATTTTGAGACAATCAATTAAAACAATGTAGTTCAAAATAATAATAAATGCAAGTTTTATGTTCATAGCTCGAAGAGAAAAGAACTGGGATTAATTTGATGTTGTCTAAGACACTTATTGCACTGGTTTCATAACCAATTACAAGGAGCTTCCAACGAAGCAGGTTTGTAAGGGATACACATAAAAGTTTTGTTGGTGCTTCGGAAAATGATAATATTTTTTTTTGGGTAGCAATACTCAAATAAGGTACATGAAGTAAATTTCAGAAGTACCCTTTCTAAATTAGTGACTCAATTATTCTTTAATATTCTTCCGCACAAACCTACTTAGTAGTAAGGGAATCCCGCTCTCCTTCAAATCTTATTTATTTTTATAAATTTTTTTTAAGAATTCGTTCACTTACCTCTCTGCATCTATTTTCATCTAATTGCGTAGCGCATTTATGTTCGCTTATTTTTTTATAAGTACCATTAGTGAATCGCATTATAAGAAATTTTTTATTATAATATCTTTTAGTGCGAATTATAAATATCACGAACTACAGGGTAGTTATACTTAAGTGACAAATTTATGTTCGTATACGTGTTTTTTTTTACATTTATGCTTGTACATATGTATGCATGGAGAATTTAAATAAAAGCTTTCGAAAAAGCCCTCGCTTCTACTCAAATACATGCCCTAAATGTATCACAGCATGAATATCGTTGTGTCAAATGAAGCTGCCACTCAAAATCAACAAGTTGTTTATCGAAGACATTACAAAAGCAAGCATTCAATAACAGAAAGTTCGCACTAAACTCATAAAACGAAATACACTTAATATGTAAAAAAATGAATCCTATTCACACAGAAAAAAATCATGTTAAAAACGTCGAAAACAAGGTTGATTTAAAATTTTTCGGTGGTGATTTTGCTTCATACGTTTTTCATGTTAATTTAACCTGATTTTACAATTAATTGTGAACAACATTTTGTTCTTTTAAAATAACTATAATTCATGTTAATTTAACATTGCAGTAAAGTTAGAGCAAAATGTCATTTATATTGAAATAACAATCCGAATCACGTTGAATGAAAGTTATTTCAAGTTGAAACAGTGTTATAACAGTGTGAAGAAGCTTCAGAGACAACATATGCATTTATTTAAGAATAATTCAAAACACTTACCCCTGTAACACATGCTTCACTTATTTTGTATTCTGCTTTGTCAACAGAAGCATCAGCAGAATCGACCGATATGATTTTCGTCAAAATAATTTTTCGACTAAATAATTTTAATTAAAAGAATACGGGAATTGGCTTTTTTTTTATAACATATTTTAAGAATGAAAATAAAAAAATTAACATACTTAACTATGTATGCATGTTAATTTAACAAGATAAACTTTTGATTTAAATATAAAACAGGTTTTTTAATGGATTCAATATTAAATCCATATTTATTTATATTTTAATATTTTTTTAATTTATTTTAACAGTGAATAATATTAAATAAGCGTGATTAAAGATTATTTTAATATTTTTCATTTAAAATTAATATAAAAAATGATTAATTTAAATAATGGGCATACTTTTGCAGAAAATTACTATGGTTCTCAATCAACATTTTTCCATGTTAATTTTACATTGGTATTTTTTTCTGTGTGCTTAAACAGTTAACACATGAAAGTAGTTTCTCAAAAGTCACAATACACCCAACAAACATGGAGGTTTAATTTCAAATTGAAAGTGATTTGAAATTAAACCGTTTCTCAACCGACAAACGTTTGATAATGATTTGAAAATCATACCATTCTTAGCAAAAAGGGGAAATTATTTTTAAATTTTGAAATGCATTTATTTTCAACTTGCCTTCAAACGTTATTCTAAAATGTTTTCCAAATTGAATTTTAATACAATATGGAACATAAATAAAAATATTTTTTTAATTTTTGATATTCTTTAATTAGGCTTGAGTTCATCAAATTTAATTTTCATTAAATTATTTTCACTGAGGGAAGGAATTTTACAACTTTAATTTTTTTTTTTTTTTTTTTTTATTAAAATTTATTGATAATTTTTCTTGGCTGAGCTGGGATTTGAACCCGGGTTGATCTTTACATGTTTCAAGAAACACCACTTTCTATCGCCATAAGATCTTTGTGTTCTATCCACTGCACAACTGCGGTGCCCGTTAGCCAACAGTCAATGAAAATTAAATTTGATGAACTCAAGAATATCAAAAATTGAAAATAAACAGTTCAACTAAAAATCAATATTGTTCTTAAAATATTTTTTTTATTCAAATTTCGATATTTTAATCAAATCTCCATCAAATTTAATTTTCATTAAATTATTTTTATGAAAAAAGGAATTTTACAACATGAAATTAATAAAAATTTATTGATAATTTTTCATTCTTGACTGACCTGAGATTAGAACCCAGGCATTTTACGGACAGGTTACCCTTACATGTTAAATTTCCGTTAAATTTAATGGACTTGAGCCTAATTATAATATCGAAATTTGGATTAAAAACCATTAAAATATATTATTTATTTAAATAAATTCAGAGATAAACATTTGGCACAATAGCTTTAAGATGAAATAGTGTTCTTTCGGGTTTCTAATTCTCGGATAGTCAAAAAAATTGGCTTCTTTTTGTAAGTAGCACCGTGATAACATTTGATAACAATTTGACATCAAATTGATAGAACATTGTACGTCAAATGTTTATATTCAAATTATTATCAGTTTGAATTCAAATGTTAAAGTCGAACAGTAAAAAAGGGTTGAAAAAAAGGTTTGACTTCGTGTTTGTTGGGCCCTCCCACTTTTTCAGTAAGACACACACAATTTTTGTATTTTCAGCCTATCGGCTTTTTACTTGTTTCAGGAAAGAACTTTATTTGGAATCGATAATAAGTTATAAACAAATCTTCCGAAAACCTGCCATCACAAAAATTTATTTTGTCACAGAAAGCTAATTTTTTCATAAAAAACTAATATTTTCACAAATAAGGCATTTTGTCACATAAACTACTTTTTGTCAAAAAAAATTCTTTTATAAAAATGTTAAATTTTTTTGATAGCTAAGTAAGGACAAGAAGTAATTCAAACATCTTCTTGAAATTGAATTCAAATGATATTGAAATCGGAAAAAATTTTAAAATGATCCTGTTTTAAAAGTTCACAAAAATTTTGGTTTTTATATACAAACAAATATGCTTTGTGTGCCAATTTTCTGAACCTAGAGCTACTACTGAGATCAGAAAAAATAACGATAAATTTTAAAAAACGATAAATTGAAAATCTCTGTGCGGTTTTGATATCCAAAACATGACCGATTTTGTCAAAAATTCACATTACAAACGCTTTTGTCACAATAACCCATTTTTATAATAGAAAGATATTTTTGGTCGTCAAGATAAAAAGTAATTTTTGTTCCAAAAATAAAGAATTTTTCTGTTCGTCAGAAAAAGCTAATTTTATCACAAAAATATTTTTTGTGACAAAAAAATTAATTTTTTACAACAAAGTCAGTTGTACAACAGAAAATCGCTTTTTGCTACCAAGAATAATTTGTACAAATAAAAGTTTTATCACAAAAAAAATTTTTTGTCGCGAGAAATCAGATTTGTTACAAAAAATACTTTTTGTCAAAAGAACTCCTTTTTTCACAATAAATACTTTTTGTCATAAAATATACTTTTTGTCACAAAAAATACTATTTGTCACAAAATACTTTTTGTTAAAAAAAATGAGGTTCGTCACAAAAAATACTTTTTTCACAAGAAATACTTTTTGTCACAAAAAACAATTCTTGTCACAAAAAATACTGTTTGTCACAAAAATACTTTTTGTTGCAAAAAATCAGATTTGTCACAATAAAATACTCTTTGTTACAAAAAATCAGATTTGTCACAAAAAAATATTTTGTTACAAAAAATCAGATTTGTCAAAATACTTTTTGTTATAAAAAACCAGATTTGTCACAAAAAAATACTTTTTGTCAGAAAAAATTATTTTTGTCACAGAAAGTCATTATTAACGAAAAAAGTTATATTTGTCGCGAAAAGTTATTTGTTTCATTGTAAATTTATTTATGTATTTTGTTGTGCTACAAAAGTAAATTTTATGTCAAATGTCACAAAAAAAAAATACTTTTATCACGGGAAATCATTTTTGTTCGTTAACGATATGTAACTTTTTTTTGTTTTGTTAAATATTGTATTTAAACAAAAATTTAAATTTGTTAACCTTTTAAGTCCGGTAATCTTTGGCCTCGTAATGGAATAGTTTGTATTCCGTTTTAATCCACAGAAACACTCGTTTACTGATTGATGTGAAAATGTCAGCTCTTATTAGTCTCTTTTTAAGAATGTTCACTAACCTCTTCTACAAAATGTTTTCTTTTTTTCTTCTTGAAAATCCCCATAGAATTCATATTTCTAATGTCATCTATTGTGTCGTAAAATCATTTTAACTGGGGCATTAGATTCATTTTATTCAGCACAGAAACACTCAACACACACACGCACGCACTTACATTGTTTTTAAGGCAGAAAAAGGTTACGGAGCAAAAAGATACGATTCTTTGTAAATGTATTTGTTTTTTTATTGCTGCCTGTGTGTGTGTGGGTGTTCGTATGTGCTTGTTTTAAATAAGTACATAATACGTCATGGTATAAGTGTATCTAATCCTTGGTATCATCTTTATAATATTTAGAAATGTAAATGCTGAAACTTGGAACAATAAAAGTACAATTCATGATTCATATGAAAATGGAAACAAATAAATATTCGGAAATATTTACTTAAATATTTGAGTTTATGTGCGTATTTTCCTTATTTATATTGAAATTTAAATACTAATAAAATGTTTAAACGAAAGGAAATCCTTTTAATTGGAAGTGTTTAGCATTTGCAAATAAAATAAACTATTTGAAATATTAACTAAACTTTGGATTTTACCAGTGAAGTTAAATATTTAAATAAGGCATGACTTGGTTTATTGGCAATTTAATTTAGTGAACATTGTAATGAAAAGTTTACATGTCAGTGGACGGAATTGGGCTAATATTGATTAAAATTAAATTTTATATGGACAAGGCGCCGCAAAAGTTATCACCCGATGTTCCTTGCTTGTAATTTTTTTTATTAAGTGATCAATTTTAGTTGTGCTTCTAAATTGTGTTTGATTGATATCCTTATTTTTCCCATTAGGTAGAAAAAATTATATCGGCCAAGTGGCCGCCAACTAAAGTGATGACCATATGGGCTTGAGCTATGGATACAGAAACCTTGCTTGATACTTATAAGACGATTCGTCGGCCAGTGGTCAACTATGTTGCTCCAGTGTGGTAACCTTTGTGGAGCAATAGGCTTAATGCCATCTGGCACCGCATAGACCGTGCCGTCCCTAACTTATGACCAGTATGGGGTCAGGGTCTTCATGACAATCCCCACATTTTTAATTGTTCAGCCAGGCGTATACCGTTTTGTCCAAGAAGTCTTTGGACGCCCTTTGGAAGTAGCTCAATACCTTGGACTTGGAAGAAACCCCCGGTTAAATTTTGTGGCATGCAGGTCCGCTTTATGGCATTTTGCATTACTTTCGCAAGAATTTCCGTCGTAAGTTTCCCGCATTCCTGGCGGATTTGTTCTTTTAAATTTGGAAAAGTCTGGGTCTGTTGACATAGAAACATCATTTAAAGAAGCCCTACAAAAATAAGTATAGACCGTTTAAATAGGCCAATCTTGCCGGGCGGCGCAAATCACTAAAACAAGAGATCAGGGTTTCGGAAATGCTGGCCTCAGAATTTTAATTGCCGTGGAGTATCCAGCGTTTCTTCATCCTGTTGCACTAAGAGCGGGTGTATTGACTTTTCGTTTATTTTACGCGGATTTTCGGGGATCCAAAAGAGATAAATCTGACAATTCAAATATCCACAGAGATGGAAATGGGTCTTGCCGTTAATGGTGATTTTGAATGAAGAGTTGTCTTTCTCGTCCTCTTGAGGGTTATAGTGCTACATATTTTATTAACGTGTGGTTTGTTTTTGTTTACTTCACAAATGTCAAAGCAGAACTGACATTTAGCACTATGACATTGCAAAAACTTTAGCATCTTTCGATAGCGTGAGGACTTTTGTGCCACCTTGTATATACAATAAGTGGTACTAACAAGAAAGTCTTTAATTATAAACCGTATGCTACTGAGTAGAATGTTATTATTACCGATTTTATGGGAGCTTTTATAAATAGTAGACCGAATTTCATAAAATTTAACACACTGTGATTACTGAACTAATAAAATCTTATTTGTGCTACATTTAATGACGGAGTTTCTGATAGCAAAGTAAACGACAAGATGTGTTATGGTATGTTGTAAAAATAGACATTAATAAAAAAGTAAAATATCATTGCCGTTGATGTTTTGATTGATACAACCAGGGCTGTGGAGTAGGAGTCAGAGTTGAGGTTTTTGTGCCGGAGTCCGAGTCGTAGTACCCACAAAAATTCGCTACTCCCACTCCAAAGTTTTTCGGCATAAAAAATTAAAAAAACTATCCAAAATTAACACATTTAAAATTTAAATAAATGGTTTATGAAAACTGCTCTTATGTGCTGTTTCCAAATGACAGGCGACGGACTGAGTGCTTTTCATATAAATTTTACTATGTACATAATCAATCGCCTGTCATTTGGAAACAGCACATAAATGTTTGCGTACGGTAATTTTTTCTCAAAAACTCTAATTTTTAGAAGGCCATACGGTAATGAAAAAATCAAAGTTAACATCACTTAGTCTCATATAAATTAAGCATCAATATTATATTTCAGCGTTTGGAGTCGGAGTCGGAGTAAGTACTTTTTTCGGACGACTTCACAGCCCTGGATACAACCAATAAATTTTTGATTTAAGATCGCAAAATTGTTTAAAAAACGCATTTACACAAAGTACCAAAAATACGAATTTGAAACTATTTTGACGTGTGTGAAGATAAATACGAAAAGTAAAATTAATTTTTTAAAAATATCACATGCGATAAATAAGTTTATTAAAAAAATATCGCATGCGATAAAAAAAAGTATTGTAAGAAAAATACGACTATTTACACAAAATTTTCAAGTTTTTATTAAATATCAATCATTTTTATTAAATATTAAAAACTAAAAATTTATGATTTTTGAAAAAAAATGGCAGACTGAAATTCCTTTAAATGAGTTCCGTGAGGGATATAAACACTGTATCCAAATTCTTCCATCTCAGGGAATCAAACTTAATACAAAATGAAGACTATGGACATGGCTACCGTAATCTTTAAGCACTAAGTATATCCAAATTGTATTTGTGAAAACGTTTACACATTTTTGAAAATTTTACTTGGAGTGAAATTCTCATGAAAGTGCTCTGATGAGGGTCTTCATTTTGTTTTGTCCATTTTGGTAAAAAAAAAATTTAAAAATGTCACAATATTTTTTCATTACTTTACTGAATTTTTAAAAATATTTTTTTTCGATTTTTAAAAGAACCAAATTTTTTTTTTCATAGTTGGAGCTATCAGAATTTTAAGGCTGTCAGCCAAATGACCTAAATTAAAAATATGCTGCTTGACCTCAACTTCTATTTTTATGTGTCTTTTGGGTATTTCTAAGTGCATTTAGATTTAGATGACAATTAAAGGATCCGACGTAACCAATAGAGCGTGCAGTAAGTCTTCCATAGTATGCAGTCTCCAGTCTTTTCACGTGTGGTTCAGCCTATATGTACATGCGAAAATCCTCTTCTCACATCATTCATACTGGTGGTTAAACTTTTTAATAATATTTGTTCCATGTACATATTAACATTTTATGTACAGATGGAGGCATATAAAACCAAGGTTCTTCGGTATTGGTAACGAAGCAATTTGTAACAAATTTTAGCCACTGTTAGCCTTCTTCCTTGTATGGAAGGTTCTCCGATCACTTTTCCATTTCAGCTCGCTATTTGACAGATATTGTTTGTATTGATAATAGAGTATCCAATTATTTGCCATTTGGTCTTGTGCGAGTAAGAAATTAATCGATTTTTGAATTTTAATTTTGCTGCTCGATTAATCGAGTTAGGTTTTAAATTGTTCGAATTACTCGAGTAATTCGAATCATTTTATCTATTTAAAAAAAACATAAATCTCTACATGAATTGATACTTTTATTATATTAATAAACACAAACATACAATAATACACAAAAAAAATTATTGGCAGTTTCTTTTCAATTAATGGTGATTTTTGAATTTTAAAATAAATCTAATAACGTTCTTAATTGATTGAATTAAAAAAAAAATTTTTTTTCAATTAAAATTTTACTTGATTTTAAGCTTAATTTTAAGTAAATGTTTAATTGAATCAATCAACTCTGTTGTTTGAATTGAAAACTTTTTTGAAATAATGCTAACACAAACATAGTATAAGAACGTAGATATTACGTTTATTTTCATATAAGTTGAGTGCGCCGGTAGGCTAGCTGGTAGTGAGCTAGACTATCAACGCCGGGGTTGCTGGTTCGATTCCCGCCAGAGACTCTGGTTTCTTTCCTGCAGACAAGCGAAGAGCTTCGCGGTATTATCTTAGGGAATTAAAAAAAAATACAAAAAAAATTTCTGTGTTGTAATCAATTACGTCAGTAATTCATTCAATTAATATATTAATATTTTTTTAAATACTTTGTTAATTCATTCAATTAAAAGATTGTTTAATATTAATAATTTTTTCAATTATTTTTGTAATTGAAATATAAAAACTTTTTATTCGGAAAAAAAATCACTGTTTTGCAATTTTTGCAAGTTTGAGTAATTGGTATAATCATTTCGGTGATAGGTGCAAAATTAAACAATTTTTTGCTTGTTTCAATTATTTTGGTGATTAAAACCGGGTTTTACTTTTTTCTGTGTACAAACATGTAGTTTAACAATAAACAATAAAACAACAATTCCTTTCGCTCCTTTAATGCAACATAGTCATACCTCAAAAAATAAAACAATTTCAAGTTACTTTAGCAAAAGTGTTCATTCATATCTTCTTTATATGTAAAAATAAAATCAGTATTAAACCTCAAACTGAACCGAAGTTTAGCCAAATATATTTCATGAAAACTTTAATCGCATTTTGCCAAGTTTGATTTCTTTGAGATATGACTTTGTTGCAATAAAGGAGCGATATGTGCTATGCAGATAGTTTTAAAACTTTTAAATTAAATAAATCATTTAAAAAATCAAAACACCCGACTGCAAAACATACAGTTTTTACACATTAAAAAGACCGAAACAAGATTAAGGAAAACAAAATTATATTTACACTAATTCGGTTTAAAGGGGTCTGTCAACGTTAAATATTTCTCATCAAGCGCTATGGTAGTATTAGTGAACATGTGTTTGTATGTGCCACAAAAAAATTTAGATATGACATACAAGAGTGAATTTGCTTGCTGGACAAGCATTTGAAATGTGTATGTGGCCCTTAACAAACTTTAAAATGTTCTGAAAGCCACAGTTATGTTGTTTATAAGCAGGCGGGAACCAATAATTTTTTTCAATTTATAATTTATTTGTAATTGCGTCCCGCCTGCTTAACTTAATGCGGGTATTAAATATTGGCTTGAGCTCATATTTTTTAAGACAATTTTTTATTTTCTTCTTATATTTTTGTCTTTTCAGTTCCAGCATATTTTGTGAGAGGTGCCAGTTAGCTATGAAAAACTTTTAAAACCAATTTATTATTCCTAGAAAACGAATAAAATTGAAGTCGATGGATATTCTTAGTTAAAAATTTTTTAAAAATCATCTTATTTTTTTATAATTTTTTTTATACTCTAAAGTTTTTAAAATTACTTTGATTTCAATTTCACTGATAGTTTATTAAATTTTTGTAATCTCCTGTTATTAACACATTTTTTTACGAAAAATGTTAAACTATGCATGAAAAATGTGCAATTAAAGTTCCAAATTTCTAACGAATGGAAATTGACGTTTATAAAGCCCTTATGACACTACATGTTTTATTCATTAATTGATATAGAATTGATAGAAAGAAACATTAAATGCTAGAAAGAACAAACTATACAAAATGTAAACAAAGTTTTTTAGTTTTTTTTTCTCTTGTTATTGTTTTTTTTCAGGGATGGCGTTGAGAATTTTTAAAATTGTACCAACAACCCTAATTGTACTTAAAGATTTTTTTAGTTGAAATTAATTTTATTTATGTTCTTAAAAAACACCACAAAAAGGTATTATAAGTCTTAGTTTAAAAAGTATCAACAAAAAAGTACAATTGAAACAACTTAGCCATCCCTGTTCTGTTAGTTGTATTAAATGTTGCCAACTTTTTGTTTACAGGGAAATTAAAAACAAAAAACGGTTAATCGCTAAATTTGCCCATAAACCGCTGATGCAGCAACACTTTTAATATTTCAAGCTTGAAATGTCAATTTTAATTTGAACAATTTTACATTTTATTTGACATAACTTCATTTTTTATCGATAAATTTAGTAAAAAGCTTGACAGTTTGCCATTTATCTTAATACAGTTGAACCCTTCGCACTTGGTAAATTTTTCTATTACTTTATATTTGCACTGTTCACCAAAACTTGAACAATGCATTAAAAATGTAGTGTCATAAGGGCTTAATGATATACATAATTTGTCTCTCACACAACAACATCTAAAAAGGGTCTGAAATATGTTCAAAAGTTTGTGTGATAAAAATAAATGTAGAAGTTAAGAACATGTAATTTCGTTTAAAATATTATTTAACAGTTAGAAATCTAAAAAAAAAATATTTTTATTTAAAAAAAGTAGAATTTTTCATTAATTGACATAAATTAATCGAGTTATTCGTTATTCGAAATTGCCTATTTTAAATTTCCGATCAAATAATGGCGGAAAAATTCCTCGATAAATATAACAACGATTAATCGAGTGGATACTCTAAATGATAGACAATCTTTGTGTTTTTTTTTCGAATTTGGAAACTGTGGAAGCTTTTACGCTTAAGCTTCGTTCACAATAGGCTGCAACATTTTCACTGGTGTTCATAATAGCGCAAACATTTTTTTTTTTCGCGAACACACACATTTTAAATAAAGAAACCGCTTGCAAATTTTGCCCACAACAATATTACGTATTTATAATTATTAGTTGGAACATTTTGTTAAAATTTTCATTCGAAACTAAATAAAGTTATTATAAACGTCATAAACAGACAAAATTATTAGTAGTTTTTATCAATAAAAAAAAATTATCTAAAATGTATTTAAATGTATTTAATTAATGGGATAATTGAATCAATTATTTTTTTTTTTGTTGAAAGAAAAGTAAATAATTTTGATTAAATTAACATTTTAGTTGTTTTGAAATAAATTTTGAATTCAAATTTTAAATTAAATTACAAAAAATTATCTCGTTTAAAATAAAATTATTTAAACTTGTGAAATTGTTGTTGGAAACTGGTCAGTTTTCTACGCATTTAAACGGGGAATCATTTAACCGATAACCCGGATAAATGCGCAATCAACGCTTAAAAAACTCAATAATCATTAAAAGTAACCAAACTCTGGCTAGCGATATGCTAAACTGTTGTTAACGAGCTGCAAAACGTTTGCCAACTTGTGATTAAACAGCCGTTTAATGTCAAACAATTTTGTTGGTTTTTTTAATTAACTATTTTTTTTAAATTTACTGACTTTTACTTAATTTATTTTAATTATTTAGTCGATTTTCTTCGACCTTATAATTTCATTTCTTCTTATTTATGATTCAAGCTCAAGCTCAAGGTCGAAAATAATTATTTATTGTTTATCCAATATTTTGCTGTCACAACGGACAGCTTCTTCCGGGATCTTTTGTGTATAAATTTTAAACCAATTTTTTTTTTAAATAAAATTAATAAACAAAAGATCCCTGAAGAAGCTGTCCATTGTGACATTAGCTGTCTAAACAATGCAAAAACAAAACATTTGATAAAGTGTGTATTGATTTGTGAAAAAGTTTGCATGTATTGCTACTTTCATGCCATTACTGGCAAATGTAAACGCCGTGTTAATATAATTAAAACCATTTATTATGTCTTCCTTCCATGGTTGCAATTTCATTGGTGCAATTATTTTGGTGCACTTATAACTTGTGAATAAGTTGGAGCTTAAATTATTTCCTCTTCTTCATCATCGGAAGATTCCGATAACTCTTTAAAATTGGACCGATCGTGTAGGCTACTGCATGGCCAGCCGAGGCGGCCATTTGAATGAAATTATTTTCCATTATTAACCGGAAGGATTGCACTTCAAATAAAAAAAGAAATTTGAGAAAATATTCAGTAGTTTTTTTTATAGCATTTTCAACAAAAAAAAAGTTACTTGACGGACCCTTTATATACACATATTTTTACAAAGATGTCATCTCTGGTGATAATATCGAACTGATTTAAAAGACAGTTGTGCTGAAAGGCCCTAAAATGATAAGTTGCAAAGGTTCTTCAACGTCATGACTTATTAATCACTTTTAATTAGACTATAAGCTTGACATAAATATGCGCCAAGTAAAACTTGACCCTGTTCCAAGTAGTTTTTAAGAGACTGCAAATAATACTTTACTAAAATATGCCAACAATAATGAATGAAAAACTCTTAAGAAGTTCTAGCATATCCTCATGTTTGAAACTACACCATACCGGCGAAATCAACGATATGGAAAAATTCTTCAGTTTTATTTATTAAATTACTAAGAACTTTAAACAAAATTGAAGGAATCAAACAATCTCATGGAAGGGTTTAAATTGTGATCGACGAATTGACAGATATTTCATACAAAAAGCATGTTCATATAATAACTATTGTTTCTATAATGCTGAACTAAAAAAATTTAAATATATAATCCTGGATAAGAGGTTTTGTTTGCCACTTTTCAAAAATATTGCTAAAATTTACTGCTTCATATAGACATGCTTCACCAGCAGTAATTAAAACTCATTTACAATAAATTTGGGAGAATATCTCAAATAATAAATTAATTAAATTCCGATATTTTGAAAACCAAAGTTTTTCAAAAATTCTACAGCTACTAAATATTTGACTCCTAACGTAACCACTAGTTTTCTTAAAGAATTGCTTACTTTTGCAAAACGTTTGGGTAGAGCAAACATGATTTAACGGTTTCTTAACTACATTTTACATAAATGCAATTACAATCTTAGACCTAAAGTTAAGCAAATAATAATAATAATAATAATTATTATTATTATTATGTCCTGTGGTTTCTATAAGGAAGAAAGGGCCACAAAAATAATGCTTAAGTTTAATCAATTTACTGGTCACGCTTTTTTTATTTTATCGTTAAATATTTGTGGTCTGACCATATCTTAAGTCATATCTATGTATTGAGGCCCTATGCTCCTTATGGGATCGATATGTATTTTGTTGGTTCCTTACCTTCGTGAATTGTTTGGTTTTTAATCTTATTAACTTTTTATTACAAATACTAATTCGATTTTTGTATTTTTATGTATTCGATTTAAAACCGGTAAACCGGTTATTTTTAAAATACTTAACCGAAACCCGGTTTTTTAAAATAGCAACTATTCGGAATATTCGAAAACCGGTTATTGGAAAAAGTCGAATAATCGATCACCCTAATACCGATTGACTCAGAATCACTTTTTTAATCGATCGAAGGATATCCTTTCGTTCGTCCATCCGGCTGACTGTCCATGTAGATCTGGTGCGCAACCTACAGGTTGCAATTTTGAAGATAATTTGATTTTATTAGTGTGGTGTTTAGATTAAATTTGATTTCAAAATAGTTTATTGCAATATGAGTATTCTTATCAAATATTTTTGAAATCGGTACATATAATACTCCGGAAATTAGCTTTTAAGCTATTACTTCCTTATAAATATTGGCATTGATATAAAATAAGGCAACGATAACTTTTTTAATAGCAAGTATATGATGGTACATGGTACCCTCTCCACAATCGCTTCAAGACGAACAACAACAATGTTTGTGCCTCAATCACGCGAAACCCGCTTAATTGGTTTGGATGAAATTTGCTAGACAGATAGCATATCGCCCAGATTCAAAAACATATAGGGGAATTTTTCAAGAGGTGAAATCGTGTAAAACATTTGTATTTCGGTAGTTTTTCTCTTTTTGATACATTTGGAATACAGTTTGCACATGCTATTGATGGAAATAAAGGCCACTTTTTTGGATAAAATTTATACTTTTTTTTCTTTTCGATAAATTTGGTTTATATACAATTTATAGCCTACAATAAAATACAGTGTACTTGCTGGGGTCCTAAAATGCTGCTACTCTGTCTGTTTGGTAGAAAATAGCATGATTAAAATTTAGGGTACTTTTTATGAAACGAAAAACATGCTACTGTGGTACTTTTTATGAAACGAAGAAATTATACTTTCGGTAAAAAATAAAGGGTGGTTACATTTTAAGGGCCGATGCTGATTTTATTTGGGAAATTATTGTCATTTCTTTTTATTATAATAACATTGGTATGGTTCAATTATTTATCGAGCAATCGGCCAAATGGCCGCCGCGACCTCGTTGGCACATCTCTATCCGATGGTCCAAATTTTCGATGATAATGTGCCAAATTATTTCATCCTTTAGTTCTTGAACTGTTGCTGGCTTATCGACGTTTTTTTTTGTCTTTCAAACAACCCCAAAAAAAGAACTCCAACGGTTTCAAATCACATGATCTTGGCGGCCAATTCACATCGCCACCATCGTGAGATAACACATATCGTCCACATCCATATCTTCTAATTCGGGCCATACAAATTCGTTATCATCTTACGATAGCGAACACCATTCACAGTAACGGCTTGACCGGTCTCATTTTGGAAAAAACGGCCCGATGATGCCGCCTACCCATAAACCGCACCAAACAGTCACAGTCGGCTTGGACAAATTTTTGCACGAATTTTTGTCGGACTGTACGCACATAAGGACGATTAAATTGACCAAAAAAAATCACGTAGTGCACGATATGCTTTTTGATTTGAACGCCCATTTTTATAATAAGCCTGAATAACTTTAAAGCGTTGCTCGATTGTGTATCTTTCCATAATTCAAATTGAGTTACTCTGAAATTGAGAAATGTCAAATTAAATACAGAAAGAAACTTGACGTTTAAGTGTGGTTCACATTTAACATCGGCCCTTAAAATTTTGATACATATTTGGTTTGTAAGGCCCATGGAGCGTATGAGTATTTTTTTTTTAATTATTAATTTTCCAATTTTTTTGGATTTCAATAAATTTCAATAAATTTTATTAATTTCCTAAATTTAACATTGCAGAACAATTAACCTAAAATACAACTTAATTTTAATTAATTAAAATGTTGGCTTGCAAACGTCAAAATGTCTTAAATAACAAGACGTTCCTTCATTCAACCACTAAATTTATTTAAATACTTTAAAACAAGAAATAGTTTTTCTCTTTTTTAATTTCTGTTGTTCATATCAAAAATAATTAATTTGTTAATTGTTTTGTTTCAAAGTTATTTTAAATTTTATTTATTTTACAAAAATATAATAATATTTACAATAAGAATAAAATTAAAATAGAGACATCAAGATATAAACCACATTGTCATAAAACATTGAGAACACTTCTCAACCAATTGTTTTTTTCTTTTTTGAAAAAAATATATAAATCTTTTTGTGTTTTTGTAGTTATTTATGGATTTATGCCAGCAATATGTATTAAAATTTATATTTTGTTTGTTTTTTTTTTTTATTATTTATTTGTTATTTTTAGTTTCTATAAATAAACATTACACTAATTACATGCCGGCACGTTTGAGAAAAAATTAAATTTTTAAATTGAAAATAACGAGTATTTCGACTACAATTGTTTTTGAGTGCATTTATGTATAATTTTTATTTTATTGTTTGAAAATATTTTTATTAACTTTTTGTTGGTTTTTAATTTTATTAGTTGCACTTCGAAGTTTGTAATTTTATTTCATTTCATTTCAATTATATTTTATTTTGTTGTTTGAACAAACCCCATTTATTATGAGGTCAGGGAGGAACAACTTCAGGCACATGAAGTGGCGGGCAAGCTTTGGAACTTAACATTAACAACTTTGAGCACATGAACTTAATTTTTGTATAAATATTTCACAATTTATTTGTTAACTTAATAAGAACTTCTTTCAAACAACTTCAAGGAGAAATGGACAATGTCAAACATAATCGTCCTCATTATTGACTTAAGTTACTCGTAAGCAAGATTTATTGAGATGAATCTTAAGGACATAAAAGTGATTATGATTATTGGTTAACAAGAAAAAAATAAAATAAAAACAGACATGCGGCAAAATGTGTTATCTAAAAGCGGAAAATGAAACCACAAGACATTGATGAATGACCGAACAAAGCCCATTGAAATTAAAGCAAATTCTCTTTAAGTAAATTCAAGAGATTATCTTAATTCATACAAACTGTATTTGAACACGAACTGACAGATTTTCTGCTCATCAGTTTAACAAATAGAGAAAAAAAAAATATCATTCACATCTGATATTTAACAGAATTCTTATTTACAATAAAATAAAAGCAACAAACAGAAAACGGAAAATAATTTTACTAACAAAATAATTTTCACATAAAACAAAGAAGACTTTTATTATCCAATTCATATGAAATCTTTTGTTTCTTTTTTTTTGTACTTTATTTCCCCAATGTTGCAGCAACAGCAAACAAATGATGATGATGTGAATGATGACCATGCCACAGTGCAACAAAAACAATTGCATCTGCTTAAAATCATAGTCATCGTGCAGTCGCCATACTATGGCTTTTTTAAGATTAAAAAAACCGAATATAAAAATGTAGTCATGAACTCAACACTTTGACCTTCAGCATTTGCCATGTAAAAAAAAAAAGTTACAACAATTACAAAGAAATTAAAAGAAATGCAGAATTTTTTTTTGGCTTAATTTCAAAATATCGACCAAAAAAATTTATGGCTACAAACTTTAACTTTTATGGGGGTAGAAAAATTGATTTTACATAAAAATCAAAAATATCAAAGAAAGGTTGGCAAGTTATGAAGGAGAATTTTTAAAAAAAATGTTATAGTTACTTTAAGCATTATTTGTAATTTAACTTTAAAACCTTTTAGAGGGTAATTAATAACGTTTTTAATTTCATCATTGAAAACTCATTGTAATGAAAATGTCAAATATGTGAGCAAAAGCAGATCTAGACTGTAGTTAAGGTGGCCACATAGTGGAAGGTCAGACGAAACTGTAACCAAACCCAATTTGTCTGTGCCCAATATAATCTATTTAAATATCAACATCCATATCGCTGGCTTAACATGTAAAGGCTCTAAGTCCACTTTTTTAAGAAATTGAGATTTTAATGCAGTAATGTCCAATAAGTAAAAATACATTGTTTACAAAGAAAAAATTACAGTTATCCCATTTTTTGTTGTTGTTTTGTTGTGATGAGCAAAAGCGCTAAGTCCAATTTATCACAAGAAAAAGCTCTAAGTCCCAATTAAAAGTACAGTTTAACATTTTCTCTCAAATTGTTCCATCACATGTATTTTGATTGTTTTTTGTCTCTCCTGTAAAATTTTCAAATATGGACTTAGAGAGCCTTTACATGTTAAGCCAGCGATATAAGTTTTGTTCGTCTTCAAGCGAGTTTGGAGAGGGCCACTTGTAGCAAGCTTACTAGCATAAGCCTGGAGCTTAGAAAAGTGTTGTGATAACTATTATAAAAGGCTTGTTAATAATTATTTAATAACGAAAACTGATCCCTTGCGATAATATTTTCTATAATATAATTAAAGCTTATAAGTCTAACTATAGAATAAGCTTACAAATACAAATACTTTTCTAATCTATCATAAGATTAAATTCTTTACGAACACTCTGTTTTAATTTATATGTTTAACCTATTGATAAAAAGTTTTTTACTTATTAACTACTTTTATTAATTTATTAATTACTTTTTTTTCAAATTGTGCACTGTTTAAAACTCTTTAAAACACTTCACTCTCTTAACCAAACAAAAATACTGAAAACTTTAACTAATAATACAAAATTTGGGCACGCGTCAAATAACGGGACATCATTCTCAAGAACACTTACAAAACAATTGCGAGAATAAGTAATTTGCAATCATATTGTTTGTCATGTTGTAAGAAATCTCTTATGATAAGCTTATTCTACAACTCATTTATATTTTGCTCTGTTGGGTTTGTTCTGGCATAGCTGCTTCAATACAAGTTACCGTCGCCAAATTTTATATCAATACAAACAATTTATAAGGAAGTTATGGCATTTTAAGCTTTTTTCGGTAGGTGGTTTTCAGTCAATAATGAAAATTGTCAATGAATTTTAATCCATTTCATTTTGTAAAATTCATCCCTGTATTAAAAATAATTTAAAGAAATTAAAAAATTTGATTTACGTAAGTCTTCTTTTAAAACATTTTAACAGGAACTTGTTAAAGATCTTATGCTAGAAACACAACTGTGACGAACGACGAATTATTCGCAACGAATATTTGTCGTCAGAAATAGAACATATCGGTGTACACACACAATCATTGGGTTCACCAAAATTCGTCATGCGTAACGAACTCTGCAATAGGTTTATTTCTATTTCTTACCCTGACGAACGGCGAATAAATTAGGGCAGGGTATCCGCTTCTTATTAGAATTTCTTAAGTGTTTTTGCAATAATGCTAGTTTTTCTGTTTTAAACAATTTTTGGTCAATATTCCTTTTTTTTATTAGTAATTTTTTTGTTTGAATTGATAAGTGTAAACAACAAATTATAAAAATTAATTCATAAAAAAATTTTATAAAAATTGAATTGAAGAAGAAAATGCAAACAAGCTAAGAAAAAAAATTAAAAAGAACTGACGAATAACGGATGCTTCTAAATAGTTAAATTTTAAGGGTTGATGTTGAATGTGAACCACACCTGAACAAGTCAAGTTTTTTCTGCATTCCATTTGACATTTCTCAATGTCAGACTAACTCATTTTGTCTATGGAAAGATACACAATCGAGCAACGGGTTAAAGTTATTCAGGCTTATTTTGAAAATGGGCGTTCAAATCAAAATGCATATCGTGCACATCGTGATTTTTTCGGTCAATTTAATCGTCCAAATGTGCGTTCAATAGGAAAAAATCGTGCAAAATTTTGCCCAAACCGGGTCTGTAGGAGATGTGAAAACACCAGTGCATGCTCGTACAGCTCGTACTGCAGAAAATAGTGCTGCTGTTCGTCGTCGTGCCCAGCAATTGCACCTCTCACGCTCGTCGTTGATGAACATTATGCATAAAGAGTTGCATTTACACGCTTACAAGGTGCAATTGTATCAATAACTAAAGCCTCTTGACCATTCCAAACGTCGTGGATTATCAATTTTCGAAGAAAATCATCTTCAGGGATGAGACACATTTTCACCTCATTGGATTCGTCAATAAGCAGAATTGCCGCATTTGGGCGTATGATAATTCAAGAGTGATTGTCGAAACAAGGAGTGAATGTTTGTGCGGTTTATGGGCTGGCGGCATCATCGGGCCGTTCCTGTTAATGGTGTTCGCTATCGTGAGGTGATAACGAACTTTTAATGGCCCGAATTGGAAGATATGGATGTGGACGATATGTGGTTTCAACAGGACGGTGCCACTTGCCACACAGCTAATGAAGCAATGGTGCCGATGTCAATTGGCCGCCAAGATCATGTGATTTGACACCGTTGTATTTCTTTCTTTGGGGTTATTTAAAAGTAAAGGTGTACGTCGATAAGCCAGCAACAATTCAAGAGCTAAAGGATGAGATAATTCGGCTCATTAACGGCATAGAACCTCAATTATGTCTTAGCGTTATCGAATATTTTGCCCATCGCCGAGTTCGCGGCGGCCATACCAATATTATCATAATAAAAAGAAATTCCAATAATTTCCAAACTAATCTTCTATATACATATATAAAACAGGATGTGTGTATGTATGTATGTAACGTATGGACTCCAAAACGGTTGGGCCGATTTTGATGAAATTTTCAGGGAATCTTCATAATATTCAGGCGTGTACATTGTGAATTCTGATTTTCGGTATGCGGGCGGAGGGGCGTGGCAAAATCCAATATGTATATAAAAATGGTGTTAAAAATGTATTGTAATTTATAAAACGGTTGGGCCCATTTCTGTTAAATTTTTTGTCAGTTGTTCGTATTTTCGAGGAGAAGGTTTTTACGGGAGAAAATTTTGGGAAATCCCTTCGAAAAAGTCGGAAAATTGGAAAAAGCGAAAATCGAGTTTTTATATGAAATTTTGTGTGAAATCATTCCTTAATGGCTTTCCAAATCAAACAATAGAAAGGTCTTAGTGTAAATCATGGAAAATTGCAGAAAATGCGAAATGCTTAAAATTGGAAAATCTCTCCTCAAAAGTCGGAAAATTGATTTTTTTTGTACGAAATTTTGTGTTAAATTATTCCTTACTGAGCTACATAAATAAGAGCGGCAAGCGTCTGTTTTATGTCAAAACTTTTAATTTTTACACAGTTTATACGAAACATACCTTTAGAACACGAATTTAACACCACCCGGCTGGGAAATCTTATTTAATAAATCGTTTGGTCGTTTTATTTTATAAAAAATGTATTGGCAATAGAATTTTCATGTTTAAAAAACGCTTGCCGCTCTTGTTTAGGTAGCTCAGTTAATGGTTTTTTAAATGAAAAATAGAAAGTTCTCAGCAAAAATCCGACAGATGGCGGTATATGGTGGCTTAGACTTTGCGCAATCTGACTGGTGTCATTTTGCCATTTAAAATTGGGGCGAGGCGAAGTTCGCCGGGTCCGCTAGTTTTATATATTATTCAAAATCAACATCGGCCCTTAACATTTTATCACCCGTTATATTTATACCTATTCATTTCTATAAATTCAAAAAATTATAAATGATTTTATTGGCTACAATGCAGCGCTCAGTTTCAAGAGAGTTTATTGAAGTGTATGAAAACCTGCCAGAAATTAAGCAGATAAAAAGCGATACATTTATGCCACAAAAAACATATAAAGCAAAAGGCTTATGAAAGACTTTTAGAAACGTCAAAAATAAATATCATAAACACAATATTAGTGTAATAGCGAAAAACCCTCTCTATCTGTCTTCATACCATGTCTAACATTCCAAATATGACCGTGTAATTGCCGCTTAAGATGAGGAATTAAAGTATGGGTTGAGCACATTCTTTGATATACAAAGATATGTTCTGGTTAAGTCGCTTCTTTCTTCATTCGTTGTTTATAAGTATGTAGTTGTTGTATTTTTGATCGTTATTAAAAAAACACATTTATTGTGGATGTCAATGGCACATTTTTACGATCAGATTCTCTTTTATTTTTATGTGAAAAAAGTCCAGAACTTAAAAATATTTGTTAATTTATATTGTCATAAAAACAAAACTTTTCTAAATTCGAACGTCTAATGCAATTTTCCAATTAAAAATAATTCAAATTTATTTACCTTTTGCGTGAGTAAAATTACACAGTGCAACAAAATTCGGGTCATCGCCGCCAGCCTCAATACTTGCAACGCGAAATAAAAGTGGACTACTAGTACAGTAAATATGCCAAAGGGTTTTGAAAAGTTAGCTCGGGCACACGAAATATGGGCCCCTAAAGTTTTTGAATTTTTTGAAAAGGCGTTTGGTATAAGTCAAAAAAATGTACTAAATGTACTTCTACTAAACGCCACTTTAGAGGGTTTAAATGTTCCAAGAAATTTTCTGCATTAATTTTACTAGGGGTCTTCTAAGACCAAAAATCGTTCAATGTATGTAAAACGGGGTTTCAAGAAATTAAAAAATTTCAAGGCCCGGAATTTCGAAAATCCGTTTTACATACATTGCACGAACTTTTGGTCTTAAAAAACCCCTAGTAAAATTAATGCAGAAAATTTCTTGGAACATTTAAACCCTCTAAAGTGCCGTTTTAGTATACTTTTGTGGGGGAGTTAAAAAAAAGGACACAAATTACCCTTTAAAATTAGGTTTGGGAGGGTTAATATATTCTAAGAAAAGATTCGCCATACGATTCTACTGAAGACTTCTGAAGTTAATTTTTAGCTCATAAGTACATTTAGTACATTTTTTTGACTTATACCAAACGCCTTTTCAAAAAATTCAAAAACTTGAGGGGCCCATAATTCGGGAACTCGTGCTAACTTTTCAAAACCCTTTGGCAGATTTTCTCTACTCGTAGTCTACTTTCATTTCACGTTGCAAGTGATGAGACTGGTTTTTTTTTTGTTGTTGCACAGTGTTTTTGGACGAGAATGCAAAAACTCAGAGAGAAATTTGTTTAAAAATTTTTATTTACATTAAAATATATTTTCTCCCATGCAAATTAATTTTATTAATACCCAAGCCAATTATTAACTCAATTATTTAAATTTTCACTAAATTGTTATGTTTGCAATTTGTTTTCTAATTTATTTTATAATATATTTTATTTATTTGCTTTTATTAGCTTGTATTGATGTCCAAACTCATTAAATTGTCTTTAGCGCTGCAGGTAAATAAATATTTAAAAATAAAAATTAGCAAAAAAAATCTATTAAAGCTTTTGGATGTAACAATAAAACAAATTATTATAAAACTTAGCAATTAATCAAAGCCATCGTGGTGGCATTTGTTAGACCATTTTCTCTTTTGTACGAAAGTGGTTTATTTGGTTTTCAGGCCAGAAGGGATAGACAGACATTACAATATTTGGGCGATTTATTTAATACCACAAAGAAACTTATTCATACACGTAAAGGAACTACATTTTTCGATATGGTCACCTCCAACTAAACTTTTTTTTAGCGATGAAATTTTAAACATATGGTTACCTTGACCAGGTTATTGTCACAGTCGAATATATTATGGTTAATTGTGTCCAAATATAAACATAAAAGTTTCTCTGCGTGTAACAAGTAAAAGTATATTTTTATACTGAAATGTTTTTATTATTGTATTGGTTATAGAGGGACGGACAAGGTATACCAAAAGGTGCGTCCTGAACACATATTTGTATGCACTTCAGATGGTGTTTCCACACAGGGATACTTTTTCGAGATTTTCACTAAAAAAAGTTTTGCTAAAAAATTTTAAGTTTTGTGTCTCGTGATTTAAAGAAAAACTTTCGCTTCAGGATTTAAATGGACTGACTGATAACCAGCATTAAAGACAGCAAGCTAGACAGGCGAACGAGCATCGTTAGATCAATTTGACATGGGATTCTCTATGGGAAACATTTTTTAGTTGATATTTCTTTACTTAATCCGTACTACACAAAATAACATAGAAGTCTCTAATACGAGTATTGTACTAGAAGGCCAATAATCCGCAAATTAATTCAGAGAGAGAAAGACTGGCGACAGCATCAAGACATAATGTTCTGCTGACGTAATACAGAATCGTTTTGTATAGAACATGTTTTTTTAATTGGCATGTGGCCAAACTATCCGCAACAAACACATTAAAAAATGTCTGTTTACGGCTTAAAACACAAGAAAATAAAAGCAGTACGAGAAAGTAGCAACCTTATGACGAAATTAGAAAGATTTTCTTCTAAATGGGAAAACTAAAGAAAAAGTGCTGGGGGTGAGGGAAATGAAATGTCTTCCGACTAAATTCCTTATTATGAAGGCAGTGGAAACTGATTTTGAATTAAAATATTGACGATATTTTCACTGCATCACAACAATTGAAAGTTAACAAGAATAGTAAAATTTAATAATTTTAACGCGTTGTTGTGTATTTTATGCATTCAGTTAGAACCTACAAAAACAGAGTCATTCCAAA
The DNA here is from genome assembly GCA_949318255.1 of Pollenia labialis. Lineage (NCBI taxonomy): Eukaryota > Metazoa > Arthropoda > Insecta > Diptera > Polleniidae > Pollenia > Pollenia labialis. The sequence continues at coordinate 33,013,981 of OX439143.1, read as the reverse complement.
ATTAAAAAAGTTTACTTTTTTAACATTGATATGTCTTACTGGGGCCACACTGAACAATTTTCCTTACAAAGGGTGTCAAAATTTGAGGTATTATCGGTCAATGAAATTCGCTTCAGGGAATTAATCCAAAGATTTTTGTGGCGGAAAATTTATGATTTAGAGAATATTCAACAGGATGGTGCTACTTGCCACACAGCAAGAAAGACAATGGATTTTTTGAAAGAAAATTTCGAAAATAGCATTATTTTTCGTAGATGAGGAGTGAATTGGCCACCAAGATCGTCCGGTTTGACATCTTTGGATAATTTTTAGTAAGTTTTTTTGAAATCGGAAGTGTACAGAAACAATTCCACGACAGTTAAAGCAAGATCTTAAAAGCAACATTTTCGAGCAGATATTAACCATTGACGACAGCTTATTGAAAAACTGCCCAGCCGTCAAAATAAAAATATTTTTAGTATCTCAAAAAAAAATTCCTTTATTTATTGTCGTTTCTTCTTTAAAGTCGGTCTTATATTTACATTTTTCGATATTTTTCGTTAGAACTTTTTCTGTGCCTTAAATCCCGAAATTAAATACATTTTTCTTCAAGTGAGAGAACGAATGAGCGAACAAAGCCAATCGAAGAGTACACTCGCTTGTCTAGTCCAGGGATGATAAAGTCAGTACAATGGTACTTTTTTCAGTACTATTTGCATTACAAAAGTTCTGAAGTACTCCAATGACATATTTAGTACAATTTAAAAATTTCCAAATATCAGAAGAATTGTAAATGGCATATTGTCTACACAACAGTCGTCGGCGAATATGGAAAGGATTTTTTCGCAGCAAAATATAATTAAAACAAGGCGTAGAAACCGCCTTTTTGTAAAAATTGCATCGAATTTAATTCAGACAAAAGATTAACTACAGTCTAATGAATATTGTTGCTATAAATAAACGAAAACTCTTAAGTTTAATTTCTTAAAGTATGTTGAAACAGGATATAGTGCGGCCCCACAAGTTGCGACTTGTTGTACAACTATTTGTTACGTTGGAGGTGTGGTTGGTCATCGGTTAAATAAACAATCAATTTGATTTGAGCTTTCTGCTTGCTAAACTTCATTTATCGCCACTACTGCTAAAAAATCGGTACTCATGTTGACTCTTTAAAAATAATTTCTTAATAAAGCTTAATGAAAAGTTGGCTGCGAACGATCAACTGGTCTATTCAACTCAATTGTACGACCAGCTACAACGTTTAGAGGTCGCAAAAGGGCCCTTACACAATATCTTTTGGGGTTATTACTGGGTGAAACGTATTTATACCCTATTCCCCTTTGGTGCCCTATGCTTCAGTGGGAGTTAGAGGAATATAAAAAGTACCCTGTTCCACTATCAACTTTAAAAATGCCTGATAAAAAAGCATTGTCTAAATTCCTTATTACGTATGCACTAAAGCCTATAGTACACGGAATGTTAAAAGCTACATGCGCATGTGGCTCTGACGTATTTTTGTCGTCATCACACAACACGAACTAGCTATTGTGGCTTTCTAGTGCCGTCAAAATTACGTAAAAAATATTTTTAGTACAATTAGGGTCAAAAAAGTACAATTCTGTACTTAATTAAGTACAATTTAGAAAATGTCATTTATTATCCCTCGTCTAGCCTCTTCAATTCCTCTCTCCATTCTCGCCTATAAGGTTATAATAGCAACGACAAAAATCGTGTAATGCAAATAGGGACTTAGCAGCAAACTGATTACTCGCTATGATTTTTTATGTTTTTTCGGGTGTGGGTTTTATACAGGACACATAAACCTCTCAATTACAAAACATGCTAACAAAAAAAGTAACTTAGCATACAACTGAATGTTGTATTGCCCGTAAACTGTAAGAGCTTCTTCTGCCAAACTCAATTTTCGATTCAGCATGTTTTGGAATTTAGCTGTCGGCATCAGTAAAGCAAACATCAATACTATTTAGTTTGATTTTTCTTTGTGATAATGCCATAATTCGCACACACATTGTACGGTTGAGTGTTTTCCGCCAGTGACTTTATATGGGATAAAAAATTATCAACCGATCTTCCTAAAGTTTAACATTGTGCAATATTTCATTATATCAAATTGTAATACTACTAACTGACTAAGTCATAATAGCATTGAAATTTAGACCGAAAATTGGTCTCTCCCCTAATGTTTGGGGGGGGGGGGGTAAAAACGGTACAAACGTGTAAATTCGTTTACCTCATATCTCCTTAACTAAAAGAGACCCAATTAAAATGTAATACTAATTGTTGTTCATTAAAAAAAAAATAAGCAGACAGGTTTCTGGTACTTTTTTTAAATTCGACCCTTTTGGTGTGTAAACGGGTAAACCCTGTATTTTGGAACTTTTTTGTTACCCCATCTATCTTTTCAACCAATAAACAAGAAAATAAAAATTACTCCAAATATAAATTTGGGACTTTTTCGAAATTCAAAAGTTTAATGTGTGAAAATCGCTCATATTTTTAGTACATTTTCACAAAACATTTTTCTCCATCCATTTGCTATTTTTATTAATATTAGACCTAGAAACATAAAATTAAACATGCAATGTCCTGAGTGAATGCAAATCTGTAAGAGAGATTACTTAGTTCTTTTGTTCTTTATATGGTAATTTTTGAATTTACTGTAATATTTAGCTCTTGTTTGGGGGGTAAAATGGGGAAAAACGTGTAAATTTTCTAAACTCATATCCTCTAAACTAAAAAAGATTTAAAAACCTATTGTGGCTAAATGTTAAAAATAAGCGGACATGTGCCTGGTACTTATTTGAAATCCGGCCTTTTGGGGAGTAAACAGGATAAACCCGTATTTTGGAATTTTTTTTTGTCATATTCGTAACTTATCTAAAAAAATAGAAATAACATTTTTGGTACTTTTTAAAGGTACTATTGCTTAAGGGCTGAAAATCGTACCTTTTTTGGTACTTTTTTTACAAATATTTTTCTTCGTTCCTTTGCATTTACGTATAAAATTAGGGGATCGCCCTACAATATTTACAATTCTGATAATCCAATGAGGAGAAAAAAGTACCAAAAAAGGGAAAACGGGAAATCAAATTTTTTTCTTTAAATTTTTCGTTCTACATGTGGTACTTTTTGAATTTTCTATAATTTTAAGCTTATACACACAAAAAAATGGGTACAGGTTTCTGAGCGAATGCAACCTTTGAGATGAAAAATTTTGGTACTTTTTTGTGAAAACCTAGAAACATAAACTTTACCATATACATATGCTCGCAAAAGAAAGGGAGACGCTAACGAAGTAGCAGGGTAACGGCCAATTTTAAGGTGTGATATTATATCACATTTATATTTAAAATCGTTTTAAATACAAACTTCTGTTCTTCACTTAGCACTTAACTGTAACTTAATTCACCAATCAAATACTTTTAAATTCAACTTAATTTTCCATTGTAATAACTTGACAAGGTGTTTTCAATTTTACAACAATAACAGGCAGCTGTTTTTTGAGACTACCTTCTGAATAGATACACTTTTTTATGTTTTTTTTTTGAATTTAGTAGTGCTGCCATACTTTTATCCTAATTAAATAAGACTTTTCAAATTAAGCTCAAAAATCAATCTGTATTTAAATATGATTAACCTAATTTAGATTTAAATACTATCAAGAAAATTAGGCATAAGTAAAAGTATTTTTAATTTTTTTTTAGGGTTTTGAACTTACTTGGTCTTTCGTGAGTTGGCATTAGGTGAGACCTTAACCAATCCTTTATAAAATTTTACTAAATGATTTCTCGTCCTAAAAAGTATTTTGTGCAAGTTTAATAACAAAATACTATTTGTTACAATTGTATGCGTATTAGAGAGCTTTTCGGAGGGAAACGTGGTTGAGTTAATGATCATATGATCGGAATTGGATAGCGACATATTTAGTCATATAAAAGAAAAGTGTACTAAAATTCGAGGAAATATGTTTTATTATTTTTTGTTACGGCTTTAAAAAATGCTTATCGTAAGTGGTCTAATGTTATATTGAAAACCGAATTTAGAGGGTTATTTTCATCGTCATAGTGCTCATTTGCTGCAACGTCGCACGTTGTGGTGGTTACACACACATTGTGGTTACACATTTAAAGACTTTCTTTGTTACAAGATTTATAAGCGATTCGTAATGATTCAATTGAAAGTTTCACAATTAAGGGTTGTGAACAGCCTCTCCACCGGATATACCAAACCGCCTGGTGAATAACAAAAAAATGGTCATAAATCGAAATCTCTTAAACTACTGGTCGGATTGTAAAATGATGTAGCAACTAGTCGTATATTAGGACATAGGCTTAAAGAAACTGGTATTTGTTAGAATACAAGGTGAGATACAGGGTCTGTGACCACCCTGTTAGAATACAAGGTAAGATACAGGTTCTTAAAGTTTACCACTTCGGGTAATGTCAACCTTGTAAAGTTACAAAAACTTGTGCAAATATTGATAGATTACAACGAATGAAACTTTGTTATTAGCTAGAATGAAGATAAAGAAAGTTATCTCTTATACTTTAGAAAATATTTTATTTAAAATTATTTTTACCAAATATATTTGGTAATGAAGGTCGCATTTTTTTTTTAAATACATCCTCTTTTTTTTAAATAAATTCAGAAATCACACTCAAAATCGTGAAGAATAATCAAAGTAGGAATTTTGAAATGAGTTCGAAAAATGGCTTAGTTATAAAAAACTTAGCACTTTATTTTCGATTGCGTCGTCATAACTCAAAAAATTTAATTTTGGAATTTGTGCTGTAGAATTGTTCGCTATATTTTTCATTATATTTGGGGTATTCACACACAGAGAAAACAGATTCGTGATCACAATCGAATTTGGCGCCAATCGAATTTCGTCGGTTGCATGTACTATCACACAATTCGGTTACAATTACTGAAAATTTCGTTGCTTAGCATAATATGTTTGATAGCAACATTTGAATTTTAGTACACTATCAGTTATAGCAACAGATATTGTTAGTTGTAAGTATGATTATTAGAAATCAAAAATATGCTTACTCCCGAATATATGGTAGATGCAACTGAATAAACACATAATTGGTGTTCATAACAAAAGATTTGATTGTCTGTATCAATATTTTTTTTAACCGGTTATATAAACCATTTTCCATATTTATTAGATAAGAAATTAAAATAATTCCAATAAACTCCATTTTTTGTTAGTATATTTATTTATTAATATTTAATGTATAGTTTACAACTTATTTAATTTTATACAAACACATGCATGCAGCTTTCCACATCATCCAACGGATTTCCAAAAGTGTAAAGCGTATCCCTTAATGTACCAACAAAAACAATCTATGGCTTCAATTCAATGCAATTTCTTTCATCAATGTCGTCTTGCTCTAGTGTCTGAAGTAAAACAGAATAATTAACATGTGAATTTTACAATACGAACAGTGATTGAAGCTGTAAACTAATACGAAAATCACTAAAAAACTGAGCGATTTTCATATAATGTATTTATAACATATTTGTTTGACTAATGTACACGCGGAGGAAAATATAAAAAATATGCACATGTATTGTGCATATGTATGTAGTATGTCTAAGATATTGCCCGGATAGCATCGGATGTTTGTTAGACGATTTTCTAACTCCTCAAAGAATCTTCTGATGATTATCTGATCAGTAACAATAATAAAAACTTCTAAATTTTTTATTTATTAGTTTTTTATACATTTTCTGACACACTTGTCTTTTAATCTTGGAATGAACCTTTTACGACTCTCCTTATGATTCATATAACAATTAGCGAGCTACCTAAATAAGAGCGTTTTTAAACATGTAAATTCACTAGTTCATACAATTTTATTTAAACCAGCCGACGTAAGGATCTGGCAAATAAGATTTTCCAACAGGATTGTTGTTGAATTCCTGATCTAACGTTTGTTTCGTATAAATTGTATGCAAAAGAAGCTTGATGCTCTTGTTTAGGTGGCTCTGTTATGTGTGTAAGCTTTCTAGAAGTTGTAAGGGAATTCCTGCAAGAGTTTCATAAGATTGTTGATGTCTGAAACCCTCATTAGAAAATCTTTACAGAAACCTCCAACGAATTCGGGTACGATCAATACACTGTGCAACAAAAAAAAACAGCCTCAATACTTGCAACGCGAAACGAAACTAGAATATTGGTACAGCAAATCTGCCAAAGGGGTTTTAGCTAGGGTTCCTGAAATATGGGCCCCTAAAATTTTTGAATTTTTTGAAAAGGCGTTTGGTATAAGTCAAAAAAATACTCTAAATGTACTTCTGAGCTAAAAAAATAATTTCAGATGTCTTCAGTAAAATCGTATGGCGATTCTTTTGTTAGGATATATTAACCCTCTAACACTTATTTTAAGGGGTAATTTTTGTTCTTTTTTAACTTCCCAACAAAAGTATACTAAATTGGCACTTTAGAGGGTTAAAAAGTTACACGAATATTTTCTACATCAAATTTTACGAGTGGTCTTTTAAGACCAAAAGTTCATGCAATTTATGTAAAACGGGGTTTCTTAAAAGACAACTATTAAAATTTGATGTAGAAAATATTCGTGGAACTTTTTAACCCTCTAAAGTGCCGTTTAAGTATACTTTTGTTGGGAAGTTAAAAAAGGACAAAAAGACACCTTAAAATTAGTGTTATAGGGTTAATATATCCTAAGAAAAGAATCGCCATACGATTTTACTGAAGACATCTGAAAGTATTTTTTTTAGCTCAGAAGTACATTTAGTATATTTTTTTGACATATACCAATCGCCATTTCAAAAATTTCAAAAACTTTAGGGCCCATTATTCAGGACCCAAGCTAACTTTTCAAGATCCTTTGGCAGATTTGCTCTACCGGTATTCTAGTTTCATTTCGCGTTGCAAGTGTTGAGGCTGGCGGCAATGACCCGATTTTTTTTGCACTGTGATATGAGCGTCATTCGCTGTGTTGTAGAATTATCTCGCAGAGGAATCAGCTTGTGTAACAGTTTCTCCCGTGCGAGGAATCTTTTACGATTAAAAATTGCGCTCGTCGATGATTAATGCTCTTCATGAGATTCTCAGTAGATACTTTCAATTGAAAATGCTAGTTGGGTACATATACATATGTATGTATTTATAAGAAATATAATCCATACATATGTACGTGCATAACATAATTATAAAAATACGTAAATTACTTACCCCTATTTATAAAGTTTTTGCACATTTTCTTCTTTTTTAACGCAAACTTATTTATTTTAATATTAAATTTAAATTATTTTATTATTTTTAATGTTTTGACAGAAAATTTAGTAAACAATTGGGACATATAGCTTTTTTTTGGTTGTGAATACCAAATAATTATATTTTCATTTGTTGTACTCGAATTGAAACTTTACTAGCAATCGATAATTAGCTGCAATAAATGAATTAACATTTTTATTACAAAATTTGTTGACGAAAGCAAATTATTAATTGCAAAGACCAATATTCAGTATTGCCCTGTATTAAATTCGGTTGTGATTCTAACCATTTGTATTAATTTTTAGAACTAAATAAAATAAGTTATCATAACTAATAAAAGAATTGAAGGAAACAAATTTCAGTTAGAATAACGTTTTAATAATTAACAGAATTAAAAATCAGTTAGAACTATACATTTTTAATAGTTACAATAATAAATTATATTTCTTGATCAATATTTTATTACTGCAACCGTTTTCCAACCAATTTGTTTTCTGTGTGCAAGGTGTTCTATCATGTTATATTGTCATAATGTTCTAACATTTTACAATGGTTTAAAAAAATTGTTGTTGCTGTGCAAAGATAAAGTGTCTTAAATGAATAGAACTTTAATTGGAATGTTTATTATGCTGTCGTAATTAATCAGAAGAGACCTGCGCTAAGCGGCTGAGCCGAACCGCATTAGTTTTTGTAGCCTTCGCCGTTGATGGTATAGTTTTATCCGGCTAACATCCGAATTGAACCTGCGGCTAGCAATTTTTGCAACAAAACACTTGCGGCGTCAAATAAGATCGGATTAGGACTCTGATGTTTAGTAAACATTGTTTACTAAACAAAAAAAATAAAATTTATTTGTGGTTTGCGTCTGAAAAATGGAAAATAGTCAGGAAAGATCTAATTTAATTTATTAATTCACGGATTAGAATTAAAAAATATTTTAGTTTTTGTTAACTATTTATATTTTATATTTGTTTTTAATCAGCTGATTTAAATTCAAAATAGCACACTAAATTATGAGGGGTTGTTCACAATAGTCGTATGTTATGACTACCAGTATTTACAACTTCTTTTGGTGCAGGGTGTAAAAACAATATTCAGTACCATTTATTTATAAATTTTTTTTTCATCTTAATGAGTTTATTACTTTCCATAAATAAAGCAAAATATTTTAATTACCTTCTTCTTAAATTTGCATGTCAATTTTAAGAACATTTTGCATCTCTCTTCTAGATCGTATATTGTTTTTATTTGACTTTTTTTTAACAATTATCCTACGAACGGCTGCATGCCCATTATTTGTTGAACCTGTTTTTAAATTAATTTATTTACTTCAGTATTAAAATGTTTTTTTTTCATTTTTTTTTTAAATTTTAAACAATTATCGTTAATTCGATTTGTACAAACAAAATTTATTTATTGTAACTTAAGGAAATGTTTTAAAATAATTTATGAAAAAAAACAGAAATTCTTTTTAAAGAAAACAAATTAAATTCCATAAAGTGAAATTTAATTTTAACTGGGGGTTAATTCTGGCAGTCGTGATCGAATACTTTTTCGCTTCGAAAGTATTTTTATTTCTAATTCTTTTAGTCGAAAAAACGAATTTTTGCAAAATCTTATATCATTCCGTGCATTGTTCCACCATTTATGTTATTTTTTTTAACAAAATTATCATTTTTTTTTAGGTGGTGGTTCCACATTTTCATAGCTCTGGTACTACTGATCTGATTTTGCTGGATTTTAATCCCAAACTGCTTAGGATAACTACAAGCAATTTGACACCAAGTTGTTTATTTCTTTTGAGTTTTTTTGAAAGTGAGCGTGTTTTCAACAGACGAACAGACGGTTAGACAGACATGGCTAAATTGACTTAGAATTACTCAAGCAGCCAGAATGAAAAACTTAGTATACCCTCTTCACAACTAATCGTGGTGGAGGGTATAAAAATAACTTTAATTTTTTTATTGTGTGACTATCTATTATTTTGTTTGTAGTTGATAATTTTTTGGTCCACATCTACTTCTCTGATATCTATATTAACATTTGAATTCACTAATGCAGCGCAGTGATGTATTAACTAACATGCCCAACTGCCGTATTCATAAAAAATTAAAATGGATTTGAAATGCATTTTAAGAAAAATTTGTATGAAAATTTTGTCTTAAAACACATTTCAAACTTATTTGATTTTTTATGAATACGGCAGCAAAAATATACAGCTCTTATTTAGTGTTCATAATGTGTTCATTAGTCGAAAGATTCAAAAATGGTTTTGTGGACAATCGCGTTGATGCAATTCGTTAGAATCAATGAAAAAGTCGAGTAACGGTATGTGTTCTGTTCTAAAAACTCAATTATCAAAAATGTGTTTCAACATTTTCCTTTAAAAATTGTTCAGCAAGACGTGACCATATGGAAAATACAAACGTATGCTTTACGTGTTGGTACATAAAAAAAACTTTTGCTACATTTGATTCTTGATGTGTTAATGATTCAAACGCCAGCACAAACGCAAAATACTCCCCCTATTTAGGGTAACATTTTTTTTTTAATTGCATTTGATTTATATGCTCTTTTATTGTTGCTGTTTTTGTACTTTTGTTAAAATATGTATCGTGTAGACAAAATGAAACATCATAAAATTGTGCAACAACAACTACAACTCATTTTAATAAACTACAGAATTATTGTGATAAAAGGCCTTTAAAGAGCTTTTCTGTGACGTCACCATGAAAATGAACAAACACACTCGGCAAACAGACAGCTTTTCTTGTAACAACTAAGAAGAAACATGCGCACTTTCTTATCCTCTCACGTTTTTTTTGTACAGCTGAATTTGTGCCAGCTTGTAGAAGTTTTTCAGTGTAACGCGGTATTTCTAAAGGAAAGCTGAAAAGCCAGCATGAAAATTTTATAAAATATTTATGGAAAATTTAGTGCAACGCGGACATTGGCCCCTTTAGCATGTGTATTCATTGAAAATACGGCAAAACGTTTTAATTTTTTGAGAAATATTTTCTATAAAAAAAAATCAACTCGGAAAAAATAAACGCAACGAAACAGTAAAAATTCGAAAGAAAAAAAAAATCAAGAAAAGTGAATGTTTTAAAGTTAGAAAATATATAGAATATAAAATTTGTATATATTTTGCGTTTAAATATTTTTTTTTTTTTTGAAAGAAAAGCGTACAATTTTAGTTTTTCATTTACTTTAAGTGCACACACACGTTGCAAAGGATATTCCTGTTTCGTGTGTAAAATTATTGCAGACAGGCGGCGCGGCACCTGAATGCATTTTTAAATCGCCAATGAATTTTTAAAAAGAAATCGGCTTATGTGTAAAATTATTAAGATTTAAAGGTGATTAAGAAAAATTACAAAAAAAAATAATTTTATGTTTAATAAAAATTGTAAAAAAAATTATTTACAAAATTTATAAAAAATTTTGTTTAAAAATTTCCAAAAAAAAAACCTTAATTTTTAAAAAGAAACAAGTAACAAAATCAAAAAGTATTTCAGTAGAAAATTAACTTTTGCGACAAATTAAAAATTTTAAAATTATGTAAAAATTTAAGAAATCAAAATTTCTAATAAAAAAAAAAATAAATTTAAATTTTCTTTTAAATTTGAAAGTTTACGAAATACATTTTTTAAAATTCTTAGAAGTACAGTTTCATTTAATAAAAGATATAAATATTAAAAATATTTAAAAAAAATGTAAATTCTAAAATATAAAAAAATGTGAAAATTACTCATTAAATTTTATTTTATAAATAAATAAAAAGGAAAAATCATACAAATCATATCATTTTGGATCTCGAGCTTAATAATTTACTACTTTTATGTTAGAATAAAAAGGTCGAATAAAATTAAACCTAAACAATTTTTTAATATTAAAGTTTTATTTAATGTTTTTCTGTTGAACCAAAAAATATAATAAAAGCTAATATTCTTTGAGTTCATTTATTAAATGAATGGCATTAGCATTGATTTCTGGCTGTGCCGAGAGTTTGAATTTTTCATTTCAATATAAAAACTAATCGTACAGCATTACAAAATGTTGCGGTCTTAGAGACCTACGATTTATTATGAGCAGACTAACAGGAAGTTTTGTGCTTTTATTTATAATCGGGATAATTGTAAATAAAACAAAAAGTTGTTAAAGAATTATCATAATATATTTTATTATGAAAGAAGGCTCTCCCACAATTATGAATAAAACAAAATATCGGCCTAATGCTCGCCACAGCTTCGGTGGCAAAGCGATGGTTTATATTTTGAATGACTCTGTGACATAATTGAGGTTTCTCATCCTTTAGCTCTTGAATTGTTCTTGGCTTATTGACGTACACTTTTTCTATATCCCCCAAGAAAGACGTCCAACGGTGTCAATTATCATTGCCACGACGAGAGATATGTAACACGGCTTTTGAATTTCTTGCGCAAAAGAGCCATTGTTTCGTTGGCTGTGTGGCAAGTGGCACCATCTTTTTGGAACCGCATATCGTCCAGTTACTTATCCTCGATTTCTGTCCACAATAAGTCCGTTACCATTTCGCAATAGCGAACACCATTCATGGTAACTGCTTGGCCAACCTAATTTCCCCATTCGACTAAAATTGATATGAGACTTAGGACCATATCAAAATTATGGCTTTATGTCCGTTTGGATTGAGACATAAAGCCATTATAGCACCCCAAGGTGCCGAATTATCTCATCCTTGATCTCTTGAATTGTTGCTGGCTTATCGCCGTACACTTTTTCTTGCATAGCCGCCTTATTTCGGGCGAAATATTGGTTTAGTCCACAAATCTGTGAACAGATTTAGATTCGGTACGCTAAATTCAATTTAAACCACATAAAAAAGTTATCACTCCCGACAATTCCGTATTTGCTTAGCTAAAGCTGTATCTCGATCGCTAAAATCCCTTAGAGAATACAAAATTTAAACATTTTAGCGATGACTTTAAAAGCTAAAATTGAGGCAAATTAAATTTTTTTTGGCATTGCCAAATTTAGCAATGCACGTTGCAGTATTTGCAGTCGTAGCCAAAAATCGCTAAATAAACTTTATATATTTTCAGCAATATCGATTTAGCTTTAGCGAATTACAGAATACGGCCACAGAACTCAGTTTCTTGTCTTAATTTCTCGATCAAAGTGATATAATGTCTTCTAAATTCCGATTGGTAACGATTTAAATAATTTCCACATTCAAGATGTTCGAAAAGTTGTTCCCTTAATAAAATTTCCAGTATCTTAGGACATGAGGTAATAATTGAATTGAATATAAAACGTAGCTGCCTAGATACAGGTGCAAAAATTAGCTTTAAAACTTTCAAGGGAATTTCATCAGGCCCAATAGCATTAGACATAATAGACATCATAGCTTTACAAATTACATAATCAGTGACATGACGAAAACTAAAACCCAAGCTATTGTTCAAATTAAGAGTAGGTATAACCGCATTATTATAATTAGCAATGGGAGGGAGTATAGAATTAACGTATGGTGAATGAAATACGAACGACTTGTTGTTAAAAAAGGACCCATGACACTTGAAAAAAAATATAAATACGGTTAGTTGAACTGTACCATCTACATATTTATAAAAAAAACCAATATTGCTCTGATCAGTTAATAATTAATTTGAAAAATGTCACTTAAGGCCGTTACACACTATCCCACAACGTCTTACGTATTTAATGAGTTTCTGACTGCATATGCATATTTTAAGGATTCTAATATTGCATATCCTTTTTTTCCAACCAAATATTCACCACACACAAAGCAAAAAGATTTTGAATCAGTAACACACGATCTCCCTGACATGCCTTTAAACGCTAATATTACGAAGATTTAGAATGAATGTGGACTTCTGTCAAATAAATAATTGTGAAATTGTAGTGTCAGTATTGACTGTTTTACAGTATTGCCAGCATTCGATAAAAAAAATTACAAGATGTGCTAAGCCAATTTTGATGCCGGATTCGAATTCAGCGTACCCAGATTTGTTAAAAAACATCTCTACAAGAAATTAATGAGCGAATCATTTGGGATATTCACAAGGTAGTCATAACGTTGTAAAGTCATATGTCTTAAAATAATTACAAGAAATATTTATGACTGCTGTGGGCTACCGCTTATAATTTGGATTTCTACTGTAAAGTTATGACGTATCAATGAACACAGCATTAAAATTTTTATTGTGTTTGTAACACAACAACATTAATTTTAAACAATTGGAATATATTATTTAGGACATTATGACGATATGACCTGATAGCACACCTTGTGAATCCCCCAAGTGTTTTTTACGTTGGTGTTAAGAAAATGTTAGAAAGAAATGACCAAAATCAAGTATTCTGTCATTTCTTTCTATAATTTTCTTAACGCTGACGTGAAATATAAAGTTTTCTGTCATTTCTTTCTATCATTTTCTTAACTCTAACGTGAAAAATATGATAATTCGCTCATTCATTTCTTGTAGGGATGCTTTGTTTCTGCAGTCAGTTTTTTTTCCAAATTTGTAGACCTGTGTAATTTTTTTCAACATGTTTTCTCGTTAATTTTATGCTTGTTCGTATTTTATTTACCGTACGTTACTGTTCAAATCCTCAACTTTAATTTTAAATGTGTTTGAAGTATCTCCTACAAGTCCTCCAGTTCTCAGTTTACGCCAGATCTGTCCACATGTTCATAAGACCGTACTTTAAAACAAAAGTACCGAAAAAATCTTTTTTGCTGAGAAACAAGAGGGACAGACAAAAAGACAAGATTTCCTTACATAAAATTAAAGATCCGACTGTAAATGCTGACTGTCCTGCAGGAATTATAGTAATGCTTCCTTGGCAAAACTGTAATGATTTTTAGCGAGCTTTAATTTTTTAATTAAATTTAAAAATATATTTGCTGGAATTATCGAATTAGCAAAAGTTTAATAGTTTCTTGAGAGCTTTAATTTTCTGACATTAGCGTGGTACGAACAAAGATTTGACCCCTAAAAAAAAAACATTGATATATCATACTTAAAGATCGGTCTGTAAATGCCTAAGATGTAACGAAAAAACTAACGTTCGGCAAAAAAAAAAATCAATTTTTTTTCGAAACCTCCTTGCGCATGTTTATTTTTCTTGTTAGGTGGTACGCTCTAGTTTACATCCCTGCAAATACTGTTAGAAATAATTTTTTCTAATGCGTCTTATCGCAGACTTAACTTTATTACGACAGTTACAAAAATATCTACGATTCTCATTCGATTATTCTACCTTGCCGCTTTCATCCAACCGCAACCATTACGAAGATAACTTTTTTTAATGCCATAACTTCTTTATAAAAATGTTAATATTGATGTAAAGTTTGGCGATGATGGAAAAATTTTGTTCTGGTAGATCGAGAATTGACTACACTCACAATATTCTGTACGTAAAATTAACTGAAATTGTAATATAAAATAAATGAAAGTTCAATTAAAAACCGGTCTACCTATTTTTCATTTATTTTTAACAGAAAGTTCATTTAATTTTTACTGTCAAAAATTCAACACCATATTCCGTAAAATCAAATAAATATTCAGTTATTTTGTAAAATTTTACTGTCAAAAATTCAACACCATATTCAGTAAAAACGATTAAATATTCAGTTATTTTATTAAATTTTCGTTTACTCCACAAAAGAGCCGATTTTTTAAAAAATACCAGACAGACACTTGTCCGCTTGTTTTTCTTATAAGCGAGAGAGGGAGAATATTTTTATTTACTTACCCAGTTACACACGTTTGTTTTACTTTTGTTGTACTGACCACGTTGTTTACAGAATAACTCTCAATTATAAGACACCAGCAGCATAACCGATATGGATTCGCAATTATTTTACTTTTAAAATTTGATGTATTTAACTAAATTATTTTAACAAATAGAAAATGGGAATTGCTTACACAAAACAAGCAATTCATTTTTTATAGATAAGTAAAAATTAATTTTTGGTAGTAAAATTATATAAAATAACTGAATATTTAATCGTTTTTACTGAATATGGTGTTGAATTTTTGACAGTAAAATTTTATAAAATAACTGAATAACTGAATTTTTTGATGATTAATTTATAAAAGATAACTGAATATTGATTTGTTTTTACGGAATTCGCGGTTGAATTTTTGACAGTAAAAATTAAATGAACTTTTCGTTGCTTTAAATTACATTTTTATTTACTTTAACATAAAGAAGAATTTAACTCAATCAACGGACAATATTAACTGCAACTGAAAATCCGTATTAATACACGCAGAAAAAAAACATGATTAATGAGTGGTCACTACGACCATTATTATTCATATCAGTCTAATATGTTTACCCTAATAAGTTTATTAAAGTCCAAATATAACTTGAACAAATGTTTATTGTCTTAAATATTTTTTTATTCACTGCAATAATATTATATGATGTTTTCCACATAAAAGCTTAGTCTGATCTAGCTAAACATATTTAATTATATGAAATGTTTGCTACTATAATATATATATTTTCAACTATACAATTGAAATCATAATATTAGTTTCATACTAAGTTATGTTTTATACCATAATTAATGTTTGTTGTTAAACACATTCTCTGAATGAGCAAAAATTTTTTGACAAAACAAACAGTATGCGAGCGTCCGTCAATCGGGAAACATGAATTAGAATAAAATAATAATTAAAACGTTTTTCGGGTAGAAAAAGGCCATGCTGCCTCGCAAATTTAACGAATTAAATTTTTATACGTTTATTGAAATAGGTAAAGTATTTATAAAATACATACATGTATAAATATCCAATTTTGTTGTCTTTCTTGCAGCCAAAACCACATACAACATTGAAACCGGCATATAAATTTTAACACAACATTTTGCAACTAGCCCCGAATTTGTTTCAATTACTATTTAAGTATTTAATTTTATTTTTAAATGTATGCTAAACTGCATTTGTATATACACCTTAAACAAAGAATTTATATGTAATACATACATAAACATACAGTAAACATACTTAATAAAAAATAAATTTTTGAAATGACATTATTACCATTATTAACATGTAGACATTGACATTTTGAATGGTGTTGGGAAATAAAGAAGCATGGTTTGATAGAACGATTGCATTTTTCTTCTAAACATAATAATATGTTTGAGACAATAATTAGCTATAAACATAATGCCTGAACATATATTGTTACTTAAGACGTGTTTGACACAATCATTACCACAAACATTAATGATAGTTTGCGATTGTGATTGTATCAATCATGTTTTTTCTTTGCGTGTATGCACTTAGTTTTTTGAATAACTGTTAGAATCAGTTAAAAATAAAGTTGCTTGGAAATTTAAATGTTTATTTATTTAAAAATGACTGAACGGAATATTTCTTAAATAAACTACAGTCCGTTACTGTAATAATATTGTGAGTGTACAGGTCCCATATAAGACCCCCGCTTCAAAATCACTGTAAGACTAGCAAATCTCATATTGATATTTCGATAATATTCGGCACAAAGAACTCTTGTATGAATCTTAAACTCGTCACAAAATTTGGGCTTGCCGAGTCTATGATTAGCCATGGGTTCCAGATATGACAGACTATCGAAAACTTGTATTTATATAAATTGGTGTTGGGTATCAAATGGTTGGGTTTTGGCCGGCTAGAGATCCTTACGTGATTCTATACTCCTAAAAATAACTGCGTTATGAAATTTTAACGCTTTTATTGGTTTGGTGAGGGCCCCGGTAGGTTAGCTGGTCGTGAGCGTAGAGCTACGCAGGATTAGTTTAGGGAATAAAAAAAGGAAAAATTGAAGAAGATTTGGAAAAAGGATAGAAAATTCTTTAGTAGAATCTTCTTTAACTTTTCTGAAGGCCTACCTTAGTAATGATAAAATTTTGGGAAAATCAAAATACAGTAATCAGAATAATTCCCCTTGGCCCTTATGAAAATATGTATTTCTAAACTGAAAGAGATTTTTCCCTATAACTCTATTAAAAATTTTAAACTTAAAAAATTTCATTACCAGAAAGAAAAAATATATAAAATTTATTTTATGTCCAACTCTAGTGCATCCATCCTTCATTTCATCACAAAAAAGTTCTATAAAATAAAAACACAACTCTTCCTTTAATTTTATTAAATCCAACCAAAATCAATTCAAATTAATAGAAACAAAGAAAAAAGCAAAAAAAAAAAACCAAAACTGTGCCAGTTCAGTGAATAAATGAAATTTGTGTTGTAAAATTCAATAAAACAAATTAACAGAACCTGTATTCAATTCTAAACTATTTCAACGCTTCTATTTTCATCAGGTGAAGAGCGAGTGTTTGTAAGGATAACAGGAGAACGAACATTTGGAGCAAAACCAACAACAACTTTGAGACAAACTACTCTCCCAGTTACAACACAAAGGTTGGTTAAATTTGATAAAGTTATTGTCTCCTAATTGTGTCATTAATTAAGTTGACATTTTTTTTTCATGTTCATTTTGCCACAATTTGTGTATTTTACTGTTATGAATTTGGTAGTTTTTACATTTGACCCAAAAAATAAAACTAACAAAAGAAAATTGTGTTTTAATCCGCAATGGTAACATTAGAAAAACAAATGTACATTTCAATTCTATTTAAGCATGTCTACATTGAATGTGAAAAATCCATTTGCGTTTTAGTCATTAAATAATATTTTTAGTTTTAATGTTTTACTGTCATTAGTAATTAACTTTTTGAGTAAAAATTGATGAATATTGAAAAGGATTGATATGTGAACCGGACATGTATTATTTAAAAAAAAAAAAATACGGAAAAAACACAACGTCCCATCTTCGGTAACTACGGGATTTTTTAAAAGTTTCAAGGCCTCGTTACTATTACGTAAACGTATACGTTGCTCATCAGCTGTTCCGTTTCCTTACCAAGCTACTGTGCAAATAGGTACTCTTACGTAAACGTAACGTTGCGTTGCGGATGAACCTGATAAAATTAAAATTTCTCTCCGTTTTTACGTATCAGCTGTTAAGAATTGTATTTTTGTTTTGAAGCAGTGTTGTCAACAAAACTTATTAACCAGCGGCTTACTTTTTAATTTTATTAATGAGATTCTCATCAATACATTAATTTAAATTTGATGTAATGAAATCCAATGTTATGGGTTTTTTGTTCGAACTGAAATTAATGTTGGCTTTTAGTGCCACAGAAACCAAAGTTATCGGGTTTTTATTGAAAATAAAAGAAGCAGCTTACAGCTCTTGTTTATTTGTTGGAAATAAATATTGTTGTTAAAAGTTTAATTTTGTATTTTATTTTATCCAACAGTTAGATTATTTCCATAGATGGAAGTAAATAAAATTGATAAATGTTAAAATAGTATTTATTCATGTTTCCGGCAGCGGGCTGCTGCAAATTTGCAAAAGCCTTTTTCTCACTTTTGTTATGGTCATTTTATATATTTATAAGTTTGAATCAATTTTATTTGTATTTTAACAATAAAATAACACAAATATAAACAACAAATGCAAGTTATACAACGATGACATTTTTTTCATATGTATTTACATTTGTATGTTTACTGTATTTCCACTTCTTATTTTCTTTTCTATAATTTTCATTTACAGCATATTAATAATATTTTAACGCAAAAATCATAATTTATAAAATTATTAAATTAAAATTTAATTTAAAGCTGTAAACACATGAGCCAAAACATAAAACAGCTGATTCGATTATTTATTTTATTATAAAATAATGACAATGCAAATGAAAAAAATCAGCGCATAGTATTTCCGAATATGCGTCTTAACCTTATTATATTAAATAAATATATTATTTAGTTTTATTTGACCTTTCTTTTTTTATAATTATTTTGAATTATTTAAGCTTGAGGTCTTTTTTTAAAAAAATATATTATATATATTTATTTTTCTCATTATTGCGCTAACCTTTTTGTTTGCATTTTTAAAATTTTGTATTATACACGAAATTTTTCTTTAAGTTTGGTTTTTTTATTATTTGATAAAAATAATTTTTTTCAGCGAGTTTTTTAAAAGCTTTTTGCTCTCTTATTACGACTTAAGATGTTATGCCACAGATATGTATAAAGCATTTAATTTTGTTTGTACAAAAGCGCCGATATCGGTATGTATTGGCGATTTTAAATAAGAGTGTTAGCAACATTTCGACCCCTTTGCGCGAAACTATCGTATGTTACAAATACCAAATTTTACAGGACAGCCAGTTTTCTACTTTTCTCTGCTTTCACTTGCAATATCAAAATGAAAATATACATGTGCTTAGATAAGATAAGACGAAGTGGAATTCGCCTACAATATTTGGCCAGGTAACGTCTCTTTGAATGTAGAACAAGATTGCATCAAAAACTAAATTTCAAAAAAATTGGCATTTACGATAATTTCGCGCAAAGGGGTCGATGTCTTGGAACAAGACTGTGAGCAAAATTAAAACAAATAATAATTTACATACATACATATGTACGAGTACACGCATACACCTCAACAACATATGACACGTTTACGTTTTTGTAGTAACTACCAACATTTCAAGTCGACCGCAACGTTTACGTATCCGCAACATTTACGTAAGAGTAACGAGGCCTTCAGTCTGTCAAACCAAACACTTTCGAACATGTCGACTGCCGATGTTCTTTGTTGTGTACAACTTTTCGTTTTTTGCTTTTGCCTTTACTGCGACTGTTTTCATTTAATGAATCAGAAGTAAAGGCAACAGTTTATTTTGTCGAAGTAACAGCACAATCTTATGACTTTTACTATCTCAACTGCAGCTTTTTAAACGCTGTTTGAAATAATGTTGATAGGGTTGTACTCTGTTCATTTTGTGAAAAAGTTCCTAAATTTTTCTGGCAACATTTTTTTTACAACTGCGAAATAATGTAAGCTGCACTTAATTCACGTGGAATTTTTAGCAAAAGCAAAAAAGTATGAACTGATTATTAAATAAGAAATAAAAACATTAAAATAACACAACCGATAACAGTTTTTTATCCATATTTTCTTTCTCTTTTATTAAAGACAATAATTTTTAGTAAAATACGTATGTGGCTTGTTTACATACGCAAAACAATGTCGCATACTTTTCGGGAATAAAAACGTTAAGTTGTACAAACTCGCATGGTAGGTAACATTGATGCATGCCAAAATTTTCGTGTTAAATAATTAATGTTGCTTAATTCAAACTTAATTCACCGATGTGGTACATTTAAATTCAACTTAAGTTTCCACAATACAACAACAACACGCAAAGCAATAACATTCAGATGTTTCTTGAGACCACCTTGCAAATAAATAAACTTTTTTCTGCTATTTTTTTTTGTATTTAGTAGTGCTACCATACTTTTATCTTAATTAAATAAGACTTTTCAAATAAAACTCAAAAAAATCAATCTGTATTTAAATACGATTTGAATTTATATGAAAATTAACTAAATATAGATTTAAATAGTATCCTGAAAATTGGGCATAAAGCTAAGATCCTACTATCGGCGCAATGTAACAATTTTTGTCGCATTTCATGTGCCGGTAGTGTGAATGGTCAAAATTTTTTTATATGCGACAATCTGTGCCGAAATTGTGCTGACTGTGGACAATCAAAATTAACCTTGATGCGCCGATAATGGGAACACTCTTTTGCACAATGAGAAGCAATCAAAATGTTTAATATGCACCGATTTTTATCGGCCACTTGTGCGCCAATCAGCGCCGTTACAAGGGATGGCAAAACGAAATTTTTAAATTGCACCAACTGGCTACTAATATGTTACTTTTTTGAGCTTTATTCTACCAAAATTACATTTGTTTTATCTATTAAAACGTAAAATAGTACATATCGCACCCTAAATACAAAAGAGTCACAACTCAAAATTTTTCAATTTTCACTTTTTGTAAGAAATCGATGCACAGTGCTCATTAGGGCGGGTCGATTTGTATAAATGAAAAAAAAAAAATAAAAATCGTATAGCAAAAACGTAATCTACATAAAATTCTACGAAAATACTCCAAAGAAACCATGGGTCTAAAACAAAATCCTAGTCGGCGCCTCTCGACTTGAAAATTTTTTTACTTGGGTGAAAATTTTTTCAATGTAAAAAAAATTTTGATTGTAAAAAAATATAAAGTGCAAAAGATTAACCTTACTAAACCATTTTATTAAAAAAATTCGATTTCTTTTTGGAAAAGCAATTTTTTCAAAAAAAAATTTTTTTTTTCCAAGGCGGGCAGCCAAATTTTCAAGTCGAGAGGCGCGGATTAGGATTTTGTTTTAGACCCATGGTTTCTCCGGAGAATTTTCTTAGAATTTTATGTAGATTACGTTTTTGCTATACAATTTTTTAAAAAAAAAATCGACCCGCCCTAGTGCTCATATATACGCACTGTATAAATCTTAGATCAATTTCTCTAGTATTTTGCGAAAAATATACAATTAAATCCTTCTTTGTTGTATTAGAGTACATATAAAAAGAAAACCGTTTTTTGTCTCTACTGAAAATTTAAGAATTTTGAGTTGTGACCCTTTAGTATTTAGGGTGCGATATGTAAAGAAAGAAAATAATTCGCTTTAATCAAAACATTGCAGTTGTATCGATGTTGCCATTTCTGTTTACAAACCAACAATTACGAAAAAGAACAAGTGCAGTTATCAACGTTTTTCTTGGGATTCAAAAATCAATTACCAACGTTTCTTTCAAATGTGCTAAAAAGTGCAGTTAGTTTGCATAATACATTTGTTTTATTATATGTGTTAGTTTCAGTTAAAAGGGATTTATGGATGAAAACATCGATTATTGCTTTTTTGGTGATTCTTAAAAAAGATAATACGCTCTTTGTAATGCAGCAAACCGCAGTTTCCTGCCATAAGTAATCTTTAAAATACACCTTTGACTAGGCAAAAAAATTAACTTGTTAACTTCAAAATCGTTTGTCTCCAAAACTCATTTTTTCCCCACAGGTCCCTTTTAACTGACACTGCCACATATCTTAATATATTATTTAAAATTGTCAGAAAACATATAATAAGCCTGAATAAAAATCTTCAGAAGGTCTCTTCCATAGTATGAAACAGTTACTGCAGAAACGTTCTTTAATACTGCATTCGTGTCTATACAATGAAAATTTTGTTGTGCAGCATTTTAAGAGTTTTCAATAATAAATGCATTCAAAAATTAAATGTTTTGCTGTTTTTCTTTATTTTCATATAAGGGCCATAATGTCGAGGGCCCCTTCGCAAAAACTACCAAATCTAAAAGAATTATTTTTTGCAAAGTTGTCAAAGGTGTGTAATTAAAAAATGCTGCCTTAAAGTGTAGCAATCGTCGTACTTTGATTACCTCTTCCACGACACTATGCCACAAAAGTATTCCCTCTTTAACGTTCTATTTTTTAACTGGCAGATTTCAATAGTTCAGTAATACTTTAATTAATATTGCAGGCCCTGTTTAATTAACTGGAAATAAAATGCTCGTAAAGAGTAATTAAAGGAAAGACGGTAAGCATGTTAATTACCTAATAAAGAACTTTTTATTCAACCATAAATTCACACCTTAAACTTTCAAAACAAACCAAAATTAATAACAAGCAACTTAGAGTGCTATAAACGGCTACGCCGAATCTTATATGCCCTTCAAAATGATGCGGATAGAACAGAAAGTTATATAAATAAATTTATTTATCGCAGACTGAATCATAAACAGTCACAAATCAAAATTTCAAAATGTTCAGAAGAGGCAAAAACATCGCTGGAATTTTTTTTTTAATAAAATTTAGTTCCACGAATGTTAAAGAAAAAAGGTTAAAGTAGACAGACGGTGACTAAAACGAAATTTTCGCGGTCGTTTTTAGATTTGTGACCAGGGGCACAGTTCTGTAACGCTCGCGTCGAGAAACTTTTCGATTGAAAGGTGAGAAATTAAACAAAAATGCAATAAATTGAAACAAACAACTGCTTTTCTAATTAAACTGAGTCTGTAACTTTATTTTGGCGTGTACTAGATGTCAAATAAGGAAAAAGTGTGTCTGTAACATTTTTGTGAGAAAAAATGGGTCGAGAAAAAATGCAAAATACAAAGAATAATAATGAAAATTTTTTTGTTCTTGGCACATTTTTTCATTGTTTAATTATTTTGCTTTTAACATTTTTAAAAAAAATGCAAATTTTTTCAAAGCTCGTTTACAAACCACAAACATTAAAGTCGCACTTTACATTTTTTGGTAAAGTGGACGGTTGTATTTTTGCCGCCTTCGTTGAAAAATTTTAAATTTTAGTAAATTTTGGTCGCCGGCAACGGTATGAGATACTGGCTTTGTCAACGTCTGCAATGTCACGTCGGCTTCTCTTTTGATAGTATTGGACATGAGTTACGGACACACTTTTTCTCACTTTTCGAGAAACGACGAAATAGTTTGTTTCAGATTTTTTCGATGCGAGAAGTTCTCACTTTAGTTACAGAACATGGGTACTGGTCCATAAAACTTTTGAGATCTTTGGAAAACCAATTTCAACCTACACATGGACTGATGGACAGACGGACATCGTTGAACCAACTTTCCTACTTTAATCCATATTGTATAAAGAACAAACGGATTGACAAACTTATAGACATACCCTTTGCACCTGTGGTGAAGTTTAGAAAAAAATATAAATCTAGCGCACGTCCTAGTTTAATTGGAAAAATGTCTACTGGCAAAACATCTAAATCACATCCAATAAAACAAAAACTCCGATAAATATAATACAAAATAACACAAATAATTAAAACTTTTGTGCGAAAAATTCTTTTTACTAAATTGTTGTCTAAGGAAGACGGGAAAAGTCCTTGCACGTTTGTCTACAAGTCAACCAAACACCCGTTAAAATCAACACGTAATCCCAACGTTGAAAGTTTTTTTTTTATTTTTTTTTATTTTGTCGACAGACTTTTCGTTACTTTATTTCTTTCTCTCTGTTAGCCGTAGTACAAACAATGGTGGAAAAAGGTGGCAAAAAAAAACCAAAACATGACAATTTGTCTTTGTTATTGTAATTTCAAATCAAAAACCATTTTCGCTTTCAATTCGTTGCTTTGGCTCTTTTCAATGTTAAAGGAAGTAATTTGCGTTGTGTGTATTGCAGGAAAGCCCCTCGAGTATTTCGTTTTAATCGTATTTCGCTTCGTCATAAATTGTAAGTGCTTTGGTAGTGTGTGTCTGTGTGTGTGTTCAGTTTTTGCTTATTTGTTTTTGTTAGAGGGGAATTGTGTAAAGAGGACGGTTTTTCCAAAAAAAAAGAAGTGAATAAATAAATAGTGAAGGTTTACTTCAAATCTCTGTGTGGCTATTTTAAATTAATCTCAGAGATTTGAAAACTCTTTTAAATCTTCTGAATGGTTAATGGGATGTGGACTTTTTGGCTGCATTAATAAGATTTTGTAAAATATTCGTAGAAGCAAAGCAGTAAAAACGGTTTATAAAAAAATATTTCACAGAAAAAATGTTCGCCATTTTTTTCAATCAAAACTAAAATCAGTTTTTATTAAAAATGTAATCAAGTGAATTAAACGTTTACTTATATGTACAAGCAACATTACAGCAGAATTTTGTTAATTTAATTGATACTATTAATTTGTTTGCTGGTGCAAATTAAATAAATATGCATCTTAATTCTTAAATTTAAATCAATTTTTATTTTTTTCTGTGTTTCTTTTCCTCCTGAAAAAAGTTTTTGGTACAACAGAAGCCCCACCCTCCAGGAGGGAAAACTTTCACTTAAAAACTTTTTGTAAAGAATGGAAAATTAACAAAAATGGTTTGTTTTTATTTAAAGAAGACCTTCCCGAAACCGCAGTTCCGGCACCACAGTGGTCATATGAAAAAAAGCCAGGATCATAAAATTTGACTCTGCTTTTCGTTATCTGCATTGGTTAATTGATATTTAAAATGAGCATAACTGTCTTCCTGGAGTACTGGTTTTGGCACGATAGCCACCACGAAATAGGGCGATCAAATATGACCTTTATATGTCACGTATAGATTCCCACGGGGGCTCGTAGGGATCATCCTAAGAGTATTTTGCCTTTTGTTACTACATCCTCCGGGAAAATCAGGTGCGGACAACACTAGAAACTCGGCAAAGCTCCAAAATGGACAGATCTCAGGAGATCTTTAAGGAAGATTGTCTTTGCGGAAGTTTGAGGATCACTTGATCGTTGTGGTTTTCTACACAAAGTCGAGGGGAGGAGGAAACGGAAAATCCAATTATGGGCTAAGTGTGAAGAGAGCACTGCTTTTGGAAAAATATCCATCATGGAGTAGGCCCTAGGGCAGGAATCCATGTAGAGCTTTTCCACAGCTTTCATTATTAAGTATTTAATGAAAAAGCTTTTCCTTTCTGATTTTATTTATCATCAAACATAAAACAGTACCCATGTTCTGTAGCTTTAGTGAGAACTTCTCGCATCGAAAAGATGTGAAACAAAATACTAAATCGTTTCTCGAAAAGTGAGAAACAAGTGTGTCTGTAACTCATGTCGAAAACTATCAAAAGAGATAACGTTGCTACATCGTTGACGGCGACCAAAATTTACTAAAATTTAAAATTTTTCAACGACGGCGGCAAAAATACAACCGTCGGCTCTACCAAATAATGTTAATTGCGACTTTAATGTTTGTGGTTTGTAAACGAGCTTTAAAAAAATTCGTATATTTTATAAAAATTTTAAAAGCAAAATTATTAAACAATAAAAAATTTGGCATAAACAAAATATTATTATTATTTATCTTTGCATTTTGCATTTTTAATTGTTTTTAATGTGTTGTAATTTTTTCTCGCCCCCTTTTTTTCGTGAGTTTATTTTACAGTTCAAAGCGGGATCTTTTCTTACCAAAATGTTACAGACACACTTTTTCTGTAAATTGGCGAGTAATTTCCTCACATGACAGCCAAAAAAAAGTTTCAGACACAATTTGGTGAGAAAAACAACTGCTTGTTTCAATATATGGGATTTTCATTTCATTTCACACATTTCAATCGAAAAGTTTCTCGACGCGAGAGTTACAGAACATGGGCACTGGTTCATAAAAGGTTTATAAAACGAATAATGTATGAAAATGTAATTAATTAACCTTTTATAAACCTGTTTTATTGTTTATTAACTCATATACGACAACTCATAAAAATTGCTAAGAAATTTTACACTTAATTGTAAACAATTTCATTTCACTTTGTTAATACATTTTTGTAACAAAATATTTTTAAGCCAGTTTTATGGCCTGCATTTTTAACCATTTTAATTTAATTTTTTTTTTTTTTTTTTTTTTGTGAAAATTTAGCCAATTTTAGGTCGTAAAAGAGTTGACAACATTGTGTCCCACTTAAACAATATTCTAATTTATAAGACATCATTCATTAGCAAATTTATTCATAATTGAATTTCGTTCATGTGTCAAAAAAATCATCAAAAACAAATAAATTTGCTTTTTATGTTGAATTATGTGCCAGGCCAATTTGATTGTAGAAATTTAAAAACGTTTGTTGAACGTGAATTTTAAAAAAAAAAAAAAAAATATTTTTTAAAAACGAATAATCGATGGACAGACAGTCGGATAAACGCCCCAAAAAAAAAAACAATTTCGTTATGAAACTAAACATATGGCCCTTTTTTGATTAAAAAAAGAAATTTGAAAATTTTATAGATGAATCGAAATTAATTATAAAAAAAATTTTGAAATGGAATTTATTTTCTTATTCAAATCAAAGATAAATCTAAAGATTGTTTGTTATTTTTTTTTTTTTTAACAAAGCCGTACAAATATTTTTTGAGTTCAAACAAAATTCTTTTTTGAACTACGAGAGTTTAAGGAAATAAATATTATTTATGTATTTAAATATTTTTGGTATTTTAGCAGTGTTTGCCACTAATCCAGCGTTGCCAGATATAAACAAAAATCCAATTCTGTCGAATCCCTAAACATTTCGTACAAAATATTTAATTAAAAAAACAAATTTTAATCAAAAATTTACATGATTAAAACGATAATTTGAATTTAAATTTTATTAAATTAAATTATAAAGGATTTTTACAAAAATCTGAAAATTCTAGTGATCATGCTAGAAACACAATAAAGTACAATGTAACGCCGTAAATTTCTAAAAACACGCTCCATTTACCTACAATTCCGTTAACGAATCGTTAGTCTTTTTACTACAATGCGAGTCGGAAAAACCCTAACCAATTTTAGGGGAATGTAAGAAAAGATATACTCACAGTTTATTTTTGGTGTTTTGTTTAAGCTTTGATTTTGTTACAAGTTCGACTTTGAGTGTTTATAATTCTTATTCGCTTTAGGGTCTTATTTATATAATATTTTTGGCTTTTTTAAAATCTTTGGAAAAGGTTTCCTGATGAGCTGGCCTAAGCAACCAGTGAAATGCGAATAGAAGCTAGCTTTCCCTCAACAATAAATATCAGTGTATTTATCAAATATGAAAAACTGGGAATTTAGCACGTCATACGGAAATCGTTTTAATAAAGAATTTTATTTTCTTTCAAAGTTTTTCTTAGGATTCAAAAAATTAATTAACAAGGTTTCGTTTAAATGTGCCAAACTCCCATTTCATACTATTGATAAAATGAAATTTATGGTTGATGTGATAATGCCAGATCGTCCGGAAACTTCATCCAAAGATTTTATACAAATAAAACTGTTAAGCGAATAAGAATTATAAGCACCACTTTTACTTGTAAAAATATCAAAGCTTAACCAAAAACCACAACAATAAACAATGAGTTTATCTTTTCTTACAGTCCCTACTACAATTGGTTGATTTTTTGTCAACTCTAAATGTAGTTGTAAAAAAAAACAAAAATAAAAATAAATTACTTTATTTTGCCAGTTCAGTTTTATTTACAATGCCTCATCTTTTCAAAAAAATGCATAAATATTTAATAATTTCAAATTGTTGCTTATTTTTTCTCCTTTTTATCTCTTTTCAAATATTCAATTTGAAACGCCAAAAATCTTTTCATTTTATATCTGTAATTTTTCTTTCATTATGAGAATACGATCGCATACGAGGTATGAAGTAGAATAAGATCTAAAGCTAGAGGCCCATACCACGCGCTATATGCGTTGTAAAGACACATGCCAAGCACGCAAAAGTGAAATCCTAATCAGCGTTCAAAAAGTCAAAAAAGAAAAGCTGCCATTTTTCCTCTTCTTCATTTGTCGTTAGCAAAAAAAAAAAAAAATTTGTGTCTTTTACTTTTGATTCATTAAATGTAAACAGCCACTGTCAAACCAACTCAAAAAGCGAAAAGCTGTTAACAAATTTTCGTTTTTGTTCGACAGTTTTTTTTTTTTTTTTTTTAACGATAAACCAACACTCAGGGGATGCCCCCTATATATGCAGTGCATTGTGTTGATCAGGAAAATAAGGTTTGGGAAGGAGGAAAGATGGAATAGTGTTTGTGGACATTTGACTTGAATCTTAATAAATTATAAGTACCGGGGAAGACCTCTGCGGGAAGTTTATTCCACATGCGGATAGTTCGACTGAAAAACGAATTTTCTCTATAATGCGTTGTGCGAAACACAAGACAATCGACTACAAACGGATGTGATCCACTGGATAATATCGATAGAAAAGTGTCACACAACCCACATTCCCACATTGGTTTCGACTGCAGTTTTTCAAACCCTGAATTAGGATTCAATCATTCGACGCGTATATCTATGCTTTCTACTCGTGTGCTGTGTAACTTTCAAATACAATCTTACACTTATTTACATACTCAGCTGGTCACTAACAACTCGGTGCGGGGAGGGGTGTGGTTAGGTACCTTGCTAAACGATGGCCGGATAGTTACTTTGCTCTATATCTCTAGTTGGTAATACCAAGCTTCCTCATTGATTCGTCAACCTGATCGTTTCAGCGGAATTTTGTTCGCAACAATAAATTTGAGCCACTAGTTAATTTGCATTTCCCTATGATCGTTACCTGAACCAATTGTTGTGTGTAAATATCTCGTCACTAATTTTGTTGATGTCTCCAGTTTGTTGACACTCATGTCTCAGACGTCATAAGAAATTTTTAGCCACTTTGAAGAATTTTTCCTAGTGTCACATGACGGAAACAAATAAATGTTTTAAACAAATATTTAAAAGTTGTTTTCAATTTTAATGACTACATAAATTTTAAAAGGTTAAAACCAATTTTTCTTATTTTAAAATTAAAAAAAAAAAAAAAAAAATCCAAAGAAACAATTTAAATATAAATTTTGAAAAATAAATGAAAAAAACCACTCAGATGATGACATACAAAACTGCACATGTTGAAAAATTAAAAGAATATACAGAAAATTTGTTTAAAATATTTTCTTAAACACATGAAAGTATAAAATCCACAAACACTCATTCACATCCACATTTTTGCCCGGCAATTCGTGGAACCGGTATTGCACTACGAAGCAAACAAATATAATTTGTTATTGTACTTGCAACTTTTAAAGATCGTTAGATGCATAAATATTGGTGCACACACCTTATGACAAACTTTATATATGTAGCCTCTTTAAATTTTTTTGTCGATTGATGTCCGAAAATTTCATAAAAATTTTGCATGAAGGTTGTCACTTACGATAAAATTGTTCTTGCTATTAAACCGTAACGGTAACTTATGTGCCCATGATATTTAAGGAGATGATGCAAGTGTTGCCAATAAATTCATTTATTAAAAAAAAAACGAAAATTGAAAATCATGTCGCTTAAGCTATTATTAAACACAAAAAATGTTTCTAGTCCGTTATAGAATCTAAAGAAAGGCAATTTTATGAAGATGGTTTTAGGCTTTACATTTTTTTCAAATCGAGGACCACAAGGAGAGTTATGGGCCAATTTCTGCCTTTCCAGAACTATTCAACAGATTTTATTGAAATATTAAAGATAGATAGATTCCTGTTTATATAGTCAAATAAGCTATGAATGTTTAAAAAATTGGGACTTCATGAAGGGGGAACGTACACTGAAAGAAAAATGCTTCATATATTTAATGAATCACTTTTATAAAAAAATTTTCAGTGGTTAAATGAAAATTTTCATTGTCTAAATGAAATTTCTATGTTTTAATGAAGTATTTTCCTTAAAATCGCTTCATTGGATTTCGTAATTACGTTAAAAATTTTCATTGGATATATGAAAACATTTTGATTATGACAATGAAAAATGTTATTATAGTAATGAAACAAAAACTTTCAATCAACGCTGTTATTGTTGTTATTAACAATTTAATCTCATATTTACGCTCTCAGTTGAGCGTAAAAACCATGGTTTTTTATCCAAAAACTACACTGCCCCTGTAGGCAAGCTGAGACAGAAAAAAAATAAAATAAAATAAAAATTAAAAAAAAAATAAAAATAAAAGAATTAAAAAAAAATAAAATAAAAAAAAATTTTTTTTTTACTTTATTGAAAGTATTCATCCAATGAATAATATTCATGGACCTAATGTAATGTTTCATTTAATACATTTAAATGAAACAGGTTTCATTGATCCAACAAAGCGCTGCATAGGCTCCTTTTTAATGCAATTTTTCATGGGATTAATGTCAAAATTCATTGGTATTGCGAAGAAAATTCTTTCAGTGTAGTAGCTTACGCCGTGTTTCCGCTAGTGTTATATAATTGTGCTCGATATTTTGAAACTTGGAAGTGAAATATTATGGTAAATTTTTTGAGAGTTGGAAGTCAAAAAATGTTTAAAATTACCAATAACTTCTGTAATCTGTCTTACTGTGCCTTAGCAATAGAACTGCCAAAAAAAATTTCTTTCAAAACTACCGGGCATCACAAAAACATAGACAATATTTCTTATAAAAAGTTAAACATAATCCGGTGAAGTACAAGTTTTTTTTTAAAGCGTATAAGAATTACCGCAGCAGTTCCATTTGTAACAATATCAAAGTTTAAACAAAATCATCAACAATAAACAGTGAGTTTATCTCTCCTTACATTCCCCACTACAATTGATTGGAATTCTTCCAACATTAATTGTAGTTGTAAGTAGGCTAAGAATTCTTATACGCTTAACAGTTTTATTTGGTTTAATATCTTTAGTTTCCTGATGATCTGGCCTAAGCAACCAGTGAAATACGCATAGGAATAGCTTATCCCATCAAAAATAAATTTCAGTGTTTTTATCAAATAATAAAAATTGGGAATTAAGCACGAATAACAAAATCATTTAAATTAAATTTTGTATTCCCACGAAAATTATTTTGATTTTTTTTTTTTTTTAGAATTCTAATTGTTAAAAAAAACACAAATTTTTTTTATTTCTCTAGAATTAAATGATTCACCATGCGCATTTTGCTTTAAAATTTCCATGAATCATACTTAACTGAGCATTCCTAAAAATATAGATTTGTTTCAATTTAAGAGTTGAAGTGCTGGAGGCCTTGATGTATGAGCATAATATCCTTTTGTGTCTACAATAAAATACTTTTTCTATTAACTCGATTAATTAAAGACATTTAATGTAAATCTATGAAAGTTTAAGGCACGTTTTCACAACTTACCGACTGCTAAAGGTGGGATTTTATCGGTCGTTTAGAAAGTGTTCCATGATTAGAACTATTCTTTAACCTAACTTCCTTTAACTTATCGCTCACTTAAGTTTAACGTAAAGTTGTAATGATGGAACACTTTTTATGCGGGCGACAAAATTCTTCTTTTAGCAGTCGTTGAGTTGTGAAAACGGCCCTTAATGTGTGGATGTGTTTTTGACACAATTTGTGTACGTGCTAAGTCTAGTATTAGTTTATGCTACCCATTTATTGAACGAGCCCAACCGACAGGCAACAATAAAAAAGAAGTAGAACAAAAAAAAAATATCAACAGGTGTCATGTTTCTGTGGAAATATTTGAAAAAAAAAATAAAAAAAAAATCAAGATACAAAAATCTGTTTATGATAACAATAACAAAAGACATATGCCTATTTTTTAGTAATAAAGGGTATACCAATAACAGCTTTCTAACTTTTAAAGCAGAGCGATTTGGCTATTCGGTTTGTTTTTCCAAATTCCGTTCATTGTGATTGATGAATGAACGTTCATCAACACCTGGTAAAATGATAAAATGTTAAAAATGCTAAAGTCCTTGGAAAAAGGTTTCCTGATGATCTGGCCTACGCAACCAGAAGAAGATGTTTTTTTTTTTTTTTTGGGACGAATGAAAACAACCTTCTACCAGACCTTAACAAGACTATTAAAAGTATTAAAATTGTTAAAAAAAAATCAAAAAAAAAAAGTCAAGTGGTATAATGGAAGAATACTAATTTTTAAAAAAGACAAGAAAAAGAACAGTGAAAGACAGAATAGACAATAAGTGTATAAAAACAAAACAGGAAATAAAAAATATTTTTTAGAATGTAATAGATTATTTGTATAAAAAATTTTTCTAATTGTAAATAATTTTTTTTATTGTGACAATTGTTATAATTTTTCTATTATTTTGTGAACGTTATTTGTATTGTTAAATTATTTCCCTGACGATGATACACATTGCTGTATCGAAATATTGGAACTTTTATAAAATAAATGTTATCTAATTTTTTATATAAAAAAGAAAAACCTCAAGCTTAATAAATAATATTGGAATTTAATAAATAAAGGTTAAAGCTTAAAATAAAATTTATAAAAAAAAAAAAAAAAAAAAATAGGATCGTCCTCACCAAGATTTAATGAAAATTTAAAGAAATTATCAGTTATTTCGGGACAAAAGCATAATGGGAGACTACTGCTGGACTCCAATACGTGAAACCGAACCAACAAAATACAAACGACGTTCAAATAATGCCATTCGCTTTTGAAAATTCAATGATTTTTAAATGAACTAGTGATTTTGGAATAGTTGAAATATGCAGCTTTCACAAGGTCTAAGGCCTGCAACTGAGTAAATTGTAGTAGAAGGTGAGCTGACGAATTCTCTGTAGCGCAACAAAGTTAAAAATTTCGAATTTCGCGCTTCAACTTCAACGACTACTACAATTACATATTCTGGTGACACTGCTTTAAAAAACTGCAGTTTTTAACTTTTGACAGCTTGCAGCGCTATTCGTAACATTGTTCTTCAATGACTATTCACTTCCCCACTTAAAGGCTTACGATACTGTGCAAGAATGTATATAATGATTGCAAACAACACAAAAACTGTCTGGATTATTTGTACAATATATTCTTGGCGAATCCATATTTTAGATTACCACAAAATATGACAAACAAAATCAACTAAAAATCTAACAGCCGTATTCATAATAAAAATTTGGCATGAAGTAAGCACAAAGTTTATTCATAATACACTAATTAAACTCTGGCTAACGATTTGCTAAACTCTTGTTAACGAACTGCCAAACGTTTGCCAACTTGTGAAAAACTGCCGCTTAATGTCAAGCAATTTTGTTGTTTTTTTTTTTTTTTTAATTAAATGTCTTTTACTTAATTTATTTTAATTTTAAAAACTTTTTAAAATTTTTATATGTGAAGAAAAACAAAAAAAGGAAAAAATTACAAATTCAGCGATGATTAATGCAAAACGTGTTGCATTTTTGGGTAATACAATTGTGGCATCATAAAAATTCAGAGTTGATTTATTAAAAGTTGGCAGATGGAGAAAAGTTCGTTATGAATTAACTCTGTGCCAACAAGCTGCTAAGCTTAATCGGCATTCTATTTAGCAGCTCGTTGTTCGTAGTGTACAAACTCTGGCTAACTTTTTGTTATAAATACAACTGTAAGTAAATAAATAAACTTTTGATTTTTTATGTAAGAAACGACTAAAAACGATTTTTTGTATCTCGAAAACCTGACGTGATAGAGAAAAACCATTTACAGATTGGAATTCAGCCCACCAAATTACCCTAGGAAAGATATTTGGTTGGTCCAGTCCAAAACCTTGTTGGTTATAAGTTAAAGTAGCTTTTCTAAATCAAGTTTCATAAAAACAAAAGAAAGAAATCGTTTGAAACAGAATTATTTTAACAGTATACTCTTTTTGAACGATTATTCGAATAGGGACTTTTTCCTTCGTATAACTACTGGGGAAAGTAATATCGGTAAAAAAGAAGTTATACGTGTTCCGGCGTTTCGCTGGGTCGCATCTAGGAATCGAGATATATCGATTTGAAAAATCGGCTAAAAAACATCAAAATTTTTATAAAATCTTAAATTTTATGGCTGCCATATGTCCTATGGATATGACTTATATACCAAAATATCTGAAATTTTTAGTAGAACATATTTTATAAAAAACTCGGAAAAATCGGTTCAGATACAAAAAAGTTATGGGTAAATTTTTTTTTAATTTCTACAAATTTTTTACTGATTCAATTAATATTTTTGTTTGATTTTTATTTAACCAACAAAAATGTTGATAACTATTCAAAAATATAAAATACGCGTTATTGGTTTCAAGTTTTCATAATTTTGTATGAAATCGTATTTTTGGCATTTTTATATTTGATCGTAAACAGCACTTCTTTATGTAAAAAATAAGAACAACAACACAAAACACATACAGTCTATTTTTGGACGCTTTAAAAAAGTACAACAATAAGAAAGATGATAAAATAGCGCGACGAGGTAATTCGTAAAAAAAAACAAAAACAACAGCATTTTAAAAAAGGTTTCACTCTTTTTAAACAACAGAAACAACAACAACATTATAAGAACCCAAATAAATTTTTGGTTGGTTTCAAAGTTGATAAAAAAAAGAATGAAAAACAAAATCCCGTATTCAATTTTTTAAACTGTTCAGTTAAATACATCAAATACAAAATTAGAATGATGAAGAAAAACGTATAGAGTCACTCTGCTACCGTTTTTGGTTACATTTCTTCTTCTTTAGCCAAGGAAAGGATACAGCAACAGTGAGTGATGAAGAAAAGCATTTTGTGTATAAACAAGACTTCGTTAACAAATTATTCCAACAAAAAATGTTTCTCAAAGCCAGCCTCCGCTCTGCTTCTGCCTTCATCTTCTCCTTCAGTGATAGCTTTTTGTCTGATTCAGCAAAATTATTTGTTTGAAATTTATATGAATTTCAGTAAACTTTTTGTTTGATTCTGTAAATTATTTGTTTGAAAAAATCAGTGTTTTTTTTCAATAAACAAAATGCAAACAAATTGTTTGAATATGCGAATTTGTTTGTAGGACCGATTTCAGACAAAAAATGTTTTGATTCTATAAATTTTTTGTTTGAATTGGAAAAATAATTTTTTCTGTGTAATTGAGTTTGCTTTCGTAAACCAATACCGGCATTTCTTAAAATAAGTACAAAATTCTTAAGCCAAGTAAATAAAAGATTGAATTTTTCTCTGGTAGTAAAATTAAAAAGTGAGCGTTTTAATCTCATTTAACTTATCAAAGTGTGTTGTAGACTATTACAACAACACCACACAAGTAGCTAAAAAACGATTTGCTTGTTGTGTGTAGAAACAACAAAAACAACAGAACAAGACGAAAACACATATTTTTATGTTAAAAAAAAAGTATAATTGAGAACACTTTCTTCTCATTTAGTTTATATTTTCAGTTAAATGTGTACATTAAGCTTTTAAAGTAAAAGCCATATCGGAACTGATGCTGGTGTTTTATATTTGAAATTCTGTAGGGTGTAAAACGGATAAGTAAATCAGTCATAATAAAATTATCCTTCTAATTTCAGGTGTTTTTATTTCAAGTACGAATTCGGGAATAGTTTTATAATTTTACTTTAATCAATCTCATTTTCATATTATTTCATGTACGAAAACGGGATTGAATAAACTTTTTAATACTTGAATCAAGCGCATTTGGACATTAATTCGATTAGTGAAATCAATCTCATTTTTGGATTAGTTCAAGTACGAATTCGGTAGCGAATATGGATAAGTTAAGTATTTCGCGGCTGAAAATCCGTACTTCAATCAATTTTTCTGTACACAGAAAAAATTATTTTTCGAATTCAAACAAAAAATTTGTAGTATCAAAACATTTTTTGTCTGAAATCGGTCCTACAAACAAATTCGCATATTCAAACAATTTATTTGCATTTTGTTTACTAAAAAAAAACACTGATTTTTTCAAACAAATAATTTACAGAATCAAACAAAAAGTTTACTGAAATTCATATAAATTTCAAACAAATAATTTTGCTGAATCAAACAAAAATTTTTGCACAAGCAATGACGCGCACCCAAGCTATCACTGAAGGAGAAGATGAAGGCAGAAGCAGAGCGGCGGCTGGCTTTGAGACACATGTTTTGTTGGAATTATTTTTGAACGAAGTCTTGTTTATACACACAATGTTTTTCTTCATCACTCACTGTTGCTGTATCCTTTCCTTGCCTAAAGAAGAAGAAACGTAACAAACAACGGCAGCAGACCGACTCGATATGTTTTTCGTCATCATTTTATTTTTGTATTTGATGTATTTAAGTAAACAGTTTTCAAAAATTGAATACGGGATTTTGTTTTTCATTCTTTTTTTTCCAACTTTGAAACCAACCAAAAATTTATTTTGTTTCTTATAATGTTGTTGTTGTTTCTGTTGTTTAAAAAAGAATGAAACCTTTTTTTTACCTGCTATTTTTTTGTTTTTTTTTACTAATAACCTCGTCGCGCTATTTTATCATCTTCTTCTTTTTTAAAGCGTCCAAAAATAAACTGTATGTGTTTTGTGTTGTTGTTCTTATATTTCACATTAAGAAGTGTTGCTTACGATCAAATAAAAAATGCAAAAAACGACAACATTAAAGAGCGTTAAATATTTCATACAAAATTATGAAAAATTGAAACCAATAGCAGCGCGTATATTACATTATTGAAAAGTTGTCAACATTTTTGTTGGTTAAATAAAAATCAAACAAAAATATTAATTGAATCAGTAAAAAAATTTGTAGAAATTAAAAAAAATTTCAAACAATCGTTTGTTTGAAAATAATTCGGCAATAATTTTTTCTGTGTACTTGATTCAAGAAAATCCCTAATCACCGTGCTATTAATACCGCTTCGGATTGATTTGATTACGGATGGATTGATTTTTCTTTTGAGTGCCTTAAGTTTAAGAAACCGAAATTTTGTTTTTAAATCATCTTAAAAATGTTGAAAGTTTTTCATTATAAAGTTATAGGCCCTGAGAGGTCATTCCCTTTCAAAAACATAGAGACATTTACACTTATTTAGAAGAGCATTACAAAAATGCCCAACTTGTAAAAATTGTCCCGATACAAAACGGAAACAATTTAAAGCACACATGCAAATATTTTGGCACATACCCAGGAAAAACTTTTTGATTTAAGTAGTTAATAGGTGGTGGTTATTTCTTACGTTACCTGGTAGGTAGTTGTCATTACAATTATCATTATTTGGGAAACTTTAATAGGTACTCACTAGTAATGGCCTCAGCAACTACTTATTAAATACTTCTATTATTGTCACTACTGAATATTTGCTAACTAATAATCAGCTCAATAACTACACGTAGAGAAACAACATGTTTAAATATGGACTCCTCCAACCATACTATTTTTAAAGAAAATTTTAAACATATTATGGTTGATATAACCAAATAATTGTCAGCTACAATCATATTATGGTTAAAATAGTCCTCCATCAAGAACCCACAACCATATTATGGTTGCCCCTAAAAATGTTATGCAACATACTATGGTTGAAAACCAACCATGCTATTGCAAGTGTTTAACAAATTTTTGCTATTATTGATCATAACATGTTTGGAGGCAACAATAATAGGGTTGGAGCTTCTTGATGGAGTCCTAAATTAACCATAATATGATTACCGCTGACAATAATATGGTTATATTAAACATAATATGTTTAAAAATTTTCTTTAACAATTGTTTGGTTGGAGGTGACCATATTTAAACATTTTTTTTCTCTGCCTGTACTTATTAGTTGTGTTGTTTTCAGTACTGAATATTTACTTACTGGTAACGTATTTAATAACTACTTATTAGGGGTATTAACTAGTGATTTTTTGGCTTCCAGTAAGTATGTTGTAAGTACTTACAATTCAACATACTCGTAGTTCTACAATAACTAGATATTTTTTTGACTTCTAGACTTCTGTGGAAACCTCAAACATTACTTGCTAATTTACCAGGCAAGTAAAGTTGTTGATGGGTACATACGAACTTTGACAATTGGGGTTTATGTATCTGTCCGCTTATGAGTTTAACTTGTGTAAATATACCTTGATAGAGCGAACACTGAACTATCATAAATTCACATCAAACATTTATTTTATCAATGTGAAAAAATCAGCTTTGAAATGTTCCATTATGCCACACAAAAAATAAAAAAAAAACCATGAAACTTATGGACTTAACATTTGATGTTATTTTTATTCAGAATTCCAAAAACGAAAAAAAAACATTAATACAATTCAAATATTTTGATGACTAATGTGGTTTAATTATTATAATTTCTAAAAAAAAAACTACAAATTCATTCATGATATAAATTTTTTGTTTACTATTTTTGTCATTGAAAACTAACTTACTGCTTGAATTCGCCCAGTTGTTATACCATCCACCACAGCTAGTTGTAATGAAATTTTATGTACATACTTAGTTTGTTATTCCGTGTGAAACTTTTTTAATAATTATCTAAGACATTATAAAATATAAAGTATATTCTGGTCCCCGGAGTAATGCCAAGTCGTTTAATCCATGTCCATCTGTCTGTCCGTCTGTTGAAATCACGCCCACTTGTGAACGACACAATGCAAACGAACAATGTTGGTGAAAAATTGTTTCTAATTCTCAGTTTGGGATTGAAATCCAGCAAAATCTGTTCAGTTGGAAGAGAGTACTGAATGAATATGTGGCACAGTCACCCTTAAAAATTCAAAATTTTGTTGCAGACACTAGCATAAATAGTGGCGGAAAGCACGTATTAATAAATCTGTGGCATTTTGACAAAACATCTTAAGTCGAGATAAGATAATAAAAAAGTTTTTAATAAAATCTCGGTGAAAAAATCATTTTTACCAAATAATGAAATTAACCAAAATTAAAGAAAAATTTCGTTAATAATACAAAATGTTAAAAACGTAAACAATAATGGTTTTTGAATCAAAGTTCGTATGATTAAAAACATTTTTTTCAACTTTTTAAATTTGACTTAAGATGTTTTGTCAAAATGCCACAGAAATGATTTTGCACAAAATCGTTCTATATGCCTATCATACCACAAAATTTCATGCAGATCGGTCCATAATTTACCATAGATCACAATAGTAAATTTTTATCGAATGTGCGCCATAATACCAAATGAAAATACGTTCGATCAGCTAATTCGACTGTTGTCGAAAATCGAATTTAGTTCATAATAGGCATCATAGTTTTATAAAATGATAAATCACTTTGTCAAATTTCCTTCATAGATACACTCAAAAGAAAAATCAATCTATCCGCACTCAAATTGATCCGAAGCGGTAAAAATAGAACTTCGAGTACTGATTTTATTGAATCAATTACAGACAGATTGATTCAAGTACGGATTTGCATTTGCGAAAAATTAACGTATCCATACTCAATCCCGAATTCGTACATGAAATAATCCGAAAATGATATTGGTTTATGTAATACTTGGATTGAATTCAATCCCGAACTCGTACATGAATTAATCCGAAAATGAGATTGATTTAAGTAACAATAGGATTGAATCAATCTCAAAATGCGCTTGATTCAAGTATTATAAATCCAATAAAAATTGTGCTTCGAGCGATGCAGGTTTGTAAGGGATAAATGCAAGAGTTTCGCTTACCATTGCGCTTACGGATGACATGAATTTTATATGGCGAGTTCCCACTTTGAAGCAATACATTTTTGATACATAAAGCGCATTATTCAGCGCATATAAAAATTGTTGTATGTAACGATCGGCCTTAGACACTGAATGTTTTGATACAGTTATTTTTTAGTATTCTCCCTTACAAACCTGCTTCGTAGTAATGGAATGCGGTAGCACTTGAAATTTTATTTTTTTTATAAACATTGTTGAGAGTTCTTTCACTTACTTGACTGCATTTCTGTATGTCTTATTGCGTAGCGCATAATTGTGCGCTTATTTTTTTAAATGTACCATTAGTGCTACGCAAAATGATGAAATTTACACGATTGCAATATTATAATTTGGTCCATTTTCAACTGTGATACTGACATTAAGAGTTTAAACTTTTCTGTGATATTTTTTATTAATTATACATTTATATTTTTGTTTTATTTGTGTGTTTAATTGTACTATGTGTATTGTTTAAAACCACATTTAAATTAGAAATGGAAATGTAAATACAAATTTAAGATTTTATATTTCAATAAAAATACTCCCTGAAGAGGTAGGAAAACAGCCTACGAAACGTCGGAGGAAAATATGAAATAAATCTTTTATTTACATATAGGAAATAATTAGACCTTGGAAGCCTGTTTGGAAATCCCAAAAAACATTAAGATGAAATTTTTTATTGGGAAGTTAATTCAATCCGGAAATTGTACTTGAAACAAACCAAAAGTGAAGTAGAATTTTATTATGCTTGATTTAGTTACCCGTTTTACACCCTTCAGCATTTCAATTGTAAAACAACAGCATAATTCCCGATATGTTTTTTTACTTTAGAAACTTTATATGCATATATAACTGAAAATATAAACTAAATGAGAAGTAAGAGTTCTCAATTTTACTTTCTAAACATGAAAATAATGTGTTTTCGTCTTGGTCTGTGGTTTTTGTTGTTTCTACACACTAAAGCCCTGCACGAATGCAGTTGAATGACGATTCAAGAAATTTGTTTGTTTTTTAAATACTGATTGTCGATTGCTCTTTGCTAACGACTCAAATAGTTACTGTACACATTGTGAATAGCACATAACGAACGAAAAAAATATAAACCCACACAACACGTACGTAATAAAAGAAAATAGAGAAAACGCGGCGCCCTGATTTTGCCGATCGCAGTTGTAGAGTCTGCTATAAACTTTGATAAGTTCAATGAGATAAAAACGTGCACTTTGTAATTTAACTCTCAGAGTTGCACTACCAACGAAAAGTAAAATCTTTTTTTTTTTAAATTGGTTTAAGAAATTCCGGGACTGCTTTTCGAAAGTAGTCCCATTTAAGAATGTTTTGTGTTATTCGTACTTGAATTTTTTCCATGAATTTGGTGTTTAAAAACTATTTAAATTTTTTCTGTATACAAATACAAAATTTAATCAACAAATACTTTCCCGTCGTCCCTATCAGGACTGTAATGCCTTGCTCAGGTAATTTAATTTCTCACCAGCTTTTGTTGATGGCAGAAGCTTCGATGTCAATTTGTCGTCTTATTTCTTATTTTCTATTGCTACGGGTATTTTATTCTTGATCTGATTTGGCAAAAATATACGAATTTATCTGCGAACACTTGCAACTTTTGGATATCTTACTGTGCAGCGTTCCATATGTCACGGCTATAGAGTAGGGATGGGCAAATTAAAAAAATTTATCGATATATATCGTATCGATATTTTTTAAGAGTATCGATATTTATTAGTTAAAAATGTCGCTACATCGATGTATCGAACGTATTAAGCTGAAATTATTACCAAATTTTAAAACTTAATATACGTACAAACATATTCCATGTTATTCCATTGTAACTTTTTATTGTTACTTTTCATTCCAAACTTTCGTTCGCTTAACTTTTATTCAGAATAAAAACAAATTTTAAAATTTTGTTTTTAATGTAAGTTATGCGAACGAAGTGAAATCGAGGCACAGGCAGTTAATTCTACAGTTAAAAAAATTCAATAAAAACAAAAAAACGGAAGACTGCAAAAAAAAAACGTTCGTCAATTTCCAAGACCACATTTTATTTATTCGCCATATGAAATCTAAAAAAGTAAATTTCGAAGAATTTAGATCCGATTATAGCGAGCCCTTATAGCAAAAAAGATGATGTAACCAATAAAAAGAAAATTTTACAGGAGAAGGTTTTTTTAAATATTTTTTGCTTCAAGTCTAGGGTTTCGTTTGACATTGCTTTTGCTCTTATTTCGTAACGGTACTTCCCAGAGATATGAGCGTTTTAGAGATCATGCAAATTATCAAAAATTATCGATTTTCATCAAAAAAACAAAAATCTAAAATGTTGTTGGTTACATCATTTTTGCTATTAGGGCTCGATATATTGCCGGCCATACACTGCACAAGTCCAGTGCTCAAATCTGGCTGAGTAAACGAAACTTGTGACACATACTGTACAAGTAAAATGTTAAATATTTTATTATTAAGTTAAAGGCGAAGAAAAAAACCAAACAATTTTTTCTTTTCTGCTAACATTTTTTTTTTTAAATTTTTTTTGTAGGATCCCACTTTCATCGGTCTATTTTATGCGCCAGAATTTAGGCGATTCTTTGCATATTTCTAGGAAACGTGTCCGGAATATTTTTCCGCGCATACTGAACGTTTTAAACATACACGGAACTACCAACCTAAAAATGTTAATTGCACCTCAAATAGTTCCGAAATTAACAAGCAATGTTTTTGATTGTTTTAGTCAAACTAGTACTCGTCCGATATGGACATCAGAAGCACTCTTTATTGAGAACGTACAATCGAAAAGCACCGTTTTGCTCTTAATATTTGTTAATAATCATATGATGGAATTCTTAAAAACCAGTATTACAAACAGTTGAACAACGGTTTAAATGTTGAATTTTCTTTTAGAGTTCTTAAAAATATCGAATTTGATAGTCGTAAATATATATCGATACATGGGTATTTTAAATATTGGCGATATATATCGATTATTATTTTTTTAAATATCAATATTTTGATATATCGATATTTATTGCCCATCCCTACTATAGAGAAGAATCGATTTAACGTTTGTGGGGAATGTAAGATGAGATAAACCCACTGTTTATTGTTGATGTTGTTTTGTTTAAACTTTGATGTTAATACAAGTAGAACTGTTGCTATAATTCTTATACGTTTAACAGTTTTATTTGGTGTAATATCTTTAGTTTTTCTAAAATCTTTATGGATGAAGTTTCCTGATGATCTGGCCTAAGCAACCAGTGAAATGCGCATAGGAATAGCTTATCCCATCAACAATAAATTTCAAGTGTTTTTATCAATAATAAAAACTGGGAATTAAGCACGAATAACAAAATCTTTTGAAAATTTAAATTTTGTATTCCCAAAAATTTAAATTACTTTGTGTTAAATATTATAAGTTTTGCTCGCCGGGAAAGAATTTGCAAGCTCCAAACGGATTTCAGCATATCAAAGGGTTGTCAGGATTTTATAAAAAGGTTTTCAACGACTTCTATACA
Organism: Pollenia labialis; assembly: GCA_949318255.1. NCBI lineage: Eukaryota > Metazoa > Arthropoda > Insecta > Diptera > Polleniidae > Pollenia > Pollenia labialis. Next base: position 32,970,334 of record OX439143.1, on the reverse strand, counting down.
GCCACCAGATTTAGTTATAATGCTACCCACGTAGCATTCAGTTCGTGAATTTTGATGCGAAATTTTTCCTGCCTGTCTTATTAACACGTAACGTTTTAGTTTATCTAGTGCTTATCTTTAGACCAGCTTCTTCTGGTATTTCTTTTAGTTTCTGCAACTTGACTTATATATCGTCGAAGCTGTGTCTCAATGCATACATATGTATATGTATTTGCAAAACATCGGCCGGTTACTCATCCACTCAGTCCACACTGCTTTACTATTACCATCCTGCATTGTTGTAGTCATAATGCTATCGAGAACAATGTTGAAGAGAATTCGTAATAAGACACAACCTTGGCGCACGCACACCAATACCAACTGGATTTTTTTTTGCTAAATTTCCCTTCATGCATAGCTAAAGCGAACCAAGTCAGAAAAAAGACACATCGAAGATATTTTAAGGTTGAGTAAATTGACTGCCGTTAATTCCATCCAAAATGAGATCCATGGAGTTGGATTTTTTTATCGTTAACCAAGGCGAACTTAACTACAGGTGGTGTCAAAACGCATTTGATTTTTACAGGTCGAACTAATTTGTTCGGATTTGTTAGTGTTTTCCTAAGAATGGTTGACATTACGAGCCGTAAATGGGACTTACGATGCAATGCATTCTCCATATTGTTGGATTGTTTGAGTTCCGACACCACCTGTAGTTGAATTCGCCTCGTCGTTTACTCAGGTGCGAAACAGAACAGAACAGAATAGAGTAAAACTTTGCGAAGAATTTCGCACCAGTTTTGAAATTTCTTATATTTAATGACTTTGTTCGGTTCACCTGTGAGGCCTCCTTATGTAGAAGTTATTAAGAATAATATTAATACCTAAAACGCAAGAGGTCCTAAAAACTAAAAATTTACAATCGTGTTTTTTGTTGATTCAGATGAGAGATTTGTTTTAGCAAAAAACAAAAGGCCCTATCAACAAAGATTATGTATATCGAGCCCTAACCGTGAAAATAACGTAAGCGCCAAAAATCATATTTAAAGGAGAGAGTTTTTTTTTATTTTTTTTTTCATATAAATTTGGTACGCAATTTGTCGGTTACGATAATATGTGGCTATGCCATTTTAGGACATGATGCAAGTGTTGCCAATAAAGTCATTTATTAAAAACAAAAAACGAAAATTTAAAATGATGTCGCTTACGTTATTTTCGCGGTTAGGGCTCGATATGATTAACGCTAAAATACCTAATAATCAGTTTGCTTAATATGCAACATTGTCAAAGCAACTGGTAGGTTTTAAAAGAAAAATAAAAAAAAAATAAATTATAAATAGTTCTAGAGGATTTATCATTTAAAATAGTTGTTTGCTTATCCTGTAAAATTCTCAAAATGTTAGATAGGTCCTTTTGCGTTTTAGGTAACGACATCCACATCACAAGCTCATACATAAATAATCCTTCATGCTGACTGCTTTTGCTTAAAAATGTTATCAAGTTTCTAAAATCATATGTTAAAAAAAACCAAGAAAATAAATAAAAAAAAAAAAAAATTATTAAATTAAGAGGCTTATTTTTTAAATCTCTTCACTTTACGTTGAAAAATTGTTTATTAAAAAGTATAAATTTTTATTTCTTAAAAAATTTTCAGAAAATATGTTTAAAGTGTTGTGAAGTGCATTAGAAAATAAAGGGGCAATGCTAGAAACACAACTGGGACGAACGACGAATTATTCGCAATGAAATAGAACACATTGATTTGTATGAAAATACACACAATCATTGCGTAGACCGAAATTCGTCGTACGTAACTAACTATGCGGTAGGTTTATTTATATTTCCTACGCAGACGAACGTCGAATTAATTGGGACAGGGACAGCAAAGTCTAATATTTATCAAAAATCGTAAAAGCTGTAAAGAATCTCAGGAAAAAATCTCTTCTATTGCGAACTTGGCTAAAAGTCGCGAAAAATTGCAAACTTTTAATTAAACACTAAAATTTATTTGAAATCGCTTAACGGGTTAAAAGAGCAGTGTCGGAAAATTAAAAAAAAAACAGATTGCAAAAATAACGAAAATTCGCAAAAATTTTTAAAATTTCAAACAACCCATAAAATTATTTAAAAATTCCTAAAACTATAAGGAATGACAAAAATTTGGTAAAACTTGTTAAATTGTCGGAAATTAGCAACATTTTGCTAACAGCGGCATGATGGCAAAGTCTTCTATTTATTATAAATCGTTAAAGCTGTAAAGAATCAGAAAACTTTAAGGAACAAAGCGCTTTTATCTCAACCTTGGCTGAAATTCGTGAAAAATTGGAAAATTAAAAAAAAACCCAAAAAATAATTTCAGATCGCAGCCGATTAATAGCCGAAATATGTAAATTTCAAAGAAATTTTAACAAAAATTTATTACTTTTTAAAAAATACGAAAATGGATGCAGTAAAATAATTAAAGAAGTTAAGAATAATACATGTTTATATAATCCAGCGTTCAAGGTTATTATGTTTATAAATTAAAACAAAATTTTTAGTCACATTAATACCTGGAATTCACCCAATTACTGTGTCTCATTTGAAGAATTTTCGCAACAAAGTCTTGCCGATGAATTCGTCGTATTATGCGAAGTTTGTTCCAGTTGTGTTTATACCATAAACAATACAAAATCAATTTAATTAAAAATTTTTTCCAAATAATATTCTATTTATTTAATAATTTTTTTAAAATTTTTTAAAATTCTCTATTTAAGTTGTTAAAATTTTCAAAAAAAAATATTTTATTTTTAAATCCTTTCAATCCTTAAAATCCGTTTCCTTCAAAATCAAATAAAAAATCTTTATTTTTTTATTTTTTTGTTATAATCCAGTTAAAATATACTGAACTCAACTTTCCGCCTGAATTCACTTGTGTGCAAACAGACAGATGTTTTTGTACTTAAATTTACATAAAAGTGTTTCTTCCCATTTTGTGTTTTCACCAACGTTGGTTTCATTTGTCTTCTTTTATTTTAGTTTCTGGTGGTTTTGTGTGTTTCCTAAATCACCAGCAAACCTGAGTTTTTTTTTCAAGCAAATAGATTTTCCTGTATGTACGTATGTAAGTATATGTTCACACCTGCAAACACAAACAAATACTCCGACATACCGAGTTGCTAGGAGACATGATAAACACATAAACATGTGCAGCCAGGCATACACAATTACAGGATATGGGCGATGATGACCAAAAACTAACACTATTTCTTTTTCTTCTATCAATTCAGTTGTTTGTTGTTCATTCATTGGCTTTTAAATTTTTCGAAAAAAAATTTAAATAACAAAAAAAAAAAAAACAAGTTATATATTATTTTCAAATATGTTTCCTCTTTGATTACTTATCTTGTTAATTTTTTGCTTGGCATACAGCCTAAAAACTTAAAAAATTGTCATCAAAGTTTTGTTTGGGATTCCTAGCTATTCCAGATCGCCAGGAAACTTTATCGAAAGATTTTAGGAAAAGTTAAGATATTATACAAATAAAACTGTTAACCGAATAGGAATTATGAACCCCAGTTTTATTTGTAACAATATCAAAACTTAAACAAAAACAACAACAACAAACAGTGAGTTTATATTTTCTTAAGTCTGGTACTCTGTTCAGTATTTCGTGCGAAATGTTTTCAAACTCAATATAAAAAAAATTTCTGTGAAATACAAACGAAAAAATGAGTTATACTCCGTTTATATTACGAAAAACATGCGAAATTTTTCTAGCAATATTTTTATTTTCCGTGCGAACCAAGTGCAGCTCATATTATTTCGCACGGAATTTTAAGCAACAGCGTATCATTTTTTGTAATATTTTATTTTGTATTTGTGAGGTGGGCTTTATAACAAGCGTTTCAAAAAGAAAAATGTAGAAAAGTGCAAAAATGAATAATAAAATTAATTTTTTTTGTTTTTACTATAGAAAATTATTAAAATAAAATTGTTTTATTTTTTTAATGACAATTATCAAAACAAATGGTTTTTGTCATAGATGGGGGTAGTGCACTAGTTTAAAATGATGGCAATAATTTTGTTGATGTTGAGTGATGAATTGAAAATTAGCAATCTCACTACACATAAGTGATTGCAATGTTAAAACATTTTGCGCTAAAAAAAATAGTTTGATTTAAAAAAAGCAATCATCAATTAATTAATTAATTAATTAATTACAGTTTTTTTTCTTCACTTGTTTCACTAAAAATTTTGCACACAATTTAAAATACAAAACTTGTGTTTTAATGATTAAATCCAAGAATTTATCCGTTATTGACAGAATTTCATTTTGTTTAATTTCCTTTGCTTATGCATATCATCGGAAAAATTAAAAACCATGCACGTACAAAATTAAATTTATTTAAATTTTAGTGATTTTATGTTTTCGTACAGCTTTTTGATTGCAAGCTCAAATTTTGAACTAAAAATTTGGATTTGGTGCAGATTTTATGCATACAATCACAGTTAGTGATAGTGAAAACATTTTCAATACTAATTAATATTTTTAGTGCAAGTGAAAAAAATATTAATCATCACTAGAGCTGGTAAAAAATTTTAAAAACTAATTTTTTGCAGATTTATTTAGTAAGAGTGCAATGTTGATTTAAATCAACATTTTGTGCACTACCCCCAACTATGGTTTTTGTTTACCTTCAAAAATAATGTTGTATACTTGTAACTAATAAAAACGTTAAGTTTTTGAAAACCGCGAGATAGACAATATTGATACATGACAAAATTTTCGTGTAAAATAATCAATGTTGCTCAACATTTTTCGCAAGTTCGAACAGAGTACTAGGCTTTACAGTCCCGACTACAAATTGTCATTATTTTAAGTTTTGCCGGCTTTTTACTTCTATAGACACATATGTTTACATATGTTTAAAAGGGTGTGTGAGTTATTTTTTTGTTTCAGCAATACGCCTAAAAATATGCTTGTAAACAAAAACACCTCAAACATAAAAAGGGTGGTGTTTCGTACACATACCCACACACAAACATCCTCGCAAACATCACCATTTACACTCGAATAGCAAATAAACGATGGATGTAATAAACTTAAAAGCAAAAGAAAAAAACCAACAAAAATATAAAAAAAGTATACACCACAAATGGGTTAATCAAAAAGTGAACGAAACAACCAAAAATAATGTTCAACATAGTGGAAACAACAATTCAACATTATCCTAAGCCAAAGCAACGAATGCACAGTGGTCTTAATTAAAAAAAAAAGCTAGCAGATAAGTCTATGTAACACGTTTCTTTCCAGTTCCCTGCTAAAATTGCCGAACTGATTACACACAGACATCTGTAGGTAAATTACTGCATTCGGTATCAATCGAAATTTCGATTAAAACTGTTTTGTAATTTCGATAGATATCGAATGCCGTAATTTGCCTCCTGCTTTTTTCTTATGCATAATTAACTCATTTCTTACAACCACAAAGTTGTTTTCTTTGATATTTATTAACCGGCAGGATTCTTCGTGTTCACATAATTATGACTAAAAGAACAAAAAGTGCTGAAGATTACAAGCATCTTCACACAAGACCATTTAAAGACACATTCAAATCATTGGAAAATTTTCAAAACCTTTACTGTAGTGTCGTTGTTACATTTGTTTCGACGTAACAGTTTACGTCGCTTCATATTTAACTCTGGATGAAATGACGTAACGGAGTATTTAAATATGTGCCATATTTAACTATCACACATTTAAATATGCCATATTGACATGAATAAGTGGCAAAGAAGGATCTTTTTTTTTACATAAACAAAACATTTGTGTTTTTAACAAAAAAAAAATTTAAAAACAAACCAATACACACATAGGCCTGGCAACAACAACAGTCCTAGTGGGAGAAAGCGATGCTAAAATTTTTTGTTTGCTCATTCTTTCATCAATTAGAAAAAAAAACTCTACAGAACATATACCACAATTGTTCTGTTTTATAACGAAAAACCGAACGCTACGCAATGTCTGTGACTTGAGTGAATATAATTGTGAACGCTATTTAGGGTTGTGTACTGCTACGCTAACACTATCGTTTCTGGGTGTGTGTGTAAATAATGTTCGGTTTATTTTAGAACACTGGAATTAATGTAACTGTAGTTTATTTAAGAATTATTCCGTTCAGTCATTTTTAAATAAATTAACATTTAAAATTCTAGGCAAAGTTATTTTTAACTGATTCTAACAGTTATTGAAAAAACTAAGTGCATTTTAATACGGATTTTCAGTTGCAGTTAATATTGTCCGCTGATTAAGTTAAGTTAAATTCTTCTTTATGTAAAATTAAATAAAAATGTAATATAATGTAACGAAAAGTTCATTTAATTTTTACTGTCAAAAATTCAACCGCAAATTCCGTTAAAACAAATAAACATTCAGTTATTTTATATAATTTAATTACCAAACATGAATTTTTACTTATCTAAAGAAAAACAATTTGCTTGATTTGTGTAAAAAATTCCCATTTTGTATTTGTTAAAATTATTTATTTAAATACTTCAACGTTTTAAAGTAAAATAATTGCGAAACCATATCGGTTATGCTGCTGGTGTCTTATGATTGAGAGTTCTTCTGTAAACAACGTGGTCAGTACAACAAAAGTAAAACAAAGGTGTGTAACGGGGTAAGTAAATAACAATTTTCTCTCTCTCTCTCTCTGTCATTAGAAAAACAAGCGGTGTCTGTCTGGTATAATTGATAGAAATTCGGAATTTTATACTTATTTCAAGAAATTCCGGGATTGATTTTCGAAAGTAATCCCATTTAGGATTGTTTTGAGTACGTTTTAGTGTTATCCGTGCTTGAATTTTTGAGCACGACTCGTTCTTAAAGTAATAAATAAAACTTGATTTATCCCGAGTGTTTTTCTTTCTGTAAACTAGTGGGTACAGTGAAATAACTCCCAAATGAAATAAGTCCCAATGGAAAAATGAAATAAATCCCAAAAAATTTTACATACAAATTGGGACTTATTTCATTATGAAATAAATCCCAATGCATTGGGACTTATTTCATATTTTTTGTTGGGACATATTTCATTATGAAATAACTCCCAAATGAAATAAGTCCCAACAGGTTTTTTTGTTGGGAGTTATTTCATTTGGGAGTTATCATTGGCACTTATTTCATCGCAGTTGGGACTTATTTCATTTTAATTGCAAGCACTATTTTATCGTTGGGAGTTATCAGTATGTTTCAGAAGGAAAATATCTACACAAATTTTGGACTTACTTTGCATGAGGGCCAAGAGAAAACAGCGTTTTTTAAAGTGTGCCACGACTCGAAGGACTTTGCATACTGCGTCTTTGGATCCGATAAGATAGTCAAGCTCATTAATGAAAATATTCCCGACAACAACAATAAAAAGATTTTGATCGATGGCACAATTTCAATTGTACCGCTGGGATGTTTTAAACAATTGATTTCGCTGCATATCTAATATTATGAAAAGGTTTGTCATCACTGGGGGGGGGGAGGAGCGCTACCGCGCTCGCGAAATCATAGCACGCTTGCGTTCGCGAAAGGAAATCACGCCGCGCCGCACGCGCCGCCACGCGATTTCTTATACAATAATTAGACTAATTTTTATTTTTACTTCCAATAGGTTTTTCCAGTATTTTTTATTTTGACGAATATAAAGTCAGCAAAATACTATGCCCATTTATTTAATTACAAAAATTCTAATGTATTTAACTTAAATGGCGCGACTTTTATCACCGATTATGAAGCGAGTCTAAAAAGGGCTATAAAAACTTCATTTTTGGATACAAAAATCTATGACAGTTGGTTCCACTTTTGCCAGGCAAAAAGAAGCGTTCTGTTAAAGGAATCCGAAAAAATTGGGAGTTAATTAATTTTTGTTGGGACCTATTTCATTGGGAGTTAATTCATTTTTATTGGGATTTATTTTTACATTTTGAAATAAGTCCCAATTTTTGGGACTTATTTCATTTTTTTCAGTTGGGCGTTATTTCATTTTTCATGGGACTTATTTCATTTGGGAGTTATTTCACTGTACCAAACTTGTGTTCGTTCGTCTAATGGTCAAAATTCGACCATAATTTTTTATGTAAATAAGAAGGAAACATAGTTCATCTTAGTATATATGAATTTATATATTTCGAGCATTTAGTTTTTCCGTCTAAGTGGATCGAGGACCAACCTCCTGTTCATATTTTATCGTCTACTTGAGTTAATTTAATTTTGTAAGTTCAATATAAAAAATATCAGAAAATATCAATTGAAAAACAAAATAGTATCAAAAAAAGTCTCCTTTATAGATTGTCATCCACTCAGGACATTGCATGTTTAATTTTATGTTTCTACGTCTAAAATTTACAAAAATTAATCAAAGTATGAGATGTAGAACGAAGAAGTGCCAAAAAGCTCGCTCTTATGCATTTTTATTCACTCAGGACCATGTCTGTTTATTTTTATCTTTGTAGGTCGAATATTAACATAAATTCAAAAAGTACCAGATGAAAAACAAAAAGTACCAGATGAAAAACAAAAAATACCGCAGTTCAACAGTGACCCGTTATAAAACCTACCAGAAGTCTACAGTCCCTTCTCGATAGGGACAGAAGAATTTTCGTCGACTCTGGATCATAGGATCTCCACATTACCTTGGAAACCCTGCACGTTCTGGTGTTTGCCCAAATCGCCTCTGATCTCCTCCGTATAGTAGAGTCCGAATATCTCCTAATTTTCTGAATTGAAGCCGGAATGGCCATCACCCTACGCTATGGTAAATGGACCCCTCGTTTCGCCAATTCATCCGCCTCCTCGTTGCCTTCTATGCCTTGGTGGCCGCGAACTCAGTAGATGTGAACTCTCCGATTGGCACAGTGTCTATCCATCGCGTCCCTACACTCCTGGACGATCGAAGAGTATGAATATTCAGCGGTTATCGCCCTGATCGCCGCCTGACGATCAATGAAAAAGTTCACGTGCGAGTTCCCAGTACTGGAACCACGTGCCAAATCAGCAGCCATTTTGGCCGCAAATATCTCTGCCTGAAATATGCTGCAGTAATCGGGAAGCCTATAAGATTCCCGAATACCCAGTTCCTGGCAGTAGACTGCACTCCAACTCCGTTCTCCATTTTGGAGCCGTCAGTGTAGAAACTGAATGTCCTGTGGCCAGATCGGAGACCTGCTAACCAACCGCCTAGATATAGATTATTTCAAGTATAAATATTAACTAGATACTATTAATTTGATTACTGTTGCAAATTTAATTAATTTTCAACTAACATCACACATTTTTAATTGCAATCAAAATTAATTTTTTTCTGTGTACTTGCTTAATTTTTTCTTATGAACCAACAAACCACTGTGTAATCCGCAATAAAACTAAACAAACTATAAACTAGTACTTAAAGGATGGCTAGTTAAGCGTTTTTATAGGATGCTTTCAATATTTCTCCTCATCGCTTCAGGTCTTAAATTATTAAGCTCCATAAATTTTATAGAATTTATTGGCCTTTAGTGTTTATTGAGAGCAAAAAGAAAAAAGTGTGGAAAGAAAAACATAAAAAAAGAGAGGGAGTAAATTGTATCCTGTTTTTCTCAAATTGGCTTCCTTTTAGAAATTTTACACACTCAAAGACTTTAAAAATAAAAACCATTTGAGGGAAATGTGAAAAAGTTGAAACAAATAAAAGGGAGAATATCAAAATATTAAACTGTTTTAAGAGGTTTTGACACAATTTCCCCCCCATATTATTGTGTTTTGTTTTGTGTGTGTTTAGAAAAGCAGATAAATTTTAGTTGAAGGTCTTAAAATAGATACAAAATTATTGTTATTTTTGTTCCTTTTTTTTAATACTGTTTGACATTGCCGGTTTATCCTGTCATATCCCTTCGTCTTTTTTTTATTATTTATATTTCTTTGGCTTATTTCCTTTCATTATAACCATCATCATCATCATAATCATCATCATCATCGTCATCATCTATTTCATTTGCGATTAGCTGTCTTTATAGAGAAGTATTGTATATAGAATTTTCTTTTATAAAATTGATTTTTTGTTTTGATTCTTCTTTGTCTCTTGTTGTTTTGTTTATTTACTTTTTAAGGGACAAACAACAACAACAACAACAGAGGAAACACTTGTAGCTACAATGCCTGCCAGCTAAATGATTTTAATGAAGACTTTTGCTTGCATTGTGTATCTCTACAAATACAGGGTGGCGTATAAATAACGATACGATTTATTTTATGAATACTTTATTTTTCTGATTTTATTTATCATTGGCATTTGTTCAGCTCGATATTTTTCGATCGCCAAAAATTTCGCACATGAGAGTCATAGTTGGCCAAGCTATGCGAGTTGTAGCTTTATCTGATTGTAATCACAGTTCTGGAATGTTTTCTAGCTCGGTTTCGGTCGCTCCTTGCCTGTTATTGAATGCCAATCACATAAACCGGAATTTGTTCGTCGTCTTCGAAAAAAAATGGTCCAATGATCTTTTCTGAAGTTATTCCATTTCACTGTACATCTAAGTGGTTGCATTTGATGTTCAACAATTATACGTGAGTTTTGGGTGCCCCATATTTTTTTTGAAGTGACCATTGAGTTGCAAATGGGTCTCATCGCTCACGAATAATGAATCGACTACTGGCTGAGCCTTTCCATCATAAATTTCTCGGGGGTTTCAAAGTTAATTCTAAAAAAAAATGTCGAAAAAAACGTTATTAATCACAATATTTATTATGCGCCACCCTGTAGTAGCTGTTAACTTAAGATCGTTGTTTGTGAAGTTTATTTAAAATTTTGGGCCTCCCTTTTGCTTGGAACATTTAATTATTGTTTATCGTATCTAGTCAAAAAAGTTGACAAATAACCAAAACTAAAATTGCTGGAAAAAAGGGTAAACGTTTTAAATACTAGCTGACCCGGCAAACGTTGTTTTGCCATATAACTTATTTCTTTCAGATGTTACAGTGTCTGCATGCCAAATTTTAAGAAAACCGGTTGATTAGTTAAGAAGATAATAAAAAGTTCTTTCCAGATGTTACACAACTTCCCTGCCAAGTTTCAAGAAAATCAGTTGATTAGTTAAGAAGATATAGGGAGGGGGATGTTTTACCCCTCTTGCTCTATTTCATGGCATGTTCTCTTTCAGATGTTACAGTGTCTGCATGTGCCAAATTTTAAGAAAACCGATTGACTAGTTAAAAAGGTATAGGGAGGGGGAGGTTTTACCCCTCTTGCTCTATTTCACATCCTTTTCCTTATTTCCTTTCAGATGTTACAGTGTCTGCATGCCAAATTTTAAGAAAACCCGTTCATTAGTTTAAAATATAACTGAATCACTTCCATTTCAGGCCGGCATTCAGTATGCTTATATCGAAATTCGTTTCAATTGCCAACAAACATATTTAATATATTTGCCATTAGTACAAGTATTAAAAATTTAAGTTTTTTTTTTCTCTAAAATATGTATAAAATGTAAACCAATAAGTACCAATTGAAAAACAAAAAAGTGTCAAAAAGTATTCTCCTTTGCGATCACTCAGGACCTTCAATGTTTAATTTAATGTTTCAAGGTCCAATATTAATGAAAATTTGAAAAAGTACAAGCTGTAGACCGCAAAAGTACCAAAACACTGCCCCGTACAGATTCTTATTCTGTGGTGGTGCAAGGTTTATATGTGTCAGTATATTCCCTATGGCCCTTGGTGATTTTTACTAGCTGTCAGGGTTTTAATTAATCTGGTAGGCGATTATATTAACACTCATTTATATTTACACTCAGTATTCCTCATTTACATTCCGATAGAGTAGTTTGTATCCCAATTGACTTACATTCCAGTAAATGTGAGTCATTTGTCAAATGCCGTTATTTGATCTAGTAAATCACCCTACTCTGATTAAGATGGCATGTATTAAAATCAGATTGGCTAGTGGGTATGCGGTGGACACTTATGATGTACACTACAATTCAAAAAATACCATGCATCTTTAATTGTATGGCTCTATGTCCAATTTAACTAAAATTCAATAAGTACGAGCTGAAGAACAAAAAAAGTACCAACATTTTTCATCTTATAGGTTATCATTCACTTAGGACACTGCACCTATAGTTTTGTGTTTCTTAGTTCAATAAAGTAATGAAAGTAAATGAAAGAAATTTTATTTTCCGCATTTCCCCTTTGAAATACTTTTTTTCTCCCCATCAAAGTATCAAAACTTTTAATATTGTAGTGGAAGCCCATAATTTAGTACGTTAGTATTTGTGAATGAATGAAGAAAAATGTTTTGTAAAAAATGGACAAAATAGGTACGCTTTTCACCCCTTAAACGTTCTAACTTCGAAAAAGTACCAAATTAATATTTGTATTTTTGTTAGATAAGTTACGTATTTGTTATAATCAATATTTTTATGTATATTGCCTTAAAAGATAGATGAATGACAAAGAAGTTCTAAAATATAGTTTATACTCGTTAAAAGGGCCAAATTAAAAAAAGTACCAAACAGCTGTCCGCTTAGTTTTCTAATTTATAGAAGTATAAATAAGATTTAAAATTTTTTTGTATCTCTTTTAGTTTTTAAAATATGAGGTTACCAAATTTACCCTTTTTCCCCTCCCTCTGATTTTAATAATTTGTTCACTTCTGTAGGTAAGTACCTTTCAAATGGTGTATCAAATCGGTTGAAAAACAATAGGGTAGAGTGTTTTGAACTGTTTTGCCTTTTCCGATTTATCAATTTCAAAGGTTAGGCAATATAGTGGTTACGCTCTTTTCGTTAAATGTTGTTTAATGTTGAACATATATACCTCAAATCGACTTGGCCATTACAATATCGTCAGCTCTTTATCGAGTTAAGAACGGGGTATGTATATTTTAAATACCCCATTTCTGAGTCCAAAACCTGTTTCACTAAATCTTTCATTAATTTTGCTCTTTATCAACTATATTCAAGTTTTTTAAGTATTGTTTTGCCCTACGCAAACTCCTCATTGCTTCGCTTCATTGCCGTAAGAAAAAAATTAGTTAAAGCAAAGCCAAAACAACTCAGTACACAGCAATAAGTATACGTATGCAGTTTTTATGCTGCTTTTTAGAACACACATTTCGGAAAGTGGCGTATGTGGCACAAAACAATAATTTTTACTTCCAATAAAATGCAATTTACTTTTAAGTTTGTTTATGAAGATTTAAAAAACTTTAGATTTTTCTTCGAAACATAGTCCTGGAAGCAGTGGTGCAACTACCAAAAAATTCTATCGGGTATATTTTTAGTAGGCTACATGCAAACCTTCATTGTCGTTTTTCTCAGGTACGACTTTTTGGCATATGCGCTAATCTTATAATAAACTGACGATATGTTGAAATCGCGCTTACTTTCGAAAGTCTTAACAGAAAAGGGAAATTTATGTTTCAAATTATTTCTAGTTCTTTTAAGAAGGTTAGGATTAAAATCCAGCACAACCGATTCAGTAGGAAAAGCGTTAAAAACCCAAATGTGGAACCACCAACCTAAAAAAATTTATATTTCTGTTACATCAGTATACTTGAATGTTGCCGAATTCAGATAAAATGCACAATTTTCTTTACGTTAATAATGTTTCATAAAAATCCATCATAAAATCAACTAACCGCAGCCCACTTTTACTCAGTGTCGCGTAGAATGGTCTCAATAACACTTATCAATTGTGCTTTTTTCATTTTATTTTCCTCTTAAAAATTATTGTTATTCCTGGTTGTTTTTTTAATTTTATAAATTTTCCCTTCTTGTTGCCATTTTATCACTTATAGTGTAATTTTTATCGATTTCCTTGTAAGCAAAAAAAAAAAAAAAAAAAAATTATCGGAAAAAAGTTTATTTTTTTTTATCAATCGTAGTCATTGATGAGGTTATAAATGAGTTTTATATTTTTTCCCTGTAGATACCAGTTATTTATTCCTTTTAACATTTCGCATATTCAACATTAGTTTCTTTTGTCCCTGTTGTTGTTGGGTAATTTTTATTGTCCTAACAGATGTAAATGAACCATAAAAATACACTGTAAATAATCACTGCGTAAACAAAATCTTAAGTACAGCTCATTTTTTTCGATTTTAAATAATGATAAGATTTGGTTAATAGATGAATAAAATAGCATTAATACAAAAAAAGAATGCAAATTTATTGTCCGCATTTTCAAATATTCTACTTATCTGATACTTGTCACAATCAGTCAGCAAAATATTTTAGAACAGGGAGTATTGTATATTTCCTTTTATATTTATGTTAATCAATAGAAAGTTTTATTTAATACAAGAAATGGGAAGAGTTTATTGTGTATGTAAAAAGTTTATTGATCGAATAAGACACGTTCCCTAAAATCCTTTTGACACTACATTCTTGATGCATTGTTCAAGTTTTGGTGAACAGTGCAAATATAAAGTAATAGAAAAATATACCAAATGCGAAGGGTTCAGCTTTATTAAGATAAATGGCCAACTGTCAAAAATTTTACTAAAGTAATCGATAAAAAAAAATGAAGTTATGTCAAAAGAAATATAAAAAATTGTTGAACTTAAAATTTACATTTCAAGCTTGAAATATTAAAAGTGTTGCTGAATCAGCGGTTTATGGGGAAATCCAGCGATTTACCGCTTTTTGTTTTTAGGTTTCTCATAAACAAAAAGTTGGCAACATTTAATACAACTAACAGAACAGGGATGGCTAAGTTGTTTCAATTGTACTTTTTTGTTGATATTTTTTAAACTAAGATTTATAATACCTTTTTGTGGTGTTTTTTAAGAACATAAATAAAATTAATTTCATCTAAATAAATCTTTTAGTACAGTTAGTGTAAAAAAAGAAAATTTTTAAAGGTTGTTGGTACAATTTTAAAAAATTCTCAATGCCATCCCTGAAACAAAACCATAACAAAAGAAAAAAAAACTAAAAAACTTTGTTTACATTTTTAATAGTTTGCTCTTTCTAGCATTTACTGTTTCTTTCTATCAATTCTATATCAATTAATGAATAAAAAGCCCTACAAGAAATGAACGAGCGAGTAGTCACATTTTTCATTTTGGTGTTAAGAAAATGATAGAAAGAAATGACCGAATGTGACCGTTAACTTGATTTCGGTCATTTCTTTCTATCATTTTCTTAACACCAAAATGAAAAATGTGACTACTCGCTCATTCATTTCTTGTAGGGAATGTAGTGTCATAAGGGCTTTAAGACTAGTTTACACCATCTCACAAGTCTTAAGTATTCCATAATACCTTGTGAGATAGAAATCTAATGAGTATTGTTGCGACGTCAAAAAATCTTATTTAACATAACAGTTTGCGTTCACACCATCACATAAAGTATAAACACTCAATCATGAAATAAAATGCAACCCTGATCCAATGAAAAATGTTATTGTTTAGAAATTTTTCAAAAAACGATGAAGTCTAATGGGATGTCAAACTTTTTTTCATAAGACCCCTTTCAGACTCGGCAAGTTAGTTAGTTGCGCAATTAATTTGCCGAGTACAACAAAGTCTGTACTAAATATTTTTTTCCTTACCCCGAAATTACCGCTGACGTCTGCAAACAAAGAGTTGCGCAAGAGACTTGCGCAAGTAACTTGCCGAGTGTGAAAAGGGTCTAATACTTGTCATTTTCATCACATATGCATTCACACTATGAGACTTTTACATATCACTTGAGCTTTTGACATGTACTAATACAAAGTATAACAGTGTAAACTAGACTTTAAAAGGATCTGTCTGTGATTATTTACAAAGTTGATGATTTCATTACCAGTAAAAACTTCTCTTATTTTTCAAAATAAATAGCTTCTCTCACTCATTATTTGGTCGCTTTCTTCTATAACTGCTTCTATAGCAACTTCTATAAAAACTTATTTCTGGATGTATGAAGGTTAAAAAAATAATGGCTTACTTTTGAATGCGTTAATGACATCCCTCGTAAAATTAATTTGTTCTTTCAGTTGAATTGTGTGTAGTGCTTTTAAGTTCTTTTGATTACTTAACACATTATTTTGTAAGCAAAGTTTTTACTGGGTTATGTGGTTTTAGTATTAAAACGATTTTTCCTTTGGATAAATTTAAATTTGGATTGAAAATCAAAGCCTGCAACATGTATAGAATAGTTTTTAATACCAAAATGAAGCACTGCATTCATTAAAACGTCAGCTTATTATTGATTTGGCACATATGCCAAACAGTCATAATGGAAAAACGCCAGTGAAGGTTAAGCTGAAGTTCTGAAAATATACATGATATAATGTTTTTGTATTTTTACCACTGCTTCTGGCATATGTTTTGAAGAAAACTGTAAACTTTTGCCAACGTTCATTAACGAACTTGGAAATTAATGAATTTTTGTTGAAAATTAAAATTATTGTTTTGTCCGCATACGCCACTTTTCAACATGTAATTCTAAAAATTAGCTTTTTGTGCTGCATACGTATACTTACTGCAGTGTATTTGGCTTTTTTTTACTTATTTCTTATGACAACTACGCAAATCAAGAGTAAACTTTATTATTTTGTTGTAATTTTATTTTGCTTTCGCTTAAACTACTTGTTTTTTTACGGCAATGAAGCAAAGCAACAGTGAAATTTATTATATACGTTTTTGTATGAGGAATTTGAAGCATTCGCCGTGAGGAGCAAAACTTTACTTTATAAACTTTAAAATAGTTGATATGGGGCAAAATGAATGCTTAAGATCTTAGAAACCATAGAAAATTTCATGAAACAGGGTTTGAATTCAGAAAGGGGACATTCAAAATATATATTCCCATTACCTAACTAAATTTGTTTAAAAATTGTCGTTAGGTCAAACCAATAATAATAAGCTGACGAAATTTATATATGTACATAAAACAAAGTGAGGTGTTCTTCTTCATTTATGGCCCCTATTCCGGTTTAATTTTAATTTCATAATTTTTGTATTACATTTTTGTTATATTGCGATTGTCTTAACTAAGTTGAGTTGTAAACCCGAAAAGGGGCATATAATTCAAGCACCTGGACCGAGTAAGATGATTTGTCATTGCCACGAATAGGAGAATGGATTTTTGGCCGACTGGTGATTAAAATTACACTAGCCAACAAGGTTTTGGACTGGAACAACTAAATATCTTTCCTAGAATAATTTGGTGGGCTGAATTCGAAACTCTTATTGGTATTTCTCTATCACGTCAGGTTTTCAAGATACAAAAAAATGTTTTTATTCGTTTCATACATAAAAAATCACCAGTTTATTTAAAAATCAGTGAATTTTCAAAAGTGAATGGCGTTATTTGAACGTCGTTTGTATTTTGTTGGTTCGGTTTCTCTCTCTCCTAAAAACTCCAGACTTGACGGCTAAAGGTTGAAGTGTGTTAACCTTGAGATGTGATCAAAAAAAAAAGTTTAATTTTTGGCAAAATAAATTCAAACAAATGACCGGATATCGATAAATTTAGAATTTCTTTTTTTTAGTCTCCCCATTTTTTTTTTTTGCTTAAACAACTGAACATTAGAAAAAAACCACTCAACTAATTTTTAATGGTTTAACAATTTTGTGAAATTAAACAATTCATATTAATTTTTTTCTCAAACGCGAAAAACAAAACACGAAGATTTAAAAAATAAATTTTGAATTGGCATTTGCTTGTGTATTTTAATAACCCCAATAAAATTGAAATGAATTTTAATGATTTGTTATTTTAGCGAAAAATATTATCCAGAAATAATTTTATATTTTTCATTATAAACAAAACAATTGATTTGCTTATTCTTTAGTATCGAATGAATGAATAAATATTAAGGTAAATAATAATTCTATTATTCTAGCAGCGAGCATTGAACATAATAAACCGCTGCAATAATCGAAAATCATCAGGCGAAACCAAAATCGTATTTATGCCCATAATAATGGGGGTTTTTTAAGCTCCCATGTTTTAAACTGATTATAAATTTGGCATACCATAATGAAGAGATGTTTTTAGTTTAAAATATGGATGACATTGATCCGGTTGTGGTTTTAACTTTTTAAATAAACAATTTGGCGACTTTCGAGGTCGTGCCATTTGACACCTTTAGATTCTTGTGCGTGACATACGACCACCAATGCTCGAAAGGTGGACCAAAATTGGTCGTCTATAACACGCTTCGTTAAGAACAGCCTGAAATGTCTTTAAAATTGTATTGCCATGTATTGATCTGTAGGTTTTATATTCTTTTGAGCTAAAGAAAACACCCTTTATAAAAAAATCTTTTTTAAATTAGTATTAGCCATATTTCTTGGAATTACTGTTGCCTGTTTGAATTAGTGAAATCTGTTTTCAAATATAAATTCATTATAAATTTGAAAACTTTTGCTTAAAGAGAATAATGTTGTTTATAAAATTACTTGCAATTACTTAAATCTCCCGCATTTGGTTAAATACAAGTCGTTAAAAGAAATCTAAACTGTTTTCCTTTTTTTTTTTAACAAAATAAAGAATTAAAAATTTGCCACACACAACATTTTGTTTGTGGAATTTTCATCTCAAGCAGACTTCATGATTTAAAGTGGTTGTTAGTTGGATTTCGCTTTCTCTTCTTCATATGTACTTTGAATATTTCCTAAATGAATTAAAGCAAATGTTTTTTTTTTATTATTATTTCATTAACTAAGTTTTTACTTTGATCATTTTGAATTAATCTGGAGAGGTTTGGTCTACTATTGGCGTTTAAGATTTTTATTTTAAGATTGGTGCAAAACCAACCGCCGATTATGAATTTAATTAAAAATTTAATAGGTATTGAAAAACCAAAAATTTAATAGCGGTTTTTATCAAAAAAATGTTGATCAAAAATTGTCTTAAAGTTTTTTTTACCATTTTGTTGAAAGAGTGTTCTGTCGACAAACTTTCCGGCAAAGAAGTTTATTATCAAAATAATTGTTGGTTCAAAAAGTCGAAAAGTTTTCTATCACCAACATTTTATTAAAAATGTTTTGAACTCAAATTTCGTTTAAATGTGCTTAATTCCTAATTCGTACTCTTGATAAACACATTGAAATTTATTGTTGATGGGATTAAGAAAGTTTTAATGTGCATTTCACTTGTTTCATAGGCCAGATCATCAGGAAACCTTCTTCGAAAGACTTTAGAAAAGCTAAAAAAAATAAACAAATACAACTGTAAAGCAAATGAGAATTACAAACACTCAAGTTTTACCTGCAACGATATCGAAGCTAAAACAAAACAACAACAATAAACAGTGAGTTTATCTTTTCTTACATTCCCGACCACATTTGGTTGGTTTTTCCAATTCTAAGCGTCGCATCTTTAAATTCTAAACACTTCGTATATTGTGGTGTTGAAAATTTTAAAACAAAATATGAATTTCTATAGAAACCAACAACAAAAACATTTTTGAATTGGTTTTTGCTTTCAATGAGTTTTTGTAGCAAATTTGTTGGTTTTGATTAAAAATATCGATTTGCGATTAAATCGTAAGCGACAAATGGCAAATTTTACAAGAGAAGGTTTTTATTTTTTTCTTTCTTAAGTAGTGCAGCCCTTTATTTGGTTTCATATTATGCATTAATTTATTTTATAATGGCGCATTCGAAAGTTTTGAAAAACGCAAGAATTTGGAAGTTTGTTTTTTATACACTTTTAATCTAAGATTTACAATTTTCTATATAAATTTTCATATTATTCGAATGTGTATTCTAAGTCAAACTGCAATCCTCAAAAGCTTTTTTTACTTTAATAGTCTTCTTCCTTCAATATTTTCCAGGAATATTTACTATGCACTATCAGAATGTTCGTTTGTATATTCCTGGAAAATATTGAAGGAAGAAGAGTATTAAAGTAAAAAAGCTTTTGAGGATTGCAGTTTGACTTAGAATACACATTCGAATAATATAAAAATTTATATAATACCATGAGAAATAAATTCCCAGATTCTATTTTATAATTTTCGTCACAAATTTAGGTTTTGCCAACTGATTCCATAAATTCTCTTAGAACACTTACTCGATGCACAACAAGGTTTGCATTTAATTTTACAACAGTAGTTGAGATGGAAAGTGTTGTATTAGAATTAACACCGAATAAAAGTTGTGATTACGGCAGTATTTCAGCAAAAATACTGTTAAAAAGTGTAAATGAAGTAACACCTTACCTTGTGAATGTTTTTATAAGCACACGCACCTATCCGAATGTCCTTAACATTCATAAAGTTGCTCCTGGTCCTAAGGGTAAACATCCAATAGCAGCCAGTATGTACAGACCGTTTTTGAATGAATTTTCGCAATAATTTACTTAACAACTTTCAATATGGTTTCAGAAAAGGATGTGGAACAGAATAAGCAGTTGTTAACGTTGTTTTTAATTCATTTGTAAAAGTTTGGATGAAGGACAAAGCGGCGTAGCACATTGGTTCAAGAGCGGCATTAATTCATTTTTTTCATGTTCGCCGATTTGGATAATTTTTTGGTATTTTGTTGGCAGATATCTGAATATTATAATTCCGAAATATAAGCCTGATATATTTATTATTATTGTTTGGACAGACACGCTCAAGGTTCATATATGTTCGCTTGTTTAAAATGGCATGCAAATTTACTGTATGTTCAATCTTTTGGTACAATCACATTAAACTTACCATTTGACTTTTTTGTATATTTTCGTAAACAGCAATTGTTAAAGATGAGATTAAAAAAAGTTGGAAAAGTGCCACATAAAAAATTTCTTAGAACAAAATAAAAATAACATCAAAATTTCAATGTTCATCAACTTCAGTGGACTGCATCTTTTTAGCGCTGTGGAGCGCTGTTTAACAAAAGATGTCAAATTACAGCTTGAAGTCTCAGCTAAACGTTTAAAAAAAATTCAGCTGCTCCTACCTGCTCCTTTAAAAAAAAAAAAAACAGTAAAAACTATTAAATGATAAAGTAAAAAAACATGAATTTTCGTTCATGCTTGTTGTTATTGCCATAATTCTTTACTATGTATTTAAAATTATTACATAATGTAATATACATACAAGTCAATAGTGTTAATTGTTACATATTTCATTGTTGAAAAAAGCATTTTTATTTTTTACATTGTAAATAATTGATTATTTGTATCTGGTATGCTGTCCGAGGAAGCTCAGGAAGCGAGGAATAAAGACTATAGAGCCTATAGATTACATCATTCGCGAATAATTGGACATGTAGCCACTAATGAAGACGTAATGCCTAATCTTTTATTGTCTTCGTTCCCATTTAAAAATAGATTTCGCTTAAAGCGACAAATCAAAAAATTGGAGTACGATCACGATGTAAAAAAGTTATTAAAAGACTGTGCTTAAATTACGTATTCATGTTTTTTCTATTTGTTTTATCTATGGGAGGTGGGCGTAAAAGTGGGCGGATCAGGTACATATATGTTTTCACGAGTCCATTCTACAATTATAATATTTATGTTTTTAAAAATTGAGTTGATGCATTAAAAATCAAGAGAGTTATGCCTCTTCTTCAATACAAGTTGTATGGGAAGTGGGCGTAAAAGTGGGCGGATATTTTTCAAATTTCACACAAATGGTTAAGAGTGTCTAAAAATGCTATGTGCCAAAAAACAATACCGTAGGTCAAAATTTAATTTTTACTTTGTATGGGAGGTGGGCGGCTCATTTTGATTTTTCCATTTATTCTTTATTCAAACACAAAATGCCTACTTATATGCCAAGTTTCATTATCCTTCGACAACTGTTTTTTTTTTTTGCAGCTCGTTCTATGAACTTGAACAAATGTGCGTGCGTAGCTGTCATTTTTTATGATTTTAGCAAAGCTCTTGACCTCATTGATCATAGTATTTTGCTCAACTAAAATTATACGGTATTTGCGGGAAGGACTTGCTCTTATTGCAGAGTTATTTAACTTAACGGCAGCAGTTTGTACAAATAAAAGCTGATTACGGGCAGTTTCAAATGGAGTGCCTCAAGGTAGTGTACTCGGGCCCTTGTTGTTTACCATTTTTCCCAATGACTTACATAACCTTGATATTACTTGATGACATTTGCTTATTTTATCCACATAAGCACGAGACGGTAGTAAAAGCTTACATGGAACGTGATGCAGCTTTGATATCGCAGATAAAACGCAGTTAATAACATTTAGACCCACCCGTCAAATTAACACCTTTTCAGTGTTTGTTGATGGTAGAGAAATTTTTGAAACCAGTAACATAAAATACTTGGGTAAATTTTACAAAGCAATCTCGCTTGGAATGAACACCTACAATTTTTAAGGAAAAAAAAACAGCTCAAGCTTGTTGGTATTTTGTATAAATTCAAGAATAAGTTTGATAAAGATACTAAACTTTCTGTCTATAATGACCTACTTAAAAGCCATTTAAATTTGTTAACCATTTGTTTTGGTTATAAAAAATTCAATGACTTTAAAGCGCTTCGACGTATGCAAAATAAAGCTCTGTCTACAATCTGGCAATAACATACCAAACTCCATCGTTATATATTGATAAAGGTCAAACTGTTTTGCCTTTTTATGGTATTTACAGGATGCAATTTCTAACATATGTACGTATTCAAGTGTTTGCACAATATTGGACATCACACTATACATTTAATGAGGAATAATCATGCGATAAATACAAGAATTAATGAAGACTTGACAATCGCCTGGTGTAGGTTGGAAACAACCAAACAGCGCGTGGAATTTATGAGTAGTCGTGAATTTAATAAATGACCCCTAATTTAAAAATATGAAAATAGAATTTCCGCCTTTAAAAGACTTCTTAAACAACACATTCGGCAATATATAAATGAACTTTGTATTTAATGATATCGATTAAACTGATCTCAAATTAATTTAATTAACTTTTTAAAATACATGTTTTTTTCTTTTCTTTTTTCTGTATTCAACCTATAATTTTTATGGACAATGTTTTTATGCCAACTTGTCTCAACAATGCCTTTAAGGCGCTGAAACCAACAATTGTAAATAAATTAATTTGTAAATAAATTGGGAAAAAAATAACATAATTTTGTTATGGCGGGTCCAGGACTGTCCATGGGTCTTAAATAGGAAACTCTTTTGAAAATTTATTTTTTAATATAACGGTGTGGTGAAATGAGTTCTATGGTCGCTAAATTTTTGTTTAAATTTTTTTTATAACGAGAATTTTTTTTGTTCGAAAAGTTTTCTATCAAAAATTTATTTTTGTCGAAATCTCTTTGTGTCGAAATTTTTATGGTCGAAATGTTTTCTATCGACAAATTTCATGGTCGAAAAGTTTTCAATTAAACAATACAAAATTCTGTCTGAATATTTATTTAAGTCAGGGCTTATACGTTTCAACTTTTGCTGTAATGGTTTCTGGTCAAAGTGACATGCTATGAATAATATCAATATCATTTCCCACTTGTTTTACGACAGTGACTACAAATAATTGGGGGATTCACAAGGTGTTCCATCAAGTCATATTGTCATAATGTCCTAAATTATATTTTACAATTGCTTAAAGTAAATATTCTTGTGTTTCTAACAAAATAAAAACTCCAATGCTGTGTTCATTGATTCGTCATAACTGTACAGTATAAATCTAAATTAGATATGCCTTTACAACTATATGACTACCTTGTGAATACCCCAAATAATATTTTGAGAAAAACAACTTTAAAAAAAAATCATTTCGCAGACCTGTGTTAGTAGGTCAAGTTGTTTTTAATTTTTACTCATCTCCTTAAAGCTTTCAGATACCGAAACTTTTTAAAATACTTAAAAAGTTAAGCAGTTCTAAGGTGAATTCATACAGGTAACCTCATCAGAGAGAGAGAGAGAGATTTTGTATGAATTTGAACATTTAGAATACATATAACTCAGGTATGATAAATGAGAAAGCCAATAACGTACCAACGAATTTTTAAAATTGTACTTTTTCGACCCCAGTAGTACTAAATCATTTTTTATACTTTTTTTTTTTATTTTAGTTTTATAAACAGAAAATTTAATACAACAAAAAACAAAAGGTTCTCAAAATTCAAAAATAATAAACACATGTTCATTAATTATACACGAACATACGACGCTTCTGGTGGTCAAGCGGTTTCAGTTATTGCGTCAATTTGATCTTGTAAAGATGTAGGCCAAGATCTTTTCGCAAAATTCACCACAACGACGTCACAGAGATGCCCAACGAAAAACATATGGCGTCGTTTACTGTCCCTATCGGTCTACTTTTGTAGCGTTCCTGTTGAAAAACGCTGTATATAATAGAGGGGGTCAAACTTTTTCGCATCAAAAGCACATCGCGATTCTCGTTCTATAAGTCATTCCAAGAAACTTTACCAAAGAAACCATTGGTCAAAAATGCATTTCGAGTCCTCGGAATATTCAAATAGAAGGTTTTCCAAAATATTGAAGAAAAGAGGCAAAACAATTTGTCGAGAAATCAATTTATTTTTATTTTTGATTGCCGCCAGAGAGCGGTTTCGTGCACTTTTTAGAATTTATCGATTTTTTTTTATGCAAAATTGACGAAATTCTTGTAAAAATAAACGAAAATTTCTCAAAATGCAATTTCAAATTTGCTTCAGACTGCATTTTCAAATTTATTGTGTTAACAATTTCATCTCTTTTAAAATCATTTAGAGTAAAATAATAAAGGAGGTGACAACCATCTTGTTGACGAATAATTCATTATGTTATGAGTTCGTTCCAAAAAAATCTTGAAATGAGAGGAAGTCATCTCGTCTACTATAACTTTTGCAGAAGTTTCCTATATCTTATAAAAACTTGTCAATGTCATCAGAAAATACATGCGTATATGCTGCCGCTGATAATAAATTTAGAATGTAGCATACGCAATCGTCCAATGAACAAGTGCAAAAATCTATTCTCAATAGCGGAGTTAAGTGTTTGGTGCAAATGCAAAATATGAAAGCTGTTTTGTTAAATCCAACACAAAAACACAGAGTTTCCGTTAGATTTCATAAAGAAGCTGCGAAATTTTGCAATTTTACAAGACCATTTGCACCAAACACTGACCTCCGCTTATATTCATTGGACAGTAAATACGAATTGCCGTTTTTATAAATATGTTGGTTTGAAAAATTTGAAAAAGAACCAAATGAGCCACGTGGGTACCAGGCTACTTTTTAGTTTTGAATTCTACCAAAAAAAAGTACTATTGTACCAACTTTATCAACTGTGATATAACTTCATACAAAAATATATACTACCAGTTTTACTTTCTCTCTCTCGCTCTAATGCGGTCACCTGTATAAAATCGCATTGCCTTGAATTTAAGAATTCAAAACCATGAACACATTAATTTTTATTAATTGGGAAAACAAGCTGCTTCGAAAAATGTTAATTAAGTTTTAACATGTATTTAATTTTTCATTTCATTTATTACCCTCTTTTCAACTTGTTTTTAACTTTTATTTGTAATTAAAACAACGTGGACAAAAAACAGCAAAATTCCTTTTCTAAACACTTTTTATAACTTTATTTACTTTGTAAACACCGATTTTAAGGTTCTGGCGACATGTAAATAAACATGCAATGATTTTTTTTTTTGCGAAAAGACAGTATAATTAAACTGTAAAACGAAAAAGAGTTCCTAAGGAATTTATTCATAAATTTCGGATGAATCTAATAAAAAAAAACGCTGAATTCAAAATTAAACATATCGCTCATTTGCAGCAACATCGACATATCTCAAAAATATTTGTCTTAAAAAAACTATTTTTAAGTTGAAGATGTCCACCCAAACTTCTCACCTCTCTCACCCATAAACTTAAAAGAATTACTGCAACAAAAATTGTAAATCTGGACAGGGATTAAATAATGTGTGTGTCTCTTGTTAAACTTGAAAAAATAGAAGTTGCAGAGACGTTTGGTACATGAAACGTTTAAATAACTGCGTCTTCTTTCATCAACAGTAGTAAATAAAAGTTTAATAAAACATACAAAATAGAAATAAAAAAATGTGGATAAAACTGCTGGAATGGCCTTAAAAAAAGCTAAGTTTGCATAACTTTTTAACAAAAGTAGCTAACTTGTTTTACTAAACAGTATGTCAAAATCGGATTTCCCAATCGCGAAGCGGATTTTCAAATTTCAATTAACAGGCGCGCTCTTTAGCCCTGTTTCATACGTTTTTTTTATGAGCCTGAGTATTTTTGACAGTTAAAAAACACTTGATATCGTGATTAAGGTTTGGCTGTAAGGCTTTGGATAGTCTTAAGGGTAGTGGATAGTCTTGAGAAATTAAGGTAGTCGAAAGTCTTCTATAAATAGACGTTGATCCGATGCATCAGTTATAATAGAAGAAGTTTCGCTTAACAACATCTATTTTGCATCTAAAGAAGTAGAACACGGCAAAACTTTGATTGTGAACAAAAATAATCAGTCTCCGTTAAGCATTCACATTATTTTATTGCCTGCAGGGCCGAAGAGTCGTTCTAACTCCGACTTTAACCGCTGAAATTTTTTAAGTCCGACTCCGACTCCAACTCAGACACCTACTCTTACATTGATGCTAAATGTATATGAGACTGGTCCTTATTTGACTTAAACCTCTTTTTTAAACCTCCTTTTAAATGGTTAAATATTGCAAGAAAATGTATCTGGAAAAATTTCAAATCAAATTTGCAATCGGTACTTTAAATATTGCATTGCCAATTTCGAAGTATTTTTATTTTGATACATTTTTTGAAATTTTGTATGCCGAACAATTTTGGAGTCGGAATTGCTAGTTTTTGTGGGTACTGCGACTTCGACTCCGGTTCAAAAACCTCAACACCGACTCTTCAATTTCGACGCCGACTCCACAGTTCTGGTTGCTTGTATTCAATGCTACCATTTTTGTATATTTTATTCGAAAGAAATACTTTACGAGTTTGTACGATTTTTGTACTCGTTCGATGGTAAAGTTGTTTTTATAAACATATGATTTGTTTTATGGTGTTCTGAAACTTGTGCGCTTTGCTTGCAATCTGTTATAAAAAGTTTCTTAAAGATTTTCCAATTCGCTTGATCATACTTTTGCAATTTAAAGCTGCCAAACTTCTTGCGACTGCGATTTCCAGAACACCTACTATGAGATTTTAAGTAAGAATCGCAAGTCTTAAGCATTTTGCGATTGTCAAAACATGCCCGCTTTTTCGTCTTATCAAAATACTTGTCAAGCATTGTGGTAGTAGAAGTGAAAATTTTCTTGTATGTGCCACAGAGAACTGCAACAATACATAATACTCGCGAGCGCACTCGCTGTTTACTAAATCATTTTTAGTCTCGAATACTTTTAAAAACTCGCTTTTACTGATATGGTTGGCTCGTTGGCTCGTTCTTCATACAAAGCGAGCTTCATGCATAAAAATATTCACAATAACTTTTTACTTGTACATGTGTGAACTACATAAAGTAGTAAGAGCCCAGAAAAATGTATGAACAATATCACAACCACGCAAAGCTAATTTTCGTGTTTTTTCTATTTTCATATTCGGTAACTTTATTGTATTTAACTTACACGACTTAGGTGTTACGACCAGCTCGTAACAACAACATTCACGGCATATTCATTAAGTATATGTTCGTGTATTTAAAATTCAACATTAAATGAAAACGTGGCTGCCAGATTTTATGATTTGTCCTAGGTTAGACGATTTTAGGCGTTTAAATGATTTAGTGCATGTTTTGTTATTTATTTTATGGATGAAAACTAGTAAAAGAAAAAACTCAATTAGCAGCCGATATTTACCGTTAATAAAGAGCGCACTCAGCCATTTAAAAAAAATGTTATTATGTGCATCTTTAGCATCATGGAATATAATTGTGTGTTTGTTGTAAAATTTGTTGTCAAAAATTTATAAATATATAAAAAGTAAATTCTGTGTTTACGTCGCACAATGAAATAACGGAATGCGCAGCGTTGCCATTGGTCAATATTTTTGTAAAAATATTTACATATAAATGAAATTGACGTATAAAAAAATTGTGATTCACAAGCCTGTCGCATTCGTTATATATTTTAATTAAAATTTTCCACGAAAATTTTTCTTATAATAACTTTTAAATTCATTTTATTTCATAATGAATTTAGACCTACATGTTTACTTAAATATACGATCATTGTTTTTTTCCTAAACCATCTGGCAACGCTGCTTTAAGTATTACTACGAATGACGAATGCTGCGAGTAAACACTTGTGCACTCAGACAATTATAACTCTACGTCAGCGAAGGGCAGATAGAGAACATTGAATAAAAGAGAGTAAATTTGTTGATTTATCAGAAGTACGAGTGCTATTGCCGAATGTTGAAATAATATATTTAAGAAACAATACAAAACAGAACTCATATAAATTTCATTGCGTTTGCTAAAGGCTCGTATGTTGAAAACTCAATTTCTTACGAGCCTGGCGAGTACATACAAAAACAATAGGCTGTATTAACTACACCGCAACTCGTTTTAAGGCGAGTATCAGTTCTCTGCTCGTTGCAGTTCTCTGATGTGCCACACCGACATTGCTGGATGGAAAATCAAAAAATTTAGTTATGACGGCGAATATTACGTCCAGTACACGTACAACGATTTTTTTGATTTCGATAAAGTATAAAAAAACTTTCGTTCTTTGGAAACAAATGGTACAAAAATCGTAATACACAGTACAAATTGTTTGAACTTGTTTATTATTTCTTTCGAATCATAATACACGGCAACCCCCCAGAGGTTTATAATGCTCGCTAATAGTGAAAAAAAAGACCAAGTTTTAAATAAATATTTTCGATTTAGCAGATTTTGGAATAGAACTTTAATAAATTAAGATACTTCTTTTGGCAATGGTTCTAACTTTTACTACTTAAATATTTCAATGTTTGCTGTTGCCGATGTCTGGTCTGAACTCTAGATTCTAAAGACTCATTTGTTTTTGTCGATAGTCTAAGAACGATGTCGACCAATTATCTTTCCGAATCATTAAATTTGGGTTAAAATGGCATCGATTTGTTTTGCATTTTGTTGCATATTTTTGCATATTTAGGTTTTAAATGCATATTGTAGCTTATTTTGACATTTTTGAGTGATTTTTTTTTAATTTCCTTATTATAAAAAAAGTTCTTAAAACAAATTTAAAATACACAAAAAAACCTTTCAAAAAATGTTTAAATCAATTAAAACTTATTTTGGAGCTTTGCTTTAAATACAAGATTTTCAAGATTTCCCTACGTGGTTAAGGCTTGCAATGGGCTTAAAATATTTTATTCAAAACTTTTACAAATAACTTGCTCGGCATATTGGTTATACCGCGTTGCAGAGTAATTTAGAAGCTAATTTTTTATATGCCAATTTTTAAAGAAATGTATCCATTGATTCCCCTTCCAACGCAGCCAGTAGTAAAAATATGATTCAAAAAACTTTGAGTAATTTAAGAATGTCGGAAGAGCTTGTTGAAACCGATTAAGAAGCAGTTAAAAAAGTAAAAGAAATATAAAATTTTAAAAACATCAAAAGTCAATTAGCATTTGTGACGCGCAAAATAGAAAGGGACCTAAGGGTTTTGTTCAGGAGAGCAATTTTAAAGATTTAAATACGTGTATCTTTGGTGTACCATCACTGTGCGAGCGTGTTGCTATTGGTCTCATTCAGAAAGGGACACATCTCATGACGCCAGGAACGTGTTGTTCAACCTTGAAAACGCGCGTAGGACGTCCCTACCACTTGTTTTGTGTAGTTGGGTTTTACTGTTCCCTTTACCTTACTAGTCCCTTTCTCCATGCGCTGTCACATTTGTATATTACGGATATATTGGTGGAACAATAACTAATTAGGAGGGATTCAAATTAATTGAATTACAGAAACAAGGCGAATTCATTTTTCAGGTGGCGCTGAAAGCACAGCTGTGCTACTTTTTTTTCTTAATTAGAGAGAGGAATGTCAAAAGTTACTTGTGTTTTTGACATACCGGCCAACGAAAGTAACAAAAAATACATTGTTGTGTTTTTGGTGTTGTTACTTGTTGTAGTATCGACACCACCGTTTACATGAATTCGCCTTGTACAGAAAGAAAAATTTTCTTTCAAATATTCAATTTGGAAACACAAAAATAATTTAATTTTTTAATTTTTATTTTTAATGACACTGCAACCGTAGTATTGTATGATGTATGAAATAGAATTAGATCGAAGTGAACGCACGACGTATATACGCTTTAAAGTTTGCGCCATCTATTGTGTGCCATTGTTTTTAATATTATACGTATTAATTTGACAAGGTATACACGTTACCATCTATTGTGTGCCATTGTATTGAATATTATACGTTTAAATTTGACAACGTATCCACGTTATACGCTACTACGTTGATACGTTGTAATTGTGTTCCTACGGTAACTTGTGCCGTTTAAAATTTTAAAACGGTACATGAATTTCTGTAGAAAACAACAACAAAATTACAAAATATTTATAGCTTTGTTTTTGCTTTCAATGTAATTGTTTGGCGTTGCGTTTCGTTTTATTGCGTTTTAAGGGCTTAAATTTCAAATACAATTTTTGATCAGAAGTCAAAGTGGGATCTGACATTTTTTTTTTTTGTTTAAATTCGTTGGCATTTTTTAAGTACAAGACAAAGTTTTACTTTTAATAAAAACAGTACTTATAAAATTGTTATTAGTTATTTAAGTTGTTTAAAGATATTTGAATAACAGTAGACTGCATTTTTTATATTCTTGTTCTTAGTAAAATTAAAAAAACTATTTGTTATGGAAATTCTTTAAATTTTTAGTGCATATTTTGAATTTTTTAGTTCAATTTTTTAGTGCATAAATATCTCATACACAATGTAAGGGCTCCTTCCCTTAATTAGAATTTCTTTACTTTCTTTATTTGTTTAAGTAAAACAAAACCATTTAACGTTCATTTCTTAACAGCTGACACACCCATTTGTTTTTTCTACAACACACAGTTGAGCTTTCACTTTAAGTGTTGCAGTGTTGTTGTCTCAAGCCGATGTTGTTGTTGTTCTTTTTGTTTTGAACTATTAAGTTTTTCCATTTTTTATTGTTCTAGTTGCACATCCCCGTTAGTTGTGTTAATTGACACTAATTGAATTTAAACAAGATTCTATTTTCTTCTCTTGCAAACATTTGTAAAATTCCTCAGAACTGGACTGCAAAGGAAGTCTTTGAAACATGATTTTAATGAATTATTTTTACTTCGTTATGTTGGGTGTGCGATATAAAGTTTTCACAGGAAGTATCAGAAGTAAATATTTATACATTTACTTATATATGCATGCGTGTGTATGTATGCATATGTATTTACTATGAATATTTATAAAGCAAATTTGATTTTTATTTAATTTGACAGGCTTGTTTAAACAAAAAATGGAATATTAAAGTAGAATTTCATTAATGTTTATTTATAGCAAAGGACACGGACAGTAAAATTTTAAATGTTTTCAAAGAAAAAAAAGTAATATTAATTTATTTTAAGAAAAAAAAAAATTCTTCAGACTTCTTGTTGATCTTTTAAAACGTGTCGTTTATGCTTAAACGTTATTCATAATAATAAAATCAAAATTACTTGAAGTCATCCCTTATACTACATTTACACCTACGCAAAATCTAGTACTTACGAGATTTCGAGCCAAATCTAGTTGGTTTTGACTAGATTTCCCATACAAAACAAAATCTACTTCGTGACTAGATTTCGACGAAATCTACTCAAAATCTAGTAGTACTTAATGATGCAACTATGGTTTTTTCAATATAGCACTAAAAAATACTTCCCTGCACAAGAAAAAATGACATTAAAAAAAATCAAAACAAAAATTGTTAAAAAAAATTATTAAAAAGTTTTATAAAAATTGTAAAAAAAATAAAAAAGACGAACAATATTGATAAAATAAATATCGTTGATTATTAATAAAAGGTAATGCAAATTTTTTAATGTATATTTCTTTTTGTGTTTGTATGTGTAACGAAAAAACTTTTAATCAGTTGTTTGGTTATAAAAACAAAATCTCGCTAATGTCAAAAATGTATACTGTAAACGCACTAGATTTCGAAAAAGATTTTAAATCAAATCTACATGATTTTGGCCTAATGTAAATGTAGTATTAAACATTTTGTAAAATTTACATAATTTATATAAAAATTTAATAGAATTATAAAAAGGAAACTATTTTTATAGAAACATGTGTTTAAAAATTGTTTATTTGAATAAATAACTTTTTATGGTCTTCCCGTTAAATCAGCCGCAACGAGAGGACAAAAACAAGGGAGTGGGAAATAAGGAAAATCTTTAAAGTCTATACCACAAGTGGAATAAAATTATAAAACTCTTGGCTATAAAAATACCACACAGAGGCAAGAAAATTAGGGACACATACAATTTTGTAGTGAGTACATGTTAAGAAAAAATTCGGACTAAAGGGCGTCAAGCAAGAAACTGTTAATTTTAAAATAGTATACAAGTCAGACCGATTTGGTCGACTGTGTCGATATCATCTGTTTACACTGGATCTTAAAACTTGATAGTTTTTTTTCAGTTCACAGATCAAATAAAAATATTTTCACTTATTTATAGTAAGAATATTTTTATTTAAAAAAATTTCAAAAGATTTTGTTATTCGTGCTAAATTCCCAGTTTTTATTATTGATAAAAACACTTGAAATTTATTGTTGATGGGATAAGCTATTCCTAAATTTCAAGTGTTTTTATCAATAATAAAAACTGGGAATTTAGCACGAATAACAAAATCTTTTGAAATTTAAATTTTGTATTCCCAAAAATTTAAATTACTTTTTGATTTAAAAAAATTTCAAACTTTTTTTGCTAGAAACTGATTATGGTATTTTGGGCCTAAAACAGTGAAATCAAATACATATAAGAAATGAAAATTATTCGATATTTTAGCAATTTTGAAACACAAGATGCAGTTTTTTCGGGTTAAAGAGTTTGGTTTTACACTTTTTTTTTCTTCTAGCGTATATCAACAATTGGGCCGAAATTTGGATATCGTCGTGAGAAAAATTTCATTTTCTTCAGAAAAATCAACGTTAAGCCAAAATATGTATGAGACCATAAAATCCGAATAGCATCTTAACTGTTAAGACCAAAATGGGGTTTTCCTAGTTTCGCTAATTGTACACAGAAAGAAAAACACTCGGGATAAATCAAGTGTTTTATGATTACTTTTAGTACGAGTCATACTCAAAAATTCAAGGACGAATAACACTAAAACGTACTCAAAACAATCCTAAATGAGATTACTTTCGAAAATCAATCCCGGATTTTCTCGAAATAAGTATAAAATTCTTAAATCAAATTAAAACTTTTCGTTGTGTTTAACCCTCCGGCTTATGCATGTTTTTATTTTCTAAAAGCATTGAAGAAAGGTCTGGCCAAACTCATGTGTACCACGAAGGGCTAAAAAGTAAATTTGAACTCTTGCTTCTCATTTAGTTTATATTTTTGTTTAAATATGTACACACGATTTTTAAAGTAAATCCATATTGGACATGATGTTGGTGTTTTATCATTCTGTTAGGTGTATTATGGGTAAATTAATCAATCATAATAACTTTTTCTTTCCAATTTCTTTTTTGGTTTTTTTTTCAAGGACGAATTCGGAATAAAATCAACTTAATAATACTTGAATCAAGCGGATTTTGAGATTGATTGAATCTTAGTTTTACTTAAATCAATCTCATTTACGGATTACTTCAAGTACGAAATCGGAATTGAATATGGATAATTTAAGTATTTTGCGATTGAAAATCCGTACTTGAATCAATCTTTCTGTACTTAATTCAAGAAAATCCGTACTCACCGTACCAGTGATGTTAACCGTACGGTAATTACCCTTTTTTAGGGTAATTTTGGGCCGCAAAAGGTAGCAAGGAAATTTTATTTAAAATACGGTAATTTAAAGAAATTTTTATTTTTGGTACAAATATACATGCTTAGATATGTAGGGTTTTGAGAGGTGATTCTCACTTTAAAAATACATAGATAAATATTTTAACAAAAAAATTAACAACATTGTTGGGGGATTCACAAGGTAGTCATCAAGTTGTAAAGTCATATGTTTTAAAATAATTGCATGAAATATATATGAATGCTGTGGGGAACTGCTTTTAATTTAGATTTCTACTGCATTAAAAGTTATGACGAATTAATGATTACAGCATTAAAATTTTTATTTTGTTTGAAACACAACAGTATTTTTTAAACAATTGTAAAAAATTATTTAGGACATTATGATGATATGACTTATTAGCATACCTTGTGAAACCCCCTGTGTATCTATAAATGTTTTCGTAGCACCGATAAATGCAAAATAAAAAAAATGAAATTACTCTTGTAAATTATTAATTTTATTTATATTTAACTTTTTGTTTGTTTAAAAATCAACAATCTTAAACATATGAGATGGCCACAATGTTATTAATTTAAGTATAATTTTCGGATTATTTTAAGAACGGATCAAATTCAAAAATATTTTACAACCTTATTAATAAAATATACAATAATTTTGTTAAAACTATATCTTAAGACAACAATTTACGTTCAGGTTTTTCTTTAAACACATTAAAGATTTAAATTAATGGCTCTTATTTGCTGTTAACAGTCATTTGGACACAGCACATTAATGTTTTGATTAAAAATCGTTGCGTACGGTAATTTCTTCTCAAAAACGGTAATTTTTAGAGGGCCGTAAGGTAATGAAAAAATAAAAGTTAACATCACTGCACCGTACTATAAATACCACTTCGGATTAATTTGAGTACGAATGGATTGATTTTTCTTTTGAGTGTACTTCGAAAAATTCCACACGAGAAAGAGTTTACATTTTATATGTTACACTGTGGAATTAAAAAAGCGTTTTTATAATTCCAACAAAAACTTTTTGTTAATTTCGAAGCCCAGCTATTTGCGGTCCAACTAAGATTAAAAAAATTTGGGGCTATTATACTATTATTCAATTATACTACTAAGCTATTATACTAGTATACATTCTATAATACTATTATTCTATTATACTAATTATACTAGCATACTATTATACTATTATTCAATTATCCCATTATACTATTATACATACTATAAAACTATTATAAAATTATACTATTATGCTAATTATACTAGTATACTGTTATACTATTATTCAATTATCCTATTATACTATTATACATACTATAATACTATTATTAACCCAGTAAAAAATGTGCTCCAAAAGGAGCAGGTTTTATGTATGAATGCATACCTCAAATCGCTTCAAACCTGCTGATAAGATGCCTGATTTTTGTATGGAGTGTTCCCGGTTTGGAGGACTATTTACTGCTGACAATAAGCGCTTTTTTTAACATACAAACAAAGCACTCCTAAAGCGCTTTTTTAGGGGTTAACTATATTTTCATATTCATTGATTTTTTGCTTTTAATTGCTTAAATGCATTGTTTCAATAATTTTCGTAAACCATTATATATTTGTATTTTTTTTCGCTTTAAAACCTCATCGTTGTCAGCACTAAAATAGCAACTTTTTTCTATATTTTATTCTATATCATTAACTGCTATAAAAAAGCTCTCTTATTGAAGCACTCGATTATGTGCTTTTTCTCTAAAGTGCTTCAAAAAACCCAAATTTTTTTAACTGGGTAAATTATACTATTATACGAATTATACTAGTGTACTATTATTCAATTATCCTAATATACTATTATACTAATTATACTATTATACTATTATAATAATTTAATATTATATTATTATACTATTATAATAATATACTGATATACTTTTATACTAGTATACTATTATAATAATATACTAATATACTTTAATACTAGTATACCATTATATATTATATATTTAACTTTTATATTACTAAAGTAATAAACTATTATAATATTATACTATTTTGCTTTTGTACCATTATACATTGTCAAAACGGAGTCACTGTCGACACTACTTGCAGCACGCCTAGAACTGTGCGTTCTACTACGTTAACCAACCACCCATTATACTGTATTGTGGGTGAGAAATGTGCGATTGTTAATTTTTTTTTTCAATATTAAAAAAAAGTTTTACATCCATATTCATAAAATTTTTAAGGTTATAGCATGTAATAACTATCAAACGTTTTTTGTCTAGTAAACCTCCTATAAAAATTTGTATTCATAAACATACCGAGCCCTAACTGCGAAAAGAACGTAAGCACCAAACATTTTACAGGAGAGAGTTGTTTTATTTTATTTCATAAACATTTTGTATGAAATAAGTCGCTTACGATAAAATTGTTCTTGCTATAAAATCATAACGGTACCTTATGTAACCATGACACTTTAGGAGATGATGCAAGTGTTGCCAATTAAGTCATTTATTAAAAAAACAGAATATTGAAAATTATGTCGCTTACGTTATTTTCGCGGTTAGGGCTCGATACATTAACAGCTTTTTAACTACTAACTGTTTGTAGGGATTTTGTGTTTAAGTATGGCAATTTTCTTTATATTTTGCTGCCATTTTATTACTAGTGATGCATGATACTTCTATTCGGTTCACATGATATTCTATATTTAATTTGTTTTTTATAATTTTTTTTAATTGTAGAACTTAAAAATTATTCTTATAAAATAAAACTACATTTTATTTTAGTATCCGAACAAGATGTTGCCGAAAGCATCATAAACACTTTTGTTTGAACCTTTTTTAAACATTCGATAAGAAAGTATTCGAATAAAAAGTTTG
Organism: Pollenia labialis; assembly: GCA_949318255.1. Lineage (NCBI taxonomy): Eukaryota > Metazoa > Arthropoda > Insecta > Diptera > Polleniidae > Pollenia > Pollenia labialis. The sequence goes on along the minus strand of OX439143.1, from coordinate 32,933,602 downwards.
TTTACTTTTTATAAACATCACTATTACTATGATTTGTGTATTTTTTTTTTTGTAATATTTTTGAACAATAATTTGTTGTTTTAAACAAAAAAAAACAACAACTTCATACATAGTTGCAATAATTTAATAAGTTTTTAAAGAGAATATCTGCATTTGCCCCTGAACATGTTCTTTTAAATCATATACAAATGTTTAAAATATAAATTTTCATATTATTTGAATGTGTATTCTAAGTCAAATTACAATCCTCAAAAGCTTTTATACTTTAATAGTCTTATTCCTTCAATATTTTTCAGGAATATTTCTGTTACGAGGCATACTTATTTCTTATTTTCCAACATATTTCACAAAAATAATATCAAAAAATGCAAACACTTATCAAAATGTCATTTTATTTTTGGTTTAAAGAAGGGCAAATCCAACAATAAATTTTCCTACTTTATGAATGGTTTATTAAAGGTTCAATAGACTATTTTTCGTTTATGAACACAACATTAGATGGTTTCGCTTAAAAACGGGAAAATTAATTATAAACAAGTTTTAATGAATACGCCTGTTAATATTTTATACTTAAAACAAGCCCAACCAGGTCCTCTTCGAAATTAGAAAAAATTTTAAAACGGATCGCGTCCTTCTCCAAATATTTAGACATTTATTTTTTCCCATGTAGTTGGTCCACGCTCACTTTTCTAGTTCAGCTCCCTTTTTGGCAGATGTTGTGTATCAATAATTAAACTATTTATTCACTATTGGAGAACCTTTACTGTAATCGTTCTCAAAATATGCTGTTATTGATACATTGCCTTTATATGGAAGGTGCCACGCCCACCTGGAAATTTTCAAAAATTTATAGCCAATACTTTAGGATAATTGGTTTATTAATTAGGGAGCAATAGGAACAATTAAACACATTTATTAAGCCATTTAAAGCGAATAGATTGTCAAGCCAAATATTAGGAGCACTCTAATATTAAAGCATTCTGACACATGTATTTAAAGTCAAGTTATTCGCACATCTTTTCTGTCAGTCTTGTTTCTTGTTTGAACAAGCATCTCATATTCTCAGATGCAGAACTGACAGTAGCAGTAACAAAAACAAAGACAATACATTTTAAGTTTCTGTTAAAGTAACCGCAGAAAGAAAATTTACAGTCTATTATTTATTATAATTTTTATGATGATGTGGTGGTTGTCTTCTTGCCACATAGAGTTTACCAGTAACAAGAGTTATTCTTGTAAACTAAAACACTTACTCAATCATCCTTGTTCCATCCAACGTCATCTCAGTAATTTAATGTGTTTCGCTCTGATATTAGAGATGTTAAAGTTAAAACAATTTCAAATATTTAGCAAAATTTAAAATTTCTTCAAAAATCTCTTACTGTAGAGTACCACCTAAAAACAAAAAAATGTTTCAAATCTTGAAGTATTTCAAATTTACCAAACTTAATTTTATTGCATTTATCTCCAATATCGAATTTACCATCTCAGTTGTGTAGTGAAAACTCACTTCACCTTTTTTTTTTAGTTATGCATAACCAGGATTTTTTCTTTTTTGTTTCGTCTTCTTCATTTTGTGCATATTTAAGTTTGAATAGAACTGACAAAAACAATAAAAAAAATGTATGAGAAGCAAGAAAAATCCAAAAAGGCACCAGACCGGAAGAAATGAAATTTCAAACAAGCAACACTTGATCACGATTCTATATCGCATATGAAGCAGTCTACATGGATGAGTTCGTGTACTGTAACAATTATTATGAGATGTACTTCAGAACTTTGACAGTAGCAAAACACAAGAGAAGATGATTAAAATGTGTCACAAAAAAGTCATTCAAATTAACGAATAGAAGAGTTAAGTTATTAAGAACAACAGTGTGGAGCAATTGTGTAAAAAAAAAATTGGGACTGTCGTTACTCCAGGGGGTCATATGAAACTTTGATATGTAAAAGCAAGGAAATAATATTCTTTTACTAAGTCACCTCCATAGGCTCCGGGCCTATCTGTCTGTGCAAAGGCGGAAATAATGACCACGGAGCTAAGCTTCAACAGAAGGTTCAGGACAATCATTTCGGACAGGAGGGCCTGGAGTGGTGGATATCCCTGTCAGGGGTATCATGAATTACACTGGTATACCGACGGGTCAAAATCGGAGCACAAAGTGGGTGCCGGGGTTTTTGGACCTAATGCACGAATCTCGATGGCGATTGGCGATTGGCGAATCACCTAGTGTGTTTCAGGCCGAGATTTGCGCCCTTGATGTGTGTTGCAACAACATTCTTGACAGAAGAATGGTTGGCGGCAGTATTATGATTTTTACTGATAGCCAAGCGGCCATTAAGGCACTCTCTTCCTGGAAAATATCCTCGAAGTAAGTGGCGGAGTGCCGGGGAAGGCTCCAGGAGCTGGGGACAAGAAAAAGAGTAACGCTCTGCTGGGTGTCGGGGCACTCAGAGGTCCCGGGTAATAGTAAGGCTGATGAGCTGGCAAAGGCTGGTTCTAACGCCCGGATAATTGGCACCGAACCCTTCTGTGAGTTGAGTTGTTCCAGGGCCCAGTCCCTCATGGGGGACTGGGCTCTGGGGGAACATAGGAGATACTGGAAATCGGTTCCGGGAATGCGGCATGCAAGGGAATTCATCTCTCCCGAAAATGTAATGATGACGAATGGTCCCGGCAGACGGGATCTGCGACTGTTTTCGGCTTACCTGACTGGTCACCACACGATCAAATATCACCTGTATCGGATGGGCCTGGCAGAGGATCCGGAATGCAGACTGTGTCTGGACGAAGACGAGTCGACGAAGCACATGCTGTGTGACTGTCCGTCGCTGGCATGGGCACAGAAGGAGGCATTTTGGTCATAGCACAGTGGTACGTCCCAAAAGACCTGGTTGGGTTCCTTTGGGAGGCAGAGGGTCTTTTGGACAACTAAAAGGGAGTGGGTTGGGTGCAATAGACCTAACCTGGTCGCGGTACCTGTCGCTACTGGGGGAAACCTCCCCAATTTATCGAAAAAAAAGTCATCTCAAGCAAAACTATTTTTAACGAATTTTTTTTAAACCATCCAAATTATTGTAACCGGCAACAATATTATAGTTAAATTAGTCCTCTATTAAGAAGCCTTAACCATATAATGGTTTCGTTGTAGCAATAATTTGCTTGCAACTAATAATTGTATGGTTTTCATTTAAAAATAACATTTTCCTCTTTTCCAAGAGGAACATTTATTTAAGGGTTGAAAAACAACCATACTATTATTAGAAAAAGCTATAATATTGTAGATAAAAGTATAATTGTAGTATAAAACCATAAAAGTAATCTATTTGGCTTAGCATGGGAGCTAAAAACCTGACCAGAAAAAGTTTTTTGACAATTGAATTGTTTGAGTATCTACCAGTATAAGAAAGGCTCAAGGACCACAACTTTAATTGCAAAAGTTACAAATTAACCAGATTTTTATTCAAACAAAAATAAAAGTTTATTTTAACAAATTGAAAAGCTATGATAGATTTTTATTTTCAATCAGAAAAAGATGAGGGCAAATTATGACATTCGATATCGATCAAATTCCCATTTAAACTGTATTGTAATTTTCGGCGATATCGAATGCCGTTATTTGGCCCCTGTTGTTTTCAGTCACTGTATAGAATATTTTCTAGTCTTAAAAGAAAAACGATTCGAAAAATTATAATGCTTGTTTTGTTTGCCAGTGTAATTGCATTTATCTTTTGATGTTAAGTGAACAAGACTTTGTTTTTATTTTGGACAGAACTCGTTCGAACAATATGTTTATTTTTTTTTCTTTCTTTAAAGACATGGACTAAAGTAAGAATCCCATATTTCCTGATGTTAGATTGCAAAAATTCACAATGTTCTATTTTTCAAAAGAAAAAAAAAAGATAAATAGAAATCTTACAGAATGAAGTATTGCGACAAACCCCTAAAAAGTAAACAATAGATTTTTTGGTAAAGGAAAGTATTGTCTTTTAATAGGAATTTTTCAACAACTTAAACTGATTTTTATGAACTCAAATAAAAAAAAAATAACATCGGAAGTTTTTTAAGCCAAGAGCCTAAAAACAATGTATCGACCAGATTGCTGCATTCGATATAGATAAAAAGTATTATAAAAATAAAAACATTTTCCGAACGACTTAACAGTTAAGAATGATTTTTGCGCTTCTACACTCACAATATTCGGTATGTAAAATTAACTGAAATTGTTATATAAAATAAATGAAAAATTGGTTAAAAACCGATCCACTTCTTTTTCATTTATTTTTAACTAAAAGTTCATATAATTTTTAGTGTCAAAAATTCCACCACACGTTCCATAAAAACAAATGAATTTTTAATTATTTTATATAAATTAACTATCAAAAAAGGAATATTCAGTTATTTTATTAAATTCAGTAATTTTCGTTAACTCCACAAAAAAACCGAATTTCTAAAAAAAACCAGACAGCCACCTGTCCGCTTGCTTTTCTAATGACAGAAAGTGAGGCAATTGTTGTTTACTTACCCCGTTACACACGTTTGTTTTACTTTTGTTGTACTGACCCCGTTTACAGAAGGACTCTCAATTATAAGACACCAGCAGCATGACCGATATGGTTTCGCAATTATTTTACTTTAAAACGTCTGTATCTACAAGAAATTTTAAATTAGAAAATTTGTCTTAAAGAAAAAGGCGACAAATTTCTCGGCTTTCCCCGTCTGTCACCCTGGACGAGGAGCCTAGTGGTTTTCCGAATTCGTATTGGGAAATGTGCTTTGACTTATTCAATGGTTTTCTCCCCAAATTTGGTACCAACATATGGCTTATCTTTGCTACACGAGAATGGATCTTCTCTCCTCGACTGTTGAACGTTACGCCCACGGCTTTTTGAACGAAAGCGCCCTCGAGCTAAAGCTGCAACTTGTTTAGTAAGAGCATCTACCTTTTTCTCTAAGGAACTATTCGTTGACAATGTAGAAACTGCATTTACTTCCCAAGATTCCGAAGTGTCGGCAATTTTGACTGCCATTAGCGCTATTTTACTAAGCGATTCACTACTTACTGACAAAATAGCTTGCATTTGTTTAGGTATACGTTGCATCCATAGATTTTTTAGTAAATCGTCTGATTCTTTACCCGAAGATAGTGTAGACATCTCACGAAGAAGTGTTGACTGATTGTCGATTACTCTTTCAAATACTATATTGTGAAAAACACATAAAGCACGAAAAAAATATAAACACACAAATGCAAATGAATTTTAATTAGTGTGTTTTAAACGAACAAATACAAAGTGTAAAGAGTACGGAATATACTCCACACAACAACGAAACAAAAAATCACACTAACAACACCAAATCACACCAAATATCGAGTATAATATAGACTCACAATTGTTGTGTGTTGTGTTTTCTTTCACATCAAATAAAACATTTCGTTGATTTGTTTTTTAAAATCAAACTACTGCTTAACACGGATTTGTTTGAAACCAAGTTCTATTTCAACATTGATTTGGTTTATCGTTATGTATCATTTGAATTGATTAAAAAAAAATACAGTATTTGACCAACAATAACTTGGTGTGGAGAACTGTGAACAAGAAACAAATGCAAACATGTCGTCTACATGCACCTTAAGGAGTTTTGTAAGGCAGAGAAGTATAGTTCCCCCATACAAGCCTACTTACAAAAGTCATGCATTTTTTAAAGCGAATTCCCACTTGGAAATTCTATTTTTTCCGCTCTACTCTGAACCAATATGATGAGTGAGTGCGTTATAAAAATATGTGGGTTTTAAACACTTTTTGTGTTCGGTAAAATATTTTAAAATCATTGCAATCACGCCTGTCGGATATATTTGTGAGGAAATCGTCAATTTCCTGAGAAAAAATAAAAAAATCGTCTCTTACGTTTCGAAAAATCGTCAAAAAAATCGGACAACTTAAAATGTAGTGTTTTTTTTAACAATTTTTGTTCGATTTTTATAAAGAAAAAAAAAACATTTAAACAAAAACATAATTACTTTATTCCCAGCTTGCATTTTTAATCGTGGAAAAGATACAAGGATCGATGACCGCATTTTTTAATCGTAGAAGATTCCTCACACGGGAAAAACTGTAACACGACTGGGATTCTTCCATAGCACAGCGAAAGGCGCTTCTACAATCGTCTTTCATGTCAAGAATCGTATGAAACACACAATCTAGCGTTTAAATTTAAGATAACACGGCCATTGAATTTGTCGCGCAAAAGAGCCATTGTTTCGTTAGCTGTGTGGCAAGTGGCACCCACCGTCCTGTTGAAACCACATATCGTCCACATCCATATCTACGAATTCGGGGCATAAAAAGTTCGTTTTCATCTTACGATAGCCAACACCATTCACAGTAGCTGCCTAACCGTCCTCATTTTGGAAAAAATACGGCCCGATGATGCCGCCAGCCCATAAACCGCACCAAACAGTCACTCTTTGTGTGTGCATTGGTTTTTCGACAAACACTCTTGGATTATCCTTCGTCCAAATGCGGCAATTCTGATTATTGAGGAATCCACTGAGGTGAAAATGTGCCTCATCACTGAATCACGATGATTTAAACGCCCATTTTCATAATAAGCCTGAATAACTTTAACGCGTTGCTCGATTATGTATCTTTCCATGGTTCAAATTGAGTTAGTCTGAAATTGAGAAATGTTAAATGAAATCCAGAAAAAATATTTGTCGCTTAGGTGTGGTTCACATTCAACATCGGCCCTTCAACATTCAAAACCACCCTTTAGTATTCCACCATTAACCCGTGACTTCGTTGACGTGAAAATTAGAGCAAGATTTGAAGACAAGGGATTATCCAATAAACAATTTACAGAAATTGCAGATCTACTACACCTTTTTTATGTAAAAATATTTCTTTCAACATTTCACATATAAATTTTGAGCACTCGATACTTTTGAGTAACCTATGAATATACAGTTGTTCATGTGAAAATCCAGTTGTGTGTAAATATATTCCGACCCTAGACAAATTGAACAAAAAGCAAAAAGTACCAATTTTATCCAGTTTCTTATCTTAAAAAGTACCTTAAATTTTAAACTGGGCTTTATGCTATCTCTATAATTAACTAAGCGAAAAGAGAAAAAGTACCAGTTTTATCCCGTTTTTACCTCTTAAAAAGTACTTTTTATATTCAAGTCTGGACCATATGCAAGCCATATACTAAATTTATCAAATAGAAAATTTTCCCAATATTTACCATTTTTTGATACATACAATATTATTTTTATATTTAAAAGGATTTGAAAAAAGTTAAATAGTACTAAATTTTCCATGCCTGCCAAAATAGACTTAACATTTAAAAGTCTATCATCGATTTATTTATGTCTCCCCTTAAAAGCATAAATGGAAACAAGACCCGTTCTTTTAAATTCTTATCTTAACAGTATCCAATAATTTACAATAATCTATTTATATAATTTTCTGTAAAAACACATCCCAATTTGTCATGCTTAAAGCGAATTCAATTTAAATGTTTCCAATTCTAATTATAAACGTGTGAGATTGTACGTACTTTAAAAACATTTGAGACACACATGAATATAAATGACCTACTTTTTGTTTTGTTCAAAATTTAAGATTTATTTTTAAAGTTGTTCTTGTTTTATTTTTAAAACAAAAAAAAAAAAAATTTATGAAAAAAAAATTTTAATACAAAATTTTTAAATTTCTATGTACCCGATGATGTTTTTTTTTTGTTGAAATGTTATAAAAACATTTTTATGTTCTAAAGAAAATTTTATTTTACTAAAATATTAATTCAGTTCAATATCTCTTCTTTTCATTGCAGTGGATTTTCTTTTTTTTTTGCTTGGCACATAAAATTAAAAATAAAATACAGAAAAAAATTAAAGAAAGAAGAAATTCATTTAAATCTTAATGCTGCAAAAGTTGTGAGAAATATTAAAAACGGGTTTTTAAACAAAACTTCATTTAAAACTATAAAATTTCAAAAAAAAAAAAAAAATCGAAAAAATAAATAAACTAAATTAAAACAAAAACATGGCTGACGATATATCATCACCGTTCCGTATGCAAAAGAAAACGAGAAGTGCTTCCATATGTGCTACCGGCGGAAGCATAGAAACCGTTATCTGTAACATGCCCTCGGGCAACAATACGCCAGACTCGCAGGGTACACCGAACTATAGAAGACGTCGACCTGCCACCCGATCCCAAAGTGCACGTATAACAGCAACAGCAGGCAGATCGGTAAGTTTTAAATAATTTTTAGTCCAATATTCTTAATTGTTTGAATTTGAATGCTATCAGTTTTTTTTATTTTTTTTTTTTATTTAATTTTGCATTTTAAATTAAATCTTAAAGAAGTTCAGTCTTTGGTGCAAATGGTTTTGCGAAAGAGCAAATGAAAAAGATTATAACTTTTTTTTTTGTTAAATTTAACAAAAAATACACAGAGTTTCCGTTAGATTTCATAAAAGAGCTAAAAAAAATTTGCATTTGATATTTCCTGAGACTATTCGCACCCACACAGTAAGAAAAACTCGCGGGATAAATCAAGTTTTTTACGATTACTTTTAGTACGAGTCGTACTCAAAAATTCAAGTACGAAAAACACTAAAACGTACTCAAAATAATCCTAAATGGGATTACTTTCGAAAATCAATCCCGGAATTTCTTGAAATAAGTAAAAAATTCTTAAATCAAATAAAAAAATATTAAATTTTTCGTTGTGTTTAACCCTCCGGCTTATGCATATTTTGATTTCTATACGCATTGAAAAAAGGTCTGGCCAGACTCATGTGTACCACGAAGGGCTAAAAAGTAAATTTGAACTCTTGCTTCTCATTTAGTTTATATTTTTGGTAAAATATGTACACACCATTTCTAAAGTAAAACCCATATCGGACATGATGTTGGTGTTTTATCATTCTGTTAGGTGTAATACGGGTAAGTGAATCAATCATAATAATTTTTCTTTCTAATTCGGATTAAAACAATTTAATAATTCTTAAATCAACCGTATTTTGAGATTGATTCAATTTTAGTTTTACTTAAATCAATCTCATTTACTGATTACTTCAAGTACGAAATCGGAATTGAATATGGATAATTTAAGTATTTTGCTATTGAAAATCCGTATTTGAATCAATCTTTCTGTACTTGATTCAAGAAATCCGTACTTGATTTGTGTACGGATGGATTGATTTTTCTTTTTTGTGCACCTCTGAAATCCGCTTATATTTCATTTGAATCGCTAAAGATCATGAAAAAAAATTAAACAAAAGAAATTGCACCAAAAACTGAACACAACTATTGCCTACAAGTTTGCAAGTGCGTATGAATTTTACGTGTGCAAATCGTATAAAATCATGAAATGCATTCACACATTTCTATATCAATTTATGTATTTTATTTATATCAGTGTTAGTTTTTACTGTCACAATTTCGTTACATGATTCTAGAGCACACAAAAAGTATGTGAACAGATACTGGGGCAGAGAAATGCACATCTAAACAAATGTGCAAAGGGAATTTTATATAGACTTATTAATTACACCATATAGAAAAAAATACAAATTGGATTCAATTAAAAAGTTTTTGATATTAATGAAATTAATTAATTAAAATTACACCAGCAAACAAATTAATAGTATCAATTAAACGTGTAATTCACTTGTGTAAACGTTTAACTTACTCGATTACATTTGCAATTAAAACTAATGTACTGTTTTCACAACACAAGTGATTGAACGTATAGTAAAACTCACTCAGTTTTTTGAGTGTTTTTCATATACATTTTACTACTCGTTCAATCATTTGTGTTGTGAAAACAGCAAATAATTTTATTTTTGATTAATGCTTTAATTGGTGAACAATTTGGAAGAATTTTTTCCAGTCTTTGAAAATAAACCGAACATTATTTAGCATTCGGCTCACACACCCAGGAACGATATCTATTTTTTTTTAGTATTTGTGTAGACCCTTTATAGCGTCCGTAAACATTTTCAACAAAGAACCGAACATTATATAGTGTTCCGTTCTTTGTTTTAAACGAGAATAATTGTAGTGGTTCTGTAGAATTTGATAATATTTTAATGTTCTATAATGTTTCTTTTTTTACATTGATAAAGAAACAAACAAACAAAAATTTGACCAACGGCCGCAGCACAAACAGCTTGTGAGCGTGTTGTGTATATGATTTGTTCGTACCTGAAGGACGCTACGTACAAAATAAACGAACAACAATTAATGAGCTGAACCGAACACAATGAATTTTGTGGTTTACAAAAAAAAAACCGAACAGAATTAAATGTTTTCATCTTTTTGTTGCGTTGGATGAGAACCGTAAAGTTTTTGTGTTCAAAAGATGAAAAACGGGGAAACGTTATTTTTTTGTGTTTTCCACAAATCTACCGAATCGAACACTAAGGAGCGATTTCAATTTATTGTTTAGAGCTTTATGAGTCGCCAATTTTTTGACTCTTGACTGTTCTGCATCTCAGTTTATTCTTTTATTGTATTTTCTAATAATGTTCGAAAGCTGTTAACTTGCGGAGTAGCGCCAGGCATTGTAGCGATGGCTTTACTTATGTTTTTTGTGGTCCCTTCTAAGTACCCCAAAATTTGTAGAAAATTTTTTTTAATTCTCACAAATATTTATAAAAGTAAACACAAAAATCTTAAATCATCCAAGACTTATCAATGAGGGAACATTTTACTACTAAAGCTACCGGTCCACAGCAAACGTTCAATACGTTTATGCGTCTAGTGTAGAATTGTATTGACAAGTTACATCCATATCTTTCAATTCTGCCTGACCGGCCTAATTTTGGAAAAAATACGGCCCGATGATGCCACCAGCCCATAAACCGCACCAAACAGTCACTCTTTGTGTGTGCATTGGTTTTTCGACAAACACTCTTGGATTATCCTTAGCCCAAATGCGGCAATTCTGCTTATTGAGGAATCCACTGAGGTGAAAATGTGCCTCATCACTAAAGATGATTTGCTTCGAAAATTGATCATCCATTGTGGGCATTTCTTGCCACCATTCTGAGCATTGACGACGTTTGGAATGGTCAAGAGGCTTTAGTTCTTGATTCAATTGCACCTTGTAAGCGTGTAAATGCCAGTCTTTATGCATAATGTTCATCAACGACGAGCGTGAGAGGTGCAATTGATGGGCACGCGAACATCAGCAATATTTTCTTCAGTACGAGCTGTTCGAGCATGAACTGGTGTTTTCACATCTCCTACAGACCCAGTTTGATCAAATTTTTGCACGATATTTTCGATTTTACGCACATTTGGACGATTAAATTGACCGAAAAAAATCACGAAGTGCACGATATGCATTTTGATTTGAACGCCCATTTTCATAACAAGCCTGAAAAACTTTAACGCGTTTCTCGATTGTGTAACTTTCCATGGTTCAAATTGAGTTAGTCTGAAATTGAGAAATGTCAAATGAAATGCAGAAAAAAACTTGACTTGTTTAGGTGTAATTCACATTCAACATCGGCCCTCAAAACCACCCTTTACATACGAATCAAAAGCGTGAAGTAGCATTATTTTCTACTTTAGCGTGCGTCTTAAAAAAGGACAAAAAAGCAACACAACGATAGTGGTGTCGACCTCCAGTTTAAGATATAAAATAAGCAATTTATTATTTGTTTGATTTTATGTTCTGCTTTTGAAAGTGTTACTTAGTTGTAATGCCAAAAAAGGCTTTAGGAAAGATGGCCCAAACCAAAAAATAAAAAATCGCCCCAAAAAATTGCATGTAAAATTGGGCCTAAATTCATATGAAAAATTACCCAATTTTTTGGGCTATTTTTCGTAATTGTTGGGTGATTTTTCGTTTTTATAAATGTCATTATGAAAAATCACCCAAAAATGTTGTATGAAAAATGGTCCATTTTGTAAAAAGACTTAACGCCATAAATTTTTTTCCGAAAATGAGACATAAAGCCATATTTTTTAAAGGATTTTCTCCTCTTTGATAAAACAAGTACCGGCTTCGCTAACTTAAGCTTCTCTGCACAGCCTGCCTTCGGCCGGGCGCAAGGATCTTATCCTCTTTGTTATAACAAGTACCAGCTTCGCTAAGCGATTATCAAATTAACTTAAGCCATGCTACCATGCCTAATTGCTAACAAATGTTCTTTGTTTTTTAAGCTTAAATTGACCATAGATGGTGCCATTTGGGCCCAGACCTGAAAATCACCTTAATATAAAGAAAAGTGTTAACGTTCCTGGTAATAAAAAAAAGCATTTTTTACGTTACATCTGACAATTTTGTGAAATTTTTTTTTTTTTGTTTCGAAAGAGTTTCTCCTCTATAATAATTTTATTACAACAGTTGACAACTGATTGAAAGATTTGACAAGTTTTTCAATACAGATAAAACGTTTTATTGATAGTTTGAATACAAATGTTTGCCATAGTGTCTGCTGTAGTATTTAATACATGTAACGACACTCTTTTCAAAATAAGAATTCAAATCTGTATTTGTATATGTAAATCAATTTATTTAGAGTATTCAAAAAGAAAGTTAAATTTAAAGAGTGTAAGGTAATTTTCAAATTTAAATTTAATGTTCAGTAAATTTTTTAAAAATAGTAAACTTTACGTAACTTTTAAATAATTTTAGATATTAAACAACTTTGAAACACGATTTCCGTATGACGTGCTAAATTCCCAGTTTTTCATATTTGATAAATACACTGAAATTTATTGTTGAGGGAAAGCTAGCTTCTATGCGCATTTCACTGGTTGCTTAGGCCAGCTCATCAGGAAACCTTTTCCAAAGATTTTAGAAAGGCCAAAAATATTATACAAATAAAACCCTAAAGCGAATAAGAATTATAAACACTAAAAGTCTTACTTGTAACAATATCAAAGCCAAAACAAAACACCAACACATTGAAAACAATTTTCAACTGTTATCGGCTTTAACAATTTGTAATATGCAACTTTATTAAAGATCAACTTTTCTCGACGACTGACAATTAAATACTGCTCCTTACCAGGGTTTTCAGAATCGCCAAACCGGATCTCAAAAATCGCCAAACGTAAATTTTGTTCAGTTTTCGTTTTTTTTTTGATTTTTTTTAAATTAAATTATGCATACAAAAAAAAAGCAGAATATTTCAGTCAAACCCCGCCAAAAACTGATTCCTGATTAACGACACTATTTGCAAACAAGGTTTAAAGCATTGCCACACTTTTAACCGTTTTACGTTTTTATTTCGATGTGGCACATTCACACGACAACAAAAGTAAAATTAATTCAAAATTGTGGAAATAAAATTCACAAATACACAACAATTTTAAATTTTTTAAAAATTTAAAAAATAAGAATTTTGAGTAACAAAAGTGGACATATAAACAGTAAAGTAAGTTGGTTAATCGCAAATAATTTTTATTTGCGAATAGTCTTCGTATAAACGTAGTAATATTCAATTAAAAAAAAACTAAAATTTAGTAGACAAATCTATAAGATCGTACAATTCTGAAGCATCGATTTTATTACTGTTGTTTTGAGTTTAATAGTGACTGAATATAAATGTCACTTGAAATTGTGTCAAAACAAAAATCATGTGAACAAAAGTTGCCAGATTTTTTTTTACCCTTTCGGTACGGGACACGATTAGTTAGTTTCAAGCTTTTAAAATGGGCTATTTTTACAAAGATATGCATATTAAGCAAATATTTATCTTTTTTGTGTGCTCCTATCCAGGGAAGAGACTTGAGGTGGGACACATATGTCCCATCAGGAGTTTGGCATGGGACATATAAGTCCCATTAGTCGGAAACTTTTAAAAAAGGGTATACAAAATCAAGAAATTGGTTTCTTTTTACGATGTAAATTCATATATATGATCCACGAATTTACAGCTGACATCACCAATCTATAAAAACTTTATCCCAACATTTCTGTGATTTACGGTCTAGTTTATACATTTCAGACAACTGATCAAAAAACTCCTCCAAACAACACGTGTTATGATAATAAGCAAGACTTTGCTTAGTATTTGTACTTAAACGTCTAAATAACTAAATGGGACAGTTTGGAATCATTTAAAGCGACAAACTTTAATACTAAGACTCTGGGAACATTCAGTGGGATACATATGTCCCAATAGGTGCGAAAGGGTTAAGTAAGTAATGATAACAAAAAATCACAAACTGTTAAAAAAATCGGTGAAATGATATAAATTGGAAAAATATCCAAGGAAATCGCCAGTCGCCAAATGGAAAGTCCTACCGCCAAACACGTCTCAAAATCGCCACGTTTGGCGAGAAATTGACATATCTGACATCCCTGCTCCTTCTTTGCTTGTCGTACACACAGCGTGCTTTCCTGCCCTCATTGATATAAAATAAGTTAAGGGTTTTAAAAAGAGATCTCGTTTGAGCACGAAGTTAATTGCAACAAATTTAGCAACTTTAAATCTTACCATTTTTAATATAAAAATTCATATTGCCTTGTGTGGTAGGTACCACGCCCACTTTTAAAATAATGCGCCACCAAATTTCAATAATTTTACACATGTCGTTCTTCAGATATAAGGAATTCTATTTTGCGCCACGACCATATCTTATATCGCCCAATTTTTCACTAATTCTGCATTGCATGCATTGACATCGAAGCTATTTGAACCAAATTTGAAAACTTAAATTTTTACGATTCTCCAGACGTTATGAAAACTATTTTGTATTTGTATGGAAGGTGTCACTCCCACTTGTCCATTCCCGATTGTAACTAATTTGGAAATTTTGGCTCTTGCCTTTCTCTAAATACATGGAAATCTATAATGTCTTTTGGTATCACGCCTTCTTCTCTAATGCCGCCTACTCTTGGATCTATGTTAACCAATATTGGAAAAAAATTTTGCCGATCTCCAGATAAACAGAACTCTATACGGTCTCTGTATAGGAGGTGCCACGACCACTTAAAATTTCAAAAATATATGTAGCCTACAACTCTTCCATACCATCAATTATATGCTGTAAAAGTTTCAGAAAGACCGGTTCAGCGGTTTAGCCGGCTTTTAAGTACAAATAAAATACAAACATACATTAATTTTTATATAAAGGGTGGTTTTAAGGGCCGATGTTGAATGTGAACCACACCTAAACGTCATGCTTTTACAGCATTTCATTTGGCATTTCTCAATTTAAGACTAACTTAATTTGAATAATGGAAAGATTCACAATCGAGCAATGCGTTAAAGTTATTCAGGCTTATTATGAAAATTATCAAAATGTATATCGTGCACTTCGTGAATCAGTGATGAGGCACATGTTCACCTCAGTGAATTCGTCAATAAGCAGAATTACCGCATTTGGGCGAATGATAATCCAAGAGTGATTGTCGAAAAACTAACGCACCCACAAAGAGTGACTGTTCGGTGCGGTTTATGGGCTGGCGGTATCATCGGGTCGTATTTTTTCCAAAATGAGGCCGGTCAGGCAGTTACTGTGATTGGTGTTCGCTATCGTGAGATGATAACGAACTTTTTATGGCCCAAATTGAAAGATATGGATGTGGACGATATGTGGTTTCAACAGGACGGTGCCACTTGCCACACATCTAACGAAACAATGGATCTTTTGCGCGACAAATTCAATGGCCGTGTTATCTCACGTGGTGGCGCTGTCAATTGGACGCCAAGTTCGTGTGACTTGACTCTGTTGGACTTCTTTCTTTGGCCAGCATCAATTCAACAGCTAAAGGATGAGATAATTCGGCACATTAACAGCATATAACTTCAGCCTCAGCGTCAACGAAAATTTGGACCAAGGTTTCTTTCAAATGTGCTAAATTCCCATTTCATAATATTGAGAAACTGAAATTTATTGTTGAAGGGATAAGCTATTCCTATGCGAATTTCACTGGTTGCTTAGGCCAGATCATCAGGAAACTTCATCCAAAGATTTTAGAAAAGCTAAAGATATTAAACCAAATAAAACTGTTAAGCGAATAAGAATTATAAATCTCAGTTTTACTTGTAACAATATCAAAGCTTAAACAAAAACAACAACAATAAACAGTAAGCTTATCTTTTCTTACAGTCCCGACTACAATTGGTTGATTTTTTGTCAACTCTAACTGTAGTTGTAAGTGGGTTAAGAAAAATCAAAAATAAAAACAAATTACTTTATTTTATTTTGCCAGTTCAGTTTATTTACTCTGCCACATGCAACATTGGATGGAGGTGTGTCGCCGAAGTCGCGGCGGCCATTTGATTGATATTTTGTTTGAACCATACCAATGTTATCATAATAAAAAGAAACGATAATAATTTCCTTTACATATATAGTTAACTTAAAAGAAGTACAACAAATCGTGAGCTTAATATGCAAACCTGCCAGATCAACTTTTTAAGTAAATTGAGATTTTGATGTCATGTGGTAGAGAAAGATACGCCACGTCGACCAGCATGTAGTTTTGCTTCAATTTGAGATTTAATTTCTGTGCGAAAAAAGTACTTCTTCCAAAAATAAACAAATGTAGTGTAGAGTCTTACTTTAGAGTTATATCTGCTTAGCTATTTACTTTCTGGTCATTGCGGACTGCTTGCATTGGTTGTAGTTAAATAAACCTTGTGTTAAAGTTCTAAACTTATTGACTCTTAAAAATAAGGCATACAGCTCCATCGCGCTCGAAAACGACTTTTTTTTACTAAAAAATCCAAACGTTACATTGAAATCATATAAATCGAAAGAGACTTTTAATTTTTGGAAAATAGTGTTCCACACCGTAAAAACTTAGAATTTAATATTTGTCCGATCCGAATTTGTAGTTTGCATTCAACACAATTTTCGGATTTATTATTTATAGATTTTTTTTTATTATTCGTTAGACTATGAAACTCCCCATATTTCCTTTAGCACATTTTCTGCATTGCACGCTTCACACCATCAATATTAATAATGGAATACTTCTATTGATAAGTCTCAGTGTGTGTTAAATATTTTAATTTATTGCTACAAAAATTGTCTCCACTCAAATGTTGTTCCTCGTAAAAACGACTTTTGTCTAACTGGATACCAGAAAATCGGACCGCTTGACTGCCAAAGCCAACGAAAATAAACGAATGAGTCTTTAAATGCATTTGCTGCTCTTTTATTGTGTTGTTGTATGCGCTTATAAATTCGTATGATTTTACGTGATTTTAAAAGAAAAACAGTCCCTGGTGTGAATGTTCCATCATCAGTGTAATTTTTCACTAGTGCATGTGTTTTACACCCACACACACGCATTAAGTTACACTCTTACACAAGACACTGCTGCTATGCATATGAAAATTTGATTTGATTACTTCCACTCATGTTCCTTTTTGTTATTTCGAATCTGCTTTTTTTTTTTGTTTTAACAAAATTCTATTAGCAGGGTAAGATTTTATAGGTGCAGTGTTAAAAAGCCAAAGGCAATAAAGCCATGTGGTCATGATTTATATCACTTAGAGAAATAAGGAAATATTACATTTTTTCCATATGAGAAATGAAATAAAGTCATTATGGTGTTGTTGCTCATTTAAAAATTTTTGTTTAATGTAAATCTAGGCGCTGCGAAATTTGACCGCAAAAAGCCAAAAGAAAATTGTCCCAAAATTGAGGTCTATTTTTTATTATGGAATGGAATCCAATTTTTATGATAACGCCACTTGATTTGTGGTAAATCTTCTTCTTTTTAAAAAATCATCTTACATTTTTTTATGAATATTTGCCCCAAAAATAACACTTCAGCATTTCTATATGCAATTATTTGCTGAACTTCATAACATGCACTTTTCTTAAAAATAAATGCACTTAATTAATATGCAAATAAAACATGTTTCTAAAAATTTTGTTTTCATGCAAAAAAAATTGAAAATCTTTCCCCTGCTATTAACCAAGAATGTAAAACCAGCGTTAAAAAAAACTGCAGTCAAAGTAAAAGAACTGAAATTTCTTCCAATTCTTCATTTGTCAATATTTGTCATAAAATTCTTTTATTACAAAAATCTTATTTAAAAACGACTTTTAAAATTCTTGCGTTTTACGTTTGCGATTTCCAGCACACCCCTGTGTATGAAAAGCACTCAGTCCGTCGCCTGTCATTTGGAAACAGCACATAAGAACAGTATTCATAAACCATTTATTTAAGTTTTAAATGTGTTTTAAGAAGATAATTTTTATTTTGGAAAATTTTTTTAAATTTTTTATGCCGAAAAACTTTGGAGTCGGAGTCGCGAGTATTTGTGGGTACTACGACTCCGGCACAAAAAAAAAACAACTCCGACTCCACAGCCCTGCATTTTTGGAGATGTTGCAAGTGTTGCCAATAAAGTCATTTATTAAAAAAACGAAAATTAAGAATGTTGTTGCTTACGTTATTTTCGCGGTTAGGGCTCGATATGGTCTGTATTGGTAGTTTAAACGCCTAATTGTATGCGTTTAAAGATAGTTTACATGTTTAGTTATTTATAGATTTGTTGGTTTAAACACATTTTAAACCAAAAAGAGAGTTTAACTTGCTCTGATTTTTAAGCCCTTTGAAACATGAAATAATAATTCAGGGATGGAACTAACAGTAATCATAAAAGGTGATCGAATTTGAGGTATCATCGGTCAATGGAGATCGAAGCATTTTGTGGCGAAAAATTTATGATTTAGACGTAGAGAATATGTGGGTTCAACAGGATGGTGCCACTTGCCACACAGCAAGAGAAACAGGGGATCTTTTGGAGGAAAAGATCGAAAATCGCATTATTTTTCGTAGAAGAGTAGTGAATTGGCCATTTTTGTGGGGTTTTTTTGAACGCAAACGTGTACAGCAACAATAACACAACAGCTCAAGAGCTTACAATTAACATTATCGAACAGATATCAACCCTTGACAACAGTTTACTGAAAAATCTGATTAAGAATTTTTGTAAAAAAATTGATAGCCTGCCGAGCCAGTAGGGGGTAGGTCACCAGAACCACATAATTTATCATTTTTAACCGGCACCTATTTATAATAAACTGAAATAATTCTGAAATATTCTTAAGATCTCAAAAAAAAACACTTTTTTTATTATAATTAAAATGATATTTGATTTTTGGACACCCTTTATATGTAAAAGTATTTCATATTTATTTACAATTTTAATTTACGATCTTTAAAATGATTTATTTTGTTTCCTTCTGCATGGACAGAAATGTTAATTTAACGTTATCCGTTTGGCAGTTTGTTGGTTGTATATTCGATTTTTTAAAGTCCAATTAAATTCACAAATAAAATCCAGCCATATCGGTTCACAAACTAAAGATTGTATTTGATTGTAACCTAAATTTTTTTACTTTTTAAAGACGTCACGAGACTTGTAAAAGTCCACTTATAGATAAAATTAGTAAACCGATCGACTTAGAATGGCTTTTTGAATCGATCCAGCGATGTCCGGCTGGTTGTCTGTCTTCATAAGCATTGTTTGTGTTTGTTGCGGATAGTTTGGCCACAGGCCAATTAAAAAAAACATTTTCTATACAAAACGATTCTGTATTACGTCAGCAGAACATTATGTCTTGATGCTGTCGCCAATCTTTCTCTCTCTGAATTAATTTGCGGATTATTGGCCTTCTAGTCCAATACTCGTATTAGAGACTTCTATGTTATTTTGTGTAGTACGGATTAAGTAAAGAAATATCAACTAAAAAATGTTTCCCATAGAGAATCCCAAGTCAAATTGATCTAACGATGTTCGTTCGCCTGTCTAGCTGGCTGTCTTTAATGCTGGTTATCAGTCAGTCCATTTAAATCCTGAAGCGAAAGTTTTTCTTTAAGTCACGAGACACAAAACCTAAAATTTTTTAGCAAAACTTTTTTTAGTGAAAATCTCGAAAAAGTATCCCTGTGTGGAAACCCCATCTGAAGTGCATACAAATATGTGTTCAGGACGCACCTTTTGGTATACCTTGTCCGTCCCTCTATAACCAATACAATAACAAAAACATTTCAGTATAAAAATATACTTTTACTTGTTACACGCAGAGAAACTTTTATGTTTATATTTGGACACAATTAACCATAATATATTCGACTGTGACAATAACCTGGTCAAGGTAACCATAATATGTTTAAAATTTCTTCGCTAAAAAAAAGTTTAGTTGGAGGTGACCATATCGAAAAATGTATTTCCTTTACGTGCATGAATTAGTTTCTTTGTGGTATTAAATAAATCGCCCAAATATTGTAATGTCTGTCTATCCCTTCTGGCCTGAAAACCAAATAAAGCACTTTCGTACAAAAGAGAAAATGGTCTAAGAAATGCCACCACGATGGCTTTGATTTATTGCTAAGTTTTATAAAAATTTGTTTTAGTGTTACATCCAAAAGCTTAAATAGATTTTTTTTGCTAATTTTTATTTTTAAATATTTATTTCCCTTCAGCGCTAAAGACAATTTAATGAGTTTGGACATCAATACTAATAAAAGCAAATAAATAAAATATATTATAAAAAAAATAAATTAGAAAACAAATTGCAAACATAACAATTTAGTGAAAATTTAAATAATTAAGTTAATAATTGGCTTGGGTATTAATAAAATTAATTTGCATGGGAGAAAATATATTTTATTGTAAATAAATTTTTTTTAACAAATTTCTCTCTGAGTTGTTGCATTCTTGTCTAAAAGCACTGTGCAACAAAAAAACAAGCCTCAACACTTGTAACGTGAAATGAAAGTAGACTACGAGTAGAGCAAATCTGCCAAAGGGTTTTGAAAATATTCTTAAAGTGCCCTTTTAGTATACTTTTGTTAGGAAGTTAAAATAAGGACAACAATAACCCTTTAAAATTAGTGATGGGAGGGTTAATATATTCTAAGAAAAGATTCGCCATACGATTCTACTGAAGACATCTGAAGTTATTTTTTAGCTCATAAGTACATTTAGTACATTTTTTTGACTTATACCAAACGCCTTTTCAAAAAATTCAAAAACTTTAGGGGCCCATATTTCGGGAACTCGTGCTAACTTTTCAAAACCCTTTGGCAGATTTTCTCTACTCGTAGCCTACTTTCATTTCACGTTGCAAGTGTTGAGGCTGTTTTTTTTTTTTTTTTTGTTGCACAGTGTAATTTCCTGTGACCATTTTATTGAAATATTTTCTTTCATGTTTTTCTGTTATTTGCTCTTTATCAACATTCTGACAACCAAATTGCATTGACAAGAGTTAATTTAACTCCAAAAGTGTAGCAGCCATTTAGGGATGGTAGCAAATTCATAGCGTCAATAATGTTTACATTCTCTTTACATTTATGTCACTAGCAATAATTTCGAATATGAAGTTTTGCGAATGTTCAAGTGCACCAGGAGAAAGGAATGAAGAAATAAAATAAAGTAAAACATATTGTGAAATATTGACTTGAAGATGATTATTAGGATGGCCCAAAGATTGAAAATATATTTCACTTAACAAGCTTAGTTATTGATTATAATTAAACAAATCTTTCCAAATGCCAGTTGTTTTCTCCTAATGCATTTAATTTTAAAACCAAATATCCGCAATATCGCTAAATTTTTTGTTCTACGAAATAGGTACCCTCCTAATATACTACGTCTTTTTCAAAGTTTGTGGAATATTAGTGCTGCTTTACAAGCTTCAGGTTTAAGTTGTAAAGTTCTGACTTTTAAGGACAGAGCAGAAAAGAAATAACATTCTCTTTTCTTTTCTCTGCAAGAAACTCAAAAGGTAACGACTAAATCCTGAAGCGTGGGAATCAGCACTAACGACATGATTTGGAAATTTAAAATTCCTGGAATGTATGTAAGAACAGATTGTATATTTCTTGCTGCAATTGCTATTTAATATAATTTATTTAATATAATTCTCACATTTGTTGCGAATGTGTCTCCGATTAAACGAAAATAATGTTATTATTATTTTTTTTAGTGTTTTATTCTAATCTCAATTAAAAAATATTACATACCTAAAATTGGCTTCAGCGCCCAGTATGACATTAAAAAGGATAAATTAATTATTTTAAATACTTTTAATTAACATTGTACAGAAAAAATAGCCTTTTATGCCATTAGTTTAAAAAATTAGTTTCACAATTCTAAAGCAACCCTGCAAATAATAGGACTAGTCCAAACACGCGTGTAAAATGTAGCCCACAAGGGACTAGGACTACTCCAAAAGTAACCCAAACGTATGGAAAAAACATGGCCTATTTTACATTACGATGTCCAAGGGCAGGACCATATAACCCAGATTTGGGTTACAATGGAGTAGTTTTAAGACTACTAGTAGTTTTAAGACTACTCCATTGTATACACAAGAGGATTAGTTTAAACTTCGTTATAAAACGAAAACATATCGTTAAAAAACGAAGACATGTCGTCTCACTACAACAATGACAATGACATGGTCCATGCTTGCATTGCATCGGACCAGTCCATGGAGTAGTCCATTTAATCAAATTGGATCAGGTGGTCCAATATTATTTGCAGGGAATAGACAGACTTGTTTAATGTATATTAGCCCGGCTAATCCGACTACTTTTTCAGTGTACAAAAACAAACTCTTGTATTTACTTCTGACTTATTAAATGTAAACAGTCGCCGTCAAGTCAAAAGCATAAAACGAAAAGTTATGCACACATGTTAGGAAGTTTTTAGTTTGGCCGACTGAGACTTTAAATAAATACCAAAGTAAAGGCAGAAAACATTTTGTGTGTTCTTTTACTGTAATTTTTTTCTATGAAAAACTTTGGTGCTGCTTATGAGATTTGTTTATTAAATCCATCAAGTTGGGAAAATGATATCGGCCAAGAGGTCGCCGCAAGTAAAAAGAAAGATTAAACTGTACTAACGAGAGTAAAATTGCAAAGTGAGCGTTTTAATCTCATTTAACATATCAATGTTTGTTGCAGACACTACAACAACACCACACAAATACGTAAAAACCGATTTGCTTGTCGTTTGTAGACACAACAAAAACACAGAACAAGACGAAAACACATTATTTTCATGTTTAAAAAGTAAAATTGAGAACTATTGCTTCTCATTAAGTTTATATTTTCAGTTATAAATGTACATTAAGTTTTTAAAAAAGTTAGTAAAAACCATATCGGAACGGATGCTGGTGTTTTATAATTGAAATTCTGTAGGGTGTAAAACGGGTAAGTAAATCAATCGTAATAATATTTTCCTTCTAATTTCACTTTTGGTTAATTTCAAGTACGAATTCGGGAATAAATCAACTTTATAATACTTGAATCAAGCGCATTTTTAAATTGTTTCAATCTAAGTTTTACTTAAATCAATCTCATTTTCGGATTATTTCAAGTACAAATTCGGGATTGAATATGGATAATTTAAGTATTTCGCGATTGAAAATCCGTACTTCAATCAATCTTTATGTACTTGATTCAAGCAAATCTGTACTAAAAATACCGCTTCGAATTTATTTGAGTACGGATGGATTAATTTTTCTTTTGAGTTTAAAGGCGACTTCAAAACACCCCATGAAAAAAAGACGGGAACGGTTAAATTAGGCGATCTGGCCGGCCGGAAATGCTTTCTTCAGAATATTGGCTGTGGCTCCAGCAGTGTGCGCCACATGTTTTTCATTCATCGAAGAAAAACAATTCGGTAATCATGGTTCTGTTGCGTGCGCAGTCCATGGTCGTCGTTTGGTCTGCTGCGTTCTCACTTTCTCACGTAACCGCTAAAATGGAAATGAGCCTCATTGCTCATGATAATTTTCGATGAAAAATCGTCCACCTCTTCGTTGAGATTCTGGATGGCTTAAGCGTAGGCTAGACGCGCTTGGCAATCAACTGCTTAAAGCTGATTAACTGTCTGCTGTTTGTTAGGGAACATCTTCCAATCTTTCACCAACTTTTCTGCGTAGGGGCCGCAGGCTATTATCCAAACGCGTGGTACGTCATCTGGTCGATGTTCCTCTTAGACATCTTGGGCAACAGCAGCGATATTATTAGCAGCTGCTGTGGGGAAGACTACACGAAGAGAAAAAACATGTTTAAATATGTTCACCTCCAACAGTACTATGTTTAAAGAAAATGATAACCATATTATGTTTAATTTAACCATATTATTGCCAACGACAACCATATTATGGTAAAAATAGTCCACCATCAAGAAGCCACAACCATATTATGGTTGCCTCCGAACATATTATGATTAATATGTTTAACACTTATAATAGCATGGTTGGTTTTCAACCATAGCATGTTGGTCGCTAAAAAGAGCAAAATACTATTGTTAATTTAAAAGGAAATTATTGTCATATTTAACCATAACATGTTTAGAGACAACCATAATATGGTTGTCGGTGACAAAAATATGGTTAAAATAATCATAATATGGTTAAAATTTTCTTTTAACATGGTATTGTTGGAGGTGACCGTATTTAAACATGTTTTATCTCAGCGTGTAGCCTTTGGAAGAGCTCGCGTTGTCACATTCTCTTCAAGGCCAGTGGCCAAACGACTCAGTGTTTGTATAGTCCCAGCCGACGAACTGTTGCGAAAACAAATTTAAACATTTATTCCGCGATCTTGACTTGTCGATTTGTATTCGGCGTTTGTTTACTTCAACAATGTAAAAACCGAATTGATATTTGGCGCCATTTGCAAAAGTTATAGCGTTTCCTAAGAGCCCACCCCTTATTGGCCAGAAGGACTTAATGTTGCTCTGATATTATTCTATATTTTTAAAAAATATTTATGTAGTATGAAAGATGAGTCCATCGGTCAATTATTTCATCTGCCCCCCTTACAAGTGAACACCCGAAGTAAGGGTTTTGGTATGAAATAAAAACATAGAAAAGCCATATGTGTAAAAAATGTTGTGTCCTCCCATGTATAAACTTTATACTTCAGATATGCCCACAAATAATCTGATACATACGTCAACTTTTGCTGACGATACAGCGTTTATAAGCGTACATAAAAATGCAGTAATTGTCCGCAGACTCATATTAAAGAACTTGAAAAATGGCTTAACAAATGGAAAAGCTAAAGATTAATAACATCGAAATCCCTCAACAAAATCATATCAAATATCTTGGTATACACCTCGATCATCGCCTTACCTGGTCTCAACATATTGAATTCAAATCCATACAGCTCAAACTTAAAACACTACAGCTTCAGTGGCTTCTTTGCTCTTATTCTGCTCTCAACCTAAGCTACATGGTTCGACTCTACAAAGCTTTTATTAAGCCAATATGGGCCTATGGTAACCAACTATGGGGAACAGCTTCTGCTTCAAATATAGAGAAACTACAAGGACGACAAAATAAAATATTGCGACAAATTACTGGTGACCCATGGTATATTAGAAACGAGAATATTCATAAGGCCCTTAATATTCCATTTTTTCGCGACGAAATAAAAACCCTTTTGCTCCAAATATGCACGAAAACTGGCAACTCATCCGAATCCTCTTGCACAGGGTCTACTGTATTATAATGGACATATTCGCCTCAAGATGAACACTTTACGACACAAAAAATGGAGTTTCTATTGCAATGGCAATAGACCCAGAAATTATTAATTAATTTAAGATTTTAATATTTCTTGTTATTTTCTTAATAT
Source organism: Pollenia labialis (assembly GCA_949318255.1). Lineage (NCBI taxonomy): Eukaryota > Metazoa > Arthropoda > Insecta > Diptera > Polleniidae > Pollenia > Pollenia labialis. Next base: position 32,907,987 of record OX439143.1, on the reverse strand, counting down.
AGAAAGATCCAATCAATAAATTGAAAGTAAAAAAAAATAAAAATTTTTAGAGACCGGAGATTACTACTCCTTTAAAACTCCCAGAAGTGTACAACTTTTAGTCCCATCGTTTTCAATCTACAGCCAGAAATAATTTCCTTTTACATATTTTTTTAGTCCCCTTGTTTTCAATCTACAGCCAGAAATAATTTCCTTCTACATATTTTTTTTATTATTTGACCACAGAAAAATCCATTGCATGGCCAAATTGGCACACAAAAAAACTTAAACTTAATTCTCAACTCAATTTTAGAGACATACAATACGTTATCTGCACATTTACCACCCACGTCCTCACTAACGAAACTTACACGATATCGAAATGTCATGCAGTTTAAAACGTTCTTTCTTTCGCTGTTTCAGTTAATAGCAATTTTTGTTTTACAACAATTAAAACAATTGAGACCAAAAGTTAAAAGTTAATAAACAAAACACAAAAATAGCCGAGGGAAAAATGTCAGAGTGTTAAATATTTTGTATAGAGTCCTTATAAATGTTGTAAACAGGACTTTCTCACTCACCCACACACGATAAATAATTTATTCAGTTGCACACGCTTTCAAACACACACACACACATACTCATGTATTTATAATACAGTTTGTTCGACACTTAAATATTCCACCGCAAAAAAAAACGCCAAGGGACTGAGCAGAGAAGAAAACTTTTTAATTGTACTTTTGTAAAATTGGACTTGGAAATTTCAAACATTTTTGGCTTGAAATTTATTAACTGTTGTATTATGTTTTTTGCATAGGAAACAGACTTGAGTAGAAATTCTCTTAAAAGAAAAAAAGTTTTTTAAAAAAATTTATTACGTGTAAAGTTACAGCAACAAATCAAAGTTAATTGTGGAATGCCTGATATCTGTAAATGAGCTTGTGAAACATTCTAGGGTTACGCTGGCATGGCTACCAGGGCAACCTGGCTGGGAAATTAAGCTGCAGACGACCTGACCAAACAAGGTTGTCTCTTGGACGACATGTCTGTTGACGGCCTAATTGGCATTTCCATAGCTCGCTGTAGAACTCTCATTAAACCTGAGTCTGACAGAAAGGCTTAGGAGAAATGGCAGATAGAGAATACCAGTTCGTTGGCCAGAACTCTATGGCCTGACGATGACACGGGGCAAACCCCGGGTTTTTACGTGAGTTTGCTAGGGACCAGATTATAATGAATATATCGGTTATAACGGGTCACTTGTTGGTAGGGACCCATGAGATGAGGATGAGCCTAAGTAATAATGACTATTGTAAAAGTTATAATGATGAGGACAAGGAGAAAACAAATTTTACTTTCTCTGGAAGGAAGAGACATTTTGGGAGACAAGAATTGCGGTGCTTGGATGCTCTATCTATCTTCTGCATGACATAGGTCGTTCATTATTTTCTGCAAGGAATCGCAATGGTTCGAGGTTGCAGTGCTTACTAGAGAATAATCTGTTGAAAACTGGCCGAAATCTGGTCACTGGCTCAGGGTGTCACAAAGGAACCGCTATAAGGAGCTAAGCGTGCCGTCCACATATTGGCTGCCCATTGAACCTTGCCTAATCTACAACAACAAATTAAACATATTTATTCTTTACACAATCATAGAGTTGGATTATTTACAACTGAGTTCATCAATTAAAATAAATTAAAAAACTGCAACAAAAAATTTGCTCTTTCTGCGCATGACGATACAAGTTGCGTTTACTTTTAAAAAATACATGTTAAACAAAGTTTTGTTAACAATTGGGGTATTCACAAGGTGTGCTATATTGTCATAATGTTGTAACATTTTACAATGGTTTAAAAATATTGTTGTTGCTTTGCAAACAAAAAGTGTATTAAATAAATAGAACTTTGCTTGCTATGTTTTTTTGCTGTCGTAATTAATCCGAAGAGACCTGCGCTGAACGGCTGAGCCGAGCCGCATTAGTTTTTGTAAGCCGTCGTCGTTGTTGGTATAATTTTATTCGACGTTAATCCGAATTTAACCTGCGGCTAGCAATTTTTGCAACAAATCACTTGCGGCGTCAAATTAGATCGGCTAAGGACTCTGCTGTTTGGTAAACAACCAAAATAAAATTTATTTCTGATTTTCGTCTGCCAAAAAGAAAATAGTCAGTCAGGTAAGATCTAATTTAATTTATTAATTAATGGATAAGAATTAAAAAATATTTTTATTTTTCGGAAATATTTATTTTTTATATTTGTTTTAAATCAGCCGATTTAAATTAAAAATAGCACACTGAATTATGAGGGATTGTTCACAACAGTCGGATGACACCTTGTGAATCCCCCAAATATTAAATAATAAATTTTTGTTGTTTAATTTGTTTGCTTCAAAATGAAACATTAGAATTCTCTAAAAAGCAAGAAAAATTCTTTGCCATAAACAGAAACGGTTACTAGACAAGCAACGATTTATCGGATTATCGATAAATCTTTGAGAGGGGTGGCTTTTGCTTTGAATTATGGCTGAGAATATTAAATAAATATTAATATTAAAAGCCTTGTTCGATGCCATTAAAGCTAATCTAATAGTCAAACCTCAAACATCAAAACGAAATATCCATAATTCATTCACTAGGAATTGAAAGGTCTTGTTGTATATTAAAAATAAAAATTCAGAATCAGCGAAATTTTCTCAAATACGCTCCACTTTAGTCAAACCCCTAAAAAATTGTCCTAAATAGTTCCTGACCCCAACTTTTCTCCTTATGCAGTTCACTATCTTATTTAGTTCGTTTTTAAGTTATATTTATTGTAACACCTAAAAGTATGCCTTAGTTTATGATGCATAATAAGTCAATTAATTCAGCGATATAGATAAAGCGCAATGTTAATAACTATAGATGAATAAGTTTAATTAACAAAATAGCCGCTAGAGGTAGAAATATCTAGAGCCATCTAGACGTTACTAGTATCATCTACACGTCTGGGCTAGAGTATAAATAGAATCGCAAGAGATGGCATAAGATCATTCTAAATTCAGACTTTGTCAATAACGCATCACGCGTAGAAAATTGTAAACATTGAAGTGAGTTGTGAATAAAAGCTCTAAATTACGGCTGTTAAAGTGACTAAGTTCGAAATAAAGCTGTGTAAATAATAAATAAGTGTTATAAATTAAAGTGTTGTGTTTTATTTAGTTTTATTTGAATTGCAATCAACGAACTCGAAACGGATTATTATAAACGAAATAAACCAAAACGTTATTGAAAGGCAGTAACGTAACAATATGTATATCCCATACTAGTCCCACTTCCGTAATATTCTAACTCTTGGTGGAGGGTACTTAAGATTCGATACATCTAAATATCGCGCTTTGGCTTGTTTTTCATCAAATCTTTTGAAAGTCTTATAAAAAAAAACTTTGTCTGAAAGTAATAAACAAATTTATTTGATCGAAAATGTCCTTAGATCTGTTGTAACCAAATCAAGTTTAGTGGTCCGCGAAACAAATTTGGTAAAAACCCCTGCTCTACACCACATTTGTTAATTTGCATGGAACGACAATATTTTTTTCTGCATGTTTTTTTTTTGTAAAACAAGCCAAGTTGCCAGCCGAAAGGGTGTTCTTATCATTTCCTTAATATTCGTGACCGCTAATAGACCAATAACAATATTAAAGCAGCTAAATATTTTTTATTTTCCATTTCACTATTATTGTTTTTTTTTTTTTTTTTGCTTTGTGGTTTATTTAATGTTCTATATTGTTTTAAGCCTAATTGTTGTTGTAGTTGTTGTGTGTGTGTGTCCAAGTATGTTTGTTAAGCGATAATTTCTTATTTAATCTAATGTTTTGGTCAATAGATTTTATTAACATAAATTTATGTAAATTCCTGGTTTTAGGGTGTTTAGGAAGTGCTTAAAGTTGTTAATAAACTTAAAAGAGTTTTAGAGTGAGTTTTTTTTTGAACTAAGATGATGACTCGGTTCTGTACGCTGGAAAAAAATGTCCGAGATTTGCAGGAAAAACATTTTGGTAATTTCCCTAATTAAGTTCCATAATTTAATTGAGGTTTTTGTCATATAAATAAAAATAAATACTTAACTACCAAAATTTTGGCATTTTTTGTCTTCTCTACCACAGTGCAGGTCCTCCCTCTATCACAACAATTTGTTAATCAGGGTATTCGAAGTCTACAAGTCCGTTTGTAACACCAAAAAATATTTATCTAGGGTCCATTATTACAACTTGCCGATAGCTAAATTAGAATGTTATCGGGCAGATAATTAATGTTTAATTATTATAACTTGAATTTAAGCTAAAAGTAAACGAATAAGCTGTTGCAGTTTAGAGTTCCAATATTAGAAGTGTCATATTAACATCAAAATATGTTCAATGTATTATCAAATAACTGTCCAGACTTGCAATTTTTGTTGCATTCTTGATAGAGGTGAGAAGATTTTGAAGGAGTTCTCAGTTTCATGCACTCTGCAGCTCTGTTTTGTTTTGTAATTCCCACACTTTTCAACTTTCAGGCAAATGCCAAAAGAATTCGTATAATGCTGCCATATTTTCCTAACAATTTTTTTTATTTATCTGACAGGAAAGTTATAATAACGAAAATTTTTAAAAGATCACTTTATCAGGCACTTGTGATTTTAAAATAACAATTATTATTTAAGGGTATTTTGAAAACCACAATAGTTTAACTTGGTTTAAAATGGCCACTTAGCTGAACGGTTTAAAATCACAATTATGGAATATGTTTTTTTGTCCAGAACACCTTTCTTGTGATTTCAAATCACTTTCACAAAAAATGATTTTCAGAACATGCCTGTATTCCTTATTTTAGCTAAACCTAACTTTTACTAACAAGAACTTTAAAAACAAGTTGTAATAACGCGCCTAAAACGCCTTTAAATAAAAAAAAAATCTGAGTCCATGATTAATTTTAAGTCGAAAAAGCAATGTCTGCAGACTTCCGAATGACTTAACAGAAAATAATAAAATAAAATGGCAACAAATTGTTTGAATTTCTCTTAAGGCCCCCTTCACACTATTCTACAAATCTTAAGATTTTTGCTCTCACAAAATCAAATCCAATGATTTTTGGTTTGACTGTCACGAAATCAAGTAGAAATTTTTTCATTAGATTTTGTGTGTACACAATCAGGCTAAAAAAATTACTTATCTTCAAGGCGAATTTATTACAGGTGAACTCGGTACTACAACAAGTACAACTTTACAAAAACCACAAGCAAAACCAATCATTGTACAATGTCAAAAACACAGCTCGTAAGGCGAAAACAGAAAATATTAAGTTAACAAAGGCGAATTCATTAATAATAATAACACTGTGCTCGAAACTGACACTTTTTTTTAGACAAGCTGGGCACTTGGCGTTTTAAAATAACTCGGGTACGCTGAATCCAGTGGTGATAGCCTTTTTTTAAGTTTGCTCTGGTTTTCGAAACGTGTTCACTTATTTGATCATAACATGGCGCAAAAATTGTTTTTGTGTATACAAACCCTGAAGGAAACCTGGATGCAAGTGTCTCCAAGTCAGTGATGTTAACTTTTATTTTTTCATTACCTTACGGCCCTCTAAAAATTACCGTTTTTGAGAAGAAATTACCGTACGCAACGATTTTTAATCCAAACATTAATGTGCTGTTTCCAAATGACTGTTAACAGCAAATAAGAGCCATTAATTTAAATCTTTAATGTGTTTAAAGAAAAACCTGAACGTAAATTTTTGTCTTAAGATATAGTTTTAACAAAATTATTGTATATTTTATTAATAAGGTTGTAAAATATTTTTGAATTTGAGCCGTTCTTAAAATAATCCGAAAATTATACTTAAATTAATAACATTGTGGCCATTTCATATGTTTAAGATTGTTGATTTTTAAACAAACAAAAAGTTAAATATAAATAAAATTAATAATATACAAGAGTAATTTCATTTTTTTTATTTTATCGGTGTTACGAAAACATTTGTAGATACACAGGGGGTTTCACAAGGTATGCTAATAACTCATATCATCATAATGTCCTAAATAATTTTTTACAATTGTTTAAAAAATACTGTTGTGTTTCAAACAAAATAAAAATTTTAATGCTGTAATCATTAATTCGTCATAACTTTTAATGCAGTAGAAATCTAAATTAAAAGCAGTTCCCCACAGCATTCATATATATTTCATGCAATTATTTTAAAACATATGACTTTACAACTTCATGACTACCTTGTGAATCCCCCAACAATGTTGTTAATTTTTTTGTTAAAATATTTATCTATGTATTTTTAAATTGAGAATCACCTCTCAAAAGTTAAAACTTTAAACCCTACATATCTAAGCATGTATATTTGTACCAAAAATCCAAATTTCTTTAAATTACCGTATTTTAAATAAAATTACCTTGCTACCTTTTGCGGCCCAAAATTACCCTAAAAAAGGGTAAAGACCGTACTGTTAACATCACTGCTCCAAGTCACCAGTTTTGTCGACTGTTTTAGTGACATCGTTAACACAGTGTCTATACTTCACTACATATGCCACTATATTTGCCTTTAATACAAACAAATTGTATCAATTACAACAGAGAAGTATAATAACAGTACAGATTCACCAGTGAAATTTCCTGCAGGGAACACTAAAGTGTTTGACATATCTCTCTTGATGTCTCTCCTAAACTACATTAAAAATAATCAGCTTATTTATACAGCCCTGCAAATATTATTGGACCACCTGATCCAATTTCATGAAATGGACAACTCCATGGACTGGTCCGATCTAATGCAAGCATGGACCATGTCATTGTTAAAAAGTGTGTATAGTGAGATGACATGTCTTCGTTTTTAACGACATGTTTTTGTTTTTAAAAGAAGTTAAAACTAATCCGCTTGTGTATAAAAATCCAAAGCTGGGTTATATGCTCCTGCCCTAGGACATCGTAATGTTAAATACACCATGTTTTTCCCATACGTTTGGGTTACTTTTGGAGTAGTCCTAGTCCCTTGTGGGCTACATTTTACACGCGTGTTTGGACTAGTCCTATTATTTGCAGGGAAATGATGTACTTAAACAATTACAAATTGTAATCACAGTTGCCTGATATGACGTTTTAATGTTATTTTGTTGATTTTTGGGTCCAAAAATTGCCCATTGACTAATTGACGATTTCTGCCCTAAATTTGACGATTTTTCAAATAAAAAAACATTTGTGCTAATTTACAAAAGTTTCTAGTACTATTTCATATTTCTGATTAACCTTTTGAAAACTTTCGTTAATTTGGTTGGCATTAAAATTTCTTATGAAAGTAGTTCATAATACAAATATAAATATAAGTAATACGTAGTTTGCGCTTTGGATTAATAGATCCATAAATCAACAATTTTTCTAAACGCTGAAACAGGTTTTGTGATGAGTAAAGTCGTTAATGTGGATTCGTTAATAAGCAGAATTGCCGCATTTCGGCGAATGATAATCCGAGAGTGATTGTCGAAAAACCAATGCACCCACAAAGAGTTACTGTTTGGTGCGGTTTATGGACTGGTGGCATCATTGGGCCGTTTTTTTTCGAAAATATGGCTGGCCAGGCAGTAACTGTGAATGGTGTTCGCTATTGTGAGATGATAACGAAGTTTTTTATGTCCCGAATTAGAAGATATGGTTGCGGACGACAATGCTAACGAAGCAATGGCTCTTTTGCGCAACAAATTCAATGGCCATGTTATCTCACGATGGTGGCGATTGACATTGGCCGCCAAGGTCATGTGATTTGACACTGTTTGACTGTTTTCTTTGGGGTTATTTAAAAGAAAAGGTGTACGTCGATAAGTTAGCAGCAGTTCAAGAGCTAAAGGATGAGATAATTCGGCACATTCGCGGCATAGAACCTCAATTATGCCTCAACGTCATCGAAAATTTGAACCAATGGATGGCCGATATTTTTTTCCATGCATAATTGAACCATCACATAATTATCATAATAAAAAGAAATGACAGTAATTTCCTAAATAATTTGGGTTTTACTCAAAATCAACATCGGCCCTTAAAATTTAACCACCCTTTAACAAAAGTTAGACATCTTTATTTTCGGGAATACAAAGTTGTTTATACATTTATTATGATGTGCTAAATTCCTAATATTTATTGATAGATACACTGAAATTTATTGTTAGTAGTTTTGTATAATGACGATTTTGACGATTTTTTTTAGCCAAGTTCGGCGATGACTGGCAACTATGATTGTAATTTAAAATTTTAAAGTTTGTTAAAAAAATTTTGGGTTTTCTAAAAAACTTTACCATTTTGATTTGTAAATATTACTTCCAAATTCTGAACACCCTAAAATCTTGATAACAAAGAAATCTATGAATTTTCATAGTGACATTTTTACTGGTTTCTTATGTAAATATTGTATTTCCTCTTTTACACTTCCTCTTCCCAAAAGAAAAAAACATACTTTGGAATTTGTTTTTGTAATTAAGAAATGTGAAACTTTCACAGCCAAGTTTAGTTGCTGTTCTCTTTCTTTTTTCTATTCGCAGCCAAAATACATATTTCGATTTGATGATGGGTGGGGTAACAAGAAAAATTTTGGTTACACAAATACGATTTTAATTGAATTGAGTCCACAATTAATTTAACCAGAAAAACAAGTTTATTGTTAACAAGAATGAATTGAATAATGAAAACATCGATGAAAAGAGGTCAAAACTATTACGTGACTAGGAAATTTTAATTAAAATAAATGTATAAATTATTACAGAAAATTTCATTGAAATAAATAAAAATAATCAAATGAGAAATAAAGTAATGGATTTTTATGGAAATGTAATTGAGTAAGTGAGTTGTTACTCGTCTAGATAATAAGAGAGTGAAGCCCCAGTTAGTTGAGAGAAACAGTTACATTGCAAATCAGCTGCATTATTTTGTTGTATGTAAAGCAATTAGAACGATAATAGTAAGCAGTAAGATGCAACTTTACCGTTACGTTTAAATCTGTAGAAAATTTACTTTTTTACAGTACGGCATGCTAACTGGGGCTTGAGTGTAAAATATTGTGTTCGATTTAATACACAATTTCTTAAAGAATGTAATTCAAATATTTATAATTTGTTTTATTTTAATTAATTTTCTAATTAATTTTCTAATGATTTCTATTTTTTATTATTTTTTTAGGTGCGAAGGCGTCCTCAGCAGCAACAACAGCCAATGCAACATAATTTACAAGAAACTCGATCATACTGCACCAGTGAACCCAGACTTAGCGAAACGGAAACGCCACCACAAAAACGAAAACTTTCACAAAGAAGGCCACAACAACACCGTAAGTACACTTAAATATTTTTACAGTTCGTTTTTCTTTTAGGACGGAGTATCAAAGAAGAAAACAAAAGAGAAAACTAGAAAGATTATTAATACCCCAGCAAACACAAAATTTAATTATAATTTTTAATAATTATTAAAAAAAACAATGACTTGTTTGTGCATTTCAAGTGTTTTCTGAAACACTTTAAAGAAATTAAAAAAAAAAAATTCCCTCGAGGCAAATTTATATAAACGGTGGTGGCGATACTACAACAAGTACAACACCAAAAACACAACATTGTATTTATTTGTTGCTTTCGTTGGTCGATGTAGAAAAACACAAGGAAGTAAGAAAAAAAAGTAGCACAGCTGTGCTTAAATCGCGACCTAAAAAATTAATTCGCCTTGGATTCCCCTTTTTGTTGAGAACAGCATTTAAAAAACTGCAGTCAAAGTAGAAAAACTGCAATTTCTTCCACTTCTTCATTTGTCATTGGCCAAAAAAATTTTTGCTTTTACTTCTACTTCATTAGATGTAAACAGTCGCTGTCAAACCAACTCAAAAAGCGAAAAGTTGTACACAAGTTTTCGATTTTTATTCGGCAGTTTTTGGTTTCGACTGCAGATTTTCAAACCCTGATTGAGAAGGCTTTCATTTTTAAATAACTTTTCTTGCTTTGAGATTTGATAATTATTTTTATTTCGAACTAGCGAGCCCCCTGCACACTTCGTAGTGCAAAAAAGATAATAACAAATCAATTCGAATCCATTAAAATCAGTGATAAATGGTTTTTATTGTAATGCTCTGCACTTGAATATTAATTTTCCTTGCTTATGGCATTGGAACTCCTTTTTTGAGCCACTCGACGTAAAATACATTGGCACTTCTGCATACAATAACGTTCTGGCAAAAGCATCAATTTCACACAATTAAAAAAATGCAGTTCGAGTTGTATGAGGTGGTGATAGAGCTCTCTGTGCAGCAGTTTCGGCAGTGAAATAACACGTTGGCCGTTTTCAAGATGAACAGCTAAATGAACAACATCTGAGTATCTCTCGTGTATTTGAAACGAAAAAATACACCAAATCGCCTCATTACTGCTAATGTAAGTCCCCATTTGATACTGATATATTTCGTCGTCTCTATTTTGATCAGTAGCTTTACATACGGCCATATTACTACCTTTATTTACATACTTGCAAATGAATTTAATGGACTTGACAGAATTGCAGTATTCGACATTAAAATGAGCTTTGAATACTTTTGACAATAAAGGTGACAATACAACGATTATCGATCTCAACGTTGTGATTTCGAACTCTTATGGTAACAGACCTACCATTATTTTGAGTTGATCGACGACGATATAATGAGTAACCATCATTTCCAGTGATTGTATCCGAAACCAAAGTTCTTGAATGACTATCAAAAAGTAATTTCAATTTTTGGGAATACAAAATTTAAATTTTCAAAAGATTTTGTTATTCGTGCTTAATTTATCAATAATAAAAACTGGGAATTAAGCACGAATAACAAAATCTTTTGTTCTTGAATAACTTTAAAAAAAAATACATGTTTCGGAATGCAGTGTTCATTAAAATGGCTATAACTCATGAACCAATACACATTTGAAGACCGTTGATACATAAAAACCTTAGTATTGACGTCTCCTTTTACGTGAACAAAATCGGTTCAAGCATTACAGAGAACATCAATTACTAACATAATGCAACTTTTTTTATACAGGGTCCGCCAAATAACTTTTTTTTTGAAAATGCTATAAAAAAAACTACTGATTATTTTCTCAAATTTCTTTTTTTATTTGAAAGTACAATCCTTCTGGTTAATAATGGAAAATAATTTCGGCTGGCCATGCAGTAGCCTACACGATCGGTTCAATTTTTAAGCACATTATCGATTGTGTGCAGCTGTATTTCACCAATGGCATCACGAATATTGTCCCTTAAATCTTCAATAGTCTCTGGCTTGTCGGCGTACCACTTATCTTTGACGGCACCCCACAAATAATAGTCCAACGGTGTCAAATCGCAGCTCCAAGGTGGCCAAACGACATCAGCTCTGCGGCTGGTTATGCGATGTTCAAAAACAGGGCGCAAACATCGAGTGTAGCTTCGGCCATAGACAAAAAAAAAAAATTTGTCTCAAATTGTTTTTAAATACAGGTTTTTTGAAAGATTTTATCTCAAATAAATGTAAGCAAAAAAATTTTTCGAATTCCCTTTGTCACCACGAGAGGGCGTTAAAATCGGATAATTTCTTGCAAAAATGACTTAACAGAAAAATGGGTTTTAGTTGTTTCACAAAAATAATTCTGAAAAACTCATTTTTTTAAAAAGTCGCTCTTAATTTGGTTTTCAAATACTTTGATATATTTGCAGTTAAATTAAAATTAAGAATTTAGTATTTTTTTACAAAATAACTTTTTTTATTGCTCTGAAAAACACATATTTTTTTGTTGAAAATCCAAAAATTACTTAAGTTTGATGGAGTATAAAAAAAAATTATATAAAATTATAAAAATTTTTTTCCTGTTTTTGTAAGCTACCAGGATATTAAAAAATTAGTGCCTATTTTTTACCACAACTTAAAAAAAATGGGGTTTTTGAAATGCTTTATTGTATGATTTTTACTCAAATATCAGGCATTTAAGAGTGTTTAATATCATTGCGCAACACGATTTTATATTTAGAATGGTAAAAAATAAAAAATTTAAATATAGCATAAGTAGACCAAAACCACTGAAGCATTTTAATAATTTAGCTCGAGTTCTTTTTATAATCCACTGAAGTTTTTAATTTTTTTATTTAAAGGCGTTTTGAGTAAGTCAAACAAATTTATTAACTCTAATTCTGAGCTAAATAAGGTTAATAGATGATTTTAATAAAATTTAATGACGGTTATTTTGATAGAACTAATTAATCCTCTATCTGGCATTTTTAGGGCCCCTCCTCATAGAACACCACTAGCACGTACGTTTAAAGGGTTAACATATTCTACAACAATTTTCTGCCTCGAATTTTACTAGGGGTTGTAAAAGACCGCAAGTTCGTGTGATATAAGCAAAATGCTTAAAAAAGTAAAATTGTAAATTATTATTAATTATTATTAAATTGTGTTTCAGCAAAGTCGTGTGAAATAATTCAAAAAAATGTAATAAATCTACCTTTGAGCTTAACATATTATCTAACCCTCTATCTCCTATATTAAGGAGTCATTTAAGTCTCTTTTTTAAATATTCTTATTGAAAACCTTAAAAACGTGTGTTTAAAGGATTAAAATATTCCAAACACCTTTAAAAAAAATTAAAAAGTTCAGTGGGCCATAAAAAAATAACTCGATCTAAGTTTTTCGTTGTTTTTGATCTACTAATGATATAATTACATCATTTTTTTTTTTTCCCATTTAAGATAAACTCGGAGACCCAAAATTTGTTGCACAGTGCATGCAACTGTAGCTTTAAGTTATGTAAAATATCTCATAAATAATTAGTTACACGCAGAGAAAAAATATGGTTGGGCATGGTTACGGCAACCACACTGTGTTTATTGTAACAATATATTGTTGTTGTACACAAATAATTGTTATTTTTATTAAATATCAGCAATATTATAGTTACTGTAAACATATTAATGTTTATCGCAATTATAACTTTGAGTATTGTTGACCGAAAAATAATTATTTTTCTAACAACTAAATTATGATAACTTTCAAAACATATTATATTACTCACAGGCATAACATGATATTTAATAGCCATAACATGATAACTTTATATACATTTATCATAATAAGTTTAAGATGCAATCAAAATATCGTTACTCTAATAATATTTTGGTATCGCCATTTGTAAAATAATTTTGTATCAGTTGTGTCGTGTTTTACATAAACATATCGAATTATTTGTTAGTGAGTGGCTAAATAATAAAAAAATAACCATTAAAATAAACAAGAAATTAAAAAAAAAATAAAGAAAAATATTAAAAAAGAAATAACAAAATAACCATTAAAATAAACAAGAAATTAAAAAAAAATAAAGAAAAAACATTAAAAAAGGGTTGTAGTGTCACAAAATAAAATATCTTTGCTAAAAAATTTTAATAATCTTAAAGTGGTGGAAAAATTTGTGAAATATTGGTGCAAAATATTAACCATTACTGGTAAGTTTTGTGTTATTTTAAGAGCAAAATAATGAAAACTCCATAAAATAATTTTTAAATAATTGCGACCTACGACAAAAAGATTACAGTAACTATATTATGTTTTTTATTTTATCATAAGTATTTTTTTCCAATAAAAATATTATGTTTAAAGTTGTATCATATTATGATGTAAAAAATGTATGTATAACAGTTCATATCACTTTGCATCATAATATGATTACTTCTAAACTTATTATGATTGCCATGACAATAATATGATTACGTCTAAACTTATTATGATTGTCATGACAATAATATGATTACTTTTAAACTTATTATGATTGCCATGACAATAATATGATTACTTCTAAACTAATTATGATTGCCATGACAATAATATGATTACTTCTAAACTTATTATTATTGCCATGACAGTAATATGATTACTTCTTAACTTATTGTGGTTACCATGGCAACAATATGATTAAGGGAAAAATATTATGATGTAATATTACGAACATATTTGGTCATAATATGATTTAATAACAATCGTAATATGGTGACTACAATCATGAATCTTATCATAATATGTTGCTCTTAGAATATGTTTACCACAACCATGTTTTTTCTTTGCGTGTAGATTCAATTAAATTATAAATTAGATTCTGTTTCATATTTAAATTACTATTGTAAAGTGTAAGATTGACTTCTATGAATACTATGCGTCGATTTTTTTCGAAAAGTGGAAAAATAAAAATTTTGATGGATCAAGTGCGATATGATTTTTTCATAATTTTTTAATGACGTTAACATTGCTAGGTTTTCTGTTTAATTTTTTTATTTATGTTATCTTTCAAATATCCTTATAGTTTTATTTTTGCAAGAGCATTTTAACCGTTTTAGCCTATTTTTCAATCAATGATATGCGAAAACGCATATTTGCCAGCGTTGTTCAGGCTTATACACAACCATATTCGTTTAGCGGAAGGAGAAAACTAAAGTGTTACCATTCACGAAATATGCACTAGTTGAAAAAAAAAATTAGATGGCGGACCCGTTATATATAGATTAATAGATTTTTTTTATTTTTTTTAACACTGCTTGTGTCCCCAGCAAACACAAAACTAAGCTTTTGGTTTAAAATACGCCTACGACTGTTTCGTAATACATAGATTAAAGACAACCTTAACTTATTTCCTTAAATCTATTACCAAACAGTCGTAGGCGTATTTTAAATACGCCAAACACAATAAAGGTGATTAATTAAAATTCTCAAAGCTTTTTCAAGGGTTTGATTTTAACATCTGAAAAAAATTTGAAAATAATATTTGAATATAAACATTTGTCAATAGCGATGATGAGAAATATTTATGCAACAGCTTACTTTAGTAAATAAAGAATTTAAATTAAAACAAGTAAATGTGCGATATTTGGCTATTCCAAATTTTTTATGCCCCTCATTAAATATTATGCAGCGTCTTATACCACTCACCCACGCGGCTTAATAATGATTTGAGAACAACAATGAATATCGAATCAAGAAATGTTCATATAATTTTCAAGTCTGCGAAAATTAACTGAATTTGTAAGTTTAAAAATGATTTGGTTAAATCATTTGATATTTGTTTAAGAAAGACTGTGAATAACTTCCATAACGATAAATGTTCAACATTTAAAATTAAATTGAGAAAATGTTTTTTAGCATTTGAGAAAGACTAGAGGTATGTATAACTTAAAAATCGAATAGAGAAAATATTTTTTTAAATTTTTTGTATTAAATTCAAATTTATTTTGGAAAATAACATATATTGATTTTAAAGCTTCTTAGCACATTGTATTCTATTCTAATGTTAGAGAAATACTTGAGAAATTCCTTTAAAATTATGTTGAGAATACACATTTAATAACCAATATTGGATTTTAAGTCTTCACAACATTTTGAGTATTACATTAAATAACCCGTTAATAAATTAAAACTGCTAAGCTTTTTAATCCAAATTTTGATTTTTTTATTAGGCTAAAGTTCATCAAATTTAATTTTCATTAAATTATTTTTATGAAGAAAGGAATTTTACAACATGAAATTAATTAAAATTTATTGATAATTTTTCTTTCTTGACTGCCGTGGCCTCGAACATGGGTTTTCACGGAGAGGTAACCCTTACATGTTCCAATTGCAACCAGTCAATCTCTTCAGAGGGTTTTCCCGCTTAGCCAGCGTTGCTGTTGTTACACTAAAGTATCACTTTTGAACCTTTTTCATGCCAATGACACTTTTTGTGACCCTTTTTTAAATTTATCCGTTTGTATAATTTTAACAAAATTTATGACAATTTTAGAAACTTTTTGAAAACAACTAGAAGTTTCTATATTCCTTACGAAAGTTCTCATGAGTTTTATGAACATACATATAGAAATTTGTAGATTGTCATAAAGTCCATTGTCATAGTGTCCACGGCACTTTTTACAAACAAACTTAAAATAGAAACTAGTGAGTCCATGCTTTACTTTCTCAACTTGCTCGAATCGGAGCTGGATGAATTAATTACAAAATACAGAATAAGTATTTCTAAAAAGATGTAAACATTATCAAAGGTTTTTGTAAAAGTAACTTATTTTTTTGATAATAGGAATAATATTGGAATGTACCTGTGAATTGTTTCTTAGTTTTAACATTGATTTATAATTCAAGTATGTGTAATTACTTTTAGTTTAGTCTAATCTATTTAATTACATACTAATAAACTTGATCCTATTTTACTTTAAAATACCCATTTTTACCCTTTTTTTTTAAATACCCTTTTTATGATACTTTTTCGAAATTTTCAACGGCAACCCTGCGTTTAACAATCACAGCTCGATGACAGCTGGCAGTTAATAGTCAAACATCAATCTTTAAACCAAATTGTATTTAACCCTTGTTAGATCGAAATTTGCTTTGAATGTTTTTCTATTTTAATTGATTTACATGTTCTTCCTTTTTTCTTAATCGAAATTTAATTATTTTATAAATCTTTTGAGGCTTGGAAATAGTTTGAGCATTAATTTAATATAAGTATTTCTCTTTTTATTTCATACTATTGACATAAATATTGTTTGTTGGGACTTTACCAAAAGTTAAAACAACTGCAACTTAATAAGTACTTAAATAAAAATCAAAAGTTTAAAGCTTTCCAAAACAATTTCAATGAAGAAAAAGTTTTATGTAAAAGTTTGGAGTGCTTTTGATAAGTTTTCATAAGTAGTAGTTGAAAGTTATAGACAACATATTTTGACTTTTTTGTGAATTATAAAAGATCATATTCATACATACGTATATAATCCTGTGGCGCTTAAGTTTTTTTTTTTTTTTTTTTTTTTTTTTTTTTTGTCTTGGAGAGAGCAGTTTAAAACTTTTAAGGTGATTTTTGAAAATTTTCAAATCTTGCTAATTTATTCATAAATATTTCTAATGTCACAGATCGAAAGTTAACTTAAGTTTTTATTCAAATTGTTATTGCACATTAAAAAAAGGATTAGCAAAAAGTCATTTTGCTATAACTTCCTGAAAAATCGTGCAAAATATTTGAATCTTTAACTTAAATTGAGATTAATTCAACTTAGAATGTTTTAATTATTGCCACAGAATTACAAAATTCCATGGTAAATAATTTTAGCTTAAAAAATAAATTTTGATTTGATAGACTTATGCGGATAATTTTATTTTAGATCTGTTATTAAAGGTAAGGCTTTCTTTTGAATAACCATCTGTTTTAACGGCATTCGTCGCTGATTTTGATCTTCAATCCAAATAGTAAGAAGCGGCTCGTTAAATTTTTTTTTCATTTACTTGATGGCCACACGATCAAGTTTTGCCTTTCAATTCCTTTCAATTTGCAATACACTCTCACTTTTTTACTAAACACTCACACTTTTTAAATTGACAACGAGATTGCTTTTAATTTCACCTTTCCATTTGTTTGGCTATTTTACTTTCAATTTAACAGCTGATTACATGTTTGTCTTTGTAATCTGTTTTCTTGATGACATCTTGAAAGAAAATTGCTTACAAGTTGAGTTCAGCCTACGGCACAGCTTTCAATTTATGTAAATTTTGACAAGCAGCATATGCAAGTGCCGGTTCTCACACGTCAAGTTTGACTCGTCAAGTCTTGAGTTTTTAGGAGAGAGGGGAAAAGAAATGGCCTTCTCTTTTTCCTTCTCTCCTAAATGCTCAAAACTTGACGAGTCAAACTTGACGTGTGTGAACCAGCACTAAAAGTGAACTCATATCCTATTACCAACCACACGAATCGACGGCACTTGCGAATATTAATTACGCCAAGGTTAGCATATGTAAATAAAAGAGTATCAAGAACAACTTGATCGTGTGGTCGCAGGGTAAGAGACTTCTCATTTTGTAACCTGTTTATGTTGTACGGATGTTCTTGCTTCAACAAATTTCTTAATGTTATCAGCGTCACTGGAACAGCAAACGGATTTTATTGTAGAAGGGGCTAGTTCAAGGTTTCTATCAATATCAACAGCCTTTTCCCCTGATTTAGAACGCGTCAAAATGTACAGTTTTTGTTCGAAGTTTATTTGATTTTTTTTTAACTCGTTGTTGCAAAATATTTAAATTTGACTTTACTTCAGCAAATGTAATTTGAAACCCGTTGCAATCCGCAGACAACCTTCACATACATATTTGCATTAGGCTTAAACGGGAAATCCCCTTTTTCTGTTTAAGCTTTGTACAAACCTTTTTATACAAACGACGCAAATAGAAGCACTAGCGACGCAACTTCGAAGACATGCGACGTAAAGTGAAACAAAATCGACGCAACTTCGAAATCACAGAAATTTTAAAAAGGCGCAACTTCGAAAACGACGCAAACCGAAGCCACTCAAACCGTGGTATTGGTGTATTGTCATTTTATTATATAATTTTATTAAACCAAACTTAATATTATTTTTTAAATCCAAGCGAGCTTATCGACATTAATTTAGTGTTCGAAAATAAACAGAACATTATTTAGAGTACAGCTCACACACCCCGAAACCATTTCTACTTTTTTTAGTGCTTGTGTATATCAACACAAACCTTTAATCGTTCGTAACTATTTTCAAAAAAATACCGAACATTTTATAGTATTCTGTTCTCCGTTATAAAACAGAACAATTGTAGTGGTTCTGAAGACATACGTTATATTTAAATGTTCTATAGTGTTTCTTTTTTACATTGATAAAGAAATGAGCAAACAAAAAATTTTAGCAACGAGCACAGCACGAATTGCGTGTGTGTGTGTCTATTGTGCACATGTTTTGTTTCTGCAAAATTATTTTGCTAGGTTTTTGTTTTTTTTCGTATGTGTATTTTGTTTTTGTAAACAAATTTATGTTTTTTTTCCAGCCAAAAGGCTGCTAAGCACGACTGATACGAACGAACATTAATGAGCTGAACCGAACACCACGAAGTTTGTGATATTAAGAAGAAGAAAAAAAACAGAACGCAATTAAATGTTCTCATCATTTTGTTTAGTTGGATAAGCAGAGTATTATTTTTGTGTTCAAAAATCTTTATGATTTACTACACAAACACTATTATTGTTTCCGTTTTCCACAAATCTACCGAACCGAACACTAAGGAACGATCTTCAATGTTAATTTTCGAACACTGGTATATAAACTACTTTAAAATTGTGATCTTCACAATTGATAATGTTATTCTTACCAGTGTTCGGAAATAAATATTATATAATGTTCTTTAGTGTTCGGTACGATATAAATAAAACCCAAACGCTTGAAGTGTTGGTATAGTAAAAACCTGAAAAAGGCCTTTGTCTTTTTGTGATCTTCGAACACATTAAAAAATACTGTTGCAACACAACTCAACATTAAGTTAAGAACATTTTTTTGTGTTCTATTTTTCGTAAAATATTACAAACTTCATTGTGTTTTGTTCCGCACATAAATGTTCGTTCGCATCAGTTGTGCTCTGCGACCTTTTGGCTGGTACAGACAATAAAATGTTGTTAACAAAAACAAAGCCTGTACACATACACACATTCGTATTCGTGTTGCTGTCTTGTAAATTGCCAAGCAACAACAATCTTACTTGAGAAGCGTTTTTTGTTTGCTCATTCCTTCATCAATGTAAAAAAGAAAACACTAAAGAGCATTAAAATATAATGTTTGTCTACAGTATCACTACACTTGTTCTGTTTAATAACTAAAAACAGAACAGAACATAACTCCAATTCAGCATTTGGATGATGATTTTTTGCTAAAATCACCTAAAGACTAATCACTTTTGATGATGAAAAACTGATTTAACACTTGAGCGACTGAAAAAGATTCACATATGATCCATTCATATGCTCAAAAAGGAATCAGAAAATTGTATCACAGATGATTCCTTGAGGTGATTCATCGGTAGATTACCATTTTCTCACAACGAGAATATCTTTAATGATCCAGAAATTATCTCATATGCGGTTATTTTTTAGGTGTAGGGAATTTCTAAATGATTCGATTATGATACAAAATACTATCTGGGTGCTTCTAACTTTCGTGAAAATATTAACGAAAGGCGTTAAGGGTTGTGTACTAATACACAAACACTAAAAAAATAGAAGCAGTTTCAGATTCTGTGTACCGCTTGCTAAATAACGTTCGCTTTATTTTCGAACGCTGTATCTTACACATGGCTTGCATCTTTAATAAATTATATGGAATTTTGTATGTTAAAAATCTGTCATTTTTCCTCACTTGAAAAAATAGTGTAAACTACAAGGAAACTTCTCTACCAGCAATTTTTAATTCGTTTGTTAGCAGCAGGATTCATCTGAAAGCACAAGTTCTAACCGTAATAGCTGCTTTAAGAAGAAGTAAATAACCGAAAGGTTGTCTGAATGCCATAAGTCTGGGTTCACACTATGAAAGATTTTTTTCAGATGCTCTGAGTTTATTGGTGAGAGAATTAGAGTACATCTACATTATTATCTCCACTCTTATCAATTAACTCGCACGTTCTGAAAGAAAACTTTCTCTAGTGTGAGCCCATATATTCCTATGACCAACCATACGAATCAACGGCACTAGCGAATATCCATTAAGCCAAGGCTATGCCCTGTATTTGGTGTGGCCAGACGGATGGTATCCATTATGAGTTGCTGAAATCGGTCGGATTACAGGGTACCTGAAGCGAACAGAATTTATTCGTCTAAAGCGAGCTTATGCCGAAGAGCTACCCTGAATTTGCGAGCAGACATGAAACGGTCATGTTTCATCAAACAATGCTCGGCCACCTGATGCATGACCAGTTAAAAACTATGTTTAAAAAAAGTCATTAGAAAGTTGTCCTGACCTTATCCCGTCCACCCTACATTTGATCTTATCGATGCAAAACTCTCCCACTTTAATACGCTTTACTTCAAAACATGGTATCCAAAAATTACCTCATTCATTTCAGTCTATAAAAAAATAAGCAAAAGTCTCAGCGCGAAATTCATATGTTGCCAGACAGGTGAGAAGTATAAAAGGTATAAATTTCTCTTAAAGCAGAACGCACGTTTTTCTTTTGGAATTCCAATTTTTTCTCTAAAAGCCAAAACGCAAAACCTGTTCAACCTAAAATTACTTTTATCTTTTTACTGCATAAATTCCTTTGATTACCCAAAATCACCATAAACTCAAACAAAAACATTAAATTAAATTTTCACAACATTTCACAAAACCAGCGGACATTAGCCCCAGAGATATTTTGCAACTGTAAGTGACATTCTGACATTTCCAAAAAAAAAAAGTGAATATCAAGTACTTTCACAAAAAATTAACCGAAGAAAAACTTTCTAATTTTGTTTGTTCACAATATTAACGCATTATTTATCCACTTAAAATCAAGTTGCCATAACAACTGCTGTGATTGCTGCTGCTGCTGCTGCTGCAGGGACATTACGATTCTAATGTCTCCGCATTACTTACTACTTGTGCACACAGTAAAAAAGCAGGGGGGAAAAGGACATGGTTGTTATTTCATTATTGCTACAACACAATCGTTATTACATCCATTACAAATGTGGTAAGTGAATGTACGTACGTAACAGGGGATATGGGAACTGTGTTGTCATTGTATTTGTTATTTTGATATTAAAGTGTGTGTGTGTGTGTGTTTTTTAAGTATTGCTTAAATTTATTTTTCATATCATGGGGTTTAGAATTTGTATAACAAATTATGCTGTATTTAAAGCGTTTTATCTTTGATGTTACGCATTTTTTGGGAAAATTTTGTTGTTAAAAAAAACTATTCCGTTGTTGCCATTCAAAACTAATTTTACCAACACTGTGTTCTACGACGAATCCTTGTAAATGCAAAATAACCTACCGTGCCTTTTATTTTCTTCATGAAAAAAAATATAGCAAACTCAAATCATGCCAGGGCAATTGCCTTAAAAGAAATTCCTCACGTTTACTCCCCAAAGTAGCCGAATTCAAGAGAGTTCCTGACACCTGTCCCCCTAATAAAAAAAAAACAAACGATAAGCTTTAAATTTGCTTGTATCCCATTAAGCTTGAGAGACATGGGGTTAGAAAACTTACACATTTTTACCTTTTTTTACCCACTAAAGAATAACGAAATACTAAATTAAGTCCTAGAAGTACCAGTTAAAGAACAAAAAGGAGTAAAAAGATAATCGCTCTTTCTCATTCACTCATGACCTTCCATGTTAGGTTTGATTTCTCTCGGCACAAACTATGGTATTCAATTAATCGATGTTTTGTATTAATCGATTAATCACGCGAATAATTATTCGAGGTACAAATTTAATCGATTAATAATCGAACAATTTAAAAGTTTGATTCTGCTTCTGTGATACTTATGGCTTATAAATCACTGATGGTTTAAACGTTGGTTTAGTTGAACTAAACTTGAATTTATATGTAGTTTAAACTCAACAACTATAAATCAGTGTCCCATGTATTATATGTTGTTAAAAAAATAACATGTGGCAGCACTACGATAAATCTTAGCAAATTCGTATGATCTGTATTGGTAGTTTAAACGCCCAATTTTATGCGTTTAAAAATGGTTTATCTCTTTGGTGATTTATAGAGTTGTTGGTTTAAACACATTTTAAACCAAAAAGAGAGTTTAACTCGCTCTGATTTTTTAGCCCTTAGTTTAATACAATTTAATTATACTGTGATATTTTTTATTTTTAATTATTTTTTTGCATTTGTTTTGTTTAATTAAATTTATGTTTTATGTTGTGTTTATGTAAAACAGAATGTGTGTTAAATATTCAAAATGCAGAACTATTGACGAAAGATTATATATCTAATAAAATATCCCTGATGATGTTGGGAATCTCCAACGAAACGTCGGAAAAATAAATTATGAAATAATCTTTTATTTGCATAGAATATATGACCTTATGCCATGTTTCCACGGTACGTGCTTCGCTCTCTTTTCATGCTTCACATTCCAATCATGAACGAAGCAAATACTTCGTCATACAAAATTTTGAGAGCGTTAGTTAAATTATTTACTGATTTTCCGCCTGCAAACAAATTGATCATATCAATTAACACATTTGTAAGTTTGAGCTTTTCTTGCTGTTCAGTTTCAATCAATAGGTTTAATTGAAATGTGACATCCAGCAAAATGGGCTACATAAAACGTAAACACAAATCAAAATTTTTTTTTTCAATCAACACATTTAATTGAAACAATTAAAAAATTGTTTGAAACTTTAAAATATTTTGAAGTTTGTGTGTATGTTTTCGTATTTGCAAATATACACACAAACATTATAATTTTTATTTTCAATTAAGGCAAATTAATTGGAACAATTAAAAATATTGTTTGAAACAGCATTATTGAATTAATTGTTATAAATTTTTTCTGTGTATGAATCTACTTGCGAAGCACGAAAAATTTCTCTCTTCTCTTATTTTTATCGCAAGTTTATCTGATCCAGCTGTAAAAATCGATTGTTTTAGAGTTGTCAACTCGGTTCGTTTCGCACCAGTTTTGGTGCTTTTTTAAATTTGTTCTGCGATTACAATAATGATTGAAAGATTAACTTTATTAATTTGGAATAATTATTATAAATTTTTGATCTCTTTTTAAAAAGTTTTAAGCAAGATTTATTAAAATAATTTTAGAAAAAGTATCATCTTGTACAAATGAATGCAAACATAAATATTATGTATTTATATACAAATTTGTTTATTTTTTTATAAAGTTTTGGGTTTTTATTGTTTAACTATGTATAATGAAAAAGGCTGTTTAATTGTTATAATTTTTAGATATGAAAATATTAAACTTCTGAAAAAAATTAATTTTCAAAATTTTTTTAATAAAACGATAAATACTGAACTTTTGTTAATTTTGAATCCCTACTAGATATTTACAGTTGATCGCTTTAAAAAGTATTGTATATATTTTATGTAAATAAAAAAAATTTTTTAGTACATATGAATACCGAGTCGAATTCAACAAGGTTAACTCTTCGCTTCAACAATTACAACTCTAACAAAAATAACAGGAATTTTGTTAGTTTAACAAATCCAATTCGTCAAAATAGTTGTTTACAAAAAGTGTGATGAAAACGTAAATAATAAATGAAATAAATTTTATTGATTGTTTTCATATTTGAATTTGTTTTTCTCAAGATTTTGAAAATGTTGGAACAATTTAAAGGGAATAACTAATATGTAAGGTATTGAAAAACAAGTAAGTATATAATACTTACATACTTTGTAATCAATTTTAATAAAAGTTTCTCAACTAATAAGTTTTTTAACTTCGACAATTTAATGTATGTAATTAAAACAAAACAATTAAAAAAGAAAATTTTTGACAAATGGGATGTAACAGCTGACGAGCAGTTGCTCTAAAGAGTTTACCTTGTTGAATTCGCCTTGTATGAATACAAACTAATTTGTGTAGTTTTTTTATGTTTGTTAAGGTTTATTTATTTTTTCTAAAAACTCTGAACTGTAAAGACTGTTTACAAGAGTTGTGAACTTTTTCGAACTATTAAATTGTCTAAGCGGTATTTAATTATAAAAAATGCAAACATAATCAAAGATTTTTCCAAAATAACACACTTTATTTATTTAAATTACTTATTTTTAATAAATTAACTTTAATTTTAATCTGCACCGGCTGGTTTAAAGTGCACAACTCCTCTTGAACTACAATTTGCGATTCTACTGTAATTCAATAAATATTTTAAATAAAAAAAAAATCTAAAATTGCTGCGTTTTTTCACCATTTTGGTGCGTTTTGAAAATGCAAAGTTGACAACGCTGATTTGTTTATTAAAGACAACTGACAAAACGAAGCAAGTAGATAAGTCGTATAAACACCGTGATTCATTAACATAATTCAGAGAGCGAAGCAGGTGATTCAAATCGTCGTGGAAACATGGCAGTAATAAGCCCGATTTAGAATTTTCTAAGCAAATCAATAATAAAATTAGGAAAAGGTCGATAAAAAACTTAAATAGTTAAAATTACATAGTTAATCGAATAATTTTAATTTCAACATAAAAATTATATTACAAAAGTAACAAAAATTTTACAAAAGGTACTTGAGGGCAAAAAAGAGGAAAACTGTTTAACTAAACAAGTTTAGACCTGTACTAAATTATTGATCCACAATCAGAAAGTTGTATACTATTTATAGCAATTTTAACGGCTCCACGAAAAGCCCCCCAATGAAATAACGCCCAGGAAATAACCCCCAATGAAATAAATCCCAAAAAATAGGAAATAACACCCAAATTATACACGCTATGAAACAAGCCCCGAATTTTAAAAATTTGTTGGGTGTTATTTCATTGGAGATTATTTCATAATTTGAAAACCCCAAATGAGGAATGAAATAATTCCCAAAAAAAAAAAATGTAAAAGGGCCCAAAAAATTGGGTGTTCTTTCATATGAAATAGCACCCAAAAATGTATGAAAAAAATTTGGGGAATATTTCATTTCTCGTTTGGGTGTTATTTTATTGGGGGGCTTTTCGTGGAGCCATTTTAACTAGCTTGAGCCGAACTTATGGTGTTTTCTTTTCTTCAAAAAAATACCACATTTTAAAAGGTGCATGTATAAAATGTCTTGCCGAACATGTATTACTGCAAAAAACAACATTGGATCGCCCTGTTTTTAACAGCTGACAAAAAGTTTGTTCTTCAATATATAAAAAAAATATACATAAATCCAAATTTGCTAATAGATTGATATTAAGTAAATAAATAAATGAACAAAATGAAAGACGAAATTCCAATTTCTTTAGTTTCACAGAAAAAATGTTTGCAAAAAATTATTCAATTAAATAATTAATTGGTGTACATTAATTATTCAATTAATTTTTTGTTTGCTGCCATTAATTTTTTTAATCAAAACCCATAAAATTAAATGTTTGTGTATATGTGGTGTATTTTTTTGTTTATGCAATTTATTTTTTAATTGACTAAATTTGTGTCCCATGATCAATTCTTTTGCAGGGGCAAAATTAGTAAAATATTTAATTGTCTGAACAAATTGTTTAATTAAAGTCGAGTTTCTATTTTTTCTGTGTTGTTTCTTCTAAAATGTGTAAACAAGAGAATACCTTTGTCAGATTGCCGATTTGTTAACATCAAGTTTTTAAGATTTCTTGATTTGACGTTTTTTTTTCAAAAACAATTTTATAACAACGAATCCATTTAAATTTTATTTCACTGACAGCCTACCATTAACAATGTAATGTTTTCTTTTGTTTTTACTATAAAATAATAGAAAAAATCACTATTAAAACTTAAAATTTTTACTGTCGTAATCAGAGGCGACTTTTTCCCAACTTCATCTGGTAACCCCACATATAAACCGAAGCCATCTTTTTACTGGGCTTTATCAATACTCTCGATTTATACGGGGCGTAAAGTGCAATGCCTTAAAACATTTAAGGGTGAATTTGTTTAGAATAAAACACGACTGAAGGCTGCTAAATATAAAATCAAAGGAAAATTATGGGGCGGCATGAAATAACTCCCCACAAAATTAGTCCCCAAAACGAAAATGAAATAACTCCCCAAAAAAAATGTATGAGAGGGCACAACAACGTTTTTTGTGGATTTATTTCATTTTTTTGTGGACTTATTTAATTTTTATATTGGGGAGTTATCAAAAATCTAAAATAAAATAAGTCCGTTAAATATTTTGGGAACTTATTTCATTTTCAAATTTATTCCAAAATCGTCAAAAATGCAAATTATGTCACGATATAATAGTTTGTTTTAATGAATAATGGAGCTTTAGGTCGGTTCGCAGAAAAAAATGGTAACATTTTCAAAATTGTGGAATTAATTCGCAACGAAGAATTTTTGAAAAGTAGGAAATAGCTTTGTTATGCGAAAGTGGAGGAGCAATGGCGCAAAAACGGAGAAAAAGGGACAAATTTGCCAATGCATTAAAATGAAAGTGCATCAAATTTATTACAGGAAGGAAAACTAATCGTTACTGAATTCATATCAAGTATAGTGCTTGAGGGAAACGAAATTTGTATGAATAGGACACCAAAAGAAGACATTTTTAAAGAGTCTTCCGATTAAGAATCGCAAGAAGAAATTTTTGAACTCCCAGTTTCCAATAACGACAACCTGTGTGTTATTTATCAGGACAAAAGACCAAACATTGTTCTTATTCCCTGCAAGCATCTTAAAATGTGCATCGAATGTGACGCAAAATTAATGGCGGTTTCCAGGGGAGTTATTTCATTTCGTTATGGCTTTATTTCATTTTAAAATTTTAGGGTTTATTTCATATGAAATAAAATCCTTAAAATTGAGGAATTATTTCATACTTTTTTTGGGGACTTATTTCATGCCGCCAAATTATGGACCGCATATCACAAAATTGTATGACATTTTTTCTGTTTATATGAAACTAAGTTGGAATAAATGATACCACAATAAATATATCTGCTAGGGTTTAAGGCGTATTTAATTAATTTACCAGAGTGGCCTTTATATGGGGCCCAAACTCAATTATGGACCGATTATCACGAAATTTATGAGTGTGATTTCTAGTGTTATATAACTGTAAAGTATTAAATTGTATTTTGATGGCATTATTAATTACGGTTTTAGGCGTACTTAACTGTTTTCCGTTAGTAGGTTTTATATGAGGCCCAGGGTAAATTATGGACCGATCTTTACGAAACTTTACAGTGTCATTTCTAGTCCTATTAAACTGTGACGTGCTAAAATTTTTTATGATCAGATGTTGATTCACTCAGAACCTGCCATAAAGAGTCCAAATTGACGTGTGTGAAACGGCACTTACGAATGTGATTAATTTTTTATGTTTATTGGTTTAAAAGGGGTGACAAAAAAGTTCTAAAATACTGGTTTTACCAGTTTTCTCTCTAAAAGGGCGGAATTTAAAACAATTTCCAGAAAACAAAAAAGGTATTGAATTTTTTTTTGCATCTCTCTTAGTTTTTATTCCTCTTTTATTCGAACTTCCAGAGCAAATTTCAAATTTTTAGCTTCAGGCGGTTAGGCTGTGCGATGTTGAATCATTCAGTCAGTTACAATTGTATAAATATACTGTGAGCGTCAAAAAAAAGGTAACCAGCTTGTTTTCAAATATAAAAAGTGTTTTGTTAGTTATAAAAAGTTAAATTTGTACTTTGCCAAATTTGATTAGACTTCATGCTTGCTGTCATCTGTGAAAAATGCGTTAACCCAAAATTTGACGAAAGCAAGTTGGACAAAAAAAACGTGATGTAAATATAAATAAGAAATTCAACTGAAAACATACAGTATCTGTAGTGAAGCATTATAGGCTTGGCTTTTGTAATAAGTCCTTAAACAGCTGGATCAGACCAATAGTCGCTCGATATCAACTTAACTAAACATCTGGGAGCATTTGGACAGACTAATTTAAAAAAAAAACTCTGTGAAGAAAATTCTGCAGGAAGAGTGGCCAAAAATGTCGACTGAGCTAATTTTAAAATGCGTGGAATCGATGCCAAAGAGACTAGAAATCGTCCTAAAAGCAAAAAGAAACGTTTCTTAGTATTTTAGAACTGTACACTTTATTTTGACGCGTTAAAGAGGGAGTAAATTTGTTTTGTATAGCACTGTTTTTGTTGTTTTTAAAGTATTTCAAATTTGTTATTTTACATTGACAACACATTGTCCAAAGTTTTGTAAATGATAATAAACTTTAACAAATGTAAATTCTTTTTTTTTTTTGTAAAATAACCCTTTTTATATTGTAAAACAAGCTGTTTACTTTATTTTGACGATCACTGTATATATCTTATGGTTTAAAAAACTTAACAAAAAATGTAGAGCATATGATACAATTTTTTATATGCAAGCCCAGTTAACACTATTTAGTTTGCCATTTTGCATTATTTAATCCCACATCTCTTTTTTTTTTTTTGTGACATTTTTACGCTTAAGAAATTAAAACAAATCGTACTTATGTCAAACAAAACGAACAACCGAAGAAAAAATTTAATGCGAATAAAGTCATCATGTTTAACACTGATCTCCTTATGCAAAAAAAAAGGTAAAGTTCACATAAGGTGACCACCACATTAAGCCCAGCAAAAGTGAATGCGTTTTTTTATGTGATGGTTTTTTGTTTGCATACGGGAGTAATTGATGTAATAATGATTCAACTTTTTTTTCTCATTATCTCAATTCTGCTTCTCTGTTAATCTGCGTCACTGTGTCACTGTCATGCATATATAAGTTTTGCTTTTTCTAGCGTTTCTCTGGCATGCAAAACTTATTGCCATATTCGCATTATTGATATGTAAATCTGTTGAAATAAGACATTAAAATTTAAGTCAAAACAACTTTTTATTAATTTTATAAGAAAAACTTTGTTTTAAATGAATAATGGAAGCATAATAGAAAAATTATAAAGATAAATTATGTAAATGATTTTAAATGCTTTAAAAAGTGAATGAAATATTCATCAAATTCATAAATTCTCACATTCAAACGAACACATGCGAACACTCTCACTGAAGACTTAAATGAGGAAAATTTAATTAAAAACGCCATATGTTGTTGTTAGTTTTATTAAAATTAATCATACGCAACATGTTCCACTGAGTTTGTTTGTTTCTTTGTGTGACTGGGGATGAGTGTGAAACATGTGGGCTGTTTATTAAAATAATTGAAATATTAATCATACGCACCACTCAACTTCAGATTAATTCAAATTGGATTTAAAAATAAAATGAATGACTGAATGAATAAATATGGCTGAATGATGAAGTAAAACATTTAAATAATTAAAAAAAAGCTTGTAACTTAAAAGAAGAAAAAATACATGTTTTTTGTTAATTTGAAAATTTATAATTTGATAACTTGATTGGATTTGTAATAAAATTTGTATGCCCACACCACAATTTTGGAGAGGGTGTTATGCGTTTGTTGTGATTTATATAACAAATTGAAATATTTTCTCTAGACTTAACTTTAAGTATACCAAACGACTCAGAATCACTTTCTGAGACGATCTAACGATGTCTATCCGTCTGTCTGGTTGGCTAGTTTTCTGTCCATGAAAACTTTATGCGAAAAGTGCAAATAAAATTTTGTTAAGATGTTCGTACGTCATAATTTCTATAAGGATGAAGCCTTTTAAAATGGCGAAGATCTGTCGAAAGTTTCAGATAACCCCCATACAAACTGCTTTCCGAAATAGAGTCTTTGTGCCCCTAAAGTGTAATTAATATGCCTGTTTTTAGAAAAGATGTGGCCCATAAACTCCTGATTGCATCCTTCATTTGACCACAGCTCCTAATATTGAAAACAGGTCCCATATAAGCCCCCTTTAATTAAAGTACTGACGAAAAAGAACTCTCATATGAACCTTAACTCTGGAACATAATTTTGTTTTGCCGGGTCCATTATTGCCGAAGCGTACCAAATATGCTACACTCTCGAAAAGTTTCTGTAAATACTGTAGGTGTAGAAAAAACCAATCAATTACAAGAAATTTCGGTACTAAAACAAGTATAACTCGTACAAAAACACCAGCAATTTGTTTTTGTAAAATCATTGTACAACTTTAAAAAACAGAAACAAAATAAAAACAAAGATAATAAACAAAATTTTAGCATCCAACAACAATTATGAAGTTTAACAAAAAAGTTATCAGCAGGGCTCTTAAGATGAACTGTAATGAATTCGCCTTAGGGGTAGGGTAAAAATTGGTCGCAATTGACTGACTATACTTTCTCACAAGTTTTTATAAGATTTGAAGGGAAAATCGGTTTTTTTAAAAGACTGTTTGAGCATTTTCTTCTTACAACTGGTAGTGAGCTAGTCTATCAGCGCCGGGGTTGCGGTTTCAATTCCCGCCAGAGTCTCTGGTTTTTTTCCTGCAGACAAGCGAAAAGCTTCGCGGGAAAATTAAAAAAAAATATAAAGGGCTTCTCATGAAGCTTTTCCTAGCTTTAAACTTGAATAAAACAAAGTATGTATATGTAGAAACATGCCATCGACAGCTAACATTCAGTTTACCAAGTCGAATTGTATGCAATACATACAGGGGTTGGCCAAATCATGGACGACCCAAAAGTATCGAAAAAAAACTAAAAAATGGCTTTGGAGGTGTAATAAAATATGATCATTTGTTGCGATTATATTAATAGTTTGTGGAATATCTATAAATGCTCATCTCCTGTCGCCCTCTTTTTGCCAACCTGAGCAAATAAAATAAGATATGATCATATATGGTTATAATACAATTTGTAAACTTATGTGATTATATACATAAAGATATCAACCCCTAACAGCGAAAATAGTGTAAGCGCCAAAAATAAAATTTTACAGGAGAGAGCTTTTTTATTTTATTTCATATAAATTTTGTATGAAATTTGTCGCTTACAATAAAATTGTTCTTGCTATAAAATCGTAACGGTACCTTATGTAACCATGACATTTTAGGAGATGATGCAAGTGTTGCCAATAAAGTCATTTATTAAAAAAACGAAAACTGAAATTCATGTCGCTTACGTTATTTTCGCGGTTAGGGCTCGATATGTATGTTTATCTTTACATAACTCAGACTTGATCCGACTTGAGCTCCTTTGGGATGGGTGAGGGGGGATTGTTTAGGAACTTTCAACTGAAACATACCACTTTGCAAAATTTCTTTTGGAAAGACCATAGAAATGGTATATATTTTCCGTTTAAGGTGGGTGGATTGAGATGAGTACGAATTAATTTTTCTTTCCCTGTACTCGCGACTGCATAACAATATATAATAAAAAAATTTAACCTCATAGCTTTCTTATTTCTTTCAGTAAATAGCTGAAATTCGGCATCCAAATATTGGGAATATACATATGTATTCAGTATAAAAATAAAAATAGCTTAACAAAAAAAATCGAATTTCCAAAAGGTACCAAAATTTATATGAGAGAACACAATTTAAATTTTATTTTTGTCTTTTTTACGTAAAAAGATAAATTGTTAACCAAAAAGTACCAAAATTATATTTTTGCCCTTTTTTATACCCAAAATGTGCAAATTTCAAAAAAGTACCAAACACATGACTATTTAATTTTCGATTCAACAATGATATTTTATGAATTTTACGTCTACCTCTGTTAGATCACGAGATATAATGTTACTAATTTTACCCGTTTTGACCCATTTCTAACCCCTTGAATTTTCAAAAGTCTCTACTTTTTTATTTACACATTGGGAGGGGAGTCTACATTCAAAATTTCAAGTGTCTGGCTTAAGTTGTTTGGGCTGGGCGATGATCACCCAGTCAGTCACGCTAATCTTATACAAATATATAAATCAAAATTTTATTGATATTAAAAAAAAAATAATAATTTTTAGCCGGAAATTCCCAGTGTGCAAAGGGGGGGATTCACAATTCATAGAAAATATTTACAATTGCCTAAATTTGCAATCTCAAACGCACAATATTGTGAATTTGGCTATTGTTACATTGAATTTATCAAAAAAAAATGTTGTTGTTTCTTTGGGAACATCCTGTGAAATTGTTGCTTCTGTTGTGAATCTGGCTTAAAATAAAATTTTTTAATTATTTATTATCTCTGGGAAAATATTTCTGCCTGGTATCACAATTCTTATCTTTAAATCCAAAATAGGAAACAAAGCATTATAAAAAAAATAGACACCGAACTACATGTGAGTAATTTAACCAAAATATATTCTTTTACGAAGTAGTTAAAAATAATCTCAAGTGAGTAAGAAAAACGCTTTTCACATTCAATTTAAATAAAAAAATTACTTTGTCGGTTTATTGTGGCATTTCAAACATGTGCATATATTTTCTTAAACGAGTGCGTGTTCTTGTGTCAAATTATATTAAAATGTTTATCTGTTTTGTAAATTTTTTATCCTCTTTATGTAATCTTCATTCTATTAACACATTCCTTCACACATCTATAAACAATTTTCATTGAACATACTGTTTGCATGACACCCCAGCAAGCTTTTTTTATCGCGAAAGTATGAGAAGATAGTTTCAATTTTATTAAAATGATCGCCAAACAGAACCACGAAACTATAATAATTCTTATATTCCATTGGAAAATGTAAAAAACGATATCTTCAGGGTGACTCTAAGAAGGCGCTTTCAGAAGAAACCTTTTTTCTCCCACCATTTTAAAAATCGTAAAAACTAGAAATCATATGCTTCAAACTATTTCAAAAAAAAAAAAAATAGGAATGATTTACACTTTTATTAGTTGGGGTTGGTCCAAAAGGCCTTTCGAAATCAAAAATATCTTAACGCTTTCGTTTAACTTAATAACAGAATACAGATCTACGATATTTTGAATTTGCACCCAACTTCACTATCATAGAATATTGAATAGAACAGAAAGGGAGTGAGGCGAACACCTGAACTCAGCTGTTAAAAACAACCAGAACATATCACATATTAACTGGTGATAAAGTGTTTAAAAAGAAGTTAGGCTCGATTCACCCATGAGTTCCGAACAAAATTTTTGTCCAGACAAAATTTTTTTTATATTTAGTTTGACATGTTACTTTTGAGAGATAGAGAAATTATTTTGTTCGACACGTTTTTTCTTGAATTGGTTTAATTTTAACTCTTGTGAACAAAATGAACTGAGATGCCACTTTTTCAATTTGAACATAAAAGTTGAATTGAGCTGCCACATAAGTATGTAGTGTTATTACATTTTTCGTTTTGTGCTGAATTATTAAATAAAAAAAATTAAACAAAAATAGATGTATAAGAAAATATTGCAATATAAATCAAAAAATATAATAAAAATGATAAAAGTTGGTTTTTAAATTCGACCTTTTCTTAATGGAATCTCAATAGAAATAAATAATCAAGCTCGATACATATAAAATTTTTTGAGAAACAATTTAAAATATTTCTGGCGTTACGTGACAAAAAGTAGACTTTTCGCTGGAAATGCCCATATATAAAAATGAAAAATGTTTGTATGTTTGTTTGTCAGTTTGTTTGTTTGTTTGTTTGTTGGCTTATAGACTCCGAAACTACTGAACCGATTTTCCTGAAATTTTTACAGTAACATCACGTGAGCCCTAAAAATAAAATAGGCTACTTATTTTTTCGATAGGGGCAGGGGAATTGGTACCCCCCATAGGATGCCAATATTAATTATCGCATATCTTAAGAGCCGCTGGACGCATTTTGCTGAACTTTTTGTAGTAGGATCTTCTGAGCCCCAAAATTTAAATAAAATAGCAGCGGGGGAAGTGGTTCCCCCCATAGGACGCCAATGCTTTATATCGCATATCTTATGAACTGTTATAGTGAGAATGTTCAAACTTTGTGGAAGTCACTCTTATGGTATACTACACTTTTGAAAATAAAAATAAAGCGGGTAGGCGCAGGGGGGAAAACCTCCCATAGGATGCATGTATTAAATATCGCTTAACTGAAGAACTATTAAAGGGGGAGTCTTCAAACGTGGTTAAAGCTACTACTAAGGCAAACTATAAATTTCAGTATAAAAATGGGCGGGGTAGACAGGGGAGGAGCAGTACCCCTCATAGATAGATATATAAATAAGAGCCACTGCATGAATTTTGTTGAACTTTTGGTAGTAGGATCTTCTGAGCACCAAAATTGGAATAAAATAGCAGCGGGGGAAGTGGTGCCCATCATAGGACGCCAATGTTTAATATCGCATATCTTAAGAACTGTTATAGTGAGAATGTTCAAACTATGTGAAAGCCACTCTTATGCTATACTACACTTCTGAAAATAAAAATAAAGCGGGAAGGCGCAGGGCGGAAATACCTCCCACAGGATGCATATATTAAATATCGCTCAACTGAAGAACCATTCAAGGGAGAGTCTTCAAAAGTGGTTAAAGCTACTATTAGGGTTAACTATAAATTTCAGTATACAAATGGGCGGGGTAGACAGGGGAGGAGCAGTACCCCTCATAGATAGATATATAAATAAGAGCCAATGCATGCATTTTGTTGAAGTTTTGGTAGTAGGATCTTCTGAGCCCCAAAATTGAAATAAAATAGCAGCGGGGGAAGTGGTGCCCACCATAGGATGCGAATGTTTAATATCGCATATCTTAAGAACTGTTATAGTGGGAATGTTTAAAATTTTCAGAAGTCACTCTTATGGTATACTACACTTTGAAAATAAATTTAAAGCGGGTAGGCGTAGGAGGGGAAATACCTTCCATAGGATGCATATATTAAATATCTCTCAACCGATAAAGTGGTTAAAGCAGTGTAGCGAAGCGCACCGGGTAAAGCTAGTTAATAAAAAAATTAAATTTAAAAATATGTAAGTTTTCATGTATGTATGTATATTATTAATATACTTTTCAATTTCACAAATTAAAGCTCAAAAAATTATAGTTTGTACAGAATAACCTAGTGATGTGTAAACGATCAAAACAAACAAAATAAAACTCGTTATTTGAATACTGTTTGTTATCATCAATTAAATCATTATCTAAATTGCACTTTTACTAAATAATTTTTGAACTCTGTTTATTTTTTTAAATAAAAGATAAACTATCGTATGATTATTGATTTATAAAAAGTAATTTTTTTTCTCACACACGACAAAAAAAATTGTAGATACGAGCAGGGCTGCCGTTTTTTGGTTATTTCTAACTGTGTACTACGATTTTTTCATTTTACCAAGGAACGGAAGTTTTTTATAATTTATCGTAAACAAAAAATCCCTTTCAAAACAGCAACCAAATAATTTTTTAAGATTTTAAATAATTAATTAGAAAATATTTACATAAAATGCATTTCGCATATCGCCAATCGTTTTCAATTTCGCCATATTACCAAACGAAAATTTCCATCGAAATAAAGAAATCGCCACATTTGACAGTCCTGCCAATAACAGCTAAAAAGCGGAAAATAATTTTCCATTTTTGTTATTTATAACTGGCATATTAAAAAATATTCCATTATTATCTTTCAATATACTGAATTTTGTATGGAAATTTTACTGTTTTTTTTCACGAAAAAAGTCCCAAATAAATAAAAAACTTTTAATTAAGTTTCTCGTTATTTTTTTAATATATAAATGAATTACATTTCATGTTTGGTTTTTTGATTTATAATTATTATTATTTTACAAATTACCTTTGATTTTCGCAATTAATAAAAGGCATTTTAAATTTGGTTATATTTTTTTTCATTTGGTAACTTTTTTAAAAATTTTGGTTGTAAAAATTTAATTGGTTGTGGCAGCACTGGTTACGAGTACGAGTATGAATTAATAACCACTGTTTTGCATCATTATATGATTCAAGAGACAAATAAAAGAGATAGTGTTGCCGCCTTCAAATCAAAAAATTAATATGAATTTAAAAAAAGCTTTTTAGGCTTTAAATGTTTTTTAACTAAAACGTATCTAAAACCTGAATTAAGATTTTATTATGAATACGGCTGTTATACTTTTCATTGTATTTTTACAAAAGCAAGTTCATGTGTGATAGTGTGAAAGCAGACTGCAATGTTAAATGAGATTGTTTCACAGTTTCAATAAAACTCATTACATTTCATTCTCACGAAGTAGTTATAATGACATACGTAAGGTTTGTGCGATAGTGTAAACTTCCTTTTAAAAGAGTGTTGATGTTAATAGCATGAGGTATTTTATAAATTGAAAAAAATAAATAAAATTTAAAAAGAGTAGTAAAATAATAAACTAAAAATTAACCGTTGTTTTTTGTGTTGCTCCAACGGAAAGCTTACAGTTATTCTTTTTGTTTTTGTTTCTTAGATTTTATAATTGTAGCAAAAATGTTCTCTTGTACGCATACTTTGACATGCAGGCACCAGCCTGTATGAAATAAAACATTAAATTGTTTCCAAGTGCATGAAAGTGTTTGAACGTTGCACAGTGGCCTAAGATATAGGAAAAGTGGAAATATAAATAGAATTTTTAACTACTAAAATTAAACGTAATGCACAGCTTAATTAACCTAGTCCCTATATTTATTGGAATTGGAATTCATTTTTTTAAAATTATCAATGTAATTTTTGGGAATACAAGATTTGTACTTATTAAGATTTAGTTTTAATTAAATTCTTGATAAATGCAATGAAATTAATATTTCTATGCCCATTTCACTGATCTCTTAGGCCAGATCATCAGGAAACATTATTCCAAAAAAATTTTAAAAAGCTGAAAATATTAAATATGCAAGCAAAAACTGCAGAGTGAATGGGAATTTCAAAGACGCAAAAATTCTTATTTACAACGATATCATTGCTTAAACAAAATACCAACAATAAGCAGTGAGTTTATCTTTTCTAACATTAATTTTTGCGATTCTGAAAAGTTTTTTTTTGGATTATGAAATATTGTTACTACTGATTTATGCCTCCACACTACCAAGATGGGTAACTCATGTTTGTAGCACTTAGAAAGTTCCTTAGAGCATTCCCATTGACTTAGAATCACTCTTTCAGTCGATCTAATCATGCCCGTCCATTAATTATGTCTATTTAAACCTTGTTATCAAATCACAGGATTTTAATATAATTGAATAAAATTTCACATACCGTCGGCTTAATATGCAAACCTGCTAAATTCTCTTTTTAAGTTAATTGAGATTTTGATGTCGTCTGGTAGAGAAAGATACGCCTCGTCGAGCAGCATGTAGTTTTTCTTCAATTTGAGTCTTGAAGTGTATAAAATATATTTTTATACTTCTGGTTTTTCTATCAAGCAGCACATATCAAATATAAAAGTTGTATGTCTCTTTTGTAAAATGTTACTGATAGGGAGCTAGCAGGTTTGCATATAAAGCCGACGATATAAATCTGTGTTAATATAAAAACAAGGTAATTAAAATTGGTTAAAATCGGCCAATATCCCTAAATAAATTTTTTTCTGCAGTTAGACAATAGTGACTAAAAATCCTTTTAGGCCCGTTTTCACCGCTTACCGATAGCTAAAAGTAGACATTAACCACCCTTATACAAAGTGTTCCATTATTTAAGCTTTACTTAAACCTAAAGTGAACGATAAAATAAATTAAGGTTCATCCTACCTTGTAGGTTAAAGTAAACTTGAATTAATGGAACACTTTTTATACGGCCGTTAAAATCCTACCTTTAGCTATCGGTAAGTTTTAAAAACGGGTCTTAATATGTAAAATTCTGTCCGAATTTGTTCAGAAAAAATAAATTCTTTTAACAACATAAGAACCTTCTGCCAAAATAAACTTAAATTAAAATTAAGCATAAACAACCCAGTACCAGCCAAAACCTCTGCACCTCTTATGGCGCAGAATTAACTGTATGCGATTATTATAACTTTTTTTTATATACAGGGATTTAATCACCACATACGATATCGAGCAACAGTAATCGAAATTTATTATTTTGGTATCATGATGTAATTTGAGATGATAGTATTCGATATCGAGTAACCAAAAACATAACAGCCTTCGAGTTTTCATTTGATACGACAGTGTTATAAAGAAAATACGACTATTTACACGAAATTGTACAATTTTTATTAAAAATCAATCATTTTTATTTAGTATTTAACAATAATAAGATATTTTATTAGTCTTTTAATATTAAAATTTATGATTTTTGAAAAGATACGACTTAGAGTGAAATTCTCATGAATATTAAAAGACTAATAAAATATCTTATTATTGTTAAATACTAAATAAAAATGATTGATTTTTAATAAAAATTGTAAAATTTCGTGTAAATAGTCGTATTTTCTTTATAATACGCATGCGATATTTTTTTAAAATATTTTTTATCGCATGCGATATTTTTTAAAAACCTTATCTTCAAACACGTTATTCTGTAAGTGATACCCATTTTCTGCACCGCAATGCGGAAAATTTAAGTTAAATAGAGGCTGTCTTAAAATAACTTTTGAACACCATCTTAATGAGGAGACAAAGGTTCTGCCGGTCAAGGAACACAACGTCATGTGTACGAAACAGTTCCTTCTAGAATTTCACGTTGACATTACCAAGTTGGAGGCTGCCCCGAGGCATATTCGACAGGACCTTGGTATCTACGAGGAGAGTATACAGAGATATGTGCAGGATCCATTTGATCGCAGCTTGTATATGACAGCTTGGAAAGACATAGTACATAGGGACACCAAAAATGCCGCCGTGGCAGGTTACTGCATGAATGTTGCACTTGGGGATCGCCTATAACAGACGCTGAAATAATTCTGCCGCATAAAACAGAACTAAGATCAGGATGAAGCTTAACGCCTTCTGGCCACGCAAATACCGTGCCATCCCTAACTTATGGTCAGTTGGGATCCTCATGGCACCCTTTTCATATTTAATTGCCCAGCCACACGGTAGAAGCAGCTCATATCCTTGGAATTTGACAGAACTCCCAAATAAATATTGTGTAGTGTTAAAACTTATACACCACCAGCTACAACTGGTGTAAATCATAATACTTAGAAGCGGATTTTTAAATGTTTAGCTTCCTAGACAAAGATTTAGTTCGATTGATGACATTGGATGGGGCTTCTCTTTTGTATAATCCTTGCCAAATATTTTAATATATTGTTACGTTTTTCCTTCAATAAACACCTTTCGGGTTACTCCCTTTATAATAAACCGTTGAGTTCTTTTAATTGCAAATCAAAATAAATATACAGGTATCCCTTGATAATAGCAACCATTTTTTGAATTACGCGTTTTCTTTTACGCGATTTTAATAAAATACTCTCAAAAAGTTATGGAAATCCTAATTTTGTGCAAAATGCAGCACTGCGATTCAAGAAATTTTATCATCTGTGTGCTAAAATAGAACTGCACAAATGCATACATATTTATAAAAAATTAATAAGAAATAAAATATTTTTTTTGCACTACTTTATTGTTTTTATTTATAATTTTCTTAAAATCTGCGAATTGTTTTTTTTTTGTATTTTATTTTAAGGATTCTAATAACTATTGAATAGTTTAATTTGTTTTTGACTATTTTACGTACAATTGCCATAATTTTCTTACATTTTTGATTTTAAATATTCGAATATATTTCAAGTATTGTTTTTGTTCTCTTTGATTCAATTATTTTATAAAAATATAATAACAAAGCTTAAAATATTTTATTGTATAGCAATATCCTTTTATTTTTAAAAAGGAGAAATAAAATTATAAAAAAAATATATAATTCATGAGTTCTCGATTTAACACGTAAATCGAGGGTCACCTGTACACACTTATTCAATTCACCAAAAAGTAACCAATAAGTTGAGTATCAAAGTGAACCGTTTAATATCTCCAAATAAGCTGAACTAAACATTTATGAGTTAGCCTATATTTATATGTAGTGCACAACCAAAAGTAGTAGTAGAGTAGTAGATTCAAGAACCTTTAAGTCGATTCTAGAACATTTTGTTCGAATTATTTTAAATTCTACAATTAAATTTAAAGTTTACAATACAGTGGAGCTAATAACAATTTAAACTAATACGACATGAATTATAACTTACAAGACTATGTACTTAAAACAAATACTACAAAAAACTACAAGATACATCTAATTTCGTAACAATAAAAAAAACACATTTTGTTTAATTAAAACCCACTGTAAATTATTGTAATAAAAAACCTTAATAACATACTTCATGTCACAACAAAGTACATTTTAAATACACAGACATGAAATGTATTAAAGTGTTTTCCATCTTCCGATAAAGTTTATTTTCTATTTTTAGTAAAATGTTTTTTTTTTAATATGTTGCATCAGTTTGTTTCAGGTTTTCTGGAATTTAAAACTTTTTTAAGAATCCTTTTCACAAACACACCCCAACATACTTATACACATGCATACTTACTTCCACACAAGTAAGTTGTTGTTTGTTTCAATTACATGTGTAAATGATACCTTAATTGATTTTGATACCAATGAAATTAATGATCTTAATAAAACCCACATGTCATTAAAAATAAAGAACGTGAAATGAGCTTTTAAAACAAAGACAAAGAGGAAAAGACATTAATTTCTTTTGTTAGAAGCCGACGCTTTATTTAGGTTTTATGAAAGTTAATGGCTTGTTAAATGACTTGTTATAAAATTTACGATTAAATTTAAAAATAAAAAATAACATCTGTCTTTTACACAACAAATATTAAAGATATAATAAATTATTTTTAAGAAAACGCTTTAATTAACTGAACTTTTTTGTTTAATTGGGGCCTGTTTTCTATCGGGAGCTTAGATTAGTATTTAAAAATATGATAACGGCAATCCGAAAACTCCCAAAAACTTTTAGAGACTTTCAAAAATTTTAACTTTTTTATTTAATAACTTGAATTTAACCCTACACTTCGTGGACATATGCATATGCCAAAGTTTATGTGTCTAGTTTTTGACAAAAAAGAACCAATATTTTTCATCTTAAAGCTTCTCATTCACTCAGAACCCTGCACCTATAATTTTATGTTTCTACATTCAATATTCAAATCTAATTCAAAAAATACTACATTTAGAACGGAAAAGTAATAGAAAAATTTAATTACCCCTATCTTACCGTTTTGATATCTTTTTCTCCCCAACGAAAGATCTAAAATTTCAATATTGTATTGGAAGCCCATAATTTAGTTCGTAGTTGTTAATGGATGAAAAAAATACTTTGTTAAAAAAGTACCAAAAAGTAAGAAAGGAAGTTCGAATTTCGAAAAAGTACCAAATTTATATTTGTATTTTTTGATAAGTCGTGATATAATTTTTATTTTTATGTTTATTCAATTGGTGTGTTTGTTTTTGTTGTCGTGAATGTTTCATTTATGTCCCACAAGTGTAGGGGAATTGAGAGGTCCGCCACGTCATAGCCCCCATTAACGTGGTAGGGGCGTGGTCTATTTGCTGAGGTGCCCAGGTATCAGCAATGCTCCGTGATAATACAATCGGTAACCCCTGACTGCAAACCAACCGATAGGCACAGATCGCATAACACCTCGGTTTAGGGGATGGATAACCTTTCGTCGCCAAGGCCTTTAAGTTCATTGCCTTCACCTCGGGAGTCGCCTGTTGCTTGCAAACACCCGGGCCAAGGCACGAACCACAGCCAAGACTTAAGCCACCACATCGCTTCAAGATTGTTATCCATAATAGTGGTGGAATAAAAGATTAAATGGGGTGAGAAAAAAAGTTCCAAAATACAGATTTTAACTGTTTACTCCCAAAAAGGCCCGAATTTCAAATAAATACCGGACATCGCCCGATTATTTTTTTTAAAGAACTCCGTTAAGTATTTGAATCTCTTTTTGCTTAGGAGATGTAAGGTTAGAACGTTTACCCTATTTTACTCCCTTAACAAGAACTAAATATTATAGTTAATTCAAAAAGTACCAGTGAAACAACAAAAAGGACCAAACAGATCCCTCTTACAGATTCTTATTCACTTAGGATCTTACATGTTTAATTTTATGTTTCAAGGTCCAATACTAACGGAAATTCCAAAAGTACCAGTTGAACAACAAAAAAGTACCAAAAAGCTTCCAATTATAGATTATCATTTACTCAGAACATTTCATGTTAAATTTTATCTTTCTAGCTCCAATATTAAAGAAAATATATATGACAATGAATGGAGAAAAATGTTTTGTAAAAAAGTACCAAAAACTACCAATCCTTAAACGTTCGAAAAAGTACCAAATTTTTATTTGCTATGTTAGTTTTATTTCTATGTTTATTGGCTTAAAAGATAGATGGGGTGACAAAAAAGTTCCAAAATGCAGCTTTTACCCGTATGCTTCCCAAAAGGGCCGAGTTTAAGAGAGTATCAGACACCTGTCCTTTTATTTTTTTTTTTTGATAAACAACAATAAGTTAAATTTTTTTAATCTCTTTAAGTTTAGAAGAACTGAGATTAGCGAATTTACACGTTTTTATCCCTTTTTACCCTTTTATAAGGAAAGCTGGACTTTTACCCGTAACCAGCGTTGCCTAATGTGCAGATTAATCTGTTTTTTGAAGTGAAAATTTTGACTAAAAAAAATTTTTTTTTAAAATCACTGCAGTCTTTAAATTTTATTCGAATAATAAAACTATTAATGTGTTTAACGATCATTTTTTCTAGTGCAGCAATGTAATAACTTGTTATCTCATTTAAAATAGAAATTTACATCATATTTAGTGCAAAATGTTGCGATGGTTCAGAACCATTTCCGATTTAAAAAAAAATTAATTTGTGGAATTACATCGAAATAAGTGTCAACAGCCTACAGAAACTCAAAACAAGAAATAATTTTGAAATTTCTATTCTATGTTTTGGGGAATTTCGCAGACCAAAGACTTTAAAAAAAAAATAATTTTATTAGCTCAAATGTCCTACAAACTAAAGTTATAAAAATTAAATTTAAATAAATTGTATAAAAAACCAATAGTGAACTTTGTATTTTTATATGGCAGCACTGCCCGTCACTCTTCATTTTTAAAGTGTTTGACAAATTTAAAAAAAAAATATCTTCTTTTACTCGGCAACTTCTATTAGAAAAGTAGAAATAGTGATCACAATTGGGTTTGCCAAAACAGTTTAAATTCCTGCTATTTTAACAAGATCGTTAAGAAAAAGATATTGCGTTAATACCAGGGTGTTAAATTAATCGGGTTTCATTTTTGTAAGATTAACTTATTCGATTAAACGAATAAAATTTTAAAATTAATCGATTAATCGAATAATTCTAAATTCAGAAATTTAAATTTTCAAAAGATTTTGTTATTCGTGCTTAATTCCCAGTTTTTATTTTTGATAAAAACACTTGAAATTTATTGTTGATGGGATAAGCTATTCCTTTGCGCATTTCACTGGTTGCTTAGACCAGATCATCAGGAAACTTCATCCATAAAGATTTTAGAAAAACTAAAGATATTAAACCAAGTAAAAATGTTAAACGTATAAGAATTATAGCAACAGTTCTACTTGCAATAATATCAAAGTTTAAACAAAAACACATCAACAATAAACAGTGGGTTCATCTCATCTTACATTCCCCACTACAATCAGTTGAAATTCTC
The DNA here is from genome assembly GCA_949318255.1 of Pollenia labialis. Taxonomy (NCBI): domain Eukaryota; kingdom Metazoa; phylum Arthropoda; class Insecta; order Diptera; family Polleniidae; genus Pollenia; species Pollenia labialis. The sequence continues at coordinate 32,864,013 of OX439143.1, read as the reverse complement.
TCAACATTAATTGTAGTTGTAAGCAGGTTAAGAAAAACAAAATAAAAAACAACAACTTAAAAAAGATGTTGCCAATTAAGTGTTTTTTAGGCCGTGCACCTGCCTGTTTATTATCAAAAAGTAATTTTAATTTTTGGGAATACAAAATTTAAATTTTCAAAAGATTTTGTTATTCGTGCTTAATTCCCAGTTTTTATTATTGATAAAAACACTTGAAATTTATTGTGTAAAAGTACTTTCAGAACCCGAAAATGGGTCAAAAGCGAAATGGTGTTCCAATATGGACTAATAGGGTTGATAGTTTAGGTATTCTATATTTCACAACTTTATAGTTTATATTCTGAATTTGTATAGAAAAGGCCAACAAGCAGTCTAAGTTCCGCCTTATCAATCAACAGAAAATTGCCTGCCTTGCGCCGGGACAGTGTCACAAATCTATTGGACTGGCTTAATCCAGAAGTGGACGTCCATGCGTGAAGGACTTGAAGGGTCTTTCTTCCAGTTAGGCATATTTAACAAATGATTTTTACTTACATGGACAAATCTTAATATTAAAAAAAAATATTACTACTGCCCTAGTTGAGGCTTGAACTTGTCTTTTCTCTATTTTTGTAAATTTTTTAAGTTTTGCGCTCAAGCGAACTGAGCTACGTGCATAAGTGCTAGTGTAAATCACTTTTAAGTTATTATTTAACATTAAAACTTACTAAGATGGACAACACTTTGTACTCATTTATACAACAAAACAAAAACGTATATCATGAAGAAAAATCTTTTTCAATACATAAAATAAAATTTAAGAAAAAACACACATTAGTAAATCGGCACATATGGAAACGCTGTGACCAAGCCAAATATATAAAACTCTCCACGAATGGAAAATTAAATTCAGTCATATTGTCCTTTAAATCTCAACATTACAAAAAGGTAGGATTATTTTAATGTTTAAATTGTGATTATTAAATACGAAATATTTCATTGAAATTAAAAAAGAAGCAAAAAACATACAACAAATGTTCCTGTACATAAGTGCATACACAGAAAGACTTTTGCGTAGAATTTATGAAACACATCAATCAAATATGTACATTCTTTGTGTTCATTATTCGCTTAAGGTGAGTTTACAAAACGAATACAAACATGCATAAGACTAAAGGGGAACAAAGCAAACATTTTATTAAAAAGCAAACAGACGGGAAATAAAAAAAGATTTAAAAAAGTTTTTAATAAAATGAAATCAAATTTTTTTTTAATCTTAAAAAATAATTTTTTTTTAAGTTTTTTACCAGTAGGGTATCTTACAAAAATGAACCTCCTCTTAATTCGTTGGTAGACCTAACCTTTCGTATAAAAACACAAAAATTTCTAGAATATCCACAAGTAATCAGTTTAATCTTTTAATGGTGCTCCACCAGTTTATTTAACAGATTTATATTTGTTATTCCACCAGACAATTCCGAAATCGATTTGGTTCGTTATCAGATAAAAGATTATCTGGAATCTTGACAAATCGAAAAGAATCTGTCTTAAAACAAGTTCGATTGTTTGCTTAAGGAACTCAACTTGGAACCCTTCTGAAGTTCTTCCCAATCGATTAGGCTTGAACGAGTGAAATTGCCTTCACTGTAAAGCCGAAGAAAAATTATTTAAATTCCGTTCGCACCGACTTGGCGTTATGGTAATGTTTTCGCTGAATTCTTGCTTAAGAAAATTAAAGTCAACGTTGCTCAATGCTAAACTCACAAAATTTATGTTGTATCTTTAAATCTTTCACACAAACTACGCAAATAACACGAGCCAACAAGGATTTGGATTGATTGGATGAATTCGAATCTCTAATTGGTTTTTCCCTATCACGTTTCAGTTATTCGTTTCATACATAAAAAATTACTAGTTTTTTTTAAAATGCAAGTGATTTTCAAAAGTGAATGGCGTTATTTGAACGTCCTCCAGAACTACAGGGGCTTGCTGGAAATCGCAAACACTAAACGCAAGAATTTGGAAGTTGTTTTTAATAAACCGTAAACCTAATTCTTATAATTTTTGGTTTAAAATCCTGTTTAATAGGGAAATATTTGTTTAATATTTGTCATAAAATTCTTTTATTACAAAAATATTATTTAAAAACGACTTTTAAAATTCTTGCGTTTTACGTTTGCGATTTCCAGCACACCCCTGATAGTCTTCCAGCATGCTTTTGTCTCAAAATCCTTGATAAATTCTAAAAATTTTTATAAATATTGGTGAGCACGCTCCCCTTGTTCGCACTAACTGCACATAGTTTTTTTTTTGAAAAAATTCTAATTGCGAATGAAGATTATGCAAAACATTGTCGGTGTCCACGGTTTGTCCAAGTTTCTGTATGCATATGCATATTTTAATGATTCTGATTTGGATACCCTTTTTTCAAACAAATAGTCAAAACAAAAATAGCTTGAATTAGTAACACACGATCTCCCTGACATGGTTAAACGCTACAATTATGAAGATTTAGAATGAATGTGGGCTTGTTCTATCAAATAAATAATTTTGAAATTGTAGTGTCAATATTAACTCTTTTACAGTATTGCCAACATGCGATATGAGAAAGAACAAGACGTGTTTTAATGCCAGATTCGAATAAGTTAAAAAGCATGCTTCGTTTCTGCAGTCAAATTTTTCCCCAGATTTGTAGAACAGTGTTATAATTCTTTTCGGAGAATATGCAAAGATTTTAATGAAATGTATAATTTTATTGACTTTTCCTGGAATATTAAATAGTGCCATTTAATCTTGTTTTTAAATACATAAATAACCTAATAAAGTTGTTTGTAATTTAATTAGAGTATGTATGTAAAAAAGTATGTAATCCTGCTTAAATATTTTATTGAAAACGTTTTATCCATAATCTTTTTTAAGGCTTTGCAAAGAAAATTTTACTTTATTAATTATTAAAAACACACAGATAATATTCCATTTTTGTAGACAGCGACAGACACTTTTGTAAATAATAAAGATACATATTTAACCAGAAAATAAAAATAAAAAAAAAAATGATAAAAACTTGTTGAATGGAAATATTGAATAAAATGATGTTCGAAAATAAAAATTTCCTTTAAACGACTGTCAAATACTTTTTTGGTAAAAAAAAAATATCACACAAAAGAAATTCTTTAAAACTAAAAGAAAATAATATGTGTGTGAGTATGTGAAAATTTACGCACATACCCCTACAGACTAATTTTTTTAATGGACCAAACAAATAAATAAACATAAAATTACTAATGCTGGTGTTTATGACGATTTTATTAACAACATAAAACTGGTACTAAAAATTTATAAAAAAAAAATATAAAAAATTAATAACAATAAATAAAAAACATAATAAAAAAATACTAAATGCCAAAATCAATACTTAAAAGAAAAACAAAAGAGACTTTTGTGTTAGTAATCGTTTATTGCCTTAAAAATTTAAAACTATTTAATGATTTCACTTATGTGTGTGTGTGCCCTCGTCCATGTCTTTGGCTTAGCCTTGCAAGCATTTGTTATCGCAGAAGCTGGGAAGTGGGGTCGTCATTCCATTAAAATGATCCTTAGTTATATCATCTAACTACTATAACTCTGAATTTCTTATTTAACGTTGATGAGTGCCAAAAAAAGACTCGTCAACGACACTCAAAAGAAACTTCTGGTAGATTCGTTTAAACGTCACTGAGAAGTGACTTCAAGTATAAGATCAGATCGCAAATGTTTCATCTACACAGAAAAAATGTTTCACCAATTAATGCACTAATCAGAAATAAAATCAGTTTTAATTAAAAATTTAATCAACTGAATTAAACGTTTAATCAAGTGAATTAAACTTTTAATCAAGTGAATTTTACTTATACTATTAATTTGTTAACTGGTGCAAATCTCTTTACATAAATCGGCAAAGGCAAAACAGTTAAGAAAACTTTCCTCCTCTGTATGTCAACCGATTCCAACAAAATATACACCATTTTAAAGGTGCATATTAACTTACAGAAGTTATAAGCGTTCAAATTTGCTACTAACACATATGCAGAACACATTAGTAAAAAATTGTTTTTTTCAATTATCAAATAATAAAAAAACCGGTATTCGAATATTTCGACTATATAAATCTTATGTATAAATCGGCACAGGCAAAACAGTTATGAACGCTTTCTTCCTTTGTTTGTCAACCGAACCTCTATGGGGAAAAAGGGGAAATACGGAAAACAAAATTTCTTCATTTTAATTTTTTAAATTTTCTAAAAAATTGAACTTAGAAACATACTATTATAGGTGCAGGTTACTGAGTGAAAAATGAAAAATGTTGGTACTTTTTGTTTTTTATCTGGTACTTTTTTGCATTTATGTTAATATTCGACCTACAAGGATAAAAATAAACATGCATATGGTCCTGAATGAATAAGAATGTATAAGAGAAAGCTTTTTGGTACTTTATCGTTCTACATCTGGTACTTTAATTCTGTTTCGTAAATATTAGACGTAGAAACATAAAATTAAACATGCAATGTCCTCTGTGGATGAAAATCTATAAAGAAGACTTTTTGATAATTTTGTGTTTTTAGTTGCTTTTTCTGATCATTTTTATATTGAACTTACAAAATAAAATTAACTTACGTAGAAGATAAAATATTAAAAGGAGGTTGGTCTCTCGCCAAATCGATCCACTTAGAAGGTAAAGTAAATGCTCGAAACATGTAAATTCATAATACTTAGATGAACTATGTTTTCTTCATATTTGCATAAAAATTTATGGTCGAATTTTGGCCAGATGACTGGTGCAAATTTAACTAATTTTTTAATTAAAATCACAAATTTTTTATTTGAAATCAATTTTTATTATATTCTGTGTAGATAAATTTATTGTATTTCCATCAGTTTTTAGAAACGTAGTAAATTAAAACATGAGAAATTTAAAAAGTTCGAATACAAATTGTCTGTAGATGGATCTTAAGTGTAAAATCGCTGGTAATATTATTTGCATCAGGCAACACTATAGCTTGTTTTAAAGGTGACATTTTAAGCTTCACTTTGTTAAAGGACTTACTGGGCCGTGCTGGAAATTGAAAACGTAAAAGTCGTTTTTTAATAAGATTTCTAAAATAAAAAAAAAGCGCCAAAAATCAAAATTTACAGGAGAGAGCTTTTTTATTATATTTCATGTAAATTTTGTATGAAATTTGTCGCTTACAATAAAATTGTTCTTGCTATAAAATCGTAACGGTACCTTATGTGACCATGACATTTTAGGAGATGATGCAAGTGTTGCCAATAAAGTCATTTATTAAAAAAAACGAAAACTGAAATTTATGTCGCCTACACTATTTTCGCGGTTAGGGCTCGTTATGATTATGCAAATGTTTCTCTATTAAACAGAATTTTATAACAAAAATTAAAAAAAAATTTGATTAAAAGTGTAAAAACAACATCCAAATTCTTGCGTTTAATGTTTTCGATTGCCAGCACACCCCTGATTATTAAAATCGCAAACATGATTGAATATTCAAACATAACCGTCATATTTCGCATTTTATACCCCACACTACAAGTGGAAAGGTTATATAAAAGTTTGCGATTCCGCTTCTAATTTCTACAAAATTATCTTCTTAGATCCCATAAGGTATATGTATTTTGGGTCCTTGTTAGAAGCCAAGTTGATTCCGTCTGTCCGTGTGTATGTTGAAATTGGTTTTCCGAAGACACCAGACATTATACGGACTAGGTTGTTATATATTTATGTCACATATACTCTGCTAAAGTTCTCTATTCAAATTTGGTCAGATATTTCCATAAACGACCTAGATATTAGCAGAAAAAAAGGATTGCCTCTAATTTTTATCATCAAATCCCCTGTTGTTCTTGGTCCTATCAGTAGCAAAGTGAATTTAATGATGGGCGTCTGGCCGTCTGTCCATTTGCATGCTTTGTATGTGGTGAATATTTGTTTGGGAAAAACTATATGCAATATCAGGATCATTGAAATTGTATGCATATATTGGTTTTGCAGTCAGAAACTTGAGCGAACCGTGCACATAGAGAAAAAACATTTTTAAATATGGTCACCTCCAACCAAACTATTTTCAAAGACAATTTTAAACATATTGTGGTTAATTTAACCATATATTTGTCAGCGAAACCCATATTATGGTTAAATTAGTCCTCCATCAGAAACCCACAACCATATTATGGTTACCTCCAAAAATGTTATGGTTGAATAGTATTTTCCTCTTTTCCAGGAGCAACCAACATACTATGGTTGAAAATCAACCGTGCTATTGTTAGTGCTTAGCAAAATTTAGTTATTATTAATCATGACATGATTGGAGGCAACAATAATATGGTTGGGGCTTCTTAATGGAGGCCTAATTTAACCAAAATATAGTTATCGCTGCCAATAATATGGCTATATTAAATAATAATTTTAAAATTTACTTTAAAAATAGTTTGTTTGGAGGTGTCCATATTTTAACATGTTTTTCTCTGGCTGTGTACACCGACAATGTTTTGCATATTTTTCATTCGCACTTAGATTTTTTCAAAAAAAAAAACTAGGTGCAGTAAGCGCGAACAAGCCCTGTTTACATGCGGTATCACAAGCAGGCTAAAAATCTGCTTCAAGTAGCAAAACTTTACCTTCAAGATGGTGGTTATTTTTCATTAATGTTTTCAGCTTAAGCATTCAGTGCGTAGCTAGGTGCCATTGTACTCTCAATTTACCAAAAACAATGGGCAGAAGTCTGTAAAATTATAGAGTGTTGCCTTCTGTTATAAATTATATTGTAAGCAAATTTTTTGCTGAAGCCTGAAAAACAGAATTCGAAGCGAGTTCCGAGAAGTCAAGTCAAGAAATTAAGTTTTAGCCAAAATATACATGAGTCCAAAAAATACGAACTGCAGCTAAACTAGCAAACTAGTGTTTAGAGCAGTGTTCAAAAATAAACAGTACATTATTTAGCGTTCGGCACACACACCCAAGAACGATATCTATGTTTTTAGTGTTTGTGTAGACGAACACAACCCTTAATGCCGTTCGTAACTATTTTCAAGGAAGAACCGATAGTGTTATTTTATTCGTTGAAAAAAACAGAACAATTGTAGTGATACTGTAGACAAACATTATATTTTGTAATGTTCTATAATGTTTCTTCAATGTGTTTTCCACAAATCTACTGAACCGAACACTAAGAAACAATATTTAGTGCTTATTTTCGAACACCGATAATAACACCTTTTTAAACCGTCTAGACAAAGGGATCTTAAAGAAGTATCTTGCGTAGAGTACTGTTTTCTCCGGACAAAATTATCTCTCATGATCACAAAATGTTTTCATTTATGATTATTTAAATCGTGTTAAAGGTTCGAAAAAGACTAACATAAAACAAATGCTGTCTGGGATGTCTGTCATTTTGTCATTAGCAACTACAACAATAAAAACAACAATCATTTGTTAGAAACTATAAATTTAATTTCACTGTAAAATAGTTCATGATATAGTTTTTGTATTCTAACTAAATATTTTGTATATAAATAATCACCATCGTTAAGGGAAATATTTTTAACGACCGAAAATAATATCTGAGGCAAAAAATAAAAAGAACTTAAATCGACATAAGCACAATTTGAGTTAATGGCACCCTGGTTATTATCTCCATGCTTAAAAGTACACATGGAAAAAGTTTTAATTAATTTGTACGAATTTTAAAGAAATAACCAGCCTGGCCCAAATTTTTGTTTTTATACCCTCCACCACAATTAGTTGTGAAGAGGGTATATTAAGTTTGTCATTCCGTGTGAAACGTTTTTATTATTCATCTCAGACTCCATAAAGTATATATATTCTGGGTCCTTGAATGATTCTAAGTCGATTTAGCCATGTTCGTCTGTCTCTCCGTCTGTTGAAAACACGCTCACTTTCGAACAACTCAAAATAAATGAACAAACTTGATGCCAAATTGCTTGTAGTTATCCTAAGCAGTTTGGGATTGAAATTCAGCAAAATCGGTGCAGTAGGACCAGAGCTATGAATCAAAATCTGGAACTACCACCTAAAAAAAATGATAATTTTGTTACAAAAAATAACATAAATGGTGGAACAAGGCACGGAATGAGATAAGATTTTGCAAAAATTTGTTTTATTCGACTGGAAATCACGCTGTTAAATTTCGTGAAAATCCCTCCATAATTTACCCTAAGCCCCATATAAACACTACTCCCGGAAAACAGTTTAGTGCACCTAAAACCATAATTAATAATGCTATCATAACAAAATTTGGCACGACACAGTTTTATAGTACTAGAAATTACACTGTGAATTTTCGTGATGACCGGTCCATAATTTACCCTAGGCCTTAAATAAACCCTTCTCCCGGAAAACAGTTTAGTACGCCTAAAGCCGTAATAAATAATGCTATCAAAATAAAATTAAAATACTTCATTACTCACACAAATAAATTTCGTGATGCTCGGTTCATAATTTACTATAGGCCCCATATAAAGCCCACTGAGCTGTCGGTGGAGGGTATCAAAGATTTGGCACAGCCGAATATAGCACTCTAACTTGTTTATTATTTTTTTCAAAATAAATATAAGAAAGAAATGTTCTTATCGACAACGTGGGCCAGGCAGTAAAGCAAAATTACTTTTTGTTTTTTTTTTTTTTTTTTTTTTAAATTTGCAATTTTATTTGGAATAACAACTTAAGTTAACCTCCGAACGATCACATTGGGAGTATTTTAGAATAAAAACTTGAAAAAAAAAATTACAACTGAAGGGAAGTGAAGATTTTAATGGAATATATATTACGACCGAATATACTCGTATTATTACATATTTTTCCCTTCACACAGAAAAAAATCAAGTTAAAAACGTCGAAAACAAGGTTGATTTAAAATTTTTTGTGGTGATTTTGCTTCATACGTGTTTCATGTTAATTCAACCTGATTTTATAATTGCTTGCGAACAACATTTTTTTCTTTTAAAATAACTATTATTCATGTTAATTTAACATTGCAGTAAAGTTAGAGCAAAATGTCATTTATATTGAAATCAAAATCCGAATCACGTTGAATGAAAGTTATTTCAAGTTGAAACAACGTGAATTTCATGTAGAATCAAATTGGTTTGAGTGTGTTATAACAGTGTGAAGAAGCTTTACATCAACATATACATTTATTTAAGAATAATTCAATACACTTACAACTGTAACACATGTTTCACTTATTTTGTATTCTCCTTTGTCAACAGAAGCATCAGCAGAATCGCCAGATATGGTTTTTGTCATCATTATACTTTGAAAACTTGATGCACTATTTAACTAAATATTTTTAATTAAAAGAATGCGGGAATTGTCTTCATTGTATAACATATTTTAAGAATGAAAATTAAAAAATTAACATACTTAACTATGTATGCATGTTAATTTTACAAGATAAACTTTTGATTTTAATATAAAACAGGTTTTTTAATGGATTCAATATCGAATCCATATTTATTTAAATTTTAATATTTTTTTTTATTTATTTTAACAGTGAATAATATTAAATAAGCGTGATTTAGGATTATTTCAATATTTTTAATTTAAAATTAATATGAAATAATGATAAATTTAAATAAATTGCATACTTTTGCAGAAATTTAACATGATTCTCAATCAACATTTTTCCATGTTAATTTTACATTGGTATTTTTTTCTGTGTGTTAATCATATTATTAACATGTTAATCATAATAATTTAAGAAGTAATCATATTATCATACAGCACCACTTTCACAACAATAAAAAATAAATAACGTTCTTATTGTTAAGCTTGTTAGGCCTGGAGCTTCAATGTAAACAAAACATCGATTTTATTAAAGTTAATAAATTGAAATTTTTTTGCATCGATTTTTTATTTTGTGGCACTTTGCACTTTATTTCAGTGTTCGAAAATAAACACTAAATATCGTTCATTAGTGTTCGGTTCGGTAGATTTGTGGAAAACACAAACGCTAATAGTGTTTGTGTAGAAAATCATTAAAAAAAATAGCGTTTCCCTGTTGGTCATCATTCGAACACTAAAATAATACTGTTTTCATCATACTCAACAAAAAATGGAAACATTTAATTCCATTCGGTTTTTTTTCAAACACAAACTTCATTGTGTTCGGTTCGGTTCATTAATGTTCGTCACTTTTGGCTGGTAAAAAAAAACAAACCTTTTTTACAAAAACAAAATACACACATGAAAAAAACATTATAGAACATTAAAATATAATGTTTTTCTACAGTATCACTACAATTGTTCTGTTTTTTAACGAAGAACCGAACATAATATAATGTTCGGTTCTTCGTTGAAAATAGTTACGAACGGTATTAATGGTTGTGTATGTTTACACAATCAATAAAAAAATAGATATCGTTCTTGGGTGTGTGACCCGAACGTTAAATAATGTACTGTTTATTTTCGAACACTGCTTTATTTTTTAAATTTTTATAAACTTGTTTTTTTTTAATGGGTATTTTTTTTTTAACTGTCGTTCAACAATTCACTAATTCGTCCGTGCAATACACCAACACTTTGTTGAGCCAAAAGTTTGGTGACTAAACTACACCATGAAATTGACCTTGGCCACCTCGTTCGTGTGAATTAACACTTTTACGCTACTTTATGTTGGGGTACGTCAAATCACTAGAATATGTTGATCAGTGTTGCCAAAACTGCTTAATTTTTTCAAAAAAAAATTAAATTATAAAAAAGCTAAATAAATGCTAAAAAAATTATATAAAAACAAGTTATAGCCTTTTTACACTGATCAACATCCACCATTAATTTTCCACACTTTGCGAAGATGTTAACATCTTTCCATAAGAATTTAAAAGATGTTCTTATCTCATTTTATTCCATTCTACATCTTTCGATTATTTTAGTGTCATCACTAACAATTAGTTCTATTATTATTGTGGCATCATTGACAACAAAAAAAAATTGGTTTTGTAAGCAGCGTTACCATTTGTCAAGTATTCTCTTTTATTGCAATGTTTTTTTTTTTTTTTTGTTAGGTGTTTTTTATATTTTTATACAAACTGAACTTAAAATACATTTATGTGTTTTCTTATTATTTTATTTGAAAAACTTTTTTATTCAAATAGTGACATTTTTGTTTGATGGTAGATGGGACCAATGTAAACGAGTGTTTCACATTTTCTACATCTTTGATGGTAGATGTTAGATGTTGATCAGTGTAAAAAGGCTATTAGAGTGCTATATTCGGCTGTGCCGAATCTTTGATACCCTCCACCGACAGTTCGTATATTTTAGGAGTGAAATGTATATGAAGTCTATTAAATACTAATTTATTTTTATAAAAACAGACATCAGCATTAAAATTGGTTGCGGCTTAGACCTTTATTAAATTATTGACTGACAATCAGAAAGTTGAATGCTTTTTTTTACCAATTTGAACTAGCCTGAGTAAAATATCATGTTTCGTAACAGTTTAAGCCGAACTTAAATGATTTTCAGGAGGGGGGTTTATACTGGAGCCATGCATGGTATGTTATGAACCAATCATCCCAGAACTCCGCAGAGTGATTTCTGGTATTAAAAAGCATAAATTTCAGTACAGTGGTGAGATTAGTTTTACTTTGTACAGTAAATTTCAGAAGGCTGCTAAATATGGGATCTAAGGTAAAGTATGGACCGTATATTACAAAATTACTTGACATTTTTTCTGGCCAAATAAATCTAAGTTGGAAGAAATTTGACCGTAATATCTACATATATCTGCTACGGTTTTAGGCGTATTTATTTAATTTACCAGAGTGGGCTTTATATGGGGCCAATAGTAAATTATGGACCGATCATCACAAAATTTACTATTGTGATTTCGTGAAGTTTAAGGCGTAATAAACTGTTTTCCAGGAGTAGGGTTTTTATGGGGCTTAGGGTAAATAATGGACGGAGCTTAACGAAATGTTACAGCGTCATTTCTAGCCGAATAAAACGAATTTTTGCAAAATCTTATATCATTCCGTACATTGTTCCACCATTTATGTTAGTTTTTGTAACAAAATTATACATTTATAATCAATATTTACAATGATTGATTCAAAAAATAATAAAATAAATTATGTAGACAATATGGATGGTTAAATTTTAGTTCTTTTTAATTTCATGAAAAGTTAAGGTCATTTAGTAAGTAGGGCAGTGTTGGGCTATCTGGGAATATAAAGCAAAGATAGTATGGTTGGGTGGGCTAAGACATTTTGAAGGGGGACTTACACCTTAACCTCTTCAACTAGCTTGCTTCACTCCATTTTCTTTACTTTATCTTTTATGTTTTGTTTTTAGTTTTCTTTCTGTTTCTTTTGGTCGGTTTTATATGGGAGCAAGAACCATCCCAATTTCCATGAGCACGACCGGTATTATTAGGTAGCAAAGCACCTTGAGAGTTAGGCCTTTATGGTTGATCGTTACAAGCTTTAATCCTACTGAACCGATTTTGCTGAATTTCAATACCAAACTGCTTAGGATAACTACAAGCAATTTGACACCAAGTTTGTACATTTCTTTCGAGTTTTTCGAAAGTGAGCGTGTTTTCAACAGAAGAACAGACAGACGGACATAGCTAAATCGACATACAAACACTCAGTCGATAGTTATATCGATAGTGCGATCTGAACTAGCGATAAATATCGATAGTACCCCAGCACTATTATTAGGCCAACATTCGACGCATTTTTGACGAAATAAGACCGCGAATGTTAAAAAAAAATGGTGCTCAGTCGCGGAGGCCATATGCTAGAAGTTTTTTTTTTAACATTAAAATGTTGGTTATTCCATTGAATTGTTGTTGTGGTTTATTTTTAAAAAAATGTCTATGCCTCTAAAGAAACCCCTAACAAAGCAAAAAAAAACTCGTTTGCATTTAAAAAAAAAATATTGAACGCTATCGAATGCCGAAATCCGATTTTTTATGCGTTACGAAATTTTATTCGGTTTCTGTTAATAAACAAAAAAGGATTAACTACATTTTAAGCTACTTAAGGACAGTAACGTCGTTACTTGTAAAAGAAAATCAGCAAAATAGCTTTTTAATTTTTTTCAAAGGACATACATACTTATAACCCAATGAATGTTGAATTACTTTAAAATTAAAGCAATAACATCAAACGAAAAACAGGCTTAAACATGTTGATATTTTTCTTTATACTTTATACTGACCTACTTATTGATTTTGTTGTTCTTTACTTGTTTTACTTTCAACAAAAGCCAAAAAAAAAGCAGAGAATTTATTAAAGTGTTCTGTTTTCTTAACTTTAATAAAGAAAAAAACGAACAAAAATAAATCTCTTACAAAAGATTTAACTTTCTTTCCTTTCACATTATTTTCGCACAACTTTCGGCTTTAGTAAATTTATTAAAAGGTGCTGACGATTTTTGTTGGGGGTAATAATTTTCTTGACAGCAAACAGATTTCGTTTGTAGTTTGACAGTGAGACAAGGGTCAATCAGCAAGTCACTTCACACATGGAAGGAGTTGAAGAGAGACTAAAAGTTAATTTCTTGTAAAGATTTTTTTATTTGCTTTTTTGTTTTGATCTGCTAATATTTAATTTGTGCTTAAGTTTATAGTTAAAAGAAAATGTACAAGATAAGTCCTTTGTGTAACAATCAGGGCAATCGAAAAGGACAAAATTTGTGTTTAATTTTTGTGAATTCTCTTATGTACACATATATTTATTCCCGTTGTTCTGATATGGAGCATATGTGACCCTATGAAAATAACTGCCATTCGGATCTATTAAGGGCTAATCATCATCCTTGTAACTGCGATGTTGAGTCGTCTTCTCCTTGTATAAGCGAGCCTTCCTCTTCTTCAGGTACCCTATGGATTCCAGTCAAGTGCAGGTTTTTCAGTAGTTTTTTATCAATTAAAAAGTATTTGAAATGTATTAATTTAATTAATGTGATAATTGAATCAATTATTTTTTTAGTTGAAAAAAATTAAGAAAATTATTTTGATTTAATTAACATTTTAGTTGTTTTGAAATAAATGTTCAATTTAAATATTGGTAGTGCATATTTGCTCACTTGCAAACAAATTTAAGCAATAACATTTGACATATTGAGCGCCATATTGTTTTTTAAATGAAAATATTTGTGGGCTTTAATATATAAAGCCTGGTACTCTGTTCAACTTTTCACTTGAAATGCTGAAAAAACACATATGAAAAAAACTTGTGCGGAATAACTATTTATGAAATAATGTTGATAGAGTTGTACTCTGTTCATCTTGTAAAAAATTACCGAAATGTTTCCGGCAACATATTTTTACAGCTGCGAATCAATGTAAGCCGCACTTATTTCACGTGGAATTTTAAGCAAAAGCAAAAAAGTATGAACTGATTATTAAACAAAGAATTAAAATAACTCAAGCGGTAACAGTTTTTCATCCATATTTACTTTCTTTTTTATTAAAAAAAAATATTTTTAGTTAAATACATGTGGGGTTTGTTTACACACGCAAAACAATGTCGCATACTTTGCAGGAATAAAAACGTCAAATTGTACAAACTCGCACGATAGGTAACATTGATACAAGTCAAATTATTCGTGTGAAATAATCAATGTTACTCACATTCTCAACAAATTTGAACAGAGTACTAGGCTTAAAAGAGAATTAAATTTAAATAATTTAAAAAGAAAATAACTATTTTAATTTGCTTGTGTATAATTGTAAGCAAATGCAGATTTTTTACTGTGCTGCCAGAAGTTTTTTGTGTTGCCAGAAAAGGTTTCTAAAATAAAAATACATTTAAACAAAAATAAAATTGGTATGCTCAGATCAATCATTAAATGCACTCCAAATTTACACATTGCTAATTTGCTCAATGACTTTTATTATTAAATAAAAAAAATAAGTGTATAAAAGTATAAAGGTATTAAAGTATAAAAGCATAAAAGTATAAAATTATAAAAGTTTAAAGTTAAAAAAGTATTTAAGTATAAAGTTATAAAAGTATACAAGTATTAAAGCTTAAAAGTATAAAACTATACAAGTATAAAAGTATTAAATTATAAAAGTATAAAGGTATTAGAGTATAAAAGTAAAAGAGTATAAAGGTATAAAAGTATACAAGTATAAAAGTATGTAAGAATAAAGTTATAAAAGTATACAAGTATTAAAGCTGACAAGTATAAAACTACACAAGTATAAAAGTATAAAATTATAAAAGTATAAAGTTATAAAAGTATAAAAGTATTCAAGTATAAAAGTATAAAGCTATAAAAGTATACAAGTATAATGTTATAAAAGTATTAAATTATAAAAGTATAAAGGTATAAGAGTATAAAAGTATAAAGGTATAAAAGTATACAAGTATAAAGTTATAAAAGTATTAAATTATAAAATTTTAAAAGTATAAAGTTAAAAAATATACAAGTATGAAAGTATAAACTTATAAAAGTATACAAGTATAAAAGACAATGGTATAAAAGTATACAAGTATAAAGTTAAAGAATATAAAAGTATTAAATTATAAAATAATAAAAGTATAAATTTATTAAAGTATAAGACTGTACAAGAATAAAAGTATAAAGTTATAAAGGTATAAAATGTAAAAGTATAAAAGTTTAAAGGTATAAAAATATAAAGTTATTACAGTATAAAAGTTTTAAATTATTAAATTAGAAAAGTATAAATTTATAAAAGTATACAAGTATGAAAGTATAAAGTTATAAAAGTGTAAAATTATACAAGTATAAAGTTATAGAAGTATGAAAGTATTAAATTATTAAAGTATAAAGTTGTAAAAGTATAAAACTATACAAGTATAAAAGTTTAAAGTTATAAAAGAATACAAGTATAAAGGACTAAAGCTATAAAAGTATAAAAGTATACAACTATAAAGTTATAAAAGTATAAAAAAATTAAATTATAAATGTATAAAATTATAAAAGATTTAAAGTATTTAAGTATAAAGGTATAAAATTATAAAAGTATACATGTATAAAGTTATAAAAGTATTAAATTATAAAAGTAAAAAAGAGAAAATTATAAAAGTTTAAAAATATTAAAGTAAAGAAGTAAAAAATATAAGTATAAAAGTATAAATAATAGTAAAAAGTTATGTGAACTAAGTGGAAGATTACTAACGGACTCCAGTGTTTAGTGCAAATGGGCTTGCAAGAGAGCAAAATGCAAGATGGCCAAGCTCTTTTGTTATATCCTTAAAGAAAATACACAGAGTTTCCGTTCGTTATATACAAGAGCTACAATGTTTAGCGTTGGCTTGTCCGCAAAAGCATTTCCACAAATCAAGGAACTCCGCTATTGATTTAAATACCTAACAAATTTGTCATTTAAAAGTTGTTAAAAAACGTTAAATCTTTAAAACTTTAAATTCATTTCAACAGTCTCCGATCATTAAACATATGTATGTAACAAACCGAATAACAAAATTAATTTTTAAAAATAAAAATAGTTACATTGTAATATGCATATAATACTTTTCTACTTAAATCCCCTGCAATTTCATAATTAATAATTTTTTTTATCTTTCATTTAATTACAGCGCATCGTAGATCAAATGCATTTCTTGATGTACCCACCATGAATATGCACCATCTGAGGGTTAGCGATGATGAAGATTTAGATCGTTTAAGAACATTTAGTGCTTCCAAAGGAGGTAAGTCGAAGCAAAAATTTAAGCATTACTTTACTATCTGAAACTGAAAAATCAGCTTTATAAGAATTTCTTTAAAATAAATATCGTTAAATAACTTTTATTTGAACGCAATTACTCCAAAAGCTTTGTGTTCATATAATACTTTTCAATCACTGTATTATCACTGTCGTTCTATAAATTTCCTTAGAACTTTTTGAAGAATTTCTTAAGAATTTCTTTTGAAATTCCTTAAATTAATAATTGATACATTTTGTACTTAAGCATTGAAACGAAAACTCATTCATACATGCACATCGTCATGCTCAAGTAGCCATACTCGAAAGTGTCATCCCTTCTCCCACTTCACCGTTCCAAACCTTTTTGCTACAATAAACACAAGGAAAATAAGAAACAAAATTATTTGATTTTCAAAAAAAAAAAAAAAAAAACAAAAAAAAATTACTTTTCGAAATTGTTCGAGTGTTAAAGGAGAAGATATTTGTGGTTGTAGTTGTTGTTGTACTTTTGATTTCATTGAACACACGCTCTCTTGTTGTAAATAAAAGGAAATATCAATCTTTACTTACCCAACAAACACGAGGTCGAACATTTGATATGAAATGACTTTATCATTTGACATCAAACACAATTCTCAAACGTTTTTCAATTGTTTAACTTTAACAATTAAATTCAAATTGAAATGGTTTGAAAATAAACATTTGACATTAAATGTTTTATCAATTTGATGTCGAATTGATATCAAATGTTTAATTCAAATCAAAACTAAACTTGGCAATTAAAGTTACATTTTTACTTTGTGGTTAAATGTGTTTAACAAGTGAACGAATTATTTCTTGTGAGAAATAAAAATTATTTTTGTTTAATTACAATGATTAAGAATACGAATTCAAAAAAATAAAACGGCAAAGTGAAGAAATTATAAGTTTGTTGTATGATCGTGGTGCTAAAATCCTCAAAATAAAACGGAGCCAATTTGTTCATCTTTGAATTAGAATTAGAAGACGGGAAGAACATTATTACATATTTTAGCTTTGTTGCCGAATGTTTATTTCACAGTTGATTTAAATAAATAATGAATTTGAATTAAAAAAATAAAATATATTTATTTATGTTCCACATTGTGTTATAATCCACATTTGAAAAACATTTGAGAATTACGTTTGAAAGCAAATTGAAAATTAAGGCATTTTTCAATTTGATAATAATGTCCCCTTTTTGTTGAAAATGCTGTGATTTTCAAATCAAACCTCCGTGTTTGTTGGGTATGTAACTCACTCGCTCATACAAATTCTTAATATGTATGCATGTGTATTTACAGAACACTTGTGTAAATATACACTTATACACTTTATGATTTAGTTTGGAACTCTTTTATTAGCACAGATGGTGCTGATGATAAATTTAAAGAATTCAGGCCGTAGCAGTGATATCATTTTTAGCTTATTCTCTAAATATTTCTGCGTCTTGTCTACTTGTACGACTGCTTTGACATGGTGATGGAGCAGGAAATAAGTACTATTTTTAAACATTCCTTATTTATTAAAATTTCCATAACCTCACTTAAGTGTAAAACTATTAATAGGAAGTGTTAAATTGCTATAATTGTTTGTGGCGACTCATTGAAACGCTCAATAAACATTCAGAATAAAATTGATTTAAATTGTTGAACGATTTCGATTTTATTAGACATTTTCTGTTAATACGGTGATTTTAAATCGCGAACGAATTTGAAATATTTTGATATTCTCAAAAAATGACGAGATTTTAAATTTTTGGTAGTGATTTTCATTGTTCTTAATCACGAGCGAACAACTTCTTTTTACAGTGTTGCCACATTGATTAAATACTTATTGTTGCAATTTTCACTTATTTTTTTAACTCTGTGTAATAAAATTTAGTTAATCAAACTTCATAATTATTGAATACTTTTTAG
This sequence comes from Pollenia labialis, assembly GCA_949318255.1. NCBI lineage: Eukaryota > Metazoa > Arthropoda > Insecta > Diptera > Polleniidae > Pollenia > Pollenia labialis. Next base: position 32,845,397 of record OX439143.1, on the reverse strand, counting down.
GTTTTTTTTTTACCAATTTAGTAAATTTAGATTTTTAACGATTAATTCATATGAATAAATTAGTCATATGCAACACGACTTTAAAACTTTGTTGCTTTGACAACCGCACAAATCTTTTTGAAAAGCAGCTGTCTACTAAAAAGGAAAAGTAATGCTCTAAACACATAGACCACAGCAGGCTACACGAACACACGACTACAAATGCTGCTGGTTGCATATGGAGCCGTGTAGTCAGCTACTGAATTATTTTGAAGACGGCAGCTACAATTCAAAAAATATAAACAGCTGTTTTTGTGCAGTATGTTTTTATATTTCAGTGGTGCCACTATAAATTTTTATTTGTTTACTTTTATAAAATGGAACAACATGCACAATTACGACTTTTACATAAATTTAATTAAAGCCTGTATTATTATTAAGTATTTATATTTTATACTTATTTATAATATATTTTATAACGTTAAAATAATAAATTTACTAAAAAACTCTTTCAATTATTTTAACAAAGGTTTAATACAAAATGTATACAAACTGCTTTTAAAATAAAAAAATGCTAATATCACGAATGTATACACATATTTTTTGCGCAAATGCACGTGCTTTAGGAATTAGAAGTTTCACAATATTTTATTTATATTGGTATCATTGGAAAGTACAAAGTGGAGTTAATGTTACAAATTTGTCGATATAACTTTATTTATGCATGTTATAGAAAACAGTTCAAGCCTTTATATGCTATGTTTTAGAAACTCCATCATATAAAATGACAAACATTTATGCTTGTATTCATAAAAATATTTTATACCTAATAAAACTAATTTTCTATGACAATGTTCCTTAATAAACGTTTGCTAAAATTAATAATCATTTATGAATACGGGGGTTAAAAACTTTTATTTTAGATAATTACTCAATTTATATAAAAGTTTAACTTAAAATATATGTTTGGTAATAATTTATGTATTTGTTACATATTTAGTTATTGTAATATGGACATAATTATTAAGTAAAGCCCTAATAATAATCCGATAGCTTGAAGTGTTCTCTAATGGCGATTTCTTTTCTGAGAAATATGTTGCATAAAGAGATAGAGCATCTCTTTTGTGTAGAGCATGTAACATTTATGCAACATATTTCTCAGAAAAGAAATCGCCATAAGTTATATGATGTTTAAATAATTATTGTTATATCGACATAATTTAATAATAAAGCCAATTTTGTATAAAAACCCAGTCAATGCAAGAAGTATTAATTCTTGTAATTGTCTCTTTTATAGTATCGGTACGTTTTGAACACCATGTCAAAGGCATTTTGAAACATTTTTCAATGATACTCATATTGCTAAAATACAGTTTATACTAAAGAGATATGGATAAAGTAACTTGTACTGTAATTACCTCTTTCTTTAGAACTTCATTTAAGTATACTAAAAAGTTATATGTATACATAAATACAAATTTGGTACAGAATCGAATTTATATTTTGTTTAAAGCTGGTTCTTTTACGTTTAACAAAAAAAAATTTTGCATTTTTAATTATATTAGCAACACTTTTTCACTGATACATTTTTGTAAAAATGGCTACTACCTCATGTTTCTTTTTAATTTTCAAGAATGTTGATATTTTCCTAACCTTTTATAAAATATATTAAAGCACTTATTTATTTCACATTGTTTATTATGTTGGCAGCACTAATCTGCTCATTGCCGCCTTTAAAATTAGAAATTATTCTAAAGTTGGCGACAGCCACAATCGTCGTCTTGTAGCCTGTAGCTGTGTTGGCTTCAAAATAATCGTCTTCGTATAAACGTGTGTATTTTATTTTTGACATATTGTAGCCTGTAGCTTGCTGTGGTCTATGTGTTTAGAGCATAAATCACGAAAAATAAAATAAAATTGTTCAATTTTACAGATTGTACAATTATATCGCCAATGTGTATGTGATATTCTTAGGTGGCAGCAATCAAAAGACTTGATTTTTGTTGCACAACGAAAACAAAGTGTAATGTGTTGGCAACATTGTACAATGCTGTTTATGTTATTCCTAAAGCCTGGTACTGTGTTCAACATTTCACGTGAAATGCTGTCAAAACGCATATGAAAAAAACTTGTGCGGAACTCTGTTTATTTTGTGAAAAAGTTAGGAAATGTTTCTGGCAACATTTTTTTACAACTGCGAAACAATGTAAGCTGCACTTATTTCACGTGGAATTTTAAGCAAAAGCAAAAAAGTATTAACTGATTATTTAATAAGAAATAAAAAATTAAAATAACACAACCGGTAACAGTTTTTTATCCATATTTATATTCTTTTTTTATTAAATTTTTTAATAAAAAAATAATTTTCAGTTAAATACATGTTGGGTTTGTTTACAAAAGCAAAACAATGTCGTATACTTTGGAGGAGTAAAAACGTCAAATTGTACAACTCGCATGAAAGGTAACATTGATACATGTCAAAATTTTCGTGTGAAATAATTAATGTTGCTCAACATTTTTCACAAATTTGAACAGAGTACCAGGCTTAAAGGTGCATGAGACGACATGTTTTTTACATCTGGCTTGTCAACTTTTCAAGTAACATTTAATTGTGCATGTCTGTCAAAATTGCTGTTTAACAAAGGGTTTATATAATATTCGGTCACAAACGTATGTATGTATATGTAATCTGCTTCTGACATTGTATTGCAGAAACCAGAGTAGTTCTCGGTTTCAGAGTGCGGCCGCCATACAAATTTTTGTTTGCGCCGAAAAAGAGTTCAGCCATCAGCCAATTTAGGATATTATAATGAGACGCTGCCGGTTTCTTCCCGGCATAGATTTTTGATGGTTTGTCAGAAGAAAATAGAGCACGTTCTAATTGAAATTTTGTCAGATAACTTTGCGTCTGACTTTTACAGAAGCAAAGTTAAACATGTAAAACACGACATATATGTATTTTGCAGTGGGAAAGTTGAAAAGTCAGATGGCAAATACATGTCGTGTACGGTCGCCTGAAAGGTTAGGTTCACCTTTGTATTGAATGAATGAAACCATTAATTTTTCTTTAATTTTGGTTTTTTTTATATTTGATAAAAATTATTTTTTCACCGAGTTTTTTTTTAAACTTTTCTGCTATCTAATCTCGACTTAAGATGTTTTGTCAAAATGTCAGTGTGGCTTTAAAGAAAAACTCCGAAAAAAAACTTTAAGTTGAAGTTAAATTGTCATGCTCTAAGCTGACCGGTTTGACGACCCGAGATTACAAACATTTGTGTGCGCAAAACAACTTTTTTCGGAAAAGTGATTTTCAGATTTTAATGGGAGCCTTAACCAACTATGAATTAATTTACACAAAAATTAATGCTGTAAGTTTAAGTCGTGCCGAATTGAAGGGTGACCCAAAAGAAAAGAAGTGGGTTTCATAGTCAATATTTTATTATAGGACATCATTACTGAAGGGGGAATTTAGTTTATTAAGACGCTAACGTCGCGAAAGTGCCGCCTATTTTTAGCTTTGCTTAGTCGCGTTATAAAAAGATTTTTCATGCATTCTGTAGTCGTGTAAGGACCGCTTTATTAGTGGATTTACGTAACAGCTATCGGGCATGTTCTGACAATCGCAAAACGCTTGACACTGGCGATTCTGACTTGAAATCGCGAAATAGGTGTTCTGTAAATCGCATCAGCAAAAAGTTTGGTGACTTCAAATTGCAAAAATATACCGAAGGGAACTAGAATATTTGTAAGAAACTAAGCCAGATCTCATGTTAAACGCACGAGTTTCAGAACAACATGAAAAAAATTAAAAACCTCAAGTAATAAATAAATAAATAAATCTGGCGATCAAATCGAGCGATTGTGGGAACATGGCCGTACATTCAGTTTTAAACAAATCTCTATATGTGACCTTCTCCGAGAAAAGGGAACTTGTATGTGAAAATGAAGTTTTGAGAATAACGCATTTTATCTTATTCTACACCCTTTTAGCTACCAGAATCCACTCTTAAGTCCAAACCGGTTTTTTGGCACACTAAGTCCCTTTTCTCGGAGAAGGTCACATATGCTTTACTCTACACGACAATATAAAGGAATGGTATTTTGCTTTTGTACAAAAGTTTGTAGTGAAAAAATAATCGTTCTATACCTTTTAGTATACCACTAGTATAACAGTTTATAAGTATAAAACTGTTAAAGTATAAAAATCTTTAAGTATAAAATAATAAAAGTATAAAAGTCTTAAAGATTAAAATTATAAAAGCAGAAAAGTATTAAAGTATAAAAGTTAAAAGTATAAAAGTAAAAAAGTATAAAATTACAAAAGTATAAAAGCATAAAACATTAAAAAAATAAAAGCATAAAAGTATAAAAGCAGAAAAGTATTGAAGTATAAAAGCATAAAAGTACAAAAGTATAAAAATATAAAAGTATGAAAGCATAAAAGTATAAAAGCTGAAAAGTATAAAAGTATTGAAGTATAAAAGTACAAAAGTATAAAAATATAAAAGTATGAAAGCATAAAAGTATAAAAGCTGTAAAGTATAAAAGTGCAAAACTATGAAAGCATAAAAATATAAAAGAATTTTTATAAAGCAGAAAAGTATAAAAGTAAAAAAGTATTAAAATATAAACAATAAAAGTAGACAAATACGAAAGTATTAAAGCATAAAGTGTTAAAGTATTAAATAATAAAGGTATAAAATTATAAAAGGCTACAAGTGTTTAAGTACAAAAGTAAACAAATACAAGAGTATAAAAGAATAACATCACATAAGTGTAACAGAATAAAAGTATAAAAAAAAAATATTAAAGTTCAAAATAAAATTATAAAAATATTAAAGTGTTAAAGTAAAAAGAAGCCCTAAAGGACAAAGTATAAACATTTGAAAGTATTAAAGCATGAATGTAAAGAAGTATAAAATTATAATAGTATAAAGATAAAATAAGTTATATTTTATTCGACATTTATTTATTAAATTGTTGTCTATATTATTGACCTGTACAATTCAACATTTTCTGTAAAAATTTAAATTTTATGCATGTCATGTCAACAAGGTGTTGAGACATGTTATGCCAACTCAAACCTACTTAATGTCTTATTAACATCTTGCAACTAAGCTAAACTGTTGCACGCTTTTGAGTTCAATTACATGTCGTCAAGGTTGTTTTTTTGCCATTTACGAGAAATCTTTCTCAACGAAACTTGTTACTTATTAATTTCTTTTAATGTTTTGAAGAATTAAGAATTATGTTAAGAACCAATAAAAGTGCAAATTTAATTTCAATTAATTCGACAGTGCCTTCATATGTCATTCTCAAACTTGCAATTACATGATGTGAAACATGTCGCTATGTTGTACAGTTCAACATTTATAGACCTTAAGATGAAATTTTTTATATAAAAAACTATAAAATTGATTTTTTTAATAGTCCAATATTAATTTTGTTAATTGTTATTTTTTCCTTGATAATTAAATAAGAAAAATGTTATCATTTTTTATATCAAAAAGCTCAATAATAAAAAAGTTGAAAATTTAAAAGTATTGTTAATTAAAAGCAGGGATGATAAATGACATTTTCTAAATTTTACTTAACTAAGTAAAAAATTGTACTTTTTTGTTATTGTTTTGTTATAATGGAAATAACAGAAAATGTACGAACATATCGCTCATTTGCTGCAAGATCGGCATAAGTCAAAAAAATCCAATTCGAGATAAACGCGTTTAAAGTTTTTGATTTGCTCTAATCACTTAGAAAATGTAACGATACATTCTCTTCAAATGGGGAAAGTACAAAAGATATAAAGATGAATTTTATACACAACATAAAGAAAAACATAGCGAACAATTCTGCATCACTAACTTCAAAATCTAATTTTTTGATGTATGCCGGTCTTGCAGCAAATCAGCGATATACATACGTATTTGAAATACACCTTTGGCAATTAACAAAAAAAAAACTATAAGTTAACACGTAACAAGGAATTTAGACGATACTTTTATCTGGCTTTAAAGTTGATAGTGGAACAGGATAATTTTTTATATTCCTCTATCTCCCACTGGAGCATACACGTAAAACAAAAAATATGGTTGGAGGTAACCATATTCTAAGAGCAACATACTATGGTTGGATTTTAACAATGTTTATGATTGCAGTTTACCATATTATGTTTATTATGTATGGTCAAAGTATACTTAAAATCAACAAAATTTTTCCCGAAATCAACCATAATATGGTCATAATTAACCATATTTTGGTTAATATTAACCATAATAATGATCAAAACTAACCATATTAAGTTTAAAATTTACCATAATATGGTCAAAATTTCCCTGAATTTTGACAAAAGTAACCGTATTATGGTCAGAATTAACAATAATATGGTCAATGTTAATCATATTATGGTCAAATTGTAATTTTATTTAAATAAACTTTTATAAAAAAAAATCCCCTTTGATTCATATTCCAGCCTGTGACGACCTTCATTACCATTTTTTCTTTTATACTATTTTTTTCTACGTAAATTTATGTATTTTAGTCAATAATTAAAATAAAATGAATGAGAATTTTAAGCAAACCAAGTAAAATGCAAACGACCAGAATGTTGTGGCTTTTTAAACATATTATTTAAAATTTTAAGTTAAACATAAAATTTTTTAAAATATTACAATTCCAAACATATTATTGTTATTAACAATTAACCATAACATGTTTGGAAGCAACCATAAGATGCTTATAGCTTTTCGATGGATGAATTTAACCATAATATGGTTGCCGCCATAATAATATGGTTAAAGTTACCATAATATGTTTAAGTGTATGGTTGTTGCTTTATTTAATTAAAACAATGTATTGTTGAATTCAACAATATTTGAAGTTTCAAGGGAGGTAAACACTTTATTGTTAAATAGAAACAAAATATTATCAATCGTGAAAAAAGTTTTTTTTGAAACAACAAAAGTTTGTTTTCTGCCATTGCAGGGACTATAATATGTTTTTTTTAACCATACTTCAACCATGTTTTTTCTCTGCGTGTAGGGCGCCAGGCTATAAATACGTATAACCCAGTAATAAGCCCAAAATATATTGTCTAATGGACCTTATGCGGCCAATACACGTTGTAACTGGTCGTACAATTGAGTTAAATAGACCAGTTTGCAGCACATGCAAGAATTTTTTTTACCAACTTTTCATTAAGCTTTATTAAAACACTATTTGTATAGAGTCAACATGAGTACCGATTTTTTAGCACTAGTGGCGTAAATGAAGTGGAGCAAGAAGAGGAGCAAGAAAAGAAAATAAATTAAGGTTCCGGTAGTTTTTATATTCTTTATTAAAATTGTGCATTGGAATTTCGTATTTGTTTTCTAAAATATTGTTTACTTCGTACGCTGTTGCTTTCAAATCTTCAGTATGAAAATTAAAAACGAAAGAATAAATCGCCATCACACACACCAATTTGCAAACTCAAATCAAATTGATTTTTTATTCATCCGATAACCAACCACACCTCTAACGTAACAATTGGTTCTACAACTTGATCGAATTGTACAACAAGTCGCAATATGTAGGGTTACACTATACTTTAAGAAATCAAGGTTAAAAGTTTTCGTTTATGTATAGCAACAAGATTCATTAGATTGTAGTATGATGCAATAATCCCAAAAAGGCGGTATCTTCGCTTTGTTTTTATCATATTTTGCTACGAAAAAATCCTTTCCATATTCGCCGACGAATGTTGTGTAGACAGACAATATGCCTTTGGCAATTCTGCTGATATTTGCAAATTTTTAAATTGTACTAAATATGTCATTGGAGTACTTCAGGGGCTTAGTTACGGCATTCGATAGCGATCGAAATTACAATTTAGTTTAAATGAGAGTTAAGATCGATATCGAATGCCGTATAATTGAACGAATGTATCATCCCTGATTAAAAGAGTATTAAATAACAACAGTCTTTCTTAACATCGTGAAATACAAAAAATTAGTTAACAGTTTTTCCTCCAATTTATTTATTTAACGCACAGATATTTTATTTTAGCATACAACGAAACCTCCTCAACGTTTCAATAATTAAAATGTATTGAAGAAACAAATAATTTTTTATTTCTTTTGATTTGGCAAATGGACTTATTTTTTTTTATTATTTCACAATTTTTGTAAACAAAAATTAAAAATAAAATTAGAACGTGTTAAACATTCTAAACGGTTAAATAAACAAATGTCCGGTTAAAATATTGAAAAAAAAAACAGCAGGAAAAAATAAAAAACAGAATTTAACAAATTATTCTCATTTTTTATGTGTATGTATTCATACTACATATTTTGTTTGAATTAGTTTTTTTTTTTGTTGTTTAAAACAGCATAATAAAATAAATAAAAAAAAAAATCTTAAATCACAACAGTAAGAAATTCACGGTGGGGGGCAAAATACAGTTTTTACTTACAAAATTTTTGTTTGGTTTTAAAAATGTATTAGTAATTGACGTTTTTCCTATTTGTAAAATTTTAATTATTTAAAATTCTTAAATGTCTTACTTTAAAAGACGTAAAGTTCGTTTTAATTTGCCTGAAAACTTAAAATCAAGCGATTTTGTGTCGTATACTTAATAATAAATTCTATAACCTGTTCTCATATCAGTCATACGCATTGTAAGTCAACATCTGATTTATGTATATACTACGAAAATGTACGTAGTATAAATGTGGTATCTTACGTACTACAAGTCTGACAATATAAAATAGTATATAAAACCGTAGTATACATACCGTGGTATGTAAACTATATGTCTGTCAGGGGTTTAAAAGCTGTATTAAATAAACATACATTAGCTGTATTCATAATGAAAATTTGGCATGAAGTTAGCACAAAGTTTATTTATAATACACTTACCAAACTCTGGCTAACGATTTGCTAAACTCTTGTTAACGAGCTGTCAAACGTTTGCCAACTTGTGAAAAACAAATGTAAAACAGTTTAGTTGGTTTTATTTAAATTACTGTTTAATCAAGGCGAATTCATCCCAGGTAATCTCGGTACTACAACAAGTACAACTCGTACAAAAACCACAAGCAATTTGTTTTTGTAAAATCATTGTACAGGGATTTTATAAAAATTGGTCTATAAAAAGTAAATTTTAGCAAAATTTCCTACAAAAATTAAATTGAAAATTTTAGAAAAATTACTAATAAAAAGTAAATTGTAAATTTTAGAAAAATGTTTTATAAAATGTCAGTTTTAGAAAAATTTTGTATAAAAAGTAAATTTTTGAAAAATTTCGTATAAAAAGTAAATACTAGAAAAATTTCGAAATTTTCCTATAAAAAATAAATTTAAGCAAAATATCCTATAAAAAGTACATACATTTTAACAAAATTTCCTTTAAATTGTAAATTTAAACAAAATTTCCTGTAAATTGTAAATTTAAACAAAATTTCCTATAAATTGTAAACTTCAGCAAATTATTTTTAAATTGTTAATTTTAGCAAAATTTCTTATAAATAGTAAATTTTAACAAAGTATCCTATTAAAAGTTAATTGTCACGAAATTTCCTTTAAACAGTAAATTTTAACTAAATTTCCTATTAGAAGTAAATTTAAACAATATCTCCTATAAAAAAAAAATTTAACAAAATTTCATATAAAAAGTAAATTTTAACGAAATTTCCTATAAAAAAAATTTAACAAAATTTTCTCTAAAAAGTAAATTTGAATAAAATCTATATACATATGTACATACACATGTACATACATATGTATATAAAATAGGTTGTGTGTATGTGTGTGTGTATGTAACGTATGGACTCCAAAACGGCTGGGCCGATTTTGATGAAATTTTCAGGGAATCTTCAGAATATTCAGGCGGGTGACACTGTGAAGTCTGATTTTTGATTATCGGTCTGGGGGCGGAGGGGCGTGGCAAAATCCATAACTTGAGAACGGCTTGACCGATTTGAACACTTTTTTCTTTAAAATTATCGCCATGGTCCAACTTAGGTTTTACGGAAAGAACATTTTGCCCCGCCCACTTTTACGCCCACTTTTTTCGAATTACAAAAAACCAGAAAACGGCTCCATCGATTTGACAAATTTTTCTTTCAAATGTTCGTATTAATCCATTTTAATTTTTCATCGAAAGAAAAATTTAGCACGCCTACTTTTACGCCCACTTTTTCTTTTAAGCGCATAACTTGAGAACGGCTTGACCGATTTGGACGATTTTTTCTTTAAAATGATCGCCATGGTCGAACTTAGGTTTTTACGGAAAGAAAATTTTGCCCCGCCCGCTTTTTTCGATTTACCTAAAATCAGAAAACGGCTCTATCGATTTGACTAATTTTTTGTTGGTTACATCATTTTTGCTATTAGGGCTCAATATTAATCGTCTGGTAATACAACACTAATGTTTGCTTAGGGCCAGCAACGCGGACCGGGTCAGCTAGTTTTCTATAAAAAGTAAATTTTTGCATTACATATTTCCTATAGCAAACAGGTGTTCGCTTATATCGGCGCTGATTATCCACTTAGACGCGCACAAGTGGCCGACAAAAATCGGCAAAAATTATGCTAAAGAGTGTTCACATTATCGATACATCAGGGTTGCTCTCATTAAACGTTTTTTTATATTTAAAAAATTTTTATTTATTTTAACTTTTTAAATCCTGCACAGTGGGGTTGACTTCGAAAGTTTCAAATTACCTGAAAACTTTTAATTGTTTTTAATTCATTTAATAGTTTTTATAATATTAAGCGAATAAGTGTCGTATACGTAATATTAATTTTAAATACCTGTACTCATATCAGTCATACGCATTGTAGTTCAACTTTCATACGCATTGTAGTTCAACTTTATTCTTGCGTAAAAACTGTATTAAATTTTTATCTTAAATAACAGAAAATTTTCACATATTTCCCAGCAATTTTTTTTTTATTTATTTCAATTTATCTATTAAATTTCTTGTTATAAACTGCAAATTGCATGATTGCCTGCAATTTATCGTAAATACAGTACGCTTTTTTTTCTCTTCATGCAACTCCACTCCTGTTATATCCTGTTTGTGGAACATCCTTGCAATAAATTTGTTCTGCAAATGTATTTGAAGTTGTTGTTACTTTTATTCAGTTTTTCTGTGCAATTTTTAACCAAAAAAATGCCGGTTGAATGGGGAAATGTGCCACAAAATAAGTTTCTTCTTTTAGTAACCGCAAATAAATTTACTACCAATCGTGGGTTTGTTAGAAAGGACTCAGTTTTTTTTTAACTGATATTAAATACTCTGCTTTAACTATTTTTTTAATATTTAATTTCTATAAATTTTTGTTCACTAATGTTTATAAAATTGCATGCTTTGGTAAAAACTATTTTGCACGCTCCAATTAAGTTTATGGAGAAATATTTAAAATGAAATGAAAGAAGTTAGAATGCTACATTCGGCCGGGACGACTGTTGGATAAACTGGGCCTTGAATTAGAATAGTATTTATTTAAAATGAGAAAAGATATAAACGTAAAAAGTATAAAATTGTATTACAATATAATTTTTTTGTTATAATTTTATCAAGATTAATCAAACTTTCGTTTTGAAATGAGTTATAGGAGCTGTTTTAAAATATAAACTAAGACCAGTTTTAAATCGGTCCTCATGAAATTTATTATGTCCTTTTATTTATATTAGCACTAGTCATAGTCATTGCACTCTTTCCTAGCATTATTTTTTTTTCGTTTCGATTTTAGGCATTTAAAAGACTTTTTTGGAAGTGGGATTTTTATGAATACTGAGCGAGCCTAAATTTTTATGCCTACACCACAAAATTGATTCTAGACAAAGTTTTTTAGTTCACCAATCGACTCAAAATCACTTTCTGAGCCGATCTAACAAAGTCCGTCCGTCCATATTATTATGTTATAAAGAGTGTTTTTAGACGTAAAGAACTTCCGAAGGCTTGACTGTAAAACTAACTGTCATACTAACGAAGTGTGTTTAATTTTTTTTTTACAAATCATGGAAATTTATTTCAAAAATTTGCTCTATGGGCCCTGTTCTCAAAACTACATGTTACAAATCTTCAAGTAAAATACATTTGAAACAAATACAAAAATTGAAAAATTTTTGTTTTTTTAATCTATTTTACTTGTAGATGTGTGACGCTGTGTGACTTAAAGAGCAAGTTACGGTGCATAAAGTCATTCATCCGGGCAGCTAATACGTAATACTATGAATCGATTTATAACGACATTTACTCTTTTGGATAATATTTATCCAAATCAAGCCCGTACCGTGGTTATAAAAGAAGCCATCGCCGCTGTAGACGTGAGTGTGACAGAGAACTCCAATTTATCGATCCGACGCCGTTCTCAGCAACTCGGTCTCCGCTCGTCTACTACTTTTGAGGGAGAATATTTGCCTACATCCATAGAAGATCCATGTGGTGCAAGAATTAAAGCCAGTGGACCATGAATGGCGTCGTGTTCGGTGAATGGGGTGAGGATCAACTGGAAGTTGAATCAGATTTTTATCGTCAAATTATCTTCAGCGATGAGGCTCATTTCTGGCTATAACGATGTTTGTTATATCAAAGTTTTACTGTATTTCAAAACAACTGTAGTTTTGATGTAAAGAACTCAGCGACCTGCCACGTTTCTCCTACATAGAGAAGGACCCAAGGCGAATTCATAAAGGTGGCGTTTTCAAATCATCTGTTTCAAGGCATAACGGTATCTCAACATGCGGTCACCTGTAGGAATTCGCCTTGGAAGGACCGAATCTACGCTGGAATTAAAATTGTTCTTTGTGATACAAACGGAGTGACAAACATAATACACTCTCATTTACCTCTTGTAATGAGGTATAAAAAATAAAATATAAATAAAATGTTGGTGAAATATTTTTTTGCTTTTTCGTGTTTTAAAGTCTTTTATCTGACGTAACTAAATTGTAGTTATAAAATTCAAATTATATTTTTTGTTAAGCAATTTAGGAGACATTGTTGGATAAATTTAAAAATTAATTCAAGTTGTTATTACAATCTGAAACCACATAAATAGTTCTTAAATACAATAATAAATTCTATTTGTATAAAAACTTTAATCTGTGGCTCATTTTTATTTAAGCAATCTATTCTTTCGCAGATGACAGCAGCATTTGTCATTTGTTTTCCTTTAATCATAGACCAAGCCTTACTGAGGTTGAAGCTATGAGACAGAATATGAACGACACACTCAATCATGACCTTGCGACAATCTCCGAGTGGGGTCTTGCGAATAGGGTCGATGTTAACGGTCGTAAGATCCAATGTTGTATGTTATCCCACAGACTTCTTGGGTCATCTGTGTTCATCGGAGGTATAGCTATTGAGGAATCAGACACTCTTGATGTTCTGGGCATGAAAACTTAATGTGATGTTTGTTGGAACCAACATGGTTTTCCAGTGTCGAAAAAAGCATTCTACTTCACTCCGTCTGATCTCCTGACTATTTATACCGCCTGTATCCGACCGAAAATGGAATTCAACTCCCATATCTGGGCAGGGATTTCAAGTTCTATCTTGAGGCTTCTGGATCGGGTACAAAGGAGTGCGTTGAAGCTCATCAATGACAGTAGGGTATCCAGCCCTATTGCCTCATTAGAGCATCGTCGGAATGTGGGTTGTGCGTCATTGTTCAGATCACAACCGTTCGTTGTCAACTAATCAATGTATCGCATAACGCATTACAGAGAAAATTCGTTTCTTGGTCGAACTAGCCGTACGAGAAATAGACTCCCGGCAGAAATCTTCCCAGTCGGCTTCAATTTGGAAAAATTCAAATTAAATTTCGACAAACACTAATCCCTCTTTCCTTCTCCTTCCAACCTATTTTCCCAATACCCACACAATGCATTGTATTAGAAGGGGCATCATACCTTGAGTGTTGGCTCAAAGGGGAAAAAAAGACACCTTCTTATAGCAGTTCGTCAAAGCTGGCAATCTTGTGGCTAAAAATTCTTCTATTGAACAATAATTTTAAATTATATTGATCGAAAAAGCTTGATCAATGGTAAAAAAAGGCGACTGTGAGGGCCAACCCTCATAGTGGTTCTTATCAACCGGGTGACAGAAATGAGTTACCCAACCGCCATCGAGCACAATCCCAACAAGGTAACAGTTTTAGTGCATAGTCCCACTCGTCACTTGTTAAGGACCTGGAGCTAACAAAACTCCGCTGATTTTAAGAAAATTCTAGCAGTATTTGTTGAGTAGCCACAACACGGGGGGATAATGCTTCCTAAAGTCAAACTCTCTCACAATTGGTTAAATTTAGTTAAATTCCTGCGACTGTGCGTAGTAAACCACAAAGTGATGCCCGAATATATCTTTTCAACGGAAAAGCGAAACAATCATCCTAAAAAACAAAAAACATTTCCCATAAGAAGTATACCAACGAAGGCGCCTATACCAATAGTCTGTCCGGTACCCTGTCACGTGGTATCAAGTCCGGTTAGCTGCGATCGCAAGCTATCGTCAATTTTGGATTTTTGCCGAATCCCAAGTATTGGCTGTACCTGATTTCTCCGGAGGATGTAACACCAAAAGGTGAAATGTCCTTATGCCATGTTCGCACGGTGCTTTGGATTACTTCGCTCTCTGTTTTAATTACTTATTTGAATTACCATGTTCGCACGGCATTTTCCTAATCGGTTTTGACAGTTTATATGCTTCTTCTTTTTTTTGTTAATTGTGTTTATTGCTAAATTTAATTGTTTGTTTGCGGTTACTTGTATTACGAATGGAAAGAAAAAGTAAGTAAAACATATTATTTAAAAGAAATACATACAAATAAAATATTTATTTTCTTTTTTGGATTCCATTAAATTTTATATTATAAAATTACTTCCTTTACATTTGTTTACTTTCTTTATGTTATATTTTGTTTGTGTTTTAGTGCTTTGACAGCTATTGATGGAAAAAAACCGATAAAAGTTAGAGATCACATTGATTTTAAAGTAATCCACAGGGTAATAAAAATTGAATTACGTACAAATGAGATAATCCGCTCTCAAAATTTTGTATGACGAATTATGTAATTTGGATCATAATTAGGCTGTGGATTACGAATGAGAGATTGAATTACGAAAAAACGCTGTCGTGCGAACATGGTATTAAGATGATCCCTTTAAAACCCCGGAACAAGTTACAAATCGGCTTGTTAGATTTTTTAATTTATTATCAAATGCTTGACTTTAATGGTAAAATGCTTCTACTATACGTTTTAGAACAAATTCCAAAGATTGTGTTTGAAATTGTCACTAGATTCAAGGAAGCTGAAGCAAATTAGTACAAGATTCTGAAACCCTAACACCCCGTCTTTAGGAGCCATTGAACGATTTTAAGAAATATATTTTTTGAAAGAGCTTTAAGAATTCTTGCCTACAAAGCTTTTAAAACTCTAACAAAACACGAAGATCAGCATTGTAAAACTAACACTAACACGATTTTAGTGGTTTTATGGCTCGTGAAGACGGTTGTAAACCACATTTTTTACTGCCACAATAAAAACAGCTGTTCATGGTTATGGCAGAATACCGGAATCCAATTGGTTTCTATTTCTATCGTTATGGCAAGTCACTTATAATCAAATACAATGCTGCCCATATGGTTGGTTTAAACAGCTGTTTTTTGTGATTATGAATATGTCACGTCTAATTTATGCTAAAGCCATTATTTCTTTTTCCGCTAGACAAATATTATTATTTATTTTTAATTCTTCTTTCATTATTTTTTTTGTCTTTAAAAAGGTTGCAGTTTCTTTAAACCATTTTTTTTTTTTTGTTACTTGAAATCACTTGTAAGATTTCCATTTTTTGCTTTCACCCACACAGGTATCATCAATCGTGGTGACTCCTTCAGACGTCGTCGTTCACGCAGCAATAGTTTGGCTCCTGTCAGTCCCATCCACCCACGCGTTGGCGCTTTAGCTGGATGCACAGATGCTGATGTTAATTCGAACGATGGCAGTCAACACCAGCATGTAGACGTTTTTCATGTGGAAATGTTGGGGGCATCGGGTGTAGGCAAACAAGCACTTGTCTCGCAATTTCGCACTTCAGACTGTATAAATGCTTATGATGGACCAGGTAGAGTAGAAAATAAATATAATTATTTTATTTAATAATTTATTCTGCAAGTTTTCATAATTTTAATATTGCCAGTAAAAGAAGTGAAAAGTAAATAGTACTTATAAAACCTTTGGAAGTTAATACAAAAATTAGAAAAAATTTGAATTACACACTTTGAAATGTTAAAGTTGTAATTGAGTAAAATATGAGTCAGCAATAATTAAAGTTTGCAAACTATTGCAGCCATATTTTTAACCAGGGTTGAAATGTGAAAATAATTATACACTGCATACATACATTGTAAATTTAACGCGTTTAAATATAGTTTCTGCATTAAGTACAGGGTGGGCGCAGAATAAGCTAAATGGTTTAAATTTATCAATATAAAATTGAAACGTTACTAACTGACTGATTTATCAACGCACAGCCTATACGCCTGAAGCGTATTAAATTTGTATCAGAGGTTGGGCTCTTCCCAAATCGATCCACTTAGATGGGATTTTTACAAATTCCAATGTTTAGGGGGTAAAAACGGCCAAATTCGGTAACCTTATATCTCCATAGCTAAAAGAGATACACCAAAAAGGCAATACTTATCATTGTTCTTTATCAAAATAAGCGGATAGGTTTCTGGTACATTTTTGAAATTCGGGCGTTTTAGTAAGTAAACGGGTAAAACCGGTATTTTGGTACTTTTTTGGGACCCCATCTATCTTTTAAACCAATAGACATAGAAATAAATGTTGTATCACATTCGAAACTTATATAAAAAATGCAAATACAAATTTGGTACTTATTTGAAAATGGACTGTTCAATGAGTGAAAATCATAAGTCTGAATTTACACGTTTCATCTTTTGATGCTCGCTCAACTTCTTTTCAATTCCCTTTCAAAGATGCCATTATAATCACACGCAACAATACGTTTCAACTTTTTTCGGTTCAAAACAACAACAATTTTATCAATAGCGAATCAAAGAGAAAGAGGAAAGAAAAAAAGTACATGCAGCCATCGTTGGGCATATGCAAACGAATAAAAACACAAAGCGTACTGAACGAGTACATGCATCTCCGTACTTACCCCCTTTCTTGAGTTGGGCATCAAAAGATGAAACGTGTGAAAGCAAACAAAACATTTTTCTTCATTCATTGACTTATACGTACCAAATTATGGCCTCCCACTACAATATTGAAATTTTTGATCCTTCAGTGGGGTGAAAAAGTACCAAAAAGGGAAAATACGTGAAATTTAATTTAATTTTTTGGGGGTTGTAATCTTCAACTGGTACTTTGTTTTAATTATCGTCAAATATTACCGACTAGAAACATAAAATTTAATATGCAATGTCCTTAGTAGATTAGAATCTATAAGAGGTTACTTTTTGGCACTTACTTTGTTCCATAACTAGTACTTTTTGAATTTCCATTAGTATTGGACGTAGAGACATAAAATTAAACATGCAAGGTCCTGCGTGAATGAGAATGTTTTTGGTACTTTTTTGTTATTTAACTGGTACTTTTTTTTAAATTCGTTAACATTAACACTAAGAAACATTAAATAAACTTGCAATGTCCTGAGCGAATAAGAATCAAAAAGTGGGAATTTTTTTGTTTTCCAACAGGTACTTTTTGAAATTTCATTAGTTTTAGACCTAAAAAATAAAAACAAATATGCAAATTTCTGCGCGAATGAGAATCTGCAAGGGGGATTTTTGATAATTTTTCGTTCTGTAACTGGTACTTTTTTTAAATTTAACTGGCAAAAAGGTATCTAGTTGTTTAAAACTTTGATATGCAATAATTTTTATTTCGCCGATAAGCTTCGATAAATTATATCCGGTAATTGGTGGCCATTTTTTGCTTCGCACATACATACGTGCTCTTTTTAACAAGTTTCCCACAACTTGTCGCAAATTTTTCGGGTGTAATGGCCATGATTTCAATTCGAATGTTAGTTTTTAGTACGATGACTAGATTTTGGAAAAGAAAAAAGATGCCATTAAGAAAAATAGTAAAAAAATTTAAAAAAAGATTGCTAATGTGGATTTATTTTCTGAGACAAATATGTTACATTATAAACATGCAGCGCTTTTTTATGTTACCTTTAATCCCTCGAAGTGTTATATGTTGTGCAACTTCAATAGACCAAAATTAGCTACTTTTACTTAAAACTATTCCGATTTATCATTAATGTACTTCATTAGCGATTTGTAAATCTATTTGAGTGGTTTCTGTACACTTTTATATAATATCGACATCACTAATGGCTTGGAAAAAATTAAAACGTTAATAATATATGTACATAGAACTTTTAAATTTTATTATGATAACCTTTTAATATTTTCGTTTTAAACAATATTTTAACAAAATTAATAGCAGTACGTATTATGACAAACAACATAAATTATTGGTTGTAAACGGAGGGTTAATTATGCAACATTTTTTAAATGTTTTTCACAGCTGTGTTTTTTTACAAACGAACAAAAAAATTTAGAACATTTATGCAAAATGTTTCTTAGAAAAGAAATCGCTATAAGTCAGCAGATAATTTTTGCTTTTTTTTTTTGGAACAAGCAAATAAAAAAAAAAGAAAATAAATTTTTTTTATATAGAGTTTGAAGTTCGTGTTGACGTTTATAGCTTTGACAGCAAAGCATAAAGCAAAAGGTGTATGATACATTAAAAACTTTGGCAACACCTTCGCATTGTTTGTTTACCTATAAAAACGGTTTTAAATTTTTACATAAAGCGAATTGAATTCGCCGTAACACTACCTAATTAAATTCATTTATTCTAAAGCGAAAGTCCAGTAAGATGACATGGAGTTAAAATAGATGATTGTCTTCCGAAAGGGATGTCTAATGGTAGTATAATTTTTAGTTAGATGACGATTCTTGGTTTGTTAATATGAGGCGTTGAATTCCAAAACTCGTTACTTGCATTTCTTAAAAATGTTAATAGCAAGGACTTTTGACAGATAAAACTGCCTTTAGATTATGTAGTGAAAAAGAAGAACTCCACCAAAACTTATTATTGGATAAGATATCACCTTATAAGCAAGAGAGCTCGATTTGGCAACCTGCCTAAAGGTATGGAAAGCTTTCTTGAAGTCGATAAAGACCATATACAAAGGCGATTGCCGCTTGGTAGGCTCTTCCACAATAATCCGCAAGGTGTTGGTATGAACAGAGCAAGACTTCTGTGGACGGAGCCAAACTTACTCTGGCCGGAGTTCCAGCAAAATAGCTTGGGATAATCGGATATTAGTGTTCTATGATTCTTTTTTACTGCACTATAAATGCTAAATATCTAATTAAATGCATCTCAAATTTTGACATTCCGTAAGGTCTCCATTTTTGTGTAGTTAGTCATATTAAATTCGCCAAGTATCCTTCACAAATTGCTGAAAAAAAACAAAAAAAAAAGATAATAATTAAAAAATAAAAATTGGGAAATTAAGCACGAATAACAAAATCATTTAAATTGAATTTTGTATTCCCACGAAAATTATTTTGATAATAATTAAAATAGTTATAAAGAATTCATTCTGCGCCATCTTTTATACAGAGACCTGTAGCATAACAACAATACATTTTTGTATTGTTACATAAGAAATCATAAATAAGTGCCGGTTCACACACGTCAAGTTTGACTCTTCAAGTCTTAATCTTTTAGGAGAGAAAGGAAAAGAGAATGCCATTTATTTTCCCCTCTCTTCTAAAAACTCAAGACTTGACGAGCCAAACTTGACGTGTGTGAACCGGCACTAAAGAAATAAAAAATCTTTTGCCGCCCAGCACTATTTTTTCGTAAAAGTAAAGATTTCTCTTAGACGCGCATCTAAAGATTTCGTAAAAGAAATTTTTCGCCGCACGACTATGGATTTCCGTTTAAGAAACCCTTACGCTACACAGCAAAAGTTTTCCGCGAAAGAAATCTGTTGCTGCACGGCAATAGTTTTTTAGTAAAAAAAATCTCTCAGCCGCACGTCTAAAGATTTTCGTAAAAGAAATCTACTGTTGCTCGGCAATGGATTTTCGTAGAAAAAATCTTTTGCAATAGATTTTCGCATACGAAATATAATAATGTTTCGATTTAATGTACTCTTTCTATTTTTTTTTTTCTAAATTTCATTACAGAATGTGATGAAGCCGAACAAAACATTTCAATTATTTTAAATGGCATTGAGTCGGAATTGAAATTTATAATAAATGCACGGGAACTAAAGGTAAGTTAAACAAAAGTGTTACCAGACTTAAGGCAAAAGTTTTGAAAAAAAAACACGTGTCTTGCAATTCTGATATAATTTTTTTTAATTTTTAAATAATTTATTATCTAAAGCCAAGTACTCTGTTCAAATTTGTGAGCAACATTGATTATTTCACACGAATATTTTGACATGTATCAATGTTACCTATCTTGCGAGTTTGTACAATTTAACGTTTTTATTCCTGCAAAGTATGCTACATTGTTTTGCGTAGCTTAACAAACCCCACATGTGTTTAACTAAAATTGATTTTTTTTTTTTAATAAAAAAGAAAGTAAATATGGATAAAAAACTGTTACTGGTTGTGTTATTTTAATTTTTTATTTCTTATGATTTTACTTAAAATTCCACGTGAAATAAGTGCAGCTTACATTATTTCGCAGTTGTAAAAAACTGTTGCCCGAATCATTTCGGAACTTTTTCACAAATTGAACAGAGTACAAGTTTATCAACATTATTTCATAAATATTCCGCACAAGTTTTTTTCATATGCGTTTTGAAAGCATTTCACGTGAAATGTTGAACAGAGTACCAGGCGTGAATAACGACAGAAATATTATAATTCTTTTCCTTAATTTCTAACAATTTATAAGTTACACACAACTTGAATAAATTACAAAAATAATTTGTGAACAGAAAATATAAAAATGGCGTGGTATTTTAGAAAAAAATTTAAATACTGAATATAATCAGAAAATACTTATGCCGACTAGTGTTGATATCCCCAAAGAAAAAAGCCCAACGGTGTCAAACCACATGATCGTGGCGGCAAATTAACATCGCCACGACGTGAGATAACACTGCCATTGAATATCTCGCGCAAAAGAGCCATTATTTCGTTGGCTGTGTGGCAAGTGGCACCATCCTTTTGGAACCACAAATCGTTCAGGTCCATATCCATAATTTCTTGCCACAAGAAGTCCGTTATCATCTAGCGATAGCGAACTCCATTCACGGTAACTGCTTGGCCGACCTCATTTTCGAAAATGTACGGTCCGATGACACCGCCAGCCCATAAACCCCACCAAACAGTCATTCTTTGTGGATGCATCGGCTTTTCAACAATCACTCGTGGATTCTGATTTGCCCAAATGCTTGCTTACGAATCCACTGAGTTGAACGTGTGCCTCACAAAATGCACTTTGATTTGAACGTCCATGTTCATAAAAAGCTTCAACAATCTAAACTCGCTGCTCAGTTGCGTACCTCACCATGGTTGAATTTGTCAAACACTGAAACAAAGAAATGTCGAATTAAGTTGGCCAAAAAACTTGACGTTAAGGTAGAAGGGACTCACAATAAACACCGTGCATTACGGTTGGACCACCCTTTATTTTGCACTATTTGTACGTGTGTTAAGGCAAACATGACATTTAAAAGCAAGTATACTTGTAGGAGTAAGTAAATACTCACACATAGACTAACACATCCACAGTTTAAACTGTGGCGTTTCTTGAGCGACTTTGTCAAATTGATATTTTCATCTATGATTCCTCCTAACAAACTGGGCCTCAAGGCGAAATGTCGATGAAAGTACGCGACAACGACACTGCTAAATACAGTTTTGCAAACATTTTTATTACAGATTCGCTGTAAAAAAGAAAGTTGAAAGTACATAATCGACATTGCCAGTTATCACTCGATATAAAACGGAACCCTGGTGAAATTTGTCTGCTATTCTTCAATGGTTGAATAACGGATTATTAAATACATGTGTGTATGTATGTATGTTATTTTCTTGTTACTCACCGCATTGAAGTAGATTGAAACTTGAGAACATTGTCTGAATATCGATGATATTGTCTGTTAGGACTCACTAATACGCGGAAGCCTAACGAACAAAATCAGTTTGGGTCATCTACGATATTTGGAACAATTGTTAAAAAAAATTCATGTATGATGCCAAAGAAAATTCAGCATATGTCATTGATGCTTTAACGTTGTCAGTACATACATACATATGTTTCATGATGAATCATCATGACTTTCGCCACCGGGCTCATGCAAAATTACTTTTTGCAAAGATACAGAAATAACGGTCTCAATGTCGTACTCCCTCTCAGCCCATCAACTTTATTTACTCTCTTTTTTTAAATACATCATCTGTATATTGTTGTATAAATAAAACAAACATACATTAGCTTAATGTTGTTTGTATAGTTGTTGTAAATGTTATTGTTGTTGCTATTACACTTACATATGAATGTTTATGTTTTTAAAACACTTGTCTTATTTTATTTAGCACCAAGATAGACGAAGTTGTTCCAAAGTTAACATATTTTAACGTAGAAACTTTATAACTTATTTACAAGAAATTAAAGTGCTTAACTTTAATTCGAAATTAAGATGAAAACTTTAGTTTCTTTAACTGGAAAAATCTTTATTTTTAATGTTTATAGCCAGATATTTCTCTAACAGAATTTTATAGCCGTATGGCTACAGATTTTTTAAACAGAATTTCGTTTAAAAAATAAAATAATAATTTATAAAATTTGTTCCTTTTCTATACCTTAAGCAATAACATTTTAACGCATTAATAAACATTACTAAATCATACAATTATGTTTTTTATATTCCCTTGTTTTTTTCATATTGTAATCTACAAAACAAAACACAAAAAAGGATGAACTTGAAAAGGCCGATGCTTTTTTGGTTGTATATTCTTGCGTTGACAAAGAATCATTTACTCGAGCAAAACAGATTTTATCACGTCTACAGGACATGGATTTAATTAGAACAAGACCAATTATATTGGTCGCAAATAAAATTGATTTAGCGAGGTCACGTGCCGTTTCCGCCCAGGGTAAGATAATAAACAGTAATTCAATATTAATTGATTAAGAGACAAATTAAAACCAAATATTCGCACTTTGTGTTGGAAAACTTTAATTCTATTAGATGGAAAATGTTTGGCCTGTACATTTGGTGCCAAATTCATTGAAGTGTCCGTGGGCATCAACCACAACTGTGATGAATTATTGGCAGGAACTTTAACGCAAATTCGTTTGAAAAAGGAACAAAATTTATTGCAGGTAAGTGGCTTTTATTTAAAATGGCTTTAGGAAAAAACTAAAATGCTTTAAAAAAGTTTTAAAATTTTCGAAGCTCTTTCTAACACCGGCTTAATTCTAAGCTATTGCTTTAAATTTTACACACACACACACACACGTAAAAATATCTTTCATAATCTTTATAATTTTAAATTGACCTTAAAAAAATATTTGTTTTCTATCACAAATATGTCTCTAATAGACTCTCTATCTCTCTTTCAATCTGCACACAAACACACTTACTAAATATTTTATGCAAATTATTTCATTGCTATTTTGTTTTATTTCTAACACAAATGTTCTTTCATCTCATTATTATTATTATTATTATTGTTCACTCTAGCCAAAAACGAAAAAATTGAAAAATAAATCTAAAGATAAACCAAAAGACAATTTGAATAGCGACAATAATTGTCATAATAAAAATTGTGATTTTGACCAAGGGGAAAAATCTTTAAATGATAAAAATTGTGAAGTTATGGTGAGTAATTTTTTTTTCTATATCTAACAATAATTCCTTAAATTATTCCCTTTTGGTTCCCCAAATTACAATATATAGAAATTGTTTTTTTATTATTGATGTTTAACTCATCCAATAATTTTGTGTAAATTTTTTAAATCTAGATGTTTTATAAAAATGTTTAATAAATTAATATTCAAATCTAAATGTTTAATGTAAAATATAAAAAAAATTCCCTTTAGTTTGTTTTCTTAGAGTTTCCCTGTATATATGCAATCTATATTGTTTTTGAAGTAGCCTTAAGATAGGCAATACATTTTTAATTATTTTTAATATTTTGAGTCTAATAAATTTTCTTTTTCCCCTTTTATCAAGAAATTGTAATTTACCTTAATCAGTCAGCCAAAGCTTAAAATAAAAATGTGTTTGTGAGCGAACTACCCAGCAAACACAATCTAATAATACAAAAAAATTGTCTGTATTTTTATACCCTTCACCGAAGGTAAAAGGCCAAAAATCAAATTATACAGGAGAGAGTTTTTTATTTTATTTCATATAATTTTGTATGAAATTTGTCGCTTACAATAAAATTGTTCTTGCTATAAAATCGTAACGGTAACTTATGTGACCATGACATTTTAGGAGATGATGCAAGTGTTGCCAATAAAGTCATTTATTAAAAAAAACGCGGTTAGGGCTCGATATATGGGCATTTCCAGCGAAAAGTCTACTTTTTGTAACGTAACGCCAGAAGTATTTTGAATTTTTTCTCAAAAAAATGTATATGAATAGTTTACTTTTTTATATTTTGATGTAAAAATCAACTAGCTCTACATTAAGTAACAAAAGGGATAACGATTGAACAACATGGTCCGAAAATACAACCTTATTTGCAATCTGGCGTTACATTAAAAAAAGTAGACTTTTCACTGAAAACGCCCATATTTACCTTAAAACGAGCAAAGATTTATAAATTTTATAGCTTGAAAAATAAAATAAATCTAAAGGTTTTACACAAAACTCAGATGCTCAATTTGCAGTCTTATTCAGTTTTGTAATGCATGTTAAAATCCACTTCCGTTTTTTAAACGTCACGCCAGCGCAAATTTTTGCTTATATCTGCAAATCCTTAGCGTCGATTACTGTCATTTTTTTCTGAATATAGTGCTACTTCATTACTTTGTATATATAAAAACGCTTTTTACAAATTTGACTCCTCCATTTAATTTTTTTACATTTTGTGGTACAAATATCACGACACGCCCAAATGGAAATGCCCATATAACTTCGTCATTCCGTTTGTAATTTCTACAATATTGATTTTAGACCCTATAAAGTATATATATATGTATATATTCTGGATCCTTATGAGAAGGGAAGTTCAAATCCGGTTGTCCGTCTGTCGGTTGAAATGGGTTTTCTTAGCCCCCAGATATGATGGGGGCTTGGTTGGTATATGTTTATGGCAGATAGTCTTATTACAATTTTGCTATTGAAATTCAGCGAAATGGCTGAGATATGACCAAAAAACCACAACTACCTCTAATTTGTTCCAAAAATCTCTTGTTATTGTTGTATGTATTTGTATTATTTTTTTTTCTGTATATCTGATGAACGGCAAGAGCCGTGAATAAAATTTCTACTAATAAATCTATTTCCACACGGTTCTTCCATGAATGGTTGATATACTATATATTTAATCAATGCAAGTTTTAATTTGTTGTTTAAAATAACAGATTTTTTTTCTTTTTTTTAATTCTCCCGCGAAGCTTTACGCTTGTCTGCTGAATAGAAATCAGCTACTACCTACCGCGGCACTCTGATAATGTGATAAATCCTTTCTCAGCCTGAGTTAATAAATTTTGTTAGGTATTTTTAATGTAAAAAAATTCAAAAACTATCAGCCATGTTCTGGAAATAGCATTCGGGTAAAATTAAAATCGAAAAACATTTTTTGAGAGTTCAAAAAATATTTATTCTTATAACTCGTTCTTTAAGGACCACTTATAGATATTTACCAGAGCTACTTGAAAAACTACCATCGAGTTTAAATTCCAGAAAATTGGCCGTATATTTTGAAATTAATTGTTATATATTTTTGTAAATAAACTACATAAAAAGTGTAATAAATGTGTTTTGAAGATTTTTCAAATCTTGGCGCAGACTTTTTAATGAAAAAATATGTTTTACTGCTAATTTTACCTCTAAAAGTTCTGGCAACACTGCTACTAAGTCTTTACCTCTACCACCAATCTACCTACTCTACTTCTTTCACCAACAACTTTTAAACTCATCATCAACACCGATTGTGACTGTCGCATAAGATTTATTTCGCACAGAATTTATTTCAAGCACAAATACATACACTTCTCTTCGAGAGAGCATGTACCAAAGTACCAAATGTGATTGATTATGATTTACATGAGCTCCTGCCATACGTCCTAATCTCATGTTTGAAAGTTAGAAAGTTGTTTTGGTGTTTGTACCAAATCACAAATCCGCCATAAAAAATTAGAACAATTCCTGCAGATAACGAGACTAGTCCATACATGCATGTAAAGAGTAGTCCATAAATGAGTACTCCAAAAATACTCCAAATATATGGTTAAAATGTGGTCTATTTAACATTACGATGTCCTAGGAGTGGACCATATAACCCAGTTTTGCATTACAACGGAGTATTCTTAAAACTACTCCATGTTCATACATACCCTAGTGGCCGAGTTTTGAAACTACTCATTGGTATACTCCAGAGGATTAGTTTAAACTTCGTTTAAAAACGAAAACATGTCGTTAAAAAACGAAGACATGTCGTCTCACTACAAACACTTTTTTACAATGGCATGGTCCATGCTTGCATAACATTGGACCAGTCCAGGGAGTAGTCCATTTCATCATAATGGATCACGTAGTCCAATATTATCTGCAGGGATATTTAAATTTTTGCAAAATATTCTAAAAATCATAATTTTTTATTATTCGGTCAAAATACTTTCTTTCAATTTTTTTTAAGGATTTCAAAACTTTTACAATCATTATCCTTCAGATTTCTATACAAATCGTTATTCGTATTAATCGTATTAAATGTTAGATAAGGCAGTTTGCGTTAATATATAACATTATTTATGTATTTATTTCCTTTACAGTATTTTCATGTATTTAACTAAATAACTTTTAACGTAAAGGAGTATGCAGATTTTTCTGTGTTACTGTATTAATAGAAATACAAGTGTCTGTATCAGTGATGGAAAATTCAGTACTATGGTACTATTTTCAGTACTTTTTCCTTTCAAATATACCACGGTATCCCCACGTCAGTTTTAGTACTCTTTTCTTGTTTAGAAATTAAGCGTTGCTAGTTTTTTTAATATTGACAACATTGCCTACACAAAATTTTTGTTCTTTTTGCGTTCAAGTAGTTTTTACAACATTGACCCTATAAACTATATATGTATGTATTCTCTGGATTCTTATGAGAACAGAAGTTCAAATACGGTTTACTATCTGTCTGTGTGTCTGTTGAAATGGGTGTTCTGAGACTGCCTATTATGGGGACCTCACGGAACGAACTATTTACTAAATATGGCTTGCACCAAGAAAATTTTGAACGATTATCGTCAAAGTCAAAAATATTTTTCTAAATATCGAGCCATAACCGCAAAAAAAGCTTAATCGACAAATACAAAATTCTACAGGAGAAACCTTTTTTATTATAAAAACAAAATGAAAACATACTAGAAATGGCGCAGTAAATTAATTTCAGTTTTTTGACGTATTCGTTGTTGATGCATTGGCAATTGTTACATTAAATTAAATTTTGCTCAAAAATCGCGTTAAAATAATTAAAATTCACTTTTAAAATGATGGTTATGGTTTTTCTAAAAAAAAAACATTTTTCCAGACGAAGCCCATTTTCACTTGTCAGGGTATGTCAACATGCAAAATTGCCGCATTTTGCATTCTCAACGTGGAGGCGTGATTGGGCCGTTTTTTTTCGCAGATGAGGCTGGAAATGTGGTAACGGTCAATGGATCACGATATCGAGAGACGTTAACAACTCAATTTTGGCCTATAATTGATGACGTGGATATAACTGACATGTGATTTCAACAGGACAGTGCCACATGTCACATAGCAAAAAAAAAACGATAAATTTATTGATATGTTAAGAACAGAGTCTATACGGAGCCAAATCGAAGCCTTAAAACTCAAAATCCCTGATGGGATTAACGAAATAGACGAAATAGACATCTTGCCAAAAAGTAATTTAAAATTTCGATGATATAATCGACATCTGTCAGCGTGCTCATGTTATACATACATTTGTCAGATATCATTTTTCATTCATAATTTCCGAACTTTTCTCTTCGTAATACAATACAAATTTAATTCATTTTAATCAAAATTTTTTCTTTTATTTTGTTTTATTAAACAAAGTCCTTGTTGAAACCCCCTTTATATTTAGAATAAGGAATTTTTGGCTTGGACGAGAATTTACTAAATAATTCTCTCCGTGATGGTTTGTTTGTCTCATCAGAACTCTTCTATTGAAATTCAGCCATATCGGTTCATAATTGGCTGAGATAATAGCAAAAAAAAATCACGTATTTTTGTTTTTGATTTTTAAGTTTATTTCTTAATAAAAAATATGTTTGGAAAAAGTACCAAATGTTAAAAAAAGTACTCTTTTTTAATTTTTCAATTTTCCATCACTAGTCTGTATGGTTTATAAGTCCCAATTCACATTATACGATTTTTGTCGTTGCGATTATTGTCGTTTCCTCTTTGAAGTCGGTCTGATGTTTACATTGTACGATTTTTGTCGTTACGACTTTTTCTGTGCAACCGAACTTCAATACATTTTTCGTCAAATGAGAGAACAATGAGAGAACGAATGAGCGAACAAAACGAATCGAAGAGTACACTCGCTTGTGTACCCCTTTTAATTCCTCTCACCCCTCTTTCCTATAAATTAAGAATCGCAACGACAAAAATCGTATAATGTGAATGGGCACTAAATTAGCAACATTTGAGGTCAATAGCATTTGTGTTCATTTTTTCAAAAGAACATTTGTGTTAGGGTGAGCCGAAAGTAGAAAAAGTAAATTTAATCCGAAGTAAATTAGAAAAATTTATCATATTTTATTAAATTAAAACAATATTTTTAATACAATTAAAAATTGCACTGTGCAACATTTTTGAAGTGCTCGATTGGAATTTCGAAACTAACAAAACCATAATTGGGTTTTGCTAGCCCAGCTGCTGTTCAGATATTATGGCCTAATGTATATTTGATTTTTCCTAGAACATGCAAATTTTGGTTTCCTGTCTTCGCGACAATTGTAGCTATAGACTAGGAGAAAAAGGGTAACTAACTCAAAAAACGCATCTTATGCCTTAAAATTGGTAAAATGTCGAAGAGTTTTCATTTTTATATTTTTTTTTGCACCATTTTAGGCCCCTAGCTACCGAACTGCGGGAAATTCAGTAAAGTATTCTTTACTACCCGTCTCCACTATCCATCAACTTGGCAAGAACAGCATGTCGCACATGAATTCTACTCGTGTAGACTGTTCATGTTCATGTTTCGTCCATGTGCTGCCATCGTTGCCTAAACATTCGTCTTAGCATCCATGTGCGCCATGATGTTGGCCATACAATGCATTTTCTGTATACAACCAAACGTCACAACAACAAAAATTGTGGTCAATCAGAACATGAACATCAGCACGTATTCGCCACATACATGAACATGCACAAATTAATACCGTTGCTCTGCCGGCGTTATGGTCATGTCATGATCAAATCGATGGCGCTTGAAGACGTAGTTTTATAGGCTTTTTACACTTGCTCACATCTTACATCTTTCATCTTATCGCAAAGATGATAACATCTTCCCATAAGAATTATACAGGGCTAAAAATCAACATTTTGCTTCATCTTTAAAAGATGTTCCTATCTCATGTTGTTTCATTCAACATCTTTCGATTATTTTAGTGTCATAACTAGAAAAAACAAATAATTTTTTACCATCACTAGATAAAAAATACAAGAGAGCAGGACAGTAATATCATTAATTTAGTTTTTATTCGCTCTTACACGTGAAAATAAATATTTTTATGATGAAAGATGTTACAAATGTAAACTAATTTTTTTCATTTTCCACATCTTCCACGCATTCCTCTAAGATGTGCTCAAGTGTAAATAGGCTATTAGAAAAATATTCCTTTTACATAACCAGTGTTGCCAGTTTAGCCATTTAGTGGCTTGATTTAGCCATTTTCACCCTGTTTAGCCTTTAAAAAATGCATTTAACCATTAGCCATTTTTTTTAGCCATTTTTCAACTTGTTTTGCCATAAAATTTTTCTTGTCGTTTTTCTTTTAAAAGAATAATTTTTATTTATTATAAAAATTTATAAAAGCAAAAGAAACATTTTTAACAATTAAAACGGCTTAAATTTAAATCACAACTTTTACAAATGTTGAAAATCGCTATAAACGATGATGATGAAACATCTTTCAAAATAAAGGATCAGTATTCTAATATTAAATTTATAAAATGGATCAACACAAACATCGGTGTTTCTTTCTGGTTGCAAGTATTTCAATAAAGAGATGCAAGCGCCAACAATTTTTTTTTGGAAATTTCAGAATTTACTATAAAGTTGCTCTCACTTCCATGGTCTGTCTTATGCTGAAGTAGAGAGGGTATTTAGCCAAGATAACATCGTTAAAAGTAATTTGAAAAATAAGTTACATTTAGCAACCGTTAATTCGATTTTATCAATGAAATATATGTATATACCAACACCACAATAGTGGAGAGGTTTGTGCTGATGTTTGTAACACCTTAAAATATTGGTCCTAAGCCCACCTTGACTCAGAACCACTTTCTGAGTCGAATTAACGATGTTTGTCCGGCTGGCTGGCTGTCCATGTAAACCTTGTGCGTAAAGTACAGATCACAAATTTGCAGATCATTTAATAAAATTTGACACACAGGTTCTAATGACTATATTTTTTTACTTGTTTTTATTGTAGATCTGGAGTCAAAAGGTTGGATAAATGTTGTCGTGATTATGATTTACCTTCAAATTATTTTAAACTAATACACACGAGTAATTCCTATGAGATGAAAAATAACGACACAAAATTTATCGATGATATAATTTTTAAAATATTTTTCACTATATCTCATAACGTTTATTCTTATTTAAGAAATTGATCTTAACTTACAATTTCATCGTTACCAACTTTAAATGAATTATTTATGTTTTTTTATTGAATTTTAATGTGTTTTTATTCAAAAAAGCTTTTAGCCATTTTTTCGCCCCTTTTTTAGCCATTTTTCCCCGTAAATTTAGCCATTTTTGGTCTCCAAGTTTTGGCAGCACTGTACGTAACATAAATTGGTAGCGCAGAATTCACCGATTCTAGATAAATATATATATTGCACAATTTCGTTTTATAGCACAAGAAATCATACTACATACATACTTATATATTTTTCTGAAGATCGGTCCATTATTTACCATAGGCCCCATATAAGCCCACTCTCAGAAAACCCTTTAGTACACCCAAAATTGTAATGAAAAATGCTATTGTAGTAAAATGTTCTCTGTCATAGTTGTTTGTATATGACTTGAAACCACGCTGGCAAATTTCGTAATGATTGATCCGTAATTTACCATTCGCAAAGGGTTGCCAGACTAGGGGATTTATCTCCAAAGTTGGGATTTCATGCGAGCAAAAGGGACAAAAAAAATTCGGGGATTTTTTGGGGATTTTGTACATTTAAAATATAATTTTCCTTCTTTAATTATTTACGCTTATTTTTCTTTGTTTCGTACATAAAATATGAAAAAAGTAGCAAAACTTTTTCCTTACTCTTATCAACAACTAATACAGAGTAAAGAGTCTTAATTGA
This sequence comes from Pollenia labialis, assembly GCA_949318255.1. Classification (NCBI taxonomy): domain Eukaryota; kingdom Metazoa; phylum Arthropoda; class Insecta; order Diptera; family Polleniidae; genus Pollenia; species Pollenia labialis. The sequence goes on along the minus strand of OX439143.1, from coordinate 32,813,617 downwards.
TTATGCTCAAATCGCGGAGAGAGAGATCAGAAAAGTGCTTTGTTAGGCGATGGTTTTTACCCGTTGCCCGAGCTGTTGCTATTCAACAAAATCTTTGAATCTTTATTTTGCTCTGAAGATTAATTAGAATCGTAACGTTGGGCTTAAGAAAATTTTGACTTTTTTTCTGCGAATATATATGGGTAGTTCGCGGAAGGCGGATTATTAGGTTATATGGTCAAAAAAAAATTTTATAAATACATATATGTTTTTGTCGTTAATATAACTTAATAACCATATAACCAGCCTTCCGTAAATAACCTAAATGATTATCAAATTTTGGCAAATGTTAATATTTTAAAAATCGGCACACCCTAATTTTATGAATGTTATTGTTTTAAATCCATGTTTATAATTGAGAATATTTCTTAATGTTCATTATTTTCATTCAATACCCACATAAAAATGGACTACAAACACTTTTTAAACATCCACCACCACCCCCACATGTAGTTAAAAGTACTTGAATTCTTCATTATGTTGCACTTTTATTATACGAATACATATTTTTCTCACCCTGTATATTTTTGTTTAACTTAAAAGGAAAACAAAAAGCTTTTATTTCAGATAATTAGCTAAAATAAAAGATAACGAGTGTAATGGAAAACAAATTAATCACATCTTTATTTCATTTTCACCAGGGTCATCGTGATACCTCTCCCTCACCGGCCCACTGGTACAAGAGTCGCAGTGTGATGATGGCCAGCATGAAGGCGAGACAAATGTTGACATGGATTTTGGGCAAAGAAGATGCCAAATTTAAGCACTGTGAAAATCTGCAAGTTTTGTAAAATACACTGATTTTTTTTAGTTTTTTCAAAAAAAAAAAATTAAAATATTTAAATATACAGGAATTTAATTAGAAATATTAAAATAAGAAAATATTTGAAACACAAAAAAACTTTATAAATTTATTTAGGTTTCTTTTCAATACCAAAAAAAAAAAAAAATAAAGAAATGATTAATAATTACATAAATTAATTAAACAATAATTTATAAATAATTAAAACAATTACAAAAATATTTTTCTAAAATAAACATTTTATTTTAATTTGGTTAAAAGAAAACTCTTATTACTAATCAAATTTTAAATTTACAATTTAAAAAAAAATTAGAAAACGAATTTAAATAAAAATTTAAGTTTATTAATTTGTTTAATTGAAAATTTAATTTTGCTTAAGAGAAAATTTAAATAAAGTTGTAAAAATATTAAAACTTAATTAAAACATTCAATACTAAATAAAGAAAAAATTAAACTCAAAGCCTGATAATCAAAATTAAATCAAATTTAATTTACAAAAATCACCAAGCAACAAGAAAAAGAGTTAAGTTTAAACGTTATTGCTCTTAATTTAGTTAACAAAATAAATATTTAAATATTTTTTAAGGTAGTGCTATAAATGATTTAAAACTTTATAAAACTCAAAGCTTTCAATTGACACTTCATTATAAATCTGCCTTGAACAAGAGTTCAAGAATCTTTAAATATTTTAAACGCCTTTAGAAAATCATAAGCTTTCATTCTGGTTTCGGAACTTACAAAGCTTTCTAGAGAAATGAAAAAAATGAATAGCTATCTGTTGTTGTAAAAGTTTTAAAGAATAGGGTGCGTTCGTAAATGCATCACTGCGCTGCATCAGTGATTTCAAATGGTTATATATTTATCAGTGAAGTAAATGTGGACCAAAAAATTGTGAAATAATCCACAAAAATAATAGTCACACAATAAAAAAAAATACAATTATTTTTTTATCGGCTAAAAAAAAAGTTTGCTTTTCTGATGCAGCGCAGTGATGCATTTACGAACGCACCCATACTTTACCATCTGTTTACAATTTGTATATATTTCAAGTATCTTAATGTTACTTATAAGAAATTCCCTTAAAGCTTTTTAGAAATCTAAAAAGCTTTAATTTCAAACATTTACAGAATTATTTCATAAAGTACTTTGATTCACTTCAAATACATATATTCATGCAAGGTGCGCCAGTAGGATAGTTGAAAGTGAGCGATTCTATCAGTTCGAGGGTTGCGTGTTCGATATCTGCCAGAGGTTCTGGTCTGTTTCACTACAACGGGCAGTTACTATTTGCTATAAAAATTCAATTGTATTGCATTTTTTACGCATAATAAATAACAAAAATAAAAAAAATATTTTCATACAAATATTTTTAAAGACAAAAGAATAGATTTATAAAATTAGCTTCCAAATAACTTCTTGTAAATCAAGAAAATGCTTAAAATCTTTTTGTTAACAATCTAAAATTAACCAACAGCAAAGCCTCTACTATATACTCTAAGAAAATTTATTTAAGCTTTTATTACATTTTTGCTATCCTAAAAAGCTTTATAGAATATCACAAAACCATTAATAATTTTGAATGTTAATGTAAAAAATAAATATAATTTTTCATTATATGAAATGATACAATTACTTTTAAAAAACTTTGTGCAAAAGCTTTAAAAGCATAAATAAATTTTAAAATTTTTTAGAATTCTTCTAAAAAAAAGTGTGTGTGTGAAGCTTTACTTAATATATTTTAAAAGCTCTAACATTTTTACTGTTATTTCATTGTGTTCTCTTAACGATAACTACAGAAAAGCTTAAAAGATGAAGGCGCGTTTTAACAACTTACCGATAGCTAAAAGAAGACTTTAAACGGCCTTGTATAAAGTGTTCCATTATTACAACTTTACTATAATCTAAAGAGATCGATACAGTAAATTAAGGTTAACCCTACATGGTAGGTTAAAGTCAAGTTGGAATAATTGAACACTTTTTATACGGCCGATAAAATCCTACCTTTAGCTATCGGTAAGTTGTGAACCCTGGCCTAAAACTGTTTTAACAAAATAATAAATCAAAATATGCTTTTAGTTAAAATTGTAACATATTTAAAATCTTGAAATTGCTTCAATTCAAAGCTTTAATTAGCCTTAGTTAAAAATAAATAAGTAGCATTAAAAGCTTTCTAAAGTTATGCTTTTAAATACTGACTATTATTTTAATAAATTCTTTAAAGCTATTAAGTAAGACTTTTAGAGCTTTTAAAAAATTTAAGTTTTTTTATTTGACAAATCTACATTTAAAGAGTATAATTAAATGTTTTTTTAATTAAACCTAAAAATCTTTAAGAAACTTTTGGTAAAATCATAATAATCAATAATTTGTAAAAGCTTAATGGCCTTAAAGAGAAAACGAAATTTTTTTACATTTATTTTGCAGCTTATTTTTCTTGTTATAAGAGCTTTGGAATATCCTTAAAATGTTAAAATTCTTTTGGTTTTTAGCAACAGTTTTTTTCTATTTTCAAAAATTTTGCTGCACTTGAGTTAAGTCAACAATAAAATTCTGTATAATTCAGTTTTTCCTTTTAAAGGCAGCATAAGAGCATGAGCAGTTTTTGTGATGGATATTGATAGCTACTTAATAAAAGCAAAGTTTTAATAGAGTCTTAAGCTGGGATCACACGATTGCCGCAAATGCACCAATATGACACAATTATTATTGTGCTTTATTGACGCACAATAATGAAATTGCAACAACCAAATTTTCTGAAATCACACGATTGCCCTGTTTTATACAAATTTAATTGCCGCTAGTTGGTACAAAGCGAAATGGTTACAACAATTGCCGCAGAACAGTCACACGATTGTTCTTACTTATGTATATTAACTGCGAAAACAGCTGTTGTGGTAGTTTTTTATTTGTTTGAAAGTTCTTGTTGGATTGTTCATTGAAAAAAATTAAATGATAAATGATACAAATCATATACATACTTAAACAAATTATTGTTGAATAGTTTTATTTAATTTTTTTAGATATTCCAAAAATTAACAGTCTGTTCAACAATTTCGTATGTTTAGGTTCGAATAGAAATATCTTTAATAAAAATATTCGCACAGAACAGCTCAATATGCTTGTGAACAAACATACTTAAAATAATAAATTAAAAAAATTTAAATGCAAAATAAATAAATACATACATATTTATGTTCATTACCTACTAAAAGAAACACAAAAAAGTAAATCTAATAAAAAAGGCAAATATTGGCGCGTATTGTGTTGTTTGATTGCCGCACAAGAACACAATAAATATTGGTGCATTTTTGTCATTTTTATTGACGCGCGGTTGCATAGCAAACAGTCACACGATTGCCGCACCAGGGTTGCATTTGATTGGTAAAAGTAAGCACAATATTGTCCTCGATTGGTACATGAGCCATTTGGTTGTGCGGTCACACGATTGGCGTATTAAAAAGTGTGAAAATTGGTGCATTGCGGCAATCGTGTGATCCCAGCTTTAGTTGTAGTATCGATTTTTTACATTATATTGCGTCCAAAAGCTTAGGAGTACAAGTGCTCTTAAATGTTATTTGATCTTTAAATATTAAAATCGTAAAATACTAAGATAATATCATATATTTATTATAAACTTAAAAAAAATCAAATGATATCCATAAAATAAGCTTTTAGAATTTAATAAATATAATATTATAATACATATATTAAATGAACTTTTATTTAAAAGGGTAAAACATGTCAGATTCACTATTTTAGTTTGTTTCTCTATAACAGCTTATTCATTTTCTGAAAAAGCTTTAAAGCTGAATAAAAAATTTTCTGACCCATTTCAAAAGCTTTTTCGAAGAATTCTTAAAATTAATTTTGTTTGACGTAATCAAAACTTTAAATTTTTTTTTAATTGAAATTCGTTCAACAAATTTTTTTTATGAGCTTGAAAGCTTCCTTTTCTGTTAAGTCATTTATTTCCCTGCTTTGAAAAATATTTTTGAACAAATAGAAATTACAAAGAAAATCAATGATAAAACTATGAAACAATATGGAACCAACATTTTATGAAAATACAATTTTTCTGTAGTTTTAATGATAAATTTTAAGTATATTTAAAATATTAATTAAACATTTAAATATTAAAACAATAACAAGCAAAATAATAAAGTATTTATGTATTAGCATCAAAAGAAATACAATAAACAATAATATTTAAGAATAAAAAATTGAAACAAATATCAATATTTCTACTCATCTATAAACAAAATTCAATTAAAATGTTACTATATTTTTATTAAATAAGAAAAAAAAACTTTTCGACAGTCAGTAACAAAAATGTGCGTTGCAATTGGCTTGAAATTAAATTTGTGCCTTTATTAAGGAGAAATTATCTATAAATAATATTTTTTATTTTAATATGTATTTGTACAAGAAAAACTCGCCAATCTTATTACAACTTTTAAGTTTTTTCAATAATAAATTTTAGGGATATATAAAAAATATATTGGAAATGAAGCGGAACTAATTCTTAAATTTAAAATTTAGAAAACAAAAATCAATGACAAAAGAACTGGGGCGTTACCGCGTATTTCGATTCGAAACAAATACTTTACGAGTTCGAACAATTTTTACTGTGTGTTACGATTTTCGTACTATTGTTTACGAATAAATGCAAACGGTTTTGCAAAAAGCGCTAGGAAGTTGTTCGAAAGCTATTTTTGACAAAGTTCAAGAAAAATAAAAGTGTTAAATAAACAAATTACACTTTAAAGTTTTAGATTTGATATAAAATAAATGCTTACTAAAGTTATTATTGAAAATGTTTTAATATTTGTGGTCTTGAAATTTAAAAAAAAAATTACATGTACAAATAAAAAGCATTATAAAGTAATGGCTGAATTTTTCTTTGGAGCCTTCAAACCACAGGAAACTACAATCCGTTTTTATTAAAAAAACACAATTATAATATTTTTCACACATTAATTAGTATTTAATTATTTTTGTTTCTGAATATGCGCCAAAGTTTTCAGAGAATTATTTAAATTTTTTTTTTATTATTATAGAAGGATCTATGACAATTATGTGTGAAACGAAATTTCGGCCAAAAGTTCGCCACGGCTTCGGTGGCATACCTCTATCCGATTGTTCATATTTTGAGACATAATTGAGTTTCAATGTCGTTAATGTGCCGAATTATCTCACCCTTTAGCTCTTGAATTGTTCTTGGCTTGTTGGCGTACACTTTTTTTTTTAAATATCCCCAAAGAAAGAAGTCCAACGGTGTCAAATCAAACAGCCATTTAACATCGCCACGACGTGAGCTAACGCGGTCATTGAATTTCCCGCGCAAAAGAGCCATTGCTTCGTTGGCTGTGTGTGTGGTAAGTGGCACCATCCTGTTGGAACCACATATCGTCCAGGTCCATATTCTCAATTTCTGGCCACAAGAAATCCGTTATCATCTCGCGATAGTGAACACCATTCACGGTAACTACTTGGCCAACCTCATTTTCGAAAAAGCCCATAAACCGCACCAAACATGCATACACAGGTGTTTTATTAGTAGTATTATATTGGCAGATGAGTGCTGGTTAGCTTTACGACAGAATAGAAGCAAATGAGACATTGAGAAAACAAAATTTCTTTAATGTGCAGTTTTTCGTTGGGAAAAAAGATAATCGCATAATAAGAAAACGGTCATTATTCTTAAATAAATACATACATGATATGAAGTAATAATAAAGTATAAAAAAATTGAGGGGAATATGAAAGATTAAGTTTTGCTTTTGATAGTAGTACTTATTTATACCTGTACTGAAACTAGTAACTAATTTTAGGTCCGTTTTTACCACTTACCGTTAGCTAAAAGTATACTTTAACCGGCCTTATAAAAAGTGTTCGATTATTAAAACTTTACTTTAATCTAAACTGAGTTCAACCTACCTGGTAGTAGGGTTTTTCATACTTGATTTCCCGGGAAAAACTCCGGGACCCCGGGACATTTTTCGGGAAATGTACAAAATATTAAATTTGTTCAAAGACTCAGATTTATTTTATAAAAACGAAAAAATGTTGTACCCACTTGCTTAACAAAATTTAATGATTTTGTATGCAGAACAGCTGCTTTAAAGATTTTTCGGATTAGATTCTGTAAGAGATGATGGCAAAAGTTATTAATGAAGAAAACGCTTATTCGATTCGAAGAAAATAATTCATTTTTAAAAAGATTTACAGGTATTGAAGGAAGTGCTATGAAAACTGAAAGTGTCTAGAGACTATATGTATAATGTTCCTTTGACTATAAAGGCAAACATCCGTAGAAAGGAATCGTGTTTTCTCATTGAAATCTTCTTGAGAAAAATTAGAGATAGTCTTTCAAACGATTCTTATGGTTATTCTGAACGAAATTCCTATTTTTAAAGAAATATTTTGTAATAATTTCATTAAATAATTTAACTTTTTTGGTTTTATATAAATAATTGCTGTTGACTTTGAATTAATTCTGTGGCAATAAGAGTTTAAGTCTATTTGTTTTGTTTAATGAGAGAACAATTTACCACTTTAAATGTGGCTTTTGGAAATTTTCTCCGAATTTAATATAATCATCGGTTCCCTGCAGTTATAGTTTTTTAAGTTTTCATTCCTAAACACTCCTAATGTCACAGCTCTGAAGTTTTTATTATTCCAAATGTTTATGCACATTGAAAAAAAACAAAAAAGTAAATTTGCTATAACTTCCTCAAAAATCCTACAAAATAATTGCAATTTTGCCCATGTGTTCTTTTGAACATGAAGCTTTTAAGGTGCCATTAAGAACTTTTTCCTTTTTGCCACAGAAATAATGCATTTGTAAATTTATTTAATTGATCTAAGGAAATGTTATTTGTTCAAATAAATTAAATAAATTAATATTTTGCATTGATTTTTATTGAACGGGAATTCCCGGAATCCCGGGAAATTGAAAAATAAATTCCGCTTTCCTGGGAAATAAAAAAGTCCGGGAAAAGAAAAACTCTACCTGGTAGGTTAAAGTAAAGTTATAATAATGTAACACTTTTTTTAGTGCCGATAAAATCCTACCTTTAGATATCGGTAAGTTGTGAAAACGGGCCTTAAACTATTACTAAAATGCATAAAAAATTTGAGAACCATGCAGTATTTTTCTATCTAAAACTAAGACTTTGTCTGCACGGTAATGGCAAAAGGGTAATTATTGTAAAATTAAAGCATCTAATTTTGTTCGATTGTAACACATCGAGTGGTAATAGGTTACATTAAAAATTGTTAAATGTATATAATGTTATATATTTTTTACAAAAAAGGAATCATCACTATATACTCACTTGTTGAGATTGAATCAGTCTCTTCAAAGATCATTTAGATATTTAAGTCAGACATTGATCGAAAGGGAAAAGTTAAGAATTTGGGCATTACTCAATAAATATCTGTGCCAAACGGGGGAAAAAAATTTGGCCAAATAATTAAAAGTTACATGTTCAACAAAATATTTTCTTTTATTTAAAAGAAAAAAAAATTTAAAAGCATTAAGCTTATTGAAAACTTTGAAAATTGCTTGCTTCCTTCATCGATACAAAAAGAAGGATTTTTGTATTGGTTGACAAATGGATCAAATAAGGCAATTTGAAGCCCAATTTTGAATATATGTATATAAAGTGGGTCCAATGATTAGCACCAATTACGATAAGGTAATGCTCTGTAATTGACAGAATAAAAAGTGAATTTTTGTACAATGCGCAGCTTTAATCTGGCCACACTACCACACGAGAGAGCTCTGCAAATACCAATTGACCCATTTGAAAAGAACAATTAGGAACAATCAAAATATTTTCTTCCTTCAATATAACAATTATAATCATGGGATGGTGTCCAAAATAAAATCTATTTTTAAATCAAAGAATTTCTACTGTTTATATGTTTTAATCGATTTAGAACAACCGAAACTTTACTTTAAGTGTTTAAAAAATGTCGTTATCACCAGCAAAAAAAATGTTTAAATTAAATTATTCACATTTTTGTTACTGACTGTATGATGAAAAAAAAAATAATCTCACAAAATGGTTTCTAAATTCTTGAGAAAAACTGTAAAACAATTAAATTTAAAGAACTTCAAAAAATTATTTGTTTATAAAATTAAATATGGCTTCCATTATAAATTGTTTAAACTGTCATTATCCCTTAACATTTTAGTTTACTATTTTACTCTACACTTTAGTACAGTTTAGTTTTTAAGTCTTCCTCTTAATAAATTAAAATTTTTTTTTATTTCATTTTAAAAATTAATGTAAAATTAAGTTTTTCTTAAATATTTAAACACATTTACGGCGAATTTCAGCAATAACTATCAAAAACATATTGTTAAAGTTCGTTTTACACTATCACACAAGTCTTAGTCTAAATATACACGTTTCATCTTTTGATGCTCAACTCCTTTTCAATTCCCTTTGAAAGATGCCAATATAATCACATGCAGCAATCGGTTTCAACTTGTTTCGGTTCAAAACAACAACAATGATATTAACAGAGAATCAAAGAGAAAAAGAAAAGAAAAAATTACATGCAGCCATCGTTGTGCATATACCAACGAATAAAAACATAAAGCGTACTGACCGAGTACAGGCATCTCCGTACTAACCCCCTCCTTTCATCTTTATTCTCTCACCTAAAAACATAAGAGTTGAACATCAAAAGATGAAACGTGTGAAAGCACACTTACTTATTTTGACGAACATGCATCTCTGATCTTGTTATTGCTTAAAAATTTTTTAAAACCAATTTTTTTTAAAATACGTAAGACTTTTTCACAAGTGTAAAGCAGCTTTTACTGACAGTTAACGCAATAGTTAATTATAACTGAACTTTGTGAAATCAGCCGTTATATCAATTAATAATCATAACTATTGTAAATTATAAAAAAATATATAAATATTTTGAAATTGTATTTTTCGTTAAAGGTAAAAACTAAAGCTCATTTGTAATTGAAAATTGTAATAAAAAAATTAATATTTATTAAAAAAAAAATTTAATAAAATAAATTGAATAACAAAATAAGGGGGAAATGTGTTATATTATTAATAGCAATACGGGTTTGTTTATCTTATTTTAGGAAATGCAATATTTAAATATAAAAGATTTGTATACAAATTGCCTAAAGACATCGCACAGTGTTGTGTGGGTGGCCATAAATGATTAAACTAAAAGTGCGAAAGAAAACAAGTTTTTAAGAAAACATCTTAGACAAGGCATGGCTGATATATTTTTAGGATATGCCCCATAGATTAGAAGATACAGCAGCTCTTTAAAGATGAGGTTTTGTAATTCTTAATCGTTTGACAGCTGAGATTGTTAAACTGTGTTGACATTTCTGTTCAGTAAGGTTCGACAAGTCATTATGAATCGTTTAACGCTAGAACAACGCTTCCAAATTATAAAAATTTGAAAAAAAAAATAAATCTGTTCGCGAAGTTCAGAGAGCACTTCGTTTGTTTTGCGAAGTTCATTTCTAGTTAAATGGATACGTCAATAAGCAAAATAGCCCTATTTGGAGCGAAGACTATCATTAAGCCGCAAACAAATCACCGTTACATCCATTAAAATTGACTGTGTGGTGCTGCCGTAAGGAGCAAGGAGCTGCCGTAACGGTGAATGGCGACCGTTGAATTTTTGTTTCCAAAAAATAATTAGTTAGACATAAACGACATTTGCCATACAGGCCGCTCAACAATCGATTTATTGCAAAATCAATTTGATGACAATGTTGTCGTCCTGTACACTGGCCCCCTCGTTCGTGCGATTTAAGGCCTCTGAACTATTTTTTATTGGGCTATGTTAACTCATTGATTTATGCCGCCAAACCACCAACCCTTGAAGCATTGAAATCTAAAATTCAATCTTCCATTTCTTTTTTATACCCTCTACCACAACTAGTTCTGAAAATGGTACATATACTAAGTTTGTCATTCCGTGTGAAACTTTTTTAATATTCATCTAGAACCCTACAAAGTTTATATGTTCTGGATCCTTAAGTAATTCTTAGTGTTAAAATCACGCTCACTTTCGAACAACTCAAAAGAAAAGAACAATATTGGTGACAAATTATTTCTAGTTCTCCTAATCAGTTTAGGATTAAAATCCAGCAACATCGAATCAGTACGATAAAAGATATGAGTCCAAATGTGGAACCACCTCCCTGAAAAACTGATAATTTTGTTACAAAACCCATAATAAAAAGTGGCGGAATTCGCGTAATGATATAAGATTTTGCACAAATTCTTTCTATATGACTAGAAATTATGCCACAAAATTTCGTGAAGATCGGCACATAATTTTCCATGTGCCCCATATAAAGCCCAGTCTCGAAAAACACTTTAGTACGACTTTAACTGCAACGGTCTGTAACAGTTTTATAAGAATATAAACCACACTCTCAAACTTCGTGCAGATCGGTACAGCCGAATGTAGCACTCTAGCTTGTTTTCAGGACCAGCACTCAGGGGATGACCCCTACTAATGCATTACATTATACTTGTATAGTTGGGGTGGACTCGTGAATCTACCTGCTCCGTATTCAGGACATTTTTGTCTGGCGCGATTCGGGATATAAGCGAGAGATACCTGATAAAACCAGTGCAGACAATCACTTTGGATGATCTAGCTAAGATAGAATTAAGGTTGCTGAAATATAAATTGGTTGAATTCTGCAGTGACTTCTATTAAGTCACTGCTCTTTTGGGTGGGCATTGGCACTGGGTATCACAAACACACCACTGAAGGGTTCGCATGAACTGTTTTCTTAAGGGCTGCCTAAGAAACATAGCCTACAATTGGTCAAAAGATGATTGTAGTAGATTTTGCATTAAAACTAATTTCGACAATGGCTAACTTATGGAAGCAATGACCAGTTAGCTAAGAACTTTATTTTTAGAATCAAAAATTATAATGCAATAAACGTTTGTTAGCGTTTTGCATTATAATCCGGAAGTACCCACTGTAAGTTCTAGCAATGAAATTATTATTAATTGAAAGTGCATACAAGCAAATTAACTTAATGATATTTTGCAGTGACGCACAAAAAAAGCAAATATATTAATTATGTGTCAAAACTATTTTGAAACCAAGACTTCATCCACGTTCACCATCATCAATTTTACATCATGTGTTAATCATCTAAAGTAAATATTTTCTCAAAAAATTTTTATTGTGCGCACCTGAGTGGGAAAATTGCCGAGAAAAATATTTACACAAAAATTTTATTTAATTTTGAAGGCACGCTTTTTTATTTTTGCATATGATAATTTATTTGCGCTCTAATTTGAATTTATTGATTTCAAATATAATCTTTATAACAATAGGAGGAATATTATAATATTAGAAAAAAGAGCAAACAATGTACCGCAATAAATGACCAAACAAAAAAATCCGTGATTTCACATATACCCTACACAAACGTATCAAGTAATGTAATTGTTCAGCTTAAATGCAAAACAATTGTTTTTTTTCAACCCTAACCATGTTATTGTAATTTCTGCAACAGTGTTCTTAGACCCCATAAAGTATATGGACATTTCTCCAATGTCGAATGCAACCTTAAAAGTGAAAAAAACATACACCAAAAATTAATAATTTTTTTTTTTTTTTTTTTTGACAAAAGGCGAAATTTATAGCACTTGGTTAGCACTATCATTTGTGCTAAGGTTGGCTTTGAGCAATTTTTCGTTTTCACGATAATTAAAAAAACCAAGGCATTTGCATGCTACAAACAGTTCAAACACTGATTTCAGCGAAAATGCTTTTTATTTTATTCAAAAATATTGTGTAGCTTATTTTTAATTTAATTTTAATCACTGTCGCATGCGACATATTGCATGCGACATTTTGTTCCATCATACTTGTATGTTTTTACTTATTATGTAATTAGACATGCGTAAGATGATTCTACATTATTTTAAATACATTCAATATACAGTGTAAATTCGATAATCCGGACTCCACTAATCCGGAACATTCGGTAATCCGGAGAGAATTTTGCAGCTCATTGCGTATTCTATAATCCGGATTGTTTGCAACTTTAAAGTCCGGATTGAATAAAACCCGTTTTTATTTATTTTCTTATTCAAATCACACCATGCTTTGAAAAGTACAGTCATTGCGTATTCTATAGTCCGGATTGATTGCAACTCTATAGTCCGGATTGAATAACAGCCGTTTTTATTTATATTTTTATTTAAATCACAGGGACTCTGAAGATGGTATGCCTTTGTCAGTGTTGCAGGAAAGGCTAGAACAATGAAAATAATATTACATTTTTATTAGACATGCTTCAAAATTCTTTTCAAATAAATTTCAATACCGAAGAAGTAGAAGAATGAATTAACGATAATAACTCAACGGTATCAGATACTCAGATATCCTCAGAAGATGAAGAGGATGAAAATTTACCCCTTTTACAAGTCGTAAAAGCCAAGGATGCTGTACAAAGTTTGGATGTCTTAATAAAGTGGGCCGAAGAAAATGATGTAGGAGTAGAAAAACTCTTAATTCTTTATGAATTACGTGATAAAAGCCTTAGAAAGATGTTAAACAAGTTCGCGACAAACAACCGTATTAGATTACTTTGTCAAACGAAATTAATATTAACAAGGTTTCAATAGTATGAAATGGGAATTTAGCACATTTGAAAGAAACCTTGTTAATTAATTTTTGAATCCCAAGAAAAACTTTGAAATTAATACTATTTATTGTTAAGTACACCAATACCCCGGTTTGCGTCGTTAATTGGGAACGGAGAAACGCGACGCAAACCGAAACGACGCAAACCGAAGCACGATTTTCTATACATTTGTATTGATTTTCATTTAATTGGTTCCGAGATTAATAATCTTAGCAGAAAAATTAGATTTTTCAATAAAAAATGCTGTTTTTTTTTTTTTTTTGAAAACAGTTTTAATTAAAATAAAAATATAACAATTCATGAGAAAAACGTAAAAAAACATAACAAAAACATTAAAATATTAAGATTAAAATAAAAATTCATAGTATAAAAGCAAGTCTATATCGATTTGATATTTTTTCTATGCTGAGCTTGAGTCAATTAAATCGATTGCCGTTTCTTCGGTTAGGTTTGTCAGTCTTGGTGATTTTTGTATGAAGTTATCTTAAGTTTGTTGGATTGTAACGGCTTTTTTTCTAAATAAATTTCTTTATAACAATTGATTGAGTCGGTCACATTTCTAGACACTTTTAAACTGCGATCTTCGTCTGGATCAAAAATATCCATTGCTTGCGATATCTACTGCATCGCTTCAGAAATTTTAGCAGCAGTAAGCTTTTTTTTATTCTGCTTCGACCTAAAACGGAAGTGTTTCATCGTCCAACTCATTGTTACTCTGAATTGCTATCAAACTTTCGTTATTAACCTGTACATACATATTTGCATTAGCCTTATGCGGGAAATCCCCCTTTTCTGTTTAAGCTTTGTATACACATTTTCATATTAACGACGCAAATCGAAGCATTAACAACGCAACTTCGAAGTCATGCTACGCAAACTGAAATATAAACGGGAAATCCCCTTTTTTTGTTTTAGCTTTGTACACACATTTTTAAACAACGACGCAAATCGAAGCACTAGCGACGCAACTTCGAAATCACAGAAATTTGAAAACGACGCAAATTCGAAACGACGCAAACCGGGGTATTGGTGTATATACATATGTATGTAAATGAGTATTTTTTTATTTTAACTGAACTGCACAAATTAATATTTATGTTTTCATGCTATGAATTATTATAATTTTTAATAAATACATACATTCGCTAATCCGGATTGGGGTCTGCAATCAATTATCCGGATTATCGAACTTTTACTGTATTTATTTTCCGAACAAAAATTATAAACTTAAAAAAATATCTTCAATAAAGAACAATACAAATATAGAACAAAAACTAAGTCCCAATTTACATTATACGATTTTTGTCGTTGCGATTATTGTCGTTTCCTCTTTGAAGTCGGTCTGATGTTTACATTGTACGATTTTTGTCGTTACGACTTTTTCTTTTGCAACCGAACTTCAATACATTTTTCGTCAAATGAGAGATCGAATGAGCGAACAAAATGAATTGAAGAGCACTGTTGGAATCTAACAATTTTTAAATTGTACCGTCTCAATGGAAAAATTGTACCAAATTGACATAAATTGTACCAACATTTTGCTATAAAATAAAAAAGCATACATAGTCAGCCCAATAATGAATAAAAATTCCCCGGGAGTTTTTTCCCATTTCCCATTTTTCCTATGTAAATTCAATTGTTAAAATGGGAAAAGGAAAAAAACACCCGGGGAATTTGTATTCATAATTGGGCTGAGTAAGAATTCATAACAATTTTTTTTGAATAAAAACAAAAAAAAAAACGAGTAAGAAATTCTAGTCCGTCAAGCCCTAGCCTTTGATACTCTACACCACATTATTTCGAATGAGACCCATGGGCAATCATGGACCCGCCAGAACAAGTTATAAGGTTAAAATTTATGTAAAAGTTTTTATATCGACTATTATTAAGATATCTTCATCTATATAAGATTCGTTTTCTCTAAGTGATTTTAGGAATGGGGTTTATATGGGACCTATGGTAAATTTTGGATCCACCAGCGCAACATATTGTCTTGACAAAGTGGCTGTCGTAAAGGTTATTGTCGCTAATTTGTGCATATATCAATACCAATATTTAGTCGTTAGTCATCAAATATTGACCAATTCCAATAAAAAATGGTAAGATGATTTAGATTGCAATAAAATAAGTCGGGTGCAAATTTAATGTAAATGCCAACGTAATAGGATGGTTACTAGTCACAAACACTATTCCAGAAAGAAGTTCGTATGGGGACACGTGCAATTATAGACTGATTCTCATCATTTTTTTAGTCTTTGTCCGTATAAAGTGAAACCTATGGTCATAATTTCATCGAATTACCTTAAAAATTGCATTTACACATGCCACTGCGAGTTCGAAAAACTAAATACAACCACGTTTTTACTAATACATTCAGCGTTTAAAAAGCTGCAGTTGAGATAGTAAAAGTCATAAGATTATGCTGCAACTTCGACATCTTCATTTGTCATTGGACAAAAATAAACTATTGCCTTTACTTCTGATTCATTAAATGAAAACAGTCGCAGTAAAGGCAAAAGCAAAAAACAAAAAGTTGTACACAACAAAGAACATCGGCAGTCGACATGTTCGAAAGTGTTTGGTTTGACAGACTGAAACTTTTAAAAAATCCCGTAGTTACCGAAGATGGGACGTTGTGTTTTTTTCCGTATTTTTTTTTTTTTTTAAATAATACATGTGTACATAAATACATATGTATTTTTTTTTAATGCTTAACAATCTTTTTGATTTTTTGAAATTAAATAAAACGTATGTTTTTATGTACACATGCATGGTACAAGTACACAAGGTAGACTCGTTGGCGCATATGTTTGTCAGCTGTTTACCCCAGTTATGCCCCAAATGTCAAAAATTTTTCATTTTTGTTTACATATTTTCATGTTTGTTTACATTTTAAAATAAAAACATAAAGATTGTGAAAAAAAATGTTGATTTATGTTTCAATTTTAAAATTTTTATAATTTTCCTTCACGTGTTGTTTTGTTTTTTTTTTAATTTCTGTTTTTATTTTGTGTTTCTGAAGGAACAGTGTTGCTCTTTTTTTGAACTCTCGGGTAAAAATACAAAAACAAATTGCATGTTGTACTTGTTGTAGCAACGAGTCTACCTAGTGTAAATATACCTTGTACACATGTATTAAAAAAAAAATAAATCGGCAAAAAACACAAAGTTCCATCTTCGTGAACTTCGGTATTTATTAAAAGTTTCAGTCTGTCAAACGAAACACTTCCGAACATGTCGAGTGCAGATGTTGTTTGTTGTTTTCAACTTTTCGTTTTTTACTTTTGCCTTCACTACGACTGTTTTCATTTAATGAATCAGAAGTAAAGGCAACGGTTTATTTTCGCCCAATGAAAAATCAGAAAGTGGAAGAAAAATCAATTTTTTGATTTTGACTGCAGCTTTTTAAACCCTGAATACATCAGAGATCAGCAATGAATCACTTTTTCGCTACTCATACTGACTCATGCAATTGTAAGTATAAGTGCGTAGAAATCATTTAAACTAAACTACTCTGACTCACTCATACTCACAAGAGAAATATTTATAAGTGCGACGTCGACATTATACGCATACTCAGCTTGATTTATAATTTCAAGAAAATACTTACAATGATTCAAATCATTTAGCTCAGGCATTTACCGTTTTAACACAACAGACAAAACACACAACTTAATAATCAGCGCTGCCAGATAAATTTGCCGAAAAATCGTCCACTTCATACATGTAACTTTAGTAAACTGTAATTGCCAAATCGTCACTTTGCTATTTCGGGGACAAATCTGGCAGCCTCGCATTTTTTCTTTGCCTTTACGCATTGTGTTGAGTAGATTCTAAGTCAAACACTACAAATGTTGCTAAGTATGAGTACGATGAATCAAATTAAACTTTTGAGTGAATATGAGTTTGAATAACATTGCAATAAGTATGAGTGCGTATAAGTACAAGAATTTATGAGTCATGATTTAGCTCTACTCACTTTTTCACTACTCATTGCTGATCTCTGGAATACATTCACATATTTCGTAATGGTACCCTGTAGTAAATTAAATAGCTGTGCAGAAAACACTAACTATAAGTTAACTATTTTTTAAATGACTTCAAATTGGTTTAATTCACATGCAGATATCAACCAAACATATTGCATAGAGGCACACGTAAAACACAAATAAAAGCAAAATAAGTAAAACAAGCATGCCATGAAGTCAAATTAAAAAAATATATACCAAGGCCCATTGAAAAGGTCTGCGCAAGAAGCCTGATGATCATTGTTTATGTTATTTTTAGTTGTCAAAAGTTGTTTACATGTGCATGTATACGTTTATAGTATGCCACACATACACGTTTTTTCCTTTTGCTTTGTATATGTGGTAGTCAATTTTTGACAACTAAAAAGAATCGTTTTTTGTTTTTGTACAAGTAAGCAGACCTGATAGATGGGCCTTGATATATACAAATTTATTAAAATAATTAAAAATTAAAACGATTCAAATCTGTTTATGTACTAGAAATTATGTAGCGTATTTATTTCAGCACTATTATACATTATCATTTAATGCAATTTGATGCAAAATGTTCTTAAATACTAATTTCTATATAAAAATATGCATGTTTGTTCATAGGAACATATATAGTTTTTTGACAAAAATTATTTCAAATTTAAATAATTTAATATAAACCGACTATACTATTAATTAACTACAAATAGGTTGAACAATAAGTAGTTAGTAGTCAGTTTAAGTCATGCAAAGATGGGCAATTGACTACTGCCTATGACATGCCATGTTAAAATAATGAGTGAGTCGTCGACAATGAAAAAAGTCACTTAATCATCTAGATGTGGTTATAAAAAACCCAGTTTGAAATGACTTAAAAATGTGTTTGACTTCCTACAGGGTAGCTTCAATGGCAGCAAGTGTAAAGCTGGCACTGCCCATATAAATAATTTTTTTTTTTCTGCCTATATGATTAGCTCGGTAACTTTAGTTTGTTTTCTGGTAAACATAGTTGTTGGCCATCGCAAATAAAGATATTTTAGAAAAAAATTTTTTGAATTTATGCATTATACACATACGATGTCGCATGCTACAACTTTAAAATAGGTACCAAGAAAAAAATCACGGATTTTTTTTATTAAATTTGAAACAAAAATATCTGTTTGTTACTAATATTTAATGCGCATTGTACAGTTACCCTCGACGCACTGATAACAAATGTACTTTTTCAATGTCGCACGTTACATCGAAATATACGGTAAAGAAAAGAAAAAAATTGCCGTAACTGGCAATCGCATCGTTCAGATTACATTTTTCTTATATTGTTTGAATACAAACCGAGATTTATAAAGCAATTGTCAATGCATAATGTTTCTCATTAAGATCATTTAGCAAAACAAAACGTGCAATAGAAATGTTCAAAACAGAACTTTTGCACTTGTTCGACTTTGCATTTGAATATTTCAAAGTGTGTTGTGAATTAATGTAAACTTTGTGTTCATTATTGAAAGTTGATAGATTCCCTATTAAAATATGTTAAAACAACAACCTTTCAAACGATATAAGTTTCATCAAAATCGGTGGACAATAAGATACTTAAACATCAACTTCAAAATTGCTTCCGTATTTATTTATAAGATGTTCATATATACAAAAAATATATTTCATACCTTGTACATAAATACTATAAAACAACATTCACCCCAAAATCACTTCCGTTTTATGTCACGTACGATATGCACTTATTTTGGAAAACATGGTTCCGAATTTGATTATTTTTTTTTTCATTTATAGTACCTTCTAGAGTGGTTCGAAAAAAATTTTTTTGTCAGTCCCCCCCTAGGATTAAAGATAATGTCAAAACAATTCCAAAAATAATTTTTTCAATTTTTTGCCACGCCTAGAAATACCGCCCTTTTAGTTTTTTGTTCACTGTGTCGCCATTTTTAGTCCGATCATAACATTTTGTATATAGGTGTTCATGGCTCTGTACACCACGCAAATTTTGGTCATGTCTTTCAAAAGCTCGGTTTATACCCATCCAAAAGCTAAATATTTTTGACCTAAAATTAAGCTGTGTTATTTTGATACAACTTCTGTATTGAAGCTAGAAGCTGAAATTTTTTCGAACCACTCTTGTACCCTCTAAATGAAACATAATGATAAAAAATTGTTCCAGTTACTAATATTTTTACAGAATCTCTATCGCTCTAAAGGCGTGTATAAATGTCACGTACGATGACATGAAAATGCCCATATACAGGGTGGCCGAAAATAAACGAAGGGGTTTGAATTCGTTATTTCTTTTTATTTAAGAAATAATTATTAATTTTTTTAATACAGTATATAAACGGGGAATATTTTTAGTTTACTTATGAAAAATAATATCTCGCAAGTGGTGGCCATTTTCTGCTTCGCAAATTCGTGCTCTTTGCAACACATTTTCCATAACCTTTCGCAAAACTTCAGGTGTTATGTTGTTTATTTCGTCGCGTATATTGCTTTTTAATTGCTGGATGGTTATAGGCTTATAAATGTAGACTTTTCCTTTCAAATAACCCAAAGGAAAACAGCCTGGGGCGGTTAAATAATAAATAAATAAATTGTTTTTTAAATATGTCTGCCATCAATTTTTGAACCCAAAAAAAACCTTATTGTGTAAATATAATTCGATTCGTATTACACTAGTTGAACTAATAATTGTTTTTGTTTTCCAATTCTATTCAAAAGTGCATAATTAATTAACATCATTTAACAGAAATATGACAAAAAGTGCGTGTTCCTGAAACTGCAACTGCATTTATTCTATAATAAAAAAGGTGTTACTCGTAGAATTATTTATTTTTATTATTTAAAATCACACATTTTTCATATCGTATTTAACATATAAAAGCTAAATGAAATTTACAAAAACCTAACATTTTATCAAGTGATTTAACTAAAGAAAGGTGTTTAATTTCAAAAGTTTTAAGTGAAATCAAAATTTTTTATCAACAATAAAAGTTATAAATATTTTATTTTTAATAAGTAGAATAAAAATAAATAAAAGTGAGTTGGAATTTACATAAATAAATACATATTGCCAAGATTTCACAAAATATTAATCGATGTTCTGTTCGAAATTTGACTGGGGTCTAATCACCGCATACGATATCGAGAAAAATTTATCGAAATTTTTTATTTTGGTATCATGACACTCGGTAACGAATGAAATGTATCGTAAATTGAGATGATAGTATTCGATATCGGGTAACCAAAGACACAACATCTCTCGAGTTTTCATTCGATACGTCAGGGTATATCGTATGGAGAAAAATGCGATAGTTTCCTCGATAGCATAGTTTACTCTATAGCGTATACGGTGTAATTGAAAATTTTTTAACGGCTAGATAATATAACTACATACCTATATTAATTTTTTTTCTTTCCCATCTTTTGTAGTATGTTCTTCAAATCCATGATTTTCTACACAGCCGTCCTAGCAACAGTGGCTCTAACTTCCACAACTCCTCTTAATTTTAATACAAACAATTTAATTGTATTGCGTACAAATTCTCCTTTGATGAGAAATTTGTATAAAAGAGATTTGGCATCACTAACAGACACTGCATTACTTGAAAATCCCAACGAGTTTGCTGACAAAGATTATGACATGGAATTGGCTGAGGTGAATGTTTTTAGACCAGTTTTTCGTTATCGTGCTTCGTATGCCAGGAGGGGCGGTTAATCGCCCTCAATGAACTTTAGTGTTAAGAATTTTAGTACAAGAATTTACTATGTAGAAAATAAATAACCAAAATATATGTTTTTTATAAAAATTAACAAAACGCATAAGGCGGATATTTTTACTAAGAATTTGTCTAGAGTTAACATAATTACTAGGGATGAGATTCTCATGCACTAAAAAATCAAGAATATGCGCCTAAAATATGCACTAAAAACTTAAAATATTTCCATATAAAATCGTTTTTTGATTACATAAACAAAATTACAACATTTAACATTTTTTATTTTTTAAAATTTATTCTATTAGTTAAATTTCAGTTATGTATTTCATAAAGCTTTTTTGTAATAGTCCTATTCCTTCAATTTTTAGGAATGGCATTATACACTACCAGACTATTATATTGTATCTTCTTGTTACATTTTACCTTAGCTTTCCTTCGGATAGCAATGAAGTATATTATATGTACAGAAAATTTTTTTACAATTATTAGACAGGATTAGGACTATTACAAAAAAGCTTTATAAAATACATAACTGAAATTTAGCTCATAGAATAAATTCGAAAAAATAAAAAATGTTGAATATAATAAAGTAACCTATGAAAGGAAATAATTCCCAGTTTCTATTTGTCAAAATTACAACATTTATAATGAAAATGTTAATTGACAAAATTTGCCAGCTTTTCGCACTGTTCAGGTGCAGTTGTTTTTGAACAGCAATTTACAATTTAATTAAAAAAATACATTTAAAGCAAAAACAAATTTTCGAATTTTTTTTTTATGTTCGAAATCGTCGAACAGACTGTTATTGTCTTTTCTTTTACCTATATTTTTAATCACACAGTTTTTTAAACGAAATAAATAAAAATCCAAGAGCTATCCGTTAGTAAATAAACAACTTATGTGCTGTTTTCAAATAACAGGAAAGTGATTGTGTGGTCAAATTTGTAGGAAAAGCACTCAGTTTTTTGAGTCATTTTCATATAAATTTTATTTAGAAATAGCACATTAATAAAACATACAACGATCGTAATGCATAATACACACAATCGAAAGAAAAAACTTTAAAACGGAACGCAGAATATCAAAGTTGCCAAACGGAGAAAATTTCGATCCGAATCGAAATGCAGAAATTAATGAGATGATTCAACGTGAAAAAAATGAGGATTTGGTCATTCATTTCTTGTAGGGTATGAACGTATATTCCGGGTCCTTATGAGGAGCGAAGTTGATTTAATGATGTCGGTTGACAGGGGTGTTACAAAACCTCTAGATATGATGGGGATGATGGTATTTATACATTTATGTCACATGTCCGGAACTGTTTGCTTTTGAAATTTTGCTATTGAATTTTTGAAACTGGGCATAGCACAAAAAAGATTTATGTTTATCTAAAGAACAGTATTTTGTTGCAGCCATAGTGACCAGTGAGGTTTCCGACTAGCACGGCAGACACTATCTCAGTAGGTCCCACCCTGCTCACTGGGTATACTGCACACAAAACAAATTAAGTAAGTACTTCAAAATATCACTTTAATTATTTAACCAACACACACTACAAATGACAACCTAAAAATATTCTTTCTACTCTTTTTCTCTCATTTAGGAAGCAGTTGTTATGCCTCTCACATTGCCCACCCTGCCATGTCACAAGAAAATCCACAACCCTGTTGCTTGTGACCCAATTAACCACCGGACCTTTACTTACTTACATTACCTTCATGCCGCTGCGAATTTAAAGACCACACATCATTATCTTGATAGAATCACAATATATCATTTCAATACATATTTTATTAAAACAAAAATTTATATATTTTTACTTCTCACAATTTTTCGAAACAATCTTATATTAAAATTAAGAATCTGACAACAAACAAAAAAAAATTTATACAAAAAAAAATACTTAATAAACAAATAAAATTAAAACTTCCGTACAGCAAAAGATTTCTTTTCTCGGTTTTTTTTTTTTTTTATTTTATTTTTCATTTACTTTTACCACAACACAAAAAAAAATTATTCTTTTTAGCACAAATCAAATCTATGTAAATATAAACTTTCTTTCCAATCTACCGACTCCGAACACACTATAATAAAACCTAACCTGAAGGAGCTCCCTAAGGCTATTTTATTTTGTCCCCAGTGGTTTAATGGGACTAACAAAACGAAATACAAATGATCTGACTGGGTCTAAAAATAATTTTCTTCTCACTTCCGTTGTGTTTGGATTAAATTATCCGGCACAAAAAAACTACAGCCTGCTTTAAGGCGGCTAATTATATTTTTCACAAACCGTTCACTGTACTGTATAAACCTAATTTACACACAACTACTTTAATTAACTTAAACCTTAAACTGTAACAAAGAAATGTTTGACATTCATTTACACCAAAAACTTATCATAAAAGTGAAAATTGAATTTGACTAACAAAATATAACAAATAAATTCACAAAAGAGAGTGCTTATTTCTCGTTATTTTTTTTTTAAGGCAGCTTGTAGCAGATTTTGGCTGTTTTATTTTTTTTTCTTTCCGATAATAAATAAATAAATTGTTTTACCTGGCTATCGATGTGGTGGCCAATTTACCCAATTCCATGCGCTTGTGCATTCACTGTATCCGGATAGTATTAATATTCCACCGATAACCAGCTATACAAAAAAAAACGCTCTTACATTTCAGGGAATAATATATTATAAAAACTCACAAATTTTCTTACGGTTTTTCTTTTATCTTTTCTTGCTAATTATTTTAATCCAGAATGTGTATATTCTGGTTCACAACATAGCCACCTTTACAATTGCAGGAAAAAAATGTTTTATTTGTTTTTATTAACTTTAGAAAATTCACAACTGTTTTCCCTTAAATTTCTCTTTTTTTACTTTAAGTTTCATTTAATTTTTATTAAGCAACAATTACTTTAATTTTTAGATTTTTCAATTTAATTTTTAGATTTTATCACTTAGACGGTTTATTAGCGTTTGACTTAGCTGCTCTGATTTTATTCTCTTGAAACCTGTAGTCTTTCATAGCTTTTCCAGTAACTTTCCAATATTCTATTTCATCTTTCAACTTACTTCGCTGCGCCTCACCATCTTTGATATTTTCCCTTACACATTTTTGCCTCCAAATCGCCATCTTTTTTCCTCATATTATATTCTTAAATTCAATATTTATCTATGCTAAAGATTTTGTGCCTTATACAATCGCCTTTCTTTCCTTCACCTCCACCCGATCTCCCTATCAATTTTAAACATGTCTACCTCTACCATTCCATGCCCTCCGATCTTACCTACACATATATATCTGTAGCCGAATTTCCCCGTAACAGGCTCGCATGCGCAACCATACAGTTTAACTTTTTCATTCATAACTTTGAATTTTCAAATTAACATACATTCCTTATACCGTTTCATACCCCCCGCTGAATGAAAAATACAATTCTACACTTACTATCAATGGCATTGCCATCCTCTCTTTTCATATACTACGTTGAATGACAAAGCTGATTTGCGAATGAAAGACAACAACAAAACAAAATTAAGACATTTATATTTTATTGCCACAGATGAAGGTTCTTTTGTTTTCATTTGTATACATTCGTTTACATTTTAATCTTATACGAATTTATTTCTCTGAAAACAATATATAATACATTCAAATCTTTATCCCAAGTTTTCAAGTCATATAGTATATCGGCCACCCCGCCTGCAACCATCGGCCACTGAGCCTCAAAAAGCAGTCTGTAAACCTAAGAACATGTACAACAATACTGCGCAAGCCAGCGAATCTCTTGCGTTGTATGTCTTCATCATCTGGAGGGAAATTGACCACAGTTGAAGTAAACAATAAAACCGGTTATTTGGAAAGTTTAAAACCGAAATCCAAGTAAAAGCAAAACATCTAATTTAGGTATTGAAGTTATAAAAATGTAGGTTTCAAAGCCGCAAAAATCCACTATTTGCGATTATTGATTGTCGCTGTCGTATTTGAAAACCAGTCGTTTGTAATACTTGGTTTCATTATTTATTTTAAAGACTTTAATCTCAACGTGTTTCCATGTATTGATCATTATCCTTGTTATACAATCTATATATATATATATATATATATATATATATATATTACAAAGACACAAATTTCAAACGACAACTTCGATTCCGATTGTGGAAAGATTGATTGTTTAATGCATATATTTATGTGTTTTTATTACTTGAATTAAACACAAAACCACTTAAACGTGTGTAAAACAAAGTGTAAAAAAAAATAAATAAACATAGTGAATGGGTAAAAATTTATTAAAAAAAAACAATTCAACACCTTGAATGGTATTCACTAGTTTTTCCACCGAATGTCATTACCATTTATAAAGATTCTCAGGAAGACTAGTGAATGTGTAAGTGGAAAAAAATACAAAAAGAAATCTGACAGTACCTGGGACAAAACAAACGACAAACTATTTCAGACCAAAAACAACATAAACAATCAAAAATACTGCAAAAAAAATAATAAAGGTTTTTCTAATGGACTACTACAACAGCGGCCGCAACAAAACTCCGAGTCCAGCAAGAGTTCGTAGCAGGAATCGGTGTGCGGATGTTTCGGTTCCCAATACAGTCCTCTGGCCAACACGTGGGGAACTCCCATGACCCTGACAAACAAATAGTCTCATCTTCTACCCCAGATTTAGCCGGGCCATTTCCATTAAACACTACGGGTAAGTCGTCACACGCTTCAGAGCGCACAGTTTTCTGTCATTTAGTGCAATGCTTAATCCGCTTCCCAAATACAGGTCCTATTTTCCTCCCCAGTCATACACTACACCTTCACACACTTTCCTTGCTAAGTCGGAAACCTCGTCCCTACCTCATTGAGCAATAGCCTACTGCTGAATTTTCCTGTAAAAAACATAGTGGCCACCCCTGAAACACAAGATCCAATTAACAAGGTTCTTGTAATTGGTCTCATTCACCAATTGTGCACACGAAAAGTGCTATATTCTCCAATCGATAGCCCACAAAAATCATTTGAGGCAACTAATCTTTTTCCTTTAATTATTGACATCATTTTAACTATTTTCATACTAAAAACTATAATATTTTGGATCTCCTTTTCCCACAGGGTAACGCCTCTAGTTTGGATTATAGCTGCTCTAAAGATACGGATACATCTCTCTAACTCTTTATAATAACAAAGAAGTTCAGAGATCTACAGGCTTCAAGACTTACAAAACACTTACATGTATATATGTATATGTATGTTGAGGCTAATTAAACCTTTACGGGAAGTATTTTTTTCAACCGCAATACCAGAGTTTACTTTGTGTATCCTTTCATTTCCGTTTTATAGGTTTCTCCGATTATTCTCACCGGTTTTATGCTGCAATTTACAATCAGTACATGCAATTGCATTACAGTCAAACGAAAACAAAAAGGACAACACAACAAACACCTATACTACAAGTGTATCACAGATTTTTGCTACTCTACTATTGCACCAAAGGAATGTAAGTATATACATATGTATCTTAAATTAATTTTGTCCAGTTCAGGTCAGGTACTGAGTTATCACAGATATTAAAGAAAAAATTGGTAAACTCCAAAAAAAAACTGGGACAACACAACAAACATTTATACAGTACAAACCAAACAAAAAATAAATAAATTTTAATATAATTATTGCACTCATACTGTGGGTTTGTTGTATCACCCCTCCCCTTTTTCACAATTTATACCTTAATATCCTTAAGGTGATAAATACCTATTAATTTTCCATCTAATGTCTCGAGTTCGTACATGTTGTTTCCGACTGGTCGAACCACTCTACATTTTAGAAACTTCCGGCAAAATTTCGCATTCAGGTTCTTTGCAAAATTGCTTTGTACCATATTCCTACGATATACCTCTTGACCAGGCACAAATTTAATCTTTCGAGCCCTTTTGTTATATCTGGCGGCGCTTCTTTCGTAGGCTTTGGTCATATTATCCTTAATTTGTTGTCTTACAAGTTCTAGTTTATCATTTTGTTCAGGAATAATTCGGTTGTCAGTTATAGATTGTAATTTTCTTGCAATTTTGTAATCACCTCCGCTCGAATACATATGGTATCCAAAGAGTGCATAGAACGGTGTGAAACCTATTGCACTATGGAATGAATTCCTTAATGCACAGTCTATTTCTGATAAATAGAGATCCCAGTCACGGTGGTCTTCTTTTAAATAAGCTCTTATGGCTGATAAAATGCTCTGATTTACTCTTTCTGACGCATTACTGCTAGGTTGATATACAGGTGTTTTTATATGATTAATTTTATAAGATTTGATTAGATTTTGAAATGCTTTTGAAACAAATTGTACCCCATTATCGGTATGAATCACCTCCGGAACTCCAAATTTATGGAATACTTCCTGTACAAGAAATTCAATAACATTGGCAGCTGTTGCTTCTTTCATAGCTTTGATAAAAGTATATTTTGAAAAATGGTCTAGAACAATAAAGACATAACTGTTACCACCTTTTGACCTTGGATATTTACCCAAGAAGTCTAAATACAGTTTTTGAAAGGGACGATCGGTTTTGAACCGTTTTCCAATTTCTGGACAAAGGTTTTGGTTGCATGGTTTTATCTCCTTACAGGTCTGGCAATTCCTAATATAATTTTTTACTTGTATGGGCATTTTGGGCCAATAAAAGAACCTCCGTAATCGTTCTAATGTTTTCACAATGCCCCCATGCGCGGATGTCGTACTTGTATGAGCCTTTTCAATTAAAACTGTAGTAATATTTGGTGGAATCCAAATTTTCCACTGTTGGTCGGTTATATCATCTCTATCAAAGCTTGTTCTTTTATATACTAGGCCATCTTCAACCTTTAGATCGGGCAATATGTTCTGATTTTCGGTTATATGCTGAATCAGGTCCAAATATTCTTCGCTTTGGAACTCTGTTGTTTCAAAACCAAATAACTCTTCCAGGTCTATTTCGTCAACACTTGCATATTCTGGTTGCATTCTAGAAAGCATGTCTGCTACTATATTCTCTGAACCTTTCCTGTGCTCTATGTCGAAATCGAATGCTTGCAACTGTAGTGACCATCGTGCCAGTCTTCCTGTTAAGTCTTTTAACGACATCAGCCACTTAAGGCTAGCATGATCGGTGACAATCGTAAAGGGCATCATCTCAACATAGGGACGAAATTTTTTTACTGCCATTACAGCTGCCAAACACTCTTTTTCTGTCACACTATAATTTTTCTGGCAACCATTTAGTTTCTGGCTATAAAAAGCTATTGGATGCTCTTCTCCAGGCTCATCGATTTGGTATAATACCGCACCTATTCCATAATCACACGCATCGCATTGGATCCAAAATCTTTTTGAAAAATCGGCATGCCGAAGCACTGGAGCGGATGTCAAAGATTTTTTTAGATTTTCAAATGATTCCATTGCTTCGGGATTCATTTTAAATTTTTTTGTCTTTTTCAATGTATCGGTCAACGGTGCAGCTATGGTGGCAAAATCTTTTATAAAACGCCTATACCATCCGGCAGTTCCTAGAAAACTGCGCACTTCGCGAGGTGTTTTAGGTACCCTAATTTCTCGAATTGCTTTTACTTTTTCTGGGTCGGTTTTCAAGCATCCTCCCCCGATTATAAAGCCTAGATATTTTAATTGCTGGAAGCAAAACTGGGACTTTTTGAGTCCGATTGTGAGATTAGCATTCCTTAAACATATAGCAACCTCCTTTAAAATTTTCAGGTGTTTTTCAAAGTTATTAGATATCACCAGCAAATCATCCAAATATATAAAAACGTTATCTTTTAGCCGTTGTGGAATAACTTTATCCATCAGTCTGCATAGTCGCTGAGCAGCATTGCACAGACCGAATGGCATAACGCGAAACTGGTAGAGTGGTCGACCAGCCACTGTAAACGCGGTATACTGTCTACTTTCTGCGTCTAACTCTATCTGCCAAAAAGCAAATTTCAAATCGACGCTACTTATAAAATAAGTTTCGTCAATTCGGCTAAGTATTCCATCAATATTCTGGAGCGGGTATGCGTCCTTTACTGTGATCTTATTAAGCTTTCTCGCATCGAGACAAAATCTATTCTTCCCAGGCTTCCTAACTACAGTCGTTCTATTTGACCAGGGACTTTCACTTTCCTCTATTACGTTTAGAGATAACATTAAATCTATTTCTCTATATACTATGTCCTGTACCGCTGGAGACAATGGGTAATGTCGGTCCTTAAAAGGTATCGCACTATCCAGTAATTTAATAGAATGCTTTTCGAGTTTTGTACATCCTAATCCTTCCTTTTCGAACGCCGGAAACAATTCAACAATTTCATTCAACTGTTTACGTTGCATTTCGTTCAAAATGTGAGGATTAGATGGACACTCTTCAGTCTCAAAACTGTATGGTTCCCTTTCTCTACCTACTTCAGCAACCTCAAAAACCTCTGGTGCTAGCCGAAAGGCTTTCCAGAAATCAACACCCAAGTAGGCCTGTTGTTCAAGATCTGGACACAAATAAAATAAAATTGGTAATGTTTTTCTTCCAAATGAAACCTCCAAATTTACGCTCCCTAGCAGTCGGTGTTTTCTTCCCGCTGCAGTTGTAACCACAGAATATATCGGCTTAACATTTCCTTTCACTTTGTCTACTAATTCTCTGCATCCTTTACCTAATAGGCTAATTGAAGCACCTGTATCTAACAATCCATTAATTATTTCATTTCCTATAGATATTTTAGCAAACGCACGAGGATCCTGTTTTACATCAACTGTCCTAATTGTTTCTATAACTAATTTTCTACTTTTTCTTCTATTTCTAAACTTATCTCTTAATTTTCTTATTCTACTTGAAACCATTCCTATTTCTGTATTAAAAATTCTATTTCTGACTTTCTCATAATTATCCTGACGTTCCTCCAATGAATAAGTATGACGCATTTTTGGGTAAAACTTATTAAAATTTTCTACAGCTTTGACTAAATTAATTTTTGTTTCCTTTACTGCTGAGTGGCAGGCGGGTTTTCCCCGGAACGATGGTTCCCCGCTGATGCCTCGTTCCTTGGAAAATTTCTTTCCCTACAATTTTTACATTTGGGAGATATTGTATCCGGTCTTCCACATCTATAACAAAATAAAGCTCTTTCCACCGAGTCACAGTCCATAAACATATGACCGGGTTTTCTGCAATTCCAGCAAATAAGAGGATTTCTGGACAGTCTATTCTTCTCCAACTGGATCTCATCCACAACATCACTTGGCTCAGGACCATCTAGCATTGGATGAGTATTTTCACCAAAAATTTCATTTACTTGCCTGTAGCGATTGGCCGGGGCAGAGGTGTGAATTGCCCTAGTATCCCTTTTACAGAATATCTTCTCCGCCTCCACACATTCCTGTCTAAGCTCCTCTACTGAACTAACTGAAATCGGGTATACTCTACTTCTAATATCCTCTCTTAAATTTTTCTTTAACATCTTAATCATCTCCCTTTCAGGCATGGACATCTCTAAACGCGATCTCATTTGCGTCATCGTGAAAAAAAACTCATCGATACCCTCTCCCGGCAGCTGTTTTCTTTCTACGATATCGCTCATCAGTTCGAAACTAGATCTTGTGGACTGGTACTGTTTGAGCAGAGCTTCCTTCAAAGTGGTCCATTCGGAAACGTACGTGGTTTTTATAAAAAGCCAATACCATTTTTCGGCCACACCTTTTACAAACAAGTGGAAATTATCCAAAACCTCCTCCCACGAAACTCCATACTTCTGTTGCAGCCGCTCTACACGGAAAACAAAATCCTCTACTGCCAGCTTATTAGTATTTCCGTCAAATACAAGACCCCATTTGTCTATTCTCATTTTCTGGTAAGCTCTATTATTCCCATTTTCATTACTTTCTACAGATGATCTAGACGATCCCCCTGAACAACCCATATGTTCGTTCATACTATTCCTTGTATTTCCTATCTCATCCCTAAGCTTTTTATTTTCCTGTTGGGTATGTTGCAAAACTAAGCTAATCTTTCCTACCGCAGCCGTTAACTCTGCCATTTGCCGTCTCATTTCCCCGACTTGTGACGAAACATTTTGTTCCACAGTCCTGCCATTTGTATCTTCCATATGTCTATGCTGTTCCTGATAACCTGATGCACTCGTGCTGGGGTTTTTGGTGTTGATGGTCTGGGACTTATCAAAAATTTGAGGAATGTTATCATCCAAATCTGGATTCATTTCTATTTTTCTATTTGCACTCGATTTTCTATTCGGGGTATTAGATTTATAAGTTTTCACAAATACTTGAGGGGTAGATCTATTTAGGTCGAATTGCACTTGTCTTGTTCTCTTTCTACTATCTTTTTCCTTTAGAAAATCAGACATATCCTAAAAAAAGTACAAGATGCAATTCTGTTTTCTCTCTTCAAATAGAAAATTCTACGGATTTGGAAAAGCTATGTTCGTACAGACTTTGCACTTAAAGATCAAACGCTAAATTCAAAATTCAATAATTTAAATTAAAATATAAAAATAGGTTTTATTTTTCTATTTCCTTTTTTTATATTTATATATAATATGTATCTATTTATGTACTTAAGGATTATTTTCACTATTTGGCATGAAGGTAATTAAGCGTCGTTAAAGTGGTTAATAATATAAATATAAAAAAGATATTTCCGCTATCATTTGTAGTACATACAGACAAAATTACAAAAAAAAAACATTGATATACCTATCTTCTCCCATACGATCATAATTTCCATTACTCCAATACTATGAGATTATAGGAGATTTTAGGTATTTAGAATAATTTTCAATACTACAGACCCTGTACATTTTTATTTAATATGCAGGCGGTTATCGAATCATCATCCCTTCCATATGGCATAAACTGAAACTAACACAAATCATATAATACTAAACCAATACAAAAAAAATATTCATACAATTGGAAATTTGTATTCCCCTTTCAGGGACCAATAATTTTCCAAGCTATTGATAAATTTTCCTAAGGTAGATGCCAAAACTCTTGTTCCCCAATATTACAAATCAAGAATTATTTAATACTACCATATATAGAATTTTCCCCTATGGGCTAAAAAACAAAACCTGATCCATAATACCGGATTCACATTCGTTCCGTTGGGCTATAGGTCAAAAACTAGTTGTCTATTTTACATGCTTGGTGGTACACATGTCCTTTCACACAGCATTTGAGAAATATTCTATCTGATATTTAATCAATTTTTTCTCTCTCAAAACTTTTTTCTTTAGATTGGGCGCCATTTATGTTGCAGCCATAGTGACCAGTGAGGTTTCCGACTAGCACGGCAGACACTATCTCAGTAGGTCCCACCCTGCTCACTGGGTATACTGCACACAAAACAAATTAAGTAAGTACTTCAAAATATCACTTTAATTATTTAACCAACACACACTACAAATGACAACCTAAAAATATTCTTTCTACTCTTTTTCTCTCATTTAGGAAGCAGTTGTTATGCCTCTCACATTGCCCACCCTGCCATGTCACAAGAAAATCCACAACCCTGTTGCTTGTGACCCAATTAACCACCGGACCTTTACTTACTTACATTACCTTCATGCCGCTGCGAATTTAAAGACCACACATCATTATCTTGATAGAATCACAATATATCATTTCAATACATATTTTATTAAAACAAAAATTTATATATTTTTACTTCTCACAATTTTTCGAAACAATCTTATATTAAAATTAAGAATCTGACAACAAACAAAAAAAAATTTATACAAAAAAAAATACTTAATAAACAAATAAAATTAAAACTTCCGTACAGCAAAAGATTTCTTTTCTCGGTTTTTTTTTTTTTTTATTTTATTTTTCATTTACTTTTACCACAACACAAAAAAAAATTATTCTTTTTAGCACAAATCAAATCTATGTAAATATAAACTTTCTTTCCAATCTACCGACTCCGAACACACTATAATAAAACCTAACCTGAAGGAGCTCCCTAAGGCTATTTTATTTTGTCCCCAGTGGTTTAATGGGACTAACAAAACGAAATACAAATGATCTGACTGGGTGTAAAAATAATTTTCTTCTCACTTCCGTTGTGTTTGGATTAAATTATCCGGCACAAAAAAACTACAGCCTGCTTTAAGGCGGCTAATTATATTTTTCACAAACCGTTCACTGTACTGTATAAACCTAATTTACACACAACTACTTTAATTAACTTAAACCTTAAACTGTAACAAAGAAATGTTTGACATTCATTTACACCAAAAACTTATCATAAAAGTGAAAATTGAATTTGACTAACAAAATATAACAAATAAATTCACAAAAGAGAGTGCTTATTTCTCGTTATTTTTTTTTTAAGGCAGCTTGTAGCAGATTTTGGCTGTTTTATTTTTTTTTCTTTCCGATAATAAATAAATAAATTGTTTTACCTGGCTATCGATGTGGTGGCCAATTTACCCAATTCCATGCGCTTGTGCATTCACTGTATCCGGATAGTATTAATATTCCACCGATAACCAGCTATACAAAAAAAAACGCTCTTACATTTCAGGGAATAATATATTATAAAAACTCACAAATTTTCTTACGGTTTTTCTTTTATCTTTTCTTGCTAATTATTTTAATCCAGAATGTGTATATTCTGGTTCACAACATAGCCACCTTTACAATTGCAGGAAAAAAATGTTTTATTTGTTTTTATTAACTTTAGAAAATTCACAACTGTTTTCCCTTAAATTTCTCTTTTTTTACTTTAAGTTTCATTTAATTTTTATTAAGCAACAATTACTTTAATTTTTAGATTTTTCAATTTAATTTTTAGATTTTATCACTTAGACGGTTTATTAGCGTTTGACTTAGCTGCTCTGATTTTATTCTCTTGAAACCTGTAGTCTTTCATAGCTTTTCCAGTAACTTTCCAATATTCTATTTCATCTTTCAACTTACTTCGCTGCGCCTCACCATCTTTGATATTTTCCCTTACACATTTTTGCCTCCAAATCGCCATCTTTTTTCCTCATATTATATTCTTAAATTCAATATTTATCTATGCTAAAGATTTTGTGCCTTATACAATCGCCTTTCTTTCCTTCACCTCCACCCGATCTCCCTATCAATTTTAAACATGTCTACCTCTACCATTCCATGCCCTCCGATCTTACCTACACATATATATCTGTAGCCGAATTTCCCCGTAACAGGCTCGCATGCGCAACCATACAGTTTAACTTTTTCATTCATAACTTTGAATTTTCAAATTAACATACATTCCTTATACCGTTTCATACCCCCCGCTGAATGAAAAATACAATTCTACACTTACTATCAATGGCATTGCCATCCTCTCTTTTCATATACTACGTTGAATGACAAAGCTGATTTGCGAATGAAAGATAACAACAAAACAAAATTAAGACATTTATATTTTATTGCCACAGATGAAGGTTCTTTTGTTTTCATTTGTATACATTCGTTTACATTTTAATCTTATACGAATTTATTTCTCTGAAAACAATATATAATACATTCAAATCTTTATCCCAAGTTTTCAAGTCATATAGTATATCGGCCACCCCGCCTGCAACCATCGGCCACTGAGCCTCAAAAAGCAGTCTGTAAACCTAAGAACATGTACAACAATACTGCGCAAGCCAGCGAATCTCTTGCGTTGTATGTCTTCATCATCTGGAGGGAAATTGACCACAGTTGAAGTAAACAATAAAACCGGTTATTTGGAAAGTTTAAAACCGAAATCCAAGTAAAAGCAAAACATCTAATTTAGGTATTGAAGTTATAAAAATGTAGGTTTCAAAGCCGCAAAAATCCACTATTTGCGATTATTGATTGTCGCTGTCGTATTTGAAAACCAGTCGTTTGTAATACTTGGTTTCATTATTTATTTTAAAGACTTTAATCTCAACGTGTTTCCATGTATTGATCATTATCCTTGTTATACAATCTATATATATATATATATATATATATATATATATATTACAAAGACACAAATTTCAAACGACAACTTCGATTCCGATTGTGGAAAGATTGATTGTTTAATGCATATATTTATGTGTTTTTATTACTTGAATTAAACACAAAACCACTTAAACGTGTGTAAAACAAAGTGTAAAAAAAAATAAATAAACATAGTGAATGGGTAAAAATTTATTAAAAAAAAACAATTCAACACCTTGAATGGTATTCACTAGTTTTTCCACCGAATGTCATTACCATTTATAAAGATTCTCAGGAAGACTAGTGAATGTGTAAGTGGAAAAAAATACAAAAAGAAATCTGACAGTACCTGGGACAAAACAAACGACAAACTATTTCAGACCAAAAACAACATAAACAATCAAAAATACTGCAAAAAAAATAATAAAGGTTTTTCTAATGGACTACTACAACAGCGGCCGCAACAATTTATAAAACTTTCCTATATAAGAACTTTATGTTCTTATATGGGTAATTCCATAGTCACATATGAGACAGTCGCACGCTTCAATGAGACAAAAACCAACGAAAGCGTTAACAATTTTTTAATTCTTTTCGTTTTTGTGTAGAGCATGGAAAAACTATACATTTGGTAAAAGAGAACAAAATAATCAAACATTCAACTCATAAAATATAAGCAATTAAAGGTGGTGAGGTGGCGTGACAAAAATAGAAGTTGGTTTTTTACTTGTTAGCAATAATGCAAAACTCTGCGAACTTCGCCGGAATGTTTTGCAAATATTTTTTGTCATAATTCCCAACATTATAAGTGATTTTTTTTAATTTTCTGAATTGACAAAACTCCTCTTGATTATCCCCTACAGACCGTTGTTTGGATCGTGACATAAGGTGCGTTTGAGAACTTTTACTGTAAAATGCAGTAAATGAGTAAAAAGAAAAATTTGCTCTCACAAAAAGCTGTCGTACAAAAAAGTACGCGAATGCAAAATTTGTAAAAATTCGTAAAATAAAGGCAACAACTGATGACAAATAATTGAAGTGTTGAAAAATGTTTACACTTTTGAGTGCAAACACATAACAAAAACCACAATGAAAATTATTTACGCACAACTTATTGTCTGCGTGGTTGTTGTTATATTTTTGCACTTTTTCTTTTTCGCAAGGGTGCAACTTGTGACGTGAATACCCTTATTATTTGAACATATCGTATAGCCTAATTATCACAACTTCCCAATAGTCTAAAAAGAGACAGTCAAAAAGTTAAAAACTAACTTAGAAATGCAATGTCGATAGTCAGGCGCGCTTAGGGCATTGATGAATTATACGGTGCGATCGTGCCTGGTCGCTCGGTGTAGGAATGCTCTTGGTGGACTCATGGAGGCATTCAATGTGAGGCTGATGAAATTAACGGGTCCGCCATCTAACGTTTTTGTTCCAACTAGTGCTTATTTCGTGAATGGTAACACATAGCTCATGCCTGATTTGACAGATAATTAGTTTTATCCTTCCGCTGAACGAAAATCGTTGTGTATACGCTTTAACAACGCTGGGAAATATGTGTTTTCGCTTCGCTAATCGCGATCGACTTACAGAAGATGCCGATTTTGCCAAAAAAAAAATCATCTTTTCAGATGAAGCTCATTTTGATCTTGGCGGATATGTAAACAAGCAAAATTGTCGCATTTGGGGCACAGAAAACCCGCACGCATACACTGAAAAGCCTTTGCACCCAAAACGAGTCACTTTTTGGTGCGGATTTTGGTCCAGAGGTATAATTGGGCCATTTTTCTTTGAAAATGGACAAGGAGTGGTCGTTACAGTCAATGGCGATCGTTATCGGGCCATGTTTAACGAATTTTTGCTCACAAAAATTGAAGAGGAGGATATTGGCAACATTTGGTTTCAACAGGACGGCGCTACGTGCCACACAGCCGAAGCTACACTCGAAGTTTTGCATCCTGTTTTTGAAGATCGCATTATCAGCCGCAGAGCTGATGTCGTTTGGCCACCTCAGAGCTGCGATTTGACACCGTTGGACTATTATTTATGGGGTGCCATCAAAGATAAGTGTTACGCCGACAAGCCAGAGACAATTGACGCTTTAAAGGACAATATTCTTGAAGCCATTGGTGAAATACAGCTGCACACAATCGATAATGTGCTTAAAAATTGGACCAATCGTGTAGTCTACTGCATGGCCAGCCGAGGCAGCCATTTGAATGAAATTATTTGCCATTATTAACCGGAAGGATTGTACTTTCAAATAAAAAAAGAAATTTGTGAAAATATTCAGTAGTTTTTTTTATAGCATTTTCAAAAAAAAAAAAGTTATTTGGCGGACCCTGTATTATATTGAATTTTTTTCCCCCGCTAATATTATACAAAATAAATGTATCCGTCATTTTCCGAAAGATTAACTTTAATTTTCTTTATACTAACATATCGCACTTGTTCAACAATAGTGTATTAACTCAAAATTAAAAAATTCAGTAGAAGCAAACCAATTTTTAATTTGACATAAAACGCATATGTGCGAAAGAATTCTTAAACCGACCGTTTCATTACCAAAAAGTAAACCAAATAGCATGATATTTTTACAGCGGTTAGATATGAATACATATAAAACGTTTCGTTTTTTTCCAAAAAGAGAAAATTTTTGAGTTAATACACTATTGTTGAACCAGTTACTTTAAGTTTATCATAATAAATGAATTCAAACACAAAAAAAACTGTTAACTTTTTGAAATGTAACGACCGTTACTTTTAAAAACAAAAACTTTTTTGGGTAACTAATTTCTTTGGTTTGAAAATAAATCTATTCCTTAAACAACACATTCCGACAATGTCGAGAATTCATTTTAAGTCAGACACTGAAAATGTAGCACAAAATTATACACCAAGGCGAATTTACACCAGGTGACCTTATCTTGCTACGTAAGCAACAGCTGATTACTAACCTTGTGTCAAAATGATATACCGTTCATGTGGATTTGGGGGAATATTTACTAAATTTTATAATTTTCGCTTAAAACTATGAAATTTAAAATTTTTTAAATTATTACATTTAAAACAAACAATTTAAAACTAAAAAGAAAATGAAATATTTGTTTAAATTGTTTACTACAGTGTTGTATTATTTTTGACACAACGTTAAAATATTTTACAGTGTTGTAAACGTTTTCAAAATAAGACCACCTTGTATGAATTCGCCTTGTTATACACTTAATTTATAAAAATAGAAACGGAAGTTAAAAATTTATTTATATTGTAATAGATCAAGTTTGATTTGAAAAATTTTTCTTTGTTTTGAATTAAAAAATTTTTTAATTTGTCAGGTATTTTTAAATTTGTTGAAAATTTATAAAACATGGAAGAAAAAACACTGAAGAAGGCACTCAAAGAAGTGCCGAAATATTGGTTGAATAAAAGTTTATAGTTTTATATAAAAATAAAAAAGACATCAAGCTTGATAATTTAGTTATCCTATAATAATAAAGGACGAATAAAATAAAATATGAATAAAAAAAATTTTATAACAGAAATCAATTTCATAAATCTTAAAGGTGTATGCTCGAATCTCTTGGTCAAGTAATAATTGACACATTAGTGGCCTGGGAAATTAGTTATTACTGGGCTAGTTCTTAACCGATCTTAGGTTTTTATAGCTTTTTGAAAACAAAATTGTAACTTCATTTCGATTACTTACTCCTATAGAATAAAACTTTTACGAGATTTACTTTTTCGCCATATATTTACTACTAGCGGACCAGGCGAACTTCGCCTCGCCCCAATTTTAAATGCCATAATGGCGTCAAAAAGAGAGCGGAACTACCTTCTGTATTTGTATCAAGATAAAATCTGCAGCTAAATTACCTAGGGGATTTTTTAATGTGCAATCTTCAAAATAAAATGGAATTTGTTTCTTGGAGCTCTTTACGCGGTATTTTTGTACAGTTTTGCCAATAGATTCAGCTGATTGACATTTTAGTTATGTTTAGTTGTTTTGATTTCTTCTTTAAATGGTCTTGAGCTTCAAATTGCTTTTGCTTTATTGTCATCTAAGCCATTTCTTAATGGATTTGATAAAGTGAATGATGTATCATACTTTTTTTTAAATTGCTCCTGTAAAGAAGTAATTTCTTGTAGTTTAATCCAGGAATTAGATTGCTTACTTATCAGCTTAGCCTTTTGTGCCTGGAGTAAATCGTGTAAATCTTTCCACTACATTGGTGCTTTATTTAACTTACTATCAATACTATTCGATTTTACTGTAGAGTTGCTGATTTCCAGATCAATTATTTGAGCTTTTTAAATTGATTCATCTATTTGGAAATGTGGTATTTTATCTATTATCATCGTAGTCATTTCTGGTTTACTTTATTAGGTTCAAGTGTGTGTGTGCCCATTTCATTTGCTCACGATTGCAAATATGTATTTTGTTTATGTATTCGCATATTATTTTCCTTTCTAGGTTAATTTAAGTATCTTTTAGGTGCAGAAAACCTTTAGTTAGCGAAGCCGGTGTTTGTTATACCATAGAGGAGAAAATCCTTGCGCCCGGCCAAAGGCCGGCTATGCAGAAAAGCTTTGGTTGGTGAAGCCGGTATGTGTTATACAATAGAGGAGAAAATCCTTGCGCCCGGCCAAAGGCCGGCTATGCAGAGA
This sequence comes from Pollenia labialis, assembly GCA_949318255.1. Lineage (NCBI taxonomy): Eukaryota > Metazoa > Arthropoda > Insecta > Diptera > Polleniidae > Pollenia > Pollenia labialis. The sequence goes on along the minus strand of OX439143.1, from coordinate 32,773,732 downwards.
AGCTTTAGTTAGCGAAGCCGGTATTTGTTATACCATAAAGAAGAAAATCCTTGCGGCCAGCCGAAGGCCTGCTATGCAGAGAAGATTTAGTTAGCGAAGTGAAATGAATTCTTTAGCACATCGGAAATAGGCTATTAGTTAGCGAAGTGAAATGAATTCTTTAGCACATCGGAAATAGGCTATTAGTTACAAAAAAAAAATTAAAAAACTGTTTTTAAAAAAATCTAGCATAAAAAATATATTAAAATACATATTTACAATCGTGAAAAAACTAATTTTAATTTGAGTAGGTACCTACACATAGATGTGGGTGGATGGGGGCAATTTTTTGACCCAGAGAGACCCAAGTCCCGCCAGCCCTTAATTTTATTATTTTCGTCTTTCTTGTACAATTACCTTTAATTTGAGTACCCACACATTCCACATAGTGGGCGGGGCGGTTTTTTTGATCCAGGGGCCTCAGCCCCCTTAAATTTTAATTTTGGTTTTTTTTGTTTTTAATTTAAGGTGATTCAAATTTTTTTTTTTTTCGTATGCCCCGCCCCGTAAACTGCACTTTTGCCGAAAGGAATTCCACGGCGTAAATCTAGCTTACCAACGCAGCTCAACAAAATAAGATGTAAGAAAAAATTTTATTTTTATTATTTGGCCTCGAAATCCGTCACAAGTCAGCAAAATTTAAAGTGTTTTGTTTATAATTATTGTAGTGTTGTTTTCTTATAATTATTTAAGTTTCGCGGTACAATTATTGTTTAAAGTTTTGATTTATTTTGCTATTTTTAGTACCAATGTCAGTGCTATCACCAGGGTTGTTAGACTTTTTTCTTCAAAAATCGTCTAAAGTTTTAACAAAATTCGTCAAAATCGTCACGAATATTTAACAAAATCGTCAACAAATAGTCAAATATTAAAATTTTTCAAATTAGATACAATTTTTATTGCATTAATTGGTTCAAAAATATAAATTTTTAGCAAGAAATTCTATTTATGAAGAAGAATGTTATGTATATGGTTAAGTTTTATTCTATTTATTTCAGCAAGTGGGCTGAAATATATTTATCATTTAAAAAGAAATACATAAGAAAAAATAAATTTTCATAAATGCATAACAAAAATTTATTTATTTCATTTATCCATATTCACAAAAAGATTAGGGTTTAGTAGCTTAGGAAACAAAAATAAAAATTAAAATCTCATTTGCTATTAACTCGAGGTATCTTTAAATGATTAATATTTAGCGCTATAGCTTTTGCAAATTGTTTTTACTGTTGAAGGTGCTAAACCAAGGGTTCTGTCTATATCAACAGTCTTTTTACCCGACTTGAAACGTTTTATGATGTCCAATTTATGTTCCAAACTAAGTAAGTGATGGTTCACACTCTTCTAGTTTTAGCCGTCAAGTCTTGAGTTTTTAGTAGAGAAAGGAAAAAAATGGCATTCGCTTTTCCCTTCTCTCCAAAAGCTCAAGACTTGACGGCTTGAACTTGAAAAGTTAGAATCGCATGCCTCATTTTGGCACATTTTTGGGAAAATTTTTTCATTTATTTATATAAGCATTATTTAAACAATATTAATGCTTTATAATTAACATACTTGCTTTTATTAATGCGCGTTTCAAAAATTAATCATAATAATACATTTATCAAGTTAAAACTTTAATTACAATTTGACAATAATCCAGTAAATTTGCATTAAATTTTTAACAGGGTCCTATGCTCCTTATAGGATCTTCGGCAACATATATATATGTATATATATAACATTGCTTCAGCGAGACCGGATTATATTTGTTATAGGCGAATTTCCTTATAACCAGGGTAAATCTGTTTTCTTGCCTGAAATAAGCGTAAACAAATTATAAAATATATTTTATATTATTTTCTTTCTAAAAACTTTTATAAAACATATTTGGTACATTAAAATGCAAAGGTTTATGAAATAGGAATTAAAAACACATACAACAACATTAATTAAATATCATGGAGTTTAAGAAAACAATTTAATATTAACAGGCACTTCAATATTTTTATTAAAGGCGTTTTTCTACAAAATCGTAAGATTCATTGATGGGAGCACCTTAAGGAACGGATATAACGGGTAGATATATTAGAAATAAATGAATCAGAAAAAAATTAAGTGGGGCATACATTTGACCCATCTAGGGGTGGGTACCTTTTTGCAATAGCACTAGAGGTAGAAGTGCACAACACGCGTTTATTTGGAGACGAGCCAGGTTACACAACGCTCGTTATAAAAGCATTTTTTGCCAGCTGTTTCAAATTTATTTAACACTTTACCTATACCAAGTTACTGCTCTTTTTTTGTTTTTAAAGTTTTCCCGACTGCATGTTGTAAAGCGTTCTTTTCTGAATATGTTCCCTTTTAAATTAAAAAAATGTTCAACACTCATTTAATATAAAGGGGCATGAGTGCATCACTAGAAAAAGGCGAATTCAGTACAAGGTGGTGGCAAATTTCGAGATGTAAACACTAACAATGCAATACAAAAAACCAGAGTTCAAAATATTCACTCACTATTCACTCATGGTCAGGAATAAAAAATTTTATACACTGTTGTGTGCTCTTTTATTCGTGTTTAAAAACAGAAAAAAACCTTTGGTATATTTGTTCTTGTATAAAAGTAGTTTCAGTGTTCATTGTTTTTACAAAACACATGAGATAATAAGAGAGATTTTTTTTCCTTATATTTGTACATGTGAGAATTGTTTTTTAAACTTCTTTTGTTTGTTTTGCATTAACACACATACTTCCAAATATTCACTTGGTATTTACATTATAATCTCTGTTGTGTTTTGCTTTATTCGCGTTGTTGTATTTGTATAGTTTTTTGTTTCTACAAAAAACATGAGATAATAAAAGAGATTATTTATCATGAATGTTTGAATTTTTCAATTCATACATAAATATTTATGAAAACTAAAAAAAAACACATTTTTAACAATTAGTGTCGCGATTAGTGTTTTTTTTTACTTTTTTAAATTAAAACTACTGCACGTAAAAGAAACAAAAATAAATTATAATTTATTTTATATTTGTTTTATTAAAACTTTAAAAAAACTTAACACAACACTTTTAAAATAAAATAATTCATTAAAAAAAGTTTAAATTAAATATTGAAATTTGGGCATATGCATGTATGTAGGTACATTTAGATAAAAATTCAATTGTTCAAAATAAAGTTGCAAGTGTTTTTATTTTCTTTATGAACATTGTACATATAAAAGCACCATGAATAAACGACGCTTAAAAAAAAACAATTTTATCATGTACAAATCAAGGCTACAAATACTATTTAACTGTTAAATTTTAACAAGAAAAAATGAAGCAAGAGATTTTTGTGTTTTTAAATGCGAATAAAGCAAAACACAACAGAGATTAAAAAATTATGAGCGCAACGATTAGCCTCTCATATTTTAGTATTTGGAATTTTTTACTTCTCACTAACCCCATACGCGCATATGTAGAAACTGGAAAATAAAAAACAACTGTATTCATGTGCTTAAAAATAAAAACAATTCTTAGCTAATCATTTTACAGTGCGAGAATAAAACAAAAAACTTTGCAAGCATTATTGATGTCAGTTTATCATGTATGTTAGATTTTTAGTATGCATACATGAATATTTTCGAACCCTGCAAAAAACATCTGTTGTTTCTGTTGGCTTTGAATTGTTGTAGTCTTGCCACCAACGAAATTTGTGTTCTTTTGTAAACGTAAAATAAGAAACACTTCTTAAAAATAAGGGGAGCATTTAAAAATGTTGCAAAGTCACATATTACATTTATGCAACACTTTTTTTTAGAAAAGAAAACGCCATAAGTAAAAATAAAAAAACTAGGGAAAATATTTAATGCTAAAGGAAGTTGTGTTAATTTTAAGTACTAAATGATTGTTGGCCAAACGGTGGTTTTACCTATATTTTGATAAAAACGCAAATGTTAAAAAAAAGCTTTAAAATTTGGTGCAGGATTTTTTTTTTGTTAATATTTCGAGATTAAGGCCATTTTACACGGTTTGGCACTATGGATAAAATTTTGGCGTTTTGAGGCATCAAAAAACACCATAAATAGTGCCAAAAGCATTAAGTTGGCATCACTGATTTTGTCTTGATTTTATTTGTAGTTGTCAAGGTATATTTATAGCAGGTAGTCTCGGAAAGCCAGCTGTTTATTTTTTATTTGCTTGTTTTGCGATACGAACTGTCAAATGTTGTATTGCAAACAAGTAAACAAGTTTTTTCTCTTTATCTTTTGTCTTTTTTGTCTCTTATCAGCCCCTTTGCTTTTTGACAGTTTGTATCGCATAACAACAATAAAAAGCCCTGTTGTTTGTTTTATTGTACAATTGTTGTAATCTCGCGGCTACCTGCTATAAATATACCTTGGTTGTTGTCTTGCAAGCAGAGAAACAAGTCGACATAAAAAAGTCGGCGGCGGCTAGTCAAGAATAAAAGTCGGCGGCCGCTATGGTTTATTTAGTAAAATCCAGGGTTGTATTAAATTGTTTTGTGTAAAATATTTTAAAAAGTGACTAGCGCATACTCGCTAAAACGCTAAAAATTATTTATTAATGGAGGGAAAGAATCGAAAGATTGCTTTATTTCGCACAAATACATTTCGAACAAAATCAAAATAATTAGAATTTGTTTTTATTTTAAATCTAGTTGAGCGAAAGAAAGAGTTCTTCATTTTGCATTAGGTAAAAGCTAATAAGGTTTAAAAAGGCATAAAATAATAACATTTAAGTTAGCTAATTCATACCCGCATAAACATTCACACCTTTGAACACCATTCACATATACATATACACGATCCATACATATGTATATACCCCATACCCTCAACATCATCTGAGCACCACTCACACGTGTATATAACACCCATCATTTACACATACACAAAACATTAATTAGACACCAAAATTTTTCAACATCACCCCACATTAGTGGCAACTCCATACACAATATCCCACCGAGTTATAGACATACGGAACGTTGTCCGGACTGGGAGAAGGTCATTGAAGATCATTGATAATCCACCAATAATTTTAAGCTACCAGACCAAGCTCGGGCTAGATTTTTGTGCGATTGGGGTATGAAATAACTTCAATTTTGTTTTTGTGCTGGAGGTTTGATTCAGCGAACAGTTGTGACAGTTTTGTTGGACTTACTGCCAATTTCACCAAGTTCAGTTATAATTTAATTTAAGTTACAGCTGTCACGTCAAGTTAGATTCCATTGGCAGCCATGATCAATCACAGCTCACGTGGGTCCGTTTATTAGTTCCCGTTGTGCTACCATAACCTAAGCTAACGTACAGCTGTCAAAAACAAATTGTTAACTCGAAATTAAAGCAATAATTAGTTTTAGCTGAACTTGCTGAAATTGGTCGTTAATATTTGGGTAAGCTTTTGGGAGCATGGAAATGTCTTGAAGAGGGAAAAAATGGATGGGGAGAGAGGATATATAACAGATTAGTTAGCCAGATTTAAACTTGTAGGCGTAGAATATCTTAAAGGGGAAAAGCTACATATGGACAAAAAATTTGCCAAGGTAGTGAAAGGGCTGGCGGGCCAGCGAATCATCAGCTGCCCGCCAAAGAAATTAAAGGTCGAGATATTCAGGAATTGAACTATTGCAGGGAATTGGAAAACGTTTAGGAGGTTAGCTTTTTTGAAAATTAAATTTTGTTTTTCCTTTAATTAACATTTTTCTTCTTTTCATTTTTATTTAAGACTAGCTGACCCGGCAAACGTTGTTTTGCCTAGAAAAGTATTGTTTTTGTGTATATTTAAAATACAGATACAGAATCATTTTTCATTTTGTTGTCAGGTGCGAAAATGAACAAAGAGGATGGCTTTCCGACACGAGAACATGCTACATAGAGTTGACCGTGTGAAAAACACCCGTTCTCCAAATTTAGGCCACAAATACTCAATGATTGCCCTTGGGATTTGTTGATTGTCATGGCGAATGCGAGACGAATTGGAAATTAGATTCGTTTAAACTCGAATTGCATATCGGTTAGGATCATTGGAATTCTCGGAATGAGAACTTCCTCTCCTTTAAACTTTCCTTTTAGCACTCCATACAAAATGTATGAGAAAATTAATTTTCTTTATAATTTCTTTTTTCTTGAATATTTTAGACATTTTTTTGCTAACAGATCAAAGCATAATCAATTGCATAGCTTACGGTTTGATTCATTTTCAATGGCACTTCTTGTCGGAAATTGTTCATACCAACATAGAAACCTTTGCCGGCTCATGCGCAACAACTTTACTAAAGACCATAGCATGATTAAATGATATAATTTATTTTGAGTAATTTTCAATGGTGCCGCCTATCGGAATTTGGGCATACCAACCTAGAAACCTATGTATGGTAATGCTCAACAGCTGTGCTAATGATCATAGCATGATCAAATGCACAGTTTACATGGGGTCTTCACCTGACAATTTTTTGTCATACCAAACGTCAAAGTCTATATAAAAAAACTCTAAAATTTTTGTCAGGGTTTTTTTTATATGAAGTTTGACGTTTGTTATGACAAAAAATTGTCAGGTCAAGACCCCATGTTATGATTTAAATCATTTCGAGTCATTTTCAGTGGCGCCACCTGTCTGAAATTATAAACCTTTGCCGGTTCATTTTGCTAAAGATCATAGCATCGTCAAATGCAGTAATTTTCAATGGCGCCACCTATTTTAGATTTTTTTTGTTATTCTTACTTGGTCAGAGACAGTTCCGAATTGGTACGAATCATCGAAATCGGTCCAGCCGTTCTTTAGTTATAAACGTAGTTACTAAAGCCACTTTCTTTTATATATGTATATAGATATAGAATATATTATTTTTTTTTTTAATTTAGATTTTTTAAAATACATAATTTTTTTTTACAAAAATTCACGCCATTCTACCGGCCTATACCGGCAAATTTCAGATCTAAATGTTGTCATCCTTATGACCAACCGGTTCACACCAAAAGTTATTGACAGGTTTCAACATTAACCATATGAAATCGTTTTAAACCATACTTTTGTAACATGTTTGTCCACACATAAAACTTAAACGATGAACAGGTAGAAAACCATCTAAAACTCAGATTTATTACTTGTGGATTGCTGGTGGATACCAAAACTATTTGGAGCGGATTGTAGAAATTCACGCCTTCCTGTGCGAAGGTGTAAATAGACTTTGTTCACTCATATTTACGTCACAAAGGGTGTGTGTGAAACGGTAGCAAAGTACTAATGGACGTAAATTTTTGGCACTGCTGAGGTGAATAAAATTTCACTTGCCCTGGGGGCTAGTATAAATTTTGACATTAGGGTAGAAATGTTTGACAATGTTTACGCACACCCATAGTAAGAACTTTTTATGTAAACAAACATTCAACATACCACATACACTTGTTTGTGTTATATAATACTTGACGTTAATGGCCCACATGGGCTTTGTATTACCTAACTGATGAATAAATAGATAAATATCATGTATTCTTTGTTTTATATAATTATAAATAGTTAGCCAAAAACAATTATTTAAAATCAAAAATAAAAACCATAATAAAAACTATGTTAGCCTAATCAAGCTGCATCACACGGCGTCGGCTTGAATTCTTGAAAAATTTATAGCGACGGCTCTTAACCGCCTTTAAGCTTATCGACTTGTTTTTCTGCTGTTAAAATGTACATCGAAAACACAGAGCATAATCACAAAGCATAATCGAAAATTGTAAGAGAAAACACCGAGAAATATTAAAAACGCGTAATATTTTATGTATTGTAATAGATATTAAAACAAATGTGCATACAAAAAATATAATAAGGAACAACCATTTTGTTAACTTTGGAAAAAAGTCTCATGTAACGAAGTGAAATACATACATAGATACAAAAAAAATCAAATCAAAAAAATATTGACTCATTTGCAAACATATGTACATAAATTTGTGACGGGATAAAAGTAAAAATACAAGTTTAGTAATTGTTTCCATAACTTAAACAGGGTAATCCCCAATACAGTTTTTCACATTGTTCACACACATTATTTCGTTTAGAAATTTTATTAAGATATACGACATTGTTGGGAGAATAATGTCTGACGAAGAATCATTTGTAATATTGGGTTCATCGCCTATGTCCTCGTTGGAAATTGACGGTCTCGAGAAAAAAAGTGACTTGTTACGCTCATCTTTACAATCCGATACACCCGGCAGTCGTTTTACTTCTTTGAAAGATAGCCAACAAATTGATTTAAAAAATGCCCAAGAAATGGGAACACAAACACCTGAACCTAATAAAATTCAACCAGAATTGCCAGATGCACTTGAAAATAAAACACAACAAGGAGATACAGTCCCAATTGTTAAAATGGCTGATCTGGAAACTACAATAAAATCACAAATGACTGATAGTAAGTTGATTAAACTCGTTAAAGGGCCAGCGTCATGGGATGAGTTGCACGATTTACGCCTTCAGTCACAAACAGTAGAAACGGTAAATAAGCAATCTAAATCCTGGATTAAACCGCAAGATGTTGCTTTGTGGAGTAGAGCATCACAGGAACAAGTGGATGAAAGTATAAAGCATTCACCTTGTAATATTGAACCAGAAATGACTGAGCCAATGAAGGACATACAATTGGAAACACAATGCCATTCATTGAAAAAGTCAGAACCAATAAATATAGAATCCAAAACAGACGATTCTATAGGCAAAAGTTTAAACGAAACATCGAATAAGGAGCTTCGACTAGAAGAAAATATAATGGCCCTCAGCTTAGAAGATTGCGCTTTAAAATCTCCTCTAAACGAACAATCACAACAAAAAGCATACGAAAAAGTTAATCAGCCTATGTCTACATCGGTAAATCAAAAGGATTCCGAAAACAGTTCAGAATCATCTGGAAACTCAACAACGGTGGAGAGTAGTTTAGCTGCAAGTTTTATAATGGGAGAAGTAAACGCAGATGTTTTAAAGGTATGTCAATTATTTGGGCGAAATTAAAAATTGTAGTCATAAAAAGTTTATAATCAGGTAGGTAATGAAAATGGATCGCCTTTGAAACGCTAGTTTTTAAAAGGTGTAAAGACTTTTGACTGATTTTAAATTTAATTTATGAATTAAAGTCTACTGCCTGTTCAAAAATTTCAAACGTAAACATTCATCTAGAATTTTATTTTTAGAACTGAGTGTTTTTCATAGCAATTGTTAAACAGACAGTTAATTTTACTTATGTTCAAAGCAAACTGGTTCCTCTAAAGGGGGTTAACTCGAAATTTATAAATTTTCAGTAGAGACAAAAAACTTTTCTTTTTGTATGTTCTCTTTTTCAAAATATGTACCTACTAGAGAAATTGATCTAAGATTTTTACAGTGCGTAGATATGACCACTGTACATCGATTTCTTGCAAAAAGTGAAAACTGAAAAGTTTTGTGTTGACTCTCTTTAGAGGAACCAGTGCGATATGTATAAAATCAGCCCAATCATTAATATAAATTTCCCGGGAGTTTTTCCCATTTTTGTAATTAAATTAACGTAGGAAAAATGGGAATAGGGAAAAAGGCCCGTGGAATTTTCATTCGTAATTGAACTTAATTGAATATGTACCTATAAAATGTAAAAAAAAATTTTAAAGTTAGGTATCAAAATAATTTTCGTGGGAATACAAAATATAATTTTGTTATTCGTGCTAAATTCCCCAATTTTTATTTTTGATAAAAAACACTGAAATTTATAGTTGATTGGATGAGCTATTCCTATGCGCATTTCACTGGTTGCTTAGGCCAGATCATCAGGAAACTTCTTCCATAAAGATTTTAGAAAAACTATAGATAGGTATTAAACCAAATAAAACTGTTAGGCGTATAAGAATTACCGCAACAGTTCTATTTGTAACAATATCAAAGTTTAAACAAAACCATCAACAATAAACAGTGAGTTCATTTCTCCTTACATTCCCCACTACAATTGATTGGAATTCTTCCAACATTAATTGTAGTTGTAAGTAGGTTAAGAAAAAACAAAAACAACTCGCTTAACTGTTTTCGCAAACAAAATATAAAGCCAGTCAGTTTTTTTTTATATTTTTTATATCAACAATAAATATCAGTGTTTTTTATCAAATATAAAAATTAGGAAATTAAGCACGAATAATAAAATCATTTAAAATTTTAAAGATATTAAAAATTAAATAGTCGGTATAAAATCCTTTCCTTTGTAAAATCAATTTCAATCAATTACCAATTTATTATGTCAAAAATATTAATATGTAATACAGTAATTTTGATTTAGCTGCACTATCTCTTGCACGATTTTTTGTGCAGATAAATACAAAATACAGTTATCTTAAATGTATTTATCTGCCTTTATGTGCAGCTACGCCATTGTGATTTCCTGCATAAAAGATTTGCTATTCCAAGGTATATTTATATCAGGTAGCCCCAAAATTACAATAACTACAATAAAACAAAAAACAGGGCTTTTTATTGTTTGTTATGTGAAACGAACTGTCAAACAGCAAAGGGATTAATAAGAAAAAAAGGCAAAAGATAAAGACACAAAACTTGTTTGCTAAACAACATATGACAGTTCGTATCACAAAACAAGCAAATAAAAACAAACAGCTGGCTTTCCGAGACTACCTGCTATAAATATACCTTTTGCTATTCTTTCATTTTCATTTTTTCATTTGCTGGCTTTTCGAGATACCTTCTATAAATATACCTTTTGCAATTCCTTTCAAGCCACATGCATAAATGTAGGTACATGCAAACAAAATAAACGGTCAACTTGACATTTGTATATTTATGTGAAAAAGTGGCCACCATATTCTTTATGTGTGCAGCTAACATTGATGTTTGATATGAAAATATTTCAAAGCTGTCCAAAAATATGATAAATAGGCAGGCATACAAATTGCACCTAAGCAATGATTTTGAAGAATAATTACATACAATTCCTATGTATTTCGGACTGTTAAGTCAAAGTGCAGCTAACTTGAATTTTTGTATGAAAATTATTTTAAAATTCCAAAAATGGGCATTTATTTTAAAAATTCAGGTATAGAAAGTGCACTTAATAAAGGAATTTGTATGGGAGTAAAGTCAAAAGTGCACTTAAACAAAAGTCAGTTAAAAAAGTAGCAGTTTTTCTTCAGATTTTCAATACCAAACTATGTAGTTCTAATAAAAAAAAACAATTTAAGCTAAGTAGGTAAGGTTAGGTTAAGAAGGTTTATGTGCCCAAGGGCATATTTCCACTCGGAGACCAATGCGGTCCATTGTGAAACCCTTCAATGATAGAAAGAGAAAAGTTAAGAAAAGAAGTATGAGGTGGATAGAATTAAGAAAGTTAAAGGTTTCTTAAGCTTAGTAACAAAAATCTAATCTAATTTTTCCTCTTTGCAGACCAGTGTCTACTCACAGTTTCCCAGTATTTCTATGGAGGCTTGTGCAGAAGACGTAGTTAAATTACAAAATATGGTTACTGAGTATACTCTACTAAAATGTATGTGTTATGAAATATTGATAATGTATATTTTAATTAAAATGTTATTATTTTCATTGCGTTTTAGCTACAATAAAAAAAGCGAATACTACGATGAAACTATTCTATACCAATTCATTACAATGGAAGAGCAAAATGAAGACAATGGAGGAAAATTACAAAGAACAACTGGAAAAATGTCAAGAAGAATTTGGAGTGGTAAATAAATAATATATACATATTTATACTTATTGGTGTGTGCAATTTTCTTTTAATGATTTACAACAAAAATTTAGGTGAAAAATTTGTGCCATAATATCAATCACTATTACAAGTGGCGAAAAACACTTTTTTCTAGTTCATATTTTATGCCCTCTTAATCAGGTATATGATGGAAAACGATCATTTATAGGAGGTTTGATAAATTTTGACGTAAATTCTGAAGTAAAGTCTTAATTTTTTGTTCAAAATAAATTTTAATTAACTTATCGTTAGCTAATATGCAAAAAGGCGTAACTAACAAAAATATAATTTTACAGGAGAAGCAAAAAACTTTATATAATGAAAACTATAAGCATGTCAGAAAACATGCATTGATAAGGCGTCCATGTAATTCTTCAAAAAATTTTAAAAGGAAGCCTTATTATTATATTTGATAAAAATAAAAATGGGGTATTACGTAGTTTTGCATTTATAAAATATACACTCTTGTAGTTACGTCCCACATTGGTTGAAGTTCATATAACGAGCGGCTAAAAATAGAAAAAGTTGTCGAAGGACAATCAAACTTGGCACATAGTCATTTTTTGTTTGAATCAAGAAAAAATGGAAAAATCAAAATGATCCGCCCACTTTTACGCCCACCTCCCATACAACTTGCATTGAAAAAGTGGCATAACTCCCTTGATTTTGATTGAATCAACTCAATTTTCACTAAAAATAAATATTATAATTGTAGAATGGGCTCCTGAAAATATATACCTGATCCGCCCATCTCCCATATAACTTGTATTGTATCAACTCAATTTTCACTAAAAATAAATATTATAATTGTAGAATAGGCTCCTAAAAATATATACCTGATCCGCCCACTTTTACGCTCACCTCCCACAGAAAAAACAAATAGAAAAACATGAATATGAATTTTAAGCATAGTCTTTTAATAATTTTTTGACATCATTATCGTACTCCAATTTTTTGATTTGCAGCTTTGAGCGAAATGCGTTAATAAATGGGTCTGAAGACAATAAAAGATTATGCATTACGTCTTCATTAGTGGCTAAACGTCCAGTTATTCGCGAGTGATGTAATCTACAGGTTCTATAGTCTTTATTCCTTGCTTCCTGAGCTTCTTCGGACAGCATACCTGATACAAATAATTAATTAAAATGTAAAAAATCAAAATCAAATCATTGAAATCAAATCATTTAGATCGAGAAATCTGGTTTTCATGCGAAATGCTTTTTGCCATTTATCTTTGAACTTTGTAAAAAAGTCTTTTTTCAAAAATCTAGTAAAGACTTCAACATCCTCAGCAGTAATTTCTTCATTGTTACTTGCAATGACTTCGACAGTAATATCAATATCCATTTTGGTATCAATCAATATTTCGCAAATATTTAAATAAGAAATTGTTAAATTTTCTATAATTAATAAAATTAAATGTTGATATCACTTAATAATACACCACTTATCACTGCACTATCTTTAATTTAATGTAAATTAGTAAACAACGATTCAAATTCAATTGAAGCTTATGCTTTTTTCAAGAATTAAATGTATAATTAACACTATTGACTAGTATGTAAATTACATTTTGTAATAATTTTAAACAGTTCAGAATTATGGCAACAACAACAAGCATGAACGAAAATTCATGTTTTGTTACTTTACACTTTATAGTTTTTACTGTTTTTTTTGAAAAAGTGCAAATATGTGCAGCTGATTTTTTTTTACTTTTAGCTGAGACTTCAAGCTGTAATTTGACATCATTCGTTAAACAGCGCTCCACAGCGCTAAAAAGATACAGCCTATTGAAATTGATGAACATTGAAATTTTGATGTTGTTTATATTTTGTTCTACAAAGTTTTTTATATGGCACTTTTTCCAACTTTTTTTAATGCAAATCTCATCTTTGACAATTGTCATTTACGAAAATATACAACAAAGTCAAATGATAAGTTTACTGTGATTGTACCAAAAGATTGAATATACAGTAAATTTGCATGCCATTTTAAACAAGCGAACATATTAAACTTCGAGCGTGTCTATCCAAACAAATAATAAATATATCAGCCTAATATTACGGAATCATAATATTCAGATATCTGCCAACAAAATACCAAAAAATTATCCAAATCGGCGAACATGAAAAAAATGAATTTTGGCCACTCTTCAACCAATGTGCGTCCCTTTGTTTTTTTTGTGAATAAAAGCGTAATTTTTGATCGCAGAAGTGTAAAATTTTGTCATGACATGTAGTTCAACGGCATTCATAATAACCAATCAAATACACGATTTTGAATTTTTTTGTTAGTTGCGCCTTTTTGCATTTTAGCTAACGATTTACAATATAGAATTCAAAAGAATATAGACAGGATAAATAAATTTTTAAAGATATTCAAAATAAAATTGTCGATTTCAAATCTTTTTTTTTTACAAAATTGCTTTCCATTACATGGTCCAATTGTATACAATACATATTTGTGTTAAGGAACTTTAAGTTTTTCGTGTTATTTTTTTTTTGTCTTCGTTTTTAACGACATGTTTTCGTTTCTCACCGAAGTTAAAACTAATCCTCTTTTGTATACAATGGAGTAGTTTTAAGACTACTCCTTTGTAATCCAAAGCTGGGTTATATGGTCCTGCCCTAGCACATCGTAATGTTAAATATACCATGTTTTTTTCCATGCGTTTAGGTTACTTTTGGACTAGTCCTAATCCCTTGCGGGCTACATTTTACACGCGTGTTTGGACTTATCCTATTTTTTGCAGGGTTACTCTTCTCTTCTGTATTTGTGATAGTGGGACTACAGTATAGAGTTTGAAAATTTTAGAATGTGTGTTCAAATGGAAGAGTTTGACGACGTAACCAAAACGGGGACTACCATTTTGCAACGCTTTCTTTTTTAATCATTGACCCAATATTGTACACACCAATATCTAAGGCTCTATTGTATAATTTCATTAATAAAAAAGGTTCAAGTATAAGTTAAAACCTTTTTTCCGCGTTTTCTAAAGTTTAAATTTTAAAATATGTAGCTGACTTCATAAACGCAGTTTGCAAAGCAACACCGAAATGTAAAATGTTCATAAACGCAGTGAAATTAGTTTTGGCAATGCCTCAAGTTCATTATTGCATGGCAATACTTTTTAATGCGCAACATTTGTCAAATTTGTGCAGTGATGCAGTGTTGCCACAATGTATTGCTTTGCCTTGTCTACGCATTTGTTTGCAGTGCTGCATTGCAAACTGCGTTTATGAAGTCAGCCTGTATTTCTATTCAAAAGATCATTCTAAATTTTCTTTTAGTTACGCAAACAAAATGAAGAAATGAAAAATAATTTTGAACTGCAAATTGAAGCATTAGAAATCGCCCGCAAAAAGGATCGTGAAGAAACTATTCAAGAACTATCCGAGAAAAATGCTTTACTCGAAAACTTTAGAGCCCAAATTATTAAACTAGAACATCAACAACTAGTAAGTCTTCTTTATTTTAGTATATATTGTGTATATACATATATGTATTTCAAAGCAATGATGAATTATGATTTCACTTCTTTTTAAAGGCTTCCTTCGAAATTGTTTTGCAAAATCAAGGCGAACAGCAATTTGACCAGTTTAATAAAGTCTATGTAACACGCCGTGAACATGAATCAAAAATAAAAGATTTACAAAGACAATTATCCGAAATGCTAGCTTCAAATTTAGATCTTAAAGATGTCGAAAAACAATATGTCGATGAATTGAATTGCCTTAAAGTAAATTTAACAGCATCCGAGGAATTAATGAAGAAAAATCGTGCAGAAATTTCGGAACTTATAGGACAAAATATACAAAGACAACAACAAATAGAGAGATTGAATAAATCATTAAATGAATTACGTCAAGAGAAAGAGGAACAAAAGGAACGCATTTCATTATTAGAACATCAAAATGAAGTACATCGCAGAGATTTCGAAATGGAGCAGGAAAGTCGCCAGACTGCTGTTAAGGAGAAACAACAAATTTTTCAAGACTTGCGCACATTGCAAAAAAGAAATCAAGAACTCATTGAAGAACATCAAAAAATTGCAGATGAGTATAGGAAAAGATTATCAGCAGGAGCAACAAGTGACTTGCAAATAACTGCTGCTTCAGCTGCTGCCCAAACGTACTTTAATAATCCCCAAAGACCCATACGAGTAAGCGATGTTAGTCTTAACTAAAAAATATTTTCCAATATCGCAAATTAAATTTTACTCTCTTTTTTAGGCTTTACCTTCACCATCTTCTTCGTCATCAACTGCAACACAGTCTTTTGCAAAGCATCCATGTCCTCTTTGCAATAAATCCTTCAAATCTTTAGCAATTTTGCAAAGTCATGTTAACGACTGTTTGGATACAAATTAGTTATTAATCACAAGCGAAATATAATCTGCTTATTTGACGATATCGATAAAATTCCTTCATTCGTACAACTATATTCAAAAGAAAAACAAATTCGAAAACTGTAGTTTTGTTCCAAATGTAATTGTACGAAAGAAGGATTTCTTTCCACATCTCCAAATAGGCTGTTAGAGTTTATTAGTATAGTTATTAAACATTATTCATACAAAAAATATTAGACGGAAGCAATCATGTATGTGAATTCCGTTATCGCATACTAAAAATATTTTGTGCGTTTAATTATTGGTATTAGTATTTAGTCATATCAGACGGCAGTTGTTTGAATTAAATAAACACATACGATATTGTATTCAAAAAGCATTAAAATTTGTTTTTTATTCCAATCAAAATAAACACTGCATTCGTAAAACTGCTATGGGGGGGGGGGGGAAAGCAGCTCGTGCGTCCTAGTCGCAACAGAACAAACCTGATAAAAATATTTGCCCCTTTCACACTCGGCAAGCTGCTTGCGCAAGTTGGTTGTGCATAAGTTGGGTTGACTCTCACACGACCAAACTGAGTTGAGTGCAGGGTTGTCAGATCAATTTTGACCTTTTTCGCCAAAATCGCCAAAACCTTTATTTTTAATTTTTTGACAATAAAATATAGACGATTTAAATTTTTAAAAATATTTTTTACTTCATCTCAAGTGTAATTTTGAATTTTTCTGGTGGTAACACTGATACAGGTACATATATAGTGGAAATCGATTTTAAAAACGAAACGATTTTATAGCGAAAATATCGTTTTCAGTATCTTTAAATGTGGATTTTACATATGTAGGTACATATTCCTTTTTTTCAGTCTTTATTCTTTAAAATTTTATATAATATACGTTAACTAAAGTGTATTCTGCAAGAAAATTTGAGAATAAAATTCAGAAATTAACTTTTAAATCCCTCGAAATTCATCACAATTTTTAAAAACGTTCGTTTTGAAATCGATCGATTTTCATCACATGCCTGATAAGTACATGTTTATATGTATATGTGCGTAAATATGCATATTAAATTTATTATTCTTATAAAACTATTAATATAATCACTTGTTTATAAAAAAAATGTAAATATGTAGATATGTATGTAAATACAAAAAGTACTATGTAGTCTACATGTGTTTGAATTATTAAACTAAAGCACAATTATAATTTACTTATAATTGGAGGAGGACCCAAAGACCAAACACGCTGTATATCTTGATTTGCCACTAAATTGTTTAAAATTCGTAAATCTGCAAGACAAAACAAATACAAATTAATAAAATGCAACAAATATAATAACATGTAATTAAATCTCACCATTTGTTTTAGCATAATTCTCCAAAATGGAACGTATTGCTATAATAGGCACCGCACTATTAATATTAGGATACACCACATTATCCACTTTTATATTATAAACACAAATACCCATTATGCAGCCATGCTCATCAAACATGGGTCCCCCACTTTGTCCAGCTTGGACACAACCATCAGACATAATGGCGGCAGGTGTGTACTTAATAATGCGCCCTTGGAATATTGAAGGATTAAAATCATATTTTAAATTAAAATTAACAAAATAAGGAAAACCAGCATTATAAACAGTCTGACCCAGAACGGGTTTCGATTGGGCTAAACGCACACAATAACGTTCGGGAATGTTGTCTGGTGTAGATAAAAGGGCCACATCAAAGGCTGTATCGTAGTAAGGGTTACGCCAAAGAACACCCGCTTCAAACTCACCGTCGACCCCACGGCAAGACACTTTGGAATTTACCTAAAAAATAAACAAGTGTTCATATTATATACTACATCTTTACGTAAGCTTTGACGTCCTCGCATTTTTCTAATACAATATTTTCTTAAACTAAGTACTGGAGTAAAACAATTAACAAACAGTAATGGACACAGGAATGGATATTCTCGTTAATAAATAACTAAACACCTCAAAGTTAGCCAATTTGACTTGTATTTATGCAAATGGTTTTTTTGCTTAAATACCATTAGTACAATACGGGTCAAAGTGAAATAATAGATCGACCCTTAGAAATTCAACATCTTAATTTTATATAAAATTTATTTGTGTATCTTTTTTAAATTATTTTGTTTTTTGTTAAGGCTTTGAAAATAAGCAATAAATTAAAAAACTGCAGTCTTTACCTGAAATACCACATGAGAACAGGTTAAGATAAATTTTTTGTTCTTAACTTTAACTAAGGTACCAGTACCCTGGCTGCCAGCAGCTTTTATAACCACCATGGTGCGTTCCCCTTAAAAAATAAAAAATTAAACAAAATAAAGTTTACATTAGATAATTTCAAATTACAGGCAAAATTTGAAGGATCTCGAGGCAGCATAACAGTAGTTATCTTTACGCCTAACTGATGCATAAAATCTCTAAGGAGATGCGCAAAATTTGCGGCCATGGTTATTTGAAGATTTTCATTGTTACGGTGAAAGGCCGTGCAGATAATGAGACCAATTAAACATCTAATAGAAACAAAAGATATATTTTTAAGTCATGCTAAAGCAAATCTAAACATGTTATTTCTTACAATTTATTATTAAACACTGCTGATCCTTCACAACCCAAAGGTAGGTTGTTGGACAGTATAAACAACGAACTATCTTTGCCAATAACATTCGACACTTTGCCAATACTAATAGTTTTGTAGAAATTTTCCATGCCAAAGGGAGAACACATTGTCAAAACATCATCTAAAGGTCTAACGGGATAGCGATATCTTAAATAATGAGCGATATGTTCTAAAAATCTTTCAAAACGTTCAGGTGATTCACTAGTTTTAGCTGGACGCATAGTTAATACCAAAAACGAGGTCAACAGAACTTCATTGTGGTCTTTTGTTTGGGAATCATTAAATGTTATAGAATTTAGCATTTTATGAAGATTTCGCGAAATTTCCTGGGAACTAAAGACATACAGTAATTTGGCTCGGTAACGAGTTAAAATATGCGGCACATTGGCATTACGTTCTTTAACGGCAGCAGGCAATTTACGACGATCAAAAGTAACCTGATAACTAAGAGAATTTAAATGTTGGGCTTCTTCACTTTGGCCATCTTGAGCGTTAACCAGTTTACATTGCTGAAGTTTGTGTATAATTTTTGTGCTGGCGCATACATTTTCATTGGTGTGGTCAGCTACAAATGGTAACATGGGTCTTACGTAGGGTTGTAAAATGCAGCCAGAGGTAATTATTACCTCATTGTTAATAATTATAGCTGATTGTTTTGCATTTGGGTGATTGGTCACCTCTAATAGGGAGTGACGTATTTTCAGTAACATTTTGTTTATATGTATGTATGTTTATAAAAAAATTACTCTGAAATTAATAAATTGTGTAAAATTTCACATTATCTGTAAAATGTATTACTTACGCTTACTGTTTTCTAGCAATTATTTTGCAAAAATCTTTATCTATTCAGAAAGTCCACAAGTCCATTATTTTCCTAAACACTAGTAGGGAAATGTTTTTTATACACCATTTTAACCAGATTTTTCTGGTTAATTTAATAAAAACAAACTTAAATACCTATTTAGATTTTTATTTTGTGCAAAAATAAACAAAGATTTTGGTAAAAATGCTATATTTTTAATTGTTTGAAACTTGTTTTTAAAAATATTTGTTTTGTTTGCTTTTTCTTGTTTTCTATCGTTATTACGTTTTCCGTTTGCCTTTCGTAATATATACTGTTAAAAAGCACAGTGTAACAGTGATTTAACAGCAGCAATCAGGCCTGCCATATTAGCAGATTTATAGGCGTTTTGCCCATTTTTTTGTTCTCTTAATTAGTCCCAATTTACACTAGGGACATTTCTTGCCGGACATTTTTTGAATTCTCTTTTAATCTTACCTGAAGCGTTTACATATGAAACATTAGAAGTCAGACAGAAATTAATACTTGTATGTAAACTACGAAAAGTAAGAAAGAGAAATGAAAAAATGCCCAGTACAGATAGTCATGTAATACACACTCTACCTTTTCGACCCCTCACCATCAAACTTCGTATGTCCGGCAAGAAATGTCCCTAGTGTAAATTGGGACTTATCAAAGTGCCGATTTGAAGATTTTTGCTCTAAAAATGCCGATTTTTCGATAAACTCTTAAAACATAGTAATTATATGATTTTATACCCACACCACAAAAGTGGAGAGGGTATTATGCATTTGTGCTGATGTGTGTAACACCTTACAATTTTGGAATTACTTTCAGAGTTGATCTAACGATGTCCGTCTGGCTGGCTGGCGGGCTGTCCATGTAACCTTGTGCACAAAGTACAGGTCGCAATTATAGAGATAATTTAATAAAATTTGGCATGTAGGCTCTTATTGGCACAAGGATCAAGCCTAATGAAAATGGGCCGAGTCGTAGTGCCACGAGAGGAGGTAAGGAGAAATTTCTGCCTCTCAGAAACTATCAAACCGATTTTAATGAAATTTAAAACATCGATAGATCCATATTTGTACGGACACATAAGCTATGTATTTAAACAAATAGTACCACGAGGGGAGTTGGGAGCAATGTTTGCCTCTTAGAAACTATCTAATCGATTTTAATGAAATTAAAGACGTAGATAGATCTTTATTTATATGGACACATAAGCTATGAATATTTTTAAAAATAAGACCATCAGGGTAGATAGGGGCAATTTCTGCCTCGCAGAAACTGTCAAACTGATTGTAATGAAATTTAAAGCATATTTATATAGCCATACATTCTCGAAAATTTGTTTTTATATACTGTGTTGTAGGGAATCATATGGTCGGGCTTGACCGACTATACTTTCTTACTTGTTTTTTTAATAAAAGTTTTACAATTTAATTTTGATATTTTTAGTAAGGCTTGAGTTCATAAAATTTAATTTTTATTGAATTATTTTTACTGAAGGAAGGAATTTTTGCAACTTGGAATTTTTTTATTAAAATTTATTGAATTGAGCCGGGGCCGAACCTGGGTTGAATTTACATGTTTTAAGAATCACCACATTCTTTCATCAGAATTCTTTGAGTTCTAACATCTGCACCACTGCTGTGCCTGCCAGCCAAAAGTCAAACATCAATCTTTAACCAGTGATACTGGAGGTTCGAAATTTGCTGTAATTATCATTTTAAATTTATTCACATGTTACTTCCTTTTTTTTTGTTTTTCGTATTCTTTCCGTCAAGAAATTGTCTTGAAAACCAGAATACATTTGTTTATTATGGTTTTTGCCCACTTTCGTCGACATTTTATTTGTACAACTTGAAGTTCAAATGTAAACATTAGAGCTTGTACCATAGTTATTTTAAGAACAATTATGATTTTCAGTTGAACTGCTAATTTTAATTTTGATATTTTTAGTTAGGCTTGAGTTCATCAAATTTAATTTTCATTAAATCATTTTTACTGAAGGAAGGAATTTTCGCAACTTGGAATATTTTATTAAAATTAACTGTTCAACTAAAAATCACATTTATTCATTTTGGCTAACACTGGAATACTTGTTACATTAAAAAGAGACAACTGTTATTAATTCAGCTCTTCTATTAAAGGAAAAGGGGATTCAATTTATTCAATATAAATTGTGCTTAACCCAACATACACCCTTTTTAATTTGAAATTTAATAACATAAAAAGGACATAATAATTTTTTTAATTGGAACATTTTTTTTAGAAGAGCATTTTGGATTTGAGAATATTGCTTTTTATACACTAACGAACTCAAAACATTTTTTTAGTTTTTACTTAATTTATTTGCTGGAAGTTAATTTCCTTAACTTTAGTATTTTTCTAATTTTGGATGAATCCCCATAATATTCCTTTGCTGATTAGTTTTTATATCGCTTATTTTGATTCAGGCATTCCGAAATAGACAAAACTAAATGTGCTGAATATAAAAAAGGCGTTAAAATATTCCTTTGTGTCCATTGAATTACTTTTCACAGTGATATACAAAAGTCTCCGTATTTATTTAGCTCTTTAGAATCTAAAGTTTAGATTGTTATCTGTATAACTACAGTTTAAAAAAAATTATTTAAAGTCCCAATTTACACTAGAAACATTTCCTGACGGACAGAGGAAGTTTAATGGCGAGGGGTCGAAAAGGTAGAGTGTGTAGTATTTGACTTTCTGTATTGGACATTTTTTCATTTCTCTCTCTTACTTTTCGGAGTTTATATACAAGTTTTCTGTCTGACTTGTAATAACCCCGGGTCTCCACGTAGCAATATTTATTGCGGCAACCGTCAAATTTGATTGCTCCATAAAATTTGCGAAGTATAGACCGCATATTGCCATGAGTGGCAATCCATTGCGCAATGATTGTTTTTCTTATTGCTTGAGCAATTATTGCTTAGCAATCTGCTGTAAAATCAGCTGTTATTTATCTGACATTTAATTTCTCTGTACGTTTTTCATGGCAAAGCAATTTCACGTGTTCTCCAGCAATATAGTCAGCAATTATTGCGCCATGGTTCTGCCGACGTTATTGCTTGTACTTAGCAAAAAAAAATTGCTACGTGGAGACCTAGCGTATTGTTTCATATGTTAACGCTTCAGGTAAGATTTACAGGGAATTCAAAAAATGTCCGGCAAGAAATGTCCCTAGTGTAATATGGGACTAAGAAATTTCAAGTTTTTTTTACAATAAAAAGCTGGCAGCGCTACAATTAACAGAGTGTTAACAGAAATACAAAAAGTTAAAAATATATATATTTTATCATTTTCAATCAAAATAAACACAAAATATCTTAAAAAATATGTTGAAGTCATTGTTGTTAATAAGTTTAATAATTTCCCTAGTTGCTGGAGTAGCCCATGATTGCACCACATTATTAATGGGCCAATACCTCTGTCCAGATCCCAGTAGAAAACAAATTGATTCAAAAACTCAACAATTTTATGGTTGTCAGCAATCAGGAGTGGCCAAAGGTAAACAAGACAATGACATTTTTGAACTCCTGATAGCTATATTTTTAGTTTTCCTTTTAGTATGGTGTGTGGCTGCAGAAGGTATAGAATGTATGGGCACTAACAACAATACATTTACTAAAGAATTACCTTGTAAATGGACGTAAGTTTTATTGCTGACGAGTAAAGTGAGCAACTTAAAATTGAACGTTTTTCCTTTATTTTCAGCAATGGCTATCATTTGGATACCGTATTATTACTATCAGTATTTACAGGAATGTTTGGATTGGATCGTTTCTATTTGGGTTACTATGGCATGGGTTTGCTAAAAGCTTGTACTTTGGGTGGCTTCTTTATAGGTCAACTAGTGGATATTATATTGATTGCCTTGCAAATTGTGCGCCCAGCTGATGGTTCTCATTATATTATACCGTATTATGGTGCAGGTGTCGATATTATTAGGAGTAATAATGAAACATATCGAGTGCCTCGTGATGATTGGTGATTTGAAATAGTAAATAGTGGTGTTAGACATAGTAAAAAGAGACTTAAGGACTGCTAATAAAATTAGATTTTATTAAAATAAATAGTTATCAGAGCAAAGAAAAAACTCAAAATAAACGAAATTAAATCAAAAACTGTGCTCGTTAAATTGATTTTATTCAATCTTAATAGGTATTAGAAATTAGCAATTAAAAGTTTTAATACGCCAGCGATGAATAAGAGGCAACAGAACAGAAAAAAGTTGTTAATGTTTATAGGTAATATGAAAAAATAGGAATAAATAATCTTTTCATATTTGCAAGAGGAATTTTTATATTTTAAATTCTTACTTACAAAGTATTTTTATTACGCGCGCATGCGTGTTTTTCTTATTTAAAGTATCACAATCTTACCTCTATTTAAGATGTTAAACAAAACACATATTTACTGCCTGGCCCACAATGTCGACAAGAACATTTCTTTCGAATATTTATATTGAAAACAACAACAAATTTAAGTTTTTTTCTTTCAATAATCTATCAAGCTCAAGGTCTGTTTTATATAAAGAATATTTATTTAAAATTTATCCAATATCTCAATGGATAGATAGATAGCGAAATATTGGATCAATTTAGAAAATAATATTAAGAAGGTCGAAGAAATTAAGCTAAAGAAATTAAGTTTTTTATTATTGTTTTCAATATAAAAAATTCAAAAGAAATGTTCTTGTCGACATTGTGGGCCAGTCAGTATATTTAAAAAGCCTTTTTATTTAAATAAATACATAGGTATGTATGTTAAAATTATTTAAATTTAAAATTTTCAAAATCGGAAAAACAAAAAATTTGATCTGATCGTAAAATTCGATCAGCAAACAAGAATGCCAAATTTTTTATCGATTTCCTATATACATATATCGAGCCCAATTTGCGATTATATCGTAAGCGACAAAAGACAAATTTTACAGGGATGGTTTTTTATTTTTTTCTTAAGTAATGCAACGCTTTATTTGGATTTAGATGGGCTTTTTCTCCGCAATAGTAAAAATTCAAAGTCTATAAATGTGTTCGTCATTGTAACTGGTACTTATAAACTATCTGCAAGAAAAAAAATAAATTTAAATAAATTGTCGCTTACGATATAACCGCAAATACGACTCGATATGTATACATAGTATATATGTACTCTAATTAATTTATGTATGTACATAAAATCACCAAAAGTGTCTGTTAAAGAAATTAAATAAAACAATTGCTAAAAAATGTCTGTTATTACAAATGGTAAATTTTGAACCAAATCTATATTTACTACTAGTTTAGTCGTATTTAAATGAATTTGCAAAGTGGACTTAATATGGGCCTAAGGCAAAAAATGGATCGATCTACACAAAATTTGGCGGAGTGTTTTTTTTAATTTAAATTTCATTATATTAATTTATAACACTTCAGTTGCCCCAGCGCCTTTATGGCATTATTGAGGCGAGTTTGCAGGAATATTTATAAAATACAAAAATTTACATATAAATACTTCTAATCTTATAAAATATTTTAATAATAAAATAAAAAAGATATATGTATGTATGTATATTTTACATTATCAGCAAGATCATTCATTACATTAAATTTAAGCAACAATGCAGTTATGTTGTTTCTGTTGCTGTTGGATTGTTGTACTTCCGACACCACCTGTAGTTGAATTCGCCTTGTGTCAACCGTTCTTAGCACTAAGTCCCAACTTACCCTAGGGACATTTCTTGCCGAACATTTCTTGAATTCTCTTTTAATCTTACCTGAAGCGTTTACATATGAAGTATTAGAAGTCAGACAGAAATTTATACTTGCATGTAAACTACGAAAAGTAAGAAAGAGAAATGAAAAAATGTCAAGTACAGATAGTCATGTACTACACACTCTACCTTTTCGACCCCTTGCCATCAAACTTCGTCTGTCCGGCAAGAAATGTCCCTAGTGTAAATTGGGACTAACAAATCAAAATAAATAAGCTCGAACTGTCAAAATCAGATGCCGTTTCGACACCACCTGTAGTTGATTCGCCTTAGTCGGTACATTACTGGTATTACGCATTTTTATTTTTTAGGTATGGGTGTTATTTTGTGAACTTTCAAAATGTCTGGGTATGTATTTGTTTTAATTATATTGTTAAAAATTTTAACAAAATGTTGCGCCAATTTATTAGTGCAATTCAATAACACTTTTGATGAAATATTGTCAAAAACACAACATTTATTGGGTTTCAAGTCTAAAATAAAATTATTTTTAACTTCTTCTTGAGCCTTTATGTTAAAGGTAAATATTGCTCTATATTGATTTAAAGTTCTAAGTGAATTAAAGAAATCTCCTTGCGAATATTGTATTTGCGATCTTGAATCTGCCACAGCTTGTAAGAAAAAATCATTTAAAATTTCGGCTTTTTGTTTGTCAGAAATAATTTCATCACCATTGTCATTTATTTATTTTAACACATTGTCTGTTTTTTCGGCCCCATGGTTTTTTAGGATCGTGTTTAATAATATCCAAATTATTCATAAAATAGACATTCATACTTTGCTTGCAAGCTTTTTTATTACACGACTTACAAATCTATGACAGATTAAATTTTACTCCAATAAACATTATTATTAGCTTTAGTCAACATATGCAGTTTTTTGCCACAGAAATAGATATAAAAAGTACATACATGTGTATGTATGTATGTATGTATGTATGTATCATAAAAAAATCGCGCCTAAAAAGCTAATATTTGTAAAAGTTTTTTCCTTTGTATTGATATATAAGATGATTTGATTTGGAAACTTTAGCTCTTGCCGTTCTCCAAATAAAGAGAAATCTTTTATATTTTTGTATGGGAGGTGCCCCGCCCACTTAAAATTAAAAAAATATATAAATGTATAGTATATACCTAACCTTATTCCTAATGGTGCACGGAATAAGTGGACCAAATTTTATAGCGATCTTACGATTTTAATAATGTATTATGAAATTAGCGTTTTTCTTTTTAAAGAAAAAGTTAACGAATAAATTTCTTGAAAAAAAAAATCGCTGAAATATACTCAGCTTTAATTTGTTATCATTTCAAATGAACAATTTTTTCGAAAAAGAAGAAGAATAATTTATTTGCAAACAAATTTTTGAAAATGTTTACTTCGGTTGCATTTTTTTTCACTGACTCCAGTGAAAGTGATGGCGAAAATATTACGCGTTTACACCCGAAAACCAAAATAATTCGAAAGCGTTCGAATTCTAAACAAGCATTACATCAACACCAACTGTGTACGAACAACACAGATACTCGTATGCACTTCAGAGCTTTTCGAGATGCTTCAAATGTTCTAGAGCTTCCCGAGGAACAGTTAAATATTTTGTACCAAAAATAAGTTATTTGCCTAAAAACTTTTTTCTTTTAGATTTCTTCGCCTTTTTCGAGTAAACAAAGAAGTTTTTTCAGTGTTACTGGATGAAATAACGCCTTGTATGCAACATTCATACCGAAGTACACATATACCAACACCCCTGAAACTGGCAAAGTTTTTAGCGTTTATTGCAACAGGTATTGCTACGACTGGCCACGATTATGCTGCAGGCATTTCAAAGTCGAGAGTGTCTTCAGCAATAAATGAAATTTTGAATATCTTTGAACAACATTTACTTCCAAAATGGCTACGATTAGAGCAGGACGAAACAGAGGAATACATGGCGAAACAATATTTTTATGATAGTGCTGGAATACCTGGAGCTGTTGCATGTGTTGATAATATGCACGTTCAAATAAAGAAACCCAACAAAGAGGTTAAGCACCTTTACAATAATTATAAAGGTTTTCCTAGCTTAAATGTGATGATAGTGAGAACAAATACAATTTTTTTTATTAAATCTAAATTCTAAAGTTAATTTTTTCTTAGATTTGTGATAATAACATGGTTATTAAATACGTAGATGCTAGTCAACCAGGATGTTATAATGACGCCTACGTTTGGGAACAGAGTTCAGCGGATAACCATTTTAAAAACAAGTATTTAAATGGGAACACTAACACCTGGCTACTTGGTAAGTTACCATTACGGATACAAATTTATAATGTTTTAAATTTTTTTTATACATATATGTTTTTGATAACTAGCGAATATTATTTACATATTCTATAATTCATTTTTGTTATTCTTCAAACCCTATCAAAAATAATTTTTTTTACTTATGAATATGTATAGAAAAAATAGTCATAATTGTAAACGCTTATATGTATACCTATGTAAATCAAATGGCAGTTAATAAAAAAAGGAATAAATATATTTTATACTAGGTTATTGAAATTTAAATGAGTAAAATAATTTTAACTGCCTATTTCACTAAATGCAAAATAACTCTTTTTCTTTATATTGATAGTAAAGGAATTCTGATCAGGTCTTGAATTTACCCCACTGTTTTTTAATATATTCTCTTAATAGTTACTGAGATTTAACATGATCTTATTATCACAAAATAAAACTAATTATGCTGCTAGGAAATTATAATTGAAATTAAAAAAAATTATATTTTAGTTTTATTTGCCAAGTGTGATGACCGTAGCTTTACTATCCACTAAATTTTTGTACTTGATTAAGAAAACTAAAATTATATTTTAGTTTTATTTGCCAAGTGTGACCGTAGCTTTACTATCCACTAAATTTTTGTACTTGATTAAGAAAACTACACAATAATTTTTGTTAATGTTCAAAGGGTACAAAATAACCCTTAATCCTAAACAATATTATTCTACCATGAATATTAAAGGTATATCAACAATTTTTCCTGGTCTTCCGTAGTCAAGAGAGATTCGTGGTCGATGTATGTAGCATGTGAATATGACATTTTAAATAATTTTCAATAAAACTACTTGTATATTTACTTGTTGTTTTTAAAATTAATTTTCTTTTTGATGCTTATACCATAATAATTTATTTGGAATTTGTCAGTTGTACCACTTATTTCAATAAAAAATAATGTTTGTAAAAAGTTTTTTAATAAGGGTATTCACGTCACAAGTTGCACCCTTGCGAAAAAGCAAAAGACAATTAGGTGTGCGTAAATAATTTTCTTTGTGGTTGTTGTTATGTGTTTGCACTTTTTCTTTTTTGCAATAGTGCAACTTGTGACGTGAATACCCTTAACGTGTCGGTTTAATTACTAAGTGCTAGTCAAGATATATTTTTATAAGAAAATGTGTCCCACCAAACTTCGGGTTCCAAACTTCCGTCAAATAAACATATTTTTCGATATTTTTCGCTATCGATGTTTTCGATAGAACGTACTACCGATAGCATCCAAGCACTAGGCGCTAGTTTTGGTATTTGTTATCCAATCCCATCTACTTAATGAAAAATGTGAATGTAAAACGGATTTTCAAAAAATTCAACTATTTCAAGGCCCGGAATTTCAAAAATCCGTTTTACATAAGTTGCACGATTTTTTGGTCTTTGAAGACCGCTAGTGAAATTTGATCCATAAAAATTCGTCGAACATTTTAGCCCTCTATAGTGCCGTTTTAGTATACTTTTGTTTGGAAGTTTAAAAAAATACAAACATGTCTCCTTAAATATTAGTGTTGGAGGGTTAATATATTCTAAGCAAAAACTCATCATACAATTCTACTGAAGATATCTGAACTAGTATTTTAGCGGAGAAGTACATTTAGTATATTATTTTGACTTATACCAAACGCCTTTTCCACAAATTCAAAATAGTTAGGGCCGATATTCAGTAACCCAAGCAGGGCTGCCAGATTGGACGATTTATCGTCATTTTGACGATTTTTTGTTCCGAAATTAGTTAAGTGCCGATTTGCTGATTTTGTTCTATAAAACGACGATTTTTTCAATCTCCAAAGTCTGAATAAAACAATACATTTTTTGACAATTTCGTTTTTTAATCTTGAAATGTATAATAGCATAACCTTAACAAGAGCGAAGGGCGAACCGTTTTTTTCGCTTTGCTTTTACGCTGACATGCTATACCAAAGCAAGAGCGTCAACGTTGCGTCACGAACAGTTGTGTCAGCTTATTTGTTTAATAAAACCCACAAATTATAAATGAAAATAGAGATAAAAAAGCTAGATTGACCAAAAAATGCTAAACTGCAAAGTTATTAATTAACAATAGCGGCAAACTTCAATATTAAACGATCTGTCAAAATCGGTTTTTCCAATTGCAAAGCATGCAGTCCGTTCTTTTCAAAAACTAGAAAACGCGTGCCACTTTTGTTTAGGTACAAAGACAACAATATTACACTTTGTTTATCTTTATCATATTTTCAACAATTATACGGCGACCATTTTACGAGTAGTAAGAGTCTCATACGATTCTTGACATGAAAGTCTCGTTAGATTATCTTAACCCACGTCTGAAACGATTACCGCAACGATTGAAGAAGCATCATTTGCTGTGTTATGGAAGAATCTCACTCGTGTTACAGTTTTTCCGGTGTGAGGAATCTTTTACGATTAAAAAATGCGGTCATCGACGATCAAAGACGTTCTTCATGAGACTCCCAGTAGCTCTTAAACGATTACAAATGCTAGCTTATTATGAAGTAATTATGCTTTTGTTTTAAATTTTAAGTTGTCCGATTTTTTTGACGATTTTTCGAATTTTTTCTCAGGAAACTGACGATTTCCTCACAAATTTATCTGACAGCCCTGAAGCCGAGCTTACTTTCAAAACCCTTTGGCAGATTTCCTCTACCAATAGTGTAGTTTCTTTTCACGTTGCAAGTATGTATTGAGGCTGTTTTTTTTGGTGCACAGTGTAATCAGAACTTTAGGGTACTCAAATGATTATCCGTTGTTAGATTAATCGATTCATTTTGAGTCATTAACTGTTCGAATAATTTAAAATTTCTTAGTGCCCTTTTGCAATGTGGCAAGTGAAAGGCAGACAGACGATTCGGAAAGTACTCTGCAAAACGTTTTTAATTAAAAAACCGTTGCCCAAAATCGGGAATTTTTTTTTAATTTTATTTCAAATAATTTTACTTCACAAAAATGTTTTAAAGCCTCAGCACCAATATTGGCATTAAAGAGGCTTAAAGGCAACTAATATTAATTCATTATTTACATAAAAATATTAACTATTTACATTTTAATATTAAATTTTACAGTTTTGTCTATATTTTTATTTTATCAAGAAATTTAAATATAATTTACAAAATATTACTTAATGATTAATTATTAAAATTTGCAGGTTGATTAATTATTAATTATTAAAATTTGCAGGTTCTGTGTAAGCAAAGACTATAGATTTATAAAGATGTTGCACTTAGTACATTTGAAATTTTAATAAATGTTGTTTTTCTTATTGATGAGGGGGGGAAGTGACAAGAAAGCAAAAACTTCGTGCTCACATTCAGAGAACTAAAGAGAGCAAGAAACCACATGCATTAATACATACACATGTTTGCTGTTTTTGCCAGCCAAAGTGTGTGTGTGTTCTTTTTTTTGGTTGAAACCGGGTTTTGGTATTTTTTTTAATTGATTTCGTTTTATTTTCAAACAATTTATGTGCAAATAACCTACGTAAGAGCATATGCGACCGATTGTGTAATTGTAGGACAACAGTATTTGTTTTATTTTTGTAAAACTTAAACTACATCGATTTGCACCGAATTATAATTCCATTTTTTAGATTATTTAATTATGCACTTACCATGTGTGTATTTATTTATATATCAAACGAATTTACTATGAGTATTTATTAATTTTACTTATGAGCTCTTTACAAGTTAAATGGTTTAAAATTTTAATTTTTTCAATATTTGATAATTTGTAGTTGTAAGTTTCCCATGTGGAATGCTTCCGTAATAATATAAGAACTAGTAGTAAATTGAGCATCTCCATCCTGTGTTTATAACATACGTCATTCTCCTCAAACCAAAAAGAATAAATTGAATTTGAATTTGAATTTGAAATCTATAGTCTTTGATGTAAGCAAATTTATAATATTTTAATTTTCAATTTAATGTTTAATATAACAGCAATTAGATAGGGAGAAGTAAAAAGTAATAAGTCACTCGACCCGATATATAGAAGATTACCAAAATTTGTAAAAAAACAAAAATCAGACCGAAATAATAAAACGGATTTCGTTCATTTGCCAACAACGTTATTCCAAGGTGTTATTTGTTGTATGCGTGTTGTAAAGTATTAATACAATTTTCACAATTTTTACTACCAAATAGAGTATTGAAAGTAAATTTTGTTTTCCTAGTTCGTTAAGTCTGTGATCACCAACCCATAACGGACTAACTCGAGTTAGGACACTTAAAAGTTTAAGTTATTATTCTAAATTACTGTTTTGGCATAACCGCGTAAGACAATTCAGGATTACAACACATATTTATAAACATTTCGAAAATGTGGGAGGTTGCACAGAATATATTCGCGTAACACAAAAACGGTTTTTGAAATTACTGAAAAAAAAACGAAATTCCGTAATAAAATTTAAGAAAAGTTAAACTTTTTTCTAATATGCGCAGTCGTTTTAGAAACTTAATTTTTTTTTTTGGAATAAAATATTTTTATTATCAAAATTTCGAAATTTTTGTTTTTTAAAATTCATAAAAAATTGGAAAAAGGAGCTATGCTTCTAATTTTTTGTAGACATATAAAAAGCTGCAAACAAAACAAGGCATAAATGCAAGGGTAGGTATGTTAGAAATAAATGGTTTGGATGAAAAATAAAGTGGGAACATTTTTAAATTTGACCCCTGCACGCGAAGGATGCCCCTGGATGGGACAAATGTACGACCAACCCCACTTTATTTTTCATCTCAATCATTTATTTCTAACATAACTACCTGCTATCTCCATTCCTTAAGGGGACTCTCATACAAAACTTTCAATGCAGACTAGAAATATATTGAAGAAAAAGTCCCATAAATGCCCAGGAGTCGCTCCCTAGTGGGATAAAATGTATGACCGACCTTAATTAGTTTTTTGTCCTTAACATTTTCTCGAGACATACTTGCCCCTTATCACCACTTCTTAGGCGGGCTCTAATACAAATATTGCGTTTTATGAATTCTTAAATAAATTAAAATGAATAAATTTAAAAGTTGCTAACAGAATTTATGTCTGCAAAAAATTAGAAGCATAGCTGCATTTTCAATTTTTTTATAAATTAAAAAAAATTTCGAAATTTTGATAAACAATTTTGAATTTTGTTTTATATGTTATTTGTGCGACATAAACGTTAGAGTGACATCGTGAAATGGGCAGTATGTTTTTAAAACGACTGCGCATATTAGAAAAAAGTTTTACTTTTCTTAAATTTTATTACGGAATTTCGGTTTTTTTTTTAGTAAATAAACTTAATCGTTTTTGAGTTACGCGAATATATGCTGTTCAACCTCCTCCATTTTCGAAATAACAGTATATATATCTCGAAAACAAAAGCTAACCTTAAAGCACCATTGGATTCAGCGTACCCGAATTATGTTAAAACACCAGCTTGTTTAGCACAGTGTAATTTATGGCATTTAGGCGCACTGAAAGTTTTTTATTTTATCTTGAATAGTAGCCTAACTCAACTTTAACTTTTTGAGTTTCTTTCGTTCAACAATTCATAAGAGCCTTAGTGTCTTTTTGGTAATATCTTTTGACTACGAGAATAAACAACAATTTTTTTAAACAACTAAATAAAGAAATTCGTTTCTTTGGAATCTGTAGAAAAGTTTTCCAAAAAAAAACCGTCTCCTGATTTTCAGTGAAGATTCCAAACTTTAAACTGCTGTACTGAAAATATTGAAAAACACTTAGGCTGTTATGCCTTCTGACCACAGAAGTGTGTCCGTATGTGCGCCAGAACTCTTATTCGGCTGGATTTTTTAATTTCGTTCCTTAATATGTTTTCTTATGCTTCCCCACTCCAATAAGACATTTCATTAATTTTAAGTTCCGATTTAAGTTTTACATGGGCAAATCGTCCAAATCCAAATAAATATATGAAAATTAAAAAATGGAAGATAATTATGCCGAACAAATGTGCGATTTATGCATACAAACAAACAAACATATCACTTTATATTATTTAAAATTTTAAACGTTTTTTTCCGTTTAGGCGATTCCGCATATAAATTACTACCATATATGATGATTCCTTACAAATACCCAGGCAACGAGTTTCAAAGGTTATTCAACGAAAAGATCCACAAAGCAAGAGATATAATTCATCAGTGTTTTGGTATTTTAAAAAACCGTTTCGGTTGCTTAAATACAGCTAAGGGATTGTACTACAGTCCTGAAAAGGCAACTAAAGCTGTTATCAGTTGCTGCATATTACATAATATTTGTACTGCATACAATAATAATTGGCAAACTACTACTGATACTTTGGAAGATATTGAAAATGACAATGAAATAAATTCTGTAACACATGAAGGATGTATAGTGTCTAATTACCTAAGAGATGAAATAGCCATTAATCCAACACAGTTTCTTCTTACAGAGTTACCTAACAATTTTCAGAATTCAGAGCAAGAGGACAATCAATATGCGGACAATGATAATCGTTCGTATTTACGGCAAACTGCAAATATCCTAGATGTTCCAGATTATAAGTAAATACATACATACACATATTCCTAAAAAAAAACACACAAAAAATTATGTTTTAATGAAATATTTTCTTTTTTAGGTTCTTCCAAAGTTTTAGAGTCAACAAAGAAATATTTTCTATGTTAATTGAAGAAATAACACCAAAACTAAAACCTACCTACAGAAATACACACACTCCTGTTCCCATCAAATTAGCAGCGTTTTTAGCATTTCTAGCAACAGGTGGACAACTAACAATTCTTGAGCAAGAATATGTAACTGCCATGTCAAAGTCGCAAATGTCTAAAATAATAACTGAAATGTTGGACATTTTTGAAGAACATTTGTATGGAAAATGGATCAAACTAGAACACAACCAGGATGATGAAAACAACATAAAACAACATTTTTATAATAGTACGGGAATACCAGATGTTCTTGGGTGCGTTGACAACACCCACATACCAATAAAGACACCTGGCAAGGAGATAAAAGATCTCTATTACAATTGCAAAGGCTTTTATAGTTTAAATGTAATGATGGTGAGTTGGGAAAATATTTATATAATGCAAGTTTGTAAATTGCTACTTGTGTACATTTGTTTATTTAAGATATGTGATCATAATATGGTTATAAAATATGTGGATGCTAATCAACCTGGTTCTTACCATGACGAATATATTTGGAACCTAAGTTCTGCAGATAATTACTATATACGAAATTATCTCCAAGAAGAAAAGAACGCTTGGCTTATCGGTAAAACAAAGACAAATTTTATTAATAAATATCTATAAACTAATTAAATATTTTTCTTTGAAGCGAATTCTGCTTATAATTTGCAGCCTTATATTATGACTCCTTTTAGAAATCCCGTTAAAAAGTATGAATATACTTTTAATCAAAAACATTTCGAAATAAGAAAAACAATTCAGAATTGCTTTCATGTCTTAATGAATCGTTTTAAATGTTTAAATTCCACCACTGGCTTGCTATATACTCCCGAAAAGGCGGCGAAAATTATAAATTCCTGTTGCATTTTGCATAATATTTGCATTGCTTATAAAAGTGTTTGGCATTGCGATTCTACTTTTGAAGGCCATGACTCAGATGACGAAAATATTACGACGACTGAATCGTCCAGTTTTAAAAGTGTCGTATCTATTAGAAATGAAATCGCAAAAAACTTACTAGATTAGGAATCAACTAAGTTTTTTTAATAAAACTTTAATATTTTTTGTCACCAGGTAAGTGCACTAAAGACTTTTTAGCTATTTAATGTCACATTATGGACTTCATTTCTTAGTTTAGTTATGTGGCCGATTATCTTTAACTAAACCTCCTCAGTTTTTGGCAAACAAAATCATCATTTTACAAAAATAAATAATATATAATGCTAAAATAAAAATAGTGTTTTTGGCGTTTTATTTCTCTGGATGTTAAGAGCGCATTTAACAAGTTGAGGATAGAGACAATCAGACAGGATCAGTGCGAATTAGGGGTACCGTTAATCCTCGTCCATTGGATAACTCCGATGCTCAGCAGTAGAGGTATTCACTCGGACTGGAGTAATTATCGCTTAAGAGGACTTGTGACTAGGGGTAGTTCTTTCTCCCTTATTATGGCTCTTGGCTGTAAATGACATTTAAAGGCATTTTGACAGGGAAAGACGAAAAGTCGTGGCCTATGCGGGTGACGTAGAAATATTGGCATCGAGCAATTTTCTACCGACAATTAGCGAAGTCGTGCAAGTAGCGCAGAGCGAATTGCCTGCAAGGGCTACTGAGAAGAGTTTAGCTTAAAAACTATCGATACTATTAATAGAATCGAATTTTGTTTAATGTGCCACTTTTGTGGATGTTTTCGATGTTTAAAAAAACCAGAAAATTCACTTAAAATGTCAGTGTCATCTGTCGCTTATATTGAAATCAAGACGGTTTGCTGATAGCGGGCCCGCCCGCCTATTTCACCTGGTTTTAGCGCGATAGGGTCCATACAAAACAAGAAAGCTTGATGGTACTGAACTCTTAAGGGGTCTGTACACGGTCAAGCATTTCTCACGAAGCGCTACGGTATTATTAGTGAAAATGTGTATGTGACATCGACAATGCTGGATGGACGTGTGAATTCGCCTGCATGACAAGCATTTTGACATACCCCCTTATATTCTCAGTGTATGATTTTTTGTTTGTTTTCAAAGTAAGCGAAGTCGACCAAATATTTCACCTAACGCCCATTAGTGTTTTTCATACGGGATTTTCCGGAATTTTTGTCCCATACAATTTTGTGCAGGAATTTCTGGGATTTTTTTAATTATGGCAGCTTTAAGGTCCAACCATAATGTGCTTAAGTTGGCTTAAGCAAATGTGCGAATACATGTTAATTATATGAGGCAAACCATATTGAACTTAAGGAAACTTTTTGCTAAGTTTAACGAAACTGTCATTTGCTTAAGCAATGTGCGAATCTAATCGCACATTCCGTACGGAATCAAATGTTTTTTATTTTGTTTTTTTAAATACATTTGAGAGACTTTTGTTACTTTCTGACAGTTGGTTAAGCAAGGCTATGCATATTATGGTTAGGCCTTTACTGCTGATGTAATTCTTCGACAATATTTTTGTCTTACAATTAACTGACAATGCTTTTTTTTAACAACGTAAGACGAATATTGGCAATATTGTTAGATTTTTCAACCGCCTGTTCATAGCTTAAGTTATGTCAAGAAATATGTTTATGTAAATTTAAATCCGATAAGTAAGGCAAGGCCTAATGTTAGATGCTCTGAAATTTCGAACTATTAAAAGAATGATATCGCAAGAGCCGCCTTGAAATGGAATCCCCAAGGACATCGTAGACCCAGTCGCCCTCGTAACACCTGGCAACGAACCCCTGTAAAAGAATACCAAATGACAAATAAATCATTGAGTCAAATAAAATTCCTCGCCAATAACCGTCATTAATGGAGAAAATTCGTTGGTGCCCTATGTTCTACTACATGAATTTTCTTTTAATTAATTCACAATCTTTGTGTATAATTATTATCAAAAAAGGCAATAAAAAAAGAAGAAGAGTAGGTTAGGTTAGTTAGAAAGGCTGGAGAAAAATCAATTTCACACCATCACCCAGATGGTACAGTGTGACTAGTCTTGGCTAGTGATAGAATATAATATATAATATAGTGAAAGCACAAGAATAGAGAAAGGAGTGGAAGATACAAATCGGACCAAACAAGAAAGAATAACCCTACCAAACAGAAAACTGCCCCACATGTACCCAGTCTCCAGTCTCCTGTTGCTCAGCCAGATCATTCCCATTATGAATCCTGTCAGATTCTCGAGCCCACAGCCCGAGACATCTCCCAATTCTCTTAAGAATCTACTACCTAGCCATCTCTGTCTGCTGTTCTGCAGCCAGGGACAGTGACACATAATGTGCTCAACTTTCCGACAAGTCATCGCATTCTCACCGCCATCCTGCCTATCATATAGTGGCCCGTGATAATACCTATCATGGTCCTAACGCTTTCCGAATTCTAATCAAGCTTTCTAAGCACCGGCCACAGCACTCGCGATAACCAGCAGTCCGTTTAGTTTCCCCAAATAGCAGCCCATTGGTGGCCTGATCGCCTCCAAATAGTCAGAATCCTCCATTTTTTAACCCAGTCTCGCCAACTCATCAGCCATCTCATTGCCGGTGATGTTGCAGGGCCCAGGTGTGCAGCACGACCTCATTACATATTCCCCAAAGATTTCTTCTAGAGCTCTCCTACAATCATTCACTAGTTTGGAGTTCACATAACAGCTCATCAAGGCTATAAAAACCGTCTGGCTGTCCACATATACAGTGACCCTCCGAGCCCTTAGCCATGTTGCCTCTTACCAATTCCACAAAAATACACTGCAGTCGTCAGAAAGTTTGTATGACCTTCTAATGTCCAGCGCCTCACCCGGCACCCGTCTTCGAGCCTTCAGTGAAAATATCAAATATACAATGTGCCCTAACCTGACCAGCTCTCCCTAGAAGACCAATATTACCCACGGAACCTAGAGCCCACAAAATTACATAAACAGTCCTTACTCCCTCAGTCTAAGAATGCTATTGGCTGCCATTCACACCACATACAGCTCAATAGGCATAAGATATAGAAAACATCCAGATCCGCGTTAGAAGTACTTCTGGCCCTGTCATACTGATCGAAGCACACCTCTGAGCCTAAGACAGAAGTTCCCTCCGACTAGCCAGCCTCAATGCATCTTACCAAACACAGCATCCATACGTAAGAATGGGTCTAACCACCGAATTCTACATATCGATGATACGCAAGCATAGTAGCCAGTTTTCTTAACCGTTCGTTTTCCCAGTCCGAGTAAATAACTCTGCTGTTAAGCTTTAGAGTTATCTATTCGACCAGAAATAACGGAACCTCTTAATACACCATTGCCTGCCTGTTAGCCTCTATCCTTTAATTGTAAAAAGGTGACCTCTATATCCGGGAATGCCGCCAATGTGTAGTTCTTGTTTTACAATCCCCGCTCATGAAGAGCGCTCTCAACAGACCTACCCTTAAGATAGGCGTGTTGAGCGCCGTTGATGATGCCGGAGTCAATCTTCGTCCTCAGATGTAGATCAATCAAAAGACAATTGGCTAATTGGTCTTAAATCCTTAGGTTTTGAAGGACAGAAAATTTCAAAGTGAAATATTTTTTTAGATTAAAAAAAAAGTAAGATTGCTATATTCGGCTATGCCGAATCTTTTATGAAATTTCACCATGATGCGATAAGAACAGAAAGTTTTAAAACTAAATATGTACGCATATACTTTTTGACGGATTTTGTGTATTGAGAACCCATCTATGTGTACCAAATTTGGAAAAGTTTTCTCCAATCGTTCTCCAGATATAAGTACACGTATTTTTGTATCACGCCCACTTATCCAAAACCGCCCACTCTATGCCAGATGTCATGCATTGACATCGAAGCTTTTTGTACCGAATTTGGAATCTTTAACGGCGACGATTCTCCAGATCAGAAGCCTATTTTTTATTTGTATGGTAGGTGCCACTTCCAGAGCGGTTGTGTATTGATAACCCAGCTATCTGTACCAAATTTGGGTAATTTATCTCTTACCGTTTTTTTTTAGATAAAAATACATTTATTTTTGCCACGCCCACATTTCGCCGGATGTTGTGCATTTAAGATTCTTCTAAATAATTTTGATACTTTGGCTCTTGTTGTTCGGAAGTTCTACAGAAATCCATAATGTCCGGGATGTGCGACGATCACTTCTCTAATTATTTATGGTTATAAATAAATATGTATGCATACGATTAAGGGTATACTCCTTATTGTAAGCAAATTTGAACATGACATCTGTAAATGGTGTAAGATTATGTATATTTAATATCCAATAAACCTTAAAGCGGCTCCTACACTTGCGCCATATTTTAATTGAAACCATTTTGCCATTAATTGAATAATAGGGTACTATAGAAATAGTATTGCAAATAGCATATAGAATAATATTGTAAATTGATGGGACGCTTAAGTATAACAAATATTTGAGGTAAAATTATCATAGATAGCTTAAACGACAATGCTTATCAATACAACAAAGTCATAATAGTCAGTTGCGCACGAATATTAAGTAAATTAATGAAAACAGTGACATACTACCGTGTTTTGACAATCGCACGATTTGAAATCCCAAAACGCCAGATTTTCTTTAAGTCCTTCCTTAAGGGTGCTTGGGAGCGTTTCTGTTTGCCAGAAGTATTCAACTAATGGTTGAATTATTTTAGCCGAAAGGGATTTATCAGCTTTGAACAATTCTGGAGGGATATTATCGGGCCCTGCTGCCTTGTGATCTTTTAGCGATGATATTGCTTCCATTATTTCTACGTGGCTAGGAGGTTCGATGTTCATGTCACTTATTTGACTGTGTTGTGCGTGCTGACAGAGTTCAGCCACTTCATCTTCGATTGCGCTATCCAGAATGTTACGATGATGTTCTTCCCATACTCGCAGTTGACCCTCTTTTGTATACACCAATTCACCATTTGCATTGCGCAGTGGCCGCATATTAGTGTGATTATGACCAGCAAGTAATTTCGTGATCCTGTACATATCTTTCGGTCGGTTTGATTCATTGACCTTTTGTGCCTCTGAAGCCAGATTTTCTGCCCATTTTCTTTTATCATTTCTAGCACTTCGTTTGACTTTTCGATTTGCGATGTTAAATTGCTGTTGATAATCCAATTTGGCTTGACGGGGTTTGGTTTGGTTAATGCATAATTTAACCTCCCTTCTTTCTTGAATAAGATTCCATGTTTGGTCAGATATCCATGGTTTTACGTTTTTAACAGGATTACCGAGGCAGTTTTTGGCGGACTCAAGAAAGGCATCTTTAACCTGTTTCCAGTACGTGTCGAGATTTGACACATTATTTAGCAGAGGTTCAGTTTTTAGTTTGAGAGAGTTTGTTTCTCTGTCCCTCAGCCTCTCATGATTAAATCTTTCTCTTTTCTTTGGTTTCTCAAATTTGTTTGCGCATACCTTCAGTTGTATCTCCCCCACTACAAGGTGGTGATCGCTGCCAATATCAGCACCTCTTCTATTTCGCACATCGAGCAGTGAGTGCCTCCACATTTTACTTATCGCGATGTGGTCTTATTGGTTTTCTCTAACCTTGTCGGGTGATCCCCATGTAATTTTATGTACTTTCTTGTGGGGGAATAATGTGCCTCCAATAACCAACTTGAAGTTGGAACACGTTTCGCATAAAAGATCGCCGTTTTTGGTCATACGCCCAATACCATGCTTACCAATTATAGCCTCTCTGCCACGATTGTCGCCACCAATCTGAGCATTGAAATCACCCATCAAAATTTTTATGTCACCTTCATTTATCGAGGTCATTACAGAGTTGAGCCTACAGTAGAACTCATCTTTAATCTGTTCATCCGATGTGTCAGTCGGGGCATAGCATTGTAAACATGTAAGATTCCTAGCTTTTGTTTTCAGCTTTATCACTATTATTCTGTCGCCATGAGGTTGCCATTCGATTAGGCTTTGTTTTTGCCTCTTTAGAATGAAGAAAGCCCACGCCACTAGATTTCGGTTCACTGGAGGCTTTTCCTGAATATATAAATGTGGAAACATGAGATGTTTGTTGTTTTCCACATTCAGGCCATCTGACTTCACTAAGGCCAAGGAAGAGTAGGTTGTATCTTTTCATTTCACGCTCAGCCTGCGCTAGCTTGGAAGATTCCGATAGAGTAAGTACGTTCAATGATCCAAATCGTTTCCGTGTTTTCATGCCAATAGTCGTCATCAGATTTTTCGATAGTTTTTCATTTATTTTGGTTTCATTAATCAGTTAAGTTTTAGATGGACAGGTGATTAGCCCATTGCATCCTAGACTGGTGCTAAGGCTGCCAGCTAAGGTCTCCAGTCAGACGTCCACCGTACATAGGTGGTGCGCATTGAGTTTCAGTGAATATTGTATGCTCGTTTGTCACCTATTTACTTGAGACGCACCTGTGTTAGCATGCCATTCAGGCAACTCAACTGCAGGATGCCTTCTCACTCTAGCTGTCGACAAGCGGCTGCTTGAACGACATTACCAGGGAATACTTGGTATAAGAACGGAAGTAGTGAGCTGCTTGAATCATTCAACAGAGGAATCGCTTTTTGTATATCCCCAAGTGGATAACAGTCAGAGAGCCGTCAGCCTCTGCGAAAGACCCCATTCCCCTACATCCCTAGTTATTTAGTAATCACCAGCTGCAAGATCTCTCTGACATATCGCGGGTAAAACTCGGCAATTTTTTAAAATACAGTTGAGCCTGGGTTATCCGTGATTTGATTAACCGGCAACATCAGTTATCCGGAAAAGAAAAAGATTTTTTGCATCGGTTAAAACTTTACAGGAGAAGGATTTTTTGATTTTATTTCATAAAAATTTTGTATGAAGGTTGTCGCTTGAGATAAAATTGTTTTTGCTATACCATGACATGTGACCATGACATTTTAGGAGATGTGCAAGTGTTTCCAATAAAGTAATAAAAAAAAAAAAAATTGAAATTAATGTCGCTAATGCTTTTTTGCTGTAAAAATTCGATAAAATTGCTGGTGGGCTACTTTCGTAGTCACATTTAATAAAGTACAATTTTTTTCATTGAAAACGCATGCTCCCATAAGATTATGCAGTTATAAATACGAGTGTGTAATAATCGACAACACCATCTCATTTTTGTTCGCATTCAATTACTAAAACATTATTAATTACTTTGATTTCAATTATTTATTACATTAATGTCCAAACACCTCATTCCCACTTCATTTACGTGTTTGCAATGGAGTTTCGTTTATTTCATTGCTGCTTCGTTGTAAATCTTTATGTTTGAAAAGAAAATTATTTTGCGCGCGCACACACTCTAAATGTGAAACTATTTGAGGAATGTAGCTTAAGCGCCCACTAATATTTGCCCTATGGAATTTCAAGTAGTGCTTGTTGTGGTTCAACAATAATAATTACGAAATGTTTAGTAATGATGAAGGTATGCGAAGAAAAATGTGTGAAAAATATTTGAATTAGAATATTGAAAGGCCTTTTTGAATTTGTGCAATATAACGAGGATTGCAATTAAGTTTAAAACTTTGTATATTTTCTTTTTATAGTTCTATGGATGTTTAAAAATTCGGACTCTGTTTTAGGCTACCATTCCCGCTTATGAATGCAAAAAAAAAAATTACAATTACAATTACCCATGACTTACAAAGTTAAAACTGCACTACTATTTGTACTACCTGTTGCGAACAACAGAAACGGTTACAACAAGTAGCAGCAGTAGCAATTGTTGCATAACAAAAATCATTTAAGAATTACAATGTCTAAAAGAACACAGTAGGACTTTTAAAGAAAATATGAATGGGTTTTTTATTAGATCTTAGAGGAGGGTGCATACCGCAAGTAGTATATGTAGAATTCTTTACATCATTTTTAATTTAAAAGATTTTGTTTATCGTGCTTAATTCCCAATTTTTATTCTTGATAAAAACACTGAAATTTATTGTTTAAGGGATAAGCTATTTCTATGTGCATTTAAAAGATTTTAGAAAAACTAAAGAAATTAAATAAATAAAACTGTTAAGCGAATAAGAATTATAAGCAACATCTTTACTTGTAACAATATAAAAGCTTTAACAAAAACCACAACAATAAACAGTTAGTTTATCTCTTCTTATATTCCCCTCTACAATTGGTTTGAATTCTTCCAACATTAATTGTAGTTGTAAGTAGGTTAAGAAAAAACAAAATGAAAACAAAAACAATTTGCTTTATTGTTTTCGCAAACAAAAACAAAGCATGTTGCCAGTTAACTATTTTTTTGGCCGTGCATTTGCCAGTTTATTATCAAAGTCATTTCGTGGGAATACAAACATTTTTAATTTAAACGATTTTGTTTATCGTGCTTAATTCCCAAATTTTATTCCTGATAAAAACACTTAAATTTATTGTTGAAGGGATAAGCTACTCTATGCGCATTTCATAATATTTTATAATATTTTTCGTGATTTTTTTAATGACTGATTTATAATTCTTGCTGTAACAAGATGTTTAATAATAGGTTTGTTCCATTACTCAACCCATTGTAAACAAAACGCGTTGCCGTACTTGAAAATTGTATGCTTTTTTGTTGTAACATTAGGGTCCCGCTGGTTTTCGATTTTGAGTACGGAAACCAAATACATATACATATTTAATATTTTTTTATTTTTATTTATTTTTTATTTATTCACATATAATCGTAAGCCAATATAGGCCAAATTGATTAAGTTACATTATTTGACAATTTAATAATAAAATATTAATTTAACTTATTTGGCTAATACATTTTTTAATACATACATATGTTTTACTATCCCTATCACGAATATGGGTCCCAACTGTTATGAAATATATTGGTTGTATAAATAATTCTTGCTGTTTGAACAAATCCACTTGTTATACATTAAATGTGATCGTTTATTATTCATACATAAAGTGCTGGTTCACACTCTTCCAGTTATCGCCTCAAAGTCTTGAGTGTTTAGCAGAGATAGGAAAATAAATGGTATTCTCTAATCCCTTCTCTCCTACAAGCTCAAGACTTAATGGCTAAAATTTTAACCGGCAAAAAGAAACAAACAGAAATAATGATTCATTTAAACATTAACCTAACACATGCAAGAGTTGCTGGTAAAATTGCTTCATGTAAACAACGTTATTTTTGTACTACATTGACCTGTATTAAAAAACCAGGACAATTTAAGAGAGCATCTGGACAACTGTACAATTTGCCTAAAACCAGGGGGCTAATTCTGGCAGTCATAATCGATTCGAAAGCAGTTTTATTTATATTTTTTTCAGTATGGCACCCGTAATCCAATGCAATAATCTTCAATACACGGGATAATTAAAACAAACAAAAAAAAGGAAAAATTAACGCCAAAGCAAAATACCAATTGCGCTCGTACCCGCGATAATTGGATCTTCACTCCGGAACGACCCGAGTCCCACTCGGCCATTGATTTGAAATCAGAAAGGAACAAGTTATTTATTAAATATATCATAACGTTAATTTATTGGTGGTAAGATCAGGTAGACAGACAATTACAGACAGGGCTGCCAGATAAATTTGTGAGGAAATCGTCAGTTGCCTGAGAAAAAATAAAAAATGGTCTGTCGTTTCGAAAAATCGTCAAAAAATCAGGTTTTTTTAAACAATTTTTGTTCGATTTTTATAAAAAAAACACACGAAAACATAATTACTTCATACCC
Source organism: Pollenia labialis (assembly GCA_949318255.1). Classification (NCBI taxonomy): domain Eukaryota; kingdom Metazoa; phylum Arthropoda; class Insecta; order Diptera; family Polleniidae; genus Pollenia; species Pollenia labialis. The sequence continues at coordinate 32,728,792 of OX439143.1, read as the reverse complement.
AGCTAGCATTTTCAATCGTGTAAGAGCTACTGGGAGTCTCATGAAGAGCGTCTTTGATCGTCGATGACCGCATTTTTTAATCGTAGAAGATTCCTCACACGGGAAAAGCTGTAACACAAGTGAGATTCTTCCATAGCACAGCGAAATATGCCTCTTCAATCGTTGTAAGAATCGTTTAAGAAGTGGGTAAAGATAATCTAACGAGACTTTCGTGTCAAGATTCGTATGAGAATCATGTAGATATTCTCCTACAACTCGTTAAATGCTCGCCATATAAGCGTGGAAAATATGATTTATAAATAGAGTCGTCTCCCTGAACGCTTTGCAATTGGAAAAACCGATTTTGACAGCTCGTTTGATAGTGAAGTTTGCCGCTTTTGTTAATTAATAATGGCCATTAAGCTATTTTTTGCTCAATCTAGCGTTTTTATCTCTTTTTTTATTTATAATTTGTGGGCTTTATTAAACAAAAAAGCTATCACTACTGTTCGTGACACATTGTTGACGCTCTTGCTTTGGTATGGCTTATCAGCGTAAAAGCTAAGCGACAGAAAACGTTCCGCTCTTGTTTAGGTACGGCTGCTTAACATTCCAAGATTAAAAAACGATATTGTCAGAATATGTAATGTTTTATTCAGACTTTGGAGAATGAACAAAATCGTCACTTTTTAGAAAAAAATTAGCAAATCGGTATCTACTTTGCTTATTTCGGAACAAAAAATCGTCAAAAGGACGATAAATCGTCAAATCTGGCAGCGTACTGAAAAACGGCCATAAAAAAAGTTCGGAATACGCTCCGCTTTAGTAGGAGGCATCAAAAATTGGCTTAATACGTTTCTGCTATCAAAAGAATCGGATTATTTATTAGAAATTATAGTTTTATTCTCAAAATTCCCCCACTGTAAATAAATTCTTTGAAGTTTTCTCATTTTATTCAATTTTATTCCCCTGTTTTATATTGTATGAACACATTTGTTAACATTTCAACGCGACATGTTATAATGGGAATTGAAAAACGTTGTGAATGTTTTTTTTTCTTTAACTTTAACTTTTTTTTTATTATTTGATTCCTTTAGTCGTATTAAAATTGTTGAACAAGATCGATGTGGCACATTAGATTGACAATTTAAATGATAAGAATCAAATTGAAAGCAAAAAAAATTTTGCGACTGCAGTCTAATAAACTAGAAGAACAACAACAAATGTAATGACAATAGCTGTTGTTGTTTTTTTACACTACACTCGATGTTTGCGGATGATTTATTCGATGAATGACATTTCTCCATACGACTTTTTTCACTTAGTAAAAAAGAAATTGCAAAAAACAAGTTGGCGCCCCATTTGCATGAACTGCACGTGCAAATAAATAGAGTGTAGGGAATCATCATTTTATAAGAAAAATATTGAAACAGAAATGTTAAAGGGTTTGCTCCTTAAGGTCCTAGAAATAGAGAAAAAAATCGTTCTTTTCAAAACAGACCAATTAATGTTTTTTATAATAAAGCCGAGTTGTTTTAATAACGGACATCGATCTTACGATATTCGAGCATTCGGCTGGCTGGCTGTCCATGTAATACTTATGCGCAAAGTACAGGTCGCAATTTTGGAGATAATTTAATCGTCGCGTTTCCTCTTAAGCCACGTAGCTCATTTTTCAGAAAACGAAATAACTTCATAAGTTATTAAATGTGGGTTTTATAAAAAAAATATGGCTTTACGACTCTCTAAGGGTGTAGAACATTTTTTTAAAAAATATGTTATTTACAAGTTGCTGTAGCCAAATTTGTCGCTTAAGAGTTTTTAAATTAAGGTTTAAAATTATTTTAAATTTTGTTATTAAATTAAATCATGCACTCTAATTTCTATATCCCCAAGATTATGACTCTTAACTTTAAAAAAATTATGTTTTATGGTTTGCACTCCCAAAATTTTCGTTTTCGAAAAATTTTAAAAATGACACAATTTCGACAAATTTCATGTTTTTTCCATAAATTAAATGGTTTGTATGGAAGCTACTATTGGAAGCAAAGAGAGAGATTTGATTCCTTTAAAAAAGTCGGTCTTAGAAATTCACCCCCTATTAGAACGCGGGAGCGGAAATGGTTGATTGGTTAATGTGGTAGCAAGCCCAGAACTAGACGAACTGCGAGAAGAGTCGACAGTGACTCTGTTTTAACACCAAACAACTCGCCAAGAATTCGAATCCCCGATAAAGTGTGACCCAGGGCAATATTGAGGTTGCTAACGCCAGCCCGTTGCATTGAGATATTTCACCAAGTTGTCGAGTTCCAATCGCGATATCTCAGAGAGTCCTTGTAGAAGGTAATTCCCAAATAAACCATGTCGTATTGAATTAAACACTGGGTAATCACATAGGGGATAAAATACAGTCTCCTCAGTTTCCTGCAGCTACGGCAGCATTCATAAAAAGTCTCATAGCATGCTTACCGATTCAGTGACCAGTAAATACGTATATGCCCCTGCGACTGAAGTTGAGTAGTCGCTAAGAGCGACCTATGTCCTATGTAGGCCACGTTACTTTGGTAGCCCTGGAGCCATCAAGTTTCTTCCATTTATTGTTAGCCATATCCAGATAGTGTAAGATTTCGCTTCTGATTGTTCCCAGGTATGTTGCGACTGGCACACACTGTGAAATATTAAGAGTCTTGGCCAGCCCATCTAACTGTTTATTACCGTAGTGATCTCTATGCGCAGGGATCCAAATTAAGGCAATTAAGCTTGCCCAGTCTGGATAGTTCTTCCTTACACTGTTTAACGGGAATGGATGTTGTTTTATGTGACTTTAGTGACATCAGAGCGGAAATATTGAAGTGCGTCTTCGCGAAGGCCGAGCTGAAGGCCACCGGTCGGGTCACAGGTTACAGATAGTGAACGGCCTTTAGACATAAAAGTTTACTGCGAATAATTGCCATCGACCATCACCCAACGTCTGTGTCGTAGCGAGAGGCTTATACGAGAAATGCTGTTATCAAAATTTAAAAAGGATCAAAATATGGCAAAGACTTTTGACATGAAGACTCGGACATAAATTGCAACCTGAAATTAAAGAACACTCTCTCAAACTGGTAACTTCCTCAAGTCGCAAGCGAAGCATCTCGCTTAAACATCGAAAATCTTGGCATCGCCGAAGCAAAATGGCTAAACTATGGCGAGCACGAACTAACAACTAGGCAAGTGCTTATATTCTCTAGACTAAACGGTCCAAATGCATCACACAATTATAGTGTTGGCTTCCTGCTCAGTCCGAATGCATACCTATCATTGATCAAATGGAACCCTGTTGGCAAAAGTATTATGACTTTCCAAGTTTTACCATTATTCAATGCTATGCTCCCACGGAAACTTCAGCATTTATCGATTTGGAACAATTTGACAGCAAACTAAACGAAACACTTAACATTATACAACTGGGGAATATCATAATTTTGCTTGGCAATATAAACGACAACAACACAGATCTGCCAGAAATCATATTAAAGTGCGGCATAGGTGCTATAAATCAGAATAGCGAACAGTTTACAGAAATGTGCAGTTCCAACAATATTGTAATCGCTGGTATCCAAACAGACTCAAAAGATCGTCGGGGTTTCCCAGACGGCCGTGCCGAAAACAAAATTGCCTACATCTGCATAAACAAGGCGTGGAAGTAGAGTTTACTAGATTTGCGAAACAAGCGCAGTGCAGATTTAGCCTTCGATCACCCCCTTCTGATAGCTGAAATACGTCTAAAAGTCACACGGACTGACAATCGCAACGCTTGGATGTTCAAAACCTCAGAGATCAAAAAATTAGATTAAGATATTGCCATCTACTACAGTCCAATATTACAAACATCCAATCTGATAGCAATGTTGACGCGATGTGGAATGCCATAAGGAAAGCTTTCCTGAGCGCTGGATGCAAAATCTTGGCAACAGTCGTAAACTGAAAAAATACTGTTCAACAAACGCAACGTGGGAAACCATCGATATTTTATAAATAAAGCAAAAACACGTTCCTCAAAGGAACTAGCACAAATCGAATACGAAGTTCTAAATATGTCAGTGAAGCCAATGTGTAGACTGGACAAGCGATCATTGATTAAATCTATCGCAGCAGAAGCAGAAACAACTGCATCATGTGGTATCTCCAAATCGCTGTACTAAGGCACCAAACGTCTGTCGGCATGGCAGAAGAATGGCGATGTTTCCATAAAAGCAAAATATGGTAAACTTCTTAATGCCGAGGCAGAGCAACTTTCATTCTGGTATGGACACGCTGCTATCGAGCTTTTTAATATTTCCAGCAAAACATATGCCAACTGGACTAATCTGAACCAAGTTTGACGATTTACCTAGTAATGCGTATCAGCTCCCAATGTCTTAGCATTCTCGAGATTGAAGTGGCAGGTGGAATTGACAGCGTTAATGTAGAACTTTTTCAAACTAAACATTTCCCACCGATTATAGTTAAAATTCCTAAGAAAAGAGCATTAAAAGGTTGCAATATTTATAGACAAATCATTATTCTATGCAGCAGCTTTAATTTATTTTGTATACTCATTCTTGAAACTGATGATACTCTTCAACGCCAGTATGCCGGATTCCACAACTCCAAATCCTGTGTTGACCATATTGCTGCCTTGCGAATTGTCATAAAACAAATAATGAGATGAGGAACCGCTCTAGCTTGTTTTCAAGACAAGATCTGTAATCTAATCAAGGCACAGTGTCCGCATTTTGAATGCAGCGTAAAACATGGCAATAAACTATCTGTAAAGTCTGGTGTTAGGCAAGGATGTGTGTTATCTTCATTGCTGTTCCTCATAGTCATTGATGAAACAACATTCATTGTGGAATATTGTGGCATCAACTACTCATAGAACATATGAATGATCCGTAATGCTGATGACTTTGTGTTATTATCTAAATGTCAATCTGATATCAATAAAAATTAACGACATCGATACAATATCAACTAAATATGGCCTTAATATCAATGTCGACAAAACAAAATCGCTAAATATAAATGTAGTATATACAGAACCACTGACTATGTATGGCCAGAACATCGAATCAGTTACAGGTTTCACCTGCAGCCAAGTTACATCTGACGAAGGCACGCGTGTTAATGAACCTCACAGAATTAAGAAGGATAAGACCGCTTTTGCTGGTCTATACAAGATTTGACGAACTAATCAAATCAGCACTAAAATAAAAATAAGACTCTTCAAAAGCAACGTTCTCTCAGTGTTGTTATATGAATGCGAAACTTGACTCACTGCTATTGAAATCATCAACAAGCTGAAAACCTTTCTTAACAGAACCCTGCATTATATTCTCCACATATGGTGGCCACACAACTGGGTATCTAAAGTGGAGTTATACCAAAGAAGCAATATGAAACATATTGATATTGAAATTCGTGAAAGGAAATGGAGATGGACAGGTCATATTTTACGTAAACCAGTCAATGGTATACATATGCAGAGAAGCCTTTGATTGGAATCCTCACGAAACGCAAAGAAGAGACAGACCGCGTGATAGCTGGTTGCTCAGTCTTAAAGAAGAGATAAACTCACATCCAGGAAATTTATCATGGAATAGAATAAAACCCTTAAGTTCAAATAGAAATGATGAATGAAACATTTTGTAATGCCCACGATTTGGCGAAAAATTATTATGGGCACGCGCTAACACCTCAAGGTCACAAAAATAGTTTCAGCGCAGAACTGTTTTATTTTTTTGTACGGAAACCATGTTTAGATATGAATGGAGAACTAGCTCTATACTTAGGTTGAATAGGGAACAAATTAGAAAAGTCCTGTCAGTTGTAACTAAGCACCGGCCGGTGGGAACTAATGCTAGGAGAATGGGTCTAGAATTCAATTACTACTGTAGAAATTGTCATGATGATGAGGAAGTGGAAACTGTGCTTCTCTTTCGTTGTCAATGCCCTGGGATACGGGACATCAGGGAAAAATATCTGGAAGAACCGGTGTTTGCCTGCTAGGAGGATCTAGAATATAACCTAGATCGCCAAGTTTGACGATTTACCTAGTAATGCGTATCAGCTCCCAATGTCTTAGCATTCTCGAGATTGAAGTGGCAGGTGGAATTGACAGCGTTAATGTAGAACTTTTTCAAACTAAACATTTCCCACCGATTATAGTTAAAATTCCTAAGAAAAGAGCATTAAAAGGTTGCAATATTTATAGACAAATCATTATTCTATGCAGCAGCTTTAATTTATTTTGTATACTCATTCTTGAAACTGATGATACTCTTCAACGCCAGTATGCCGGATTCCACAACTCCAAATCCTGTGTTGACCATATTGCTGCCTTGCGAATTGTCATAAAACAAATAATGAGATGAGGAACCGCTCTAGCTTGTTTTCAAGACAAGATCTGTAATCTAATCAAGGCACATCGCTTATTTTCTTCATTAGGAAAAAGAATTGGTTGAACTTTGCAGTACCGCCATCTGAGTAACTACTCTATTGGATGAATATTGGCGCTGGGTATCACAAAGGGACCACTCGAGGACCCATGTGATCTGTCTTTTTATGGCTGCCCATGGAACCTTGCCTAACCTATATTTAGGTATTAAGATGGAGCTTTGGCATACACAAGTTACATATGTTAAAAATAATAATAAAATAAAAGCGTATAAATCGTTTGTGATATCTAGTCCTATAAAACTGTGAAGTATTAAATTTTATTCTGATAGCATTACAAATTATGGGTTAAGGCGTACTAAATTGTTTTCCGGTAGTAGGCTTTTTATGGGGACTAGGGTAAATCATGGACCGATCTTAACGAAATTTCAACGTGTCATTTCTAGTCCTATAAAACTGCGACGTACCAACTTCCATTATAATAGCATTATTTATTATGGTTTTAGGCGTACTAAACTGTTTTCTGGTAGTAGGGTTTACATGGGGCCTAGGGTAAATCATGAACGGATCATGACATTATTTTACAGCATGATTTCCAGTCGAATAAAACGAATTTTTGCAAAATCTTATAATTCCGTGCATTGTTCCACCATTTACGTTAGTTTTTGTAACAAAATTACCAATTTTTTTAAAGTGGTGGTTCCGCACTTTGATTCATAGCTCTGATCCTACTAAACCGATTTTGCTGGATTTCAATCCCAAACTGCATAGGGTAACTACAAGCAATTTGAAACCAAGTTTGTTTATTCCTTTTGAGTTTTTCGAAAGGGAGCGTGTTTTAAACACACGGACAGACAGACGGACAAGGCTTAATCGACTTAGAATTACTCAAGGAGCCAGAACATATGCTACATGGGGTCTGAGATGAATAAAAAAAAAGTTTCGCACGGAATGACAAACTTAGTATACCCTCTTCACAACTAATTGTGGTGGAGGGTATAAAAATACCCGTTGTAGAGCCATAAAGCTAAAGAAAAATATAAAATTTCCCGCATTTCCTTTTTTGGGTACTATTTTACCCCATTAAAGTATCAAATATTTCAGTATTGTAGTGGCAGCCCATAGTTTATTACGAAGGTGTCAATGAATGGAGAAAAATGTTTTTTGAAAAAAAGTACCAAAAATATCAAAATAATTTTCGTGGGAATACATAATTTAATTGAAATGATTTTTTTATTCGTCCTTAATTCCCAATTTTGTCAATTTTTTGTTTTTATCAAATAATAAAAATTGGGAATTAAGCACGAATATAAAAAAATCATTTAAATTTTGTATTCCCACGAAAATTATTTTGATAATAAACTGGCAAGTGCACGGCCTAAAAAAACTGACTGGCAGCCCGCTTTATATGTATTTTTTTAATAACTTTCGAATGTGGTATTAACTTTGTTTCTATGTTTATTGGTTCAAAAGATAGATGGGGTGTTAAAAAAGTACCAACATTTACCCGTTAACTCCCTAATAGGGCCTAGTTTCAAAAAAGTACCAAACACCTGTCCGCTTCTTTTTCTAAAGATGAACGATAAGGAATACATTTTTTTTATCTCTTTTAGTTTTGGAGATATAAGGCTACCGAATTTTCCCGTTTTTACCCCCTAAACATTAGAATTTCCAAAATCCCGTCTGAGTGGATCGATTTGGGGAGTGACCAATCTCAAGTTTTTAGCTTCAAGCGTTTAGACTGTGTGATGATGAATCAGTGAGTAACGTTTTTCCTTTAATAAACGCGTTTGAGTTCTTTTTAATTGCAAATCCAAATAAATACACACACTTATTCAACTTAACAAACTTTATTAATTATTTTGTTCGCAATTGTTAGTTACGAACAGGGCTGACAGGTACTTTTTTGCCTTGTCCCCAAAAAATTAAAAAAAAATCCCCAAAAATCCCCAAACTAAAAATCAAAACCTTAAAAAGTTAATATTTTCTTTTGTTTTTTTTTCTGAACAAATTTTTAATCTTGTTATTTAAAAATTTTAAATTTTTTTTAAAAATAGTAAGAAACATTTTAATAGGGAATCTCCAAAAATCCCCAAATGAAAATTTTTAGTAAACAAATTATTTATTTTGTTTGTAGCGACTGGTTTCGGCATGTTTTTTTAATCCTTTTTATGTAATTCCAGTGAGGAATTACAAGCAGAGCAGAGTGCTGTTTTTGAAGCCATATGAGCCAATTTATAAGAATTTGGAGCTTGTTTAGTCGGTCTTAGCCATCCATAAAAAAAATACATAAATCCGTCGATTATTTAATACTTCGAAGCATAATAAGTACTAACCAATTGCCCCGCATTCTTTTGCCTAGACTTCATTATATTGTCTTTTATATTTTGTCACCTAATACGCAAAAGGCCCTATCTAACATTTTGAAACTTTCACAGCAGAAGTAAAAACTATTCAAAATGATAAATTAATAAATAAATTTATGTAACGGACCAACCATGAAAGTTTTGAACTGAAGAGACTGCTACCTGATTTTCCGGCCGTGCTCAGGGATATTGGGATAGGTTCTTGTTCCTAACAATTATACTTAAATTTCTTTTATTTTTCTTCTAAAACATTCTAGTTGTTTTGACAATGTAGCATATTATGCAAACTGCCAGTTAGGCCTTTTAGCGTTTATCATAGTATCTTTTGTAGATATGGCCTTTTGTTTTTTGATAATAAAATCGCAAATTTTAGTCGAAAGATTTTTTTGTGGACATTTGTGTTGATGCAATAGATCAGAATCAATGAAAATGTTGATTTTTAATTTTTCGTTAATAAGTTCCTTTTGCGTTTCGGGTAACGATATACTTATTTTTAGGAAAGACATGTTTGCTTGAAAATTGTCTTTAAAAAATTAAAAATTGTAAGTGTTGTCAACGGCTTTAGATTCTTTTTTTTAATTCTTCCTTTTAAAAACACTTACTCAAAATTGTTTAAGCTTTTAAGCACCTTTTACACACTTAAGAAAAATTTTAATCTAAATTAAGTTGCTCTACACTTTTTTAGTAGTTGATAAGAGTAAGGTAAAAGTTTTGCTAATTTTTTCATATTTTATGTACGAAACAACGAAAAACAAGCGTAAATAATAAAAGAAGGGAAAATTATATTTAAAATTTATAAAATCCCCGAATTTTTTTTTTAATCCCCAATCCCTAAATGACTTTCTTCGTCCTTTTTGCTCGCTTGAAATCCCCAACTTTGGGGATAAATTCCTAAGTCCGGCAACCCTGGTTGACATTGAGCTTTCGCATCGAAATTGTTTTCGCATCGCAATAGAGAGACCCCCTGAGTTCATTATTAATTTTTCCTATGTTAAACTATTTAACAAATACATATAACACATTTTTGCGACTAAAGATCTTTTTGACGTTTTTTTGATCAGATTACAAGGGCGTTGTAATTGCTATGTGAGGAAATAATAAAAGGTGCATACTTAAAGGGCGTATTTCAAAAACTTGACTTACAAATAATCTGAAGGTTTTCTTTTCTATTTATAAAAAATTGAACATAAGAACGGAATGATCTCAAATATCATAATTATCATAAAAACCACTAAATACAAAAATGAAGCTAAATTCTAGCCATTAGCAATGATATACGATACGATGAGATTGGAATTCAATTGGCGTATGTGTATGTGTATTCAACAGAAATGGCAGCATTTTATGGCGTAGTAAAAAATTTTGTAAATATGAATTTTATTCTAAGAAGTTACTTGTGGTTTTTTTTTGGTTTTTGTATTGGGTTCTACCTGGTTTAATGTAATATGTATGTGAAAAAGAAAAAAGGGGTTAAATTTTGGGGCGTGGCATAAAAGTGAGTATAATAAAAGCTATACATACTTAGTTTAACAAGGACTTTCTTGGCACGTTTAAAAAAAATTTTCATTTGGGGGAAGGATCCGAGATGGCATAAGTGGCGCCTAGAGTTTGAAGTCGGATTGAAAAGTCACCAAAGGCAAAAATGAAGCCACTGTCAAGCCATGAACAACGATATGTGATATGATAAGATCGGACTTTTAATAGGGCGTGGAAAAAAAATTTGTCCTGTTTTAGAAACTTCATTGACATATCTTTCAGTCTACAACTTTTTTTCGATCCACCCTACTGCCCATAGTCACTTGTAATGATCACACTCTCTTACCGAACTGGTTTTAGGGCTGGTGTTGTGTGTTAATTCAATAATTTTAATAAACTAGGGCTGGGGTTTTAAATTCAAAAGCTATTTCTATTCAGCATAAATATTTCATTGCATTAATTTGTTTGTTTTCATTTGAGTTCGGTTTTATTAGTTTCAAGTAGATATTTTCCTATTCCAAACAGATGGGTTTATCCACTGCCCTGTCAATCAAAGTGTTGCAATATTTTGTCACAATAAAGGTGTATCCTTGTCACATTTGTTCTCTAATAAATCACAATTTATTTGCAAAACTGATTTATTTGCCAACAATTTAAACATGACATGGTTTCAAGTAGCGAACATAAATTGACAGGGAAATTTTGCAATTCTGATTTTTATTTATTTAAAATTGTTTAAAAGAAAATTAACTGAAACAATAAAATTCTTTCAAAATAAAATTCTAATGTGTACTTTTTTTATTAAAGAAGAAACACAAAAAAAAAAAAAAAAATAAAGAAATTCTCTAAATACAAGTGGGCACTTGATGATTGTCTTCATCGTTCCTCGAGGTCCATCTGTCATTCTGCTCTCATATGGCCAATATGTTAAATAGTGCGCGCTGTGGGGCTAAAATTAGGAATCAACTAATTGCTTCACATTAATCCTCTTGAAATAAAATGCCATCACGTTTTGTTTTGCATAAAACAAAAATAAGATTCTTGACATTCATTTAGAAAAGAAAAACATAAAAAGCAAAAAAAAAACATTTAAATTACGCAGTCACATCAGCCCACTTTGAGAGGTTGTTCAAAGAAATAATAAACAAATCTGTTTGTTCGAGAACCTGACCCTGGGGAAATACGCATTAAATATAAATTTTTTCTATCATCTGTTATTGATAGGGTGTATATGAATTGACTTTAATGAAAATAATTAAATCACGAGACTTTGGCGTTGCCCAATTGCAAGTAATTGTAATTGCTGTCTGCCAATAACTGTCAATTGGAAGACATTTATAAAGACCCTTTCCGCAAATCTTTTCAATTATTAAAAAAAAAAATCTTTACAAACAGGTTTTATGTAAATATGAATTAAAATTTTTATACACTACATTTTGTAAAAATCGTTCTTATGTTAGCAATATTCCCATGTTACTGCCACTCCTCATTATACTGTAAAACAATTTCGAACTGTTTCCAACAAATCTGAAAATGGTAGAGGCATTTTATTGTAGGCGGTTAAAGTTTTCCCTTATTGGCCTGTTAGTGCAACATATCGGTATATGAAACTATTGGCGTTTTCTTTTCTAAAAAAAATGTACCATAAGTGTTACATGGGATCTGGCAACATTTTTAAATGTTGACCTGATTTTTAAGAAGTGTTCAATATGCGCCGGTTCACACACGTCAAGTTTGACTCGTCAAGTCTTGAGTTTTTAGGAGAGAGGGGAAAAGAAATGGCATTCTCTCTTCCCTTCTCTCCTAAAAGCTCAAGACTTGACGAGTCAAACTTGACGTGTGTGAACCGGCACTATTTTCGGCATAAAACAATAAAGTACAATTATCGTTAAAAATTTGGAGCCTTTTATACCGCTAATTTCTAAGTAAAAAAAATACGAGAGACGAACTACAAATATAATTTATTTTTGCTGATATAATAACAAAACCGGCTGTTTATCTAGTGCTACACTCATGCCTCTTTAATTAAAATGAGAGTTGAACATTTTGCATTTTTCTTTTTAACGGGGAACATCTTCAGAAAAGAACACGTTGCACTTTTAAAACAGAACACATTTTTCAGAAAAGCACATAAAGTAATGTAAAAGGCAGAATAAATGCAGAATATTACTCAGAAAAGAAAACGCCATATGTGTTCTTTACATCTGAGGATATACATATTTGTGTAACTTATTAACCCTCTAAATCCCCTTTATAACTCTCATTTTTGGCTCGATTTTGACAAATCGTAAAAACCAGGGTTTAAAAAGCTGCAGTCAAAATCAAAAAATTGCTTTTTCTCCACTTTCTGATTTTTCATTGGACGAAAATAAACCGTTGCCTTTACTGCTGATTCATTAAATGAAAACAGTCGCAGTAAAGGCAAAAGCAAAAAACGAAAAGTTGAAAACAACAAAGAACATCGGCATTCGACATGTTCGGAAGTGTTTTGTTTGACAGACTGAAACTTTTAATAAATACCGAAGTAAACGAAGATGGGACGTTGTGTTTTTTACCGCATTTTTTTTAATACATGTGTACATAAATACATACGTTTTATTTAATTTCAAAAAATTAAAAAGATTGTTAAGCATTAAAATAAATACATATGGGGGCACAAAAACTACAAAATTATACAAAAGGGTATTTAAAACAAAGGGGCCAAAAAGTGGCACGGCAGTCAAAAAGGGGCAAAAATGCGCATAACGGTAACGCTGACTGCGACTGTGTTCATTTAATGAATCAGAAGTAAAGGCAACAGTTTATTTTTGTCCAATGACAAATGAAGATGTCGAAGTTACAGCACAATCTTATGACTTCCATATTTTCCAATTCGGGCCACAAAAAGTTCGTTATCATCTTACGAAAGCGAACACCATTCACAGTAACTGCCTGACCGGCCGCATTTTTCAAAAATGAGGCCGTTGATGCCCCAAACCGCACCAAACAGTCACTATTTGTGGGTGCATTGGTTTTTCGACAATCACTCGCGGATTTTCATTCGCCCAAATAAGGCAATTCTGCTTATTTACAAATCCACTGAGTTAAAAATGTGCCTCAGCACTAAAGATGAAGTGCACGATATGCATTTTGATTTGAACGCCCATTTTCATAATACGCCTGAATAACTTTAACGCGTTGCTCGATTGTGTATCTTTCCATGGTTCAAATTGAGTTAGTCTGAAATTAAGAAATGCCAAATGAAATGCCTAATCGTCAGTCAGATTTTGAAGTACCTTGAAAAAGGCGCAAACATCTTTAGAAATAAATTTCTATCATTTGAACGTGTTGCAGGTATGTAGTATGAGAGACATTTTGCAGTCTAATTTTTTTCCGCACCAAAAAGCAATCCGTATTATTAAATATTATTTAGACATTTAGTTTAACAAAGAAAGTCTTTTATTGTATACATTTCAATACCAATTAGTCTATATCAAATTGTATTTATGTATATTATTTCGATATTATTTAAAATAATTGCATTGTTAACCCACAACTCTCGAACTGTTTACTACAGTCATTATTTAACGATATTTTATTTTTGTTGCAGTTGTTGTTATTAGTAAATAATTTATTTCAATTAGAATTTTTCTATTTAGTTGTTAGTCCGATTGTGTATCCAAAACGTTAAAATCTAAATAATCAACAGGCAAGTCAGCTCTTCCGTCACCGCCAACCAACGAAGCAATGATGCATTCATTCATTCACTCATTCTGTTTACGTTCAGTTTTGTTCACACTTTATCAACAAAATAATGATGACTTGATGATGATGAAAGTTGTTACTGTTGTTGTTATAATTGTCGTATGCTGCGTGTCAATTGCCATTGTTTGCTGTTGTTATAGCTGTATTTTTTGTGATTATTATTGTGTGGCGACTTTTTAGCTAATAGTCATACACGTATCATGCCCCCACATAGAATAAATAGCAACATTGACACTAGCAGCAACAATAACAACAGCAAACGAAAGTGGCCACAATAAAGTCAGCCAGTGCCTAAAACAAAAACACATTTAATGATACAAGCGAGAGATCCAACAAGGGACCCAACGAACATCAATGTTTTCAACGAAATTTCTGTATCGGAAATGCCAAAAACATTAAAATACCAGCAATAAATATATTCTTACAACCAAATATACAAATGTATGTACATTTAGATGAATATATGTAAGAAAATATGTAAAAATATAAATAAACAAAGGTTTTAAAAGTTGAAACAAAAGAAATCTCTGTCATGATAGTGGTCGACTAAAAAATGCTCTGCTTGTGTTCTAATTTCGTTAATGTTTAAATGGAACTTCAATTCTTTATAAGAACAAAACTTATCATCCTGTAACTTTCGGACTCTATAGTCTTTCAATATTTCGAAAGGATCCTATTAAATTGTTTGGCTACACATCCCTCGAATATCCCTGAAGTTTTCTAAAAGAAATTTTGGAATTTTGGAAAATACTAAAAATACTAAATACAAATACTAAAAAAAACATTCGGGTATGTTCTGTGAATCGAAATGAAGTATAATTTAAAACCGAGCAAATTTTGAAAACGAGCTTGTAACGAAAGTTCATAAAAAATTTCACTTTAATTATATCAATTATATTTACAAGAACAACTCTTAAAACAAGAAAAACTACAGTTATTTTGTCAATCGACCCCTTTGCGCGAAATTATCGTATATGCCAATTTTTTTTAAATTTAGTTTTTAATGCAATCTTGTTTTACATTCAAAGAGACGTCACCTGGCAAAATATTATAGGCGAATTCCACTTCGTCTTATCTTATCTTATCTAATAGCCTATTTACACTTGAGCACATCTTAGAGGAATGCGTGGAAGATGTTGAAAATGAAAAAAAACTTGTTTACATTTGTAACATCTTTCATCTTTCATCATAAAAATATTTATTTTCACGCGTAAGAGCGAATAAAAACTAAATTAATGATATCCTGCTCTTTTGTATTTTTTCTAGTGATGGTAAAAAATTATTTGTTTTTTCTAGTGATGACACTAAAATAATCGAAAGATGTTGAATGAAACAACATGAGATAGGAACATCTTTTAAAGATGAAGAAATATGTTGATTTTTAGCCCTGTATAATTCTTATGGGAAGATGTTATCATCTTTGCGATAAGATGAAAGATGTAAGATGTGAACAAGTGTAAAAAGCCTATAAGCACATGTATATTTTCATTTTGATATTGCAAGTGAAAGCAGAGAAAAGTAAAAAAATGGCCGTCCTGTAAAATTTGGTTTTTGTAACATACGATAATTTCGCGCAAAGGGGTCGATATGTAAGTTATGTCCTCACTTACATCACATTGGTCTTCTGCGGCTTATAAGAAGTGATAAGCGACTTCAAAAAAAACGCTTGAGAAAGGTCCAAAAATATCAAAACGCATGTTTTTGGTCGCCAATAACTGCCATCAAATCGATTTTAGCTAATGGTTTTAAAAGAGTCGAGTAATTCGTGCAATCGGGTTTTTATTTTTTTCTCTCTAAGCTAATTCCGCGAAGCTCTACGCCTGTCTGCAGGAAAACCAGAGTCTCTGACGGAAATCGAACCCGCAACCCCGGCGCTGATATGTAGGAAACCATAATTGTGTACATGCACGTTAAGGCAGGTTAATACATTTAAGATAACAGCAGTTTTGATTTATCTGCACAATAATTGTGCAAAGGAGGTTGTGCAGCTACGGCAAAATTACTGTATTCCATTCTACATCTTTCGATTATTTAAAGCTCGATTCACCCATGCGTTCCGAACAATATTTTTGTTCGGAGAATAATTTTTTTACAGAGTGTTCTGCAGAACGATTCACCCATTTCGCAAAATATGCCCGTACAAACAAAGCTACCATATGGTTAACAGATGTAAACGATAATACAAAGTGGCAGCACAGTTTGCAAACTGTTAATTTTTTTTATAAAAATGTGTAAAAGAAAATGGACGAAAGAAGAAAATTTATTTTATTATTTTTAATTGCATTGCATAAAACCCATTTACTAGCAAAACAAACTTATAAAAAAAAGGTTGAATGGCAGTTAGAAAAATATTAGAGCAAATACAGTCCATATATTTTGCTTTAAATAAGTATTTTTATATGAACGATTGCCCATATCATAAATGCATTTTCTTCCTTGTTTTTTTAATTCCTAAATAAGTTTCAGGGCAATATTTTCTTTTACATCCATTTTTGCTTAATTTTTTTTTATTTAGTTATTCAGCACTAAACGAAAATTGTAATAACACTTCATACTTATGTGGCAGCTCAATTCAACTTTTATGTACAAATTGAAAAAAGTGGCATCTCAGTTCATTTTGTTCGGAACAAGAATTAAAATTAAAGTAATTCAAGATAAAACTTACCGAACACAACGTCAAACTCAATACAAAAAATGTTTGCTCGGAACGTATGGGTGAATCGAGCTAAAGAGTGCCCCGGTAGGCTAGCTGGCAGTGAGCAAGTCTATCAGCACCGGGGTTGCGGGTTCGAATCGCACCAGAAACTTTGGTTTCTTTCCTGTTTAATTTTTTAAATTTTTAAACAAAATGAATTCCAAGAAACATTTTGGAGTTTTTATTTAAAATTTTGGCACTTTTGTAGGAACAAAAAAAAAAGAAGTTTAATTTTTCTGAAATTGTGTAATTTTTGACTGATAATCGATGTCAGATGTTGCAAGTGTGAATGCATGTTTTATATTTTCAACATCTTTCATGCGTATTATATGATTTAAGGACCCGTTACTCTTACGTAAACTTTGCGGATCAGCTGTTCCGTTTTCCTTATCAGGCTTATGTATAAATAGGTACTCCTATGTAAACGTGACGTGACGTTGCGTTGCGACTGCATCTTTAATCATTGTTCGACTCAGCGTTGTCACCGTTTTTAGTGCTTTTTAATAATTTTTACTCGAAAAATTCTTTAACATTCTTTAAAATTCTGTAACATTTTTGCGCTTCATATAGATCATCAGGGTATATTTATTAATTTGGCTCCAGTATTGCAACAACATTTATTTTGTATGTTTTTATTAAGCAGTTCCATATTCACAATATAAAATTTTAACTTCAAGAGCAGCTTAAATTGACAGTGAGTTCGATTTTTTACCAGGAATTATTAATAGCCCTCCTTGAAATGTTTGAGTTATCGATTTAAAGAAGCTTGGGAGCTAAAGGACATTTACGATGCAACAAAAAGCGAAGTAACAATTTACAAGAAAATTACTTGAAGAGATACGGTGCAGATGCGTTTAAATTTTACATAATTTAAATATTTAAAATGTAAAAATGCTTTATCCGATTTTAAAAATGATTTTATGCCATTAGCAACACAATTTGAGTTCGATGTGGAAGTTTTATCTATTATAGTATTGAAAATGGTGGCGAAAGATTCACCCTATGCTGTGGATCAAATTTTGGTTCTTCATTAGATTTTGAACTAAAATTAAATACAATTGTGTTTTTTAGTTGAACGGTTAGTTTTAATTTTAATATTTTTAGGTAGGCTTGTGTTCATCAAATCTAACTTTTTTTTTTACTGAAGGAAGGAATTATTCAACTTGGAATTGTATTAACATTTTTTTTATTGATAATTTTTTTGGCTGAGCTGGGGCTCGAACTGGGTTGAATTTACAATTTTTCAAGAATCACCACATTCTTTCATCAGAATTCTTTGAGTTCTACCCTCTGTTATAAAGATCCTTTTGATGCATTAGCGAATTTTTCCTTTTAAATGTTGTCACTTTTATATTGAAATGAAGTAGTTAAATCTGTTTGAGTCCAAAATTAGTAAACGAATATCTTTAAATGGTGTAATTGCTTTACTACATACATAATAAAAATGGGTTCAAACAAAAAAATTCTTGTTGTGAAACGTGATAGTGTAAATTTTAATATTAATATTCAAGATGTTTTTAAAACATTAGCATTTAAGTATAATTAAGAAAATATGGTTTTTATGAATTTTGAGATGTCGTCAGCTCATTATTGATTTGGCGCATATGCCAAAAAGCCGTAGTGGAGAAAAATTCCAATGAAGGTTTACATGAAATTTTCTGAAAATATACCTGATAGAATTTTTTTTTGAATTTTCACCACTGTAAACGTTCTTTACCATACTTAGGGCTAATAAATTAGTGCAAGTTAAACTCCCTTTTTGACTTAAAATATGTTTTAACCAGCAAATCTATAATTCAGTAAACATTTAAACCATCTCTAAACGCATTAACTTGGGTGTTTAAACTACCAATACAAACCATATGAATGTGACAACATTTATCGTAGTGTTGCCACATTATTATTTTTTGCACTACATATAATATATGGAACACTGATTTAAAGCTGTTAAGTTAAAACTACGTATAAATTTAAGTTAAGTTCAACTAAACCAACGTTTAAACATTCATTTGGGGGATTCACAAGGTGTGCTATCCAGTCATATCGTCATAATGTCCTAAATAATATTTTACAATTGTTTGAAAAAAATATTGTTGTGTTTTAAACAAATTAAAAATTAATTAGAATTGTGGTTATTTTGTTGAACTATTTATGGTTTTTTATCCAAATTTTTAATATTTTAATCAGGTTTAAGTTCATCAAATTTAATTTTCATTCAATTATTTTTATGAAGAAAGGAATTTTACAACATGAAAATTAATTAAAATTGTTATTGATAGTCATTCATTCTTGACTGACCTGAGATTCGAACCCAGGAGTGTAAGACGGCAAATCCATCTGAGGAGATCAAGTGGTTGTAATCGAAACATGTCATGGTAACCAGCCGCCTGGGTTCGAATCTCAGGTCAGTCAAGAATGAATGATTATCAATAACAATTTTAATTAATTTTCATGTTGTAAAATTCCTTTCTTCATAAAAATAATTTAATGAAAATTAAATTTGATGAACTTAAGCCTGATTAAAATATTAAAAATTTAAATGCTGTGTTCATTGATTCGTCATAATTATACTGTATAAATCTAAATTATAAGCGGTTGCCCACAGCAGTCACATATATTTCTTGTAATAACTTTAAGACATATGACTTTACAACTTTATGACAACCTTGTGAATCCCCCAATTGATTTATTAGCCATTATAAGTTAATATGATTTTATTGAAAGTGAAAATTATTGTTTTGTACCGCATATTTATTAAATTTCAGTAATCTAGCCCTTTGGCCATAATGGGCTTGCACATTTTCAAATTAATTTCTAAAAAGAAGATATATATGCTGCATACGTGTACTTACCGCTGTTTATTGAGTAGTCGACATTAGCTGACATAGTTGCAGCAATGAAGCAAAGCAATAGTAAAATTCATTTTCTTTTTGTCATTTTATTTAGCTTTACTTGTTTTGCTTATGGCAATGAAGCAAAACTTTTGTACACATGTTTCAATTAATAAACCAAAATCGAACCTAAAGTTTAATCATTTCCATGTAACCTAAAATTTAAAATTGACATTTCCTACATCCACTTCAAGCATATTTGGCCAAGCTCATGACAGTGTAGCGACACGGACAGTCAACATCAAAATAAGAGGATTTTAACCATGAAGTCATACATAATGGGTCCTTGATGTTATCAGACATTCTGTTATCTCGTGAATATTTCGTATCAATTACAGTTTTAAGAGTCTTGCAGATTCTTACGTTACATTTTCGTAAAACAATTTCAACTATTCTTCATTTGAAATGCAATTAGATCTGCTGCATTATGTGTTTTACGAATAAAATAAGTTTTTGTGATATCGTTTCGTAACTTCATACTACATATTACAACAGCAAACATGGCACCTTCAGATAACATCGCAACGTCTAAATCAAAAACCATCTTTGGAGAAAGTGCTTTGAATTTTATTTGAACACTTCATATTTGCCATCCTTAGCTTTGGCATTTTCCCATCTACCCGTCTGGCTACACATGGAGTCCGCGCCAAAATCTGCTTTACGGCAATAAATGAATTCGAATAAGAGCGTTCTGCATTATTCGAAATCGGATAAGGCAGGGGTATAATCACCGCATGCGATATTGAGCAAAAATTATCGATATCGAATAAAATGTATTGTAAGGCCCTTTTCACACTCGGCAAGTCAGCGGTTAGGTCGGCGTAAGGAAAAACAATTTTGTACAGACTTTGTTGTACTCGGCAAGTAGCTTGCGCAACTAACTTGCCGAGTCTAAAAGGGGTCTAATTTGAGGCGATGGCATTCGATATCGAGTAACCGAAGACTCGAGTTTTCATTCCATACGTCAGTGTCTATTGTATGCAGAAAAATCCGATAGGTTACTCGATACTATAGTTTATTTGATATTGAATGCAGTGATTACACCTCAGGTCTGGACGGTAGGGCCGATGAAGCAGCACTTTTCCACCACCATTTTTCATGTACATACTTAGTTTTAAAGTGGTCTTGCAACATTTCTCCAAGAATTGCCTTAGAGTGAAGATGTAAATTAGAAATTTTAAAATATTTTAAAACCGGGGTAAAAAAAAGGATGAGTTTTAATTTTAAGAACTGACGCCGATTGAAGATAAAACTTATGTTGCCTCTTTATACTCTATAGCGAATTTATTAACAAAAAGTAGTGAGACAAACTTTTGTAGAGGTAGAGTAGCGTAAAACACATGCAAGTATTTCTCGAACTTTTTATTATATATTTTTTTTTTTTGCAACGGTGGCGGTCGTTTGTTGACGTTAACGGCGTCAATGTCTGGCATGAGAATTTGTTTGCAACAAAAAAAAAAACCAATACGACAACCATATATGTACCCACAAAAAAAAAAAACCAATGAATTGTGTTGTACCTCGCTTTGTAGTCATAGTTAAGCCCTTAACCAATCATCTAAAACTGTATAAAACACTACGTCGCACTTTATTGATTGTAAAAACAACACGGTGTTGTAAAATTTAAGTGAGTCATGCATCACCTAAAGTTCATAAAACAAACAAACAAACAATCGGCCAGACACATACGACGAAACCTAAAATTATAATTCAACTGCCACAGTTGCTACAGCTCCGGCTACAGCCACAAATAATCAAATAAAAAAAAGGAACAACAAAGTGTAAACAAAACTAAACATGAAACTATAAAACTTCTTTCTACGCCACACATTAAAAATTCCTTGCAACAGAAATGTTGCAAAAAATGAAACACTATTATCGAATAGTGGTTCTTAATGGCCAACTAAAAATAAGCAGAAGGAGAAGAAGAATTACCACAAAGAACAACAAAAACATTGAGGACGAACTAACTAATACAAAGTTAAAATTGTTTTGTTGCTGGGTTGGCCTGGCCGGTGAATCGTTGGTCATCGAAAAATTGCAACTTGATGGTCTAGCACAAGTTTGAAGTGCAATTTAAAGAACTTGAATAAACAAACAAATAAACTGAAACACAAAATAAATTCTTAAGTCCTAGAGCCTGAGGAATGTTTGTTTAATTGCCCGCTGCCAGTCAAGCAAATATTGTGAATGGATGTGTGTTAACAATTAAACACCCAGAAAAATAATGTTAATTAAAAGCTAGAAAGATTTTTTATTTAGTTGTTAAAAAGAAAGTCTTCTTGCAAGACGGAAGAGCAACTCGAACAAATTTATTCGGTGGGGTGCTTTAAAACCATGGGAGATAAGGCCATGATGGCTTTATTGCTCAATTGAATGGGAGATAAAGCCATAATGGCCTTATTGCCCAATTATTGAGAGGTAAGGTCATATTTAAAATTTTACGTAAGGAGAGATATATCCATATTTTTTTTTCGCAAATGAGAGATAAAACCATATTTTTCCAGAATATTGTTACTTTACTTTAGTGTTTCCGAGAAAAGACATTTTTTTATTCTTGTGACGCACGCAGGAAAACTTTATTCAGCGAAGCCACCTGCCGTGTCCTACTGGAGGAGAAAACCCTTAAGAGCGGCCGCAGGCCGCCACGCAGAAAAACTTTAGCATGCGAAGCCAGATTTCAATACTTAACTTTAGTAAAAGGGAAAATCATTACCTTTTAATTATAAAAATAAGAAAACTATTAATCAATGTAAAATGCAAGAGTTCTTCAAAACTGAAATGAGAGATAAAGCCATTTTCTAAAATTACTTATGTGAGCTAAGGCCATGATGGCTTTATATCCCATTCAAATGGACAAAAAAAATAAAAGACTTTATCTCCCATTCAATTGAGCAATAAAGCCATCATGGCCTTATCTCCCATGGTTTTAAAGCACCCCACCATTTATTCATTAACTCGTTTAGAGGAGGGCAAAAAAAAAACGAAACAGAAACAGAAATTATTCACTATTTCACTTGGTCTCGGGGCTATTAGGATGAGGTATTTTGAGTTAAGAGAATTGCCGCGAATGGACGTTGTGTCCAGTGTTGCCAGAACTTTTAGAGGTAAAATCAGCAAAAACCCATAATTTTGCATAAAAAAATCTGAAAAATCTGCGTCAAGATTTTAAAAATCTTCAATAAATCTTTAAAACACATGTATTACATTTTTAATGTAGTTTATTAAGAAAAAGATAGAACAATTTATTTCAAAATGGAATTTAAAAATAGTTCTCATAAATATCCGTAGGTGGTCCTGGAAATATATGTAAGTTTTAAAAAGGAAATATTTTGTTGAGCATGGCGATTTTCAGACAATGGCTAATAATTTTTAGATATTTTTAAATCAAAAATATCAATCCGAAACTCATGACTCAGGCTTAGTTGAGATTTATCACGTCTATCTTATTTTAAACAACACATAAAAAGTTAATTGCTTGACATGTTATTTAAACTTTTATTGAAAATTTACAAGAGATCAAATACTGCAACTATTAAAAATATTTACACAATTTCTTCTAATAAATCTTTGTATTTCCCCACTGTTCTTCCATCAATGGTTGATATATTTCGTTTATCAATGCAAAAATTGGAAATAGTACAAACAAAAGTCACAATGAAAAGAGGGGGTTTAACGAGCTAAAAAATCTGCAATTTTCAACCAAAAATCTTCAAATTTGCATTTTAATAATTTTGGGGGTAAAATCTGCAAAATGCAGATAAATCTGCACTTTTGGCATCGCTGGTTGTGTCGGCTCCACGAAAAGCCCCCCAATGAAATAACGCCCAGGAAATAACCCCCAATGAAATAAATCCCAAAAAATAGGAAATAACACCCAAAAACAGTGAATGAAATAACATCGAAAAATAAATGAAATAAACCCCAAAGCGAAAACGAAACAACCCCCAATATTTGGGAGTTATTTCATATGAAATAACACCCAGTGATGAAAATAAAATAAACCCCAATGAAATAAACCCCATCAGCAACAAAAATGAAATTATGCCCAAAATTCATAAAAGAGTCAGTTTCAGCAAGGATAACCCCCAAAAACCAACAGCTTTAAAAATGAAATAACCCCCGAATAAAAAATTAAATAACACCCAAATTATACACGCTATGAAACAAGCCCCGAATTTTAAAAATTTGTTGGGTGTTATTTCATTGGATATTATTTCATAATTTGAAAACCCCAAATGAGGAATGAAATAATTCCCAAAAAAAAATGTAAAAGGGCCCAAAAAAATTGGGTGTTATTTCATATGAAATAACACCCAAAAATGTATGAAAAAAATTTGGGGAATATTTCATTTCTCGTTTTGGTGTTATTTCATTGGGGGGCTTTTCGTGGAGCCGTTGTGTCTTGTGTAGGACCGAGTATAGCAAGTATTTTTCTGAAATTATAAATCAAACTGAGGTCATTTATGAGTATGCGTATGATGTCGACGTCGCACTCATATTAATTGCTCTCGTGAGTATGAGTGAATCAGAGTAGTTTAGATTAAACCCAACAAACACGGATGTTTGATTTTAAATTGAAAATAATTTGAAATCAAACGTTTTCTCAAACGACAAACGTTTAATAATGATTTAAAAAACATCATTCTCAACAAAAAAGGTGAAATTATTTTCAAATTGAAAAATGCCTTTATTTTCAACTTGCTTTCAAACGTAATTCTCAAAAGATTTTCAAATGTGGAATATAATACAATGTGGAACATAATTTTTTTTTTTTTTAACATTTCATTTCTTTATTGAATCTTCACTAAATAATTGTGAACTAACAATAAGTATTCAAATCTTAAGACTAAATAAAAATATTCAATCCAGCCAATACCAGACAAAATTTCATGCTTTCATTAAATTTAACTTCTCACAAGTGGGCCAAGTCAGCAGTGTGCCTCCTTCTTAACCTCAGGTGGCCACTGCTATTTAGTAAATTCCGGGCTAGTATATTTGGATGGGTTTCGAGTTTTTTTAAATAGTTTTGGCAATGTTTTTTAATTTTATCTTTAACAAGGTGAACGTTTAGATCCTTGTGTATGTTGGAGCTTCTGATATACCAAGGTGCACACGTAATCATTCTTAGAAGCCTGTTTTGACGTCTTTGTATTTTTTCTATATTAGATGCAGAGGCTGTACCCCAGAGCTGAATTCCATAGCAGCATTTGGGTTTAATAAATGAGTTATAAAGCAACAGTTTACAATCCAAGCTTAGTATGGAGTTTCTTCCCATAAGCCATGTAAGCTCAACAGTTTTTAACTTTATCTGGATTAGTTTCGCGTCTATATGATTTTTCCATGTAAGACGACGGTCAAGGTGTATACCGAGTTATTTCCCATTTATTTGTTGGGGTATATTGTAATTATTAATTTGGATTGGTGGACACGATCCTCTTCTTAACGTAAAAGTTATGTGGATATATTTCTGTTCATTCACTTTGATTTTCCATCTATCCAACCAATTTTCCAATTGTGATATGTGATTTTGTAACAATCTTGACGCTACTAATGGGTCATTGTGGACACTAAGAATTGCTGTGTCGTCAGCAAATGTGGACGTGTGGGTATAAGTGTTTAATGGCATATCTGATGTGTAAAGTATACATATATAGAAGTGGTCCCAAAATACTACCTTGCGGTACTCCAGCTCGTCTTGGGGGGTGCTGTAAAAACTTTTTTCTGCAAGAACGAATTTTCGATTTGTAATGTAGTTTTTTTTTAGCAACTTCTGGGTATTTGATGGTAACAAAAGTTTTATTTTTAAAAGAAGTCCCTAATGCCAACCTTTATCAAAGGCTCGTGAGACATCAATAAAAAGAGCAGAGCAATTTTTTTTTTCCTCAAATGCCTTTCTAATTACTGTTATTAACCTATGAACTTGTTCAATGGTGTTGTGTTTTCTCCTAAAGCCAAATTGATGTGCTGGGATAGTATTGTTTTCGCTTACATATTTGATAAACTTGTTCATGAGTTACTTTTCGAACAGTTTTGACATATTGGGTAAAAAACTGACGGGTCTATAAGATTCTACTTTAGTGTGGTCTTCGCCTGGTTTGGGTATCATTTTAACAAGCGATGTTTTCCATTCTGGCGGATAATAGCCTATCACAGTACAACACATGATTTGCCAACTCAATTCTGTGAACTGTATGTGAAATTAGACCCAAAAAGAAGAATTTCTGCATCATTCGTTTTGTCTTCTTACCTGCGATTTGAAGTTAGTATCGATTTGAAGTTAGTACTATCGTATTGGGGAATTTATCACGTTTTAGGCCCTGTTGTTTGACATAGCTCGACAACCACTAGCCCAATTTAGTTGAAATAAATTTAAAAAAATTAAGAATTACAATTCCTTTAATCTGTTCATATATTGTTTTCCTATACAAGTAACACTTTCGAAGTTAAAAATGAATGTATGAAGGGAAAAAATTATTTTTTGCCTAAAAATTTAAATTTTTTTTTTTAAAAATACATAAAAAATCCAAAATGGAAAAAAGTTTCAAGTCTAGTTATTTTTTCGAAAAGTCACATAACCTATGAGCAAAATGAGACAAAGATCATAAAAATCGATGCACGCGTTTCGCTTTTATTCGCAATTGAGTAAATGTATGAATTTCAAAAATTTGCTCGAGATATGCACAACATTATTTGGAGAAAACATTGCCACCTTTTTCATGATTCTGAGAATTAAAAAAAAAGGAAAAAAAAATGAAATTGCATTTCTTGCACCACACCTCGATACTTTTTTGGCACAATCACCTCAGGAATCAGACGAACAAGGAGAGAGGTTCCACCAGGTGACCATGCCATTTGAAAAGCGGTTCAAAAGCAAAAAATTGGATGCATTGCTTGCGGAGATTTGTTGGTGGAGTTCCACAATTATGCAGTTTGAAGAAAGCACCGAAGATGAAGACATTGAAATTGGTGGACACAGTGAAAGAAACACGCCCTTGAATAGTATGTGTATCTCGGATGACGATAGACTCAGACCATGAATATGAACAACCTACGAAGAAGATCATCAGAACCACAAGCGTCAACTTCTACAAGGATGGATATTGCCAATAATTGAAAAAATGTTCATAATTTTGTTTTTATGCATATTATAATTGCGTATTAATTGTATAGTGTTCTTAGTGGTATATTCTCCGAACAATGGGTACTAATAAGCATTTTGTATTTCAACCCATCTGTGCTTTTGAATATTAGCGCTAAGTCACCCGCGG
Source organism: Pollenia labialis (assembly GCA_949318255.1). Taxonomy (NCBI): domain Eukaryota; kingdom Metazoa; phylum Arthropoda; class Insecta; order Diptera; family Polleniidae; genus Pollenia; species Pollenia labialis. Next base: position 32,701,950 of record OX439143.1, on the reverse strand, counting down.
GGTTTATAATTGCTTGAGGTTTTTGAATTAAAACGATTGTGGGTGTGTGATCTGATGACAGCTCTAGTGACGATTCTACGTTCACCAATTCTCTTGAGAAAGCCTTTATCACTCCAAAATCTTTTAGATCCGGTAATTTCAGTCTATCTGTTGGCCAGTAAGTGGAACATAAATAAAAATATTTCATTTTTTTAATTTAAATTCATTATTTATTTAATAATGTTCTATCCGTCCTCTAATTCTTACAAAATAATTGGCTCCCTTTTATTTTGAGGATTGTAGCACCGCCATCTTTATCACTTTCCCGTTTTATTTTTTTTTAATTCGCATTCTTTATCATTTTAATTCCTCACAAATAATTTTTATTTTTTACAAGAAATAAATCGTTTACTTGTAAAACACATTTAACCACGAAGTACAAATTTAACTTTAATCGCCATTTTCATTGTTTACATTTATTTTTCGCTTTAGTATTGCCAAGTTTATTTTAGATTTGAATTAAACATTTGATACCAATTTAACATTAAATTGATAAAACATTTTATGTCAGATGTTTATTTTCAAATCATTATCCTTTTTAATTAAAATATAAAAATCAAACAATTGAAATACGTTTGAGAATTGTTTTTAATGTCAAATGATTTGACTTCGTGTTTCTTGGGTGGTTTAAGAAAATAGCGATTTTTTTTTTGGAGAGTGATACATTTTACTTATTCGGCGAAAAAAGTGTTTAAGTTATCAACGGTTTTTCGTTGTTGTGGAAAACAACATCGTTTAAATGTCTACCGTGAAAGCGCTGGCACTAGTGAATACGCTAGTCCCAATTTTCCATGACCATAACTAAAATTTTTCATTGTACTGACGGTGTTGGTTTATGTCGAAAACAAGAGCATTGAAATTTGCCCTTTTTCTCAACTGTTCTATAAGACCAGTTTAACGAAATGATCCATCCAACAATTTTCCTTGAGTGTACGAACTTGACTAAATGGTTACATACTCATGCCAGTAGTAGTATTTAAGTGTAAATACACGAGCAATAAACAAACAACCAAACCTTAAGAAATTCACATACACACGATTAATATCGCTAGAAACCCGCATGTCTTTTCGAAAAAAAGTTACAAACGATCTGCAGTTAAAAGATCGTAGGAATTATCAGAAGCAGCAGGAGCAACAACAACTACAACAGGCGGCGGTCTATGTTTATACATTTGTTCATTCATGCGATACGTTCCGATACGATACCCAGTCACTTAGTACTCGAGCTCGCATCACTCAGTCAATACTTAAGTATGTAAGTCAGTCGTCATTCAGTCATGACCATGTTAAGTTGTGGTTTTAAGACACAAAAAAAATAAAAAGATAAGATGTTAACATGGTCAAAAGTTAAGAAATAATAAAAAAAAAGACTATTCAACAATTTTGTCATGATATTGGTGTTTCTCTTACTTTGTCTTGGGTTGCTTTGAAAACCATGTATCTACTCGTATTTAGAAAAAAAGTAATTAAATAAATGAAACAAGAGACAAGGAATGGCTAAACGTAACGAAAATGATCAAAGTTTGAAAAAAATTTTCTTTTTTTTTTTTAGATATTTTCGTCTTAAACGGGTAAATAAATTGTCTAGAAGTTTGTAAAGTATATTTTTTAAACTCGATTACCAATTTTATGTAAATAATAATTTATTTGAAGAAAAAGGAATACTTCTTATCAGCACTCCAAAAATTTAATTTTGTTGTTTAACAAGGGGGCGCAAAAGCCATTATCCTTCCAGAAAATTCTTTAATTTTTTCAAATGGCGATAAATGCGAGTTCAGCTTTAATATTTGCCAAGTACACAGATACAAAATACACGCCAACAAGAAATGGAGTTATCCTGAATCTCGACTACGAGGAAGACAACTTTTTATTGAAAATCATCATGAAAATCATGTGGATACAGAAATAAGCAGAGTTATCACTTCAGGGCACCGAAAATCCGCGAATATAACTTGAAGTGCTTTTACACCCGCTCAAAGTAACTGTATTGGGTGGTGTTAACGCTGGAGACGTCATCGGTGTTATGCGATTCAAGTGAACAGCGAACGCAACAAAGCCAGACTCAAGGACTTTCTTCCACCTCAACTGGGAAAATTGGGATTATACCAGAGTTTAAAAAACTGCAGTCGAAACCAAAACTGTCGCACACCAAAAAATAGAAAATTTTTTAACAACTTTTCGCTTTTTGTGTTCGTTTGACAGTAAAAGCAATAGTTTTTTTTGGCTAATGACAAATGAGAAAGTGCAAACAATGGCAGTTTTTCTACATTGAATGCAGTTTTTGAAACGCTGGATTAGACACACTAAATCATTAACAGGCACAATTCAAAATTGTTTAGGAGAGGCAGAAAGCTGGTTGCAATTCTTTAATAAAATTGAGTTCCACAAATGTCGTTATGGATTTCATTTGTGAACTGGTTAAAACAAAACGATTTTGATTAATTTTGAGTTGGGCTTATCTATGATTTAGTGTGCGAAATGGTTACAACAGGATAAAGCAAGGGTGTTTACTGTACGACAGACAACCAAAATTCTAAGGACTGTATTTCCGGGTCGAATAATCTCTTGTTTTGGTGATTTTCATTGGACGGCAAAATCGTCCGAACCGTTCTAGACTTGTTTATTTTCTTGAAGTCTCATGTCAAAAACCCTCTTGAAGTTCTCAAAGAAAGTATCCGTCAAGAATGCTGAAACCCATCGCCGGTAGCTCTAACATTGTTACATGATATATTTTTTTCTATTTAATAAAACAAACTTTTTGACTACAAATAAATACACTCAAAAAAAGTCAAAGAGACCTCCAAAAGGAATTGCCTTTCAAAATCATGCCAGGAGCACAATTGAGACGATTTAAGTGCAGCTTAAATCGAACTGTGCATAAACTGTCCCCATGCCTAGCTCCTCTAAATAGTCTATTTAATGATTTAACTACATTATATTCAGTTAAGTAGTTGTATTATATTATTGGGCTCCAGCACCGTGATGCCAGAAGTGCAGATTTATCTGCATTTTGCATATTTTATACCCCAAAATTGCCAAAATGCAGATTTGAAGATTCGGTGGAAATTTTTTACATTGTCACTTATGTCTGTACTATTTCCATTTCTTGCATTGATAAACGAAAAATATCAGCCATTAATGGAAGATTCATTAGTAGGAATTTTATTTACAAAAGAATACTTGAAAATTCGCATTGCCTTGGCAAATTAATATCGCCGGACTTATGCCATCTGACTTTACACGAAATAATATGCATATGTACTTATGTATGTATAAATATCTTTAATAATTTCAATACTTGATCATTTTAAACTTTTCAATAAGACCATTTTGATAGTTTAGATAACATGTCAAACAATTAAATTTTCATTTGGTGTTGAAAATAACAAAAATATGATTAATCCTTATTTATTCTGATTAATTAAATTCGAATAAATAAATTTTTTATGTAAAAATATCCAAAAAATGATTAGCCATATTCTGAAAATCGCATTCGAGGGAAATTAAAATCGAACAAATTTTTAAAATTTTTTTCGTGTTGAAAGTTCAAAAAAATATTTTCTTTTTTATACCTCATACTTCGAGGACCACTTATATTTACCGGAACTACTATTAAAACTACCATACTACAATATTGTTTTCAAATTCCAGAACAAGGCCGTATATTTTGCAATGAATTGTTAAATCTTAATAAACTATAAAAAAAATGTGGTTTAAAGATTTTTTTCAATTTTGACGCAGATTTGGCAGATTTTTTAATAAAAAATTATGTTTTTTTTGCTGATTTTACCTTCTGGCAACACTGCCCCTGCATTGAATTACACCCTGCAACAATTTTCTAAAAAATTTTTCGCACATCGACAAATTGATAACAGGATTGAATTGCTAGTTGAAAAAACAGACGCTATTTGGGAATATTTGTTGGAATCTGCAGGAGGAAGACGAATAAATTTCTAAATAAAAACTTTAACTTTAATTAACAATAAAAAAATAAATGCTTTGAAATCTTTAAGTTTCGTCTGGTTATTATGAAAAATAAAAAAATTTTTATCTTTTTTGAACAAAATCAAAAGTTGTAGACAGATTTTAATCACTTATGGCTTATTTTGTTTGGAACTTTGTTTTCTATACGCGTAGAATCCTAGCCTTAAATTTTGCCCCAGCAACGCCTGAGATACCAATAGGGTGATCGATCGAATAGTATTCGACCGGTTTTAACCGGTTATTTTACTTTTGCCCAAGTCGAATATTTTAAAATGTCTATTTTTCGAATATCGAATAAACCGGTTATTCAAGTAAAATAAACCGGTTACTTTATTAATGTGTAATTTATATACGTTTTCCTTACTTTTGTTATAAATGTACCCGTAATTTAAATATTTTTCTAATTGAATATTTGGCAAACTTAAACTTTTTATAAAAAATGTCAAAACAAAATGTAACAAAAGTCAAAAAACATTATGAGCAATGTAAATACATTACAGCGTGTGTTCTTATAACAAAAACTCAAAATACTACAACAAAAAGTCCAGCTTAAAAAGTAATTAGCAATTTGACAGTATTCTAAATACTGTATATATCTTTAAAAAGATGTCACATCTGGTGATAATATCGAACTGATTTAAAAGACAATGGTGCTTAAACGGCCCTAAAATGATAAGTTCCAAAGGTTCTTCAACGTCACGACTTATTAATCACTATTAATTAGTCTACAAGCTTGACATAAATATACGCCAAGTAAAACTTGACTCTGATCCGAGTAGTTTCTAAGAGACTGCAAATAATACTTTACTAAAATATGTTGCCAATAATGAATGAAAAACTCTTAAGTAGTTCTATCATATCTTCATGCTTAAGACAAGAACATACAGGCGGAATCAACGTTATGAGAAAATTCATCAGTTTTATTTATTAAAACACCAAGAACTTAAAACAAAATTGAAGGAATCAAACAATCTCATGGATATTTCATAAAAAACATGTTCATATTACTATGGTTTCTATAATGCTGAAACAAAAAAAAATTAAACATATAATCCTGGATAAGAGGTTTGGTTTGCAACTTTTCAAAAATATGGTTGAAGTCTACTGATTCATATAGACATGCTTAACCACCAACAAATTAAAACTTATTTAAAATAAATTTTTCAGAATATCTGAAACAATTAATTTATTAAATTCCTACAATTTTTTAAAACCAAAGTTTTTCTAAAATTCTAAAGCCATCTTTGTATGTTCACTAGGGATATAACCAAATATTTGGCATAGTACCACGGAGTGGCCAATAATGTTTTAGTAATGAAAACACCTGTCTTCAGTCGATTTGCGAAATAAACCTCACGCAGGGAAGAAAATTTCTAAAACGTTCCAAGAAATTTTGAACCGCTATAAGTTGTAAACCGTAGAAAAATTTGTAATTCTAAAGCAGTGGATAACAATTTTTAACAATCCGAAAAAATTATCATATTTTTTATTAATAAGTTTTAATGTTCTACACGACTATACTATGTCGTTTTTGATATTCGCAAAAGTGTGAAAAAGTACTGGCCCTAATGTTCACACATATTATATATTTAATGTCCTACACGTAACCACTCGTTTTCTTTAAGAATTTGTTTGCTTTTGAAAAATGATTGGCTAGATCATACATTATTTAACAGTTTCTAAATTACATTATACAATCATCATCTTAGAAATAAAGTATAGTTAATAAATAGAAATTGTTAAAAATAAAGCTTAAGTTTAATCAATTTACTGGTCACGCTTTTTTTGGATTTTATCGTCAAATATTTGTTAGGTCTGAACATACCTTAATGCCCAATTTTCAGGATAGTATTTAAATCTATATTAAGTTAATTTTCATAACAAACTTAAATCGTATTTAAAACAGATTGTGTTTTTGAGTTTTATTTGAAAAGTCTTATTTAATTAAGATAAAAGTATGGTAGCACTACTGAATACAAAAAAAATATAAAAAAGTGTAATTATCTACAAGGTGGTCTGAAAAAACAGCTGACTGTTAATGCTTTGCCTGTTGTTGTTGTATTTTTGTGATATTCAGGCCACCTTGCTAAAATATTACAATGGAAACTTAAGTTGAAATTAAGTGTACCACATCGGTGACTTAAGTTTGATTTAAGTTTTTAGTGAAGAAAAGAATTTTGTATTTAAATCGATTTTAAAAATAAATGTGTTTTAATATCAATCCTGAAAACTGGGCATTAGTCATATCTATGTATTTTGTTGGTTCCTTACCATCGTGAATTGTTTTGTTTTTATTCTAATTAACTTTTTATTACAAAAATTAATTTGATTTTTGTATTTTTATGTATTCGAATTAAAACCGGTTAACCGGTTATTTTTAAAATGCTTAACCGAAAACCGGTTTTTTTAAAATAGGAACTATTCGGAATATTCGAAAACCGGTTATTGAAAAAAGTCGAATAATCGATCACCCTAGATACCAATAGACGGGTCAAATGTATGACCAACCCAACCTTATTTCTCATCCCCATCATTTGTTTCTATAGGCTAGGAGTCACTCCTAGGGGTATAAAATGTATGACGGACCTCCATTAGTTTTTCGTCCTTAACATTTACTCAAATCATGCTTTCCCTTTATCTCCACTTTTAAGGGGGGCTTCCATACAAATATTGCGTTTTATGAAATTCTTAGATTTAATTTAATTATTTAATAAGAAAAAATATTTCTACAACGACTGCGCATATTAGAAAAAAGTTTTACCTTTCTTAAAGGAAATTTTATTGCGGAATTTTTTGAGTTACGCGAACATATGTTGTGCAACCTCCTCCATTTTCGAAATAACGGTATATCTCGAAAACCAGAGCTAAACTAAAAAAACGGCTAGCACCAAACGCCAAAAAAAAATTATTTTTTTATATCAAAATGTTTATAAAATTAAAAATAAAATGCACTAAGGCCGGGTTTTTGAAATGTGGATTAAGTTTGAAACTAGTCCGAAGCTCGGATTTTCCGGCGAAATGTAAAGGTTTTTTTTTATTATTTGAATAAAAACCAACATTTTAAGCAAAACTTACCTGTTTAGTAATGGCAAAACAAATCTGTTTACAGATTTACTAAACGTAGTTTAACTGACACTTCAAAAACCCACGCTTAAAGTTCTTAGTTTTTAAACAAATTTTGAATTAATTTTGTTTGACTTACTTTAAAATTGTAGCAAATAAATGTATGTGTATTTTAAAATCAAATTGACTTATTTTAAACAAAATTTTCAATCAGCAATTTGTTGTTAATAATAATAATGTAAAAAAAAAATCAAAATTAAAATAAAAACTGCTCGTACTTTTTGTTCGTACAAATCGCTTTAAGGCAACCAAACACTCATTACAAATGATAATTGAATTATAGATTATATTTTATATAAAGATTATAGATTGAATTATAGATAAACACTAACGATTTATGGGGCTTATAATGCAAATAATTGAAAAGAAAAACCAATTAAATATTTTATGAGATCAAAATAAACACAAGATTATAATTGGAAACAAAACAAATTGAACAATTACGAAAACGGGAATTTTTACATTTATATTTATTTAAAAGTAATTTATGACATTTCTAATCTTATTGTGTGGATAAATTAAAAGTACGGCATTTATCAAAAATGGCTCATCTTTTAGCCAAGGTTTGTGTCTTTAATAACTGACATTTTATTTTGGAATGTAAGCACGGGCTCACACATATCAAGTTTGACTCGTCAAGCCTTTTGTTTTTATTAGAGAGGGGAATATAGGATGCAATGTCCCACACACAGAAAAAAATATACATGTTAAATTAACATGGCGAAATTTTGATTAAAAACCATAGTAAATTTCTGCAAAAGTATGAAATTTATTTAAAATTATCTTGGTTTCATGTTTATTTGAAATGAAAAATGTTAAAATAAAATAGTTGAATATTGAAACCATAAAAACCTGTTTTACTGTTTTTTTTTATAGAAATAAACAGAAACACATATTTTTTTTAACAAGGTTTCGTTTAAATATGCTAAATCCCATTTCATACTATTGATAGACTGAAATTTATTGTTGAAGGTATAAGCTATTCCTATGCGCACTTCACTGCTTGCTTAGGCCATATCGTCAGGAAATTTCATCCAAAGATTTTAGAAAAACTAAAGATATTAAACAAATAAAACTGTAAAGCGAATAAGAATTATAAACCTCAGTTTTACTTGTAACCATATCAAAGCTAAGACAACAACATTAAACAGTGAGTTTATCTTTTCTTACAGTCCCGACTACGATTGGCTAATCTTTTGTCAACTCTTTTTTATTTTCATGTTAAAAATAATCTAAAAAGAGAAGAAAAATTCCCGTTTTCTTTTTGTTAAACTTGTTTAGTTAAATAGTACGTCAAATTTACAAAGTTGAGTGATGATAAAACCCATATATGTTCATTCTGCTAACAAAGGGCAACATCTGATACAGGAAAATAAATAATTATAGCTTGTCTTTCTCTGGCTCCGCGGGAAAAAGTTTTGAATTATTATTAAATAAATGCATATGTTGTCTCTGAAGACTCTTCTCACTGTTGATTCTACATGAAATTTACGTTGTTTCGACTTGAAATAACTTTCATTCAACGTGATTCGGACTGTTATTTCAATATATGTAAACGACATTTTGCTCTAACTTTACTGCAGTGTTAAATTAACATAAATTATAGTTATTTTAAAAGAAAAAAAATTTTGTTCGCAAGTTATTGTAAAATCGTGTTAAATTAACATGAAGTAACTATGAAGCAAAATCACTACCGAAAACTGTAGAATCAACCTTGTGTTCGACGATTTTACATTGATTTTTTTCTGTGTGCACGGACTTGACCGTATTAGTCAGTTTCGTTTTTGCCATCTGCATTCGTAATATGCTGTATGAGGCTCACAAAAACTGATTGCGTATAAACCTAAAACGCTTAAAATTATTACTGATAATTTAAAAGATTTTTAACGAAAAATGAAAGCCGGAGAAACCGTATGTAAAGTTGTGCCTACCAGCCGAATCAATGCGAAAGCCGAATATCCATAGCGCCACCGTGTGCCCGAAGGGTCCTTTCTGTTTTGAGTAGCTGAAATCAGGCTGGACGCTTGCAGGGGACCTGTAGCAAACACAGTTGATATGTTTGAAGCGAGCATTGATCGAAAAACGCCTTAATAAACGAACAGACATAAAGCCGTAACGCTATCTGTAGAATTTTGATGACGGACAACTGAGTGATAGAGTAAATAAACAAACAAACGTTAGACAGGGATATGTTCTCTCACCTCTGTTGTTAAATATTAATCGTTATCAGTGGATTGGGTAAGGCAAGAAAAATTTACTAGGGCCTACAAGGGAAACTAAACGTCCTCGATTACGCAGACGACACTACCTACTCTCTCAAAGCAATTGAGAAGGTATAAGTCAATGTAAAGAAACCGAAAATTATGAACATCAACACTCCACCTTTGTAAAATCTTTTTATAAACTGATGTCTGTTAGAATCCGCGAACTCATTTGAGTGCATGGACAGCATTATTAATAACAAAGGTTAACCCAAAAAAGACATTTGGAAGACATTAAGAACGGGCGAATGGTGTTCTGTTCAATATATGGAAATTGGATTCTTTATGCTAAATCCGGGTTTCTTTATGGATGCGAAAGTTTACATTAGAACTCTTCAAGTTTTCATACAGAGATTTCTGCGTAGACTAATGAGGGTTTTTTTTGGCCAAGAAGAATTTCAAATTTGTAACTATCCTACAAAACAGAAACCATTGCACCCAGAAATACTTAAACGAAAGTTGAAATAGATCGTCCATATTCTTCGAAAACCAAAAAGGGATATAACGAGGCTGGCTTCGTGGCCATAAAAGGGGAAGGGAAACTAGCACATGAAGGCTAGCAGTAGAAACCGAATCAGCTGCTGTGGAGCGCAGCTAGAGTGAGACCATCTACCGCATCAAGGAGAGTAGTGGAAGCAGGAGCAGCTGCTCTGGAATGAAGCTGGAGTGAAATTTAATATTTAGCATTATGTAAATAAGATGGGAATAATTTTCGTCTCAAAGATTAAAAAGCAATAAATTAAAACAATCATATTCCGAGGTAAGGATCAATATATGCTAACTGTCCAAGTGTTAGGTTATCTTACTAAAATGGGAGCACACGTAGATGTTTTATTTCTTTTGACTGCAATTTCCTGTTGGGTTGCTTATTTCCAAGCGCTTTTTAAACATTGATTGATTGATTACATTAAATGCTTTCGAACAAATACTTAGCAGCTCGTATGTGTTTGTATGCATCTATCTATCCACATATATCTATTATCCATCTATTATGGTTATAAATATGACTATCAAATTGTTTATCGTTGATTGTTGTGGCATCTAAAACGAACTTTTAATACAAGATAAAAAAACTAAGCGCCATGCTACTAATAAATTCATACAAAAACAATAAAAACAAATAAAATACTTTAGAGTACGAGCATTTCTACTGGCAACAATTATTATGATTTTTCTGATTTCACTGTCTGAAGAACAACAGTTGTTTGCTTATAAAATGTATCTGTTTTCAAGAAACAGGGACTGCAATAAGAACAAAAAATAAAAACAAAAACAAAAATATTAACTTAGAAGTCGGATAAGGAGTGGGAAGAATAATACATAAACAAACCGGAAAAAATATAAATTTAATTGATTATCTTAATTGATAGATAAAGTATAATGTACATTTAGATTAGGGTTCCAAACTCCCCTGAATTTCTCAATATCCGGGGACGTTTAAAAAATATTTCATTCCTGGAAATTTGCACTCGTAAAAAAACATAACATTTCCATATACCCACCACTAACAAAACTAATTCTAACAGAAATTTTTCAAACATATTTTGGTAACTTCAATCACATTGCTACGGGCACTAATAAACATAAATTATAATTAGTGGAATCTATCTATGAATCGGCAAAGGTAAAACAGTTAAAACACTTGACTCCTCTGGTATTGACTTACAAAATTGCATTTTATATTTTTTTAATAATATTTGTTGGGTTAACTATCTCCAAAACTAAAAGAGATAAATAAAAATTTTAATAATTAAAGTTAGTTTTTTATTTCGACCTTTTTCTTAATGGAATCTCAAAGAAATAAATACTCAAGCTCGAGGTCAAAGGTTTTTTTTATTTTATTTATTAAAATAACTCCAATATTTCGATATTCATTAAATATCATCATCAGGGATAGTCTAAAAACAACAATATAAATAAGTTTAACACATCAATATAAGCCCAGTTGGCAATGTCGTGCACGAATCATCAATGTAAATTCCTGCACGACGCGTAAGGGACAACTAATGCAAATCGTCGATGACATTTTCAAACAAGTGTCGCGTAAATCGTGCACGACACAAAGAGAGACAATGTCGCTCAGCCTGTCGTTGATGACCACATGCACGACATTGTCGTCCATATAGTCGTTGATGACCACATAAACGACATTATCATCCATATTATCTTTGATGACTTCGATGAAGTTACAGGACTTACAGCTTACACGACGATGTCACCTATAAACCTTAACGAATTAATAAAAATATACAAAAGCACATACATATTTTTAAAATCATACCTTACAGCCGTACCTAAACAAGAGCGGAAGGCGGAACGTTTTCTTCCGCTAAGCTTTTACGCTAATATGCCATACTTAAACAAGAGCGTCAACGTTGTGCCACAAACAGTAGTGTTAACTTTCTTGTTTAATAAAACCCATATAATAAAAATAAAAATAAGAGAAAAACCCGCTAGATTGCAAAAATAGCTAAATTGTCATTATTTATTATTAACAGCGGCCAACTTTACTAATAAACGCGCTGTCAAAATCGGATTTTCCAATTGTAAAGCGTTGACGCCGCGCTATTTTGGGATGCTTCATACAAATTGTATGGGCATGAGAATTTTTGACAGCTAGAAAACGCTTTCCGCTCTTAGTGCTCTTATGGCTGTAAGTCTTTGAGTTCTCAGACTTGACTGTATGATTTTCTTCACTTTGCTTTGTTTGTTTTTTATTATTATCGTTATTGTGCAGTTATTTTTTTATTGGGAAGAAATTATTTTTGTTTGTTTAGAAGACAGCTTACAAGACAATGTCGCTCATATTGTCGTGTTTAGTTTAGTTGATACAGGACACCTTACAAGAAAATTTCGGTCATGTTGTTGTGGATAGTGCCCATTCACATTATACGATTTTTGTCGTTGCGATTCTTACTTTATAGGCAAAAGGGGTGAGATTCGTTTTGTTCGCTCATTCGTTCTCTCATTGTTCTCTCATTTGACGAAAAATTTATTGAAGTTCGGTTGCACAGAAAAAGTCGTAACGACAAAAATCGTACAATGTAAACATCAGACCGACTTTAAAGGGGAAACGACAATAATCGCAACGGCAAAAATAGTATAAAGTGAATTGGGACTTACACTTTGAAAGGACAGCATACAAGACAATCTCATTCATAATGCCGTGTATAAGTCTTGATATAAGGCACCTTACAAGACAATGCCTTTCATATTTTCGTAGATAGGCTTTGATAAAAGACAATTTGAAGGATAATATCGGTCATGTCGTCACTTATAAACTTCTTTAGAAGACAGTGCACAAGAAAATGTCGAGTATTTTGTCCTCCACGACGTTTTCCTAAAAATTGTCTTCCATAAATCCTGAGTAATGTGGGACATGTCGTGCATAAATCGTTGACGACAATGGCGTCGACGGCAGTTTGGCCAATTGTGAACAAAAATTTCACAAAAATGCACACAGTTATAACAATTACACCAAGAACTTACTAATGGCCGTTTTCTCATTACACGATTAACTTTTTTCCCAACGAAAAACTGCACATTAAAGAAATTTAGTTTTCTCAATGTATCATTTGCTTCAATTCTGTCGCAAAGCTAACCAGCACTCATCTGCCGATTATTTATTTTCCATTTATTTGCCGTACAGATAAATTCAATCAGCTGACTCCCAACTTTTATATGTATTTTGAGAGGTGTTGCCAGCTTAAAACCATGTTTTTTGTCGGTGTATTGAGAAACCCAAAATTGTTAACAGACAGTTTATCGGTCTAATAAATTTATGTTGACATTAAGTAACAGGCAGTTTGACGGTACATTGAGAAAATGGCCATAAGTTTGTAAAAAAAAAATCACACAAAAATTAGAAAATTGCCTGGTCTTATTTACTTGATATCCATTTTGTTTTGCACAGCCACTCTCTACATCGCTCTTAAAATTCATAGTTGCTGGTATATTGATAATGTTCAGCATTTCAAACATAAAGCGTCGTTTGTAATTTAATATCTGTCGTTGTTCATTAGAAAAATAAGCGGACAGAAATCTGGTACTTTTTTGTTATTCTGCCCTTTTGGGGAGGAAACAGGTATAGGATGTATTTTGGAACTTCTCCTACCTTTTAAGTCAATAAACATAGACATAAAGAAATACGACTATCAATGTGGTACCTATACGTATAAAGTTATGGGCTCTTTCTACAATATTGAAATTTCTGATATTTCAATGGGGAGAAAAAGTAAAATTTTTGATGTTTCTATGATATTGAACTTGCTAGGTCCTGAGTGAATGAGAATCTGTAAGCGGGAACTTTTTGGTACTTTTTAGTTCTTTAACTGGTACTTTTTGATTTTTTATTAACACTGAACCTAGAAACATATAATTTAACATGCAGAGTCCAGGGGGGCTACTCTCTATTGCGATGCGAAAACAATTTCGATGCGAAAGCTAAATGCCAACTTGGTACTCTCTATCACTTTCGCAAAATTGTTTGAAAATGGAGCAATACTGGCATTAAAAATGAAAGATGGCGCAGATTGACAGTAATAAAATGCTAAAATATGTAAAAATATTTGAAATTTGAAAATTTAAATAAAATAAATAGTGATGATTTCCGAAAAGAAAAAAATTAATAGATGCGAAAGACAAATGCGCAAACGCATTAAAGAGTACCAATCGCTAGATTTGCTACCATTTTCTTTCGCATCGCAATAGAGAGTAGCCCCCCAGGATGATTGAGGATATAAATTAATTTAATAAAGAAATTTAGTTATTTTTAATTAAAGATTACGCAAAACTACAGTTTCTGACTTAAGACCTTTTTGACTAAATTTAAAGAATTCTTATTGTCGATAAATTGGTTAAGAGACACCCTGGACGTTCGTGGCATAACTCAAGGGAGTTTGCAAAAGAATTTTGAAATATCATGATTGGAGGTCTAGCTGGTTCTAGGTTTTAATGTAATCGCATTCAAAATATTAGCTCAATAGGCCTTATTCATAAAAAATATTTCATGTTAATAACAGGCTTATAAGATACCTTTTATATGAAAATTTGTTTAACCTCTTATAAAACTGAAATATTTTTTATGAATAAGGGGGAAATTTTATATGAAAATTTGTTTAATAAACCTCTTATAAAACTGAAATATTTCTTATGAATAGGGGGAAAATCTTTAAATAAACGAAAAAGTTTTTTTATTTAAAAAAAAAACTAAATAAGAAAAAAAAAAACTTTGTATCCGTGTAAAATATAAAAACGCAAATAAATCCTATTAATGTAAAACCCTGTTTCATATAATTATAACAATTTAATAAATTTATCAAATTTAGAATGAAGCTTCAAATTAGCAAGTAAATGTTAAGTATTGACTTGTAAACAATTTACAGTGGGGAAGAAGTATTAAAAAAAAGTTATCAGCAAAAAGTCCAACTTTAAAAGCAAAGAATAAATCGGGCTTAAGTTTCAAATTTGGAATCTTTGCGAAAGTGGGCCGGTTCTCTAGATACCGAAACAGAACACCTTAACTTCGGTACATGGTTGGCTGACCACTGGGTAACCCAGAAAAACCCACCCGGGGTTTCATGGGTATTTTGCTTAAAAACACCCAAGTGAGTTTTTTTCTTTATATTCCTTTAAATAAAGATGGTATAATTTTTACATTTTATTTACAGAAACATAAAAGAAAATGATTATAAAATGCATATAATCACCCCTATCGTGAATAACAAGTGGACTTTTTGTTCCCATGAAATTTCCATTCCCCTCGAAGGGGAAAAAGCTATCGTGAATCTCATGTGAAAAATTGCTTACGCTATCAGTTCCAGTGAATGAAAAAATAAGAAGAAAATTAAAAATCAATGAAATATTTGTTCAAAAGTATACACGTATATATTTTAAAGAAAAGTTAAAATGATAAAGCAAAATATTTAGTATTGGAGGGATAGTTTGATTAAATTTTATGAAGTAAAAAAATATTTTCCAAAATTCTGCCTCCACGTCTTTCAAAAGCTTTACAAATCCGTAGGCAATCGACTTGTTGTTTTGCATTTTGTTGAACAATATATCGGTTTGTTCCTTTTAACGGATATATGCCTTAATATTCGATTTCTAGGAGGACTAACTTACATACATGTTCTGTTCCCTAGCAAAAATAAAGTGAGAAAATATGTAAGGGAAATTACGAGGGAAGAACTTTTTGCGATAAGGGGCAATTCTTCCCGTGAACATTTTTTCACGTTATTATTCCCCTTTGAATTACCTTTTGTTCATGGGAGTTTTTTATGATTTTACTAGGGAAAAATTATTAACGATAGGGGTGAATGTGTATATATGCCAATTTGTTCGTATGTTTATTTAACGTTAGAGGGCTTTTCTCTATTTATTAATTGAAACATAGATAGTATACCACTGTAAGATTTTAACTTTAAATTTGGTCTTTTCTAAATCTAATTAATTTTAAAAATCAAATTTTAAAAATCAAATTTTTAAAATGAATTTGATTAAAATTGATTTTAATATTTAACGTGCCAAATTTGATTTAAAAAATGAAGAATATGATTTGTAAATACTCAATTTGGTTTTGAAAATTCTGAATTGGTTTTTTTAAAACCGGAATTTGACTTTGAAAAGGCCGAAATTGAAGATAAAATCCTATACATAAAAAATTACAAGAAAATAATTGAAAAATTCATAAAAATAGCAGCGCAAACACGAACATAAGTGGCTCAGATTTTTAATGTTGATACATTTTTAAAAGAGCTAATGATGCTTTTTCCAATCCAAGACGATTTCTATGGTTATTTTATATTAAACAATAAGATGTACATTTTTTTCTATTGATGCTGAACTAGCAGGGCAATTTATTACTGAAGTAAAAAAATCGTAAAATTTTTGATATTCAGATTTTTTGAGTGCAAAAAAAAATGCATTTTTCCATCTAAACTGAATACCGCTTTTGTGAAAAATATTCTGCAACTTAAATTTTAAATGACGAGCAGGGTGCAAGAAATGAGAGGTGCTTTTGACTTATCCATTCTTCCGCTATCTTTACGTTTTCTAAACAGTGAGACAGGAAAACTACCTGGGTTGCGATACCTTTTTTCTAGTCGGTCTTGTCGAGCACAACAAGACTCTGTATTTGAAATTTGCGAAACACCTCCATAATCTCGAGTTACGGGTAAAAAACCGGGTTTTCGTACCCTTACATCAACAATGGCAGTTGCAATTGTAACGAAGTCCCTTTGTAAAGCATTTCGAGCTTTTTGAAATCTTAGTAACATTTGTTGGATATTCAAAGCTTTTTTATACTACTAACCAATATTTAAAATTACATGAATATCATTGTCAAATTCAAGGTTCAAAAAAGTTACACTGTACAGAACTTGGCTGTTGAGGAAAATATGTAGGTTAGGACTTATTTAAGTCCTAGATTTTCTTTTAACAATTGATGATGATGTCATAAAAAAATCTTGAAGATTTTCTTGCTAAATCTTTACCGAAAAGGGCTAAGCTGACAACATTAGTTAGAGCAATTATTATATCATTACACGAAAAACATAAAACAAAAAAAAAAAAAAACCAATAAAGCCGAATAAAACCCAAAAAACCCAAAAAAAAACCCGGGGTTTTTCCAGCCCTGACTTCATTACATGCGGCCCGATCTAAATTAATTAAAATCTATAAAGAAAAGGCTGTTATATTGATAGTTTGTCTTTTAAGGTCTAAAATATATTTTAATCAGGCTGAAATGCATCAAATTTAAATTTCATTAAATTATTTTAATGAAGAAAGAAATTTTCCAACATGATACGTATTAAAACTTATTGATAATTTTTAATTTTTGACCGAGCCAGGGATCGAACCCACCTACGGGTCGATTTAACATGTTTCGGTAGTTACAACACTACCCCCTCAGATAACCACAATACAAATTATTGTGCATGTTTTTTGTCGATAGCCTTAGAACGATGTCGACCAATTACACAAGGGAACAAATTTAAACTTTTTTTGTGCGTTCTAAATTTGATTGCATATTTTACTAATTTTTGGGTCGCTGATTTCAAATCTAATCTCCATTTGTCTATATCAGCTCTACTTTTCATTTAAAAACAATGTAAGCACGGTTTAAAGTTAATACTGTTGCCGAGTTTCGAATTTTTTTTTGGTAACTGAAAATGGTCAATCGTTTTCAAGTTATTTCAATATATGTAGTGAAAGTGCCTTAATTTTGGACTTAATGGTCTATCTCGGAAAGTAGAGCTGATAGAGAAAAATGAAGATAAGATTTGAAATCAGCGACCTCAAATTAGTAAAAATTTGCAATCAAATTGCAGACCGCAAAATGTCTGTTCCGCAGTGTTATCTTCCCGAATCATTAAATTTGCGTTAAAATGGCATCGATTTGTTTTTGCATACTGTTACATATTTTGATAAAAATGCATATATTTGAATATTTAGGTTTTAAATTCATATTTTGATATTTTTAGGGATTTTTTTTTAATTTCCACATTATAAAAAGTTTTTAAAAAATTTTTTAGCTTAGGCCGAAAGGAGGGTGAACCATCAAGGATACAACCTCAAGAACAGGGAGATTTAGGCGGGTAGTAATACCACCTCCTAATTGGTGGGTTGAGTTAACGCCTGTCTAAAAGAAACTCAGTTTCCCGGACATATCTCCTAAAAGTCGAGGTTCCTCAGGGATCCTAAGTCCAGCATGACGTCGCTTCCAAAGAATTTGGATCTAAGCTCCAAATACAAAAAAAGACTTTCCAAAAAAATTTTTATATAACAAATAAATTCTTTTGGAGCTTCAGTCAAGAATAAAAAATTATAAATAAATTAAAATTCATTTCATGTTAAAT
Organism: Pollenia labialis; assembly: GCA_949318255.1. Lineage (NCBI taxonomy): Eukaryota > Metazoa > Arthropoda > Insecta > Diptera > Polleniidae > Pollenia > Pollenia labialis. Next base: position 32,683,685 of record OX439143.1, on the reverse strand, counting down.
AATTAAAATAATTTAAAGAAAATTAAATTTGATGAGCTTAATTAAGTCTGATTGAAAAAAAAAATTTGGATTAAAAACCATAAACAGTTCAATAAAGTAACCACAATACCAATTATTTAAAACTGGCCCACAATTCTTTCGTGTTTTTATATTGAAGACAATAATAAAAAACTTAAATTTGTTTTTGTTTTCAGTATAAATATACGAAAGCAGTGTTCTTGTCGACATTGTGGGCCAGGCAGAATATTTTTATAATTAAAATATTAGAAGACAAATGCCGACCAGTTTACCAAACAGTTCGAAGGACTATTCGTTTAAGATACAGTTTATTCTATTTATTTTCAAAACTTCCTTCCCACTGTGCCATTCAACAATTACATCTAGACCAAATTTTACAAATGTTACTCCCGCTGTTGCTGTCGTTGTAATTATTTGTGTTAAAATTGTTGTTTGCATTAAATTTATTTCTTACACAAAAAGAAAAACCAATTTATTTTCACGAACACTTACAACTACGATTTACCCACACCAATTCCAAATACGTAGAAATCAAAATGTAATTGAACGACTTTTACTAATAAGAGCTATTAACTATTGTTAGCAAGCGCGACTTTTTGTTCGTCTTAAACATAAAAAATGGCAATTAAAACCACTTATAATTGAGTTTTATAATTAAATATTATTAATTACATTTAGCACACATTAACTATTCGTACAATTTATTGATTGACTTGATTATTTCAATATTTATCTACTTAAAAATACTCGAACGATTGATCGAGTACGTGAGTGTTTCAAAATGTTGATATTTGCTAAACGATTGTTTAGCCAAGTGATTTAAGTTTGTGCACGAAATGAATGTGGATTTAAATTGTAATAAGACTTATTAAAAAAAAAAATTCATTTAAAATTTAAGTGATCAACGATTTTCCTTATTTTTGCTTTAGCGCCTTTAGTTTCCTTATAAAACTCACTTTTAGTTTTGTTTTTAAAAAAAAAAATTTTATATTAAATCAAAGTAAGAATTATGAGTATGAGTATTTTCCTTATTTTCGCTTTCGGGACTAAAGTTTCCTTTAAAAACTTTTTTTTTAGATTTGTATACAACATTTTTTATATTGTTTTTTTTTTGTTCTAACGCCTTTAGTTTCCTTATAAAACGCATTTTTAGTTTTTTTATACAAAATTTTCAAAAAAAAAAAATTTGATTTTTAGTTAGAACTATGAGTGATCTCATATTTTCCTTATTTTCGCTCTCGCGCCTTTAGTTTCCTTTTAAAATGTATTTTTAGATTTTCGTAAAAAATTTAAAAAAACTCGATTTTTAGTAAGACATGTGTCAGATCACATATTGTCCTTATTTTTGTTCTAGCGCCTTTAGCTTCCTAGTAAAAAGCATTTTTTGTTTTTCATACAAAATTTAAAAAAAAAATTAATTTTTACTAAGAATTGTGAGTGATCACAGACTTTCCTTATTTTTGCTCTAACGCCTTTAGTTTCCTTATAAAACGCATTTTTAGTTTTTTTTTTAAATAAAATTAAAAAAAAAAATTGCTTTTTACTAAGAAATGTGAGTGATCACAGATTATCTTTACTTTTAGTTTCCTTCTACAACGCATTTTTAGATTTTTCATACAACATTTTTAGAAAAATCGATTTTAGTAAGAAATATGAGTGATCACATATTTTCCTTATTTTCGCTTCTTCGCCTTTAGTTTCGTTTTATAACGCATTTTAAGATTTTTATACAAAACTTTCGAAAAAATTGATTTAAAGTAAGAAATATGAGTGATCACACATTTTTACTTTTTTTTTTTGTTCTAACGCTTTTAGTTTCCTTATGAAACTAATTTTTAGTTTTTTTATACAAATTTAAAAAAAAAATCGATTTTTAGTAAAAACTATGAGCGATCACATATTTTTTAAAACGTATTTTTAGATTTTCGAAAAAAAATTTCACAAAAATCGATTAGTATTTTTAGTTTTTCATACAAAATTTTCAAAAAAAAAAAATCGATTTTTAGTGAGAAATACCAGTGATCACAGATTTTCCTTATTTTTGCACTAACGCCCTTAGTTTCCTTATAAACCGCATTTTAAGCTTTTCACACAAAACCTAAATAATAAATCGATTTTTAGTGAGAAATATGAGTGATCCCAAATTTTTGCTCTCGCGTCTTTAGTTTCCTTTTAAAACGCATTTTAAGATTTATATACAAAATCATCGAAAAATTCGATTTTAAGCAAGATTTGCCTTATTTTAGGACTTTATTAGGAGTTTCCTTAAAAAAAGTTTTTCATACAAAATTTTCTATTTAATCTTTTTTAAATTTAAAATTATGAGTGATCAAGGATTTTCATATTTTTGCTCTAGTTTTCCAATAAAACGCACTTTGAGTTTTCAAAAAAAAAATCTTTGGCAGACTTGATTTTTATTGAGAGATAAATGATATTCTTTAGATCAATTTTATTTGACTCTTTCAGTTAATTTCGAAATCTTTGATCAAATGCAATTTGTAAACACTAATCATATTTAATCAAAATTGTAAATTGTTTGTTAATATTTTCATTATAAATAATAACACTTGAAAAAAACCCAACAACAATAAAAATTGCAGTTTCATTTTTTTTTCGTTTATAAAACGTCTTCCCACACATCAAAATAACAAAATTTATTTAAATTTAATATGATCATTAAAAAAATGATTTTTTCTAAAACTTAAAGTTTCTTCGTCTTCGCTTTGTTTTATTTGAATATGAACGAAAAAAAAAAAATTGAAGACGACGAAAATGATAATGAAAACAAATCTGAAAACTAAAAACTTGAGGATTAATATCAATTGAAACTTATTGAACTCGTGATAATTCACACTGCTACAATGGCGGAGTTTTAAGTTATATGAAAATTTGCAGAGCTTTAAAGTTTTTATTTGGGGAGATATAAAAGCTTTTGAGCAAAATGTATTAAAGTGACCTCAGTACTACAACAATGCAACAATAAAAAACAACATTGTGACGGCAAATGCCAAAAGGCCTTTAAAAAAAATGTAAATTAACAAAAAAAAAAAAAACACCAAACGTTACACCACGAAGATAAACACTGTGAACAGCTGCGTGAAAGCCCAACCATAATGTGCATAAATTGGCTTACGCAAACGTACGAATACATGTAAACCATATGAGGCAAACCATATTGAACTAAGGAAACTTTTTGTAAAATTTTATGAAACTGTCATTTGCTTAAGCAAAGTGCGAAAGTGATCACACATTCCTTACGGAATCAAATGTTTGTTGATTTTATTTTTGTTTTTTTTAATTCCTTTGAGAGACTTTTCATTAATTTTTGACAGTGGGTTAAGCAGGGCTATGCATATTATGGTTGGGCCTATACTAAGTCCCTTATTCCATGCAGCGATTTGCATATGGAATATATACAAAGGAAGCCCTGTATACAGAAAGAATTTGGAATATATTTCGCTTTTGCCTTGAGATCACTATTTTAACATGACTTGTGTCTTTAATCACGTCTATCGTGAATAAAAAGCCAACAGTCCCGAGAAATTTAGCTTTTCCCCATTAACATTTTTGGGGAAAAAGAAGCAAATTTCGAAGAAAATTTTATTCACGATAGGGGTGAATAACTCAGATGGCATATTAAAGGGTGAACCTTTGTCCTTTACTTTTACTAAGTCATTTAACGAAATAGTGTAAACAAACATGTTTTTTAAATTTTGAATAAAAAAATCCTTAAAAGCCATTCAAATAGAAATTTCGAAACGTTTGCCAGCACCAGGTCAAAAGCAAAGCAAGTGTGTTCCACATGACTTAAAGTCGAGAGACGTTGACAGATGATTCTGCATGTCCGAAATGCTGCTTGGTTATCATAAAAAGTTATTTTTGCATAAAAAAATCGATCCATTACGACAATCTAAAGCGTTAGAAATGATGTGTGAAGACCGGCTAACAAGGCGAAGCAGATTAAAAATCGAATATTTATAGCGCCAATGTAATTCTCGGAAGGGTTTTATCTATTATGAGCTAACCGCACCATCACAGGGGATCTGTGTCAAACACAATTGATTCGTTTCGAACGCATGTCTTCATATCGCATCTGAACTTGCAAAAAAAGCTATTTAGAAAATAGTGGTTGGGAGGTTTTGCCTTACCTACGTTATAATCAAGACGTTGTCCCGTGCGACCACGATTTACTTCGATTGGTGTAGAACTCTTCGACTGGAATACACTCTACTTTAGAGCAGAATATCCGAAATAAAACCATGTTCTCAATAAAAAAAGTCTTTGTCATTCAATGTTTTATTAAAAGAAAATATAAAAGCCATTGGAAAAAATAAAGCAAATATTTTAAATCACTAAAAACGCTTTAATTTTTTTTTGAAAGTTTGAAGGAGTTGAACAGATCCGTTTTAAAATAACTTTGATTTCAAAAGTTTCTCACCCAAAAATGTATTCACAGGTTTTCCTTATGTTCGCTGTAGCGCTTTTAGTATCCTAATAAAACGCACTTTTAGTTTTTTCATACAAAATTTAAATAAAAAATCGATTTTTTGTGAGAAATATGACTGATCACAGATTATCCTTATTTTTGCTCTGCCGCCTTAAGTTTCCTTTTAAAATAATTTTCGGTTATTTATACAAAACAGTGCCTTATATTTCCTCTAGTGCCTTTAAAAATAATCGATTTTTGGTGAGAAAAACGAGTGATCACAGATCTGCCTCTATTTCGCTCTCGAGTCTTTAGTTTCGTTATAAAACGCACTTTTATTGTTTTATACAAAATTTTCCTCAAATCGAAATTTGAGTGATCACAGGTTATACTTATTTTCGCTCAAGCGCCTTTAGTTTCCTAATAACAAGCAATTTTTGGTTTTTTCATTTAAAATTTGGCGTGTTTTTGGCTTTTCAACAGCATAAATAAACAGCTGATTTGATTTGAAAAAAGAAAACGGCATCAAAATAACTGAATTTCCATTATTTATTAACAATAGCGGCCAACTTAACCATTAAACGTGCTGTTAAAGCGTTGCCGCCGCCCTATTTTCATATGCTACTTACAAATTTTATAGTCATGAAAAATGTTGACTGCTAGAAAATTAATTCTGCTCTTGTTTAAGTATGGCTGTAAGTCATTTGACAATGAATAAACGGATTACGTAAGAAACTTAAAACCGGACGAACGACTCGTGATTTGTTGACGCTCGCTTTAGGTGTCGATCGACATCGTGGGTGAGGCTGTACAGATTTCAAGTCAAAAGTAGCACGAATTCATTCTTTCAAGAACCTGACGAAAATGAAGATTCATTTGAAAAAAATTGTGTTTTAAAACATTTGGCCTTTTATTTAAACATGTAATAAGAGAAGTTCGAAAACCCAAACAATACGTGTCAAATCTTCATTCCGAGTACTCTGTGAAGGCACAACATTGCAAAGGAGAAACAATAGTGTAACCAGACATTTAAACAGCTCTGCGAAATTTGCAACCAACTCCAAAAATATTGTAAATGCCTCAGTGCAACCAACATCCACTTCAAAACACACACACACACAAACACACACATTCAAACACGTTCTCTTACTCTAATATAACTGACTACAATAGTTTTAAAAATATAAAATTAATCGTTATGATGATTTATCCATTTATTGTATGCAGACGAGCTGTAAAATCATACACAACACTGTACAACAGCATACAGAAACAGACGGAATGACACACATACAACGGCAACATCAATAAATTTTTATTGTTGTTATTTTTGCCAGATATCACGACCGTATTTCTAATGCCACCATGAGAAGAAGGAGTTAAATTTTCCATACACTTGTCAAAATTTGTTTTTTCTTTTTAACATTGAAATTTGAATACGGTGTTGAGTATTGAATTTATTTCGTAACTTCAATTGAAATGTTTTCTTTGAGTGTACGTTAGTTAGAAATTTTATACTCGTACATGCATGTTTAACTAATAAAACACTATTATTATAAATTGTCACTTTATTTATGTATTTTTTTTTTGGCGAAAATCAACGTAAATGCTAAAATATCAAATATTTTATTGTTTAAAAAAATATTTGCAAAAAAAAAAAAAACAGCCAAATACTGTGAATTTTTAAGCCATAAAGGTCTTCTTTATATGGCATTGTTTACGAATTATATTTATGTGATTTTTGAATTTTATTATTTAAGAAAATATGAGGCGGGAATGGGTCAACAGCGGGTCGGTCCGTTAAGTTATTTTTTAACAACCATCTTCACAAAAGTTCTACATAAATCGGGGAACAGTTATTTATATGTACCTTGTTGGGCCCCCTGGGTTTGTAGGGATCATCTTAAGGATATTTTACCTTTTGGGATCATCAGAAGCAGCTAATTCCAGGCATTCGGTAAAAATCCAAAATTGACAGATCACAGGAGATATTCGAGATCTCTTGCGATCGCGGCTTACCAGAGTTGCAGGTACCACAGGAGTCAGTGCCCCTTTAGGTCTCCGTTAGTATTCTTCTTGTAGGAAGTAGGGAATTAGCTCTGGGTGATGTTGCTTGTCAACAGATGCTGCTAGCATATTTCCAAAAGTATTGGAGGTAAAATAGCACCAGCTCCTAAACAAGGGCGCATGCATAATCTTTATGCACTTGGTTGGCTACTTTGGTGTGCTGCAGTGCTTGTTAAACGCTTTTTTTGTTACCCATTGATTAAGATCCATAATGGAGTAGGTAATAGCCAGGTATCCATGTAAATATTTTCCAGAGCTATACCTTGACGGTTGTGCATATGCGTATTGGAAAAGTAACTGTTATGCGGCCCTCGGGAACAACGTGCCCCTGGGACTATATCAGTCCAAATCTTGTTTGCGAGGAAGCTGTTTATATCCTTATTAGACAGCCGGCTGGTCTACCCATTAGCTGAGGTGTTCCGGCGTCTAAGCGAAGCAGTTAGGTAGATATAGCAATCAGTTCTTAACTGACATACTTAGAGCTTTTCATCCATAATATTTTACTTTAACTTGTCATCATGCGCCAAATATAGCAGAGTCTGAACAATCTACAATTTCGAGATAGTCGTATCTATAAACCTGCGGCTTAAGACCACCTCAAAAGAAAAAGTTCGAATGTGTCAAATCACACCTTCAAATCGCTCGTGTAGAATGTCAAATATGGCTTGAGCTTTGTGATACTCCCTACCGTCCTACTCAAACCACATGTCGTTGGTGTCCATACTATCCAATTCAGGACAAACGAATTTGTAATAATCGAAATTTTCGTTGACGGTGATTGCCTTGTCTGATAACAACTAATGCATTGGACGCTTCTGGATCTTGTGAAGATTGGAATCGTCCCTAATTTGACAATTTTTCTTGCTGACTTACGTGTTATCTACAATTCAAGAGCTAAAGGATGAAACATTAATGCCTCAGCGTCGTCGAAAATTCGGCCTATCAGATGGAGGTGTACCGCCGAGGTCGCGGCGGCCATTTGGCCGCTATTATGTTCCATACATAATTGAACCATACCAATATTATCATAATTAAAAGAAATTACAATAATTTCCTAAATAATTACCACCCTTTATTTCAATGTAAAACTTTTTATTTAAGTACATTCATTATTTTATTCCACAACCCTTTTTCCAGAATTTGGGTCATGGACAATTTAAATAATTTGCACGAAAAAAAGTCTGGGTTGTTTTGTGCAAGAAGAAGAAGAATTTTATTCTCTCAAACCCGCTCTCATTTAAATTTAATTTTAAGTACGGAACAGTGTTACCACCAGCACATTTGGTTGCATATATCGAACCCTTATAGCAAAAATGATGTAACCAACAAAATTAAAATTTTACAGGAAAAGGGGTTTTTTTAAATATCTTTGCTTCAAGTCTAGACTTTCGTTTGAAATTGCTTTTGCTTTTATTTTGTAACGGTACTTCCCAGAGATATAAGATTTTTAGAGATGATGCAAATGATCAAATAGTATCGATTTTTATCTAAAAACAAACATCTAAAATGTTGTTGGTTGCATCATTTTCTCAATTAGGGATCGATATCTAAGGAAGGTTCAAAATGCTCATTGCCATGCCTTTATAATGGGTGTTTTTAAACAACCAAAAAAGCTAACGAAAGGTTAGTTGTCAAACTAATTGTTTTTCATAGGCATGTGAAGTCACTGGTTTATGCTAATAAACCAGCAACAATTGACGACTTTGAGGTCAACATTGTCCATTTTATTCGTGGCATGCAGCCATCAATGCTCGAAAAAGGGTTTTACACAACTGTCCCTTTCGTTTTTACAACTGTTAAGGGCATTTGAAAGTTTCCAGACACAAATAAAATTGGTTATGTGTTAGAATATTTGAAAAACTTTTTTCAATAAGCTTCAGGTTCTTAATCACTATGATAGTCGTCTTTATCCGAATCTAAGAGTCTATTTTGAGACATTTATTACCAAACTTTTGAAAAAAAATATATTTAATGATTGAAGCCTTTTCCTGAAAAGAGAGACTTTTGTTCAGAAGACTGTGGATTTTTTTTCAACAATATTTAAAAAGGAATAAATGCTATCACTGAAATTGAAACTTGATTTTATTTGGGTATCTGAATTTCAAATAACACCTGAATAACACCTTTAATAAATTACCCACGCTCTACCCACGACTGTAAAAATTATACCAAATTCGGGCAATTACCCAGAAAGTGGCAGCACTGGTACGGAAACGCTTTTAGTGCAAAGTGGGATCACTCGGTTAGCTTCAATCACACTTTTACATATAACTTGAGTTCTTGACATGTATTAATACATAGAGTTTCTACGCGGGAAAGAATTCCCAGGAATCCCGAGACATTATTTTTTCCGGGAATTTTCGGGAACTTCAAATTAAATTTTTTGAAATCTTAATTTGTTAGCATCGTTAAAATCAAAAACGAGCAATATAAATGTATTCTGTACTAAAAACTACCTGCAAATCGAACTATTTTTCCTACGCCAATAAATCTTTTTAATTGCTGATAAAATGTCTAAAAAGCTTCTTGAAGTAGAAAATGAAAATGTACACGATACACCATCACCGATACCAGAACCATTTAAAAATTCTAAAAAAAATAAATAAATAAAAACAGGATTTGACGTCTATTAAGTCACGGGTATCAGGCCAACAAATTTATAATCTTTGTATCATGCGCTTCTTACTATAAAACCAACGTCTGTAGAGAACGAGAGCACGTTTTCGGTAGCAGGAAACAATTTATTTGGTTTTGTTTTGGTTTTCTGTGGAATTATTAAAGCTAATTTTTTAGACTGTTGTATATGTGTATATTCTTTTAAAGAAGTTAAAACTTTTGTCTTGAACTCATTTAATGAAATCATTGTTTTATTAAAATAATCCCGGGATTCCCAATTGTAGGGGAATGTAAGAAAAGATAAACTCACTGCTTATTGTTGGTGTTTTGTTTTGGCTTTGATGTTGTTACAAGTAGGACTTTGAGTTTTTATAATTCTTATTCGCTTTAGGGTTTTATTTGTATGGTATTTTTGGCTTTTCTAAAATCTTTGGAAAGGGTTTCCTGATGAGCCTGCCTGGGCAACGAGTGAAATGCGCATGGAAGCTGGCTTTCCCTCAACAATAAATTTCAGTGTATTTGTCAAATATGAGAGGCTGGGAATTTAGCACGTCATACGAAGATCGTATTAATAAAATTTTTTTTTTGTTTCGCTTCCCGGGAATAGAAAAAGTCCGGGAAATTATTGAAACCCTTAATATGACGTGTAGTAGTGTAAAGAGGCCTTAGCAAAAATACACTGGGTATTGCATGTAATTCCTTGTCTTATCTTTTTAACTATTTTAAAACATTTTTCTCTGTCGCCAACAATTTTGCACCGCTCTGCGTTTAACTAAAAAAAAAAAATAGCTCATGACAGTAACAAGATATTAAATGCTGTTTTTTTCATTATTATATTTTCTCAAAAAAAAAAAAAAAAAAAAAAATTATTTGATTTATTTTTATTCCATTTAATTCATGATAAATTTTTTATATTTTTTTTCTTTAGTTACAATCATTTTTTTTTTTCATATTTTGGATAAAACCGAATTATAACGTGGGAATCTTTTTAGGAAAATGAGAGAAAAGCATTTGTAAAAAAAACCTTTATACAAAATATTTTAAAGATCTAGAGAACAACTAATACATCTTGCAAAAGTTTTAAAAAATCCTTAACATTTTACAGCAACTTTCTTCGACTTCATAATTAAATCTTAAACTTTCGAAAACAAAAAAATCGTCCCACAGACTTCTCATGTTATTTAATATTTCACGACTTCTTATTAGTCATTAAAACCAATTGTTTAATTAAGAAATGAAAAGAAAAAAAAGTATAAAGTATAAGTAAATATGGAAAAGATTCGATAGACGTATCCAATTCACGTACTTAAGATTCGTTTAGATACTCGTTAGAGTACTTGTGATTAATCTCATTTAATAGTTTGCGTAAATAATTTGCGAAAAGTTCTTGTTAAATTAACGCAAAATGAGCTTTAAGAAGTATTTGTTGCCTTATTTATTATTGTGTTCTGATTAAGCAGCCCACTAGCCAGCCAGCCAGCCAAAGATGTCTGAGTTGAATTCGAGCATTTGCCGTGGCCAAAGTACTAAAATTTTAAGTCTGTACAAACGAGCCCACCACGCCAACTCTTTCAATCAGTGTTACCACCAGCAAAATTCAAATTACACTTGAGAGGAAGCAAACATACCCGATTCAAATGAAATTATACCTGATATAAAATTAAAGTTGCACTTAATAAAAAGACATTTACAAAGAAGCAAAAAGGCAACAAACTCATTGAAAGTAGAGAAATATAAGTCAAACTGTTAAGATTCTTATTGCAATTTAACAGAACTGGGCATTTTTTTTCAACAATATTTACAAGAAATAAATGCCATCACTGTTATCGATTCTTGATTTTATTTGGGTATCTTAACCCCCGAATTACACGTAAGAGAAATTACCCACGCTCTGCGCACGATAGTAAAAATTAAACCAACTTCCGGTTTTTACCCACAAAGTGGCAACACTGCGTTCAATGTTAGTTCTTTGTTTTTTTGTTTGCGTATTTGGAATTGTGCTATTTTTAATATTTCTTTTTCAAATATTTAATAATTGTTTCGTTTGTTTAAATTTGTGTATTGACTTTAGAATTAAATAAAATGAAACAGAAACTCAATGGAAAAGTATTAGATTTGGTGTGTATGGAATGGGGAATGAGCGTTACAATTTGAAGCTCTCTTCTATTTGGATTACCTAGAAGGGAACTGCACGAATACTATTACATACATTTAAGACTATTAAATTTCCTGATTTCAATGTAGGAGGTATAAAAAAGGGAATATTTTTGTGAACTTTAAACACAGGATAGTTTTTAAAATTTTTTCGATTTCAATCGAATTCGATTTCCAGAACATGGCTGTTTGTATACATAAATCTATGTGTAATTCAAAAGGTACGCCGTTGGCATTCAAGCACGCCTTAAGTCGCTCTGGTCAATCATTAATAACTGCCACGCACCTTATCCGTTGTACAATTGGCCACAGCACGAACCAATGCAGTCTTAAGAGATTCAATGTTAGGATTTCTTTTGTGGCAAACCATGATCCCCTTTAAAACGGTCTACAATTTCTGATCAAGAGGGTTCAGTTTTGGCCTACCCGAAAGCCATTCCTCAGAGCGATTAAAAGCAGGCAAATCAAAATTCCGAAACCAGGTGAAGAATGCTGCAGGAAGGTGTCAGAAAAAGGATTGGCCAAGTGGCTTTAAAACGGCTTAAAAAACAGTTTCTTGATAAACTTTGGCAAATGTTTAGGACCCTTGTTCACAGAAATGCAACTCAGTGACCCCATCATTAGAAACACCCCTTTCAGTGTTGCCAACTTAGCCATTTAGTGGCCATTTTCTCTTCGTTTGGCCATGAAAAATGTAATTAAGCCATTGTTTTTTTTTTTTTAGCAATTTTTGCACAAAATTGCTTTTATCAATAAACCGGTTTGGAGAACATCGGATCGATGGTTTCCGAGTCTATAGCGGACATTGGTAGAAACATTTTTTGTATTTGTATTTTATACATCTAGATAGACTTATGTGCAGTTTGCAGTACCCATTTTCTATAACTTAAGTGAGAACTTCTCGCATCAAAAAGATGTGAAACAAAATATTCCATTTAAGAGTTTTATTTGTATAATATTTTTAGCTTTTCTAAAATCTTTGGAAAAGGTTTCCTAGTGATCTGGCCTAAGCTTTCGCTCAACAATAAATTTCAGTGTATTTATCAAATATGAAAAATTGGGAATTAAGCACGTCATCTGGAAATCGTATAGATGATAAATTTTGTATTCCCGAAAATAACTTTGAAAATAATCCATTGTTTCTCGAAAAGTGGGGAAAAAACTGTGTGTGTAACTCATGTCGAAAACTATCAAAAGAGATTACGTCGTTATACCTTATAAATGCCATTCTATTCCACTTGAAGCCGATGTGACATTGCAGCCGTTGAGAAGCCAGTCACACATATCGTTGACGACGACCAAAATTTACTAAAATTGAAAATTTTTCAACGACGGCGGCGAAAAAACAACCATCGTCTATAAAAAAGGTAAAGTGCGACTTTAATGTTTGTTGTTTGCAAACCAGCTTTGAAAACATTCTTATATTTTTATAAAAATGTTAAAAGCAAAATAATTAAACAATGAAAAAATATGCCAATAACAAAATATAATTATTATTATTCTTTGCATTTTTAATTGTTTTTTAGTGTTAAAATTTTTTCTCACCACATTGTTATTCGTAAATTGGCGAGTTATTTTCTTACGTACTCGCCAAAAAACGTTACAGACACAGTTAAGTGAGAAAAACAGCGGGTTGTTTCATTTCACACATTTAAAAAAAAGTTTCTCGATGCGAGAGTTACAGAACATGGGAACAGGTGACAAGCAATTAAATGTGTGACAAATTTCACTTCTTGTTATTGATCTAATCGACAACCTATCAACAGATGCTAATTTTTAGAGAATAGAGAACTAAATTTCAATGTATAAATAGCTTTTTTCTGAAACTATGAGGAACTTTTATTTCCCGGGATCCCGCAACAAAAATCCCGGGAAAACGGGAAATAAAATAATTGAAATTCCCGGAAATTCCCGGGACGGGAAAAGTTTTTCGAGAGTTACAGAACATGGGCACAGGTGACAAACAATTGATTGTGTGACAAATTTATATGAAATTCACTCAGTTTTTTTTAAGTTTGAGTTCACTCTTTAAGATGTACCTTTGCAAAAAGGTACTTTTTTAGTAGGGGATTTTTTCGCCGATCACGAGATTGCGGTTTAAGATCAAAGAGTTAACGAATTCTTTGTTACGCAGTAGCTAAGATCAACCATGAGATTAGGATAACACTCAATAATGTTTCTATTAGTGAAGTCTTACTATGGCTTTTAAGGTGAAAATTGTACTTTTTTTAAATATTTTTTAACCAAATTTTTAATGGTTACTTGAGCTTTGTTTTGTTTAAATTTTTATCAAATACAAATAATATTATTTAGCTGCAAAGAAATATTATTGTGTATGGGTTCCCAAATGAAATACCCAATTTAAATGGTACTTTTTTTTTTAAGGATAAAACAAGAAAGACAAATTAATTTAAATTATACAAAAGTCTTCAAAAACAAGTAGTATTTTTCAAAGAGGTATTCGATAACTTCTTGCGAGTTATGCTCTTCTTCTTATTTGCCTATTCGCCATTTGGCTTATTTTCTTCCTCTTGTATTCCTTCCTTATTTCCAATATTTGCTCTCGTCATTTTCTGTAGCAGCATGTATTTTGGATTCCTAATAATATGTCCAGAAATGCTGTCTTCCGTTTTTTTAAAGCTGCAAAGAGCTCCCTATTGTGATGTATTCTTCTTAAAATTTCATTGTTTGATATAAAATGGGTCCACGGTCTTTTAAGTATCCGTCGATAAATCCACATTCCTCAGTCCTCTTGTTTCTTTATATCAGCAGCTTTTATGGTCCATATCTACATTGCATATAGCAGAACTCTCCATACACAGAAAAAAACTATGCGCGTTCAGGGTGCAAAAAACCAAACGCGCATTCAGTTTTTTACTAGGTTTTGTAGAAAACAAAAACAAAATCAGTGAAAAACTGAATGTGCGTTTGGTTTTTTGCACCCTGAACGCGCGTAGTAGCGCGTAGTTTTTTTCTGTGTAGGTAATTCTTTGTAATCATTGAGTCGTTAATTGGTACCACGAGATTTTTAAAACTTTGTATTTCGTAATCTTGAGGTGGTTGCGTTATGATCATTCCTTCACTTTTGTTTTTCCTATGTAAATTCTCAGGCCGTATGTTTTACTGTGTGTCTTTAGTTTGTTAACTAAGTCTTGGAGTCCCATTACACTACCAGCAAGTAGGGTATACCTTCTAGAACGTTGTTGATGGATACCTGGAAGATCTTTTTTTTGGAGTTATTGTTTACAAAAAATAATTTTGGGAACAATATACAGCCTTAACTGACTTCCCTGGAAATCTATCCGTTAATATCAACTGTTTAATATGTTACCTCCTCCTTTTCGAACAGAGAATACCCAATTAAACGTACCTTCAAAATAATAAAGAGATTAAAACAAACGACAACATTTATCTAAAAGTTGTTTGAAAATAATTCTTATTTATTAATTTGTTTTTTACTTCTATTTTTAGCATTGTTTTACCTCCAAGCATTTGAATAGTCAATAAAAATAATAATAATTTTGTTTAAAATAATAATAATTGCATTTGAAGTTAAACTTTTTTTTCTCAAAGATTCAAATGGCAACAAGTGTGGAATGTTGGTCGATTGGTTGGTTAATTTGGTTGCTTGGCGGACTGAATGGTTGGTTGGTTGGTTGGTTTCATATGTATCGTTCAAAATTATTCAATTTCAATTTATACTTGATTAGAAATCTGTTTATTTTTTACTCAAGAAAAGAGATAATGAAAAAAAAATCGTTATTAATTTACTAAAGTTTTGCAAAAAATGAAGAATTGCAAATGTATTTATGAATTCTAGAAACAATTCATTTCCTGATTTCGTTAGATCAAATGTCAACTTTATCGAAATTATTGAAATTTAAGTCACCGGTTTTTTTTTTAACTAAATAGTTGACCTATTTTTTAATATAAAGGCAAAAATGAACATGACTCCATTAACATGCAGCTGATTGTCATTTCAAAGATAAGAGGGGTTTTTATAAAAAAATTTTGGTTCCCAGTTTCACTCTCTGGTTTGAAGTTAAGATTTAAGGCCTCGTTACTCATACTTAAATGCTGCGCACAAGTTAACCTTGCGGCGACTTTAATGGTTAAAGTGTCCCATGTTGTAGGAAAATGTGTTTTAGAGAAAACAGAAAATTTGTCAAAAAGTGTAACGACGATTTAAAAAAAAGACTTTATATATTTTAGCTTTTGTTTGACCCTCACTACAGCAGTGTAACAGTTCGCAACCAGTGTTCGAAAATAAACAGAATATTATTTAGCGTTCGGCTCACACACCCATTAATGATATCTATTAATTTAGTGTTTGTGCAGACGAACACAACCCTTAATACAGTTCGTAACTATTTTCAAGAAAGATCCACACATATTATATTCTCTTCAGAACAATTGTAGTGATACTGTAGACAAACAGTATATAACGGGTCCGCCATCTAACTTTTTTTTTTCCAAATAGTGCTTATTTCGTGAATGGCAACACTTAGCTCATGTCTGATTTGACAGATAATTAGTTTTATCCTTCCGCTGCGATCGACTTACAGAAGATGCTGATTTTGCCAAAAAAAATCATCTTTTCAGATGAAGCTCATTTTGATCTTGGCGGATATGTAAACAAGCAAAATTGTCGAATTTGGGGCACAGAAAACCCGCACGCATAAATTGAAAAGCCGATGCACCCAAAACGAGTCACTGTTTGGTGCGGATTTTGGTCCAGAGGCATAATTGGACAATTTTTCTTCGAAAATGAGCAAGGAGTGGCCGTTGAACGAATTTTTTTCACAAATATTGAAGAGGAGGATATTGGCAACATTTGGTTTCAACAGGACGGCGCTACGTGCCACACAGCCGAAGCTACACTCGATGTTTTGCGTCCTGTTTTTGAAGATCGCATTATCAGCCGCAGAGCTGATGTCGTTTGGCCATCTCGGAGCTGCGATTTAACACCGTTGGACTTTTATTTGTGGGGTGCCGTCAAAGATAAGTGTTAAAGACGATTTAAAGGACAATATTCGTGAAGCCATTGGTGAAATACAGCTGCACACAATCGATAATGTTCTTAAAAATTGGACCGATCGTGTAGGCTACTGCATGGCCAGCCGCGGAAGCCATTTGAATGAAATTATTTTCGATTATTAGCCGGAAGGATTGTACTTTCAAATAATGAAAGAAATTTGAAAAAATATTCAGTAGTTTTTTTTATAGCGGACCCTGTATAGAAGCCAAATGTTGTTGCCACATATCTAAACTTTTTGTCGAAGAAATATGGTATCCCTGTATTATGTCTTACTTCGAGGTCTCCTCCGTCCGACTCCTTTTCATTTTCTAATTCAAAACCTTAACTTTAAAAACACATCTCAGCTATATTTTGTTCAGGCTCTTTTGTGAATTTTCTGAAATTTAATTATCCTCAACTATTCCGCTTGCGTAAAAACAATCAATCCATCGTCAACAAGTTCTTTGAACCTAATCTCATATTTGAAGCGGCTACAATAAAAGCCAAATAGACAAAGTAACAAAAAATTCGTAACGATATTCTACAATTGAAAACGAAGAAGAATAAGAAAAAATTACGAAAAAGTAATTAAAGCTCTTCATATTTAAACATGTGTAGCAATCACATGAAATCTGATAAAAAATTAACACACAAATTTTTAATATGAACACAAACACAACCGCACACAGGTACAATTAAATTTCAAAATATTTTTTTTTGCATGTTTGACAATGTGTTAAAGGTAAATTTTAAAATTTGAATTATTTTTTTTTGTTCGAAATTCTTTTGTTTGAAGTTCGAATATCATTTGTTTGTAAAACAAATTTTCAATATCAAATTACTATCGCAACAGTATCAGTTCTTTGTTGGAATAGAGTTATTTTTTTTTTAGATTTTAAAGTCAGTATTTTTTCTTTTGTCAGTTACAAGTTTTGCCACAGGGGCGTAGAGAGTAATTATTTTTTTACAAATGGGAATTGAAGCAAAGTAAAATTAATTTCATTGAATTTAAAGGGTGTTTCTCTAAAATTGATAGAACATTAAATCGCTAAAAATAATACAAAAGTTTAGTATTGATTAAAAAATGTTTTTAACACATTTACATTGAACGGAAAGCACCAGAAGTCCACAGTCCATGTGTAGGCTGTTCATCGATACAATTTTGAAAAACTTAAGAGTTCTGGACGTTGAGAGAACATCGATAATTTGACTTAGACTTTATAGGACAGATCATAAAAAAGATAATATGCACTGGCGTTTGAGGTTCTACGTTGCACTGTAGTTAAAATTTCAAAATGGTTTCGGGTATATGTGCACTGCGGATGTTCTCGACGTCCAATTTAGGCGATTTTTTTTTCGAGCATTGCCGGACTTCAGTTTGTTAATACTGCATTAGAGTCTGATCACATTTGTTGAGGTGCGGTTTTTCATACTATTTTCAAGTAAAAAACCGCAGTGCGGGATGGCATACAATTAAAATCTATTTTATTTTCATTGCGGACTTTCTTATTCTGCCAATTTTTGATACTATTTCTCTTTCGGATGTTGCCATAGTTTTTGAATAATTGGCGATGTTCACAACATTATTTTCAACAAAAACATGATTTTGTAGTTCATAAATTTTTGTCATAAAATATAAAATGGAGAATAACGAAAGAATCATCGAAAGAATCATCAAATAAAAAAAAAGTTAGGAAGTATGACAGCTTCTATAATTTGCAGTAGGGAAGTTACAAAAACTTCCAGCATAAAGAAGATTTATGGTGCAAAATTTGCAAAGATGTTGTGTTACGCCAACATCTTTGCAGTGAATTTCTTTTGTTATCTTAGTTTTTTGTCAGAGTTTGTTTAATTTTAGCTGAGGAAACAAAAAAAAATATACAAAATTCGTAATTGACGGGATATGTATAAAAAGTGAAAGCAAAAGCACAATTTGCCATCGGGAAGTGTAGCTTTATTTCGCAAACCATATAGGTAATCGTTTAAGCAAGCCGAGTCTGTAGGAGATGTGAAAACACCAGCTCGTACTACAGAAAATATTGCTGTTGTTCGTGATAGTGTGGCTGAAGAGCCATCCATCTCAACTCGTCGTCGTGCCCAACAAATGCACCTCTAACGCTCGTCGTAGACGAACAGAATGCATAAAGACTTGCATTTACACGCTAAGAAGGTAAGAACTAAAGCCTCTTCTTGGCAACAGTGGATGATCAATTTTCGAAGAAAATCATCTTAAGTGATGAGGCATATTTTTACCACTGTGGATTCGTCAATAAGCGGAATTGCCGAATTTTGGCGAATGATAATCCAAGAGTGATTGCCGAAAAACCAATGCATCCACAAAGAGTGACTGTTAGGTGCGGTTTATGAACTGGCGGCATCACCGGGCCATATTTCTTCCAAAATGAGGCCGGCCAGGCAGTTACTTTTTATGGCCAGAATTCGAAGATAGACAGAAAGAAAAACACTCAGGACTCAGGATAAATCAAGTTTTTTATGATTACTTAAAGTACGAGTCGTACTCAAAAATTCAAGTACGAATAACACTAAAACGTACTCAAACAATCCTAAATGGGATTACTTTCGAAATCAATCCCAGAATTTCTTAAAATAAGTATAAAATTCTTAAACCAATTACAAAAAAAGATTAAACTTTTCGTTGTGTTTAACCCTCCGGCTTATGCATGTTTTGATTTTCTATACACATTGAAAAAAAGTTCTGACCAGACTTATGCGTACCACGAAGGGTTAAAAAGTAACTTTAAACTCCTGCTTCTCATTTAGTTTATATTTTTAGTTAAATGTGTACATAAGATTTCTAAAGTAAAAAACTATATCGGACATGATCTTGCTGTTTTATTATCAGGGGTGTGCTGAAAATCGAAAACGTCCAGCGTGAGAAAGGAAATAATAACAATTAACTAATTGGGAATTTATCACATTATAATAAAGAAATAAACAGTTATAATGTTTGGCTAAACTATAAAACAACTCTCTCTGATCAGCTGTTAAGGTTGGCCACAACATGTTGACTTTATGTAGCCAAAAAAATTTATGATGTACAAAATGGCAAATCGCTCAACAATGCGTTACGCAACCGTTGAGTGGGTTGCGCAACCGTTACGTCTTATGAACGTGCCCATTACAAACGGAATTACAAACTGTTATGTACCCTTTTACCTTCGGTGAAGGGTATACAAATTTATTCGAAAGTTCAAGGCAAGGACTTCCTCTTTAAGACCTAAACAATAAAACGTATTACGAAGGTAATATTTATTTATTTTTAATGTGACGTAGAAAATTATCTGCGAAATAGCACAACATTTATTTACACATTTCTAACAAATATTGTAATCTAGATTTTAAAACCTTTTCTTTTATTTGAATACGCCTTTTGCGTTCGTCTAAGAATTATTTATTTGTTGCTATTATTAGTAATTATTTTTACTGTGTTATTTCACAATTTGCAATAAATGTTAAATAAACAAAAAAAAAAAAAAAAAAAAATAAAAAAAATTCAATACAAATGAAATCAAATACACATAAATTCCAGCAATTTAAAATTTCAATATTTGTGCAATAATTAATTTGAAATGTTTTTGCTATTGTTGTTATTTTTTGTACTTAAAATATAGTAAACAACAACAGCAACAACAAAACAAATACGTGAAACAAACGTAATAATTAACAAATTATTACACATTTGAAAACCCGTAGACGTAAAAATTTTCGTTATCAGTTTTCTACTCTGAGCAATTGAAAACTTTAATATTCGTTTACTGGATTGTTTCCTTTCATTCATGCCTTTGTTCAGTCATTTAGTCATTCAGTTGTTCAGTCATTCAGTTGTTCAGTCATATCGTTGTTAAGTTAAGTTAAAATTTACTTTTATTATTTGCATGCCACATTTTTGTTACATCAATCATTGACAATTTGTTTTGTTGTTGTTGTTAAATAAACTATTTGCTTAAATGATCTGATTGGAGTATGTATTACGAAAAAATGTTAATTTGTATTTCAAGTGTAGAAATGTGAAAAAGGGGATTTTTCCAGAAATAAACTGATAAAATATTTCTTGGAACAGAAGTTCGTTGTTATTTAACAAGATTGTACAAAAATAATTTGCTCATAAACAGAAAGAATGTAGGAACTTCGGCAAATTATAATTCACTATTTTCATCCAAAAAACAGTATAAAGCCAGCCATACACGACATGTTTTTTTTTTGTAAATTTTTCAACTCAACACCAGGGCACAGTGGGTGCCCAGAAAATCTAACTTAAGACGGCCTAGACAAACAGGGCTATCTCTTAGACGGTATGTTCGTTGACGGCGTGATCGGCATTTCAATGGCTCGCTGTAAAACTCTTAACTTAAACTTAAGTCATACAGAAGTGATTAGACGAGAAGGCAGGGTTGTAAAACCTGTTTGATGGCCAGGACTCTGCGGCCTGGCTACGACGCGGCGTGAACCTGCTTGCTACTTTTTTTTTTTGTAGGGACCAGAGTTGGACAGTGTTATCGGTCATGACGGATCACTAGGTGACAGGGACTCATGCGGAGCGAATGTGTCTGGATTACAATGACTTCTTTAGAAGCTGTTATGATGAGCAGGAGGAGGAAACGGTTGTTTAACTTTCACTTTCTCTACCAATGCCCCGGTCTCAGGACTATTAAGTTTAATAATTTTGGGAGACCAGAACTGTCATGTTTGGACGCTGTGTAGAACTCTAGTCTAGGACTGAAATCCAATGTTTTGCAGCGATTCGCGATTGGTAAATGCGAAGATACCAAGTACGAAAATAATAATGAAATTTCATTTCTATACACAGAAAAAAATTATATCAAAATTTTTTCAATTTCAAACAATTTTTTTAATGGTTCCAATTAATTTGCCTTAATTGAAAATAAAAATTATAATGTTTGTGTGTATATTTGCAAATACGAAAACATACACACAAACTTCAAAATATTTTAAAGTTATTTTTTAATTGTTTTTGAATTAAATTTGTTGATTGTGTTTGATTTGTGTTTACGTTTTAAGTAGCCCCTTTTGCTGGATGCCACATTTCAATTAAACCTATTGATTGAAACTGAACAGCAAGAAAAGCTCAAACTTACAAATGTGTCAATTGATATTATCAATTTGTGTTCTGGCAGAAAATCCGTACGGAATTTAATTAATAGTACAAATTTCTAACAAATACGTTAATTGAAGTGGATTTTCTATTTTTTCTGTGTATGATTGAACATAATTGGTTAAAACAACAACTTCAGCCGGATAATGATATCGTCCAAAGTACCGCCGCACATTGGTTGAAGTTCATATAACGAGCGGCTAAAAATAGAAGAAGTTGTCGAAGGACAATCAAACTTGGCACATAGTCATTTTTTGTTTGAATCAAGAAAAAATGGAAAAATCAAAATGATCCGCCCACTTTTACGCCCACCTCCCATACAACTTGCATTGAAAAAGTGGCATAACTCCCTTGATTTTGATTGAATCAACTCAATTTTCACTAAAAATAAATATTATAATTGTATAATAGGCTCCTAAAAATATATACCTGCTCCGCCCACTTTTACGCCCACCTCCCACAGAAAAAACAAATAGAAAAACATGAATATGAATTTTAAGCATAGTCTTTTAATAATTTTTTGACATCATTATCGTACTCCAATTTTTTGATTTGCAGCTTTGAGCGAAATGTGTTTATAAATGGGTCTGAAGACAATAAAAGATTATGCATTACGTCTTCATTAGTGGCTAAACGTCCAGTTATTCGCGAGTGATGTAATCTACAGGTTCTATAGTCTTTATTCCTTGCTTCCTGAGCTTCTTCGGACAGCATACCTGATACAAATAATTAATTAAAATGTAAAAAATCAAAATCAAATCATTGAAATCATTTAGATCGAAACATCTGGTTTTCATGCGAAATGCTTTTTGCCATCTATCTTTGAACTTTGTAAAAAACTCTTTTTCAAAAATCTAGTAAAGACTTCAACATCCTCAGCAGTAATTTCTTCATTGTTACTTGCAATGACTTCGACAGTAATATCAATATCCATTTTGGTATCAATCAATATTTCGCAAATATTTAAATAAGAAATTGTTAAATTTTCCATAATTAATAAAATTAAATATTGATATCACTTAATAATACACCACTTATCACTGCACTATCTTTAATTTAATGTAAATTTGTAAACAACAATTCAAATTCAATTGAAGCTTATGCTTTTTTCAAGAATGAAATGTATAATTAACACTATTGACTAGTATGTAAATTACATTTTGTAATAATTTTAAACAGTTCAGAATTATGGCAACAACAACAAGCATGAACGAAAATTCATGTTTTGTTACTTTATCACTTTATAGTTTTTACTGTTTTTTTTGAAAAAGTGCAAATATGTGCAGCTGATTTTTTTTTTACTTTTAGCTGAGACTTCAAGCTGTAATTTGACATCATTCGTTAAACAGCGCTCCACAGCGCTAAAAAGATACAGCCTATTGAAGTTGATGAACATTGAAATTTTGATGTTGTTTATATTTTGTTCTACAAAGTTTTTTATATGGCACTTTTTCCAACTTTTTTTAATGCAAATCTCATCTTTGACAATTGTCATTTACGAAAATATACAACAAAGTCAAATGATAAGTTTACTGTGATTGTACCAAAAGATTGAATATACAGTAAATTTGCATGCCATTTTAAACAAGCGAACATATTAAACTTCGAGCGTGTCTATCCAAACAAATAATAAATATATCAGCCTAATATTACGGAATCATAATATTCAGATATCTGCCAACAAAATACCAAAAAATTATCCAAATCGGCGAACATGAAAAAAATGAATTTTGGCCACTCTTCAACCAATGTGCGCCGTTGTCTGTTTTTTATAATAAAAACAGCTGAAGTCAGATGGTTTGTCAGCAGAAAATAGAGCATGATCTCTTTGAAATTTTGGCTGAGGGCTTTGGGTCTGACTTTTACGAGGCAATATTTTAAAGGTTTATAGTGGAACATATTACAAGTCAGATGCAAACATCATATCGTGTATAAAGGGATCAAACAAACATTTAATTAGATCCTTGGATACTTTTCCAATCGGTCAAGCCATTAAGAGGATTTTTCCCGGAACGGAAATTCTCAAATCAAAGATTTCCAGAACAAAAAGGTCGAATTTGTGATACCCACCACCATTTTAGTTCCACTAAAACGACGTAAAATATCGACAGTATGGACTTAACGCATAAAGTTTTTTTTTTTTTTAGTAAAGTTTACATTAAAATAAGAATTATCTGCCTCGAATTCAAACTAAATTTCGACTTTTTAACAAATATACTTGAAATAATATTGATTTTTTTGGGTTGGGCCTCTTATGGAAGCTGTTTCCAATTCTGATTTTATACACACACATACTTACATACATATAAAATAATGTAGTGCAGTTTTGGTTTCTATAGGAATTATCCATATTTTAACTATAATATAACCTACTAAAATTTAACTTTTATCCAAATGTTGAATGATGTTTATACGAACATTAAATTTTAATGAATTTTTTAATGATTTTTTTAATTAAAATTTTGAAAAGAAAAACAAAATTTGTTTATTTAATAAGAAATCTCCTTCAATACTTTGTATTTTTTTTTTTTTTATAAATTTACTGCTTTAAACCTTTGATTTACAAGTATTAATAATATTTTATTTAAGTTTTGGATTTAATTTTTTAAATTCCATTTGATCGTTGAAATAAGATAAATAATAAGATCATGAACATGTGCGTCTGAGCTGGGGGTTTGTGTGTGAGTATGTGAGTGTGTGTGTTTTTTTTTTTAATATTTTGCTCTATATGTGACAAATTTTTATAACAAGATTATCAATTAAGTAAAACCCACATTAAAAATTATTTTTATAAAATATTGACAAAAAGTCAAATAACTGATATAAAAAGACATTTTTATAATTGAAACTTAGACTAAATAATGCCCTACAAATTAGAAAAATGTACAAGTTACTACGAAAATTTTTAATAAATTTTCATTGGCAATCCCCGCAATGGACAAAAACAAATTGTTTTCTTTAAAGCAGTGGTGGGCCTTTTTAAAGAACTTCTTAAAAATTTTTGATTCAATTACTTTTCTTATCTAACTGGTGGAGAATGTCTAATAGAAGGCCCGGCTCTTTCGTATAAAAGAAAGATACACATTCCACATTCGCTTCTATGAGAAAGGAGTATAGAAGGAGTAACATTTTTTGTTTTGGTCTGGCAAAAAAAAAAAAAAAAAATTATTGTTATTTTTTGATCCCGTTAACACCACAACGTGGCGTTAACAGAAAAAAATTTTTGCGCCAGTAAAAGAATTAATCAAAAATTAAATTAAATTTTTAATTAAATATTTAATCAGATTAATTTAACATTTAATCAAGTGTATTAAATGTTTAATTGACAATATTTCAATGAATCGTTTAATTCACTTGATTAAATATTTAATTAACCTGATTAAATATTTAATAACAACTGATTTTATTTTTGATTAATTATTTTACTGGCGCAAAAATTTTTTTCTGTGTAATGCTATGTTGTTGGCGTAACCAACAAATTTTTCAAATATTTCGATTCTGCCCCACTGTTCGATATTTAAAAATAAATTGTGTTGTTGTAACAGGAAGCTGCCATTAGACGTTCTTCCCTGGGAAAAAAAACTTCTGCAGCTATTTCTAGGTTGACAATCATTGGCCGAGTGACACTCGGATCGTTCCGGAGCGAAGATCCAATTTTCTTGAAACGAAAAATATTGTAAAATTTTGATACTGTTAAAAATTTATAGATCGATTGTAGAAGCAGCAGAATAAGCGAAAACTTAAATTTTTTTTTTATTTAAATGTTTAATTTTAATATCCTTTTAAGATCTGTAATTACTCAACTAATTTTTCCTTCAAGATGAAAATCTATAAACAGTTTTCGATAAGCTTTGCTTAGTAAATGTTGCAATAGTTAATCACCAGTTCGGCTATGATTGACTAGACATTCTTTTAACTGTCTTTATACAGTATAATTCCATAATAAATCATTAAAAGTGCACAGCCTTACAAATATAGAAAAACACAATTCAAGATCTTTAATAAAAATCTTAATAGAAATAGAAAAAAAAACTTGACATATGGGAATAAAGGTACCTGTGAACAAATTGCAGTATTGAACAAATAAATGTCACCTACGCCAAATGACGGAGGCAGTAGTGAACATAGAAGACGTCTTGGAAAGGAAGTTGTTGGAAAATCAAGATCTCTGAATGTGTGGTTAATAAGTCTAGGTTTACACGCATCAAAACTTTTCATGCTTAACTTTTGAGTTTGTATGAGAGAGAAGAGAAAAGATAGAAGAAAGAAAATAGAGAGATGCTTGTCGTCGGCAGCACACTTTGTCTGGATTTATATGCTTTAACTTTTGCAGCTCAAATTCTTTTGAATTCCCTTTTCAAGTTGCCAATATGATCACACGCAGCAATCTGTTTTAAATGTTTGTACCCTTCACCGAAGGTAAAAAGGTATTTACAGCGAATCAAAGAGAAAAAGTAATAAAAAAAATGTATGACTGACAAAAGTATAAACAGATTGCTGCGTGTTTAAAAGGGAATTGGTAAGAAAATTTAGCGGCAAAAATTGAAGCGTGTAAATAACGACAAAGAAATATTCGATGGAAATCTTATTTTGCAAATCCTAATTTCTTTTGTGTCAGTATTCTGCATACGTTTTGATTCGAACCTTCTCTTCCAGTCTTTTTCTACAAAACATACGGTGATTCAATGTCTCCGATCAAACAAACTTGAATTATTTTTTTAAAATTTATTAAATCTAATGAAATTCTCAATTCTCTTGTACAACAATGTAATGCACTTTTAACTTGAAAAAAAAATTAGTTAAAATAAAGAAAACTTAATGAATGTTTGCTGGTTGAGTTGACTTGGCTCTCACAAGCAACCGTCTCTATAGAATGATTATTTGTTGGACGACAATTACTTAATGACATGTCAGATTAGTCATATTTTAATTAATTACAAATTAATTATTATTATTTGCCATTTCGATTATTTATTGTTTTGAATATAATCAAGAAAACATTAAATAAATAATGGAATAAATACTTTATGAGCGAATGACATTTTTAGAAGAAAATTTAGTATTTTCCGTATGAGAACATTTTGTAATTTTACAGCAAGGAAAGTAATTATAGGTACACACACATTGAAAAAAAATCTCGAAATTAATTTCTTTTTTATTAAAAGCCAATTCACAAATACTATTTTTAATACGGAAAAATATTTAAGACTAAAGTTATTGTGAGTAAAATTTTCAGTGGTCTTATAATTACCATCCTTAATGTTTGGATAAATATAACGAATTGTAAAAATAATTTTATGAATTATAAGCTGTTCAATTAAATAAGTGCTTTTTGACTTATTTGGCTATATTGATTAAAAATATTATTTGTAATAAACTTTAGAAATTAAAAGCGTACAGTGGGCACGCTTGTAAATTAAATGGTATTTGGACCAACTGGGCTAAATTATAAAACACTTGGCGTATATTAAAAAAAAGGTACACTTAAATATTTTATGTTTAAAGTACGCTTAATTTGATCGCTTATTTCACCTTAACACGAAACAAAAAAGCCCTTGAATTAAGCATTAAGTGCGTCTTTGGCATCAATACTTCATATTAACTATTTCAATAGAGGCTTTCGACCATAAAGTTGAATTCGACGAATTGGCTGTTAATTATTCCTTTGTTTTGGCAATTCTCCATGGACGGCTATAGCGTTAACAAACACTGATCATAACTTTCAATGAAAACTCATCTAAAACGATGAGGCTTATTTCTGGATGACGATACCGATCTGAGATCTTAGAGCTCCTATGCATATCAAAAAAGTCATTATTTGGTGTAGATTTTATGCTGGCCACGTAATCGGTCTCAATTTTTTTGAAAATGGCTTCGGCCGTGCAATTACCGTTAATGGCGACCGCTTAAAGTGGACGATAATCATCTTTTCTTGAGCTGACTTAGAAAGTATGAACAACAACGAAATGTGGTTTTAATAGCATAGAGCTCATGTCACATTGGAAATTTTTTGCTAGAAATTTTAGAGCATGGTTATGTCACATGGATTTTATGTGAATTGCCCACCGAAATCGTATGATTTGACCCTGTCGGGCTTTTTCTTGTGGTTTAAAATAAAAATGTAAATTTAAAAGAAAATATGGGCACACATTTTATTAATAAATTTTTTTTTTTTTTTTTAATATTTTTTTATTTCAATTAGTTTTATATCACAAAAATATTTTAAAGCCTCAGCACCAATATTGGCATTAAAGAGGCTAAAAGGCAAAAAAAAATTTAACGCGAAAATTCGGAAAAGTTTGCAAAACAGCGAAAATTCGCGAACATTTTATTATATCAAAAAGCAATACAATTGCTTAAAAGGAATGTCAAAAATTCGGATAAAATTACTCAATTAACGGAAAATCGCAAAAATTTGCTAACGGCGGCATGATAGAAAAGTCTTATGGCCATTTTCTCAATGTACCGACAAACTGCCTGTTACTTAAGGCTGTTTTACACTATCCCACAAAGTCTTTAGTAATTTACGAAAATGCAACCTTGTCATGATAAGTTGTTATTGTCTTTTGAAAATGTCCAAAGAATAATTAGATCAGGGAAGCATTTTTGAAAAATACGTAAGACTTTGTGGGATAGTGTGCAATAGCCTTTAATGTCAACATAAATTTATTAGACCGATAAACTGTCTGTTGAATATTTTAGTAGTGTGTTTAAGATGGTTCTAATCCACTTTTTCCATACAAAGTTCGGTGCAGAAAACTTACAGTTAAAATATCTCTTATCGAAAACACGGCAAAAATTCAAAAATATAAACTAACAAATTAACGTCGAAGTGATGTAGTCGTCGACTTGACGTGACAACATTTTAAAATTAAGGTCGATGACGACTTACATAATAGGGTTAAATAAGATCGGTTGCGCTACAAAAAGCGAAGCCGCGGCGAACATTTGCACGATGTTATATTATATACTTTACTTAAGTGTTCTGTATGATAGAAATATGGTAAACACAAACGTTAATAATGTTTGTGCAGCAAATACCTCAAAAAACGTTTTTCTGCTTGAGATCTTTGTACACAATAAAAATACTACACTAAACCAACTCAACGAGATCATACTAGACAAAACGAGCGACAATGTCTTCAATAATTTTGTCGAAGACTTCATGCAAGATAATATCTCCCAATGCATTCTGTACTATATACATACTAAACAAAATCTTCTACTTTGCCGTGAACGACTCCACGCATGACAATGTCGTCTACGAAAAAAATTATTGCATGGTTTTTATTTCAAAAAATTTTACCATGTGCTTTTTTTTAAAATTGTTGCATTTTTATTTCGCTTGTTTAATTTCTGTTACATGTTATTTATTATATATTCAACCTTTATAAGCAATCCTTAAATTGACAGTGAAGTATAATCTGCATGTAGTCCATTTTCCATCCGGCTACTATCTTCATCGGCATGTTATCGGTTTTACTGGTTTGTCCTAATTCGTAAATTGTAAGTAGGCATTTACATCGACAATAAAAAAAAGGATGCGAGCATTTTAAGCAAATCAAATTAAGTGATTGAAAAGCATTTAACTACGACAGAAGAAAACTTTGTCGTCAATAGCTTTTACTGCAAGACAACTTATAATTTTTGTTTTCCGAAAAGAAATCGCCATTAAATAAAGTTGTTACAACTGTTTAAAATGTCATTTTCATCTTCCTCATATACCAACTCATTTTGGTACTTTTCCGAACATAAAAAAAACAAGTGACTCGAGCTTATAGCATGAATATTTCTACTATCGTACCATCGAAATATTTACATTCATGTTCGTTGCGAGTACAAGAATTCAAACTGACTGTTTGAAATGAGCTTTTAGATTAAAATCATTATTTGATGTTGGAAAAAAACGATTGAATTACAAAATGCGAGTGGTCGTTGCAACTAATCACAATAAAATTATGTTGATTAATACTTCCTACTGAATTTTTTGGTTCGTTCTGACGTTTGAACGAGAACAAAACTTTTGAGTACTATTTTGATTTATACTGAATTTTTAGCTTGTAGTGATCGAGTCAGTTCGATCATACTCCTTGCAGCTCTCTGTGCCCTATTCGATCATTGGCCGTGTTATCTCACCATGTGATTTGACCCTGTTGGATTTCTTTCTTTGGAGTTATTTACAATTCAAAAGACAATGATGAGATAATTCGGCACATTAATGGCATAGATCCTCAATTATGCCTCAGCGTCATCGAAATTTTCGACCATCGGATGGAGCTTCCAAATCAATATCGGCCCTTGAAGTTTAACTACCCTTTATAACTACACCGATTCTACTTTTTTGACAGCTGCGTAGACAGCGAAAATGCGTTTAACGCGTAGTGTAGACCTCCAGCTTAAGGAATTTTAAAGCGACAGCGATTACAAAATACCATTTAAAAAGCTACATTCAATTAAGCATGGAAATGTACTACATACATACACAGAGAGTTTGTTCTAAAGTTCCAAAGTTTGCTATTTTGCTTATGAAATAAGCACTTTTTCACGGCATCGGGCATTGTATGAGCCAGTGAAATAAAATTTGTTATATAATTTCACCCAGCCTCTATTCAAATGTCTATTCGAGTAAATTTTTTAAGTAGACAAAGGGTACAATTTAAAGATACAGCATATGTTTTAAATCTTTTTTTAGTTTTGCTGGGATGTGCTTGAAGTCGAAAACGTAAAACACAAGAATTTTAGAAGTCGTTTTTCAATAAGATTTTTAAAAAAAAGTATTTTATGACAAGTATTATGTCTATTAAACAGAATATTATACTTATAAAAATAAGATTAAAACTACTTCCAAATTCTTTCGTTTTACGTTTTCGATTTCCAGCACAATCCTGTTGATGTGAGTACTGAAAAAGTTTCACACGGAATGAGAAAAATTCAACACAAGTAGTGCAGGGTATTAAAAGTGAATGTAGAAAGCAGTGCTCGGAAATAAACACTAAATATCGTTCCTTTATGTTCGGTTCGGTAGATTCGTGGAGTACACAAACGCTAATAGTGTTTGTGTAGAAAACCATTAAAAAATAACGTTTCCCTATTAGTCATCTATCGAACACAAAAATAATACTGTTCTTATCAAACTCAACAAAAGATGAGAACATTTAATTCCGTTCGGTTTCTTTTTTAAATCCACAAACTTCATTGTGTTCGATTTGGCTCATTAATGTTCGTTTGTTCATTTCTTTATCGATGTGTAAAAAAGAACATTACAGAACATTAAAATATAATGTTTGTCTATAGTATCACAACAATTGTTTTGTTTTTTAATTAAGAACAGAACACTATATAATGTTCGGTTCTTTCTTGAAAATAGTAACGAACGGTATTAAGGATTGTGTTGTTGTCTTCTAAATCACTAAAAACATAGATATCGTTCTTGGGTCTGTGAGCCGAACGCTAAATAACGTACTGTTTATTTTCGATCACTGGTAGAAAGTTATTTTTGTAATTATAAATTGAATGAAAAAAAATTCATTTAATTTTTTAAAATTTTTTTTAATTTTTCTTTTTTTTATGTTATTTATTCAAAGTTATAAATCTTTGCTAATATCGAGACAAGGGCATTAAAATAAATTAATTTGTTTCACATTTGCATCCATGTAATTATTGCATTTGCTTAATTAAATGACAATTTGTTAAGAAAAACTAATTACTTATTAACAAACACTTGTAGTTTTAACTATTTGTTCGTATTTAAATATTCAAATCTGTGGATTATTGTTTTAGTGCGCGTTTTTATTATTTTAATGGCATTTTTATTAACAATTCAAACCTTTTAAGTCACAATTAATTAAGTAATTAAATAAATCAATATTTTTAATGGCCTTTAAAGGTGAACAAAAATAAAAACAGAAATTTTAATTTAGATATGTTATTTATAAACAAACTTTATCAGGCCTCTTTGTAGGAGGATATTGAATGGAAAAATTTATTTTAAAAAGCCTTGAGTAAACTGAAGTGAATAGAATGATTTGGGCTAAAGAGTGAGTTATAAAAGGCTTATACTTTAGTATTTAGTTGAATACAACTTAAACCGTTTAATATACAAATTCTCAAAAAATACGTAAATTTTTCAAAATATTGTACAAACTCATTTAACATTAAAATATTGGCATGTTACTCAGTATTAATAAATTCATCATACTCTTTTCCGGAATTCCTCTTATAAAGTCTTTAATTAAACTCCTACCATTAAAGATTAAAAATAGTTGATTGCGTTACCTTTTTACGCTTAAAATCGGACATATTCTGGGAAACTTTCCCTCTGTTCTTCAATTCTCTATTTACAAGAGCCCAATGCCTTTCCACACACCGAAGTTCAGGACAGTTGGGTAGATTTGCCTTCCGTGGTACAAAACTGACATTATTGTTATTAAAATACCACTCAACAGCATTTTTCCATAGCTGCATGACGCCCCATCGGTGCAGTAAATACCTGGAATTCGACAAAAATCCAAAATTGACAGATCAGAGGAGATCTTCACTATCTCTAGCGATCGCGGCTGACCAGAGATGCTGTCTGGTATCACAGGAGTGTGTAGAATTCGGTGACACAGCACCCAACTGATTACACGACTCAACAAAAAAATTTTTGTTCTTTGTCCTAAAATATATTTTCTTTTCGTTTTTGTGTAGCATCTTTTGATGCTCAACTTCGTTTCAATTCCCTTTTAAAGATGCCAATATAATCACACGCAGCAATCGGTTTCAACTTTTTTCGGTTCAAAACAACAACAATTTTATTAACAGCGAATCAAAGAGAAAAAGAAAAGAAAAAAAATTACATGCAGCCATCGTTGTGCATATACCAACGAATAAAAACATAAAGCGTACTGACCGAGTACAGGCATCTCCGTACTAACCCCCTTTCATCTTTCTTGTCTCACCTAAAAACATAAGAGTTGAGCATCAAAAGATGAAACGTGTGAAAGCAGACTAACTGAAAAATCACAAAATAAACTTTAGGACAAAGAACGAACATTTTTTTGTTGAGTCGTGAAATCAGTCTCCTAAATACAAAAGCAAACTTTTTCATGTCGTATATTTTTCTTTCGTCTAATTAAGACCTAATATATCGTAATTTTATGATTTAATGTCAAAGACAAATTTTGTGTTGACCCGTGTTATTTGTTGAAGTTTCGATTGTTCTTGTGGTAAACGCCTTCTGTCTTTTAGGAAGATTTTCTTTGCGGGAAGTTTTACATTTCCGTTGAAAATATACCATCGGGGATCACGTAGTTGTCGTGGGAAGGGATATCCTGACAATTCCACTTAAAATCTGATTTTTTCACAACTTGCTGGTGGGTTCGGCTGAAGGAGGATTATTCCTAGGTGCTGTTGCTACTCCAAATATGCTGCTAGCATTATTCCAAAAGCAGCGGAGGCTAGATAGTTCCAGCTCCTACGCAAGGGGCAATTACATAATCTTGCCGTATTATGCATTGGAATTGTCACCTGGCTGAGATGTATATCTTTTACACATAAAAACTCACTGTTAAGTGTGCATATTTGACTTATGGCCAACCTTACAAAATATTTCACGAATTCAACTTAAAAATAGCTGTACTGCTTTATAAAAAAGGTTTTTTAAATTCAAATAAAAATGGATTAAAAATCATAAACAGTTTTACAAAATAACCACAATACTATTTATTGTTTAAAGGCAAGGCACGAGTTCTATGTTTACATTTGTCCTTCAAGTTGTACTTACAAAGGTCAACAGGAAAAAAAAAAATACAAAAAAATGAAAAACAGAAAAATGTACTTTGGACTTTAAGAAGAATTTTTGACAAAAAAAAATACAGAAAAAAGACAGAAGTAAGGAAGAACATGTAAATCAATTAAAATAAATAATCATTCTAAGGAAATTTCGATCCACCAAAGGTTCAATAGAATTTGTTTTAAAGATTGATGTTTGACTATTGACTGCCAGCAGTCGTCAATGGCTTCGATTGTTAAACGGCAAAACCCTCTGAAGAGGTTGAGAGGTTGCAATTGAAACATGTATGTGTAACCTGTCCGTGAAAGCCTGGTTTCGATTCCCGCGGCAGTCAAAATTAATGAAAAATTATCAATAAATTTTAATTAATTTCATGTTGTAAAATTTATTTCTTTTTAAAAATAGTTTAATGAAAACTAAATTGGATGAAGATTTAGCCTAATTAAAATATCAAAATTTGCATTAAAAATGGAAAATTTTAAAATTTTTCTAGAAAATAGTTTATTTTGAAATTTAAAACATCCGGCATTATTATTAGATTCGTTTTCGTTACCGAAGACTAATCCTTCTTTAAAATTGGTATTGTGATTGTCGTAGACGAACGATATAAATACGTCAAGCTTTCTTGGTATTTCGTAAATTTAAAATTTTATCGACACTGAACATTAAAATTTGCTTACTTTTACAATTAGTTTAATAAAAAAACCTCTTTTCGAGTATAACTTTCGAAAGAATTTTTAAATTTTTAAACAAGCATTAAAAAGAAAATATTTATTTAAATTAAAACTCAAGTCATGCTTGTGCACGTTTTGCATTACTATAAAAATATCTAGAGATGATTTTTAATAATTTACATGTTTGTTTATAAATTTCATCTTAAAATTTGCATGAATCATTTTGTAAACTAATATTTTTTTTGTTTAATTAAAAAATCTAAATGTTCTTTTTCCAAGAATTATTCTATTACGCATAACAAACAATTGCAACCTTTAAAACAACAAATAAGCAAGTACAGGTGGGCAAGATCGTCTTAATGTTACGCTACACTACATTGTTTTTTTTTTCAAATGCTTATAACTTAAAAAGATTAACGGCCATTTTCACCAAGTTCGGTTATAATTCACTATCGGTTAAAGCTGTCAAATCATATTGGTAACCGGAACTTTAACCGAACTTGGTGAAAATGGCCGTTATATGATTAAATAGATTTTAAGAAATCGGACCCATGTAGGAATTATTATCGCAGGAAAAAAAAACATTTTCCACGGTTAATTTCAGATATTTTAAAAAGATATAAATTACGCAACACGATTTTCGAAATAGAAACTTATGTGCCTTTTATTTGCCCGCTGCCTATTTTAAAATTTAATAATATAAAGTATGTAAAGGGTGTCCAAAATTGCAGTATCATTTTAATTTTAATAAAAAAAAGTTTTTTTTTTTTTGAGATATTAAAAAAGTTTTTATTTAAGTTTTTTACAAATAGTTTTTGATTAAAAATAAAAATTTTCTGAATCGAAAAAAAAAAATTTTATAATAAAAATTCCAGGAAGAAAAAAATGGCCGTAAATCAAAATGATGCTTTTATGATACTTTTGGATAGGAATGGGCAAAAAATATCGATGATTAAAAAAAAGAATCGATATATATCGACGATATTTAAAATACCGATATATCAATATATCGATATTGAAATACGACTATCGAATTCGATATTTTTTAAAGTCAGTCTTCATTAAAAACTCAAAATTTTAGCCGTTTTTCAAACAATATGTTTTTTAAGAATTGGCACCATTGCATGCTTCATTTGTTTTTTTAAACTAATATGAAGATCTAATATGATTGGCATTTATAAGTGCCGGCTACAAGAAGCAGATTGACAGGAGAATACATAAAACAGAGAGTGCTCCTGGTGTCCATATCTGATGATTTCTGGTTTGACTAAAACTATCAAAAACATTTCTAGTTAAAGTTGGTACTTTTAGGGTGCAATTCAAATTTTAAGGTTATTTGGTACTTCCATGACTTGTTTACTTCTATTTAAATTTTTCGTAATTTACTTTTTTTTTGGATTTCATATGGTTTTTTGTATTCTTCCCTTTTGTATTTGTTGTAAAAATATATTTTTTTTCGTTTTGATTGAATTTTTTGTTTTTATTAATTTTTTTTAATAAAATTTCACAATAAAAAGTAACAATGTAATTAAATATATAATATGTTTGCTCATTAATTTGTATGTACAAAGGTATATTAAATTTTTTAACTTGGTAATGGCTTCAGCAAAATACGTTCGATATATCGATACTCTTAAAAAATATCGATTCGATATATATCGATACTTTTTTGAATTTGCCATACATACTTTTGGAGACCCTTTACATACAAATGTATGTTATTAGTTTAAAATGCCTATCGATGGCGTTATACATGAAATATAACATGTGCAAATGTCCGCAGCGGCTTCGCTTATGTAGAGAATTTGAAGCGTCCAATTTTTCATGACTGTGGTGAGGCATAAACCCGCAACAAACACGAAGTCAAACCTTTGATACGAAATGTATTTATCATTTGACATCAAACACAACTCTTAAACGTTTTTCAAATGTTTGTATTATTATTTAACATTTAAATTCAAATTGATAATAATTTGAATCAAATGTTTTATCAGGCTGTAGGAAACATCGCCCAAAGAAAAATGGCCCAAAAACAAAAATGAAAAATCGCCCAATAAAATTGCATGTAAAATTGGGCCTGATTTCATATGAAAAATGGCCAAAATTTTTGGGCTATTTTTCGTTATTGTTGGGTGATTTTTCGTTTTTGAAATTGGGTGATTTTTCATTATGAAAAATCGCCCAAAAATTGTTATATGAAAAATAGCCCATTTTTTTTGGGCCATTTTTTATTTTTAAAATTCTTCTAATATGTTACATACTATGTGTCCAAATCATTCATTATCATTATAAAAATAACGGGGCATATTGCAAAGTGTCATAATGTCCACAACTTAACTTATAAGGATACCGGCTTCGCCAACTAAAGCTTCTCTGCACAGCCGGCCTTCGGCCGTGCGCAAGGATTTTCTACTCTATGGTATAAAAAAAACCGGCTTCGCTAGCTTAAGCTTCTCTGCGTAGTCGGCCTTCGTTCGGAAACAAGGCAGATTTTAGAAGCTTTACTTAGCGAAGCCGATGTATGTTATACCATAGAGGAGAAAGTCCTTGCGCCCGGCCGCAGGCCGGCTGTGCAGAGAAGCTTTAGTTGGCGAAGCCGGTATCCTTATAAGTTAAGTTGTGGACATTATGACACTTTGCAAAGTGTCATAGCGTCCATACTGCCGAACAGCTGTTGAAGGCACAATGCAAATTTTTACATAAAACTTATATTTGTATATAACTAAATTTATATGAATAATATAATAAACACTTTTTTGCAAATTGAGTAATTTTCAATTTTTTTTTTTTTTTTTTTTGGGAAAAAATTTGTTTCTGCTTTTTGGGTCATTTTTCATTTTCTTTTTGGGCCCTTTTTCGTTTTTTTTGGGCAAAATTTCGTATTTACCTTTTTGGGTCATTTTTCATGTTTGGTTGGGCGATTTTTCATTTTTTTTTTGGGGCCATTTTTCTTTGGGCGATATTTCCTACAGCCGTTTTATCAATTTGATGTCAATTTGGTATGAAATGGTAAATTCAAATGTGTTTTTCAAGTGAACGATTTATTTCTTGTGAAAAATAAAAATTATTTGTGAGTAACAACAATGATAAAGAATACGATTTAAAAAAAAAAAAAATTAAACGGAAAAGTTCGGAAATTATATGCTTGTTGTATGGTCGCGGTGCTACAACACTTAAAATAAAAGGGAGCCAATTTCGTCTTTGCAAGAATGGGAGGACGGAAAGAAAATTATTTCATCTTTTAACTATGGCGCCGAATGTGTATCTCACAGTAAAAATGAATTTAAATTAAAAATGAATTTAAATTAAAAAAAAAATACAAATTTGTATTCATGTTCCACATGGTATTAAAATCCACATTTGAAAATAACGTTTGAAAGCAAGTTGCAAAAAAAGACATTTCAAATCATTATCAATTTAAAATCAAACCTCCATGTTTGCTACTTTTTCGCATAGACCTTCGACTTAAGAAAACCGCACAATAGGAGAGAACGCCCATGATCGCAGTTCGCCTCTCCTCCACGTGAGATAAACAGACACTCAAATCGCTCGTGCATTAGGTCCAATGTGGCATGAGCAGAGTGGCATGTAAAGCCCTATTCATACACCACATAATGTTGGTGTCCACAAAATGCAATTCAGGCCGAAAGAAGTTGGCAAATCATCGAAATCTATAAGCATTATGATCGGTTTACAATTTAATTAATTTTTACTGAAACTGACACATATTTTAAATAATATACCGACACATAAATCAATCAAATGTAAAATTAATATACAAAAGCGTATTTAAACACTTTTTTAAGGAAATAGTTCTCAGCTATTTATATCGTTTAAATTGTTAATTCCTTTTTGTTTTGCGTTTTTTTTTTGATAAACCATGGACTTACCAAAGATTTTTATGTACATACATCGTTTGCCAATACCCACCCGGGTGTTACTGCATGTCTCTAATTAATGGTGTTTTCTTTTCTACAAAAAATGTCACATTTTATTTTAAAAATCTGCAATTTGGTATTTGTTTCTTAAAAATGCTTTGCTCTCTAAAAGGGCAGCGTGTTTTATTCTAAAAAAATCTACCCTTAAATGTCCCGTAAAAATCGAGAGTGTTGATAAAACTAAAAAGATGGCTTCTGTTTATATATTGGGTTACCAGACGAAGTTGGGAAAAATCGCCTCTAATCAGGACAGTTAAAAGTTTAAGTTTTGATAGTTATTTTTTCTATTATTTTATAGTAAAAACAAAAGAAAGCATTACATTGTTAATGGTAGGCTGTCAGTGATATAAAATTTAAATGGATTCGTTGTTATAAAATTGTTTTTGAAAAAAACGTCATATCAAGAAATCGTAAAAACTCGATGTTAATAAATCGGCAATCTGGCAAAGTTATTTTCTTGTTTACATATTTTATGCGAAACAAACTAAAGAAATTGGAATTTCGCCATTCATTTTGTTCATTTATTTATTTATTTAATTTAATATCAATATATTAATAAATTTGGGTTTATGCATATTTTTTTTTATATTTTTAAGAACACACTTTTTGTCAGCTACTAAAATAAGGGCGATCCATTGTAGTAGTATTGTAGTATTATGTACATGTTCGGCAAGACATTTTATACATGCACCTTTTAAAATGTGCTATTTTTTTGTAGAAAAGAAAAAAGAAAGCTACCTAAACAAGGGGGGCAAGCGCTTTTTTTAACACGAAAATTCTATTGCCAATACATTTTCAATAAAATAAAACGACCAAGCGATCTAGCAAATAAGATTTTTCAGCCGGGTGGTGTTGAACTCGCGTTTTAAAGGTTTGTTTCGTATAAACTGTGTGAAAATGAAACGTTTTGACATTAAGCCGAGGTAGCTCAGTAAGCGATTAGGAGAAGTTATCGTAATAACTCTTTTTTCAGTTTTTTTTTAAGAAGTTTTCGTCACACAAATTATTTTCAGTCTTTTTAACTGAAGGAAATTTGAGAGAGTTATTAAAGAAATAAAACCGAGATTGCCACCCGGGTGAGTGTTGGTAAAGCTAAAGTAATTAAACAGGGGTGGGCTGGAAATCGCAAACGTAAAACGCAAGTATTTTAAACGTCGTTTTTTCCAAAGATTTCTATGATAAAAGAATTTTATGACATCTATTTAACAAAAATTTCCCTATTAAACAGGATTTTAAACCAAAAATTATAAGAATTAGGTTTAAAGTTTATTAAAAACAACTTCCAAATTCTTGCGTTTTGCGTTTGCGATTTCCAGCACACCCCTGAAAATGTTTTAAAAAGTGTGAGACTTTAATTTGAAAAAACGACTTTTTTGTGCTACCTTTTCAAAATACTCAACGGTAACCCTGGAAGTGGATGACTCTAATTCTTTTTGACTATTCCCGAATTTTTCTCCTATTATCAAAAAATTTTCCAATATTGAATTGTCGTTAATATGGATTACATATATTTATATCATTCCTGTGCCCTAAAGAGGAAACAATTTTGCTCTCTTTGTACTAAAAAAGTTATTTTATAATCAAATAGTTTTAAAAAAGTAAAGTAAAGTTCTTAACAAGGTGCCGAAAAATTTTGTTGTGAATTAAAAAAAAAATATTTGAAACCCCTTTTAATCAAAGAAATAATTAAAACCCCCAAAAAAACTCTTAAAAAAGTTTAACAGCACACTGTTAACTGAAGTCTGTAATATTTTTAAGAGAAAAAGATAAAAGTCTTCAATAGAGCGAAGCATAATGGGAATGTTCTCTTAAATCATAGAACAAAATATTTGTTTCGCTTAAACGACTGATGATAATGTTGATGGTGGTTGTTGGCTGGATGGATGGTTGGTTGTGTTGTGGTGTGTTGGTTTGTCGTTTTTGGCTCTGAATCTAAAACTGACTCTGACTGAGTGACTGACTGTGACTGAAAGAATGAATGAATGAATCGATGGCTGGCTGGCTGGTTGGTTGCTTTGCCTTGCTGGCTGGCTGGTTGAGTTGTATAGCGGTCGTATTGTTTTGTTTGGTTTGGTTGTTGGTAATACCGCGGCCCGAGTGTATTAAACGTATTTGTATTAAACAACTTTTTGAAAATAATCAGTTGTAGTTAAACCGTAGCGCCGAACGGTCTAACAATTTCTGAAGCAATTTTTTTTTGCTTTAAAACTATTCTAAATAAAAACAAACAAAATAAAGAAAATCTTTTTGTTTTAAGCAAAACTCTGCACACCATTTAAAAGAAAAACGTTTTTCTTTTTAATGAAAGCGTGTGTGTGATTGAAAGTCAAATAAGAGCAAGAAGATTAAAAAAAAATATTTGTTTTTTTAACGGTTTTATTTAACAACTTATTTTCAATACTTTGTTAACAAATTTAAGCCGGAATTTCGTATTGTATATGAGAGTTTGTATGCGAAAGTGTGCGTGAGTTCGAGCCAATTAACAGGCCAAGCAAATGGTTTTTTTTTTTGTTAAGTGTGTATGTGGTTCGAAAAGAATGTATAGAAATAAAATCTAAAAGAGAATCATCGTTAAGAAAAAGTTGTATTTTAATGAAAAATAAAAATATTTTATAACAAATAAAAAAAATTGAAAAAAATAAATAACAAATACAAATAATAAAACAATAAAAAAAAGAAATACCAGAATATGACGTTAGAAAACAAAATTTTTTATTAAAAAAAATAATAATAAAAAAATAGCAAATTGTTGGCTCAAGAAGAATTTGAAAATCGAAGGAATTAATAAAAAAAAAAT
Organism: Pollenia labialis; assembly: GCA_949318255.1. NCBI lineage: Eukaryota > Metazoa > Arthropoda > Insecta > Diptera > Polleniidae > Pollenia > Pollenia labialis. The sequence goes on along the minus strand of OX439143.1, from coordinate 32,643,071 downwards.
TAATTCTTGTTATTAATCTTAATATTGGTTAAAAGAAATTTTGGCGCGTTTTTTTCTTCTTTTATTTAATAAACAATTTATTATATGAAAAATTTTAAAGTGTTTTACACAGAGAAAAGAAAAACTATTTTTCGTACTCACCGGGCGTATGAGCGATGTGCAAATAAAGGTATGTGTAATTATTAAAGAGTTCTTTTAATTATTTAACTATTTTGAAGGCAATTTATAAAGAATTTACATAAAATTTGATTCAAGACAAAGACTTTACATTACTTTAGTGATAAAGGAGGTAAGAGCTTACAACGTAGTGGAATGAATCGATCTAACGATGTCCGTCCGTCCGTCCGTCCGTCCGGTACCATGTTGTCGTCCATGTTAACTAGTGCTTCTAGGAATATCAATTTTTAATTTTTGTGAAGACGAATTTCTGAGCTAATATTCGCCAAAGACGATTACAAATACGAATATTCAATCTGAAATTAAGCACCACACGATATTTAATATTTGATTGAAAAAATCTTCTGGTTTCGTGGGCAAAAAAAAAAAAATTAGAAGAATACCGGTACTTTAATAAAAAGGGCTGTGATTTCCACGCTAATGCATGCTTTTTGTCGATAGTCTAAGCGATATCGACCAATTATTTTACCGAATCCATAAATTTGCGTTCGATTTGTTTTTGCATACTGTTGCAAATTTTGGTGAAAATGCATATTTTTGCATATATTGGTTTCAAATGCATATTTTTTGCATATTTAAGTGATTTTGTTTAAATATTTCCATATTATAAAAAAAAATTCTTCAAAAAATTCCCAAATACACTGCAAAAAAGTTTAAAAAAAAAAAATCTAAAAACAACAAATAAATTTGTTTGAAGCTCTGCTTAAAATACAAGATTTTCAAAATTTCGACAAATGATGTTTTTTAATTTTTAACCGATGCAGCACCTAACATGCTTAAGGCTGCCTACGGGCTAAAAACATTTTATCCAAAACTGTTACAAGTTACTTGCTTGGCACACGGGTTACACCGCGTTGCATGCAGAGGCAGTTAGAAGCCAAATCGATAATATTGCAATTTTTAATAAAATTTATCTGTTGGTTCTGCTTTCACTGCAGCCAGTAATACCAAGATGGGAAACCTGGCTAGATGCTTCAAAATTCTATTAAAAAAACAATTTTAAAATCTAATTAAAGAGCCGATGATTATGCAATTGAAAAACTAAAATAAATATTAAATTTTAATAACATCAGAAGCCAATTAGCATTTGTATTTTCCAACTTTTGATATATTGGTGAAAAAATAACTAAATTGAAAGGATTTAGTTCGCTTAATACTAAAGTCATATTAATTGATATTACAGAGAGTAAAACTTACAACTTTAAACAAAATCCAAAACGTTTTACAAAAAATTAAGGACTTAAAAAAATAAAAAAATAATTTCAAATATTTTTGATCTGATCTGGAATTACATCAATATTTTCCAATACCATTGGCATCTTTCAAGTACGCTCCTAAAACTTGACGTTGAGAGATCATTTCCCATGTACAAAAGTTGTTGGCGTCCGAACAGACAAAGTTTTACTTTTGACAATTTAAAACTTATTTGCTTAAGAAACAAAAATGTTAATCAGTTATTTAAGTTTTTAAAAGATATTTGAATAACAATAGACTGAATCTTGTATTTTTTTTTTGTTTTTAATAAAATTAAAAGAAAAAAAATTTTTTATTGACATTTTTAGTGCATATTTTAAATTTAAAGTTTTTACTTTATTTTCGCTTAACATTTTTGTAATCAAATGGACTGTAGAATAAAACTATAAAATTATAGATTTTATTTTTATTTGTGATACAAAACATCTGCCGTAGAGGCCATCATAGTTGGTGAAAAACGTTAAAATTTTCATAAAACTTTAGATTAAATCAAAAATTACTTAGAAATATTGAGCCCTAACCACGGAGCCTACGGCGAGAGTTTTTTTTTTATTTTATTTCAAATAAATTTTGTATGAAATTTTATCGCTTACAATCAATTTTTTTTTGCTATAAAATCGTAACGGTGCCCATGACATTAAAGGAGATGATGCAATAAATGATGTTGCCAATAAAGTCATTTATTAGAAAAAAAACGAAAATTGAAAATGATGTCGCTTACGTTATTTTCGCGGTTAGGGCTCGATATTATCACTTTTCGGTGCATTGTTGCATTTTTTAGAACTAATTCAATGTTAGAATCTTCCGTTTTTTTCTTTTGTACATATTTGTATTAAACATAAAAATAGAACATATTTAAATTATCTCATGAACTAAAAATGCTGGGAATTTTGAAATAATGCTAGAAAAAATGCAACATGCTAAATCAGTTTTGCTAAATTGCTTAATTGGCAACAGTGCCTCCAATAAAACTATTTCAAAGAAATTTTTTTTTAACATATTATGGTTAATTAAACCATACTAATAGCACTGACAACCAAATTATGGTTAAATTAGTCCTCCATCGAGAAGCCACAACCATATTATGGTTGCCTTCGAACATGTGGTAGTTAACAATAACTTAAATATGTTTAACACTTTTAATAACATGGTTGTTGTTCAATCAAAGCATGTTGCTCTTGGAAAAGAGAAAAATACTATTGTAAATTTAAAAACAAAACTATTGTCATACTTAACCATTGTGGTGTGGCTCCTGTAAACCACTTTACAGAAAACTAAATTGAATCAGTTTTTCATTGAATTGTTTTAAGTTAATTAGTTTTAGAATTTTGATTTACATTTTTGTTAAATACAATTTCTTATAGTTTTTGTATAAAAGAAAAATTTTTGGTTTTATTGTTATTTTGCCATCAAATTGGTGACCCCGAAATATTGAATTGGAAGCAAGTCTACATAAGAAGAAGATTTTGCATCTCTATCGGCAAACGCTCCTCAAATGGAAATTTCAAGAGTCTCTGTTAAAGCTCCGCCATTTTGGCGTTCAGATCCATTACTTTGGTTCAAGAGCAAATGGAGCCGCAGCTCGTGATGTCTGGTGTTGCGCAAAATGTAACCAAATTTCACACTATTGTGACTTCCATAGAGAGCAATATACTCGAGAAGGTTTAAGATGTCATCATCAACCCTCCTGCCACGAATATGTATGAAACTATAAAGGCCAAACTTACATGCTCGTTCTCAGACTCTGCGGAAAAACACCTTAAGAAACTTCTGACTAATTTGGAACTTTCTGATAAAAAACCATCAGATTTGATAATTAAGTCAGATGCGTTCTTTAGCCCAAGGTAAGGTCTCTGATGACATTTTAAAACAACTTTGGATGCGGCGGCTGCCATCTCAAATTAAAGCTGTTCTGTCTATCAGTGATGGTCGCTACAATGGCAGTTAAAATTTGTGATTGCAGCGATACGGAAGTACACGCTGTATCTTCAGCATCGGAAAACCGTCTGAGCAGACTAGACAATATTGAACGTCAGCTAGAAAGTCTTTGCAACAAAATGAAGGCTTTTGGTCGATCAAGAAGCAAAGGCCAGCAGGTTAAAGGTATCGTTAAAAAATCGTCTTCGAGAAAAGACAAACCCCTATGCTGGTTTTAAATTTGGAGAAAAAGCTTAGAAATGTGTAACCCCATAAAATTTCAAAAAGTCAAATGAGGAAAACTAACCGGCGCTCCATTTTGGGTGACGGATGGGAGCAGCCAAGAGCAATGTCGCCTGTTTATTCAAGATTGAAAAACGAAATCCAGGTTTTTAGTCAATTCTGGAGCAGATGTTTCAGTGATTCCAGCATCGTTACTGCAGCGAAAGCAGCAACCCAGCGCACGCTGCAAATCATTCTGCAATCAAGACTTTTGGAACAAAAACACTCACAATCGATTTGGGACTTAAGCGGAATTTCAGGTGGAATTTTGTGTTTGCTGATATACATATTTTGGGTAACAATAGTTTACTCATTGATGTAAAAAACAATCAACTTATTGACCCAAAATCGAAAAACACCTCAAAAGTTATTGTCGTTAGTGAACAAAATTTTTTCAATTAAAACACTAACCACTTTGTCTTCATTGTATTCACTTGTTATAGAAAACATATAACGATTTATCAAAAATTACTTTCCACTCAAAAGCGAAACACCTACTCCAACATTATATAGAAACCACCAGCGGTCCTCCGGGTTTTCTCCTGAGAAATTGTTTTAAGTTAGTTCGTTTTACAATTTACTGGCCTACCTAAACAAGAGCGGCAAGCGTTTTCTTTTTGTCAAAACTTCTTATTTGAATACAATTTATACGAAACACAGCTTTAAAACGCGAATTCCTCACTGCCCGGTCGTATAAACTTATTTGACAGATCGCAAGGTCGGTTTGTTTTATTGAAAATGGATGGCAATTGAATTTTCACGTTTGCAAAAACGATTGCCGCTCTTGTTTAGGAAGCTCAGTTAGATTTAAATTTTTGTTAAAATTTTTTTTTTTTTTGTATAAAAGAAAAATTGTTGGTTTTATTGTTATTTTGCCAACACCATAAACAATTTGATTTTAGTTACATGATGGAGGTCTAATTTAATCAAAATATTGTTGTCGGTGACAATAATATGGTTATGTAAAATATAATCCCCCCATTTTATAAAAAATAAAACAGGCTTGTAAAAGGTTTATAAAATTAATTTATAAACCGGTTTAATTGTTTATGAATACAAACAAATTTTTTAAGATTTTCTTTAAAAATAGTTTTTTTGGAGTATTTAGTTGTTGGGTATTTAGTTTGTAAAAGAGAAAATAAAGGAGCATTTTTTGGGGATTCCTTTTTCTCGTCGCTCTCTAGCTCCCTCTTGTAAACTCAAAACTCTTGCTTTGCTAAAGCAATAAGTTTATGAATAATTTAAATAATAATTTTATTTTTAATTCCGAATTAACGTATTAATAAATCCAAGAACAAACTTTCTTATTTATTTTCACATTTTGTTTCCCAGCGTAATTAACAGAAATTATGTCATTAATTTAATTTTTGAATTTTGAACTTTAGCAAGTAAAATTATGCTTTTAGAGCGGATTATTATTCAAATATGAAAGTTTTAATAAATGTAAATTAAACATTTTATCAGGCAAAGGTACAATTTTATTTGTATAATTTTAAAGAATAAATTTGTTTAGCTTTAGCGAACATGGCTTTGTGACGCAAGGCCTGCATGTAAAAGAGGATTTTCTAATCACAACCCCCCTCCCCCCCTACCCCTTCAAAAGGTCATAATAAATATTAATACTTAGAAAATTATTAAATTCGCTTTAAAATTAGCACTTTGAATTGTCTACCGCGTCTTAACCAATTTTTTTTTTTTAATATTCAGAAATTGTAAATAAAATGAAAACTTTTAAAACTTTGCTTTTAAATTCCACTTAAAATGTAAGTTTATTGTAAAAAAATGTCTTGACAATGTAACAAATTGTTGTTCTGTTGCACTGTTGCATTGTATATTTTTTAATTTATTAACACACTCTCATAAAAATAAACAAAGAGTGTAAATAACATGCTATTTGTTTAATAGCATTTTGTTGTTGCTGTTGTTGTTGTTGTTGTTCTTGTTGCTGCTGTAGTTTTACAAAAACTATAGAAAATAATTAAGAAAATATAGCTGGTCAAGTTGATACCCTACCCCACACTATTTCAAAACAAATTTCCGGGAGTGTACCCGACTTGAGACGCATGGATTATCATGGAATCGTTACAACAAAATTATATTATGAGGTTAAGATTCATGTAAATGTTCTTTGTGCCAAATACAATTTGGATATCTTCATCTATATGCGATTTGTTTGCCTTTAAGTGTCTTTAGGAAGGGTGTTTTTATGGGGCCAATGATTTATTTTGGACCTACCAGCACAACATTGTGTCATGACTTATTAGCTACCCAATAAAAAATTGTACCATTTTGCGAAACACTTTAATGGTACATTTAAGCGCACAATTATGCGCTACGTTATAAGACATACAGAGTTGCAGTAAAGTAAATGAAGGGGCTCTTAACAAGTTTCATTAAAGAAAAAATTATATTTCAACTGCCACGGCATTTCCTTACTACGAAGCAGGTTTGTAAGGGAAAATACTAAAAAATAGCGGTAAAAAAAACATTCACCAGTTTGCATATGCGTTGAAACAAGCGCTTTTTGTATCAAAAATGTATTGCTTCAAAGTGGGAACTCGCCATATAAAATTCATGTCTTTCGTAAGCGGTATGGCAAGCCTGCTTCGTTTTAGGATAAATTTTTTATTGGGTATCGTTAAACATTTTGTCGCTAATGTTAATGGCAATACAACAATTTATAAGGAAGTTATGACATTAAAGGCTTTATTCTGGAGTACACAAAATAAGGAAGTAAGAAAGTATAGTCGGTCAAGCCCGACCATATGATACCCTACACCACAGTATTTAAAAATGCTTATGCTTATGTGTTTATATAAATGTGTTTCTATCTATGATTTAAATTTTATTAAAATCGGTTTGAGAGTTCCTGAGAGGCAGAAATTTCCCCTATCTTTCCTCGTGGTCCTACGATTCGGCCCATTTTCAATTGACTTGGTCCTTGTGCCAATAAGAACCTATGTCCCAAAAATTTATCAAATAATCTGCAAAATTGCGATCTGTACTTTGCGCACAGGGTAACATGGAGAGCCAGCCAGCCAGCCAGCCGGACGGACATCGTTAGTTCTACTCAGAAAGTGATTCTGAGTCGATCGGTACACTTTAAGGTGAGTCTAGGACCAATATTTGAAGGTATTGCACACATCAGCACAAATGCATAATACCCTCTCCACTAGTGCACTATTGTGGTGTGGGTATAAAAAACTCGGGATCAAGTTTTTTTATGATTACTTTATGTACGAGTCGTAATCAAAAATTCAAGTACGAATAACAGTAAAACGTAATCAAAACAATCCTAAATGGGATTTCTTTCGAAAATCAATCCCAGAATTTCCTGAAATAAGTATTAAATTCGTAAACCAATTTAAAAAAAAACGATTAAACTTTTCGTTGTGTTTAACCCACCGGCTTACGCATGTTTTGATTTTTTATACACATTGAAAAAAGACTCATGTGTACTACGAAGGGTAAAAAAGCAAATTTGAACTCTTGCTTCTCATTTAGTTTATATTTTTGGTTAAATATGTACATTAAGATTTCTAAAGTAAAAACCATATCTGGCATAATATTGGTGTTTTATCATTCTGTAAGGTGTAGTACGAGTAAGTAAATCAATCATAATAATTGTTCTTTCTAATTCGGGATAAACCCAACTTTATAATACTCGAATCAAGCGCGTTTTGCGATTGATTCAATCTTAGTTTTACTTAAATCAATTTCATTTTCGGATTATTTTTAGTATGAAATCGGGATTAAATATGGATAATTTAAGTGTTTTGCGATCGAAAATCCGTTCTAAAATGAATCTTCCTGTACTTTATTGAAGAAAATCCGTACTTACCGTACTATTAATACCGCTTCGTATTGATTTGAGTACGGATGGATTGATTTTTCTTTTGAGTGTAGTATCTGTATGGGCAATAAAACAAGTTTGGAATGGGCACAAAGACTCTATTCCGGAAAGAAGTTTGTATGGGGGCTATGCGAAACTATAGAACAATTCTCACCACCTTTAGTAGGCTCTGTACTTATGAAAATTGTACCAAGTTTGTATGAATGTATCGAATTTCTTCAAATTGTTCTTAAAATTACGCCATGCATTTTGCGCAAAATTTACCAGCCAGCCAAAAAGACGGTCATCGTTAGATCGATTATGAAGGTAATTCTAAGTCGATCGGCATACTTTAAGGTGGCTCTAGCATCAATATTTGTTTAGTGTTACATACATCAGCACAAACGCATAATACCCTCTTCACTATTGTGTTGTGGGTAAAAAAAAAAAAAAAAATAAAACATAATAATTTTATTTACATTTTGCAAATGTAAAACTGTGTATTTTCCATGACGTTGTGCAAAGAAATACAAAAACTAAATTAGAGTTCATTTCGTATTATTTACAAATTCAATTCGAATCGGCTCAGTGGAAATATTTATTAAAAAAAAAATGTTCTTTAAATAATTTTTTTTTGCTTGTTGTTCAAATGATTTAATTATTAAAAGCAAAGTTTAATATTTAAATGAAACTTTTAAAAATGGAATATTTTTTTTTATAAAAAGGGTATTTTTTTTAAAACCGATAGAACTTACAAAGGGATAAGCTGTCAAAGAAAATGTTACATTGAGCAAAGTTTTTGACATTAAATAAATACATTTACCTGTAAAAAGACTTACCCTTGAACAACGCTACCAAATTGTCCAAATTTACTTTTAAAACCATTCATCCATGCTGGCAACTCATGACCGATTTCGTGCTTTTTATGGGGCTCGGCTTATTTGAGGCTTAAGGGGTTTGTTTATAAACTAAATTGCCGCATATGGAGTGAAACGAATCCAATAAAAACCCTACTGACTACATTACATCTAGAAAAATTCACCGTTTGGTACGCTTCTGGTGGCATTGTAGGACCCTTTTTCTTAAAAAAAGGAAGTCGGAGCTCGCGTTTAAGTCAATGGAGAGCTTTGCCGCAATGAAGTTAATGAATACTTGTTTGAAAATATGAAAGACGTTGATTCGGCCGAGATGTGCAATTGCAATTTGGCAGTAATGTCAAACAAGAGAAATAGAATAAAAAATAAAGCAAATTACTGAATGATATTCAAAAATTTTGTTTACTTTTTAAAAACAGTAGAACGCGGATATAAGCAAAAATACAGTAGATTATTGCTAACATTGTTTGAATATTTGTTTTACTGTAACGTTGAATATCTTAAGAATAAACGTTTTGTTTTATAAATAATATCTGGTCATTATTTTCAAATACTTGTGCAACAGTTGGTTTTATTTTAGTTTTAGCTTAAGAAAAAAATTAATATTATAAAGGACACAAATTAATAAAAAAAGTTTTGCCGAAGATTTTTTTTTTTTTAATTTTCCTAAGCAAATCCCGCGAAGTTTTATGCTTGTCCGCAGGAAAGAAACCAGAGTCTCTGGCGGGAATCGAACCCGCAACCCCGGCGCTGATAGACTAGCTCGCTACCAGCTAGCCTACCGGGGCACTAATACATCAGAAATGCCTCTATTCATTTTACAGGAATCAACGATGGTATAGCACAGGGCATCATAAAATTGTGGCGTATAAAATTGTGCATTCTTTTTTTGTTCAAAAGAACAATTGCAAATGCAACATTTTTTATACATTTTTTTTTGCCGGATTTAAAAAATTATATTACAAACTTAAATTTTAAGGGCCGATGTTGATTTTGAATAAAACACAAATTATTTAGGAAATTACTGTCATTTCTTTTTATTATGATAATATTGGTATTATTCAATTATGTAAAATTGTAAATATCGGCCCAATGGCCGCTGCGACGGCACACCTCCATCCGATGGTCCAAATTTTTGATGACACTGAGGCATAATTGAGGTCCTATGCCGTTAATATGTCGTATTATCTCATCCTTTAGCTCTTGAATTGTTGCTGGCTTATGGACGTACATCTCTTCTTTCAAGTAGCCCCAAAGAAAGAAGTCTAACGGTGTCAAATAACATGATCTTAACGACAATGATCTTAACGACAATGATCTTAACGCCAATTGACATCGCCAACACGTGGGATAACACAGCCATTAATTTGGTCGCGCAAAAGAGCCTTTGTTTCGTTAGCTGTGTGGCAAGTGGCAGCGTCCTGTTGAACCCACATATCGCCCAAATCCATGTCGTTGAATTCGGGCCATAAAAAGTTAGCTATCATCTCACGATAGCGAACACCATTCACAGTAACTGCCTGACCAGCCTCATTATGGGAAAAATACGGCACGATGATGCCGCCAGGCCATAAAAAGTTCGTTATCATCTCAAGATAGCGAACACCATTCACAGTAACTGCCTGACCGGCCTCATGTTGGGAAAAATACGGCCCGATGATGCCGCCAGGCCATAAACCGCACCAAACAGTAACTCTTTGGGGGTGCGTTGGTTTTACGAGAATCACTTTTGGATTATCATAATTGGCCCAAATGCGGCAATTCTGCTTATTGACGAATCCACTAAAGTGAAATAGTGCCTCTTCACTGAAGATGATTTTCACCGAAAATTTATCATCCAATGTTGCAATTTCTTGCCAGCATTCTGACCATTGACGACGTTGGGAATGGTCAAGAGTTCTTGAGTCAATTGCACCTTGTAATCGTGTAAATGCACGGCTTTTCAGCCACACTGTCGCGAACAGCAGCAATATTTTCTGCAGTACAAGCTGTACGAGCACGCACTGGTGTTTTCACATCTCCTACAGACCCGGTTTGCTCAAATTTTTGCACGATTTTTCCGATTATACGCACATTTAGACGAATAATTGACCGAAAAAAGCACGAAGTGCACGATATGCATTTTGATTTGAACACCCATTTTCATAAGAAGCCTGAATAACTTTACCGCTTTGTTCAATTGTGTATCTATTGATGGTTCAAATTGATTTAGTCTGAAATTGAGAAATATCAAATGAAATGCAGAAAAAAAACTGGACGTTTAGGTGTGGTTCACACTCAACTTCGGTCCTTAAATTTAAATTTATAATTTATCTTTTTTGGTTTTATATAAAAGCTGTTGGCTTTGAATTAATTATGTGGCAAAAGTGCTTAAGTTTGTTTGTTAAGTTTTATAGGAGAACAATTTAAAACTGGAAGGGTGGCCTTTCGAAATTGACTCCAAATTTATTGCGATCATCGGTTCCTGCGTTAATAGTTTTTTAAGTTTTTATTCCTAAACCCTCCTAAATTTACAGATCGAAAGTTTTTTTTATTCCAAATGTTAATGCACATTGAAAAAAGATAACCAAAAAGTAATATTGCTATAACATTCTCAAAAATCCTACAAAATAATTGAAATTTTGCTCATGAAGATCTTAAGGGGCCATTAAGCACTTTTTCCTTTTTGCCACAGAAATTTGAGAAAGTTAATAGCATTTATGTATGAACTTATTTAATTGATGTCAGGAAATGTTATTTGTTCAAAAAAATTAAATTAGATAATATTTTTCATCGATTTGTATTGAGCAGGAATTCCCGGATTCCATGCAAATTGAAAAATAAATCCCGCTTTCCCGGGAAATTAAAAAGTGATGGAAAAGAAAAACTCTACTTCTGTCTTACGTCTATGCATGTTCTTATAGTATATTTCGGCTTACCTTTCAATTTTTTTTTTTTTTTTATTAATTTTAATTTTTATTCTCAAGACTAAACTTTGTAAAATTTTTATAGAATTTTTATTTAATGTTTCTATTTTTATTTTCTGTACTTAAAAAATGCAATAAAATTGTCGCGAAACTTCAAAGGACGTACAAGTACAAACGTGTTGTGAAATTAAGCGTTTTTTTTTATCTTGTACCAGTAAATTTTTAAACTCGGTTTAAGAAAAGTTGTTTGACTTAGAAAAAGTTTTAAAAATAAAAAACAATTTTTTTAATCGATTAAAAGCGAATAATTGGCGATTTTAGACAAAATGCAGTTTGTTACAATACCTGGTCACAATTCAGTTCAGTTATTTATTTTTTTTAAATATAAAGCAAACGTTTAATTCAAACGGGGCAAATTTTTAGGGTCCGAACGAACTTTTAGGTTGGATGTTGGAGTTCGGCAAGAAGATATGATTATTTGATGTTTAGCGTTCGGTAAAAATTTCGCCAAACACCGAACTTAGTTACAAAAAAATTCTGCATGTCGTGTTGTGTTTCTGGTTTGTCGCAATATCTTAATGAAAACTTCATTGTTTCGGAAGCTCCTAAAGAAAAAGAACGTATATAAAAGGTTCATCAAGTTATGAAAAAACCATCAACATCACATTAAAAAGATCCAGAAGACCATTAAAATGTTGTTGTTGAAAAAATTAGAAATTTATTTACTAAGCCTTGTAAGTTCTAGAAAATCAAGTATGCAGTAGACTGGGGCAAGAGGCAACTAATACATGCAACGACTTTTTCTTCAATACACATTTTCTCTCTGTTTGGTGCAAACGGTTTTCGAGAGAGCAAATACAAAATGGCGTAGCTATTTTATAAAATCTAACGGAAACTTTGTGTATTTTGTTGTTAAATTTCACAAAAGAGCTACGATATTTTTCCTTTGCTTTTTCGTAAGAACTAAATCAGCGGTTTCTGAGCATTTCTAAAACCAATCCACATAATGGAACTTGAAATTCACAAATCAATCCAAATAGGGGTTTTCATGTCAAGTGACCCAATATTTAAATCTATGTCCTCCGATTTGGATGAAATTTGCACCAATTTTCAACAAGATCGGTCAAAAAGTTTCTGAGTTAGAGGGGTTACAGGTGTTCTCTCTCACCCATGTAACTTATTATTAAGGCCCGGATTTTTATGCAAATGCATATTTGTTGTCGTCAGTCTGAGATCAACATAAACTTAATATCTTTTCGAATCAAGAAATTTTAAATAAAATTACATTGATTTGTCAGTGCATATTTTTGCATATATTGCTTCAAATGCATATTTTAAATATATTGCTGACATTGCATATTTATGGTGCATTTAAAAAAAAAAAAACTTTTTATTTTGCGGTGCACCGTGTTGCATCAATTGATTTTATGGGAAGAAATATTTTGCAAAGCACATCGCGTTTTGTCGCATATTAGGAGAAGTATCCTATAAAAACAAGGTGGGAAAAGTGGTTGAAATCAGTTGTGTATTATGCTGAAAATTTTAAACGATTCAAGGATGTGATGGAGCGATGGTAATGCAGTACCAACAAAATAACAAATTTTCCAAATAAAAAAGCTCGGATAATTTGTATGTTTTCAAATTACGGATTTATCTCTGAGACTATTGTAAAATAGGAGAAATCAAATCCATTGAGAAAGCAAATTAAATAAATTAATTAATTAATTGATAATGTCATAAATATAATGTATGGAGTTAAGGGTAACTTACTTAGTAAACAAATTTGTATCAAACAAAATAAAGTTTTTAGGAAAATGAAGGACACACAAACTGCTGGCATATTTAATTAAAATTTTTACGAAAACAGCGTAGTGGAAAATGAATATATGAAACTGAGTATTGTTCTTAATTCATTTTACATGAAGGTTCAAATATCTATCTAACAAGTGACCTAATTTACATGATTGTTTTACGTTAACGTTCGAAATCGACGAACAGGGGGCTAATTCTGGCAGTCGTGTTCGAATACTTTTTCGATTCGAAAGCAATTTTATTTCGAAATCTTTTAGTAGAATCGAAATCATTTTTTCGGTGTTGCGAAAACTCAATAAATGCTTTACAAAATTGAAAAAATAATTTCGATTCGTATAGTATCGACTGAAAGAATAAGAGATAAAATTGCTTCCGAATCGAAAATGTATTCGATCACGACTGCCAGAATTAGTCTCCAGGCTGTTTATTTCTACTTCTGCTTTTTGTTGTTCCTTATTTTCGTTAATGAGATTGAATTTTTAGGGTTTTAATGTTATTTTTATTTATTTTAATGTTTTTTTTATGATTAATAAATGTGTTAAGTAAAATTTCAAGTGCATATTTTTTCAATTTCAAGTGCATATTTTTCTATTTTTAGTGTATATTTTATGCGCATAAAACTCGATTTTTACTGCATAAAAATCCTTTCCCTACTTATTACCTATTGGTGTTACCAGAATTTGTCCCAAGTGGCTTCGAAAGCTATTTGACAATCTTTTGAAAATTTGTATTTAAATTTAAAACTTTTTTTATTTTTTTTTCATCCGGAATGTTTTTTTTTTTATTGCTCAAAAGAAATCTTTTGTCTTTTCCTTTAAGGTAGTTTTGGCCGCTTTTTTGGATGCGAGTGGCTTATGTATAAAAAAAAATAATTTCTATCTAAAGACGAGAGTTTTAAAATTTTGAGCATATCCATCATAAAAATCGGAAGACATCGCTTTAAAAATTGGGTCACTTGACATGAAATCCCCCATAAAACTATAAACTTATTTTATCCCATTCTAAATCATCTTACTAATTTTACCACAGCTCACATGCAAATACTTCTCCCGAATATAGCTTTAAAAAAAATTTGGCAACAATAACTTTTGCAATATACTTTAAAAAATAACTTAAAAGATTGATTGTGACTAATAATTTTTTCTTGGGAAATTTTTCTTCAAATATTTGTTAAGTGTGAACATACAAACCTGAACTTTTCCAAGAAAATTATCAATTTTTTTTAATAACAAAAGGTTTGGTTTTAGAAAACTTATTTTAATTTAAAATTAACAATGCTGGCTGCCAAGAAAAAAATTATAATTTATTTTCTATAAAAAAAAATCACTATTAAAAAAATAATAATATTCAAATAATTATCTATTTTCAGTATAAATTCAAAGATTTAAATAAAATGTACATTCTATATAATTTTTTAATTTTTTTTCTAAAGATTTTCAAACTTAATACTTCCTCTTAAATAATAAAAAAAAACACCAGCATTAACACTGCCACCAATATCATCGATCTATGGGCCATACACTTACGAACTACAATACATTTAGAACTTTATTTCAACAGCCCAGCCAGCCCGCCAACCAGTCATTCATTCAACCATCCATCCATTCAACCACTACTTGATTGAAATCACTTCGAAATATCTCAAATAAAATTATAGTATAGAAAAAAAAACAAAAAGAAACTACATACAGGGAAAATAACAATAAATAAAATATAATATTATTTTTTTTTTTTTTTGTTTTACAACGGCAAATTGGGAATTAATTATGCTTGACGTGTCGTACTTATAAACTACAAATAATACAGACAAGTACAAGCACATATTTCTATAACAACTTAAGTGCCAGGAATCTTAAAGAATAAATACTTTTTTTTTTATCAAATTTTGTTGTTCCTGTTTCCGATATTTCTTTCGACATTCCAAACTATTCTGTTATTACACAGTTAGGTTAGGTTTAATGGGCAGCCTACGAGAGACAGCTCACTTGGGTCCTTCATTGGTCACTTTGTGATACCCAGCGCCAATGCCCATCCTATAGAGCAGTTACTTAGATGGTCTTTTGATTATATTTAAGGATTTTGTTCTCTTATTAATTTAATTTTGTTCGGTGCCATATCATCCTTCGGCAGACTGGGCGTTTGTTTTCCGAAATTTCTTTTTCGCAAAATCTTTAACTAAAATGAAGGAATTTAACGATCTTTCGACACAGAAAGATTAATGGTTTAAAGGAAATTTGGTTAAAGGTAAATGATACCAAATCTTAGCTAAATTATAAATGTTAAAACCATAAATACGCCATTTTATGTTTTTCCTTGAGCGACCGACCAATGGAGACAAAAACCATATTTATCCGATTTAGAGCTTTTAATGAATTTTAGAATCGATTTGTTAAAGCATAGAGTTGCATATTTAACCCTTTGCATAATTTTTTTTTGCACAAAACAAATAAAAATTGATTTCAATTAAAAAGTTTGTAATATTAATTAAAAAATTTTATTAAATTTGCACTAGTTAACAAATTAAAAGTATCAATTAAACTTGATTAAACATTTAATTCACTTGATTAAACGTTTTATTAACCTGATTAAATTTTTGATTAAAACTGATTTTAATTTTGATAAATGAAAAAATGATTGGTGAAAAATGTTAGAGAATTTTTTCTGTGTATTTAAAAGAGATTTTTTTTAAAGTTATAATGTATATCCACCTTTTTAAAGCATATTTCAATTCTTGTTCCTCTTTTCAAATGCACAATTAACCCTAATATGAATCTTTGCCTCATAACATCATTATATTCTGCTTGGTCCATTATTGCCAATGAGCTAATACTGCGGCGTAGATTAAACCGACTACTTTTTTTCTTGTTTTTTAAATGGAAATAAAATTATTTTAAATATGAATATTTTCAGTTTCCTTCATAATAAAGGGTGTTTAAATTTTAAGGGCCGATGTTGATTTTGAATAAAACGCAAACGCCCGTATTTATAAAATTTTTTTTAATTTAATAAAGGTTTACAAAACAAACTTTGTATGCAAATTCGCCTTAATAAACGGTTGTTAAATTTCATAATCGTTTATAAATACGGGGGAAATTATTTAGGAAATTATTGTTATTTCATTTTATTATGATAATATTGGTACGGTTCAATTATGTATGAAACAAAATATCGGCCAAATGGCCGGCACACGTAAACACGATAGTCTAAATTTTCGATAACGCTGAGGCATAATTGAGGTTATATGCCGTTAATGTGCCGAATTATCTCATCCTGTAGCTCTTAAATTGTTGCTGGCTTTTACCCAAAGAAAGAAGTCCAACGGGGTCAAATCACATGATCTTGGCGGCCAATTAATATCGCCACAAAGTGAGATAACACTGCCATTGAATTTGTCGCGCAAAACAGCCATTGTTTCGTTAGCTGTGTGGCAAGTTGCACCGTCCTGTTAAAACCATATATCCTCCACATTTATATCTTCCAATTCGGGCCATAAAAAGTTCGTTATCATCTAACGATAGCGAACACCATTCACAGATACTTCCTGGAAAAAAATTCGGCTCGACGATGCCGCCAGCCCATAAGCCGCACCAATCCGTCACTCTTTGTGGGTGCATTGGTTTTTCGACCAAATGCGGCAATTCTGCTTATTGACGAATCCACTGAGGTGAAAATGTGCCTCATCACTGAATATCATTTTCTTCGAAAATTGATCAACCACTGTTGCATTTTCTTGCCACCATTTTGACCATTGACGACGTTTGGAATGGTCAAGAAGAGGCCTAAGTTCTTGAGTCAATTGCACCTTGTAAGCGTGTAAATGCAAGTCTTTATGCATAATGTTCATTAACGACGAGCGTAAGAGGTGCAATTGTTGGGCACGACGACGAGTTGAGGTGGACGACCACACTATCGCGAACAGATGTAATATTTTCTGCAGTACGAGCATGCACTGGTGTTTTCACATCTTCTACATACCCGGTTAGTTCAAATTTTTGCACGATTTTTCCGATTGCACGCACATTTGAACGATTAAATTGACTGAATAACTTTAACGCGTTGCTCGATTGCGTATCTTTCCATGGCTTAAATTGAGAAATGTCAAATAAAATGCAGAAAAAAAGTTGACGTTTAGGTGTGGTTCACATACAATTTATTTATATTTACAATTTATAGTGTTCAAACAGAACTGCGTCTGTCTACATTACATTTTTCATACAATTTGACATGGAATTTGCTGTAGAAAGCCGTCGTGAAATATAATCAATTTTATTTGAGAACGGCTTTTCTTATACTCTTACATATGGATACTTATTGTCTTAACGAAGGCCCATCTATCAGGTCTGCTTACAATGGGCCTCATAACTGAAGATGATGAAAATTTATTAATTGATTAAACGTTACAAATATAAATTATATTTAAACTTAATTTACCGAGCAATAATAATGTAGACCTTATTAGTGAAACGGACTAGAGCCTCTGGCTCTGGAAGTTTCCGGTTATTCTCGGAAATTAAAGAACAGTTTGAAACATTCTTAGAAATGGAACAAAACCGAAAAATAAAGCACCCCTTTGTGGTCGCATATAAGCTGTCTACATTTGTAAGTAGGGCATTTAAAATACTAGAGCTTGTGTATTTATACTTTCTTACTTAATATATATTTTTTATTCATTATTTAAAATACAACTAAAATTTGTTCGTTTAGTTTTTTTTGGCAACGTTTCAATACTTTTAAATAGCTGCATCATGAAATGAAATTAACATGAAAACAATTACAAGTCGTACGAGAGCGGTAAAGTAAGTATTTAAGAATGAATAATGAAAACAAAAAAATATTTATAAATGTATACATATATTTTGATTTTGTTTTTATTGGTCTTTTCGATTTTTTTTTATTCTTATTTTTTAAAACAAAGAAAGAAAAATAAACAATTTTTTCCATTTTTTTTTTAATTAATAAACGAAAGATTTTAAACAATTGTTTTTAAGTGATAAGCGACTGTTAAATATGCTACTTGCATTTGAATTCGAAAGAAATATAATCAAATTTTGTAAAATTTCGCCTTGGCACTCTAAGGTCAATGAGACACAACGATAACTGGTTACCCTTTTGCACTTTTTACGGGCAATTTCACCAAGTTCAGTTAAAACTAACTATTATTTTAACTTTCTGTTAAAAACATTATTTTTTTGACAGTTATAACTGAAAGTTAATTATAACTGAACTTGGTGAAATTGGCAGTTAGTGATTTTATTTTTAGAAAATTTATAACATATAAAAGTTTTTTGTCAAAAAAATTTGTTACTCAAATGCAATTTTAGGTCATACTTTAATACTTAGGGATCACACATTTTTTTTTTACCAAATCGTACGACTTAATAAAATAGCGAATATCTGGTCTTAAGTTTTTTCCGAAAAATTTTTATTTTTCCCCACTGTGTGCTGTAGGGTGTTTTTTTTTTAATGATATACAACTTGTTCTTTAGTTAAATTTACATTCAACGAATGTGCAAAATTTTAAACACTTTTATGACGATTAATTTTGTTTTTGTTTTTTCTTCTCTTTAAATACTTTAAAAATAAATAAATTATGTTTTGTTGACTTTTAAACACTGTTTTGTAGATTTTCGCTTTTAATTGTTTTTAAGCAATTATTGTTGTTCCAATTAAAAGAAAATTTTATTCATAATTGTATATTCCACGTTCATTTACGGAAATGTGGACAAATAAAGTGTAAAATATGATCAAATTTTAACGCAACTGTAGCTAAAAGTCAGATACATGGCCGAGATCATTTCACGTAAATATGGACCTGTACCATAGTGGGGGGGTAGTGCACTAAATATTAATTTAAATAAGCAGTGCACTATCACCAAATAAAACTGTAAAGGAATTAGTTTGCACTCTTTTTTTACCAGCTTGAGTGATGATTGCAATTTTTTAACTACCACTAAAAAATTTTAGTGACATTTCAAATTTTTTCACTATCACTAAACGCACCACTCAATTCAAATAGTGCAAAATTTGGACACCA
Source organism: Pollenia labialis (assembly GCA_949318255.1). Taxonomy (NCBI): domain Eukaryota; kingdom Metazoa; phylum Arthropoda; class Insecta; order Diptera; family Polleniidae; genus Pollenia; species Pollenia labialis. The sequence continues at coordinate 32,623,982 of OX439143.1, read as the reverse complement.
AAAAAAAGTCTTACGTTTTTGCCTTAAAAGACAACCGGGTTATCAGGCAGCGACGATTTTTTTGTTTGTTTTATTGACTTGTATTAATTGGATGCACCCACAAAGAGTGGCTGTTTGGTGCGGTTTATGGGCTGGCAGCATCATCGGGCCGGATTTTTTCCAAAATGAGGCCGGTCAGGCAGTTACTGTGAATGGTGTTCGCTACCGTAAGATGATAACGAACTTTTTATGGCCCGAATTGGAAGATATGGATGTGGACGATATGTGGTTTCAACAGGACGGTACCTCTTGCCACACAGCTAACCAAACAATGGCTCTTTTGCGCGATAAATTCAATGTCCGTGGCGATGTCAATTGGTCGCCAAGATCATGTGATTTGACCCCGTTAGACTTTTTTTTTTGGGGTTATTTGAAAGAACAGGTGTACGTCGATAAGTCTGCAACAATTCACGAGTTAAAGGATGATATAATTCGGCACATTAACGGCATAGAACCTCAATTATGCCTAAGCGTCATCGAAAATTTGAAACATCGAATGCAGGTGTGCTGCCGAGATGGCCGATATTTTGTACCATACATAATTGAATCATAGTATAATAAAAAGTAATGACAGTAATTTCCTAAATAATTTGTGTTTTATTCAAACTCAACATCGGCCCTTAAAATTTAACCACCCTTAACTTAGTTTTTAAACCTCTTTGCGTAGATTAATAAAAAAAATTTATGTATTATCAAAAACTTTCATATTAGAATTTTTCAAATGTTAATAAATAATTTTGTAATTTTTCTTCAAAACGAAAAAATCACAGAATCCTTCAAAGTTTAAAAGTTTTTCGCTGCTCTCACGGATAGTGAAAATGTCCGGGAATAACCTTTTTTTCTTAATTTTCTTTCCAACAATCTAAAAAATTTTTAAGAAAATCATAATTATAGCTCTTTGGTACTTTTGACTCAGTAAAAATTTCGTACAAAAACAACTTTGACGCAAAGTAATTCAAAATAAATTAAGCAGCTTTAAGAACTCAATACTGAGAAAATACAAATTATTTACTTTGATACCAGGATGACAATAAAACACAGATACACCTACTAAACACATTGACAGCGGTATGACGATCCGGCAAAACGATGACCACTGTGACGATTACTTTTAGTTAAAAAGATTTCGCAAGTTTGCTATAAAATTATTAATTTTTAGACAAAAACTTTCTGTCTGATGGGTTTTCGCTCTGTTCGTAGTATTTTTTAATTGTAGTTTGATTGTTGTTGTTGTTCTTATTATTATTGTAGTTAGTATTTAAGAGATACACGAATGACTATAAATTGCTTATACTCGTCGTAGTAAATTGCTACAAGTAAATGAATGAATAAATTTTTTTTTTCTGCTAAATGTCTGTTATTCGACTGTGAATGGGTGATTGCTGATACGAGTATGAACGCTGTTGTTTTCGTTGTTGTTGTTGTTGTCGTTTCTGTCCATCTCTATGTGGACATTGGCATATTTATCAGTCCATTTGTCTGTCTATCTGCCTATTTATTTGTCTAGTAGTATATTAACTTGCTGGAGTGCGGTTGTGTGGGATTGTGTGTGGCTGTGTGTGTGTAAATTTGTACGACTTTTTGCTGAAATGTGAGTGAGTGGTGAAATTGCACTTTGTATTTGATTTAGAATGACGCATAATATTTAATACGTTATAAATGAGGCATCTAACAAGAAGCGTATACAATTCAATGATAAGATACACACAACAACACAGACATAATTGAAGAAGAACAGCACTAAAGGAAATAATTATTGGGACAATTTAACTAAAATATAAACAACTGTACACATAAACTTATATGAATAATTTATGATTAAGCTAAGAATTTAAAATTAAGGATGTACTGACATCTGGATATTAAAAAAAAAGTTTATGTGGCGTTTTCTTTACACAATTCGTCTTTTTTAAATTTGATGTTGTTGTTACCGCTCGGCTGCTGGAATGAATCAAGCATTTCGCTTGATATACAGTGAAACCTCCCATAATGGAAACCTCCTATATCCGGGCATCTACCATTACTCACTATATTTTATTGATGAAAAAAAAATAAAATAAAAATTATCCAAAAACCGGACACTCTCTAGCCGGATGTGGACACTAAATCTGAAGTTTTTTATTTTCAAAATACCCCTCATAAACTGACATATACGTTGAATATGCAAAATAGTTCAGCTACAGCACATCAATTGCTCTTTGAAGCTTATCTTAAACATTTTTAATCGATTCGATATGCAAGAAAAGATTTGCGCAGCCGTGATTTTGAAACGGATGTCGAACCCAGGCCAGGTCAGCAGGTAAAATTGAAAGGTGATAATTTACAGGTATTTCTTCAGGAAGATTACTTTTGTCGAACTCAAGAAGAGCAATAATTGCAGAACGTTTGCTTGTAGCAGGATTCATTCAAAAGCAAGGAAATTAGTTGCTACACTAATTAAAGCCAAGAGACGTCAAATGACGATTTTGCATGTCCGAAATGCTGCTTGAATGCTATTAAAAGTAGTAATCGTTCCTTTATTGACATTGTTGTATGAAGACTCAAAGAGTCGGTTGTTATTTCCGTTTTGTGATCGTTATTATTTCAGGGGCGTTATATGAGATACACCAAGAAACAATAACGGTAAAAGAAAGAGAATATTACACATACGTTCAACCAAACTATGAATAAAATTTCCCCGAGAGTTTTTATTGAGTTTGTTAATTAAGGAAACATTGAAAAGATTGCAACGAAGAATGGAATTAATACAAACAGTACGAAGGCCTGCATAATTAAAAGCATTCATTCTCCAACATTCGAAGTTAACAATAATAAAATTGAGAATACAATATCCATCAACTACTTGAGACACATAATAACCCCAGACAGAGCACCCGATGAAAATGTCTATAACCGTATTGATAAAGCCAGGTCTGCATTCATAAACCTTAACATATTTGGAACACCAGCGTTCTCTCATCAATGCCAGAATTCTCGTTACACAAGGCACAACTACAAGGTTTTGCAAATGGCGGTATTTTTCGGCTCTGCCTTGACAGTTGTACAGTAAACGTATTCAAAATACACCCCAATAAGAAATAGAGCCATCCTGAAACTCGACAACAAGGAAGACAACTTTTCATCAAAAATCATCATAAGCAACGAGGCTCATTTCCATCTATGTGAATTCGTAAATAAGCCGAAAATCTGTGTTTAATACTTGAAGAGCTATTTCACCTGCAGGCAAAGAAAAAACATGGTTGTGGTAAACATATTCTAAGAGCAACATATTATGATAAGATTCATGATTGTAGTCACCATATTACGATTGTTATTAAATCATATTATGACCAAATATGTTCGTAATATAACATCATAATATTTTTCCCTTAATCATATTGTTATCCTGTTAATCATAAAACGTTAAGGAGTTAAAATATTACTGTCATGGCAATCATAATATGTTTAGAAGTAATCATATTATTGTCATGGCAATCATAATTAGTTTAGAAGTAATCATATTATTGTTATGGCAACCATAATAAGTTTAGAAGTAATCATATTATTGTCATGGCAATCATAATAAGTTTAGAAGTAATCATATTATGATGCAAAGTGATATGAACTGTTATACATAAATTTTTTACATCATAATATGATACAACTTTAAACATAATATTTTTATTGGAAAAAAATACTTATGATAAAATAAAAAACATAATATAGTTACTGTAATCTTTTTGTCGTAGGTCGCAATTATTTATAAATTATTTTATGGAGTTTTCATTATTTTTCTCTTAAAATAACACAAAACTTACCAGTAATGGTGAATATTTTGCACCAATATTTCACAAATCTTTCCACCACTTTAAGATTATTAAAATTTTTTAGCAAAGATATTTTATTTTGTGACACTACAACCCTTTTTTAATGTTTTTTCTTTATTTTTTTTTTAATTTCTTGTTTATTTAAATGGTTATTTTGTTATTTCTTTTTTAATATTTTTTTTTAATTTCTTGTTTATTTTAATGGTTATTTTTTTATTATTTAGCCACTCACTAACAAATAATTCGATATGTTTATGTAAAACACGACACAACTGATACAAAATTATTTTACAAATGGCGATACCAAAATATTATTAGAGTAACGATATTTTGATTGCATCTTAAACTTATTATGATAAATGTATATAAAGTTATCATGTTATGGCTATTAAATATCATGTAATGGCTGTGAGTAATATAATATGTTTTGAAAGTTATCTTAATTTAGTTGTTAGAAAAATAATTATTTTTCGGTCAACAATACTCAAATTTATAATTGCGATAAACATTAATATGTTTACAGTAACTATAATATTGCTGATATTTAATAAAAATAACAATTATTTGTGTACAACAACAATATATTGTTACAATAAACACAGTGTGGTTGCCGTAACCATGCCCAACCATATTTTTTCTCTGCGTGTGCTTAAAGATAATATGGCGTAGAGTTTGCAGTGCAGGCGTTATCGGTTTAAAGCGGGCTTTACTTTGAACGGCGAGCGCAACAGATCCATGCTCAAAGACTTTCTTCTCCCTTAACCGGAGAAAGCGAAACAAGAAATCGTTTAGCTCTAATAGGATAAATTTACGGCGTATACTGTACGTCCGACAACCGAAATTCTAAGGGGTATATTTCCAGGTGCCAACTTGGTCGATATCTTTTTTAATTTCTTGAAAAATAAAAAGAAATACGGTCAAAGAACAATCTTCGCTCCATCTTGTTTAAAACAAAAACTTAAAATCTTCCCAAAAAAAAAAATTAAGCTTCAAACGAAGCAGGCTTGTAAGGGAGAAACGTATATGTTTCGCTTACGGAAGACGTGAATTTTATATGGTGAGTTCCCACTTTGAAGCAATAATTTTTTGCGCTTTATTCAACGCATATAAAAACTGGTGAATGTAGCGTTCAGCTTTGTTTTTTACAGTTATTTTTTAGTGTTTTTATTCAAATTTATTTACAAATTAATTAATTTACAATTGTTGGTCTCAGTTCCTTCTCCAAACCTGTTACGTAGTAAAGGAATGGCGTAGCACTTGAAATATTATTTTTTTTTATAAAACTTGTTAAGAGTTCCTTTACTTACTTTAACGAAATGATTAAATTTTTTATTGGGTCGGTCTCGCTTATGATGAATGCAGAGAACTTGGAACTGTGGAGACGGTATTTCATTTTTTATGTTATTGCCCAGTGTTCAATTCCACACGACATGGATTATTTGGGAATTACCTTCTACGAGGGCTCTCTGATATATCGCTGGTGAATATCGGCAATTTGGTGAAATATCTCAATTAAACGGGCTGTCTCTAGCCACCTCAGTTTTGCCCTGGTGCCACACTTCGAGGTTCCTACTCTTGACGAGTTGTGTGGTGTCACTGTCGACTCTACTTGCAGCACGCCTAGTTTTTTGGGTGTGCTACCACGTTAACCAATCAACCAAACATATGCCTAAGCCATATAACGAAACCTCTAGGCGTCGGAAATAGAGGCCGACCCAGACCATCATGGAAAAAATAGTGTGTCAGGAAACTGGCAAATTTTTAATGAATTAAGATTGAAAGAAAGAGGTAGACGACAATAGAATACGATAAAAATTGATTTTGAATTATTCACCCCTATCGTGAATAACAAGTGGAATTTTTGTTCCCATGAAATTTTCATTCCCCTCGAAGGGAAAAAAGCAATCATGAATCTCATGTGAAACATTTTTCACGCTATCAGTTCCAGTGAAAGTAACAAAAAAGAAGAAAGATTAGGAAATATTAAAAATCAATGAAATTTATGTTCAAAAATATTTACGTATATATTTTAAAGAAAAGTGAAAATAATAAAGCTAAATGATTAGTATTGGAAGGACGGGACAGGTTGATTGCAACGTTAGTTTTTTGCATTTTAAAAATTTTATGTAGTAAAATATTTCCCAAAATTCTGCCACCACGTCTTTCGAAAGCTTTACAAATCCGCCGGCAATCAGCCTCTTGTTTTGCATTTTGTTGACCAATATATCGGTTGGTGCCTTATTAACGGAAATAAACCTGAATATTCGATTTATAGGAGAAACTACTTACATACATGTTCTGTTCCCTAGCAAAAATAAAGTGAGCAAATCTAAGGGAAATGTGAACAAATTACGGGGGAAAAAACTTTTCACGATAAGGGGAATTTTTTCACGTGAACATTTTTTCACGTTATTATTCTCTTTTGAATGACCTTTTTTTCATGGGAGTTTTTCATGATCGCAAATATGTGAAAAGGGGAAAAATTACGAGGGAAAAATTATTCACGATAGGGGTGATTGAGAAATTTAGATAATTTTTTTTAAATAATTAAAACTTACCCTATAATTATTTGCTGCACTTTTTATATCACTATTAATAACAAATAGTCAACAAAAATTCGCATTAATTTATTTGACCCCCGCAAATAATTTTATAGATAGCGTGTAGTTAGCGTACTCTTGAAAAATAAAACGTTAGTGTATACATATTTCATTTGAAGAGGAGACATAATTCTAGAGCAGTGCGGTGTCGTATGAAAAAAATAGGGCATTTATTTCATTCTCTTATACAGGCACATGAATAGACAAATTTACGTCATAATTGAAGGCAATCTTTTTTCTTTGGTCTTGTTTCTAAATCCGCTCAATATGACTGTGCAAAAAAAAAAAAACAAAAACAAAAACCAAACGCACAATTGGCGGTCGAAATGAATGTTTGTCAGTTTGTCTATACTTTTCTAAGTTAATTCACAGCACATTCATGCAATAATTTAGGTTTAACAATTTTCTTAATTAACATGTCTGTAAATTGTCATATTTACAATTTGTATTCGTTAAAAATATAAATACATACATATGTATTTACATTCATATCGTCAGCTCTTTATTGGTTTGGCGCACATGCCGAAAGGTGGTAGTGGGGAAAACGGTAATAAAGATTTACATGAAGTTTTCTGGAAATATAGCCGATAGAATTTTTTTTGTATTTTCACCAATGCTTCTGGCATATGTTTTGAAGAAAAATGTTAATTTTTGTGAACGTTTATTAAAGAACTTAGAAGTTAGTAGCATTGAATACGTATACTTACTGCTGTTGTTGACATTTTATTTCCCTTTTGTACACGGTCAAAATGCTTGACGTCGCAGCGAATTCACTCGTGTATGTGTGCTTTGATTTCACTAATACTACCATAGCGCTTGATGAGAAATGCTTGACCTTGTACAGACCCCTTTTCGGCAATGAAGCGAAGAAAGAGTGCCATTTATTTCGTACGTTTTTTTAGGAATTTGCAGCGGCCGCCAGACAGTGGCGTGTAGAGCAAAACAATACTTTATAAAGTTTAAACTAGTTGATATGGAGCTTAAATTCAATTTCTCAGAAACCCAAAAAGATTTCATGAAACAGGGTTTGGACTCAGAAGGGGGGTATACAAAATATAGATAACCTTATGCTTAACTCAATTTTTTTCAAAAATGGTGGGTAGGTTAAATCAGTAATGAGATGACGATATGTATATCACAATAAAAATTATTTTGTGTCAAAAAAAGTATTAAATTGTTCTTAATATTTTTGGTTTAAATCACTAAACGGGCAAACGAGAGACAGATCAAAGAAAAACTGAATACATTTTTGGGAAAGTAAGTAAAGTTTTAGTTTGAATCGTAAAGCATTTTTAATGGGTGTTTTGTTTATTCTGATAATCCTATTCTAGTTAAAATGGCGTCGAGATGCCGGTTGATACAGATGCTGGAATAATGCATCCAGTACCCATGGTCTGTTATTTTGGCGGGAACTTCTCGCATGTAAAAATATTCCAGCGTTTCTCGAAAAATGAGACAAAAATGTAACTGTAACTCATGTCGAAAACTTACAAAAGAGATGTCGTCGTTACGTAATAAATGTCGTAACAATCTACTCGACGCCGATGTGAAATTGCAGACAAATATATAATTCACGGCGACCAAAATTTATTAATATTTTAACATTTTCAACCACAGCGGCGCAAACACAACGTTCGGCTATACCAAATAATGTAAAGTAGAGTAAAAACTTTGATGTTTGTTGTTTATAAAATGGCTTTAAAATCATTCTAATATTTTTCAAAAATGTAAAACTCAATAAAAAAAACAAACCAAAAACAAAATAGGTACTTACCTCTTCCGTGTTATTAATAATTGCATTTTTCATTTTTAATTTATTTGTTTTACCACGTTTTTATTCGTGAGTATATTTGACATTTCAAAGCGGGAAATTACACACAAAAATTTTACAGACACACTAAATTGTCGAGTAATTTCCTTACGTGACAGCTATTTCATGCCAAAAATGCAGTTAAGGGAGAAAAACCTTTGTTTGCTTAAATTTATGGCAGTTTTCTTTCATTTCTCACATTTCAGTCGAAAAGTTTCTCGACGCAGGAGTCATAGAACATGGGCACAGTTGTTGTAGTCTGAATAACTTTTATAAAATAAGTATTTATGGTGTTTGTGATGTAATTTTTTTAATTTAATAATAAAATATAAAAATGAATTAATTTAATATTTTAAATGCATTTCCTTATTTGAAAATGCATAAAATCAATAAACATATTTTGTTAATATGACAAACTCTAGATAATAATCAGCGTTTAAAAAACTGCAGTCAAAGTAGAAAAACTGTCATTTCTTCTACTTATTTATTTGTCATTGGCCGAAAAAAAACTGTTGCTTTTACTTCTGATTCATTAAATGTAAACAATCGCAGTGAAACTAACTCAAAAAGCGTCAGTTTTTTCTTTCGACTGATATTAATTTATGCTTAACTGTTAACTAATATTTTGTTCAGTGTTACAAATTTATTGTTAAAAATATTTGCTGAATATTAACAATTTGAATTAACAAAAGCATTTCTTGCCTTTTGGTGCCTTTTCAATTCGAAGAATATTTTATTCAATATGACAATTGATTTTTCATAATTTTGTTTTTCTGCGCGTTCTGTACAAACGTCAAAGTAGGTGTGTAAAATGTTTGAATTAATTTCACTTTTGGCTTTTACTTTTGAATTTTAATATCAATTCATATTTAAATAAAGTTTTTCTAATAAATAATTTTATTTTTATTTGACATGAAAAACAAATTTTAAACATAAATTGGTGAAATCGGCCATTAGTTTTCTATTTTTAGTATTTAATTTTTAATTCTTAGAAAAAAATTTGTTTTTTTTAATGATTTAGATAAATAATCGAAAAAAAGAAATACTCTTGAAAGTTCTATTCTTATTGAATTTTTTTTTTAAATTTTACGCCACTGTGTTTTGTTTAAAGAAACAATTTTCAAATCAATTGGATTTATCAAAGTATGTTAATTTACATATATGGACTAATCATTTCAATAACTTTACAACAAAAGTATAAAAATATTTTAAATATACTTCAAGATTAAGATTAAGAGCGACAGAAAAAGCACATATCACAACTTTTTTTTGTACAGCAACTTACACACACATGTAAGCATTAAAAATTTTGGGAAATAAATCAAATGTCATATTAAATGTTTCACAGAATTAATAGAAAAATTTAAATAATTGATTTTCAAAATAAAGTGGACATATCTCATATAAAAAAAAGACATATCTCATTTTGTAAAGAGGGGTTTTTAGTATTCAAATAAGTTAAATTTCTGGTTGGATAGTTTATTTACTTAAGTGAAATAATTAATAAATTGTATCTATAAATACATTCCAACTTCAAACTTTATCAGCTAAAAAATGTATAATAAATTTACGGACATTTTAGATAACATAAAGTTCAACTAAAAAAATATTTTCGGGCCGATCGTTTGAAACCCCATAGCACAGTATATCAGACAACTGGTCCATCGTTTACCATATCTGGGACTCATTGGCAATAATGGAATCTGAAAAACAAAATTATATTTAGAGGTTAGGACCCATATGGGAGTTCTGTGTGCACCCAGAGAAAAAACATTTTTCAATATGGTCATCTCCAACAAAACTATTTTTAACGAAAAATATTTAAACATATTATGGTTAACTTTACCATTATTACTGTCACCGGCAGCCATTTTATGGTTAAATTAGACCTCCATTAAGAATCCACAACCATATTATGATCGTTCTTTGTAAAAAAGTTAACTTTTGCTTTCGCGATTTAATTCATTGAGGACTTAGAGAGCAACCACTTCTAGGGAGTTTGTTCAGTTTTTATGTAATAATTTGTTGGTGGGGGCTTCTCTCATAATCGCGCTTATTTTTAATTTCTAGAGGAAACTTACGAGTTCAGTTGCAGAACGCATTGATGTAGGCTTGTGATTTAAAGTCACCAAATTTAAGGCGACTACGAACTCCAGAACATCATCTTTGCGATTTCAAATCGTAATCACAAATTTCTTGCGATTCGTCCTTTCAACCGCAAAGGCGATAGTCTTATTTTAGAAATGCTTAACCCGACCACAACTAGAAGAAGACAGATCTGCGAAAATTGCCCTGTGTAAGATTATAGATTTCAGTTGGGCTCATAACTTACCCCCCGAAAATTTTCTATGAGGACAATAAAATTCCTATCCAATACCAAACTAGGCAACATATGATCACCAACCAAGATGACTGGATTTTTCTTAAGGATTTCAAGGATCCGCAAGTGACCCACAAAATCTACAGCCTTGTTTTCAGCAATGCGCGGCATCCAACTAGCATACCTGCAGGCCTCCTCGTTAACAGATATGTGTAACGGAGGAATGTGCAGGATCGCTCCTTAAACCAGAGTTGCACAGGTGAACGATACGCAGATAAGGCAATAATCCTTATCGAGTATCACTCTAGCTTTGACCTGTTTCGTTTTTTGTCCACCACGCTAGGGCGGCATAGGAAAATATCGGTTCTATCATGTCTTCCCCCTGAAGAGTCTTTGGCAGGGATATACTGCTCTTGTCGCCATTCTGTTGACATGGGATAACTGAGCGTTTCAGTAAAGGGATTTATCTAGAATGATCCCAAAGTATTTCACCTTGTTAAGAATCCTATAAACGTACCTTTCAAGGCCGGTTCCTTAAGTCTCAGAACTCTACGTCTGTTGTATGCTACGAGAGTAGTTTTTGCGGGGTTAATATTAAGCCCCCTTACGTAGCACCAGCCAAGTGCCAAGTTCAGGGCCTGCTGCATCCCTTACGAAATGGTTGCGTCATTGAATCCAGTCACAGATATAGCTACATCGTCAGCGTCATCATGATCGTCAATAGCATATCGATGACCAAGATTCACACGTGGCAAAAAAAGATAATTTATGACTCTATTTTTACTCTATTCTTGGGTGTTTTTTTTTTTCTTTGAAGATTTATAATTTTACCTTTCTAATGTGAGGACTTGTTTCATTCTAAAACAAGGGGTTTAGTTCATTTCACTTTTGGGTTCTATTTCATATTTTTGGGAATTTGTTTAATTTAAAAAATTGGGGTTTTAATTCATTATAGTATCGAATTTTAAGGGCTTGGCTCATTTTTTTTCTGAATTCAATTCGTAGCGCCGTTTCATGGCTAAATATGAATAAATATTGTGTAGAGTATTTGCGTTATCTTTTGTATTTCAATAAACATTTTTTCTATTTCTTCCAGCTCCTCATCTCTAAAAATTTTTTTGATTTGAATAATCGACTTAGAAATATATTTGGTAAGTTTAAAATTTTAATTTCATTTTCAATTTTTCCATTTAAGAATGCAAAAAATACCTTAAAATAAAAAGAAATATATATCTGCGGCAAATTGATAAAACATCTTAATTCGAATTTAAAAAGTTAAAAAAAATGCTGTTAATCATACGAATTTTCATTCAAAACACATTTTTGTTAGCGTTTTTAAAATTTTGTATTGTAAACGGAATTTTTCTTTAATTTTGGTTTATTTTATTATGAAATAAAAATGATTTTTTCACCCATTTTTTTTTTAAAAACTTTTTTGCCATCTTATCTCGACTTAAGATGTTTTGTCAAAATGTCACAGAATTAAATATAAATTTTTATTATGAGTTTGCTAATTAATTTAAATGAGAGATTGCATTTAAGAGTTATTTTGAGTAAATCATACGAATTTTCGTTCAGAAAACATTTTTGTCTACGTTTTTAAAATTTTGTATTATTAACGAAATCTCTCTTTAATTTTCGTTTAGTCTGGGTTCACACTATGAAAGATTTCTTTCAGAAAGTCTGAGTTTATGGGTGAGAGAGGAGAAAAGAAAAGCATGTCCTCTTCCCCTCTCACCAATCAACTTAGACTTTCTGAAAGAAAACTTTCATAGTGTGATCCCAGACTTATTTTATTTATTTAATAAAAATTATTGCTTCGCCGAGCTTTTTTAAAAAACTTTTTTGCTACCTGATCTCGACCTAAGATGTTTTGTCAAAACGCCACAGAATTAAACATAAATTTTTATTATGAGTTTGCTAATTAATTTAAATGAGAGATTGCATTTAAGAGTTATTTTGAGTAAATCATACGAATTTTCGTTCAGAAAACATTTTTGTCTACGTTTTTAAAATTTTGTATTATTAACGAAATCTCTCTTTAATTTTCGTTTATTTTATTATTTAATAAAAATGATTGCTTCGCCGAGCTTTTTTAAAAAACTTTTTTGCTACCTGATCTCGACTTAAGATGTTTTGTCAAAATGTCACAGATGCCACAGAAGTTTTGTAGCATACAGGTGTGTGCTGGAAATCGCAAACGTAAAACGCAAGAATTTTAAAAGTCGTTTTTGAAAAAGATTTCTGTAATAAAAGAATTTTATGACAAATATTTCCTTATTTAACAGGATGTTAAACCAAAAATTATAAGAATTAGATTTAAAGTTTATTAAAAACAACTTCCAAATTCTTGTGTTTCCAGCACACCCCTGTTAATCTTAAGTCAATCGCTTTTATTTCTTTATTAACATGCTATGATAGCCGTATGTCCCCTTTAACCCCAATACGCACTCCATGCTTTTTAAGGGCCTTATAAAAGTGTTGCATTATGCCAGAGGGTTTAAGTTGTTAAACCTTACAAATCACAAGGAAATCAAGACAAAACAAATTGCCAATATTAAGCCATCCTATTATAAAAATATCTTTGCAGACCATCTAGCCAGAGAGACATTAAGGAAGCAGCATATTTGTATTCAAATTGCAAAGAGGCTTCAAATAGGAGGTGTTAATTGGTAAATTGGTACAACAAATTTATAAAATAAAGATATAAGTTGTACTATTTGAAGACCTATCGGACTAAAACTATAAGTTTAATTATATTTGAAGTTATATTCCTTAAGCTTTTAAAAGAACCTCAAGGAAAGAGGGCCTAAACTTCTCTTCTTATAATGATCTACAATTAAAGCTTAGGACTGGTGAGTGTTTAACTTAAATATGGGATATTTTTTGGTAAATTTTGAACGTTTATTATAGAACATTGGTACACTATAAATTAACTAAAGCCTAGAGTGCACGGAAGGTGAAAAGCCACATGCGCATGTGGTTCTGACGTAATTTTGACAAAATTACAAAGCCACAATGGCCGTTCTGTGTTTGATCAATCTTTTTTCCGTTGCTCGTTTTTCAAATTAAAAAGCAAAGCAAAAAAAAAAAAAAATAAGAAAATTGTTCTCTACACTATTTTCTTTAATAAACAAACGTATGTTCACATTTCACAAATATTTAAAGAAAAAAATTCAAGAAAACGTGACCACTAAATTGATCAATCGTTAGCTTTTTGTTTTAAACAATTTTTAATTGATTTGTTTTTAAAATAAATCCTAATAAACTTAATAAATAAATTAGTTAAAGCTTTTCCATCTAGAAAACGCTGTGTAAAATCGAACACATGTCTATTAAGAATAGTGGTTGCATGTCACACCACCATCAACTATTTGTTAAGGGTGGCCATATCTCGAAAGAGATTATATGACTTACATACTATGTTAACACTTTAAAATGCCATATAACTTAGTAAGGACACAAACCATGTGTTGGAGATATGTCATTTGTTGTTATTTCCGATAAGTTATAATGCACCCATTACTAAGCGGACTATATAAGTAGTATATCAAAAGCCCTCTCTATCCTTCCCAGGTCAGTTCTAGAAAAATAAACTAAAATTTCCAAAAATGGATTATAACAGATGTTTGAAATGGACCATGTATTTCAAAAAAGTCAAAGCAAAAAATGAAAGCTACTGCGTCTGAATTTACACGTTTCATCTTTTGATGCTCAACGTTTTTTCAATTCCCTTTTAAAGATGCCAACATATTTACACGCAGCAATCGGTTTTAACTTCTTTAGGTTCAAAACCACAACAATTTTACTAACAGCGAATTAAAGAGGAAAAGAAAAGAAAAAAATTACATGCAGCAATCGTTGTGCGTATACCAACGAATAAAAACACAATGCGTACAGACCGAGCACAGGCATCTTCGTACTAACCACCTTTCTTCTTTCTTCACTCATCTAAAAACATAAGAGTTGAGCATCAAAAGATGAAACGTGTGAACGCAGACTAAGAGAGTATGCACTTCTCTTTAAAAAGTTTTATAAAAAGTACTTTACAGTATAACCCGGTTAAATGCCTTTTACGCTTATTTACCTTGTGTTTTAAGTGCCCGTTTTTTCTTCCATTTTTTAAACAAAAATCCACGTTTAATTGCAATTTGCTTAGTTTCCCAATTCGGGTAGTTGCGTTAAAAATTAAACTTCCAAAACAAAATAACACCTAAACTTCATTCGTTTAATTGTCTCAGTGTTGTTAGACAACAACACAGCAAGTAATGCCACCAAGTTTACATGTAAATAATTTGAAGCAATGCGTCCAGATTTCTTTGTATCAGCACAAATTTATATAAAACTTTACAGTTTGCAATAATATTTATCTTTGGCTTACAATTGTAGAGTGAAAATTAAATTTAGATGGCGAAATTAACGCAACAGAAAATTCATCTGTTAACCAGAATTTTAAGCATTTTTTTTTATTGGCTGAACTTGTATAAAAATATGTTTACAAACAAATCGAACAATAAAATTCACGAAAAGCTCTAAACGGATAAATATATTGTTTCTGCCTTCAGTGGTCGCACAAGAAAAACCATGCGATTGCATATTTCCGTTTTCCCTGATCATAATTTAGTATGTATGAGTACACTTTTGTAAGAAGGATATGACAGGACATCTCAAAAGCATTACAGATTACATTCAAGTGGGATTTGCTCACTGTTTTTTATTGCTTTCTCTTTAGATTTAGCTGATACATGTAAAAATTCTTGCCTTAACTTTTTTCCTACATCAAAGTTAAGGTATCTTGTAAATAAAAACGTTTAATTACCTCACTGAGGTATTTAAACGTATTCGATTAATTACTTCAATGAGGTAGTTAAATGCCTACCCCGCATAATAACCCAAAAGTATTGGCATTTTTGGAGAGGTAATTATCCGTGGAATACTGTAGTACTTTTTAAAGAAATGTAAATTACACACACGCAGAGAAAAAACATGATTAATAAATGGTCACTACGAACATTTTTATTCATATTTGCCTAATATGTTTACCCTAATAAGTTTATTATAGTCCTAAAATAACGTGAACAAATATTTTTTGTCCTAAACATTTTTAAACTCACTATAATAATATTATATGGTGGTTTACACCTAAAAAGTTACTCTGATCTAGCTAAACATATAAAATTATGTGAAATGTTTGCTACTAAAATATTTTTATTTTCAACTATGCAATTAAAGTCATAATATAAGTTGCACACAAAAGTTATGTTTAGTACCATAATTTTTGTTTGCTTTAAAACACATTCTCTTATTGAGCAAACATTTATTGTCAAAAAAAAAAACAATGTGTATTTATAAAGAAGAAGAAAATATTTTTCGCTTCATTTAAGTCTGTGAGCATCAGTTAATCGGGAAACCTAAATTATTACAAAATAATTTAAAGTTTTTTTTAGGGAGAAAAGATCATGCTGTCTTGCAAAACTTATACGTTTATTGAAACAGGTAAGTTATTTATATATAATTATAAATATAAAAATGAATAAACGTTGTCTTTCTTGCAGCCAAAACCACCTACAATATTGAAAAAAGTTGGGAGTCAGCTGACTGAATTTATCTGTTCGGAAAAAAAGGAAAATAAATAATTGGCAGATGAGTGCTGGTAAGCTTTGCGACAGAATAGAAGCAAATGAGACATTGTGAAACCCAAATTTCTTTAATGTGCAGTTTTTCGTTAGAAAAAATTATAATCGCGTAATGAGAAAACGGCCAATATATGTATGTATTTAATTTTATTTTTATTATATGCTTCAATGTATATATTAATAAAATAACCCTGTCGGACTTTGAGTTAACTTAAAACTAACTTATTGTCAACCAGAAATGAGTCACAGGTGACTAAAAAGCTGGCTCATTTCCCTTGTTAAACTCTATTCAGTTTTTACACGTAGTGTCATCAGAGCGAGTCAGTACTCACTCACTCTGCATAAGTTTCAGCTAACCACAAGCTAGCTCATTATGAGTTAGCTTGTAGTGCATAAAGTAAGAGTGCACTATGAGTTAAGTATAAATTGACTAACTTATAGTTGGGTTTAACTAGGCAGCTTGTAGTTCATCAGAACAAGTCAACACTCACTCCACCCTTCATATTTATATTATTATTAACTAATTATGTATGTATATATTTTTATTAATATTTATAATAAATTTTATGTACATATTTAACATAATAGAATCTGGGAATTTATTTCTCATGGTGAGTACATTTATTATACATATAAATTTTCATATTATTCGAATGTGTATTCTAAGTCAAATTACAATTCAATTTAAATTTTTTTCATTTTATGAAATAACTTGACAAATTTTTCTCTGTTTAATGAAAACAAAAAATATTTCAACAAAATAAAGTTTCACCTGTATGTTTTTTAATTTTTGTTTATTTCTGTATCAGATTTGAGTTATTTCGAAAGTTAGTTAAAAATGAGTTAGTTAAAAGTCAGCCTTATTTTGAGTTAGCTCATAAAAGTCCGACAGGGAAAGTATATGTACATACAATTGTATTTTTAATAAAAAATAAATTTTTTAGAATAAATTTGTTATGGTTTTTATTGTGAGAACCATGTAACGTGTTGAAAAAGATATTTTGCATGGTTTTGGGAAATATAGAAACATGGTTGGAATGGTCGTTTGCGTTTTTCTTGTGAGCATAATAATATGTTTGAGACAATAATAGACTAAAAACATTATGTCTGAACATATATTGTTACTCAAGACGTGTTGGACACAATCATAACCACAAACATTAATGATAGTTTGCGATTGTGATTGCATCAACCATGTTTTTTCTTTGCGTGCAGTCCAACAAATTTTCAACCCATGGACCAGAGTAACCTTTGCTAAGGTTCAATCTGTACTCAGAATTTCTCCATCACATCAGGTCACATCCGGATGTCTTCGCTTAAAGTTTAAAAACCCATGTTCGAAAGGTTATAACGGGGCGAATTAATATTTACTTATAAATAAGTCGCAGGCTTTCGACTATTTCCAAATTTTGCAGGCCTGTGCTATTTAATTTTTTTTTTTTAATTACATACCACATCTTGTTGTAAATTCCTTTAAAAAATTCTGGTTTTGCTACATTTTGCATTCGTATTTTATATATTTTTGTAAAGCAGCCAAAGTGGCAACATCGTCATCGCCAACAAATGCAACAACAACAACAACAACCACATCATCATCAACATCATTGAAATTTTTTTGAACACATGTAACACCTGGCTTTTTATTTTGCAAATGAAATTGTTATTGCTGCTGTTTGTGTTGTTGTTGCTGTTGCCTATAGTTGTTGCAATTGTTGTGCTACGTACGTGTGTAGTATCTTGTGGTCAACTAGAGTAATGTGTTCACATTCATAGAGCGTAAATGGGAATCTCTCTAGGCAGACATCTGACTGCCATACCACGGGCTGTTGTTATTTGGTTTTTTCTTTCTTTGCCTTTTTGTTGTTACTTCTACTATGTCTGTGACTTTTTGTCTGTCTATCTGTCTGTCTGATTGTCTTTCTGTTGCAAACTAAGTTGTTGTGAATTGTTGCTGTGGCTACTACAATCACGTCTGTGCAACATATGACAGGTGCGTGCATGAAAACTTATGCAAAAAATGCAGCAGCAACAACAAAATTTACAGATGCATAACAGAAAGAAAAAAAAAATCTGATTCAGAGGTATGCAAGTACGAAAGCGTGTGCGTTTATTTGTATGTTGAAGTTTATGTCTTTGCCGCAAAATTTTTTTTATATTTTTTTTTGTTTGATATTGCAAATTTTTGTTATTATTGTTGTTGTAACGTCATACCGGTTGGTTGTTTTCATTTGACAGATATTTACAAAAAAAAAAAAAAAAATGTTTCTACACTGGTAAACAAAATAATACAAGGTTTTTGAAAATGTTAAATCAGCAACCGTTTCATTGCAACATTATTGCTGACACTGAAATTTGAAACGACAACAACTACAAAATTTTTGTTGCTGTTTACAAAATGACATTTAATTTCATTAAGCTTAAAAGCTTAGTGAAGTAAAAATTATGCCTATTGAGACCTTCACGAATCGATTGAGTTTTGTCGACCCAACCAGGGAAAGAGGGGGAGGGCTAGGGTACCCTTTGTTTAACTTTCAAGTAAACAAGCACTTTAACGGAACGCTTTCAGGCAAAACAAAAACATTTTCAACTAAACTTAAGAACTTTTCTAAAAGTTTTTTTTTAATTTTTAACAGGTTTCAACAGCCATTTGTTGCTTTAATCAATGGTCCTTATATATATTTTTTAAGGTTTTATTTTATTGTATATTTTAATTGTAGTTTATAATGTAGTCTGTTGAAGCTTTCATCACAAATCTCTATTAAGCACAATTTTGGTTTAACCTCAAATCATCATCAAAAAAACTTACGCTAGTTGCCCTCGTGTGTGATTTTTCACACATATGCAATGTCTGTCTACTTTGCAGTTGCGCCATATATCGTTTGTAATCTAAGTTATGATTTACGTAACATTAAAGATGTATTTAACACGTTGGTGATCAACAACAAACCATTCGAAGCTTGTGTGTATTTTATATACTCACTCACTTTATTAAACATACATTGCATTCAGATTCTGATTTGTCGACAGCAAATTTTGATTCTAGTGCAAATTACATAGAATCTGCGTATGTGTGGAAAACCACACACGAGGGTAACTTACGTTAGTCATAAAATATTTCGATACTAAAAAATATTTTTTAATAAAAAAATGTGTTTTCAGTACTTAATTGATATTGATGACAAAGAAGTTTCTTTAATGTACCCCAACATTTTTTTTGTTTATCGTGTAAAAATAATTTCTTTTGTGTGGTTTTTCACTTAAAAGCGATTTAAAGGTTAAATAATAGTTCTTTTTAAAATTCGTTTGTGTCTTGAATCATGATTAAATTCAAGTCGAACGGCAACAATCACTAATTCCTCCATCCTCCTTCCCATAGTCTATATGGATGTCGCTTCTTGATGAAGAAATTATTTAACTTTAACCGATGTTTAGATACAACTTTCTTGCAAATGCCAATCCTAAGGGATTAGAAATGTGTAAAAACGAGTAAACTCGGTTACCCATATGTCTCGAAATCTAACCGAGGTAGACGTAAAATTCAAAAAACATTAAATTTAAGTTAAAACCAATGTTGACAGGTGTTTAATAGTTTTTTGAAATGTTTACATTCAGGGTGAAAAAGAGCAAAAAAAAATTTTGGCATATTTTTGGTTGACCATTTATCTTTTTATGTTATAAAGATAGAAATAAAACATAAATTGTATTCTAATCTAATCAGTAGGCCCTTAAGCCCATTTTGGTACTTTTCGGAAATTCGAATTTACAAATCTCTTTGGTACTTTTTCTATACAGCAATTAATGTTTTGCTTACAAAAAAATTGCAAAATAAGGTTAAAAAAATAATAATTTTAAATGACGCCATGTAGGATACATTTTTATTATGTATAGTACTGCAGGTTAGGATACAGGATAAAGAAAGTTGGATAGTCATTCCAACCCCTCGTCCACCAAGCCAAAAAAATTTGCCCCATCTCTATGGATTATATAAAAAAATTTTGCAAAACATGATCTTTTATAGTGTTTTCTTTTCTAAAGTATAAAAATGCATTATATTTGTGTTTAATATTTACCAGGTTACACGCACCTTTACAAAGTAATACATTTTTCTAAATTACAATTCAACAAAATAATACTAACGTTTTACACTCAACACTAATGTGTATTTAGCGTGTTAAATATTGAATGCAAAGTTTGTACTAATAAGCGATATTCATCACGGTTGTATCGATTTTCAACATAAAATTTTCTTTGAATTCCAATAAGGGTTAGCACCACTCATTTTCAATAATTAAAGGCAGCTGTTGTGAAAAATTATGCGCAAAAAAAAATAATTATTAAATAAAAGTAAAACAAACGAAAAACAAAAAGTTTTTTTTATCCATCACAATATAACCAACCATAAATCACAATGCAACACAAATTGTACGCAAACACAAGAAAAAAGTTGATAAGAAAAATACTTTCTTGCATAAAAAAGTACTTAACGCAGATGCAAAAAATTGTATTATATCACACTCAATTATAACTGGGGGTACGAAATGGAACAAATTTTGCGATTAATTTTTGCAAGATATTTAGAAAGGAAAACGACAACTTCTCACACTTTTTTATATATATTTTTACAATAGAAGAAAAAACCCGCGCGAATGGTAGCATACATGGAACAATATAATGTTTTCTAACAATAATTATTGTTAGAAAAGAAAACACCATAATTTAATGGTTTTAACTCCTCCCTCCCAGAAGCTCTAGCAGGATCGGCGCCTGAGTTATGCAAAGAGAGTCAACTCAAAATGTTTTAATTTTCACTTTTTGCAAGAAACCGATATACAGTGGTCATATATACCTACTGTAAAAATCTGACAAAATTTTCTCTACTCTTTCGCGAAAAAAATACAGTTGTATCCTTCTTCTTTATATTAAAGTGGCTTCTACAGAGTCAACTTAAAAGGATACAAATTAACAGCCGTATTCATAATGAAAATTTGGCTTGAAGTTAGCAAAAAGTTTATTTATTATACACTTACTAAACTCTGGCTATCGATTTGCTAAACTTTTGTGAAAAACAGCCGTTTAATGTAAAACAATTTTGTTGGTTTTTTTAATTATCTGTTTTTTTTAATATAATTTCTTTTACTTAATTTATTTTAATTTTAATGCTAACCTTATTTTTAAGCAGTGTTGCATATTTAACGTTTACAAATGAACAAAAGATTCGGCATAACAGAATAAAATAAAATTAGCGTTTATAATTTTAAACTCTTTTATGCCGCTATAGCATTTCTAAGTAAAAAAAATACCAAAAACTATAGAATTAACACGAGACACGAACTAAAAAAAAATTTATTTTTGCAGAAATAATAACAAAATCAGCTGTTAATCTACTGCTGTACTTATGCCCCTTTTATTTAAATGAGTGTTGAATATGTAGCATTTTTTCCTTTTTAAGGAA
Source organism: Pollenia labialis (assembly GCA_949318255.1). Classification (NCBI taxonomy): domain Eukaryota; kingdom Metazoa; phylum Arthropoda; class Insecta; order Diptera; family Polleniidae; genus Pollenia; species Pollenia labialis. The sequence continues at coordinate 32,602,319 of OX439143.1, read as the reverse complement.
AACATCATGAGAAATAACGCGTTACACTTTTAAAATTATTCTTATTTTTCATAAAAGATCATAAGAAAGTCTAGGTTCACACTATGACAGTTTTGTTATAGAAAATCTCAGTTTTTTGGTGATAGGGGTGACAAGAATAGCATGTTTTCTTCCCCTCTCACTAATAAACTAAGATTTTCATAGTGTAAACCCAGAAAAATGTAAAACACAGAATAAGAGCAGAATCTTTGATCTTTAAATTGATTGCTTGAATCAAAGTTCATTGTTTGTTTAATTTTTATACCGACAATTTTTTACGAAAGTTATCGCGGTTTACATATTTTTTTTTGCTCCTTATTTAAACTATTTTATGTTTTAACTAGAGGCCTTATCAAGGTTTTTTGAGCAGAAATGTAAGTTTTTATAAAGCCCTCATTTCTATATAAAAAAATATGCTCTTCACAAAGCCGTTTAAATTTTTACCTTTTTTTCCTGTCATGACTTTGTTGTCAAGTGTTTTTTCAGTTTAAAAAATTCTTTTTTTTTTTTGTTACCAACAAAAAACTAGTACTGCATATTTTTGTTATACACTCGTCCAAATAAAAAAAAATTATAAGAAAAACTTAATAAAACGTAAAAGTACTTAATATTAAAACAAAAAAATTGTATCCAGAGCATAGATACGAAACGTACTCGTACACACAGAAAAAAAATACCAATGTTAAATTAACATGGCGAAATGTTAATTGAAAATCGTAGGAAATTTCTGCAAAAGTATGCCCTTTATTTAAATTTATCATTATTTAATAGTCATTTTTAATGCAAAATATTAAAATAACCTTAAACTACGTTTATTTAATATTATTCACTGTTAAAATAACATTGTTCAATATTGAATCCATAAAAACCTGTTTCATATTAAAATCAAAAGTTTATCTTGTTAAATTAACATGCATACATTCTTAAGTATGTACATTTTTTATTTTCGTGTTTAAAATATGTTATAAAAAGAACACAATTCCCGTATTCTTTTAATTAAAATTATTTAGTTAAATAGTACACCCAGTTTTCAAAGTAGAATGATGACGAAATCCATATCGGGCCATTCTGCTGATGCTTCTGTTAACAAAGGAGAATACAAAATAAATGAAACATGTGTTACAGGGGTACGTGTTTTGAATTATTCTTAAATAAATGTATATGTTGTCTGTGAAGCTTCTTCACACTGTTATATCACACTCAAACCAATTTGATTCTACATGAAATACACGTTGTTTCGACTTGAAATAACTTTCATTCAACGTGATTCGGAATGTTATTTCAATATAAATTACATTTTGCTCTAACTTTACTGCAGTGTTAAATTAACATAAATTATAATTATTTTAAAAGAAAAAAATGTTGTTCGCAAGTTATTGTAAAATCATGTTAAATTAACATGAAGTAACAATGAAGCAAAATCACTACCGAAAACGGTAAAATCAAACTTGTTTTCGACGATTTAACATTGATTTTTTTCTGTGTGTACATACTTCTGTTTAAATATTTTCCAAGTGTATGGAACATTTATTAATGTTGCTATTGCTGCCGCTGTCGCTGCTGCAGCAGTCATTGGATTGTGGTTCATTCTCAATGGCAGGCGTACAAAACTGGTATAGTTACATTTTTCTCTTATTTAGACGCATTATAAATTCGTTACTATTTGATCACAAATCACAAAAACTTAAAACAAAAAAAAAAAAAACAAAAAAAAAAGAATCAAAGAATTAGATTTAATTTTATTGCAATTTTATAACTTTTTTCGGTTTGCAAAAAATTTTACGATTTGATGTGTAATTTAAAAATGCTCCATTTGATGTTTGACAAATTTTAAGCGTCTATTGTTACATAATTTAATACTTTTTCAAAGGTTTGTAGTCATTTACGAATTTTACGCCAATTTAGGGAGCCCTGTTTTGAAATGAAACGTATTCTTCACAGAAAAAATTCTCCAAAATTGTTCACCAATTAAAGCACTAATCAAAACTAAAATCAGTTTTAATAAAAAATGTAATCAAGTGAATTAAATGTTTAATTAAGCTAATTAAATATTTAATTAAGTGAATTAAACGTTTAATCAAGTGAATTAAACGTTTAGTTGATTATTTTAATTTGTTTACTGGTGCATAGTTAATTAATTTTTAATTAATAGCATACATTTTTTATTTTAAATCAATTTTGTTTTTTGTGTAGTCAGAAGTTTGCATTAATTGAAGCAATAGATAGTGGGATTGTGCAAGATCTGTCTTTAAGGTAAATGAGGCAACACTTTTCAAACACTATTTTCGTAAAAGTTCTTTACAAGACTTTCAACATGCGGCCGAGTTTTGTTATTGTAAAGTATTGCAGCTTTATGTCATGTTGAATACCTCAGGCATTTTTCCGTAAATGTTTGCTTCAAGCAAATTAATTGTGATTGGTACAAGTTCTCTGTATTTGTATGGCTTTATAATATATGTGACTCTTTTGGTTCCACTGAAAGAGTTCCCTGTTATTAACGCCATCGATATTAGGTTTTGACATTGATTTGGCTAGTTTATAGTCGGTTTTCACAACCGATATTATTTTTATTTAGGGTTGTCGTAATGTATATATTTTGTATCGCTTCAATGCAAAAATTATTTCTGATATGAAAAAATCGTCTTTCAAAGTCGTTTGGCATCAACTCGTGATGTACTTAATTTCCTTTTATAGATATACATACATATATATTTGTTCGTTTTGCTCTTGCAAGAAGCATAGGGACCACACTACACGCTAAAAGCAGGATGTAATGTCAGTGTGCGAAGTACTTGATCCAGACTGTTGCCCTAAGCTATCCTAGTAAGTTCACTAGTCTAATTACAGATACCGCGGAAAAACAGGTCAGTATGTAGCCGTCCAGGAACCTCCGTCTCCTGGGTAATATAACCGGACATTCCCAGAACAAGTGAACAACGTTTCCTCTTCCGGAGATTCGACGCAACTGCGCCAATATGCTTAATATGGTAAGCTCAGCCTACTCTCGCAAGAATATTTATCGGGCAACAGGCCGCTTAGTCTGCCAGTAGCTTGAATATGCCCCTCCAACTAGTCCTCATTGGCTATATTGTTCTATTCACATTATAGAAGGGAAACGTTTATTTTCCAAAGTTCGGCTTTGGCCCTGGTTAGTTCGTCCGCCCATGCCAGAGTAGTTTCTGTGCACAGGAACACAAAGCCCTTAACCTGTAGATTTTATTTCAATATTGCCAACTACCAGAAATGTTATGTTATGGAGTGTCAGGAGCACTTCCAGGCCACTGACAAAAATACCGAGCTTCCCCTAAATGTTCCACTCCAATAAAAAGTTAATTTTAAAACCGTTCACACTACTACCGAAAATATGCAGAAAACATTTCTAATTGTTACTCATTATAACACTGTTGCGTCTGTTTCCCATTAACATGATAAGTTTTTAATTAATTTTGAAATTTATAAATTTTAAATGCAACAAAACTGGTAGCATGTATTGGATGACACTGTGCCCCTTTTTTTTAAATAAAATTTTTTTTTTACAAATTTATTTTAATATTTATAACTTAAAACTTTAATGGCTCTAAGAAACAAGATTGTTTTTACGATCGACTTAATTAAATGTTTTCTAAATTTTTAGTGATTAAAAAAAAAAATTTCTACACGTGACACAAGTTAATTAACGCTAATTTATGGACAGAAATTAAAAATTTGCATATGTATATGGGTAATTCCATGTCAAAACGACCAAGAGTGGGACACGACCTCGTCCGATTGTAATGAAATTTGGTGAGAAGGTTCCTTTTATCTTATAAGCAACATATATGAACGAAAACAAATTTTAAAATTTTTTTTCAAAAGTTATGTCATATTCAAAATGTCATAATTTCGCAGATTTAGCCGAATGTGTTGAGCTTATTTCTTCAATATCTCGAAAACTACTTGACATACGAAGATGATTAAAATGTCATTTTAAAGAGAATACTTGGGCCTACAAACCATATACCGAAAAGAAATAATTTTTTTGAAAAATGTAATATCTGCAAAATATTAAATTTTAAAAACACATTCGGCTAAATCTGCGAAATTATGACATTTTGAATATGACATAACTTTTGAAAAAAAAATTTTTAATTTTTTTTTCGTTCATATATGTTCCTTATAAGATAAAAGGAACCTTCTCATCAAATTTCATTACAATCGGAAGAGATCGTGTCCCACTCTTGGTCGTTTTGACATGGAATTACCCATATGCGAAATTTTTGTTAGCAACTGATATTAAGTCTGATTTGTTGAACCTAGTAAGGGCAATAATATTTTATTAAGGTAAAGAATTAAAAAAACCCGAGACAGGTTTCGTAGACTTTATTACGAACTAAATTGCTTCCTTGTAACTTATTCAAAAATAACTGTTTTGTCGTCACAACTGAACCAAGAATAAACATTGTGTACCTTTAGAGCCTAAGGCACAACCGGAGACATGATGTAGTATATTGACACCTGTATATTCTGTTCTCGATCCGTTAGTAAGCAATACTCACCTCATAAACTATTTAGCATACCCTGACCCTAGAATTCTTTCCTAGAATGGGCCCTTTCTGAGCATTATTTTCAAAGATAATTTACGCTCCGGTTTTCTACTCATTACTTCATTACTCGATTATTCCCAAACTAGCATTATACCCGCTACTTCGCCAGCGGCTTCCTTTCTTTCGTGGTCATATTTATCTGCTAAAGATTTGGCTTCTGGATTTTTACAAAAAATTACCAACATTTTTTATCTCATAGCTTTTCATTCGCCCTGAAACTTGCGCACATAATTTTATGTTTCTAAGTTCAATATTATAGAGAATTCAAAGAATTCACATGCAGAACGGAAGAGTAACAGAATGAAATTTAATTTCCCATTTTTCCCTTTATTGCCACTTTTTCCCCCCATTGAAGTATTTTTTTTTTGGAGCTCAAGCATAATTTATTAGCCTAAAGGGTTAAGTATTTTTGAGATTTTTTTCAGATTTTTGAAAAATCGGGTATGCCGGTCTTTGTTTAAGTTTTCTTCAACACATTGTCAAAAACCTCGATTTTCATCACTTGTAAGTAGGTAAGGAAAAAACAAAATAAAAACCAAAACAACTCGCTTTATTGTTTTCGCAAACAAAATAAAAAGCGGGTTGTCAGTCAGTTTTTTTAGTCCGTGCACCTGCCAGTTTATTATCAAAATAATTTTCGTGAGAGATAAACTTACTGTTTATTGTTGATGATTTTGTTTAAACTTTGATATTGTTACAAATAGAACTGTTGCTGTAATTCTTAAACGCTTAACAGTTTAATTTAGTTTAATATCTTTAGTTTTTCTAAAATCTTTATGGGTGAAGTTTCCTGATGATCTGGCCTAAGCAACCAGTGAAATGCGCATAGGAATAGCTTATCCCATCAACAATAAATTTCAGTGTTTTTATCAAAAAATAAAAATTGGGAATTAAGCACGAATAACAAAATCATTTAAATTAAATTTTGTATTCCCACGAAAATTATTTTGATAAATTTTTAATAATTTTTCATTCTTGACTGTACTGGGAATCGAACCCAGGTTTTAACGGACATGTTGCTCTAACGTTTCGATTATTATCATACAATCTCTTCAGAGGGGTTTGCCGTTTAACACTCACAGCCATTGACGATGGCTGGCAGTCAATTGTCACATATAAATTTTTAAACCAAATTGTATTTTAACTTTGGTAGATCGAAATTTGTTTTGAATGGTTATCTATTTGAATTGATCTACATGTTCTTCCTAACCTCTATTCTTTTTCTTACATTTTGACAAGAATTGTTCTTGAAGTCCAAAGTAAAATTTTTATGAGTGTATGCCAATTTACCACACTATCAATCGTTAATTAAAATAACAGAAATTTTGATCAATTTTTATTTCTACTAAATTTAGCAAAATTCAAATAAATTCTATTTCAATTAATATTTTTCTAACGATTATTTTTTGTTTAAAATCTGGTTTACAAAAATCTATTTGTCTAGTTAAACAATAAATAAAATCTTTAAATTCCTAGAATTCTAAGTAATTAAAATGAAATTTAAAAATATTATTGTTTGCAAAATTTAAACATAAAAGTTTAAGTACATTTTTCTTAAAGTGCTTTTGAACAAACAAAAAAAAATATATATCACGATGTTTTTTTAAAAGCTTTTAAACAAAAAAAAAATTATTCAAATACTCCATGTTTTTTGCGGTAAATAATAAAAATTAAATTTGCAAGATCGAAAAAATTCAAAGACCAGAAGATTTTGAGATTAAATTTTAATAAAATTTTTGGGGACTATAAAAAAATATTTGAGGATTATTAAAAAAAAAACACGCCAATCTTAATAATTGTGTTCAAACAAAACTGCGTCGAGACCAGATTCTCAATATCACATTTTCCAATTTGACATAAAAATTTGTCGTAGAAAGCCGTCGTGAAATAAAATCTATTTTATTTTGAGAACGTTCTTTTTAAAGCTCTCACATATAGACACTTATTCTCTTAACAATGCTACCATACTTTCATTCAATTACATACAATTTGTAAACAAAGACAAATAAGAACAAAAAAAAAAAGAACGAAATAAGAAAGAATTTTTAAAGGCTTTAGGATTAGGCCTGAAGTTGAAGACTGAATTTCGTTGAACACTAAGAGCGAAAAGCGTTTTTGGATGTCAGAACTCTTTATTTTCATAAAATATTTTTAAACAGTCTCAGTAGTTTTCAGCCTCTCAATTATAGACCGATGCAAAAAATTTTCCCATCTCTACCGTTAAGTCCTTGTCCATATCGAGAAACATTTTCTGCAGAAAATTTCTTCAATTCTATTTTGAAGCTGCATTCATGCTTATGCAATGAAACTTTTGTTTTGCAGCGTTTAAAGTATTTAGCATGCCTTCTCTCTTTCTTCTTCTTTTGCTCAATAACAGGCTTGCATATACAAACATGAAACAAACTACACTTTTCCCTTCGTCTTTTCTCTTTAACCATTTGGTTAAATTTTTTCGCAGCAAATGTTTTATAGTATGGACGGGGTGGGTACTAAATCCGATTTTCAAGTTTTCCGGCTTCTGTTTATGTGCAACCTTGTTTTCATTTATTTATATTTATTCCCGTTCTAATATCTTTATTTTACGAACTTATTCAATAGAAGGCAATTTAGCGGAAGCGTGTCTCCACCGCTTCACACTATAAAAGTTTTGTTTCAGAAAGTCCGAGTTTGTTGGTGGGAAGGGAAGAGAACACGCAATTATATTCTTCTTTCTCATCAATAAACTAAGACTTTCTGAAAGAAAACTTTTATAGTGTGAACCTAGACTTACTTCCAAGATTTTTTTGAACATGCGGTTTGTTCTAAGAGCTACTCCCATCAAATTTAGTGTGCCTCACTTTTGCAGTTATTCAGATACACACAAGCAAATAAAACATTGTTTTTACGGGGGAGGGGCGTCTGCCCATTCCTATACCTCCAATATTTATTTTGAACATTCTAAGAGTTACGCACATCAAATTTATTGTGCCTTACTATTGTTGTTCTGCAGATTTAAAAAAATAATAAATACTTTGTATGAGGTATCTGTCTTCCCCGGCCTATACCTCCAATTTTTTGTTGGAACATGTTGTTTATTCTAAGATTTACGCACATAAAAATTATTGTGCCTTACTATTGTAGTTCTGCTGATTTATAAAAATAATAAATACTTTGAATGGGGTCTCCGTCTTCCCCGTCCTATACCTCCAAAATGTAACATGTAGTTTGTTCTAAGAGTAACGCTGTTCAAATTTTGTGTAGCACACTATTGTAGTTATTCATATAAAGGCAAATTAAAAAAAAAATTTGTATGGGGATACCCGCCGCCCCCCCCCCCCCTTCTATACCTCATAAAATTTAGTGTACATCACTATTGTAGCTGAGAAGATAGGAATAGATCCGCGAGTAGAGGCCTTTTGGCCCCAGTGTGCGGCGTCTATTAGGGATTAAGGTGGATTAAGAATGGAATTCATTCGAATTAATTTCGGTTTATTGGAGTTGATCTTAGGAAGCGCGGTTTTATTTTGGCCATCACATCGCTATGCTTGTGGCAGATTTCGTCTGCATATTTCATGTCACCAAGTTTTCCCAATAAACCCCATCTTATTTCACTGGATTGTGGCAGTTTTCATTACGACATCTAAAACAACTTTAAACAGAAGTTGTGATTTCACGAATGCCTTGCCTCACACCAACTGCCACATTAATTTGGCTCCCCATTAAAATAAGTCTTAAGGCTTTTAAATGAAAATAAATACATATCATCGATCTTCCTTAGTACTTCCTGAGCGTCCTTTGTCTTTAACTTTAAAATCTCAATTCAACTCGTCTCAATAATTGCAAAAAGCGCGGAAGCAACTCAATAGTAAATTGAAAACATGAAAATAAAATATTTTTCACTAATTAGAATTGTATTTTTGTATTGAACTGTTTATGTTTTTTTTTTAATCTAAGTCTTGCTATTTTTTATTAGGCTTAAGTTCATTAAATTAAATATTCATTAAAATATTTTTAAGAAAAAAGGAATTGTATAACATGAAATTAAATAAAATTTATAGATAATTTTTCATTCTTAACTGACCGGGGAGTTGAACCCACGTTTACGGACAGGTTGAGTTGACATGTTTCAATAGTAGCCACACTCTCTCTTCGGAACTCTTTGTCGTATTTTCTAATAAAAAAAAGTGATAAAATCATAGACATCCAACAGGAATAACGTGGGTTTTCCAGCTCTATTCCTAATGTAGCAAAATTACCCCATCAACAATTTCTATTTTTTGTCCAACTAAAATCTTTGATACAGATGTCCAAATATTCCAATGGAACAAACAAAAAATTATTTCAGTTTTGAAACAAGCGCGGATCCAAAGGAGAATCATGGGGGTCATGGCCCCTCCCTTTGGTTAGTCGAGTACTGATATTCTAAAATTAGAAATTGGGTTTCAAGGCTGCCACGACTATATTTCCACTGTGTGATCCCCAACTGTTGCCTGATTCTGGCAGTCAAGATCGAGCACTTTCTCGATTCGAAAGCAATTTAATATCTAAATATTTCAGTCAATAATGAATGAATCGGAATTATTTTTTCAGTGATGTAAAGCATTAATTTGAGTTTCACAATACTGAAAAAATAATTTCGATTCGTTCAGTATCGATTAAAAGAATAAGAAATAAAATTGCTTTCGAATCAAGAAAGTTCTCGATTACGACAGCCAGAATTAGGCCCCTGAACTGAAGTTTGGATCCGCTTTGACTTTAAGAAATCTAAATTATATCTTTCTGTTGTCGAACATTAAGAACTTTCTTATACTGCCATTATAGTCTATATTAATATGCCTATCTAATTGATCGATAGTGGTTATTCACATCTTATAGTGGCCATACGATCTGATTTTCTAAAAAAAATCTTTCTACTTATTATTCTCTAAATAAAGTTTCTAATACAAAAACATCAATAAAAAAACCCAGTTTAAACAAATTATTTAATTAATAACCAAAAACCTATAAAACATTTTTGAATATGCATATTTTTCTAATTTTTCTAAACAGACCCGGATAATTTTCTCATAACAATTCGAACGATCATCGATACAAAAATGTGCCTTCACAATAATTTTCGAATATAAAAAGCCCAATTATTAAGTTATTAAATATTTCTTTTGTTTTCGGAGAAAACATTTTTATGTCATAAAAAAAATTTCCCCTAGAAAACAGAAGATTAAATAGCATTAACTGACTAGTTATGAGACTAATAAAAAAAATAAAAAAAAAAAAATTTTAACGAATTTGTCAGACAAAAAAGCTCATGTCGACATTTGTTCAAGCTCGATAAAAAAGACATAAAAATTAAGGAATTTTGTTGAAGACCAAAAAAAAAAATGTTGAAGACAAAAAAAAAAAATTGTTATTAATTTAAAAAAAAAAACTTGGGTAATTTACATAATTATTTATATCTATATACATAAATACAACAACAATGTTTTTAAATACATAAAATAACAAAAGTGGAAAAAGCTGTAAAAAATCTATTAAATCCACATCATAAAAATGCGATGACGACCAAATATTTGCGCCAGGTGTAGAGGCATGGAGCAGTTTTTTTTTTTTTTTTGTTGTTCTCTGGAGATAAAAATTTTATTTATTGTTTTATTTTCAAAAAAATTCAGAAATAAACAACAACATTTTTTTTGTTTTTAAATTTCAATTAAAATTTTTTTTTAGATTTATAAAACGAGTTTGAGTTTTCCAAAAATTTTGATTGGCTGACGATTGGGAGGAGTTTGTTTCGCCTTCGATCGATATATAAATTTATTTCTTTTGCTAACAAAAGTTAAACGAATGGAAAGAGTTTGTTTTGTAAAAAATATTCTGTTTAAATAAACTTTAATTGGAGGTCAAAAACTTTTGCCATGAAAGCCGGCATAACGAAGTATTTCCCAGTGGGGAAATAAAAATGAAGGTTCTTTACTTTTTAAGTTTTCTAACTCCACTGATTACCTTATTTACAATTCAAAGACTCTTATGTACTAAAACTTACTGGAAGTAATAACTTCCCCTATGATCAACTCTCTAACGTCCACACAATAACTTATTATCTACTTACAAATAATATGGAAATTCTTTATATTCCCTTCAAACTCAATATACTTTCATTACTCCATGTTCCATTGCATTTCACTCACTCTATTCCTGACCTTCCACAATAGAGTGCCGCTTCAACTAATTCATAATTTAATATTTGTTTAATTGACCTTGTCATACTTGGTCTGCATTCACACTACGTAGTATTTTTACGTGTGACGAATCAGTAGAGGCGAGTGTCTTGTTAATACAATTAAAACACATTGTATGGTTCATTGGCAGTATGTGCATACTACAGTGTACATACACTACAGAAGTAGTAAAGAGTCCTTCTTAAAGTTATACTCCAACTTAATTTTTCATTAACTCGGCGTGTCATTGGAGAAGCCTTCAAAGTAGATGCGAGGAGGCATGGTATTGGGGTCTTTTAATTGGTCTTGTTAATTGGAAATTGGAATGGGGCTGGGAGGTATAATGCCTGCAAAAAAGCCCCTTAGTCGGCCTCTTTACTAAAGGAACAGTATAATTTTAATTGTAATAAAAAAAAGTTTTTTTTTAGTTTATTACAAATTGATTCCCGTTAAAAATGAACAATTATGTCGGTCAAGTGACCTCTACCCCTACTGACTCAATTTCTCAATTACGTTTTTCTTAAAACTGATGTCAATGCTGCATATCTGCTTGATAGTGTTGCTTTTAAGCTCTTGAGCTGTTGTGGAATTATTGCTGTACACTTTCGATTTCTAAACACCCAACAAAAAATAGTCTAATGGCCGTATTCTCATTATTATCTTTTTTCCACAAGAAAAACTGCACATTAAAGAAATTTGGTTTCCCCAATGTCTCATTTGCTTCTATTCTGTCGCAAAGTTAACCAGCACTCATCTGCCAATTATTGATGTTCCTTTTATTTGCCGTACAGATAAATTGAATCAGCTGATTCCCAATTTGTACATGTATTTTGAGAGGTGTTGCCAACTTAAATCAATGTTTTTTGTCGGTATATTGAGAAACCCAAAATTTTTAACAGACAGTTTATCGGTCTAATAAATTTATGTTGAAATTAAGTAACAGACAGTTTGTCGGTACATTTAGAAAATGGCCATAAAAGTGTTAAATCGCAGGATCTTGGCGGCACATTCACTCCTACTCTACGAGAAATAATGCGATTTTAGAATTTTCCTTTCAAAAAATCCATTGTCTCTCTTACTGTGAGGCAACTGGCACCATTCTGTTGTAACCACATGTTCGCTACGCCTTTAAATGGAGATCACGATGCAAATGTTGGATAATGTGAATCGTTTTATGTTTTATTGTTACGAACGATGACGACTGGAAGTTGTTGTATCTTTTTCAATACTTCTGCTTACAGCTGCTGCATTCTCCGGTTACTAAGTTGATAAATGATGCTTCTGTGATCCTAAACAGATCCAGTTTCTTCAAATTCTTCAACCATCAGCTTGACGGCACGATTTGTTGGAGCATTTTCTCTGCCGAATTTTGTTATAAATTTCCTAATTGCATCTTGAAAACTTTTGCCATTTTCAAAAAATGTTTTAATAATAATAAAAACACGTTGTTCTTTCGTATAGCGTACCATTTTAACTAACCGGAATGTATTTAGAATTTGAATATAAAAATTCAAAATAAAAATTACAGGTAGAAAAAAAATTAAAAAAAAATATTAAAATTTTGGATACCCTTTATTTCTTTTTCGGGCTGGCATAGAATCGAAACTAGATAATTGTAAAATATTTTATAAGACGCATACTGACAGAAATTTGCAATAAAAGTAGAGTGGAAAGTTTAAAAGATTATTAAGAATGCGCTTTGTAGACCTACTTAAAAGCCTGATAAGTGGAAGCGCTTGCCATTTTTTTCCGCTGGGTTGTTAGCATTTAATTCAGTGGTGGGCTACCCAATCTCTATTTTTGGGATCCTACTTGCAAAGCAGAAAACTTTTTATTTTAAAGTCATTACAACAAAGCAAAGAAAGAGCAAAAAGAAGTTGTTGTTTTTCTATAATTTTAGACGAGAACATAAAGTTAACCATAGCACCAGATTAGCTTTATGATAGAGTTGTAAAGTAGAAGCTTGCAATCGAGACTAAGGACAGAATTTCTTCCAATTAGCCAATGAATTTGAGTAGCTCTTAGTTTCATGTAAGTTAATTTTGCTTGTATCACCGATCCCGATGTATGCTGAGAAATTGCCCAGGCGAATGTTGAGGAATTATTTGATGATTGATTTTAAAAGGAGGGCATGATTTCCGGCGCATGGGTAATGTTATATGTACGCATTTTTTCACATTGACCATTATCCTCATTGTAAGTAACGAAATGCTTCTTGACAGGTTTCGTGCACGCTTAGAAAAGCTGTATCGTCTGCAAATATTGAAGTTTGGGTGTAGTTGTTTGTTGGCATATCCGAAATAGAAATTAAGTGAAGGACTCCAAGTAGCCGACTTAGAAGCTTTCTAACAGCTTTTGTGTGAATGCTAGCAAATTTTGCTTCAATTTATTTAATAAGACATAATGCCAGTCTTTATCCAAAGCTTGCGAGAGAGACGCGATGAAGAGTGCTGAGCAGTATTTTTTTCTTCAAATGCTTTTCTTGTGACATTTAGTGTTCGATGAGTTTGTTTAATTGTGCTGCGTTTTGTTCTAAATCCGAATTGATGATTTGAAATACATCTTTTTTCACTTAAAATCAAATCGGTGTTAATTTTGAAACTAATAGTTTCTCAAATAGCTTTGACAGATTTGATAATAAGCTAATAGGCCTACAATTAAATTGATCTGTGTATCTATTAATGTTTTTTGTAGGTACGCCGCATTTTGTTTTTGAAATTTTTAAATAGAAGAAATTTTGATTTTGACATTCTTTGACAGTTTGAAACGTCAGTCCATGCCTCTTATTCAAGAAAAAATATTAACTTCAAGATGGTTTTAAAATAAGTCATCTGTTTTATTACGACTTCGTTGCGCACACTAACGCCAAAGCTAACAGATAAGCCCTGGATAAATGATTTTGCCAAAGTTGACTCATTTGGTCAAGAAGAATGTCTTAAACGTGTGATTACTGGTAAACGTTTACCACTAAGTTCTCCTCTTGGACTGGCCAGACTACAAGTTGAATAAAAAGTAAAAAGGTACATATATTTTTATTGATCATACATATGCTTATTTTTTTAAAATTCTATTTATTTATTATATAATTTGTTTGAATTCATTTTTTATAATACATCACAATCGTGGCTTTTTTAATTTTATCACAGCTTAATCGGGGTTTTGGTTTTGTTTTTGTTTTTGTTAATAAATTTCACTTAACGCATAATGGGCGGTAATTTTTTGACGATGTTGGAAAAGGTACTGTTTCCCATTGCGATTTGGTTGTTCATTAAAAGGTTGTTGTCTTTGGCCCTAAGAAAATATATCATAAATATTACCTTGGCTAATGACCAGCGATTGACTTACGCTTACAGCTTTAGTATCTGATCAATTGTATCAACTCTGTTCATTCACGGTTAGGTTTGCCCCAGGAGTATATGATGATTCTAACTTGCGCATTCTTGGCGCATTGGTCTAGTGTTCGCGTTGTTCAAGCGGATGAACCGTAGCAATGGACTTAATCGTTCCTTTGGCATTGCAGCCTTATTTGAATCATGGTGATATGGTGCACAAAAGGTTGTGTTGCACATTTGAAAATCCCGGCAAAAAAACCAAACTTAAAAAAGCATATCGCTGGCTTAACATGTAAAGGCTCTACGTCCATATTTGAAAATTTTACAGACAACAAAATACATGTGATGGAAAAATTTGAGACTTAGAGCTTTTTCTTGTGATAAATTGCACTTAGCGCTTTTGCTCATCACTACAAAACAACAACAAAAAATGAGATAACTGAAATTTTTTCTTTGTAAACAATGTATTTTTACTTATTGCACATGACTGCATTAACATCTCAATTTCTTAAAAAGTGGACTTATAACCTTTACATGTTAAGTTAGTGATATATGTATGTGTTTCTTTTTCGTGTATTGTCTCCCAATCTATGGGCTGTTTTGTTGGGTTCTTTTTATTCAAAGCAATATAACCCTCCTTTGCCTTGCGGTTGGTTTTGTGCAAACCTCAAAAACAAGACACAAATACAAAAAAAAAAGACAAAAATATAATGTCGTTGTCAAGTCACATAATTTTATTTAATTTTGAAAAAAAAAAATAAAATAAAACCAAAACAACTCACGAATACAATTCGTCGTGGTCCAGCCATACCAAGAGGGTAATTTAATAGATGTGTACATAAAAAAGGAATTTCAGCCCACAAGTTTGCTCCGATCGATTCCAAATAAATTTTATTCGATTGAGAACATATCATTTATAGAATTCACTTACCTGGTTTTTTGATTTTTTGGTCTATTGGAAAGATATTGCAAGTGAAACACAAATTTGGTCTGGCCAGACCAAGATGGTAGTCCTAGGGTTAAGTGATACACGAGATATGACTTTATCAAAAAAAAACTTCTGGTATTTTCCGGCTTTATACCAGCGGCAGCATCAGTCTGTTTTTTTAACTTTTTCTTAGAACGGCTCGCCGGCAACCGTCAACGGTGTTTTATTCGGTTTTCATGCCGGCGGCATCAACGCCGTCAACGGTAGATACCACAGGGCTATGATATTGGAGTATAAACTTAGGCGATAAGTGATTTTCTTTTAACGGAATTAAAAAAGATCCCAAGGCAAGGTTCTCCATATGAAAATTTTCTTTTAAAAAGTCTAAGCCTATTGGTGGGACTGAAAGGGGAACTTTCTGTACTTTAAAAGCCTTAAGTTAGGTCTGCTTTTAGTTTTGCTTTTTCTTAGTATTTTAAATTCTGTATAGTCATTTTAACTTTCCGTTATTTCCTAAGATTCATATTTTCTTTGGACTTTGGATTTGTATTTACAAATTTAATTTATTTATTTAAGACAACAAACAATTTCCTACAATATTTTTCACTTCGCATAGCAAAATTTAAATTTATTTCTATAACAAAACAAATTTCATTATTGTTAACTACACAGTTAATTTTTTTTTTGTTTATATACGATTTAATTATTTATGACAAAAGAGCTGTAAAACTTAAATTAAAACAAAAAAAAAAAACCATAGAAAACCACTAGAAAAGAAAGAGAGAGGAACAAAAATACACAACTTAGCTGTCAAAAACCCAACTCTATGATTGCGTTAGTAAGAAATGGGCTTATTTATTTATTATAGCTTCGGATTTTGAAGTTTTTACTCCCTCTTTCTATTCTAGTCATCTTCTAAGCAAAAAAAAATTCAATTGGCTTAAAAATAAATAAATAAATAAATATTTGCTATTGTAATTAGACAGGAGATTAAAAGAGTTTATTCAATAAATCTTCCATGATATACAAAATTAATAAAATGCAAAGAACAACCCGAGAGTTAAAAAAAAGATAAGTCGAATCAAATACATTTTTATGACGTAACTTTAACACAGGCTTTATGTCTTAAATGACTTAAACACGGTCTTCACTAGCCATCGCACATATGAATTTGGCTCTTGAAAACTGCTGTTGTCGATGTTGTGTTCTGGTTCAAATGGCGCTTTTCAAACAGTTGTTCACAAGGGTATGTCTAAAATCACTGCTGTGTTGCCATATAAATAAATACCATATATTCTTTGTTATTGTGGCTTTTTATCAGGGTTGGCCGCCCACTGGGTAACCCAGAAAAACCCACCCGAGTTTTAATGGGTATTTTGTTTAAAAAACCCAAGTAGGGGTTTTCTTTATATTCATTTTAACAAAGATGGTATAATTTTTACATTTCATTTATAGAACCATAAATAAAAATGATTATGAAATGCATAAAATTCGTATGTAGATTTAACGTTGGAGGGCTTTTCTCTATTTATTAATTAAAACATAGATACCATACCACTTTAAGGTATCTAACTTCAAATTCGGCCTAATTCATTTTTAAAATCAAAGTCAATCTTTTTTAAAATGAATTTGATTAAAATTGATTTTGATTTTGAATTTGATTTGAAAAATGCGGACAATGATTTGTAAAATACTCAATTTGATTTCGAAAATTCTGAGGGGTTATATGCGTATTTCGATTCGAAAGAAATCATTTACGGATTCGAACAATTTGTACTGTTTATTACGAATTTCGTAATATTTGTTTCGAATAAACGGACTTTTATGTACTTTATTGAAAAGAAAAAATCCCTCTATTAACAGCCACTCTCTATTACGAACAACCAGTGTTCATCAAATTTCCCATTTTTTTTTTAAATACAAACTCTGTCATCGTTTCGAACGATTGCAGAAATTGTAATACACAGTACAAATTGTTTGAACTCGTAAATTATTTCTTTCGAATCGAAATAAGCAGTAACCCCTAGGGGTTAAAAACCGCCCTTTGGCAGATTTGCTCAACCAGTAGTCCAGCTTCATTTCGCATTGCAACTATTGAGGCTGGTTTCTTTTGTTGCATTGTGTAATTTGAGTTGGCTGTATTTTATAGTGACAGCCTTTTTTCAATACCAGCGGTAACTTCGAACGATGACTGGACTGGGACCATTGAATTCAACGTACTCGATTTAGCTTTACCGGTAGGGTGCCCAGCTTGTTTTTTTTTTGAGTATCAAATTCGAGCAGAGGGCAATGAATTAGTTTTTTAGTTTTCGGTTGAAAGTACGTATGAGTAATATAAATATTTAATTTAAAATATTACTTATACGTATAAACCTAAGTAGACGAAATTATTTGGTATCGTCATTGCACGCTACATCATTGTCAGAGGTGGGGAGGTAGAGCGAAAGGAATTTTATTACGTTTATGTCGCCTTAACTACTTGCGACTTCTACTACCCCGCAAACTTCTCTACACTTGTCGCCTTCACGTAGAGAAAAAACATGTTTAAATATGGTCACCTCCAACAAAACTATTTTTTAAGAAAATTTTAAACATGTTATGTTTAAAATAACCATATAATTCTCACCGACAACCATATTTTGGTTAAATTAGTCCTCCATCAAGAAGCCACAGCCATATTTTTGTTGTCTCTAAACAAATTATGGTTTAATAATGACAGTAATTTGTTTTAAAATTAACAACAGTATATTCCACTTTTGAAAGAGCAAAATGCTATGGTTGAAAGAAAACCAACCATGCTATTATAAGTGTTAAACATATGTTAGTTATTTTTTACCAAAACATGTTCGGATGCAACCGTAATATGGTTGTGGCTTCTTGATGGAGGACTAATTTAACCATAATATGGTTGTCGGTGACAATAACATCGTTAAATTAAACATAATATGTTTAACATTTTCTTTAAAACTAGTTTTGTTGGAAGTGGCATATTTAAACATGATTTTTCTCCGTGTGTACAAACACAAATCCCAAGGAAAATGTTGCAGCTACATCCGCCTAATGTAAGCAGCCTCTAACACGTATAATTTTTGTTATAAATTTCATGTTCTCACTATCCCGCATGTGAAAAAAATCACGCAACGCTCATACCTCTATTAACTAGGGATGGGCAAGTTGAAAAAATATATCGATATATATCGAATCGATATTTTTTTGGAGTATCGATATTTATTATTTCAAAAATATCGATATATCGATATATCGAACGTATTTTGCTGAAACTATTACCAAATTAAAAAATTCAGTATACCTTTGTACAAAAATATTCATGAACAAATTAATTATACGTAATTACCCAGTAAAAACTTCGCCTACAAAATAATGTGTTAAGTAATCAGAAAAACTTAAAAGCACTACTTACAATTCTACTGAAAGAACCAATATATTTTACAAGGGATGTCCCAAAATGAACGCATTCAAAAATAACCCATTATTTTTTTACCTACACACATCCAGAAATAAGTAGTTATAGAAGTTGTTGTAGAAGCAGTTATAGAAGAAAGCTACTAAATAATGAGTGAGAGAAGCTATTCAAGTTTTTACTGGGTTGTTACTTTTTATTGTTTCATTTTTTTTTTTAAATTAATAAAAACAAAAAAATTTAATCAAAACAAAAAATTCAATTATAACAAAAACAAAAGGGAAGAATACAAAAAAACCATAAGAAAAAAAATAAATAACGAAAAATTTAAATGGAAGTAAATAAGTCATGGAAGTACCAACTTTCCTTAAAATTTGAATTGCACCCCAAAAGTACCAACTGGTTTTGGTCAAACCAGTATTCATCAGATATGGACATCAGGAGCACTCTCTGTTTTATGTGCACTCCAGGCAATCTGCTTCTTGTATCCGGCACTGCTTCTTATAAATGCCAATTATTTTAGATCTTCATATTTGTTTAAAAAAAAACATATGATTTTTTAAACATATTGTTTAAAAAACGGCTAAAATTTTGAGTTCTTTATGAAGACTGACTTTAAAAAATATCGAATTCGATAGTCGTATTTCAATATCGATACATCGATATATCGGTATTTAAAATATCGGCGATATATATCGATTATATTTTTTTTAATTATCGATATTTTGATATATCGATATTTTTTGCCCATTCCTACTATTAACAATGTATAAGCCATTTCTACCTGAATTTGTAACACATAAAAATATTTATTTTCCAATCAATTCCGAAACTTTCTTAATCGATTTATCTCCAGCGAAATCCAATGGAAGGCTATAATTTCTTTATTTGTATAAATAATTAAATCTTTTGAATAAAACCTATTAAATATTTGACGACCTACTTACATGTAACCCCTAGTTTTATTAAATAATTATTTGCTTTTGCCAAACGTTTGGCTCGATTAAACATCATTTTACAGTTTCTAAATTACATTGCACAATTATCCTGTTACAGATAAAGTTTAGTAAGACAATAGAAATAGTTAAACATTAAATTAAAGTTTGATCAATTTATTGGTCATGCTTTTTTTGGATTTTTTCGTCAAATATTTATGGGTCTGAACATACCTGAAAGCTAAGATCCCACTATCGGCTCAAATAGCACAATCTGTGACGATGTTTTTCGTGCTTTATCGACGCACATTTAGAAACATTGTACAATTTATTCTTGGATGGTTCCATTATCGTCGCACATTGTGACAATTTTTTCGGTTCATATCGACCAAAACTCAATTGCGACAATGATCGGTACAATGCGGTCACACTATCGTGCTATTTGGGCAAATTAAATCATATGTTTTTGTTTATTTGCTTGTTGGCAGACAACAAGTTTCCTAACAATTTTAAATAATATATTAAGGGTCCTCATGATATCGTTTATAAGTCTCGTAATCTGTGCAAACTGTGCATTTTTACGCCCTCGTAAATGAATTGTCAAAAATTGTATGAGAATTCATTTACACAAACTTGGTAAATTTGGCCAACAATTTTGTCTCGTAAACTTGCGCTGTTCAATTGTGCATTTATACAAACAGATCTTTTAATGATTTTAACGTCGTTTTCAATGAAAAATCCAAGTGTCCATAAATCACAAACAATAAATTCTAGCAATAATTTCAGAAAATTGGTCTTTTGGCTTTCTTTGAGCATTTTTAAAAGCAAATTTCTCATACATATTAATCACAAATTTAAACACAAATTTTTATATTTTTGAATTTTAATTTTTAATTTATTTTTGTATTGACGTTTCTTACAAACTGACATTAATTGTTTAAAATTACACAAAAGTAAAAAAAGGGGCTTCATGAAACAAGACTCGTAAGTTTGCGCATTTGCACAAATGGCAATTTTAAGCGACATCATGAGGATTCTTATTAATATTATAATATCTTATATATCATTATATTATAAAAAAACATGTATTAAATTTTATTCAAACTTACTGCACTTGTTCTTCTTTTTGTAATTGTTGTTTTCTAAACAGATGTTTACAAACCTGGGATGACAACATCGATGCAACTGCAATGTTTTGGTTAAAGCGAATTGTTTTCTTTCATTTAACAGTACAAAGGTACTATTTAACGTTTTAGTACATAAATAATAGATACAACAAATGCAGTTTTGGTACAATTAAGCTCAAAAAAGTAAAATTTTAGAAGTCAGTTGGTCAATTTCAAGATTTCGTTTTGCCATCCCTGGTATCTGATTGGCTGATTGGCGACAGTGATTTGATTGCTCCACATTGTGCAAAAGAGTGTTCACATTATCGGCGCATCAAGTTTAATTTTGATTGTCCACAGTCAGCACAATTTCGGCACAGATTGTCGCATATTAAAATATTTTGACCGTTAATACTATCGGCGCATGAAATTCGTTAAATATTGGTGCATTGCGCCAATAGTGGGATCTTACCTTAAGTTATCAATTTAACTTTTTATTTTTATTACACTTCATTGATCAATGGGGAATTAAGTTAATTTGTACGCGAAAGATACCGTCACGTATGTATCGCCCACTTAAAGCTTAGCATATTCGGTTTTTTTTAAAACGTTTTCCATGTCGTTTTTCAAGAGTTCCGAAATTGCTGCTTGAATTCTTTCTCGATTATTAGTTTTTAGTGTGGGTTTTCTCTGTAACTTATTCACGTACACATGTTGTTTCCTGATGTAGGGTATGGTCAGCTGCTTTGTAGAAAATATTATGGCAAATATTGTAGAACATATTAACCCTCTAACTCCCCCCCGTAACGGAATTTTTGGCTTTATTCTTACAAATCGTTAAAAAAAACACTCCGAAAAAAGGGGAGGTGGGTGTTGAAATGTTCTGCAAAAAGCCGAAAACTTAACACAAAAATACCAAAAACCAGTCTAATTCAAGATTGCCCATTTTAGATTTTAGGAGCGGTTACAGTTTCCCAGCTTTGACCTATTCTTGCAACATATCGGTATATTAAACTATGTTTTCTTATTTCTTAACTTCTGAGGTGTAGGGTATGTTCAGCAACTTTGTAAAAAAATGTTATGGCAAATTTTTTTGTGGAACATATTAACCCCCTAACTCCCCCTCATAACGGAATTTTTTGGCTTAGATTGAAAAATTCGTATAAAACCACCTCGAAGAAGGGAGAGGACGGGGATACAAAAAATATGCAAAAATGGGATTTAATTAATACCTGTATCAGACAATGCGACATGTCGCACAGAAGGATTTTATGAAATAGAAGATTGATGACGAAGGATGTAGAGACGCGTATGCATCTTGAATTACGTTGTTCGCTTTTTGAATTACGAATACGAATAACGCTGTTCACACGGCATCTTTTTAATTCAACAACACTTCTTCTTACATTTAGGAAAATTTCTCTTGCTTTCAAATTAATACAAAAGCAAGCAAATGTCTCGTTTTTTAACAATTCCTATTTTGTTTCTTTATTTGTGGCTTTAACATTCACAAAAAACTACTTTTTTACAATTTTATGCAAGGCAAATTCATATTACATGAATTCGCTTTAATTTTAAGTTTTCTTTCTCATTTGTTTTGTTTTGTTTTTATACAGCCTTCGATAAAAATTAGTGATGACAATGATTTGTTTGTAGTTGGCATGGTAATTCAAAGTGAATTACGTACAAATGAGATAATTCGCTAGTTCATTCGAAAGTTCATTTTATCTTACTTATAAGGCCATAAAAGAAATGTTTTCTTTTTTTGAAGCGTTTGGACACTTGTTATTTTGGTCAGAACTTTCAGTTTCATTTTACTGTAATTTACACATACACATGGAGTACTCTGATCCAATACTCATATTTTACTGCCACAAGTCTACTGTAACAAATGTTTCGCTTACTCGTACTTCATTGAGAGCAAATGAATCAAGCTTTTTAAAGCAAAACCAATTAACTAAAATATTAAGAACGACAACGACAACGACAAAAACTAAACACAAAGCAAGCAAAAGCAGCCACAACAACAACAACAACAACTAGACTTTGTGTGTAAATAAGTATGTAGAACAATTTGAAAATAAGTAAATACAAAGTATAAATAAACATGTATCTATTTAACAATATCGGTCATATGTACGTATGTTCAACAACCCAGTATACAACGTTTCGAAGCTTTAAAATATTCTTAACTTTTATTGAAATATCGACTCAATTTCTTTACATTATTAAGTCGAAATTTTTACCCGCATATTCTTAAAAAATATTTTTGTTTTAAAAAAGGCTTATGAATCGAATTTTCTCTGTAAAAAACCTGCATTATTTTTTATGAATATGGGGGTTAATGTTTATTCTTTTATATTTTATAAGAATTTCTACAAACTAACAGACAAGAGCATTTCTTTTTCTCAAGCTTTGATTT
This sequence comes from Pollenia labialis, assembly GCA_949318255.1. Taxonomy (NCBI): domain Eukaryota; kingdom Metazoa; phylum Arthropoda; class Insecta; order Diptera; family Polleniidae; genus Pollenia; species Pollenia labialis. Next base: position 32,579,383 of record OX439143.1, on the reverse strand, counting down.
AACGTTGAAATAGCATATGTAGTTTAATAAGAACACTTACTTATCTTGCATAATAAGAACCACAAAATTCTTAAGCTGTGCCAAAATTGGATTTTCCAATTGCATTTCGTATGAGCATCATAATTTTTGGCAGAAATAAAACGCTTAACGCGCTGATTTAGGTTGCTCTGTATGATGTTCTCGGTTCTATTTGAATTAACTTTTTATTTCAATTGCCAAAATTAAAAGTAATTTTGTTCTAAATAGACAATTGCAATAAAATTGTAATATGCTTATTTTTTTTGGAAGTTTCGGAAACAAAATATTGAAGACTTCTCAAAGATTTTGAACTGGTGTTGAAAATGCTTTAATTAGTTAAGGCTGAAAATATAGCAACTGCTTTCAGAATTATTCTGGAAATGTATTAAAGTAGTCTAATTTCAGTGTCCAACAGCATTTTTGGAACATAATAGTGACCCTATAATTCTGAAAATTTAGCATGAAGTTAGCAAAAAGTTTATTCATAATACACTAACCAAACTCTGGCTAGCGATTTGTAAACTCTTGTTTGCCGACTTGTGAAAAACTGCCGTTTAATGTCAAACAATTTTGTTGTGTTTTCTTTTTTAATTTACTGTCTTTTACTTAATTTTTTTTTAATTTTAAAAACTTTTTAAAATTTTTTTGTGTGAAGGAAAAACAAAAAAGGAAAAAATTACAAATTCAGCGATGATTAATGCAAAACGTATTGCATTTTTGGGTGACACAATGTGGCATCATAAAAATTATGAGTTGATTTATTAAAAGTTGACAGATGGAGAAAAGTTCGTTATGAATTAACTCTATGCCAACAAGCTGCTAAGCTTAATCGGCATTCTAGTTAGCAGCTCGTTGTACGTAGTGTACAAACTCTGGCTTCTAGCTTCTCTCTTTATGGATCAATTTGACCCTTTTTTTCTAAACAAATAAAAAAAATCCTTTCAAAAAGTACATTTAAAGATTTGATATTTTACGATAATTTTTGCCGATAAATTTCAGTGGGAGTCTTCCCTAGGATCCTCGCGTGCTTGTAGTCTAGTTTTTTTACACACTGTTTAAAATATTATTAAAATTGTACAATAGTTCTACGCCATGAAGGAAAATACTTTTAATATCGACATTTGCAAATATACTTATAAATCAATATTATTGAGAGCTTTCCGAAAGAAAAAATGATTTTTTACGTTTTGCAAACTGGGTATGTTTCGCAACATCTACGATATTTTACATACAAATTTCTGTACACATGTGTAGATAAATTTTATAGATACACATGAATGTATATCAGTACATATGCATACACTGAAAGGAAAAGCTCGTACAAAATTTAAGTTTTACTAACCTACTTTTATTAGGAGCCGTACTTAAAAATTTAAGTACGAATGAACCTAAAAAGATCCGAAATGGTATTGCTTTCGAAAACTAATTCCGTAATTTCTCAAAATAAGTGAAAAATTCTTAAAACAAGTAAAAAAGCTTGAAGATTTCGTTCTATATTCGTGCATACGCAAGTTTTCGTAAGAGTTTGTTGGAGAAACATCAACAACACTACAAGAAGAAACACGTCCATTATTTTCATGTTTAATAAGCAAGAATTCCTAAATTCTATTTTTTTAAATTATTTAGTTTAATACATCAAATTTTAAAAGTAGAATGATTACGAAAACAAATCGGGCACTAACGATTCAGATTATACGATTCTGTAAATTGTGGTTCACAGCATAGATAAAAATTAACGTCAAGTGGCATCACTGTCTAAAAAATGGTAAAATACCGAAAAACACAAAGAAGATTAAAAAAAACAAATACAATTATATAAACTAAACTATTGATATCACTTTGGTTTGATTTAAGTACTGATGGATTGATTTTCCCTTGTATTTTAAAAGCTGCAATTGAGATAGTTAACGTCATAAGTTTGTGCTGTAACTTCGATTTCGTCATTTGTCATTAGACAAAAATTAACTGTTGCCTCTACTTCTGATTCATTGAATGAAAACAGTCGCAGTCAAGGCAAAAAATGAAAAGTTATACACAACAGTCGACATGTTCGGGTTTGACAAACTGAAACTTTTAACTTTTAACTTCGTTAACTTCGTGATTTATTAAAAGTTTCAGTCTGTCAAATCAAACACTTCCGAACATGTCGACTGCCGATGTTCTTTGTTGTATACAACTTTACGGTTTTTGCTTTTGCTTGGACTACGACTTTTTTCATTCAATGAATCAGAAGTAAAAGCAACAGTTTATTTTTGTCCAATGAAAAAGTGGAAGAAAAAGCAATTTTTTATTTTGACTATAGCTTTTAAAACCGTAGTTTTTCTTCTCAGTGTTTATGTAAATACAGCAAATATAAATAAATAACTGTGTTATGTTTTGTTGTTTTGCTACAAGTACGCGCTAAACTTAAAACAAAAAAAAAAAAAACAAAAAAAGTGCAGCAACCTCGTTTTTTCGTGCTGTTGTAGTTTTTCTTTTATTTTCAATATTTTTCGCTACAACAAATTTTTTTTGTGGCAGACTTTCTGTCACCAACCACGAATGAGCTGTGCCAACAGAAAAACAACCACAAACTAACAAACAACAACAACACCAAAAATATCACCCCAAAAATGAAAACTGTCACGATTTGTTTGACTCGAACAAGTTTTTTTTTCACACAAAAGAAGTTTTGTTAATTTTTTTTTGCAAATGTTTTTCGAATATTTTTTTTTGGTGTTTTAAGTTAAATTTGAATAAATATTAATTTAGGCGATTGGATACGTACCCTACATTAGGTTGTAATAACTGAGAAATGACATTGAATGTTTTTCGAGAATTAAAAAAAAAATTAAGGTATGTTTTTGTGTTTGTATAAGCAAGTTGATATTGAAACAAGTAAGAAAAGCCCGACCATATCGAGCCCTAACCGCGAAAATAGTGTAAGTACCAAAAATCAAATTTTACAGCAGAGAGCTTTTTTATTTTATTTCATATAAATTATGTATGAAATTTGTCGCTTACAATAAAATTGTTCTTGCTATAAAATCGTAACGGTACCTTATTTGACCATGACATTTTAGGAGATGATGCAAGATGCAAGCCAATAAAGTCATTTATTAAAAAAAACGAAAACTGAAATTTATGTCGCTTACACTATTTTCGCGGTTAGAGCTCGATATGATATCCTGCATAACAGTATTTGAAAACAAGTTTTCGAGAGTGTATTGCAATAACAGCTATTTTCGGGTGTAGTGATTGTATGGGAGTTATGGTCAAATACTGACCGATTCCGATATTATGTCAGGTGATGGACATTGCAATAAAACAAGTTATAACCAAAAGTGAATTAAATTCCGATAAAATAAGATGGGATTATGGGACTGCATTCCGCAAAGAAGTTTATATGGGGGCCAGGCAGTCGGACGGACATAGCTAAATCGATTCAAAAATTGATTCTAAGTATACCAAAATGTGGGCTTAGGTGCTACAAACATCAGCACAAACGCATAATACTCTCTCCACTTTTGTGGTGTGAGCATCAAAAGGTCAAATTGGACAAGTGTAAAACATACGCGATCTATTGTAAATTCCGCATTTTTAATTTACACATCATTCATTTTCTTACGCCAATCACAATGTTTTTATTACGCCGCCAACATGAAAGCTCTAAGGAAAGATACTTTTTTGCAAAAATATAACAAAAAAAAAAAAACAATAAATTGTAATAATGAATGGAAAAATCACAATAAATTTAAAATATAATTTTATAAATAAAAAAAAATTAAATATATTTAAGATAAACTCTTGTCAAAATAGAAATAAAATTGTACAATAAATAATTGTGTTAGAATAATTTAAATTGTTGGAATAAGCAAATCTCAAACAAATGAAAAAACTTTAAAAAAACAGTGTAAGAAAAAAGTTGTATCTTAATAAAAATTTAAATATTAAAGTAAACGAATTTTTATTGTTTAAAATATCAAGATACAGACAATAACTAAATATGTACATAAAATAAGCGCAAATCAATTTTTCCTAAGATCTCGACATTGATTTTATAAAATACAAGCTGAACCTTGTATGCCGTGCTAGCGCCATCGCAATAAAATAAGTGAAATTTTTAAAAAAGGATCCAGTTTAAGGCTACGTTACACGGTAATACGAAATTTTAAGGGCCGATGTTGATTTTGAATAAAACACAAATAGTTAAGGAAATTATTGTAATTTCTTTTTTATAGGATAATAATGATGTATGAAACAAAATACCACCTCCATCCGATGGTACAAATTTTCGATGACGCTGAGGCATAATTGAGGCGGCCAATTGACATCGCCACCAAGTGAGATAACACGGCCATTGAATTTGTCGCGCAAAAGTGCCATTGTTTCGTTAGCTGTGTGGCAAGTGGTACCGTCCTGTTGAAACCACATATCATCCACATCCATATCTTCCAATTCGGGCCATTAAAAGTTCGTTATCATCTCACGATAGCAAACACCATTCACAGTAACTGCCTGACCAGCCTCATTTAAAAATAAGAAAAAAAATTTGGCCCGTTGATGCCACCAGCCCATAAACCGCACGAAACAGTCACCCTTTGTGGGTGCATTGGTTTTTCGACAATCACTCTTGGATTATCATTCGCCAAAATGCGGCAATTCTGCTTATTGACGAATCCACTGAAGTGAAAATGGCCCTCATCACTGAAGATGATTTTCTTCGAAAATTGATCATCCACTGTTGCCGTTTCTTGCCACCATTCTGACCTTTGATGACGTTTGGAATGGCCAAGAGGCTTTAGTTCTTGAGTTAATTGCACCTTGTAAGCGTGGACATGCAAGTTTTCATGCATAATGTTTGTCAACGACGAGCGTGGGAGGTGCAATTGTTGGGCACGACGACGAGTTGAGGTGGATGGTTCTTTAGCCACACTATTGCGAACAGCAGCAATATTTTCTACAGTACGAGCTGTACGAGCATGCACAGACCTCAAATTTTTGCATTATTTATTTATCCGATTGTACGCACATTTGGAAAAATCTTTCCATGGTTCAAATTGAGTTAGTCTGAAATTGAGAAATGTCCAAAGAAATGCATCAAAAAAGTTGATGTTTAGGTGTGGTTCGCATTTAACTTCGGCCCTTAAAATTTGACCACCCTTAAGAATAATAATATTATGAAATTCTTTCCGTGTTTAAAAAAAGAGAAAGAAGTCTGTTGTAAGTATTGTTCATGTTTACACTGATGACACATGCCGTGTAGATTAGCCATCGCTATGTTAAAACAACACATAATTTCTTGAGCACACATGAATTTTGATAATGAAGACTGCTGTTGTTAATATTTTGTTCTTGTAAAAAAAGAGCGTTGTTAAAACATTTGCTTGCACAACGATGTCTTACATCTCTGTAGTATTCAGGGCTGTGGAGTCGGAGTTGATGTTTTTGTGCCGGAGTCGGAGTCGTAGTACCCACAAAAACTCGCGACTCCGACTCCAAAGTTTTTCGGCATAATAAAATTTAAAAAAAATTTCCAAAATAAAAATTATCTTCTTAAAACACATTTAAAATTTAAATAAATGGTTTATGAATACTGCTCTTATGTGCTGTTTCCAAATGACAGGCGATGGACTGAGTGTTTTTCATATAATAAATTTCAATCAATCGCCTGTCATTTGGAAACAGCACATTAATGTTTGCGTACGGTAATTGCTTCTCAAAAACTCTAATTTTTAGAAGGCCGTGCGGTAATGAAAAAATAAAAGTTAACATCACTGAGTCTCATATACATTTAACATCAAGATTATAGTAGGAGTCGGAGTAGGAGTCGGAGTCGCACTAAAAAAATTTCAACATTTGGAGTCGGAGTCGGAGTTAGTACTTTTTTCGGACGACTCCACGCATTCTCAACGTCCAATTTTGGACAACTCTAATCTAATAACACGAACAATATTGGCCTTGAAGGCTCTAATGATTCCTGGTTAAGCAGCACAAAAATAAGTTACGATGATGCCAACAAGCGTGTAAACTGCGCCAAACGTTGCATTTTTCTTGATGAATTACAGTCTGCTGTTGCTTAGTCTCACTCCATATGCGGCAATCTTGGTTATTAACAAGCCGGTTTTAATGGATGGACATACAAATCCACCATAAAACTCATGCATTCGCCTTTAAGTTTGGTGGCGTTTTAATAAAATAACGTTATTTTTATATCACTTGTAATTTAATTTATTCATCGCTGAACACAATTTTGCGATAAAGCATCGATGGCTGATATTCAAAGTTAATTTGTTAGCGTTCTTAAAGCGTTAATTTATTCATGATGATTTTCCAGAGTATACTAATCCGTAAACCTTAAAAAATGAGCGCAGTATGAGAGTTTATTTGAGAAGTAACCGTTTCGTAAATTCTATCGGGCTTAAACAATTTTTTTATTTTTTCTCTAAGTGTTTTATTTGGTAAATTTTTTCTGATTATTATTATTTGTTGTGGGTTGTAATATTTAATATTTTTCTAAATCAGCAAAATTTTGCTTTATCATTTATTACAACCACGAACGAAACTACTGAAAAAGAAAAACATCAAAAACATCAAAAACCCTATCGAAAGGAAAAAGAGACTTCATACGTCAAAACTTATAGTACGATTATGAACATGAATGAATGAATGATTCTGTTGTGAATGGCATGATGATGCGGAGTTCTAATCGCTTAATGATTTAGCAACTGTGGGGCTAGTTTTGAATAGGATTTCACACAATAAATTGACAAGTTTCAAACGATAAGCTGTGTAAAGGAAATGTCAATGTTATGTTTTGAAATACAAATTGCTTGTAAATAGTAACAGCTACAAGTTCATTGTCAAATGATAACAAATAATTTCTGGGAAAAAACACTACAAATATTCAAATAAAAGAAAAAAAGTGTGGTTAAGTAATTTTAAAATGTTTGAATAACTTTTGAACTTTTTTTTTAATTGTTTTATCGTCGAAAATGACATTGAAAACGTTGAAGGCCAATATATGAATTAAGCTGCGCTCAGAGTGGGGGATTTTGAAAATAAAGAAGAAATAAATCGGCAGTTTTCAAAAAAAAAATACCCTGATTTTGAGCTCGGAATCCATGGTTTTTTCAAAAAGAAGGCAACAGTCATACTTTAAAAAAAAATTTATTGTACCGATGTTTTACAAAAAATTCGAAAAAAAATTGCCAAAATTTCGCATTTTTGCACAACCTGTGGTCTGGTGTAGTGAGTCTGTTTCCAAAGCAAACATCACTATTTGCGAATAAATTCGAACATTTTTAAAAGGCATTGCTGCCATTTTGCATGTTAAAATAAATATTTTAAATCAACTAAATTATTTTAAGACGTACATTTTATTAGAGAATAACTTTTTGCTCGAAAAAATAAAATCCCAAAAAATAAAAGGTTTTCTGGTCGTAAAAAAAATTAACTCTTATTTTCGCTTAAACAAATAAAAATCAAAAATAGCATTTATTTTTTCTCAAAAAAATATAAATCAGAAAATAACTTTTATATTCTGACTTTTTTGAAAAAAAAAATTATTATTTTAACCAACTTTGTTTTCTCACAATTTAATACTCTTTCTTCTTCTTTATAAGTAGCCACGAACTCTTTCTTTTGCTCTTGGATTAGTAATTGGTTTACTTAGTTCTTAAAAAATTATAAGGGTTACACTTCACAAATCCCCCGATTTAATTTAACTTTAACCAACCAGACAGTAATATTTTCGACGACAAAATGTAACTTTTTGTTTAATTTACTTAACAAACCAAAATAAATCTGATCTTCAGGTAGCACAACATTCTAAGACTTGTAATTACTGCTAATCATGGCTATTAAGCGATTATCTTTTCTAAAACGAATACATTTAGAACTGAATGTTGATTTCCAATCGTCTCCACGACAAGTGTTTTAAATTCCCAAAAACATACACACAAACACACTTACAAACACTTTCTCAGCTGCACTACGATGCCAGGTAAAAAAAAATCTCACACAATTCTAATTGCAAAAATTTATTGCTTTTCTACAATTGAAAAATTTCAATTCTAACGAAATTCGTTGTAGTTGTGTTCTTTTGTTTTGCACTATGAATTTTTTGATATTTTCTATTTTACAGATCAATAAAAACAACAAGATCAATTTCAACAATTAACACAGTGTGACGATACAAGATTTTTGGTTAATGCTTCTTTCTCTCGTCCTTCCCTGTGTTCTCTCGTTGAATACTTTTTTTTTTTTTTACCTAAAAACCAAGGAAAAACAACCTGTCGTACTCAAAATACAAAAACAAAATAAATGCAGAAGTTAAAACACAAACAAAATCATGTGTTTGTTGTACCTACACACAACAACATTAAGGAAAAACTAAAACACGGCAGCAAAAAAAAAAAAACATTAACAACATTTAGTAAATGACACAGACGAAAAGGCTGTAATTATATGATCACGAGCCAAAGTCAGAGACAGTGTTGCCAAATACTGGATTTTGCCTAAAATATATTTATATCCATGTTGTGGAAATCGAAATCACGTAAATTGAAATCGATGAAGATTTTCAATTGCTTTTATTTATTTATTTATTTCTAGTTAATCTGTGTAACAAGACAAAAGACTTAAAATAACACAGAGTTACATATTGTTCACAATTAAATTTGTAAATTATCTTGACAATTAAAATTTTAATTTAATTAAATTGATTCAAAAACAAAAGATTACGAAATTAAACAACTTAAATAATTAAATAATAATTTTTAAAATAATGAAATAATAAATTTATTATCAATATTGAAGAAAAAAAAAGTCAAATTTATTTAAAAATTAAGAAAATAACTCAAATAATTGTTTTTGAAACTGTAGAGCGTTGCTTATATCTTTAATACTTCTGGGTAGTATGTTCCAAAGACGTATGACATTAATATAAAATTGCCACTCCGAAACTAAAGTGCGATGCTTAAACTGAGTCAGTCTATTGTATAAGTATTCAGCTTCACTGGGGTTAATAATTTTATGTAAGAAAATTAGTGATCTTATTTTCAATAAATCATCAAACTGAACATATAATTTCTTAGTATACGCGGAAATGTGATCAAACCTTCTAAGTCCCTACACATATCTTGTAATGTTGTTGAAAAGTACATTGAGTCTTTGTTTACTTTCTGTGTCACAGGAGGAGAAAATTTCACATCCATATAATAACGTCTGATTTTTAACGGGGTACAATATTGTGTAGACCAAAGGGTTCTAAGCATTAAATATGTTATTCCACATGCTGCAGTAACATGATCGCTCCATGTCAAAGTGCTATTAAATATAACCCCTAGGATTTTTTGCTCTTTCAACAATCTCAGTACGCTGATTATTTATATAAATGTTTGGTTTCACAACTATTTTGCTTGTTCTTTTCCGAAAGACAATGCATTTGGATTTCTGCGGGTTTAAGCTCAGCCCATTAGCTGTAGCCCAGAGGGAAATTCTATTTAAATCATCATTAATTTTTCGTATGCAATCATCTAATTTCTTGCAGTTTCTATTACTCATATATAATTGAATCTCGCAGTGCATTAGTTGACATGGTAAATTGTTTGCATATATTGAGAAAAGAATTGGACCAAGAATTGATCCCTATGGAACACCTCTTCTTACTGGTAAAAAACATGAAGTTCTATTCTTTGTTTCCACACATTGAAGACGGTCTTCCAGATAAAATGACATCAGATTAATCGATGTTGATAAAAATTCATCATTTCAGATAATTTCTGTTTGAATATTGTATGGTCAACCGTATCGAACGCCTTGGAGTGGTCCAATTAGACTAGCTTTGTCGATCGTCCGTCATCCACTTCCCTTCTTAAATCTTCAGCTACATCACGGGTTTAAAAAGAAGTTCAGGTAGAGGAGTAACTATGAGGTCTATAAAAAAAGAAATACTTTTACAAACTTTGAACACGAGAGAGTTTTCAAAATTTGTTCGATTTCAATTTCACGTGATTTCGATTTCCTGAACATGCCCGTTATGCGCCCCATACACCTTTCAATTCAATTGCCAACCGAGTCTTTTTACTGAATAGATGTTTGGCCACACACTTAATTAACTGAATTGAAAGATTTAAAATTATTTTTAAATTTAATGAAATAAAAGACAATTTTTAAAATACTTAACTTTTTTTTTTAAAGAAAACTACAAACATTAATTTTGACAGCTGATCAAGTGACTCGAGCACACACAGTACAATCGAATTGAAAGACTTAGTAGTCAACTTAAAACAATCAAAATCTTTTGATTTTTCTTCAACCAACTCGACAACTGTCAAACCAATCAATTGACGAATCCATACACGCTTTGATTTGGACAACAACCAACTCAGTTGACAATTGAAATGAATCGTGTATGGGATGGTTTAGGGCCAGATTTTCGTGTGGAGGGATTGGGCGTTTTTTTTTCAGAATTTGGATTTATTTGATTTATGATCAGCTAATAAAAGGCTGCGCTTACCCATCCAAAGCAGTTTTAGGTATGAAAGTAGAGATCTCAAAGTAAAATTGATTAGAATTTGTGATCACTTTTTTCTACCAATGAAGTCTATGTTTACACTATGATAGTTTTCTTTTAGATGGAAATGATATTCTTCTCTACCAGCTTACTAATATACTCAGACTTTCGAAAAGAAATCTTTCGTAGTGTAAACCCAGACTAAGTAATTGGTCGAAAGAAAAAAATCAAAAAACTCGATTTAGTGTCAGGAAAAAAGTTATAGAAGGTACAAGACAACATTCTCCCATCACTTTTTATTTAACTCTAAAAATCAAAATTGAAAATATTTTATATGAAAACCTATTAATTCAAGAATTTTGGTTTGAAAATTAACTGCCTGTTTTTAGAAAATTTAAGCAAGTGAGTGAGAGATTATATTGAAAACAACTAAAAAAACCAAAAATTTGTTTTTGTTTTTAATATAATTTTTCACTTATTCACTTGTTTTAATTTTCGAAAAACAGACACATTAACAAATTAACATATCAAAGTTTTTCTTGGGAGTCAAAAAATAATTAACAATATGTTTCGTTTAAATGTGCTAAATTCCCAATTAATAATACTATTGATACACTGACATTCCAGTGGAGAGATTTTAGAAAAACTAAAGATATTATAAAAATTAAACTGTTAAGCAAATAAGAATTATAAATTTGTAACAGTATCAACGCTTAAACAAAAACAACAATAATAAACACTGAGTTTATATTTTCTTACAATCCCGACTACAATTGGTTGGTTTTTTTCAACTCTAAATGTTGTTGTAGTGGGTAAAGAAGAAATCAAATTAATAATTGATGTGTTAGTTCTTAAAATTAAAAAAAAAACAAATTCGCCTCAAAGTTGGGTAAATACTTTTTCATTTTGAGTCGGGATTTCAAAATTGGGAACATTAGCCAACAGTTATCTGGCAGCACTGGTCAAAGACACCAATAAAAAACCGAAATTATTTATAACTGAGACAAGTGTACGAACAAGTGAGTGAATAACAAAAATAAAACTCACTCATACTTGTGCAATTGCACTTGTTTCAGAGTTAAGTGTTTATTTGTTGTTAAACGTATTGTATTGATTTGTAATTGTTTTTGTTGTTAATTTTGTTGGTATTTTTCTTTTGTTTTCATTGTCTAGTGCTGACTGACAATTATGTTAAGTGAGATTTCCTTAAGGTGCACAAAGTACTTAACAAAAATGTTAAAAGGGATAAAGCCAGGAACATTTTAGATTACTTTTTAAATTAAGATAATTTTTTTTTTTTGACTTTGTGATCAATTTAGATGAACATTTACAGCATATTTCGGTAAAAAGAGCCAAGTAAGAAATATAAAGGTGGGCCGGTGTAACCAGAAATAAAGTGAAATCCTAGCATATACAAGCCGTACCTTAACAAGAGCGGAAGGCGGAACGTTTTCTTCCGCTAAGCTTCTACGTTGATATGCCATACCTAAACAAGAGCGTCAACGTTGTGCCACAAACAGTAGTGTTAACTTTCTTGTTTAAAAAAACCCATATAATAAAAATAAAAATAAGAGAAAACCCCGCTAGATTGACAAAAAATAGCTAAATTGTCATTATTTATTATTAATAGCGGCCAACTTCACTAATAAACGCGCTGGCAAAATCGGATTTTCCAATTGTACAGCGTTGACGCCGCGCTATTTTGGGATGCTTCATACAAATTGTATGGGCATGAGAATTTTTGATAGCTAGAAAACGCTTTCCGCTCTTGTTTAGGTATGGCTATAAGTTTTTTCGTGTATTTTCTTAGAAAGTATCTCAAGGAATATCGAATAGATTTTCAAAATTTTATAAATTATAGATATTTTTTTTAACATTGTTTGGGTGCAAATGGGGTTACCTGGTTCTGGATTAATGCACTGGGTAGACTGTGGAACTATATAGCTTTGTCCGGGGACGTCAAGCATTAACCTGTTGCGGTAGGTCGTGTCTCGTTTACACACACACAAACGTTGGTGGTATTCAAAACCCAATCCTTATTTTATGTAGTTCACTGGCACTTAAGTAAAAGACACTTCTTTTTTTCTTATTTTATTTTCACGTGTCTCTTTATTTAATTGTAGGCTCTTTAGGCCTTTTTTATATTTTGCATAATTTCTTATATTTTTTTTGTTCAATTAATTGCAAATGCCGGCGTCTGGATAGTTCGGTTTCATCAAAAGCAATGATCAAGATAAATTTATTTTTCAGGTGGCTTTAATACCACAACATAGCAACATACTACATGATGGGCTGCCAGATGGCACCATGAAACCCCGGTCAACACAAAGGAACGACAGTGGCTGCCCACACGGGCAAAGCAAATCTTTGTTTCCACCAGCCAGACGCCAACAAGCATTTTTGATAAATAAATAGAACAAACGTGATTGTCCTTTTCCGAGATACAAATGTCTTAGTTTTGTGGCTGCAGCCACATGTGGCAAATTTTTTTTAAAATTTTGTAATCAGTGTTTTGAGTTTTTGAAATAATAATGTGGTTCTATATTGAAATACAAGCTTTTAAATTTATAGCATTTATTATTTTTACTTCAGACAATTGCACATTTCGGCTTTTTATATGCTAAGGAGGTATTTTTAACCCTGGATGGTAACTCTTCGTCGCATCGACGAAGCTCATTAACATTTTATCATATAACCTTTTTGTGTCTATTCAAATTACGCTCTTTTTTCAACGACGTTAGCTGATGATGAAAGTTTTAAAAACATAATTAATGTGAAAACACAAAAAAGTGCTAAAATTCGTATCAAATTTTGAGATGGACGAAGAACTTTTATTTTAGTTTATTTTTGAATAAAATGCTTAACTAAAGAAGTTTTTGTTGATTTTTTACTTTAAAAATCGATCTGCTAGTTTTTTTTTTTAATCGTCCATTCGACAAAGAGTAACCTTAATGTACCAACATGAAGAGTAACCTTTCAGGGTTAAAAAAGGTTCTGGCAACACTGCTTGTGAGTATAAATAGAATAAAAGTTGTCAGATAAGGGAATTTATTTTCAAATCGAAGATTTTATTTGTAAAAATAGTTTTTGAGGATTTTTCTTTACTTCATTTCGATTTATAGAACATGCCCGCTATTCTGGGCCCTTGTCACATTCATAAAATTATAGAATATACAACCAATATGACACAATAGGACACTTTGTGAATTGCCCAACTGTCAAATTTAAGAATTTACCTTACGCTCCATATAAAGCCCACATTTGGAAACCGTAACGAATAATGCTATTGTAGTAGAATTTGTTTCGTCTAAAGCTACGGACACATTTGTCAAATATTTGTCGAAAAAAAACGTGACCAACAGGCAAACTAAAATGTTATTTTCTTTAAGTCCAATATTTATTTTGATTATATTGTATATCTTACAAAGACCAGCCGCACAATATAACTTTTATTTTGTGTTATTAAGACTATGTTTAGTCTAACTAACTATAAATTAAAGTAGTGGTTATGTTTATTTGGTCAAATGTGTAATAAGTGTGGCCGTAGCTTTAGTTTGTCAAAGTTCGTGAAGATCGGTCCATAGTTCTCTTCACCATAGGTCTCATATAAAACCTAATTTAGAAAATCATTTGAAATACTGGGTAGATAATAACTTATATCGTTACCTTCAAGGCAAAAGGCCCTATTCAACATTTTAAAAATATTACAGGAGAGGCCATAAACTAATTAAATGATAAATTGATTTAAATTGCTTAACATTTATTTTTCTTGTAGAACCTACCAGTTGTTTAAACAATTGACAATGTTTACTTTTGGTAAATAAAATCGCTAATTTAAGTCGAAATATTCCAAAATTTGTTTTGGACTGTTGTGTTGATGCACTAAATCAGTATTAATGAATTAATGTCGATTTTGAATTTCTTGTTAGTTAAGACCTTTTACGTTCTACGTAACGATATATCCCATATAGAGCCTTCTCCTGAAATATTCTGTCTGTCGGTGGAGGGTATCGAAGATGTTGGCATAGTCGATTATAGCATTCAAACTTGTTTTTATTAAGATTATCAAAAATTAAAGTAACAAAAAATTTAATGCAAAAAATCAACGAATTTTAATTTCAAATTAAATGTTAATTTACAATTTAATTTTTCTTATTTAAAAAAACGTTGCAAGTTCATCCAAAGTGATGCCAGTTAAAACGTTTTCCTACTACGAAAAGCTTCAGGACTAGGGGCTTTTAAAACGTTGTTTCACGATTCACAACAGAAAGTGTGTGTGTACTTAAAACGTTTTTACACATTACCTGTGCCCTAATTAAGCGCAAAGAAAATATTGTTTTAACGTTACGAAAAATAAGGCTTCTTGTGTAAGTCTGCAAGTGGTGAATCAGAATGGATCAGTCTAGATAATCCAAAACAGGAACCACTGTGCAGACACATATTAGCCTTGCCATTCCTCAAGTTCAAATTTGAAATAAAAAAAGGTACTACTAGAACTTTGAAATAGATTTAAATAATAATTATTTAGAGAATCCATTCTTTCTAAAAATCCGAGTTAGAATTATGTATAAAAGTTTATTTATGTATGTACATATGCGTTTTTCTCTATCTTTACAGACTTACATATATTAAGATTTTTGGTACTTTATAAAACAGAAAAAAGTACGCGCGACCTGCGCCAACAACAAGTTCAACATTCCAACACAGGTAGATTTTGTCTTTAAACGCTACAACAGGTGGCAAAGTAAGAAAAAAAATTAAATGGACAGAAGATGGATAAAAATGAAATAAAATAATTTGTTGCTGTTATTTAGAGGATTGCGGTGTGTGTGTGTGCGTGTATACATACTTCAGTATCTGAGCGTTGAGCTCTATTAAAAAAGAAAATAGTACAAGAAGAAACACAAGACAAAAACAGAAAACGAAAAGCAGAAAAAGAAAGGCAGCAGCACCAGCAACAGAAGGCATATAGCAGGCATGTGATGCAGACAAAACAGAAGCAGGTCTTTGCATGTTTTTGTTTGTTTGAGTGTATCTGTGTGTATGTGTAAACATAAGCAAAACAAACGTCATTATAGGTACTTACTTATTTATAAGATCTAGGAAATACGTTGTATCCGCACAAAAGATGAACACTAAAGCGCAGCAGCAGAAGCAGCAACATTCTGCTTACGAGAGAAGTTTGGGCCAAAAGGCAATTTTAAACTCTAGTTAAGAAAAAATAAAATTTAGCGTTTTTAATCTAACAAGAGATTTCAAAATAACAACAACTGAGAACTGAGCGGATACAAAATAATAAAAAAATGAAAATTAACAAACAAATAACACTCTGAGAAATTATCGTATTAAAATCATACAATTAGTGAGATAAAGAGAATTTTTTTTATATTCATTAAAATCTTTTATAAAAAAGCTCTTAAACGTAAATTTAAGAGTTGCCTAATTGATTAATTTATTAAGGCATAATTTAAAACTGCTGCTTGCTGGCTGCTTTTATGGAAGCCAAAGAAAGTGTTAATTGTGCAAATTAAATAAAAATATCGCACCAACGCGTTTAAAAAAAAATAAAAATAAATAAGTATAAATTTATAAACAAAAACAAATAACAAAAAAAAAAATTTCGTTTCTTAGAGATCAATGATCAGTATTTATTTAAATTCGATCATTTCGCGAAAAAACAACGAAAATTAATCATTTCTTTCTTTTTTTTTCGTAAAAAAATACGCGCGTGCTTTAAATTAAACAAAAAAGTAGGGAATTAAAATAAATAAAGAAAAAGATCAGTGACATTTGAAATGTTTAAAAAATAACGCAAATAAAATAAAACAGATCTTAAGTGGCTTAATGATCATTCTTATTAATTATACTAAGTGCCGTAGAATATACACTCGAGGAAATACCCACCTGCTTAAAAACCATCTAAAAAAAAAATATCAAAATCAATGCAAAATAAAAAAAAAATTAAATCTAAATGCTTTAATTGATTAAACAAATGACAGATACTTTCAACAAAGAACAACAACAGCAACAAAGAAAAGAATTAAACAAATAATGTATCAGCATTGAAATTGTTAATAGAGATCAATCAAATTCCTTGTAAAAAGTGAAAAAAAAAGATTTATTAAAGCAAAAAATAAAAAAAAATCAATAAAATAAATTTAAAATAGTTGTCAAATGATTCACTGCAAATTAATTTTTAAAAATTTCTAAAAAAAAAAGTGTTTGTTTTAAATAATTTTCTTTGAACCAGAAAATTTGTGTTTAAAATGTTGCTGCTTTTCAAACGATTATCGATTTTCTAAATACGGAAGGAAGTGCTCAAAGTTAAAAGGATAACGGATAACGAAACTTAACAAAACGGTGAGTTTAGTTTATCTTAAAAAATAATGCCTGACAAGGATGGCTATCAGTGAGGGGGTGGCGTGTTCTATTCCCTGTATCAGGCTGGTCTCTTCTCTATAACAGATTAATAATAAAGGTCACTATTACTCGACAATTTAAGGCAGAATATTATTTGTATTTATTTGTTTTTTTTTGCACCTGTTTTAAATACAAAGTCCCATTAACAATTCCCGCTATAAAAATGAGTTGCATTCGGAACTCTACCCCGCTAAAAATATAAAAATTTGGTTAAATCGAATGCATATGGATAATGATGAACCCGAAACAAAATGTGACGCGTTACGGCAATGCGCCGCCAAAATTAGAAACAGAGGGGATGAAATGTTAAACACCCGTGAATGCAAACAAACAAGGACGGCATGAAAGCCTTTAACCGATATTTGCAATAACGCGTGAATTGCTTCAGCGCCCAGAGCAGTAAAACGAATGATAATTTGTTGCAATATAAGAAAACTTGTAGGCTAACCACCATATTCATAAAAAATATTTTTATTTATAAAAGGTTTATTGAACAAATTTTCAAAAAAAATTTATTTTTATTATTTTACATTCCAAAATACTGTCGTATTTGTTTTTTTTTTTATTTTTAAAAGAAAACGAGTAAAAGTGCAATCAATATTCGTGTTATATTTGATGCGCCTGCCCAGAGTAAGAATCCTTCCAGATTATTTTTATCTAAAAGTAAGAAAACAATGTCAATAAGAATTCAGGTCAATGAATCATAATTTGTTGCGATTTAAAGCGTTTTAAAGTATATTTCAAAAGCACGTTTAGAAGTTAAGAAGCATGATTTCTAGTCCTATAAAACTTTGGCATACCAAATTTAACTACAATAGCATTATTCGTTACTATCTTAGGCGCTCTGAAGTGTTTTCTGAAGGTGGCCTATATATAGGGCAAATAGTAAATTATAACCCAGGGACCGTTTTTAACAGCTATCCAGAAAATTAAAACCTTAAAAACTCTTCATGCTAAAATCAACGTTGACGTAACGGTTATATACCAATCGATTTATATTGACGAGCTCTTTAAGAAACTATGGTGATCTTAAAAAAACGACCTCAACTCCAGGTAAAGCCTAGTACTCTGTTCAAATTTGCTTAACATTTTTCACAGAAAATTTTGACATGTGTCAATGTTACCTATTATGCGAGTTTGTAAAATTGGACCTTTTTATTCCTGCAAAGTATGCAACATTGTTTTGCGTATGTAAACAACCCCCTCATGAATTTTACTAAAAATAATTTTTTTTTTTATAAAATATTTAATAATAAAAAAGTAATTATGGATAAAAAAAAACTGTTACTGGTTGTGTTATTTTAATTTTGTATTTCTTATTTAATAATCAGTTCAAACTTTTTGGCTTTTGCAAGAAAATTCCACGTGCAATAAGTGCAGCTTTCATTATTTCGCAGTTGTAAAAAAATATTGTCAGAAACATTTCGGAGCTTTTTCACAAAACGAACAGAGTACAACTCTATCAACATTATTTCATAGATATGCCGCACAAGTTTTTTTCATATGCGTTTTGACAGCATTTCACGGGAAATATTAAACAGAGTACCAGGCTTAAAAATAAAAGGTCGAATAAAATTCTTAAAAAGAGAGTTTTATTTTCTCCGTCCTAACTAAAACTCATTTAAGGTGTTTAACTTTTTCCGTCCAAAATAAAACTCATTTGAGGAGTTTAATTTTATCCGTCTTAAGTAAACCTCATTTCGCTGTTATAAAATTAAACCCTTTTGAAGAGTTTATGTTGATTTAAACATAACATAATTCTTAAAAAAAAATTCCCAAATTCTATTTGTTAAAATTGTTGAGTTAAAGACAGCAAATTTTCAAAATTAATAATGACGAAAAACATATCGGGCCATTCTGTTGGTGTCTGATAATTGAAAATTCATTTCTTTGAAAATATGTTAAAATATCAAAATCAAATTAAACTTATAAACACAATTATTTTTTAAACAAATCTGATTTTTTTTTTCAATAAACTAAATGCAAAACAAATTGTTTGAATATGCAAATTTAAAACTGACGGGCAAAAATAAAACTGAAATGAGTTTAATTTTATGACAGTGAAATAAAACTCTTTATTTTTACGTTGCAAAATAACTGTTTTAGATGGATTAAGTTGTTTGTAATCACAAAATTAACCTTTTTGCTGTCACTTACACCTAGGGTTCAGAAAATACATACATCATACACACAATGTTCTGACCAAAAGTAACACAAGATATTTTAATTTAAATAACAATTATATGCTGAACGCTAGCATGATTCTGTTGTATTTTAATATTTGGTGGCGTTCACGGACATGTGTTGTTCTCGTATTGTAAGATCGAAACATACTTTTATCACACATGTACAATTGCAGCTAAGGTCATGAGCGTATACGGCAGAAAAATACATGGACGATAAAGCGGTTCGATACTTTAAGTTCGTGTACGTGTAACAAAAAAGTACATGTACGATAGACATGTTCGATTTTTGGCATGAAGCTATGAAAGACAAAATTTTACTAAATTACCATTATTCGTAGATGATGTGATTTTACTGCAAAAACATCATGAGTTACGGTTTTGTCCGTACTAAAGTGTTTTCTGAGAGTGGACTTTATAAGAGTTCTATGGTAAACAGTAAAACGATCTTCACAAAAGTATGTAGTATGATTTCTAGACATATAAATCGAATTTGTGCAATATTTAATAAGAATCGTTCATTTTGTCACCAATTTAAGTTGGTGTATGTAACAAAAATAACAATTTGTTTAGGGTTGCTCCCTATTTGAATTCATAACTCTTTTTCTACTGAGCCGATTTCGCGGGATTCCAATCTGCTTATGTGAAATAGAAACAATTTGACACCAAAAAAACTACACAAACGCTAACAGTGTTTGTGCAGTAAATCATTAAAAAAATAACGTTTCTCTGTTATTCATCTGTCGAACACAAAAATAATACTGTTCTTATCCAACTCAACAAAAGATGAATACATTTAATCCGTTCGGTTTTTTTTAAACCACAAACTTCATTGTGTTCGGTTCAACTCATTATTGTTCGTTCGTTCCTGTTGTGCGTAGCGCCCTTTTGGCTGGTAAAAAAAACCAAACAAATAATAATACTTTAGTCTAACTATACTTTAAAGGCCTTCCTAAAATCGGAAAGCATTAACCCTAAAACCATTAAGGTCAAATATCAAATTTTGACATATTTGTAATTTTTAATGGAAAGATTTCGAAATATTGTATATTTTTGTGCCAATTTTTATGAAAAATATACGCTTAAGCCATACGAAGACAAAACAATGCAAAAATTAATATTAATCCTTAAATGCATTTGGCGTCAAAATGACCCCAAACTTTTTACACTTTGAAAATTTCTATTTTTTATACACAACCCAATTTGTATAGTTTGCTATCATTATAAAATTATATTTTAAGAGCCGACGTTGATTTTGAATAAAACACAAGTTATTTAGGAAATTATTGTTATTTCTTTTTATTATGATAATATTAGTATGGTTCAATTATGTATAGAACAAAATATCGGCCAAATGGCCGCCGCGACGTCGGCGCACACCACCATGCGATAGTCCAAATTTGCGATGACGCTGAGGCATAATTGAGGTTCTATGCCGTTAATGTGCCGAATAATATTATCCTTTAGCTCTTGAATTGTTGCTGGCTTATCGACGTACACGTTTGCTTTCAAATAACCCCAATGAAAGAAGTCTAACGGTGTCAAATCACATGATCTTGGCGGCCAATTGACATCGCCACATAACACGGCCATTGAATTTGTCGCGCAAAAGAGATATTGTTTCGTTAGCTGTGTGGCAAGTGGCACCGTCCTGTTGAAACCACATATCGTCCACATCCATATCTTCCAATTCGGGCCATGAAAAGCTCGTTTTCATCTCACGATAGCGAACACCATTCAAAGTAACTGCCTGACCAGTCTAATTTTGGGGAAAATACGGCCCGATACAACCTAAATAGCAGAAGCTTTCACAATGTTGTTTTTCAGTGCTGTCAATATAAAGATTGTTGCTGTCAATAGTGTTGCTTAAGCCCTTATGACACTACATTTTTTATTCATTAATTGATATAGAATTGATTGAAAGAAACAGTAAATGCTAGAAAGAGCAAACTATAAAAAATGTAAACAAAGTTTTTTAGTTTTTTTTTCTCTTGTTATGGTTTTGTTTCAGGGATGGCGTTGAGAATTTTTAAAATTGTTCCAACAACCTTTAAAAATTTTATTTTTTTTACCCTAATTGTACTAAAAGATTTATTTAGTTGAAATTAATTTTATTTATGTTCTTAAAAAACACCACAAAAAGGTATTATAAATCTTAGTTTAAAAAGTATCAACAAAAAAGTACAATTGAAACAACTTAGCCATCCCTGTTCTGTTAGTTGTATTAAATGTTGCCAACTTTTTGTTTATGAGAAACCTAAAAACAAAAAGCGGTTAATCGCTAAATTTGCCCATAAAACGCTGATGCAGCAACACTTTTAATATTTCAAGCTTGAAATGCCAATTTTAATTTGAATAATTTTACTTTTTTTTTGACATAACTTCATTTTTTATCGATAACTTTAGTAAAATGTTTGACAGTTTGCCATTTATCTTAATATAGCTGAACCCTTCGCACTTGGTAAATCTTGAACAATGCATTAAAAATGTAGTGTCATAAGGGCTTTAGCATGTATGATCTTACGAATTTTATATTAAAGTTATATTTAACCGATAGTATAATAGGTACCAGGTATGTTCATTAGGGAGAATTTTCATTATTTACCCATGTAATGTCAAATTAATTTATTTGATTTTTGACACTTGTTTTAATTTTTTCCATTTTTTCTTTTGTCTGACGTTATATGGGTTTTGAAATTGAGAACAAAATTTCTAATGACTATACCTTGTAATTATTCTACCATGATTCAACCCAGAAAACAAAATTGAGAAACGCTTTTATTAATAACGGTAAAGTCATCAGTTGATTTGAAATACTTTTTTAGTTTTAGCTTCAATATTTCTTTTTATCAAAATATGGTTTTTCATAAGTAAATTTTATGTAAACTTCATCGGACATTAACAAGGTTTCTTTCAAATGTGCTAAATTCCCATTTCATACTATTTAGAAACTGAAATTTATTGTTGAAGGGATAAGCTATTCCTATGCGCATTTCACTGGTTGCTTAGGCCAGATCGTCAGGAAACTTCATCCAAAGATTTTAGAAAAGCTTAAGATATTATACAAATAAAACTGTTAAGCGAATAAGAATTATAAACCTCAGTTTTACTTGTAACAATATCAAAGCTTAAACAAAAACAACAACAACAACAAACAGTGAGTTTATCTTTTCTTACAGTCCCGACTACAATTGGTTGATTTTTTGTCAACTCTAAATGAAGTTGTAAGTGGGTAAAGAAAAAACAAAAATAAAAACAAATTAATTTATTTTATTTTGCCAGTTCAGTTTAATTACTCTGCCACATGCATATAAGTTATCAAAGTTTTTCTTGGGATTCAAAAATTGTTAGGATAAGAATCTACTCTGCCATTGAAGGTTCACTCAAAAATGACTTTAATACAACTATTAAATTTGCTAGTATGATTAAAATCGGCATATGTATATTCGTATATCTTTAAACTTTCAAGTGGTTAAAGGATATTTAATGCTCTGACTTTGCCGACTACACTTTTTGCTTGTTTTACTTAAATTTTTAATGACATGTTAAAAATTGGTTTTGATATGGACTTAAAAATTTTAATATTAAAATAAAAACTCATTTTCACTTCATATAATCTACTTCCCTTATCAGCATTAACGATTCAAATGTGTAGAATCCCGTCGAAATGTCCGCCAATCTGTCAGTCTTGTTAGCACGAATACTCTCACTTGTCATTGTTGTTGCTGCTGCTGCTGCTGCTGCCATTTGTGTATGTTAAATAATTTTACTCACGTTACGTATTTTTTTTTTCTTCTTCTCCATTCTATCCATAATGATTTGTTGTTTTATTTATATCTATTCATTATTATATTCATTGCATTAATTAAAAATTAGAATTGAAAAAATATACTACAACAATAGCAAAAACAATGAAATGGTAATAATTAAAATAAAAATAAAAAAATATGAAAATAATATTTTATTTATTTTTATAGACACTAAAACGCTAAACATGGAAATGCATTTTTAATTAGTGTTTACAAGCAGATAAATTTCAGTTAAATTATAAATAAAACATTGTTGTTTTCATTTTCATTTTCGTGGAAATTATTTATTTTTATAGCAACAAAAAAAAAAAAATAATAATAATAAACAATAAAATAAAATAACAATAGGTGAAAGAAACAAATAGGAAAATAATAGAAAAATGTTTAGGAGGGTTATAAGTTATAGATAAATAGATACAATCGAATTTAGTATTCACTAAATGGTAATTTGTAACAATAGAATATTTAATAAAAAAAAATGTTAAATAAAAATATAAATATGTTTAAATAAAAATAAATAGAGATAGAGATTTTAGAGATAAACTTGTTTACTAAAAATTTTCTTTAAAATTAAACAAGTTATTTTAATCAGGCTTAAGTTCATCAAATTTAATTTTCATTAAATTATTTTTATGAAGAAAGGAATTTTACAACATGAAAATTAATTAAAATTGTTATGTCATGGTAACCAGCCGCCTGGGTTCGTATCTCAGGTCAGTCAAGAATGAATGATTATCAATAACAATTTTAATTAATTTTCATGTTGTAAAATTCCTTTCTTCATAAAAATAATTTAATGAAAATTAAATTTGATGAACTTAAGCCTGACTAAAATATTAAAAATTTGGATTAAAAACCATAAATAGTTCAACAAAATAACCACAATTTTAATTATTAAACAAGTTATTTGGGAATTTTTAATTTTACAACATAAATCTATTCAAACAGTTTAGCCATCATTAGTTATGAGCAGGGAAATCATAAATATGCTATTGCATGTTTTTTCTTGAGCGACCAATGAAGGCAGAAACAATATAAATATTTATCCGTTTTAGAACTTTTTATGAATTTTGGCATCGATTTGTTAGTGCATATTTTTGCATATTTTACCGGTTTCAGCTTTTTTTTTTTTTGCAAAATTTAGTAAAAAGAGCTTTTTTGCAGCATTTTTTACGTGTATAGCGCATATTTTGCCTTTTTGATACATATTTAATTTTTTTAGATGCCTTCGTAGATATTTATCTGTATACACAACGTGTTGCTTCAATTTCGCCATCTTCATTTAACTTTTACTCGAACATTGAAAGACAAATCAGGTTGTTACTTAAGATAAATGTTTTTTTTTTAACTTTAAAATTTCAATTATCTAACATGTTTTGGCGATGTGTGTAAGACATAGAAATCTGGACCAATCCTTAAGTATACTGATAGACTTAGAATCACTTTTAATCGGTCTATAATTTTGCATATTTGTGTCCGTAAACCATTATGTTGGTATTAATATTAAATTCGCCCCAAAAATATTTTACTGCAAATAAAATTCTTTTCGAATCAGTTTACATCTGCCTAAAGCTCCCATCCTTAAATAGTTTTAATTTTATTTTAAATGTTAACATTAATAAACAATTTTGTGGCCGTCCCTTAAGTCTCTTTAAGACAAAATATCTTATATGGATGTTAATATCTAAATAATATTCCTTTCCAAATTGGGTAAAATTCGATAATTCGTCTTTAAAAACTATGGTGTTTGGGATTTACCGATTATAATTTTAGGATTGTTTTTAATAATTGGAACTGTTATTAAATTGTTGAATGAATATTTTGTTTTCAAATTGACAATTTTTGAATTTTTTGGGGCATATTTTTAACAATTTTTATGGCATATTATGAAGTTTTTACTGCATATTTAATGCGCATAAATCGCGTTTTTATAGCATACTTCTGGTTTCCGTGGTTATGACCCTTTCTCGCGTTTCTGGCAACACATTAATTCCGCGCCAAACATGAGAAGTAATGCTCAACCATGTAGAGCTGCAAATCTATCGAAAGTCGGCCTATTCTTTAGTTTCGGTAGTTGGCTTAAAAACTATCGATAGTATCAACATTTTTTTAGGTCACTTATGTGTTAACACTTCAAATTACAGAGTCATCTGCAGCTTATACTGAAATCAAGACAGTTTGCTGACAGTAGGGTTAACAATTTTTTTTCGCCTTCACTAAATTATTTACTTTAGTATTTTCTTAAGAATTTTGTTAAGAAAAAAAGACCAAATAAAAAATAAGTTAAAAATCGCCACATTTGGCAAAAATTGCCACGTTCAGTGGACAATCGCTGATAAAGAAATCGATAGAAACCAAAAATAAAGCTCTCAATACTACCGATAGTACTATCGAATGTCTTGCAGCTCTAGTTTAATGCCATACACGACTTGAGCCAGTTTTGCATACCCCATTGTAAAGTGAAGCGCATTCCCGTAAGATCATTCTGCATCGTTTAAAACTAAAGGGCTTTCTATTAAAATTTCAAGATATTATTGAATTTTTTTTTATCAATGTCATTATGTATGGAATATAACATCGTGAAAATGAACGCCCAACCGAAATGTCTTATTTACCATAACCTTGGCGCATAAATCAGGCAAAATAAAATCGATGGCAGGGGTTATGTGGGTCGAACGGTGTTAAATCCCAACATCTAAATGGCCAATTCACATCCCTTCTACGTAAGAACATTACAGTACGACAGTTACATTCTGGCAACAGAAATCAGAATTTCGTATCCTACATCGCCAAATAAGCGACAACATGCGATAACAACATCATTTTTGTGCAACCGTTTGTGGAGTGTATTTGGCTCTTAAACAAGGGTGTCGAGAAATCCAGAATTTCATAATTTTTTTTTTTTTTTTTGGTAGATGTAGACTCGATTTTTTGAAAAAACTTCTTTAGAAACATTTTTGTACTAAAAATTAAAAAAATTTACTTCTTTAGAAACATTTTTGTACTAAAAATTAAAAAAATTTATGTGGCATTTCTTTAGAAGAAATAAGACAGATCAAATGCCAAATTGTTGCTTCCATTGTGAATGAGGTTTTATAAAGAAAATATTTCTCAAGTTGTTATTGTTATGGCATTTATCATACAAGTGTCAAGACAAACTCTCTTTAACTTTAAAAGGCAAACAAAGAGATCCCAAAAAAAAATCGGACTTTAACACCTTTCTCAAATTTTTTCCTCCCAGTTTATAATCTTGGAGTACAGTTTATAAACTAGATCTAATGACAGTTGTAGCAACTGTCATTCGTATTTAATGGACTTGTTATTTTGTTAGACGATGTTGGCGTTTGTTGGCGGTTTATCAAAAAACTGTCATTTAACACTAAAGTGTTAATATCTCTTTTACCTTCTTCTTTTTTTTTTTTTAAATAAATACAGTTTAACATAAAATCAAATATATTGTCAAATGTTTTTTTTCCAACAATAACATCTATTTATTTTATGGTCTTTCAAAACCAAATAAAATTTTTCATAATTCTATGAGGAATTTCTTTCAGGAAAAGAAGAAACCAAATAAAAACAGAAAATTAAAAGAGTCAATATTGTTTTTCGCTATTTTTAACTGCTGTTTATTTTATTTAGTATCTGTAATTTTTTTGTTGTTAAATTAAATTTTTACATGTTTTTTGGCATTCTGATTCTTTTTATACAAATTTCAGATAAACAGGTTATTTTTTATAAAAAAATTAATAACAATAAAATAACTTGCGTCATTTTGCGGAATTCCCAAAAAAAAATTTTTTTTTACAAAATTTTTTTTTTAAAAATACAAATATTTTTATTTAATTTTACTTACCAAAAAACGCACCTAAATTAATTATCGTCTAATGGCGTTTCAATCCGGTTTTGCTTATATTGTAAGATTTTTTGTTAATATGTATTTTGAAATTTTTTTTTATTTTACTTTCGCTTGAATAAATTCTGAGAAATTATATATTGTTTTTAATAAATATTGTCTGATGTCTAATTAATTATATTTTTTTTTTAATTTAAGAATTTATTAAACCAGCAGCATTTTTTGCAGACACTAAACAAAAGTAAAAATTAATACAAAACTAGAGGGAATGTGGTTGATATTAACTAAAGAATGTAGATTTTTTTTTGGTAAAAATCACCTGTGGCTTAAAACAATTAAAAAGTTAAGCGAAAATTTTTATTTATTTTGAAAAAGGGTGTTTTCTTAAGAAGGATAAAACGAATTGGCATCAATCTACAACAGACCCTGCAGACTCCATTGCATCCAAAATTATAGCAATGATATTTGGGATGTCCGCTAACAATCTCGATGTAAATGAATTATGCTGCCCAACCATTACGCTAGCCCCAGCAAAGCCCAATAATATTTGCGTAGCATATCCAAAAGTTGTACCGTAGCTGTTTCTTGTTTTTCATCAAAAAACCGAACAAGAAGGCCCATCATTGTTTTTTTTTTTTTTTGACGAGATGTCAGTACTTTTATCAATGAAAACTTGTTACTTTGAAGTTTATTTATAACATTTGATGTTTCTTCATTGGCTAAAACATTACGTATTATTTGGGTGCATTTAGTACGTGCCACCTGACATTCTTTTATTA
The DNA here is from genome assembly GCA_949318255.1 of Pollenia labialis. Taxonomy (NCBI): domain Eukaryota; kingdom Metazoa; phylum Arthropoda; class Insecta; order Diptera; family Polleniidae; genus Pollenia; species Pollenia labialis. The sequence goes on along the minus strand of OX439143.1, from coordinate 32,551,823 downwards.
TCGCTGCATCTGGTATAATCTCTTTCCGTAACGGAATAAAATGTTCAATTACCTGCAGAGCAACATTATGTTCAGCGAAAAAAAGTGCCATACGCAGCGCAAAAGTTGCAGTATCTTTTTTCAATATTATTTTGCTTTTCTTTTTTAAAAAAACAAGGCCATATTTGTAGAGAATTTAATTTATAAAACATTAGTTCTGTGTGACTTTCCATTGGCATGTTTTTCTAAGGCCCGTTTTCACAACTTACCGATAGCTAAAGGTAGGATTTTATCGGCCGAATAAAAAGTGTTAATTTTAATAATAATTTAATTTAAATTGATCTTTCCAACAAAAGATCTTTTCATTGAAATTACATTTTTTGTGCTTTTTTACAACATGAAGTTTTATCCAGCCTTAAAAAATACCCTTAATAAACAAAGTGCCCAAAAAAACAAAAAACCGAGATATTCGAATACACACAGAGAAAAGGCATTTTTCAATATGGTCATTCGCCCAGAGGCTGAGGCTCCCTTATAATGACTGGTGTAAAAGTTGTAGCGAATCCCGCCCACATTTTGTGAGATAATGTGTATTATTATCCAAAATGCTTGTACCTAATTTGGAAACTTTGGCTCTTGCCGTTCTCTTGATATACACAAAAATAAAATAAAAACACAACAACAACAACATCGGTTAATGTCGGTAAAATTAGAGGCAGTCGTGGTTTTTTCTGTGAAGTGTAAAAATAAAACAATCGTGACCATCGTTTTCAAAATTGTAATTTTTCATGAGCTATTTACCTTAAAGAAATGGGGAAATTATATCCCTTCTATTTTAAATTTCTTAAGTCTTCTTTAAAAAAATCTGAAAAGTTAAGAGAATCATTTTTAAAAAACTGATTTAAAAGACAATTCAAAACTCTTTCATACTTTTGGGCAACCCTGTATGTATTTTGAAATTGTAAGTCCAGATGAACTATGCACAAAAATACTTTGTGTAGAGCGAAATTGTTTTGGTCAATTTCATAGCTAAAACGCCCATTGTCCCCATGTGGGGACACGAATTTTTCTCAAAAACCAGCAAAAAATTTAAACTTTTTTCAATGAATTCCTTTTATTTTATCCACACTAAAGAAATAAATAACAATAAAAACAAGTTTTTACTAATAGTTTCTTCTTGGGCGTTAATGGGTTAAAAAAATCTGAAAAATTAAGAGAATCATTTTTAAAAAACTGATGTAAAAGACAATTCAAAACTCTTTCATACTTTTGGGCAAACCTGTATTTAAGCACAAAAGTAGTTAAAGAACTAAAGCTTTTCTTGAAGCTTTAAATAAATCAATATAATTTAAGCAAACCTCCTTTTACTTTTACCAAGAGTAGCGAGGGCTGCAACAAGAATTATCTGCGTTTTCTACGTTTTCTACGACAAAAAAGAGGGATTGAGTTAGAAGTTCCGAATAGGTATTTTTTATGAAATTGGTCTTACAACTGGTTTACAAAGTTTCAAAAAATAAGTGAAGGTTCCTTAGATGGAAAATATATATTTATGGATTCTGAGTCATACTGATCAACTTAAAGGTCGGCCTAGCTCCAATATATTTTTTTTGTTACATACATCAGCGCACACGTATAATACATTTTCCACTGTTGTGCTGTATGTATAAAATAAAGCCATTATAAATCTAATTTTACTGCAGTTTTATGACTTTTCTAAGATATGAGATTAAAGTTTTTTTCTTTTAAACAAATAGAATCTGGGAATTTATTTCTTTTTTTTTTGTCACTAAAAGCTTATGGGTAAATGAAGTAAAAGCTTTGCTCGGTGACAATAGATTGGCTAAAAATAGATTTTGTGTCGTTTGAATCTGAAATTATTTGTATTGAACGTTAAAAACACCGAAGCGAACACATAAAGGCGACCGTTGCTGTACTGTATCAATCAGCTGTTCGCTTTTTGTTATATTAAAACCAATACAAAAGCTTTCGAAAATGCAATGTATCGTAGTTGCGTCGTACCATTCTGTATAAAATAGAATTTCATACCGTTGTTATGTGACATTTGTAAAACAGTGATGGGCGGCTTGTATGTTCCATGGAATGCGGGTATTTTTGCTCTTTTTTTTGTACTTTTTCAGTATAGCTATGGAATTGAGACAAAACAACTTACAATACAACATATTTTCATATATACAAAAATACATATATATAAAATAAACACACACAATGGAAATGTGAAACATATAAAAGGCTTTAAATGGTATCAAAATCTTGTTTGGTGTGTATGCACATTTATACATTTGCTAAAAATTAATATGCTAAAATACAAATTTGTTTATTGTAAATCTAAAATATAAATATTAAATTATTAACGTTTTTTATATACACAAAATACGGTTTTAATACCACTTAAAGCACTTGGTACTTTTTCTGCACAGCGGTCACCCTTTAAACATTTTTGATTCCCATCACTGTGTGTGTGTATTGTTTTATGTATATGTAGGTACTACTGCTTTTTGTTTATGTTTGGGAAAAACATAAGACACGTTTTTAAATGTTCTATAAGTGCACCAAAGTGCTTACAGTACGGTGCGGTACATTACGGGTACAGCAACGTTCGCCTAACTGGGCCCTAATACCTTCCCCATATGCGAGTATGATTGTGTAGAGCACAAGTAAATAACAACAATTTAAAGTGTGAAATAAAGTCTATTTAAATGGTCAACTATTGATCTGTCTGTCCAAAAGTTATATCAATTTAGTCGCAAGCCATTAAGTACGCTCATGGGCTATCAAGCCAGCTATCTGGCTGTTCGTCTGTTTGTCCGTCTGTCCTTTTGTCTATCTTTCCATTTGTACAAGTACAAGTGTGTAAGTATGTTCACATTTAACTAAAAACGACAAGTGTCTTATTCGGAATATGTTAATTTTAATTATTAATTATTTATAATTTTTTTTTTTTTGTTAGAAACTGTTATTGTTGCCATATTTATGGTATTGTTTGTCTATTGTGTGTTATTTTTAGTTATTATTTTTTTAATTGTTGTTGTTATTGTGATATTATTTATACTTAAAATTATAGATTTTGACACATATGCGAGTTTTATGATAAGATTTTAACTGGCTTTAAGCATTTGATTGTCAGTTTTATTTCTTTTTTTATTCAACTTTTCTGTTTTTATTACTGCTGTGGCTTTTGTTCAAATTTAAGAAGAAAAAAATCGATGAAATCCAATCCAATCATAGATTGGGGTTTTTTTAAAAAAAATATTTTTATTATTATAAGAAAAAAAAACTCATTAAAAGTTTCACAATATTCAGCTTAAGTATTTTGAAAACTATTAAGCATCTAAACGTCTTCTAGTATTCACCTCACCTTTTGTCAAGAAAAAGTGACCAGCAGCAGCAGCGTTTGTTGTTGACTCGATTTTGATAATTGACCAAAAGCCTATAAATAATGGTCTTATGAAAAATCATATTTTTTTTTTATGAAATTGTGCATGCAACACGTGGCCACAATAGATCTTTTGTTTTTTTTTTTATTTGTAGTCTTTTTAGTTGATTTGTTAAACAGACATAATGACAAAAATTAGACTCACCCATTGACAGTCACACTTTTAAATGGTTTAACAAGAAACACATGCTCTAAAAGTTTTGCATATGGGGGATTTCATGTCAAGTGACCAAATTTTTAAATCGATGTCTTCCGATTTGGATGAAATTTGCACCAAGTTTAGACACAAACACGATCGTTCAATAAGTTTCTGAGTTAGAGGGGGTAACAATTTGACAGCCATCCATCCATCCTATTGGTGTAAGCAAAATTTGTCCCAAGTAGCTTCGACAGCTATTTGATCAATCATTTGAAAAAAAAAATTGTTTGTTTTTTTAAAAAAAATGTTTAAATTTAAAACTTTTTTTTTGCTCAAAAGAAAGCTTATGCCTGTGTAAATTTCATCCAAATCGGAAGACATTGATTTAAAAATTGGATCACTTGACATGAAATCCCCCATATGTTTGTATATCAAGACAACCAAAAATACATTTAATAGATGCCGGTTTGTTTTTGTTGTTGTAGATTATTTAAAGGTGCTGAAAGCATTAGAGACAAATCTTTAAATTTATTGCCTTTAGAAATGTTAAATCCTTTAATAGGCTTATTATAAAATATTTGATAAGGGGTTAATATACCTTTCTAGGTTAACTGTGTTTGACGATTGTTAAAAAAAATTAAATAAAATGAATTATCATTTTAGAGACTTATGTTTACAGTTAGGAGTAACGCGTGGTGATGTGGGGAATTACCCAGTCATAAAAAAAGTTTCTGCTATTTGAATTTGAAAAAAAAATACAAGAATATTTAGAAAACTGGCGAAGGAAAAAAAAAATCTCATTTTAGTTATAAGATTTTGCTGTTTAAATTTTAAGTTGAATATAAAAACCAATTAACATTTTTATCTATTTTTTCTTGATCCATCAAATTTTATGATTTTAGCATATTTATTAGTGATGTTACAAGTTTTCGTATTCGTATCACAGCATATTCGCCTATTTTACGACATACGAATTCGCATTTGCACTCGCAAATATTTTGCTGATATGTTGAATAAATACAAAAGTGTAAAAACTATGGGCCATGTCACAGAGTACAATTCCGTTCGGAACCGATGAAAACATATTTGTTTTTTGATAGAAAGTGTATTTTGATAGTTTTTTTTGGCCTTTCATATACAGAAAATTCCCATTCCGTTTATAAAAACCAAAAATGGTTTCATTCCGAACTTTTTTCGTCATTTTCTGAAGCAAAGCGTTTCTGAAAAAGTATTAATTTTTTATAAAAAAATGTTTGTTTTTAAAAAATTAGAATTGAATTAAACCAAGTTTTACATCTTTCGGTAATAAATTTGAAAAATAGGACCGAAATGCATGAGATTTTTAAAGAACCTCACACAAAAAAAAAAGTTGATTTCAATAAAAAAAAATTTGTGATATGAATTACAAAATTATTTAATTTTGCACCAGAAAACAAATTAATACTAGAAATTAAATATTTTTTTTAACTTAACAGCATTTTCTGCAGTAATGTTGTTTTTAAAAGTAGACGTTTAATTCACTTGATTAAATTTTTAATTAAAACTGATTTTATTTTTGATTAATGATTTACGTATTACCTGTTTTGTAAAAATATTGAATATCAAGGGAATCTTAAAAAGGCCCCAACTATGTAGATTGTACAAATTATTTGTCATTTATTTTTTAAGTATAAAAGTATAATGATATTTAAGATTGTAATGTAAAAATTTAATATATTGACCCTTACAAGATAAAAATTCTAATGTGTAAATGTTTTGAAATTTCGTATTAATCCATGTGAAACATATTTTTTTGTAATAAAATGCTGAAAAAATGAAAATTTTACAGATCCAACTTTTCTAAAACCGCAAGAAATAAACTGGTCTAAAATATCATTTCAAAAAATCTTTTAAATCAGAGCAAACCATAGAAATAAAATCGTTTGCATCTGGCTTGCATCAGAGGTCTATGTTAAAATGTTACCAAATTTTGTTTATTGCAGCTTTATTGTAATTTGATTTTTCTAATCAGGCTGAAGTCAAATCAAATTAAATATTCATTATATTATTTTATTCAAGAAAGGAATTTTACACCATGAAATGAATTAAAATTGAATTGATAATTTTTTTGTTTATTCTTTACTGATCGGTGGTTTGAACAAGCGTCGAATTTACAGCTGTTTCGCGAACAACCACGTTCTCATCATCAGAGTTCTTTGTAGTTTTCATAAACTTATGTAATAATGCCATACAGTTGCATTTGTTGAATTCTTGCAATATGTGAATTGGGCAATACCAAAAATGCGTTTATCGAGCTTCTTTGGTCAAAGGTACTGATTGAAACAAGGATAGCAATCTCCTCATAACATAATTTTGTTCTGGCGGTTCCACGATTGCCCATGGTTCCCAAAAATTTGTTTTTAAATACTGTGGTGTAGGGTACCATATGGTCGCGATTCGGCAACTATACTTTTTCTTACTGGTTTAATATTGAAAATGGGTCAGTTAGTTCCAATAAATTTCATGATATTGAAATTTTATAATCTACATACTTAAAATTCTCGTGGCATGGTGTTTGTAATTGAACTCCTTCGAAACGGCTTGAATGATTTTTTTAAAATTTTGTATGTGTATTTGTTAGGTATGTGAAAAGGTCGTAAGGTATATTTCATATCGCTAGAGGGCGTTAAATAGGGCAAAACGGGTAAAACCGGGTTTCTTAACACTTGGCATGCAGACACTGTAGCATCTGAAAGGGAATAGGACGTGAAATAGCTCAATAGGGGAAAAAGCTCCCCCTCCCTGTTTATTCTTAACCAATCAATCGATTTTCTTGAAATTTTGGCATGCAGCCACTGTAACATCTGAGAGAAATAAGTTATATGTCTAAACAACTTTTGCCGTGTCAGCTTGTATATTATAAGCATAGATGGTAGAAGTGCACTAATTTTGCACTTAGGTTAGGTTAGGTTCCATTGGCAGCCGTGAGCAAGCACAGTTCACGCCAAAAACTAGTTTTTTCATGATTAAAGCAATGATTTCGGAGGCATTTTGACAAAACATCTTAAGTCATATAAAAAAAGTTGAACAAAATGTTGTTAATCATACGAATTTTCATTCGTAAAACATTTTTGTTTACATTTTTAAAATTTTGTATTTTAAACAAAATTTTTCTTTAAGTTTGGTTTATTTTGTTACTTGATAAAAATGATTTTTTCACCAAGTTTTTTTTCTATAAACTTTTTTGCCAACTTATCTCTACTTAAGATGTTTTGTCAAAATGCCACTGATTTCGTTATTGACATAAATTCATTATGTTTCATTTTCTTTGCTTATGTATATCATTACAAAAATCAAAAACCATGCATATTCAAAATTAAATTTTCCAAATTTTAGGGAGAGGAAATATTTTAATGTGCAATGTTTGATTGCAAGTTAAAATATTGCACCATTTGAATTGAGTTCAGATTTTATGCATTTATTCAATCACCTTTAGTGATACTGAAACTATTTGCATTACCACAAAATTTTTATAGTGCTAGTGAACAAAATACCCATCATAACTAGTGCTGATAAAAAATAGTGCAATTTTAATTTTTTTTGCAGTTTTGTTTAGTGAGAGCGCATTTTTGTCTTAAGTCAATATTTAGTGCACTACCCCCAACTATGATTATTAAACATTCGAAATATCCGATTTTTAAAGTTGTTTCTACTTAGATTGCAAAAATAGATTTCTAGTAATTTCTAGTCATATAGAAATTACGATGTTGCTATAAAATTAGCAGGAGATGGAACTAGTACCTAGCTAGTACTAAACTAGTACAAAAATATGCAATACTAGTTTTAAACTGTAAACTTTTCTATACCATCTTAATGCTCAAATTAACACTGAGAGCGCTCGGAAAATCACTAGTAAAATTGGTTCTAGATGTGTACTAGTGCACTTGAACGACATTGGGTGTTTCAGAACCAGTTTGTAACTAGTTCTTGTGTATTGCAAAAATTAGCATTTTGCATTTAAAAATATTTTATAAAAATACATAAATAAATGGCATAAATTTCAAAAAAAAAAAATTATTCGAAATTGACGATGCAATATTTTAAATATCGATTTGAAATTTGTATGCTGTATTTAGCCATTTAAAAGCTAATGCATTAAAAAAGTTAGAGTGCTATATTCGGATGCACCGACAGTTAGAATATATGAGAGCTATAAATTATTAAATAATCTTTATAAAACGGACGTCAGTATAAAAATTGGTTCCGGTTAAAACCAATTGTACGACAATCAGAAAGTGTTATGCTTTTATTTCTAGAAATGGCAGCCTTGCCATTTTACAAGTTTTCCCTTTCTTTTCTTTTCAAAAAATAAAAGTTAACATCACTGAGTCTCATATACATTTAGCATCAAGATTATAGTATTAGCCGGAGTCGGAGTCATGAGTTGGAGTTGCACTTAAAAAATTTCAGCGTTTGGAGTCGGAGTCGGAATTAGTACTTTTTTCGGACGACTACACAGCCCTGAAATTTAAGAAGCAGTATCAATGCGCATTTTAGTTAAGTTACAGTCCCATGTTCCACATCAAGTAGTGATACTTATAAGCACTAGGATTTTTATATAAAAAGTCTAACCCCGTTGCACACTAGTACCTCATGTTCTAGTAATTGCACTAATGGGATTTTGACAATTAACTCTTAATATATCCTGCAGGGTTGTTAATTTTCATGTTCACATTATTACGTAAAAAACTACTTCAATTTAATTTTACAGATTATTTTTACAAATTATGCTTTGTAATGTTCAAAGATATTTTGGGATTAAGTTTTCGGATTTGCTTTTTTTTATTTAAGCAAACTTGTTGTTAAGATCCATTTTTAAGTGAAATGAGTTTTATTTTAGCAAATTTGATTGCTTTGCTATTTATTATTATTTTTATGTTAAAACAAGAAATAATAATAATAAAAAAATAGTTTTCTCATACCAGATGCTAAACTTAATTATAAAATACATCTGCTAAAGATTTGTTGGCATTTAAAATTTTCGCCAACACTTAGAGAAATTCATTGTAAAAAACACCGCGGGGAAAAAGAAGAAACAAAAATTTTGCAAAACAACTGGCAGACAATGAACATTGGACACAAATGAATATTTATATCTGCGAGTATGTAAATTTAGAAAAGAGATATTTATAAAAGTGTAATTTGCAAGAGAGCCGAATGAAAAACTGAAAAATCTGTTTTAGTTTTTTTCGTTCGCCCCATTTGGGGTCAATGGAGCAACAGAGCAAATGATTGACACTCGTTTACACTTTTTACAATGGCAACAACAATTACAATAATGTACAGACATATGACAGACAGACAGACGTACAGACAGACAGACGTACAGACAGACAGACAATTAGACATACAGATGGATGTATGAATGAATATATAAACACACGGATAAACAGACCAACAAACAGTGTAAACAATTTAAAATCTTTTTTTATTTTATTTTTTTAAAAAATTAACATGTAGTGATCACTCATTTAATCAAAAGGAAGACATGACTGCAGTTAAAAAAAAGAATTCAAATTAAATGCAACAACAAATAAATAAATAAAATTTAAAATAAATAAAAAAATTTTATTCATTTTAATCGAAATCACCTGAGATGCATTTTAATTGTGATGGTTGGTGTGCTGATTTTTTTTTTATTCTTTTGTTAAAAAAAGATTGACTTGAAGATGTTTCAAATTAATTCAAATTGAATTTTGCTTAAAATGACACAAACAAACACCCACACACCGTTTTGCGGCATACACTGACAAAAAAAATTTCTTAAATGTTTTGTTGTTGTAAATTTGTATGAGGAGCTGAAACTCTGACATACATACATAAATCGATGTCAATAAACTTGTGAATGATGTGTGTGATCGATTGTGATTGCAAGTGAAATTATAAGTGTTTTTTAGGGGTTTTTTTGCGTACACTAAATGCAGGTGTAGTTGAAATTTATTAGCGATATTTCGGAGGCAATGTAACGATTTTATTTAAATTTACTTGTCCTTACCAACGTAAATCACAATTCTCGATTATAAATAAAGTTGGTTAAATTTCGATTATAAGTATTGTCGGCACTAATAGCGAAGCTTTAACTGGAAAAAAGACTCTTTGGACTTGGTCATGCATATTCTAAATAAAGCGTATTGTTTTAAAGTGTTTTAAAGTTGAGTTGGCATCACTGCTTTATTTGAGCACCCATTTAACAGCTGATAGTTGCTTTTTGTTCAGTTTGCCTTAAATTTCATAATGAATCGACTTTCACCAGAGCAACGCGTGCAAATTATTGAAATTTTTAATCATAATAATTGCTCTATTCGCCAAACTCATCGTGCACTTCTTCCATTTTATGGCGTGCATAATCGTCCTTCAGAGCGGCTAATTCGAAGAACGATGGATCGTTCAATTCTTCGCCGTTCACAGCAACTGGTGTTGTGTCCTTCCAGTTAATGGAAGATTTTACGAAAGGTTCTTGGCCTAAAAGCTTTCAAGATTCAACTTGTGCAGGAATTAAAGCCAAACGACCATCGTATGCGCCGCCAATTCGGCGAATGGGCTGACGAAGCACAAATTGATTTTGAATTTTCATTCAAAATTTTATTTTCCGATTAAGCCCATTTCTGGTTGAACGGATACGTAAAGAAGCAGAATTGTCGTATTTGGAGTGAGAAGAATCAGCAAGCTTTTGCCGAAACACCACATCCACAGAAAATTACTGTTTGGTGCGCCTTATGGGCTGGCGGAGTAATTGGCCCATATGGCTTCAAAAACGATGATGGTCAGAATGTTACTGTCAATGGTGAGCGGTATAAGAACATCATTCGTAATTTTTTCGTACCTCAATTACGTGGCATTAATCTTGCTGATATGTGGTTCCAACAGGATGAATTTTTTCGCTCGGTCTCCGCATAACTTTCCAAATTTTTGTAGTTAGTTTTCAATATTATAAAGCGCTGTACTTCGGTTAAGCGCTTCATTCTTCTTAATTTGGATAACCATACATATGTGACAGCTGCCAAATTTCAGAGTTGCTACTGCAAAAAAAACTTATACTATATTTAAAAAATGCATTCTTACTGAGACACCCGTTTTCCAACAAAATTCACTCCCTCTAAGCCGTTTGCCGTGGGCACTATAATTTAAAAATCTTTGTTCTATTAAATTGTTTTAATCTTCATTATGGCTAATAAATTAGTGAAAGTTTAAACGCTGGTTTAGTTGAACTAAACTTAAATTTATATGAAGTTTAAACTCAACAGCTGTAAGTTAGTGTCCCATGTATTATATGCAGTTAAAAAAATAACATGTGTTGTCAAATTCATATGGTCTTTATTGGTGGTTTAAACGCCAAATTTGTTGCGTTTAAAGATGGTTTATATGTTTACTGATTTAAAGATTTGTTGGTTTAAACAAAATTTAAACCAAAAAGAGAGTTGAACTTGCTCTGATCTATTAGCCCTTAATAAAATTAAAGAGTTAATTTATCCATTTTTAGTACCAAATGTCCAGACAAAAATTATTTCCCTAGCTAGGAAATCGGTAGAGATTAACGGGCATGTTCTGACGCTTATACTATCACACAAGTCTTATGTACGTATTCTATAATACTTTGTGAGATAGAAATCTAACAAGTTTTGCTGCGACTGTCAACAAATCTAATTTAACATTGCAGTTTGTGTTCACACTATAAGTTTTATTGTTCTGAATGTTTTCAAAAAAATGATAAAGTTGTGTGGGATGTAAAATTTTTTTCGTAATACTTATCGTTTTCATAACACGTTGCATTAACACTATCATACTTGTAATATTACTTGAGTTTTTGACATGTTCTAATACAAAGTTAATGCCTGTATTCATAAAATTTGTTTAATTTAATAAACGTTTGTTAAATTCAAACATCGTTTATAAATACGGGGGTAATAGTGTAAACAAACTAGCCTTTAACATTTGCAATTCTCACTTGAAATCGTATGATAGGTGTTCTGTAAATTGCAATCGCAAAAAGTTCGATAGAAAACTTACGAACACTATAAAAAAAAACAAATTGCGATTGTCAGGACATGACCGTTACAAAGAACAAATGAAAATAATTCGACCTCATAAGCATAACTTATAGCCTCTCTTAATCAAAAGATGATAATTTAAAGACAAAATGCCAATTACATTTAATATTTAAATATGCACTTATTTATGCATAATTTACACTCGTTTTGAAATTTTCAACTTTTTTCGGATAATTTCCATACAATCATCGAAAAAGATCATGATTAATTCAAGCAGCTTTTTGTTTTTTAATTTCAATCAGTTGCTTTAGACGGCCAGCCAGACATTTGCCAAATAAAGAATTAGTCATTGAACATTTTTTGGAATTTCTTGTTAATAATTTTAATTTTTTTTAATTCAGACATGACGACAGTTTTTTTTTTAAATTTATTTTTTGTTTATTTTATTTAAAATAAGATCATTATGTGCGTGTGTACGATTATGATTAAGAGTTGTTGGCATTTTCAATTTAATTTATTTCATTTGTACAAAATAATTTCAATGGATTTATTGCCTTAAGAAATTTTTGATTTATTGTTGATGTTCTTTTGGAGGTTTTTGGTACTAAATGTGATGAAATGGGGTTTTTTCTTTATTTGTTTTGTTTTTGTTGTAGCTGGTAACGAAATTAGAACAAAATTAAACACAAATGAACTTTGACCTCATGAAGAAATTTTAAATTTAATAGGTTTCCTTATTAATCTAGATTTTTATAAAAAAAAAAAAAAAATAATCTAGAAATGTTGGATTTTAAATTCGCTATATTCTGTTGTAAAGGGTGTTTTCTTAAGTTCGATAGAACTATCGGAAGCACTAGCTTTAAAACGAATTGACAGTATCACTCACTGAGCACACTTTTGGACATTAATGATCAGTATACTCCGACAAATCATCATGAAAAGATTCACGCTTGAACAACGCTGCCAACTTAAGGCTCAACCACAATGTGCAATTACGCAAATGTGCGAATACATGTTAATTATATGAGGCAAACCATATTGAACTTAAGGAAACTTTTTGCTTATTTTAATGAAATTGTCATTTGCTTAAGTAAGATGCGAATATTTTTTTTTAATACATTTAAGAGACTCTTTGTTAATTTTTGACAGTAGGTTAAGCAAGGCTATGCATATTATGGTTAGGCCTTTAGTCTTTAGAAAATGTTTGTCTCGCCAATAAACTCAGACTCTCTGAGAGAAATCTTTCATAGCAAGAACCAAGACTTATACACATTTATGCTTGGAACTCAACTGGGACGAACGACGAAATTCGTCCAGCACGACGAATTATTCGGAAGAAATTCGCTGTATATATTTGGCGTATGAAACACAATAACGACGAAAAAACTAAATGGAAATAAAATATTTTGTATAAACAAGAAATAGTGGTACCATATGAACAAAAAATTCTTCACAAATAAAACATTAAAAACAACTTAACTAAAATTCTTTTTTAATGTTATTTTTTTTCAATTTGTATTTTATATGATATTCAGTTAAAATTTTACAATTTCTAAAGTAAAAAGTAACTTTATTTACTAAAACACTTACCATTTTGAAACAATATGGCTACCCAGTACCTACTGATTTGTTCGTCGTTCGCCGGCGTAAGAATTAGAATTAAATCTATTTAAAGTTTGAAACGTCCGGCGAATTTTCGTCGGCACCCTGATTGTGTGCATTTTCATATACACAAATATTTTTTATTTTTGGCGACGAATATTCTCGGCCAAAAATTCGTCGTTCGTCCCAGTTGTGTTCTTAGAATTACTTTGAAAACGACTTCGACGAACGAAATCGTATCTGTCAACATCCATTCTAAATGATGCAATTATACCAACACGTCGAATGAATGTGCGAACTAAGGGAATATCGCCGCTGTAAACAAAACTGGGGAAGAAGATCCAAACATATCGATTTGCTATCGGTCGCAGGAATTGGGATTCTGTCCCTCCACTACGTGAAAAACTTTGCGCAAAGATCTTGGCCTATACCCATATAAGATCTAGCCGGAGCAGGAATTAAAGTCAGGAAACCATCATATGCCTTGTTTTTTCTCCAATTGGGCTCTAAAGCCATTGGAAACTGACCCAAAGTCATTTCAATCTAAAGGGTTTGTAAATACACACAATTTGCCGCATTTGAAAGTTAGGCCAATCCACAACACAGATCATCCAGACTCTTTTACAACCAGAAAAATGAATCGTTTGGTGCGCTTTACACGCTGGTGCCATCACTGCATCTTATTTCTTCAAAAATGAAGCCAGTTAAGATCGTAACCGCTCAGTTCGAAATACTGAAAAGTCAAAATGCAAAATCCCGAATTCTTCAACTTCAGAATTTCTGAATTATGAATCTCGAAATCCCGGATTTTATTATCTTAGATTTTGTAGTCGTTAATTAGAAAATCCCGATATCAAATCACCAATTTAGAAGCTTTAGTGAGCGCTCGCACGATTCTTAAAACCTCAACTGTACAATTATTTGGGATTTCAAAGTTCACAATATTGAAATTTATGATTTTTGAATGCAGGCATATGACCACAAACCTTAGCGCACAACGATCAATCATTTTTTGTTGACAATATGGATGACATTGATCCAGGCGTGATATGCTTTCAACAGCATAGCGCTATGTGCCATCATACGTCAGCCGCAACTTTTGGCTTATTTCTTAAGCACCCCATACAAGTTTCAATCCAACGGGCTACCGAGTCGGTTGTTGTCCAAATCAAGGCGTGTATGGCTCTGTCCATGGATTCTAGTTGGCTAGTAAGTCTTTCAATTCGATTTTGCTGTGTGTGTTCAAGTCTCTTGATCAGCTGTCAAAATTTATGTTTGTAGTTAAGTATTTTTAAAATTGTCTTTAATTTCATTGAATTTTAAATAAAAAATATAAAAATGCACGGCTCTGTTTTTTCGTTTCCCTTATAAAATTTTCATTTGATTTTTTTTTCTTTTGACCAAATTCTACGTCGCTTTTCTTTTTTTTATCATTTATGCATTCTGCTATAACCAAGGCGAATACAACTATAGGTGGTGTCGAAACGCCATATGATTTTGACAGTCTGAATCTATTTGTTTTGATTTCTAAGTGTTTTGCTAAGAATGGTTGACATTTGAGCCTATGTTGTTTCTGTTGCTGTAGTTGAATTCGCCTTGGCTATAACCATTAATAAATTTCTTTTTCTTTTTCCAGCCATTGCAATAGAAGTTTTTAATTTTAAAATTTTTAATTGTAAACAAATTTTAATTTGACAGTTGAATGAAAATTTTTCAATTTAGTGTATGAAGTGTGTGGCCAAGAATCAATTCAATTGAAAGACTCAATTGAAAATTGAATTGAAACTTGTATGTGGTGCTTTATAATTTGAAGTTCTATTGGGTTTAGAAGAACACTCATTCTAGGTGATACGGGAATTTGGGATTTAAGTCAAAACATTTATTTAATTAGTGCCAATTCTCAGGATGCAAATCTAATTGATCAGCTTGATTCGTTAACCGCGAGAGAGTCGTGATGAAATGAAACAAGTTCTCTTCATATACGGTTTGTTTTCTCATTCATAATGTAATAAAAGTAGTACATATGTATGTGAATAAAAATGCATAAAAAAGTAATCGGTCTTATTGTCGAAGGCGTTGTCGTTAACGAGTGATTTCTTTTAATAGATTACAGTAACACACAACCCGTTTTTGGTTATTACAAAAACCGACTCACTCGTTAACTACAACGCCTTACACAATGAGGCAGAATATTGTGTATTGTGTAAACCCCGAAGGCAGTTGAAAGAAAAATATGTGATAAGTTTATCAAAAAGACTTGAATCCTTAGAATTTAGATTTATATAGAGCTTATTTCCAAAATATATATAAGAATATATATAAGAATTGACAAATATAGACTTTATTATGTTATAAACTATATTCAGTTGATCGAAAAAAGTTCGAAAAGAATTAAGTCCCAAATTACACTATGGACACTTCTTGTTGGACAGACGAAGATTGATGGAAAAAGCATGACGCTGTATGCCTGATATACTAAACTTTTTACCTCTCTCGCCTTCAAACTCCGACTGTCTGGCAAGAAATGTCCATAGTGTAAATTGAGACTTAAGGACATTATGTTGATTCCAAACGTTGCGTTCCGGGATAATACGGGGGGCATATAACGGCATTCGATATCGATCGAAATTTCCATTTAAATTAAATTCTTATTTCGATCGATATCGAATGCTGTAATTTGCTTCCTGGTTATCAATGAAAATTTTCGAAACTGTGATTCACTTTCACATATTGATTTTTTTTTCGAAATTTTTAAATTAAGTAATTTTTTTCCAAATTAGTAGAAAAATTTAAGAAAATACCTTATTCGTTTTTAAGTCAGTCGTTTTTATTCGGGAAAAAATTCCCGGGAAAAATATTTTTTGAAATTCTGAGGATTTTTTAAATCAAAAATTTCCAATATCATCCATATTTTGAAACAAAAAATCATTGATCATGCTGCGGCAAAAATCTCTGCAGACCGTTACACGAGTTCCGCCTTAATTTTTGAAGAAATAAGGTCCGTTGATACCACCAGCGTGTAACTCGCACCAAACGCTTTCTTTTTCTGGATGTAATAGCGATTCTGAGGTCTGTTGTGGTTTGTTCTTACTCTATATGCTGCAATTTTATTTATTAGCAAACTCTTTAAGCCTAAATCGAGGCTAATCGCTGAACCCAATTTCGCGATAAAAAGTCGACTACTGATTTTCAAAATAAATTTGGAAAATTTGTTAGTGTTGTTTAAGCTTAAATCCTTTCGTAAGTTCTATCGCGCTTGGAAAAACACCCTTTATTTACGAAACAAATGTATCCACACTACAGCTTTCAACTGTTAAACTGACTGATTTTAAAATTTATTAAAATAAAAAATATTACCGATTTTACGAATTTGTTTTCTATTAATAATTTTTTAGTGTAAAACCTCAAAATCAATTAAGTCAGTCAAAACCATAATTTTTTTTTTTTTTTTTGTTATTTTAATTAATTTGTTTATTTTCTTGTTTAATTGTCATTCTTAGAATAACTATGAACAATAATAAATTCGTAGTACTTCATAAACAAAAATTAAAAAAAAAAATCGAACAAAAACAAGGTGTTGTTCTTTATTAAAAAACTATAATTCAATGTTTATGACCTTCTGATGTTGTGTTTAGTAAAATAGAAGAAAAACTTTAAACAAAAAAAAAAAATATGTATAAACATATATACATAAAATATTTATAAATATATATATAAAATTAAAATAAATAAAAAGTTTTTAATGATTTTTGACTGGCGCCAATTTATTTTTTAAGCATTTGTTTTTTTTTTGTTGATGGTTTTTTTACAATTAAAGAAAACAAGAAAACCAACAAACCCAGATTTCTAGTTTTTTCCTCATTCGTTTTTAAAATTAGTAATTCTGGTGTTTTCTTATACCCTTCACCACAGGTGGAAAGGGTTAATATTAGTTTGGCCTTCCGTTTGTAATTTCTAAAATATTCTGCGTCCTTTATGAGCAGTGAAGTTCATTTACTTTGCTACACGTACGATCGTTCACACGAAAATCGGACACAATTCTGTCCGACATAAAAATAAAAGAAAATTTTTGTGGCAAAATCTGTTTGTCAGTGCCACAATATCTCGCAAATGCATATGACTCAGCTACTTTTCAAAAAAAAAAAAATCCAACTCTGATCGCATAGAATCAATCTCAAAATGCGCTTGCTTGAAGAATTATAAAGTTGGTTTAATCCCGAATTCTTACTTGAAGTAATCCGACAGTGAAATTAGATTGAGTCTAAAAAAACACTAATCACAGAGACAGAAGGAGAAAGAGAATATTATTATGATTTATTTACTTAACCGTTTTACACCTACAGAATTTCAATTATAAAATACCAGCATTATGAAGGATTCGTTTAAATGTGCTAAATACCCATTTCATACTATTGATAAACTGAAATTTATTGTTGATGGGATCAGCTATTCCTATGCGCAGTTCACTGGTTGCTTAGGCCAGATCGTCAGAAAACTTCATCCAACGATTTTAGAAAAGCTAAATATATGATTCAAATAAAACAAATAAGCGAACAAGAATTATAAACCGCAGTTTTACTTGTAACAATAACAAAGCTTAAACAAAAACAACAATAATAAACAGTGAGTTTATCTTTTCTTACAGTCCCGACTACAATTGGTTGATTTTTTGGCATCTCATTATGCCCGATATGTTTTCTACTTTAAAAATTTAAAGTACTACATATTTAACTAAAAATATAAACTAAATAGGAACTTTTGCATTTTTTTTTTACTTTTTAAACATGAGACTAATGTATGTTTTTCTTCTTGTTCTGTTGTTTTTGTTGTTTTTACACAAAACAAGTAAAACGTGTTTAAACTGCTTGTGTGGTGTTGTTGTAGTTTCTACACAGACGTATGCACGCATATATAGAATGCAATGCTTAATAGAAGAGTATGAAGTAATAACTTCAATAATTTTTTATTCTCATCAAATTATAATGAATGGCATATAAGATTCGGCACAGCCGACTATAGCACTTCTACTTGTTTATTTATTTTTTCAAGTATAACTAATGAAGTAATTTGCACCAATATTTAGGTTTCAAATTAATATTTGTATTTAAAAAAAAAAAAAATTTTTATTATTATTTTTATTTCAGCTTTTTTGGTTTAGTTTTTAAATAATTTATGACTTGGTACGCATAAATAATGAAGTTGAATATTAAATGACACAAAATAAAAATACATAAAAAACTATTTAAAATAGAAAAGGAGAAAAATTAAAATAATGTAATTGTAAACAATAAAAAAAATTCAGATTTTGAATAAAAAACATAACAAATATTTGTTCTGACAAAAGTGTTAACACTTATATTGACTTGTAAGTTTATAGCTCTTTTTATAAACAAAAACAAGTAAAAATGTAAAGTCGATCAAGCCCGATTATATGATACCCTACAAAGTGTTGCCTATTTGATAACTATGGGCAGTCATGGACCCACTGGAACAAGATTATGTTATGAGATTAAGATTCATATAATAGTTATATGCGCCGTATATAATTTTTTCGTCTTAAAGTGATTTAATGGGCGATGTTTATATGGAACTTGTGGTCAATACTGGACTAAACATCAGAAACTTTTTCGAGAACATAGAAACTGAATTCGGGCACTTAAAAAACTTGTAATAAAAAAACCACTAAATGAAACACAACTTGTTTGTTTAAAATCCACTTTGCAAGTTTTATTGTTCAAATTCAAATTTATATTATTAATTTTAATATGGCGCTACAAATAGTTTAGTAGTTTTTTAACCATAAAAGGGTGCTCTTAGTTAAGTTCACTTGAGTCCTTCAGCAGTCCCTTTGTAAAACGTAGTTTACTCTTTATCCTCCACAAAGGCTTACGCATGTTTTGATTTTCTGTACACAATGAAAAAAGGTCTTGGACTCATGTGTACTACTAAGGCCGGGTTTTTGAGATGTAGATTAAGTTTAAACTTAGTTTAACGTAGTCTAAAACTCTGATTTTTTCCGGCGAAATTTGATTTTTTTTTATTATTTCATTAAAGACCAACATTTTAAGCAAAACTAAGCAGTTCCGTCAAGAATTTTAATACAAATTTGGTTATGGCGGCACAAAAAAGTTTTTAGATTAACTAATCCTAGTTTTACTGAGATCTCAAAAACCCAGCCTAAGAGTTAAAAAGTAAATTTGAACTCTTGCTTCTCATTTAGTTTATATTTTTGGTTAAATATTTACATAAGATTTCTAAAGTAAAAACCATATCGGGCATGATGTTGCTGTTTTATCATACTGTTAGGTGTAATACGTTAATAAATCATAATAATTTTTTCTTTCTAATTTTTTTTTTGGGTTTTTTCAAGCACGAATTCGGGATAAAATCAACTTTACAATATGTACTTGAATCAAGCGCATTTTGAGATTGATTCAATTGTAGTTTTACTAAAATCAATCTCATTTTCAAATTGTTTCAAGTACGAAATCGGAATTTAATATGGATAATTTAAGTATTTTGCGATTGAAAATCCGTACTTGAATCAATCTTTCTGTACTTGATTCGAGAAAATCCGTACTCAACGTACTATTAATACCGCTTAGGATTGATTTGAGTACGGATGGATTGATTTTTCTTTTGAGTGTAGACAGCATTTGGTCCATGCATCATAGCCAGGCCACAATGCACTTCCTACGGAGCACTTTGATACACAAGTCCACCACAACTGTGCTAGTCTATAAAACTCACGCCAAATGAGTGACTTACAGTTGTTTGATGTTTGTTTGGAACAAAATCTTTAGTTGAAATACGAAAATCATTAATTTTCTTGCGACAACTACAGAACTATTTATTTTTCTAAAATTTCTTCGCACTTTTTTACTTTTTTTTTAAAAAAAATAAAACCTTGAGCAAAACTGTTTTTTTTTTGCAAGCTATACACACATACATATAGCATCGAACAATGAACGAATGTTGTAAAAGGTTTCTTGTTTTTTTCATATGGCATCATATTATTTCATTGCATGATGTAAAACGGCATCACAAATCAGATTGTAAAGAGGGCAATAAAAAAAAGAAATGAAGTTAATAGTTGCCGGATAAAAGCAATGAAATTATGAATAAACAGCAAAAGTGAATGTGTTAAATCTGCTTTCAGGTTCAAATCATCTTCTATAATTTTTATTTAAAAGACACATAACGCTGCTTTATTGCAACATAGTCATATCCCAATTAAAAATTGCAAGTTACTTAAGCAAACGTGTTCCTTCATACCTTCTTCATATCGAGCCCTATTTGCGATAATATCGTTTTTTAGTTTTTTTCTTGCAAAAGTTCTCGTTACAACGACGAACGAATTCATAAACTTTGATTTTGTACCGTTGCGTAGAAAAAGCCCATCTTAATCCAAATAAAGTATGTATTGCATTGCTTAAGAAAAAAATAATAAAAACCATTCTCTTGCAAAATTGTTCTTTTGTCGCTTACGATCAGAGACCTTCGCCGAAACGGCTAAAAATATTTTTAGCCGCCGCCGCCGACAATTTTTCAGCTAAAAATCAGCTCCAGCTTAGCCACCGATTACTTTGTAAAGAATTTTTATTTTCTTTTTTAAACACTTTCTACATTCTTTTTGCTTGATTATCCTAAAAAAGTGCAACTCAAATAACTGTGGTTTTCATGGGCAACCGCGTATGTCTTAAAACATATTTTTCAGGAGAGCCGAAAACCCATTCTAGATCAAACTATGGGCTAGGTATTGCACTTTTTAAACTTTGTCATTACGTTAAAAAATCGGAATTGATACATCTTTTTCAAAAATTTTCAGAAACATGTAAAGAGCGTTTAAAATAAGGCAATATGACATCAACATCTCAAAATCGGAAAAATTGACATACGCGGTTACCCATGAAAACCACAAATATTGCCTGCCTCCTTGTTTATAAAGCACCAACATTTTTTTTAAATTTTCAAAATAACAACAAATGCGAAAATAAGTTAAGAGTAGGGGATTAGAGTACGAAAATTGGCTTTAATTGCTTGTGTTACAATGTAAACACAAAAAGATGTACGCACAAATGCTCAATAAATTTTTATATATTCTATCGGCTAACAGCCGGCTACGTGCAGCCGCCGAGTATATTTTGCGTCAGGCGGTGCCGCCGCACATAGGGTTTTTTTGCCAATCTAGCCGGAAATTACTTTTTGTTTTAGCTTATATTGCTTCTTTAAAGTTATTGAGTGCCCCTAGATCCATGAAACTTGGCAGAAATATGTGATATTGTCATAGGCAGGTAAACCTCAAAAATAAATAAAATCGGACCAAGGAGGAAAAGGTTCCCCCTAGAAGAACTAATCCAACCTCTGAAAAATGCGGGTTTTTTTAAGTTTTCCCATACTTTTGTTTGAAAAATGCAACTTTTAACGTCGGCGAAAGTTAAAAAACCTAAAATTAGACCCATGAGATCGTAAAATTACACTTTTCGCCCCGCCCCCTTTTGAGGGCGGTGACATAAAATAATATTAAAAAAAAATGTAAATATTAAAAGAAATAGATTACTAACGCCTTAATACTATAAAAATTAAATTTTTGAACTTTTATGGGTAGGGGAAGGTATCCCTCCAAACCCCCCCGGGAACGACCCTGTAAAAAAATTTTTTTTTGCTAATTTCCAAAACATATTAATTTTTAATTTCGCACAATTTTCTAACTAAAAATTGTAATTTCTCTTCAACGGGTTTAGAACTACATTCTTGTATAATTTGGAATAACTCTAATTTCGTATACACTTTTCCCATTTTACTCTCGAAGCTTCAAAATGGTTCTGATAACAATTTTATGCAATAACCACAATATATATTTAAAAAAACTAAGTACCTAGAGCCCAGATTTGATTTTTTATTATATATTATTTTTGTTGTTAATGATTTTAAAAGTTCTGCAAAACAGGTACATTTATTTTGTTCCATAAAATAACGTCATTTAGCGGCCGCACAGGTGGTTAAAATCCGTTACTTACTGTTTCGCACATCTCTTTTTTACACAGGTAATATTAGTCTTAGATGTAATAATTTAAATAAAAAACATCTACGTACAACCAAAACATTTTATGACTGACGAAGGGTTTCTATCATACTTATGTACCTGTGCAAGATGAGCAAAAACAGAAAAAGGTGAAATTTTAAAAAAATCATAAAAAAATGGAGCAACAACGCGCAACGTTTTTTTTTTTTAATTTAAAAGTAGAGATTTCAAATTTTATCGTGATGTATAACATTTTCAAGAACTCAGCGGGCTTCACCTTCAAAAACATTTAAATTTTTTTTTTTTACAAAAAAGTGAACAAAAAAATCGTTTTTTTAATTTCGAACTAATTTTTTTACCATAAAAACAATTTTTCTAAAAATTTTCATAATTAGCTGTTTATATAGTCTTTCACAGAAAAAAAAATCAATGTAAAATCTTTATTCGTTTATATACAAAAAATATATTGTAAACCCAAAACCGTATAAAGTCAATGAACACGCATGCAATTTAATCAACTTTCCTGGTTTTAACAGTGTCCCAAAACCACAAATCTCAAGCAAAAGACTTGAAAATTCACTACACGATGCCGAACTTTGTTGTCTGTCGAGCTGCGTACTTAAATTTTTCCATTTCTTAAATTAAATTTTTTGCTTAATGTACGGCTAGATTGGCAAAAAACCCCTATGTGCGCCGTAAAAATCCCACAGCGCAGGTCTCTGCTTACGATATAATCGCAAATGGGGATCGATATGTATTATATCTCCAACTGAATCGAAGTTGTAGCAAAATATGTATTTTTTTTAAATCTGTAAAAGGTACATTTTGAAAACTTGAATCGCATTTTGCCAAGTTTGATTTTTTGCAATAAAGGAGCGAGATAATATTTACCATATTTTCTACCTTTAATCCCACTGTCCAGCCCAATCAATAGACCATAAACATTGTAATTTTAAATGGTTTTTGTTTACTTTTACATTTGTCATACTACTGATGTTTTTAATGTCATTTTATCAACTCGAATATCACAGCCTCTATGTTAAATATTTATTTTTTTTAAATATTTATTTTTTTTTTCTTCTTATTTTTTTTCTCAACTTATTTTTGTTATAATTTAATGGACTAGGAAATATTTGATTTAATATTATTTGTTTATTTAGTTTTTTTTTTTATTGTTTTTAGATTTCTATAGGATTTGCTTAGACATCAATTCAAAGTCTTTTGAAATCATGAAATTGTTTTGTAAGAACGAGTAGTTGTTATGAGCATTTGACGTTTGTCTGGTTGTCTGGCTGTCTGGAGCAGCAGTAGTAGAAATTGTAGTAGTCGTCATGCTGGATGTCATAGAAGTATCAGTCTAAATAATGTATAAATCATGATTTTTATAGTTTTTAAATAATTTATTGATTGGGTTATGGCATGGAATTTATTGAGGTGTTAAATAGCAATAAATACTTGTTTCTTGTCGATATAAACGCATGTCACTACTTGCGGGGTTTTTTTTTTTTTTTTTTTTTTTTTTTGTTGAAATTCAAATTAAAAAAAATGTGTCATAAAAACCCTGTACAATATATTCGTATATGTCGAACATAAAGTTTCTGTTAGCTGTAGACATTAATATAAACACTATTGGCTGAATAACTTAAAAATGCGAGGTGGTTTGGCAAATTTCGAGTATTTTGGTGAAACATTGGTTCAATATTAATTTATTCAAAGTGCTGGCCATCGTACAGTGGGAGATTTTGAAATAATCGAGTTAACTTTGGATTTTGTAAACCGTTTATTCGATTGAACTTATGGTGTTTTCTTTTCTACAAAAAAATGTGACATTTTATTTAAAAAAATGCAATTTGGTGTCTTTTTCTTAAAAATTTTGCTCCCGAAAAGCATGAGTTTTTTAGAATAAAACAAGCCACCCTTTTCGGGAGCAAAATTTTTAAGAAAAAGACACCAAATTGCATTTTTTTTAAATAAAATGTCACATTTTTTGTATAAAAGAAAACACCATTAAATTTCACGTGGCACATAAGGACTTGTATTCGGGCTTAAGGTTTGGATTGGAAAATTACTCGCCACTGCACAAAAAAAGTGTGTCTATAAAATTTTTGTGAGCAAGTTCCTGCTTTGAACTGACAGATAAGCCCACAAATAAAAATGGGGTAAGAAAAATTTCAACACCAAAAAATATACTAAATATGCAAAGTGCAATGAAAAATAACAAGGAGGAGGTAACTTTTTTGTTCTTGGATGAATTTTTCATTGTTAAATTATTTTGCTTTTAATATTTTTTAAAAAGATACGAATATTTTCAAAGCGATTTTGTAAGCAACAAACATCAAGGTCTCACTTTACATTATTCGGTATACACGACGCACAGAGGGGTGAAATCACAAAAAATGGAGATTAATTAAACTACTTATCCAATTTTAAAAATTCTTTCACTATTAGAATGCTACATTATCACTGAGTGACATAGGCTACACATCTTTTGGAAAAGTGGGCGGTGCCACTCCCCCTATTAAAAATCGCTCTAGCGGCCATAGTAATAGACCGATTGTCATGAAACTTTCCTAATGTACTGTTGACCTGCTAATAGTCCTTGGATATACTTGGTTATGATTGGATAAAGGGGCGTGGCACAGCCCATATAACCTGAAACTTAGAACGGATATATCTCATGAACTATCAGAGGTATGAATATGAGATTTGGTATATCTGTTAATCGTACAGTATGAATTACATCCAAGGTGGAATAGGGCGGTGTCACGCCCCCTTTTAAAAAATAGCTCTGGCTCAGTCGGATTTTTTTTTTTAAAAAGGTTGGAGGCATGTTAAACCACTGATACTTCTTAACAAAAAGTCGAGCTGTATTCTGAGCAAATACTCTAAATTTTTCTACATTTATATCATGACCACAAGATACGGCAATTAATATTGTGTGCATGTCCTTAATCAGCTCCAGATCTAGTTTCGTAATATCTGCTGTGATTTCAGCGTTTTCAAAAAATCTTCGTGCTGTGTTGCCATCATTTGAATTGCCGAAGCCGGGCTTAGGTTGGTCAATAATAAGTCCAGTTTTTTTCCTGAATTCCGTTTGAATACGACTCTTGTTTTCAGCAACAACAAATTTTTCGAAATCGGTTCTTGCTTGCCATTTTTTAATTGGTAATTTATATGCCACGTGAAGAAGACATTCATAAAAACGTATCCAACCATGCAGTATAGAAAGACCGAACTCCAATTTTTTAACCTCTTTAGCGATCATTCTTCCAATTTCTTTACTCGTGGATCCACATAAATAACACTTCTGGTTGACAATTATAACAACGAAAATGTAGACAAAGCAAACAAAAGACAAGAACTGGTGTTCTTTGCTTGAGTGACTATTTTCACAATTAATTTAATAAAAAAATTTCGCGCAAAAACGCGCAACATCTTATTACTGAATATGAAAGCCTAGGAACTGTTGTTTCTTAACAAATTAATATTCTAACGCCAACTAACACCATTCATATTTAAATATCCACGAATATTTTGAAAATAGCCAAAATTGAGACATATTTTAAAAAAATTTTTAAAAATACTTCTACACAATTTTTGTTAACACAATTATTTTTAGAATAACGCTTAAATACCTGAGGTTGAAGTTTCCATAGTAGAAGTATTACTTTTGACTTGCGAAAAACTATATATTAAGCGTCGAAATATACCGAATTTCAATTAACACTATTGTGCGCGAATAGCTCAAAAATTACTTAACTTTAATGCAATGCATCTGGACAAGTAAACAACATATGACATTGAAATTTTCAGTAGTGATGTAGAATTTTATATACTGTAATCGGCTACTAAATATTTTTCAAAAAAACTAATTTTCATTTTTCAATTAATATCCATTTTTTGCGATTTCACCCCTCTGTGCGACGGTTGGTATTTCGTCCCTGTCGTTAAAAACGTTTAAATTTTAGTAAAATTTTGGTCGCCGTCAACGATATACAGTGGCCGACCAAAGTCTACATACGGCCCTCATTTCTTCTACGTAACGAGACCAAAAGCATTATCACGAAAAGTAATGGTGCAGGTTTGTTATAAATCTGGTTTTATTAAAAGAAACCAAAAAAAAAAAAATAACTTACTTCAACATACACTTTTAAAAATATTCACAAAAAACGAAAAAATAGCATTGACGGCTTGTCAGCGAACATAAAAACATTCATTGAAACATAAAATAATATTTGTATTATTAAATTTAGTATTTTGTTGGGCCACTCTTGGCATCTATAACGGCCTTTAAGCGTCTCAGCATTGAATTAACTAAATTTTCCAATTCAATCGGCGTAATTCTTAGCCATTCTTCATGCAGCATCTTTTTCAACATTGGAGCGCTAGTAATATGATGCTTTCTGATTTTACGTTTCAAAATCTCCCAAACGTGTTCAATGACAGTTAAATCGAGGCTGTGAGGTGGTATGTGCCATTGTCGGGGGGCATAGTAAAGCAGCCATTCTTTTACAACTTGAGCAGGGTGTTTCAGGTCGTTATCTTGTTGGAAAATCCAACACTCAGCATAATTTAATTTATTGACCGATGATCCCAGATTTTGTTCTAAAATAGACTTATCTTGAAACCGATTCATATTACCTTTGACAAATACAATATTTCCTACACCAGATGCAGCGACAGCACCCCAAACCATCACGTTGCCACCACCATGTTTACCAGTAGGTACTAAGTGCTTCGGATTCATCACTGTATTAGCTTTTCTCGAAACTCTGTAAATAAAAGGTTTTTTCAGATGTAAAATCCTTTGTCAATATGCTTTTTGGCGAATTCCAAGCGAAGTTTTTGGTTTTTTCGCTTATAGGGGGTTTTTGCGCGGAGTTCTGCTGTGGAAACCATTATTTTTTAGAGTTCTTTGAATTGTTCGTGGATGCACAACCGTATCTGATCTTATTGTTAGCTCTTGGGCCAGTGTTGTGGCATTCAGTTTTGGATTTTTTTCAACTTCTTTCTGAACATCTCTGCGACTAAGCTTTTAAGGGCGACCTCTGCGCGGCTTATTTTCAATAGAATTAGTGTTTTAAAAATTATTAAATACAGTCTTTTTTGTAAGTTATCGACAAGAGTTACAGAATCTGTAATACAGACACATTTTTTTCTAATTTTTCGAGGAACGCTGGCATATTTTATTTCACATATGTTTGATGCAAGAAGTTCTCACCAAAGTTACAGAACAAAAAATTCTGTATACACAAAAATTTTTAAAATTTAATAAAGGTTTAAAGAACAAATTTACTATGAAAATTATCCATAATAAACGTTTGTTAAATTCAATAATCGTTTGTGAATACGGGGGTTAGTGTTCAAACAGAACTGAACCTTTAACCTGAAGCAAAAATTAAAAAAAAAATTCAAAACGTCGACACAAGGCGAATTAATTTTTCAGGTGGCGTTGAAAACACAGCTGTGCTACTTTTTTTTTCTTATTTAGAGAGAGGAATGTCAAAAGTTACTTGTGTTTTTGACATATCGGCCAACGAAAGCAACAAAAAAATACATTGTTGTGTTTTTGGTGTTGTTACTTGTTGTAGTATCGACACCACTGTTTACATGAAATCGTCTTGCGTCGACAATAATTTCAAATTCTTTGTCATTTCATTGTTTCAATTTTATATTTTCGTTTGTTTTTCATTTTCTGTAGCATTTTTGGGAGAATAAGTGTCTGTATGTGGGAGCATAAGAAAAACCCGGGGTCTAATTACGGCATACGATATCGAGCAAAATTGATCGAAATTATTTATTTTGGTATCATGACTTTTAATATCGAATGAAATTTATTGAATTTGAAATAATAGCATTCGATATCGAGTAACTCGACATTACATTTCTCGAGTTTTCCTTCGATATGTCAGTGTCGAAAAAAGCATTCGATAGCTTATTCGATACGATAGTATCGAATGCGGTGATTAGACCCCCGTTCTCCAAAAAAAAATAGATTTTATTTCACGATGGCTTTCTGCGAAAAGTTTTTATGTTAAAATGTATGGGTAATGTGGTCTCGAAGCAGTTCTGTTTGAACACTTAATTTTAGGCCGATTTAAATTTTTGTATCAGTGGGTCGTTGGCCATAACCATTCTCCCATCTTGCTGGCAACATATGTATTCTGCGCAAAACAATGCTAATTTTTTAAGGCCAGAACGAATCAATTCGTTTTTAAATACACTGTTCTAAAGTAGGAGCGTTATATATCGGAATAAATGGTAGTCGGTATAGGCAAGGTCTGAACTATAATATGGCGCAAGGTAAAACTTTCCTACCACAGTTCTCTTAAAAGTTTTTTTACTGATCTTTTCGCATTTAGCCGAGCGCTATAAACATGGAATATTACGGTTTCATGTCTGGTAGCAAATTTAGGCGTTTTTCAACTTATTTTCACTATGAAAAGCCGGCAATACGAATTGCTGCTTTCGAAATATTCCGAAAAATTCGTCAATACAGATAAAGCTGAACTTAGAAATTAATCAATTCCTTGCGCACTAATTTCCAGTATGAAATTAAAAAACTCTGTGAGCCAAGTATTTCGACAAGATGAAAATCCTAATAAATTAGTGCAAGTAAAACCCTCGTTTTTGGTGTTAAATGTGCTAAACTCTATACGCATAAAATTGAGCGTTTAAACTACCAATGCAATTTACAACATTTATCGTAGTGTTGCCACAATATTATGTTTTAAACTAAATTTAAGTTTAAAAACCAGCACTCACTGGATTCACTGATTTATAAGCCATGAACTTTATCTATTTTGTTTTTCATTGATATACATAATTCCAAATTAGTTAATTTGTTTAGGTTTTTATCAATCACAAAACAGGCATAATTTGCGAAATTGTACCGTTACTCCCCCTGGAAAAGTTCCTCCAATCAAAAAACTATATATCGCAAAAAACTAGGCTGAGCTCATATCATGAAGCCGTGGCTCATCCGCCCTTAAATTTGAGCGTGCATTCACAAGGGGAAAAATATTTTTTTTTTTAGTTTTTTTTAAAAATTTTGTCATTAAATATTAACTTTTATAATTAAATGTAAAAGATTTGAAATGTTTACGCGATTAACGTTCTTATAAAATAAATTTAGTTAAAACATTTGAAAGTTATTAAAATTTCCCCAAGCCATTAACGTGTTTCCAAGCCACTTTAACATGAAATGTAGGAATAAAATAACAATATTTTGAGAAATATTTGAATGAGAGCTAATTTTGCTAACAATATACCCGTATTTACTTTTATATGAGTTTTTGTATTCGTATCATATCGTTAACCTATTAGCGGGCATGAGCCAACAAAAAAAATAGTTTTTGTTTAACTGCAGTTTCAAAACTTTATTTTCAAATTTTTAAAAAATTTTGTTAAACAAATTTCCGAATTTTTTTTTCATAACATTGAGAATTATTATGGCAATTCTTCCAATAGCTTTTCCTAGCTGCGATTTTCGGGAAAAATTAATTTTTTTTTGCCACATTTTGGCGATTGAACCCACCCAATTTCCTTACTGCTATGCATTTTATATCAAACTTATTTAGAAAATTATAGTCGAGATAATTTTCAATACACCCT
Organism: Pollenia labialis; assembly: GCA_949318255.1. Taxonomy (NCBI): domain Eukaryota; kingdom Metazoa; phylum Arthropoda; class Insecta; order Diptera; family Polleniidae; genus Pollenia; species Pollenia labialis. Next base: position 32,521,983 of record OX439143.1, on the reverse strand, counting down.
AAATGTTTTCCTTAAATCGGAAGACATTAACCCTAAAATCATAAAGGTCAAATGTCGAATTTTGACATATTTGGAATTTCTAATGGAAAGATCGTGACGTGTTGTATATTTTTGTGGCGCTTTATATAAAACTGGAGAACAAAAATAAATATACCCTACAGCCATACAAAGACAAAACCGTGCAAAAATGGAGACGAACCCTTAAATGCCCATGGGGTCAAAATGACTTTAAACTTTTTAAACTGTGAAAAGTCTGGTGCAATAAAAATAAGGCGCGTGTTTAATTTTTGTTTTCTTCTAAATATGTAAATATGATCATACGTATATTGAATGAAAAATTGAGCCATTTTTTATATATTGAGCTGCTTATTGAATTGTGTAGTCGAAGGGTAGCTCTCAATTAATTGGGAATTTTCTGATATTATTTTCAAGAGAAAAGAAAATAAATTTACGACAGAATTGTGGATAAACGCAGCGTTTTATTAGAAATTTACGGCACTAAGCTCTACATGTTTATGACGCGTCATAACGTACGATTCAATTGTGTTCCAAGCGCTATTCATTTAATTTAATTTTTATACTTTACGATTTAAACACCCTCTATCCTTAAATAATGCTGCGTTTTTTTTTATTGTTTTTAAATTCGTATAAAAAAACTGATTTTAGCATTTTTATTTCGCTTTCTTTATTTATGCAATTAAACTATTCTGAGTTTTAAGCATTTACGACTTTTTTTAATGAGCTTTAATTTACTACAGTGCTTGCTATAATTAACTAAATATAATTCCATTAGTCATTTTCCTTATGCAAACTCATTAATCCTATTCGTTGCTGTTGTACAACTTTTCTTAATTATTTAAATAAATTATAACTTTTATTAATATTTGTTAATAAAAACGAAGAAATATTAAATATTTGCTAAACAACAATAGAAAACACATAAAACTGGCTCCTTCCTCTTAAACAAAAAAAACAACAACAAAAACGATTTTGCTACCAATTCATTATTATTTCACACAGTTTTAAGCTGATATTGCACAAATCTTTTATAGCACTATTTTTTATTGTTATTGAATAGAAATAAATTTGAATTTTTTTTTTATTAAATTATATTGTGTCATTTGGGGGTGTCACTGCATGTTCGACTAATCAAAGCAACCAATTGATTGTTAAATATGAGACCATTATGGCCCAAAGGCATTAGACGGTTGAAAAATTATGAAAAGAAAAAGAAAAAAAAGAAAAACGTAAACAAGACTTTAACATGGCTATAAAGACATTAAAGCCAACAACGAAAAATCTACAACAAGAGTTAACTAGATTGAGAGCTTGTTAATATAAAAAATTTACATGGTTTTAATGGAGGTATAGTTGACGGAAAATGTGGCATGAGAACATACTATAATTTGCGAAGATGGAGGTTGGGAAACTGACTGTATGACTGTAGCTTTGATTGTAGTGTGAGGCCAATTGTCCGAAAATAATTTTAAAGAAAAGATAAATACACTGTTGCTGGTGTTTTGTCTAAAATTTGATATCGTGGCAAATAAGAGTTTGAGTTTTTGTAATTCTCATTCGCTTTACAGCTTAAAAAGGTTTCCTGATTATCTGGCCTAAGCAAGCAGTGAACTGCACATAGGAACTAGATTTTTCCCTAACAATAAGTTTTTTAGTGTGTTTATCAATAAATATTGGGAATTAAGCACATCATAATAAATGAATAAAAAGTTTTTTTTAATATTAGGGAATTCTAGCAGGGAAAATTTTTGGCTTTTCGTAGCAAAATCTTTACAGACCCCTGCTAAAGTCAAATATCTGATACCGAAACTTGATAATGAAAACCACTTAGTATTTTCTGCATGAGAGCTTTCGATATCGATCAAACCGTAGCTGACAGCTGAGAATGGCAAACTTTGTTAACATTTCTGTTCATAAAAGTTAGGCAAGTCATCAATAATCGTTTAATGCTACAACAGCGCTTCCAAATTGTAGAAACTTACATTAAAAAAAAAAAACAATTATCTGTCCGCGAAGTTCATAGAGCATTCTTCCATTTTACGAAGCTCATTTTTGGTTAAATGGCTTCGCAAATTAGCAAATTTGCCGTATTCAGAGCGAAGACAATCCTCTAGCCGTTAACAAACCGTAATGGTCATTAAAATTAACTGTTAAGTGCGGTTTCTAAATGAGCCGTGAATGGCATGATGACTTAAATTTTGTTTTCAAAAATCAATCAGCTAAACATTAGCGATATTTGGCTCAACAAGGCGGTGCAATTTGCTTTAAAATCGATTTATTGCAAAAATTATTTGGTGACAACTTTATTTTCCAGAAGTGTTCCTGTTCACTGGCACCCTCGTTCGTGCCTTTAAACGTCTCTGGATTACTTTTTATAGGGCCTTGTTAAGTCATTGGTTACTGCCGACAAACCAGCAACTCTTAAAGCATTGGAAGTCAATATTCAAACCACCATTGCGAAGTCAAAAATTTGCCTGATCAAAGGGACCATGTAACTCGTAGCCGCGGCAGACATATTCCGAAAATCATATTGTTAAAAAATAAATGCCATGAAATTATCTACCAGATTATAAAAAATTATTTTTATTTCTCACAGAGATTAAACAACACCAATACGCTGAATTTCATTGGGCGGTCATTAATTTTGTAGATTAAGCTTATTTAAGTCGATGGCTCCTTTGATATCTTCACGTTCACAAGTACACATGGGCAAAGTTTAAATTATTTTCTACAATTTTTTAGGAAGAAGTAATTAACAAAATGACTTTTTGCAATAACATTTGGAATAAAAACTTAAGTTGACTTCCAATCTGTGACTTTAGGAATAATTTGGAATAAAAACTTAAAAAATCGTTTTTTGCTTATTGCCACTGATTTATAATTAATGTCACAAATCTTATTTAATTTTTTAAATAATCAATGACTATGCAAGTCACCAGATGTTTTACTAGATTCTTAAGTGCTTACACAGAAAAAATGTAATTTTTAATTTTGAATACGAAAATCGCAAATTTGATTAAAAAAAATTTTTGAATTTTCTGCAATGACGATTTTTGCAATATTGATAAAAAAATGTTTGTAGGTATAGCTCTTGAATTCTTAGTCAACTACCAAGTTTATTGAGTCAATACAAAAATTGTTGCCCAAAATAGCATTTTTTAACAATTGTTTACGTGATTTGTTAAACAAAAACCTTTTTCCAAAGACTTTGTAAAAACTAAAGATTGTATACAAATAAAACTGTAAGGCGAATGGGAATTATGAGCTATTTTTTTATTTAAATATTTTTTTCAATTGAATATGAAGAAATATTTAATTATTAAATAAATTTTTTTCATTGCAACAAATAAAAAGTTTGTTGACCTAAAATTTTATTTTAAACAAACTGTGTTTTTAAAAATGTTCTTGAGATATTTTTCCTGTGCAAACAAAATCTTTTGAAATTTAAATCTGTCAAAATTGTTAACATTTTGCTTATACATCCATGCATATTTTCAAATTTTTGTTTAAGTTTTTGGTTTTTAGCCATACCTACATGCATGCAGAACGTCTTGTAGAGTTGCATAAGCTTAGTTGAGACCCTGCTATTTTCAAATTATTTTTCCCGTTATGAAAAAAAGGTTTTGTGTGTAAGAAAGCCAACAAGTTCAGCATGCAGGCGGCTCTTTCTGCGTACTGTTGCCATGCAACAGAACTGCAAGTCTAACTCCGAATCCGGTTTAGAATGTTGGTACATTTCCCAGGCCAACTTGCCTTAGAATTGACACCTACGTGCAAGCATTATGTAGGGTGGAGCATAAGTAACGTTATGGTCGCCAAATATAGAGCCATTATTGGGTGAGCTGGGTAAAATGTGTCTTCATTTTGTAAGAACCACAAATCTAGATTGTTCTCTACCTTTGGTCTTTGTAGTGTACAGATTTCACAATAATTCGAAATATTCATGGTGTAACCTTGAGGTTAAATTTTTACACACCCATATCAGTAAATCGGGCTTTATTTCGCCAATTATGTTTCGAATGATCATCGACATTTGAGCCATTTGCTCTAGTTTCGTATGTATGAGCAAAAATGTTTATATGTGTGCGTTAAATTGTTTTTGTTTTATATGTCTCCACTTCCAAATGAATCTTCCTTGTGTAAATGTGCCTGGCCTGAAAACAACCGGAAACTGTCGCAAGTCAGAGTTCTGCCAATTTTAAGGTCTTAGTGTCTAGAAAAAGCACCTGGTACTAAAACAATAATCAACAAAAATTTTTTGAACAAAGTGTCCAATCGAAACATTTTTCGTTTGCCCTCAATTGATGAAATAAAAACTTGTTAATGCCTGCAAATATTCTGATTACTTCATAAAAATAAGGTTGCTCGGTGAAATCTTCACAGAAATGCCGGTCGATGTAGAGTTAACAAACTATGAGCTTTACATTTCAACTACCAGCAAGACATGACAATTTTTCTCAAACTTTTTTCGACCAAAAACAAAAAAACAAGATATTTCAATGCCATAAAGATTAAGAATAATGTTTATATCCCAGCAAATTTGCATGACAATTTGTTTTTTAATTTTTGTTCAAAAATGTTCGCTTATCATATTTCTAATTCGTCTTTTTGATAAAAAAAAAACTATTCTTTAAGACCTTCTTTTGCCTAAAAATTTGTTTAATCAAAGTGAATATTTTTTATTGTGTAAAAAAAAATTTGCTGGGTTATTTGTAATTATTCAAAATTTAATGTGCATGTTTCCTTTGTAATTATTTCTCGCACATTTACCAAACATGACCACCCACTAACTTCTAAACAACCATCGAACACTGCATAAATATTGTAACAATTATGTAAATTTTCTTCTAGACAGACGGTCGGTGTCGTTTGGTCAATTAAAAACTACAAAATTACAAATTAAATTAAAGTACACAATAAATACACCAACCACAATACACGATCATAGTTTAGGTTTTGATTAGAGGTTTTGAGAGTCAGTTATTTTTTTTAAAGAAAATTTCCCATTTAACTTGTTAACTTAAATCAGATTTAATATTTTAGACAATAACTACGAGAACAACACAAATAAGTACGTGTTGAACACAAATATTAGAATTCAAAAAAAGTAAAAAATAAAAAAATAAAAATGGGAAACAAATTAAATAAAAATTGTCGCCACCTAGACGCAACATGATACACTGACTCTGTATTGACAGGCAGTTTTAATCGTTATGAGCTCAGATATGAGCAATTGTTAAGACTGGATTTTGGTTTTAATTTATTTTCTGACTAAAACCAAATTAAATTTAATTTAATTTTAAAAGTTATCGAAACATGTGTATTCTCACAGCAATGAGTTGCAGTGACGTACTTACGTGTTTAGTTGATTACACTGGGTTACAAAAATAAGAACACACTTACTAGGCGCCAAAAGCAAAAACTTATTACATTTTTTGTTTCATTTTGGACATTTTATTACATAATTCTTATTTTGGTTAAAAAGATGGATAAAATTAGCAAGAGACATGAATTTGACGGAAGCCTGGGGTACATGCGCATGTTGATCAGACATAATTTTGACGGCATCACACAACACACAATGCTCATTAAGGCTTTGTAATAACGTCAATAAGTCCAACAAATGGAATTGAATCCACCTACATATTAAAAACTTTCAACAGTGCAGATATTTTGTTCGGTCGTTATAGACTCTTCTAAAAAAGTCACAGCATATTTGAGAATGTGAAAATCGATTAACAAGAGCAACTGCCATATGACCTTATCTCATGGTAGATCTTAACCACTGCACAGAAAACAGTTTTAAGCCAGTAAAAGCATTAATAAAATATAAAATCAGTTTTTATTAAAAATTTAATCTAGTGCATTAAACGTTTAATCAAGTGTATTAATAGTTTAATCAAGTGTATTAAACGTTTAATTGACAATATTAATTTGTACTAGTAACCAAATTAATAATATCAATTAAACGCTTAATTCACTTGATTATACGTTTAATTCACTTGATTAAATTTTTAATTAAAACTGATTTCATTTTTGATTAATGTTTTTACTGGTGGCGTTTACTAACCGTCCACCCTCTTGTGCTCGGCGTACACGCACACAGTTTGAAATTTTCAGTGTATAATTCGTCCAAATGTTTGTACTCGACCCTTGCTAAGGAGCTGGAGCTTTCTTACTCCCGCTGCTTTAGCAATAACCTCAGTAACAGCACTTAGGGATGATTTATCGTCGCAGCTACTGTCCTCCGCAAGTGGATAGCTCTCCTAACGATTCATGAAACCTCTGCCTTCAATTTGAGTTTAAACCACTGCCACTACGTGATCTCCGAAAGTAGCTCTCTTCAACAGAAAAGTAGAGCTTAAGCAAAGGCAAATCATCCGGAACGAAATTTGCCTTAAAGCAAGACAATTTGTTTTTAAGTAGAGACGGTGATTAAAGCGGATTAGAATATTCTCGTAAGCGTCGCGCAACAGATCCTCGAAAATTATTATTTTGATATGTCGTAGTGGATCTTCTTTTTTCTTATGCCAAAAGCTATCGAAAAATCGATTGTACAATATCGACAAATAGACTTCTAAATTGCTAAACCGATTTTCCTGAAATAAAATAGGTTACTTATTTTTTCGAAAGGGCCAGGGCAAGTAGTACCCTCCATAGGATGCCAATGTTATGTATGGCATATCTTAAGAGACGCTGCACCCATTTTATTGATGTTTTTGCAGTAGGATCTTTTGAGCCCGGAAATTAAAGTAAGATAGCAATAGGGGTACCCCCCATAGGACGCCAATGTTTAAAATCTCATATCTTAAGAACTGTTATAATAAGAATGTTCAATCTTGCCAGGAGTTACACTTGTGGTAAACTACACATTTGAAAATAAAAGTAAAGGGGGTAGGTGCAGTGGGAGCAATACCTTCCATACGTTGCATATATTAAAAATCGCGTTACTAATGAACTAGTATAAATTAAAATAATATAATTAAAATATAAATTTAAAAAAATCGGCGGGGTGGACGGAGGAGGATCAGTAACCCCATAGAACGAAAAAAATTTAATAAGGCATGTCTGAAGACAAAAGTCTTCAAGCTTTGTAGAACCCAAACTTATGGTAAACTTCACCTTTTAAACTCAAAATAAAGTTGGTAGGTATAGGGGGAGCAATAAATAATAATATATAAATGAAAAGGCGTTTGATTGTTTGTTCCCCATAGACTTCTAAACTACTGAACACATTTGCCTGAGTTGTGCAGTAGTTATCTGATTACCCAGCGCTTAGCATAGGCTATTAAATTTTTTAATTTTCACGGAATTAATCATATTTTTTCTAGGTTCACACTATAAGGCCCGTTTTCACAACTTACCGATAGCTAAAGGTATGATTTTATCGGCCGTATAAAAAATGTTCCATTATTAAAACTTTACTTTTACCTACCAGGTAGGATGCACCTTAATTTACTTTATCGCTCACTTTAAGTTAAAGTTTTAATAATGGAATACTTTTTATAACGCCAACTGAAGTCTACATTAGGCTATCGGTAAGTTGTGAAAACGGGCCTAAACGTTTTTTTTTCAGAAATTCTGAGTTGAATGGTGAGAGGGAAAGAATAAATGCTTTTTTCTCTTTCATCTTCTCACGCTAATAAATTCAGACTTTTGGAAAGAAAACTTTCACAATTTAAACCCAGACTTATTAAATTTATTTACTTGCATTAATGGCACCATACAAAAATGCTTAAAGTCAAGCTCCACATAAAACACATCTCAAATATTACCAATGCAAAAACGTAAGATTAAATAGAAAATTGAAAAGTTTGTACATCTTTTCATCGACTTCACCTTTCTCTGCTAAAAACTAAAGTTTAAAGACTTGACGATAGAAACTTGAAGCGTCTGCATACAAATATTATTTCAATTAAGAAGTTTGTGATATTAATGAAAAAACTATTTAAATTCGCACCAGAAAAAAATATGAACGCGAACTAACAAATTTTACAATTAGAGCTTTCCGTTTTCGAACAGTTAACATTAATTTGAATACTTAAAATATTTATAGGGTCATAGAGCCATCTCAATAAATAAGTTGTACAATTAATAAAACTTACAAACAGGTTTCATCCTCCTAGGATCAACTTTAGTAAAACCATTCGAAAACGAACAACTCAAAATTATTATGTAAAGAGGGTAAAAAAAACTTTAATTGCCAAAATATCATAACATATTCATGTCACCCGTAAATCAACAAAAATCTTTTAACAAAAAAATCTTAAAGACCGCCACTAAAACTATACCGCTTAAAAGATAACACTAAAACTTTAAGTACACGATGGCAACAGGCTGGTGTGGTGGGTAAATCAGTGACGGTTGTAAAACTTTTTTTTTTAGCATTTTAATCAAAACATAACAATCTTCATAATAAAGATCATAAAATTATAAATACTTGGAAATATTTACTGGATTTTTCTTGCGTATTTTTCTTAAATTCTTTTTTTTTTATTAAAACATTTATCAGCATTAAACATGACTTCTTATTGGGCATACATACGTAAATATGTTTAAGCAAATTGTATATTGAGACATTTAAATGTACACTTTATGACTTACTTAACTTAATTGCAAGTATGGGTATTCATTGATTTGAGGATTATTCTAAATAGTTATTAGACAGATGGAAGGGAAAAGATGGAATTAAAAAGATTGGAAAAATAAATTCTACTTAGAGCCCTTTTATTCATAGCCGAATTCATTTATAATAGCGATAACATATTTTCGTAATTTTCGCTCTAACTCTTATAGTTTTCGCGAAAGACGCATTTAAAGTTTTTCTCTAAGTGACCTCCCCTGAACTAAAGGCTACTACCACACTTGGTAGTACAACAGTTCATTGAAAGGTCACCGTTCATAAGTTTTTTCGGGCTTTCGAAAAAATATCTTTCACAAGATAAAAAAAAATTAGTAAAAGAGGCCATCTTATATTTACGGTGAAACTCCCTAATGTTCCAAATTTGAATTGCTTTCAACACACAACATGAACAAAAAATTCTTAAAACTTTATTTTAAACCCTTTTGAAATTGAGGTAAACAAACTTAAAGACAAAACGAAATCATGTTGCTCTCGACAGCAAACAATAAAATCAATTAAAAAACTACCGAACGACCATCTAACTAACCGACCGACAGACAGACAGACAGACAGAGAGACAGACAGACCCAGCTAATACCCAACAACCACTTAAAATCGTTTCTTACGGCTTGGGTTAAAAAAGCTAAACATTATTGGTTTGATTGTTCGAATTTGTTGAGATTTTAAAGCTCCTTATGTTGCTATTTTTTGTTTTTTTTTTACTACTTTATTTCAAACCCAATTTCATTTTTTTTCTGTTGCTGTGGCTTTAATTCAATTAACAAGTTACGACAAAAGAGGATTTTGTCTTCAAATGAAAAAAAAAGACTAAAAGACAGACAGAGAGACAGATAACTTTAGAAGTGGCAAAGAAAGATACAATTAAACATTAAATTTAGCTAAATAACGACAACATGGCATTTAAGGAAAAACAAGTCATTAAACCGAGATCAGGAGGAAACGATGAAAAAGTCATGTAAAAGAGAGAAAGAGAGAGAGTGTATGATGGTTTAATCCCTGGAGTAGCAGCGATAATAAACAAATGGCGCCAACAAATATTTACTTTAAAATACAAACACATTTTTTTCAGATTTACACTAAATAAAATAAAATAAACGTTAGTCATAAACCTTAAAGGCTTAAAGTTGTAAAATAACCAAAATAACGAGCGTAGAATAAACTTGATAAAATCCCTTTTTCTTTAAATTGTCTACAGTTTTCCCTTGTCTGATGAGGGATCTCCTTATGGATCCTTATGGAAAAAAATAATTTACCAAATGAACGACAAAGTTTTTCACATTTGCCCTAAGACAAGATGAAATTTTTTACGTCTGATTTGTATTGTAATGAGGATTGAGTTATTTGCGTCCAGAATAGATTACCAGGGAATGGAAAGAGTAAAAATTAGTACAATATTTGTTGCACATGAATCACTTTAATTGCTTGTTCAATGTAGTTATATAATATCGGGGTTTTCAACAAGGACTTTTTTTCTTAAACAAAATAAAACAAAAAACTTGGATGAACATGATTCAAATTATTGTATTAGTTATGAATGAAAAATGATACCTGGCAAATGTCCACCACGAGCACGCTGACAGATGTCAATTCTTTCATCGAAGTTTTTAATAATTTTTTGGCAAAATGGCGAGTCTTTTTCGTTAATCACATCACGGATTGTAAGTTTTAAGGTTGCAGTTGATTCGGTTGACTCCGTATAGACTCTGTCCTTTACATAGCCCCACAATAAAATAATCCATTGGTGTTAAATCACACGATCTGTCTGGCTTTTAAATATCTGTGTGTCATGAAAGTTTTTTTTTTGTGTGAAAATAGTTTTTTTTTTTCAAAATTGTCCTATTTTTTCTTCAAAAACTCAACGAGATCTCTGAAACTACAGGGCACATTTAAAAACTGAATATGGTCAACCGTTTTCAATTTATTCCAATATATGTAGTGAAAGTGCCTTAATTTTAGACATAACGGTATATCTCCAAAACTAGAGCTGATAGAGAAAAATAGAGATTAGATTGGAAATCAGCGACCTCAAATGAGTAAGAATTTGCAATCAAATTCCAGACCGCACAAAAAAAGTCCAAAATTATTCCCTTGTGTTATCATTCGCCCAAATGTGGAAATTCTGCTTATTGACGAATCCACTGAGGTGAAAATGTGCTTCATCACTGAAGATGATTTTCTTCGATGTGCATTTTGATTTGAACGCTTATTTTCATAATAAGACTATATAACTTTAACGCTTTGCTCGATTGTGTATCTTTCCATGGTTCAAATTGAGTTAGTCTGAAATTGAGAAATGTCAAATGAAATCCAGTAAAAGCTTGACGTTTAGGTGTGGTTCACATTCAACATCGGCCCTAAAGATTTACCGCCCTTTATAACGAAAACGTTTTTGCGGGCAAGGATTTCCTCCTCTATGGTATAACAAATACCGACTTCGCTAACTAAAGCGTATCTGCATAGCAGGCCTTCGGCCGGTCGCAAGGATTTTCTCCTCTCTTGTATAACAAACACGGACTTTGCTAACTAAAGCTTCTCTGAGTAGCCGTCCTTCGGTCGGCCATCCTTTAATCCCAAAGCGCTTTTAAAAAAATCTTGTTTTTTTAAAAAGAAAACAAAATTTTAACAACCATTTTATAAAGTGCTTACTGTTTCTCCTTTAAAAGAAAAAAAAAACAAGAAAACCTTAAGTAAAAGTTGATAATGTACCAACTAAGATCTACAAGTACTGATTAAAAAAAAAACACAACCAACCCAGTCTGTTCGAGATCAATTCAGGGGTTTCCGTTCGCAAAGTTTCCGAAATTTTTAAATATTTGTGTAATTCCCCGCATTTTTTGGTCCCCAGATCAAATCGTGGTGAAATTTTAGGGGCGCTATTTAAATTATAAATAATTTTAAAAGAAAAGACAAAAGAGATTAGAAGAATTTAATGTTGAATTCTAGCGATTCCAAATATTTCGTTTTTGGCATACACGTTTTTGAGCTCGAAAAGACTTGAAATTGTAAACAACAACAGACAAAATTTAATTTTAATCAAAGAGAATTATTTTCGAATGGAAAATAGATGTCATTAAAAATTATGAAAATTATTTCGGGCGAATTTTAGACAATTTTTGGCCCCATTTTAAGCATTGCTATCGTGCGTCAGCAAATTGCACGAACTTGGAGGGCAATTGACAGGTCCATTTCTCGAAATCAAATTATAACCAAAGTTTGAAGTCGACGGTTGCAATCCTGTTGAAACCACATTTTTCAATTTTTCCAAAAAAATTATTGAACCTGGCGCCTTAACGACCTCTATTGACCCTAAAGCGAGCTACGGCTTCATTATTGAAGAAATAAGGTCCGACGATGCCACTAAACTGCACTAAAAAGGTAATTTTTGGTCTCACTTGTTTTTTAATTAACCCTTTTAGCCAAAAACGAGTCTAACCTAATCGATGACTGATTTTCAAAGTTAATTTAAATAATTTGGTAGCGTTGTTTATGCCTGAATCTCTTCATAATGATTTGCAGGAATGCACTGATGACAAATGTCTAACTGTGAGCACGATATGACAGTTCGATTAACAGCTAAAGGTATATGTCCAAACCACACATTCAATGCGTTGATGCGTTTATGATTTTGTCCAAAAAAGAACCAGTGTAAAATTGTATTGAAAAGTTAAACATCAAACGCGTAGAATGCATATACGTTTCGAACGCTTGCGTCTTGAAAAAAAAATTAAAGAAAAATTCAAACGCATCGAACGCGTGGTGTGGACCGCTAGCTTAACTCTTTTTTAAGTTCTATAACGCTTTTTCAAAGTAAAAAGCTTGCAAACTTCTGGACTTGCCAAAACATTTTTATTGAATTTCCCGAGAATTGAAAAAGGTCGGCGATATCTGAAAACCCCATATCAAGCCCAAACTACAAAACAAAAACATTTATATTGCGAGGGAAGAAAAGACAAACAAACCAGACAACATCTTCCACAAAACAGAACTCAATGACAAAAAAGAAGGAAAATCAATCTTTCATGTTGTGAAGGCAAAAAAAAAATAAACGATTGGAAGGAAACAAATCAATGGATCTTTGATTTACATACGACACAATTTATTTATTTTGCCTGGGCTGTGAATCCCGAAGCTGTTACAACAAGATGCCAATAATAAAATAAAATCTTAAACCAAATAAAGTCAACGTTAAATGTGTTCTCTATCAAGAGCGATTGATGTTTTGTTTTATTTTCTTTATTTGGCCATAAACTTGTACTTGTCCACAAAATCGAAGAAATAAATAAAAGTTAAAAAAAATCAATAAAAAGTCTTTTAACAGCTTTATAAATCTTTTTCTTTGTTTTCAATCTGTTACAAGTTCGACGATGACAAAGATGAACGAACGAACCAACGAACAGATACAAATTTATCGCAACAAGCCTTTTTTCCAAATCGTTTATTTTTATTTTTCGCTCTTAAGCCCTGGATGTTGACATCTAAAGATTTTAAACTTAAAAAGAAACAAATAAAATTGTTAAATGGAACACTTTGTTAAAACCATTAAATATTTAATAGAACAACAATGTGAAAACGTCATATAGAATACGGCAAAGTGACATTTGTAGTGGTTTAATTTGATTTTTTTTTTTTGTTACAATTGTATTTAGAAAGTTGATTGCAACATTGTATTCGTCGAATGGAATGCAAAAGAAACTACACTTTTACATGAGCAATTAACGTTCTTAAGACTTCAAATGAAGTGCTTAATACTTCGGGACTAGTCTTTATTCTTAATTGTCAAAGTTTTTGTTGTAAACAGTAAGACGGCAGTAGATTTGAGATAGACAGAAATTTGTGGTAACCAACCATAAAAATACAACTAGTTGAGAAACTGGTATGCCTTAAATTCAACTAACGTCATCTTTAATTTTTTATGAAGAAAGAATTCAGCAACATGTCAACGCAATTATTAGCCAAGCAGTCTATACTTTCAATACCTGCATGGCCCTGCTGGTCAGACATCCAACATAAAGTCACATCATGTGTATCCCAAAATCATTAAGAGATGCAATACAGCTCCTAACCACCTCCAAATTCACCCCAAAAGAGGATAGCGCTCTAAAAGGCGAATAGACCTTTTGATTTCTTCTTCAAACATTCCCGAGCAGTTAGGAGTTTAGCGTAATTTTCTGCCTGGAAAATCGATGGTTCTTTAACTACAAATAGACCTTTTTAAAAATTCGGCCAAAATATACTCACCATTTGTCTGCTTCGAACGATTGATATGAGGAATAAGGACTTTGAAGGATCTTTTCAACAACTGTCAAAATATATTTATTTCTGAAATTTCTATTATGAACACAGGTTCAGTCGACCTGACTTACTTCTCAAGCGGCCTCCTCCATGTGTGCGCAGGTCTTCCAACGCGCCTTTGTCCTTGGGAGTTTCCGTCTAAGGGAGTTCAGGTGATATAGCCGGACGGTTTCCTAACAGTTTGTCCTATCCAGGGCCTTTTATAAGGAAGAATTTCGGCCCTAGGCCGAAAGATTCGCATTATTTTTTTCCCTAAGCTAATCCCGCGATTTACGCTTGTCTGCTGGAGAGAAACCAGAGTCTCTGGCGGTAATCGAACCCGCAACCCCGGCGCTAATAGACTAGCTCTCTGCCAACTAGCCTACGGGGTACTCTGCGTAAATAGCACTTAACGAATGATTGTATAGCGACGACATCTTTTGGTTCAGCACATATTTAATGATTAAGAAAATCTCGAATAAGAGTCTCATACTTTCCAAAGATATACGGGAATGAAAAGTATCTTTTTTTATTCTTAGGAATTGTGAAGGACTTTTTGCTAAGAATTTCTTACAACTATTGTGATAATCAGGATTTCGGAGAAATGTTTTAGAATTCCACTAAATGTGGATTTGTTTTTAAGTCAAAAAAAAAGATTCTGTGAATGTTGTGTTTTTTTTTTTTTTTAATTAAATAAATTTTTTGGTAAACAACGCAAAACTTTCTAAATCAATAAATTTCTACAAAATTGCTTTTTATATTAAAAAATTCATTTTGCCTTAATTTAATAAATTTGCAATTGCTATAAATTTCCTTATAATAAAATTGTTTATAAAATTTAAAAAAAAAAGTAACAAATTATTTAATTTTAACAATAAAACACCTGCCTGCCTGCCAGTCTGTCTGTCTGTCTTGAGAAAAAAAGAAATTTCCAGGCAAAAATCAATCTAAAAATCAATGATGAAAATAATTAGAAAATTTGTTTTATTTCAAATTGCAGGTACAACGTATTGAGAGACGTGGTCAAGAAGAAGAAAAAACATTTTGGTGGCAGCCACAACAACAGCGGCAGCCGCAGCATCTACAACAGCAATAATAAAGAGATAACTAAAATGTTTACCTTGGAAAATTTTAAGAATTCAAAAAGACGACGGAATAGAACTCGACAATGTGAGAAGGAAAATAAATTATTATCAATAAAATTAGAGGCTACTTCAACAACAACAACAGCAGCAGCTGCATTAGAAAAAGTGGCATCAGCATATTCACAAACAGCAACTGCAACAGCAGCAAAAATATTGTCTAAGCCACAAAACGACCGCAGACATCATTCGACAGCATTATCATCATCATCTAGAAAATCAATGAAAAGTATTAAAAATCTCTCTATGTCTTGTAAAAGTTTTCCTCCATCTGCAACGTCATCAACATCGGCCCCATCATCATCGTCAGCAGCAATATCATTATTACGATCATTACCATCATCCTTGTGGTTGTCGTTGTCTTGTTCATCCTCAATTATTTCTGGTAAAACAATATCGAGGAATTTATGGAGAGCAACCGCAAGAAAAATACCAACTTCAGACAAACATTCGAGAACAAAAACCATAACTGCGACATCATTATGGTCACATGCTGCTGCAAGTATTAAAAGACGAAATAATTGTGGTGCTGATAATTGTGATGATTGCGGTGGTGGTGCTGAGGATCGGCGATGTCAAAACCGTAGACGACACAGTCATAGACGGCATTTTTTATTGACTTTGATGCTGTTGCTAGTTGTCTGCATTGTCAACACTCCATCAGTAAAGGCTGCTGACAGTTTAACTGGTAAGTGCAACATTTCTCCCAGCTTTTCTCTGTTTTCCTTTTTTCATCGATAACACTCGAATGGCATTAAAAGCTTTATTTTTTTATGTCTTGTAATCCAACACCTTTTTTATGTAATTTATCTTTTGTCTCTTGGAAAAAAAGTTTGAAAACCAATGAAATTTTCCAATAACCATAAATTTTTTTTATTTTACACATCAAACCGAGATAAACATGATGGATCATTAAAGTGCAGTTGCGTATGAATCTATTCCGACCAGGGTTGGCAAAGTCGATGTAAAATTACAAGTTTTAATTGTACTATTCAGAAATGTTTACATTCGCAAGAAATACTTTCCACGTTATGGGACATTCTTTTTTGTGCGAAATAATTGTCTATGTGGTTGTTGTTATGTTTTTGCACTTTTGCTTTATCGCAAGAGAGCAACTTTTGACGTAAAAAATAAAGATATTTTTAAATAAATCTTGAAATTTCTCGAAATGATGTGCGCAATGCTTTCCTTCTTTTGTTTTTAAAAATGAGCTTTCATCCAATTTCTAACACTGGCGCTAAATCGATAATCACTTCTATCCAAAAACGATATCTATTTTTAAGTGATTGTGTAGACAAACACAACCCTAAATACCGTTCGTAACTATTTTCAAGAAAGAGCTGAACATTGTATAGTGTTCTGTTCTTTGTTAAAAAACAGAAAAATTGTAGTGATGCTGTAGACAAACATTATATTTTAATGTTCTTTAATGTTTCTTTTTTCCATTGATACAGAAATGAACAAATAAAAATTTTAGCAACAACCACAAAATTATTTTGCTGGCTTTTTGTTTTTTTTTGTCGTATTTTGTTTTTGTAAAAAATTTTTGGTTTTTTTTACCAGCTAAAACGAACGAACATTAATGAGCTGAACCGAAAACAATAAAGTTTGTGGTTTTAAAAAAAACCGGAATTAAATGTTCTCATCTTTTTGTTGAGTTGGATAAGAACAGTATTATTTTTGTGTTCGAAAGATGACAAACATAGAAACGTTATTTTTTTTAATGATTTTCTACAAAAACACTACTAGCGTTTGTGTTTTTCACAAATCTACCGAACCGAACACTAAGGAGCGATATTTAGTGTTTATTTTAGAGCACTGATTTCAGCTCAAAATGTCTTAACTATCAAACATTTTGCTTGTCATTTCTTTGGAATTTTATTTCTTTAATTTTTTTATAACTAATTTTTAACAAGTTTTACACCCAGTGACTGGTTAAAAGTTTTTGTTTAAATGTCCTGCTGTTTGTGAATTGTTTAAACAAGCCCTTTAGGCTAATTAATGTACATTGAATAAAATTAATTTTTTTTGGTTTATTTCTATATTATTTATATTGAACGAATGTTTTTGAGTATTTTTTTAATGCACTCAACTACCAATCGAGTTAAATAAATGAAAATCTTCAAACAAATAATTTACACAGTGGGTGGGAAGACATCAAAAATTTTTTTTTAAAGAAAAAATATTTTTTTTTATAAATTTTTATAGGAAAAAAAATATGATATTAGATAACTATTTAGAAAATTAAAAATTTGGTAAGAAGCATAGTTGGAGGTAGTGCACTAAATATTGATTTAAATCAGCAGTGCACTATCACTAAATGAAACTGCAAAAAATTGGTTTGCACTCTATTTTGCAAGCTTTAGTGATGATTGCAATTTTTTAACTACCACTAACAAAATTTTAAGTGATATTGGAAATTTTTTCACTATCACTAAAGGCAGATTGAATGCAAAAATCTGCACTCAATTCAAATAGTGCAAAATTTGGACTTTCAATCAAAAAAGCTGCATATAATTACTCTCCACTAAAATTTAAAAAATTTATGCATAAGCAAAGAACATTAAACAAAATGAAATTGTATCAATAACGGTATAATTATTGACTTTAATCATGAAAAAACAAGTTTTTGATTTTAAATTTAGTGCAACAATTTTAGTTGCACTCAAATGAGTGAAGTTGCAATAAACTGATTTTTGCTTTTACATCAATTTTTTTTTTTGAGTGCAAAATTTTTTAACATCACTATCACTCATGTTTAGTGAGGCTGCACATTTTCAATTCATCAGTCAACATCATAAAAAATGATTGCAATATTTTGGCACTATCACTAAGTGAGAGTTGAAACTGCAAAATGAGTGCACTACCCCCAACTATGGTAAGAAGGAAATTTAAGTTAAAAAAAAAATAAAAATAATTTGGGTTTTCTGCTAAAAACTCTTTTTATACCTACACCACAATAGTGGAGAGGGTTTGTCCTGATGTTTGTAACACTACATTTGGTCCTAAATCTGTCTGGACTGTCCTTTTAATAGTTGTAAGAAACGTACAGGTCGCAATTTTGGTGATAATTTAATAAAATTTAGTACATTTAAAAACAAGGCTATTATATATGTAGGCGGGCTTGACCGAGCAATAATGGTACATTTAAAAATATAAGCGCACAATTATGCGCTACGCAATAAGACATATAGAGATGCTGTAAAGTAAATAAAGGAGCTCTTAAAAAGTTTCATAATATTTCAAGTGTCACGGCATTCCCTTTCTACGAAGCAGGTTTGTAAGGGAGAACATCAAACATAACTGTAACATAATCATTCAGTGTGTAAAGCTGATAGCTACGTTCACCAGTTTTTATATGCGTTGAATAAAGCGCCTTCTGTGCCAAAAATTAATTGCTTCAAAGATGGAACTCGCCATATAAAATTCATGTATTCTGTAAGCGGTATGGTAAGCGAAACTCTTACATTTCTCCATTACAAACCTGCTTCGTTTTAGGATAAATTTTTTATTGGGAGTGTAAAACGGCCTTAAATAGGGAGCCCACAAAGAAAATACTTTGCTTTAAATGTTTTAAAAGTGCTTATGGCCAATTTTCAGGATTGATATTAAAACACGTTTATGTTTAAAGTCGTTTTATATACAAAATTCTCTTCTTCACTAAACACTTAAATAAAACTTAATTCAGCGATGTGGCACATTTAAATTCAACTTAAGTTTCCATTGGAATAGCTTATCAAGGTAGTCTCAATATGACAACAATACAACAAAAACAGGCAACGCAATAACAATTAGCTGTTTTTTGAGACCACCTTGCAAATTAATAAACGTTTTTATGATATTTATTTTTGGTATTTAGTAAGCTTTTTAAATAAAATTCAAAAAATCAATCTGTATTTAAATACGATTTAAGTTCATATGAAAATTAACTTAATATAGATTTAAATACTATCCTGAAAATTGTGCATTAGATCTTTACGTCCCATAAAAACATACAATTATTTATACTTTTTGAAAGCCAATTTTGTTTTGGGTACTGCGAAAACATTTTAAAATGTTAAGGAAACCCCACTGCTTTAGAACATACGATTCCATTATAAATACAAAAGATATATGGATCTAAGTCAGCACTCCCTAGAGCATATTCCACTGCAGCCAATTTGTACGATTTGAAATCCACTTTATTTCGATTTACAGAAAATGCCCGATAATGTTAAATTGATTACTAAAATTTGTAAAATTTAAAATTGTTATTTTTTCCTATTTAATGATTAATTTTATTACAAATATGATACAAAAAAAGCAACGTTCGATTTGAAACAATGATGACAATTGATTCAAATAAAAAATAATTACCATAAAATCTATATTTTATCCAATTATCACAGTTGATTCCAACGAAATAAAAAAAAAAATAATACTGTAATTGAATAGAGCAAACTAGTAATTGATTTATTTGTAAGATTCTATTAAAATTTTTATAAAATGAATAATTGAAATTTGAATTCGAAATTAATTAACAAAATCAATTTATTTAGTTAACCATCAAAATCGTATGCTAACAACCACACATTTTTATACCTGCCAACGCTAGCGGTAGGAATTATGTTGTGTATAAAATCCATTACTAAGTTTCGTGAAATCGCTCCATAAATTACAGTAGGTTCTATGCCCACTCTCGGAAATCACTTTATTAATCCTAACCCTGTAAAAAGTAAAGATTAAATTTTGAATTTGCTGCACCAGTGGAGTGTTTTGTGCATTTTATTATTTTTTTTTTTCAATACTTCTCACGTTAAAATTTCATTGTAGTTGTTGGAAACGCTTAAAAAGTCCAACAAAGTTTAACTCGATTTCAATGACAGTATTAACAGAGTTAATCAAACAAATATTAAAAATCAATATTGTGTTCCCAAAACTCTCAAGGGTGAATGTCATGATGAATTTCTTTTTAAAAAAAGGTAAAACAAAATTTAGTTAACAATTTCGGAATTGCCTAATCCCGAAAATCGCGGTTAAAAAAAACTTAAATCCCGAAAATTTGGGATTCACTGAATCCCGAAAATCAAGACTAGTCCTTATTTAACTTTGAAGACTTTTTAACGCCGTACCTTTTAAATGGTTAAATATAGAAAG